>CM056380.1:41246688-42649188 GCA_029718625.1 Synaphobranchus kaupii
TACAAACATCTGTGCAGACACGTCCCTCACATCGCCATTTAAGATGCAAATCTAATGGTGTTTATACCACAGGCCGGAAGGCATCGGAGCAAGGGCCATTCTTCATCCACAAATCTATTTAATTATTCAAATCTTTATGAACCAACTGTGAAAGAAAACAGCCGATATCTCATCTCTGATTCACACTGCCACAGACAGAGATAGCCTGCAGCAAACTTTCATTTTCAAAGAATAAAGATACACATGAAGAGAGGGTTCCTGATGGAGACTGTGGAAAACACCTGGAGGCCTTTTTGTTTTTACAGGAAAGGCACGAAAAGGCTGACACAGCACTGAAGTCCAACTGTAATCCCTGTGTATAAAAACATAATCCCAGAATAATATCACTGTAATGATAATCTAATGTAAATCAGAAGCCTGCTCTGGAATAAATCCTACAAAAAGCAGGTGGATGCAAAAAGTGATCAAATCAGAAATTCCAGGATTACAGTGTGTTTTGAGAGTTGAAGTATATGAACTAGGCGGAAGAGAGGATTTTTCCAGGGTTTTGATTTTGGATATAGATCATGTAGGCCAGCTGTTTCCCAGCAATTTGCATGCACATGGCTTATCAAAAAAAAAAAAAAAAATGAATATAAAAAAAAAAAATATATATATATATATATATATATATATATATATATATATATATATATACAGTACTGTGCAAAAGTCTTAGGCACCCTAGAATTTTTATATATTTTTTCTTAGATGTTTATTTTTTGTCTTCTGCATTAGTATGTCAGTAGAAAAACACACACAAAGATTTCAAAACATTCATTTTCCAAAAATTTAATTGAACTATCTTCAGCGAAAAGATGAACAAGGAGTTCTGTAACAGATGGTATGGCCTCCACAGAGCCCCGATCTCAACACCATCGAGGCTGTCTGGGATTACCTGGACAGACCGAAGCAAGCGAGACAGCCAAAGTCTGCAGAAGAACTGTGGCAAGTTCTCCAAGATGCTTGGAACAACCTACCAGCTGATTTTCTTATAAAACTGCACGTCAGTGTACCTAAGAGAACTGATGCAGTTTTAAAGGCAAAGGGTGGTCACACCAAATATTGATTTGATTTAGTTTTTTACTGTTTACTGCTTTTTATAGTCAATTGTTTGATATTTAGAAACTTTTCATTTCATTATTCTTGAAAGCATCTTCGCTTTACAGAATATTTTTACATGTGCCTAAGACTTTTGCACAGTAGTGTATAATAGCTGAATACTTTTTTCTCCTCGCTACAAGTGTCTTCTTTCTCTTACGATTTTATTACATTTTCTAAATACCACCATTGATGTACTATTTACTAACATCAGAATGTACAGATCAATGCATACAACATAGCAAAGAACCAAATTTATTTCACATTTTTATTTCATCAGAACGGTGCTGTATTCATCCTGTACGCCATGTTTAACAACAATAAAACACCATGATTGAGAACGGTCTGAGTTATGGCTCCTATAAAACTGGGATTTTACAGTGAGATATAAAATCTGTTTGAAACCTCAAATACAAAGGCCATTTTTATTTGACGCTTTGACGGAACGTCATGCCACACGCTTGCACTACCCACGCGGTCATCTCCCCCAATCAGATCTCACCCTGAAAGCTCACAGACGCTCAACGCTAACTGACAGAAGGTCCATCGTCTGTTGCTTTCACAGATGTTTTTTTCTTCATCTGTGGTTTGTGCTGGAACAGCCACAGCTTACAGAAGCATAAATGTCCCACTGGGATAAAACAAGGAGAGAGGAAAGCTCCTAAGATACGGAGCCGGATTGATGTGCTGTTCAATGTTGATGCCGTCTTTGATTAAAGTGGACTGAGTTACACCTGCTCCAGGGTTACATCCATTGATCCCGGACAGCGGGGGATCAATCAGCTCGTATCTCATTCCTGTCAAGGCGGTTCCATCATTACATCCTGTGCAGCCACGATGGGGGTGAAGGAAGTAAAACCTAGCTAATGGAAGCAAGGTGGTGGCAGTGTAATATAACGGTTATGGAACTGCACATGTAACTCGGAGGTTGCAGGTTTGATTCCAACTTTGGTCACTGCTGCTGTACCCTCGAGCAAGTTACTTAACCTGAACTGTTTCAGCAAATTATCAAACTGCATGAACTTAATGTATGTAAAAGAAATGGAAGCTATGGATATGAGCATCTTTTAAATTCCTAAATGCACGTGTAATGTAGGAGTAATGAGGAGCATAGGCAGTGCAGTGGGCCCACTGTTAGCCTCCCACATATAGCAAAGAACAATAGCAGGATTACACAGTTTACATAAACAACAGAGGACTGCAGAGCACTGTAAACACAGTCCATTAGGGGCTCAGTGAGAGAGAACAGACACACTGCTGCCCACTCTTCATAGCCTACCATTCCACGACATGCCTCAGCTGTGATTCTACTGATCCGCCTCAGCTGTGAATCTTGAATCTGGTAGAATGGCACACACAGTGAAGCCTTGCGGGAGGATAAGCGGCCATGCGGAACCTGCAGCAGCGATGCCCTTGGTACTCAGCTGCTATGGCGCACGGGGGCCTGTCGCATCCCCTGCTGCAGTGCCAGGTGTCAGAGGAGCAGCAGCGTGGAGCAGAGCTCCGAAACTCCAACCCCCGTCCGGGCCACAGCTGCAACAAACCTCCCATTTCACACTACTTCAGTAAATACACCCCACTGCACTCATTCTTCATATAATCAATCCTAGACCCCTAAGCCTATAGAAGTACTGTGCTGCATCATGAACCAGCATAACACAAATAAGAGGCTGGCAGCTATCCATAATAACAGCTATGCATGTGAAGCTATAAAGCACTGCACTGCACTGTACTGCCATTCCCTAAACCAGCGGTCCTAGGGCCCCCTGTGTAGGTCTTCATTCCAGCTATAAGTGCCACCCCCTGAATTGCAACAAGCCCTCCGCTACGCTTAAGTAGGCATTTTTGATATCTACTGAAGAATCCTCTTCAGACTACATTATGTCATACAAAGATACGCATGTCATGGGTAAATGTCCCATATTCATATCCCAGCAAATCAGTCAAAAGATTGGCTGTGCAAAACGCAGTGTGCACATGGGGGCCTCCCAAGGACACCTGCCGAACACATCGCCTGTGACTTATAAAAACTTGTGTGAGAAAAAAGCCACGGCGCTGCTATTTAATCAGTTTGATTAAATGGAGCTGCTGTTAATGAGCCCTAACACAATACAATTACATATCTCACCGCTTCCACTTAAACTTCACCCGGGTGGAAAGAAGAAGAACGCGTCGCACACCTGTCCGATGACAACCCTCTCTCCCCTTTCACACACACACAAACACACACACACACACACACACACACACACACACACACAGGACGCATGCACGCAGACACACAAACACACTCTCTGTAGATAATGAAGACAGGCAGGAGCACTGAGTGGTGATTACTGTGCCAGACAGATGTAGGAGCCTCATTTTGTGGCAACTGACCCTGCTTGAGCTGACCTCAAAGAAAGCCCTGGAATCACTACTGCTCCATAAACAACACGCTTCCACGCGGAGTGTGTTTATGTGGACAGCCTGGCCATGTAGCTGAAGTCAAAGCCCACAATCTGACATGAGCACTCACACGCATGTACAGTAACATGTTCTCACGTTCCCAGTCACACAGTGCGCAAATGCATACTTCTCAAAAGCGCCGTAATCCCAAGACTATCCCGACATATACAGACAAAAGCGCACAGGCATAAACACACACTCACCGCACACAAAAGTATGGAAGTACACACACCCATACACATGGTCACATATGCCGCACGCACACACACACATAAAGTCACACACACACATATGAAAGTACACACACACACATACGCACACGGTCACATGCGCCACACGCACACACTCACGCACACCCGTACGCACGCGCGCACACACACACACTCCACTCGGTCACAGGCAAACCGCATGTTTACTCCCAGGTGTCCGTGTGTATACTTGGCACTGCCCATTGACTGCAGTCTCCTGCTAATCGATGGCGCTCCGTGGCTGGGGTCGCATAAACCCCGCCCTCCTGCTGGAGCCGTCCCGTTTCCCGCCACCCTTATAACCACGGCAACGGCCATCTGCGATTGTGCTAACGGCGGCAGAGCGCCACAAAGCAGCGCCTCTAATGTCCCCCCTCCTTTAATTACAGCAAGAGGCTTCCTCCGAGGGCACGAAGACGGGGCGCGGCGACACGTGCTCAGAACACCAATATCTGCCGCCGTAGCGACATGCACACCAAGGTAACCAATGGCAACCTGACACGGACACCTGTTCAATTAAGCCGAAAGTCTTCTGGGTATCCTTGACTTGCCTGATGTGTGGTTAGAAGAAATATTGAGAGAGAGAGAGAGAGAGAGAGAGAGAGAGAGAGAGAGAGAGAGAGAGAGAGACTGCGGACGCAGTATACAGATAAGATAATACAGCTTTAGAAACATTCAGATACATCTTCAAAGCAAGCAAGCAGGCAGGGAGACAGACAGGCAGAATGATCGATCCTTACTGCAAGCGGTAAAAACCTCCAAATTCCTGCCTTGTTTCTGGGGGGCAGGAGGGGTCTTAATGTACAGACCACCCACAGACACCATGGCCAAGCCTGCAGGAATGATGCTGATAACACAGCAGCCCCCCCCTCCCCTCCCCTCCCCTCCCCTCCCCGGCCCCAGCCTGACTCTCTGCTTCCTCCTCACACTTCCTGGTTGGGCCTGTATGGATGAGCGTTATCATGAGCGCTCCTAGTTGCTGGGAGCTGGCGGCGGGGCTCCCGCTACATGGCTCACAGCAGCGGCGTGAGCTTGGGTGGGGGGGGGCGCCCGCGCCTCTCTGGTGTCCTCTCGGCCCCCATCCCAGCTTACGCTGTAACCTTCTCAGTGAGAGTTTCTGCCCCAAAACACTGCAACGTGCACTTTGTACAGAAAGACATCCACAGGCAGATTCTCGGCCAAAACTGACTCACTTTTAAAGAGTCCTTTTTTTGTATATAATATTGATGACACAGATAGGAATTTCTGCAGGCCGCTTGAAAAAATTAGGGGGGGGCGCGTGAGGATCAATATCAATTACGATCAAGATCGAGCCAATTATGAATTCTGTCCGTGTCAAAGCAGAACTCTCTTAGTGAAAGAGAGACCTTTTTACCCCACATTTACTGCTAGCGTCGCCCTAAATCCTGAGACGTACGTATGTACACACAAGCAGCCCACGGCGTTTCATCTCACCAGTGGCCACGCGGTTAGGGGACCCTTACAGCGATGGCTCCGTCTCTGGGCTCCTGTCGGCTGTGCTAACGGCTGCTAACTCTGGAGATAAGCGGAGACCCCGGACAAAGACGGGCTTATCCGAGGAGGCCTGGCTCCAGCGATGCGGTGTACAAACATACGCACATGGTACGCGTGTACAGGACCTTACAATGCCAGCCTTTACAGACGGAGCAGAAAAACAAGCCCGGGGCCAGCGACACGAACGCCGAGGAGCGGGAGTCTCGTGATTAGACTGCCCGCGCTTTCTACACCCCGTACAGACACAGCCACGCGCCACTGACTCGCTTTCCACACCCCGTACAGCCACGCGCCACTGACTCGCTTTCCACACCCCGTACAGACACAGCGATGCGCCACTGACTCGCTTTCTACACCCCGTACAGACTCAGCGATGTGCCACTGACTCGTTTTCTACACCCCGTACAGACTCAGCGATGCGACACTGACTCGCTTTCTACACCCCGTACAGACACAGCCACGCGCCACTGACTCGCTTTCTACACCCAGTACAGAAACAGCCACGCGCCACTGACTCGCTTTCTACACCCCGTACACAGCGATGCACCACTGACTCGCTTTCTACACCCAGTACAGACACAGCCACGCGCCACTGACTCGCTTTCTACACCCCGTACAGACTCAGCGATGCGCCACTGACTCGCTTTCTACACCCCGTAGCGGTTCGGCCCGAGACACTGCCTGTCTCACAGAGGAACACTTGAGGAAAAAGTGGGCCATTCTGTTACAGAGGACATACACAGGGCCTGCTTTATGATACAGAATATAAACACCAACAGCACAAGCTCCCTCGCTGCCTCGCTCTTGTTTACACAGACACACAACACACACAATTTCACTGATACACACACACCCACTTACACGTGCATACTAACACGTACACACACCGACACGCTCACATAGACTTAAGAACATAAATATTCACACACAAACACACACACACACGTACACACACATACACTCACACTCACACAGAGCCACTGATAAGCAGGACACTTAGCCCTACTTTTCCATATTCAGACTAATAGGATTCCTCCTCCTCCCCCCCTCCCCTCTCTCACTCACATAAACACATACGCAGACGGCTCTTTGTCCTACCTTAAAAAATGCCTCATCTCCCCAATGGTAACGTTAACAGCGTGTCCCCGCGCAAGCAAGCAGCAGCAGAGAGACAGAGGGAGGCTTTCCCAGCACGGCGCTCTCTCTCTCTCTCTCGCTCTCTCTCTTTCTCCTCCCTCTGGGACTGCCTGCTTCTGTCAGTCCCATACTGGCTTTACGCCTCTCCCACACGACTTAGCGTGCCTTATTTCCCCCTTCCTTCCCCCCCTGCAGGTCTCTGCCCGACTCCAATCGCAGCCTCCTTTTCCTGCCCGCCTGCCACTCAAGATGCGGAGCCCCGCCCGCAGGCATCTGGCCCAGCCAATCGGAGCCGTCGCTCCGCCTCCCCCCCCCGCCCCAAGCGGTGTAAAGTAGCCTGTTTAGGCTGACAGATGGCAGAGTGTGGTTTAGCCATCAGGGTTTTTTTGTTTTTTTTTGTTGCTAAAGGAACAAGGTCAGGAGGAGGGCATTGATTGGCCCTCGTCTGTAGGATAAAAGTGCTTTTGGGGAGAGGGGGGCAGCAGATGTGATTCACGCCAAAAACAAAAGACAAACCTTGAGCGCCGGCACCTCCACGTCCATGCTCACTGCGGGAACAGAAGCTTGGCACCCTGACACTCTCCAGGCCAGACCAATGGATTCACACAGACTCTATCTGCATTACAGGAGCTGTCTAGTGCTGCTTAACATTTTTTATCTCAATTAAAAACAACTTTTTTTTTCATACATTTCAGCTCAAAGTGCTTAACATAGATAAAATTGGGAACAAAAGCCCATAATATTTACCATTATATTTAATTTCATTAAATATTATACTTCATTATTTTATATAAAATATATAATTTATACATTAACCCTACTAATTATATGTAAACATAAATGTATATATATTAAACTAAACTCCCCTTCACTCCCTCCTCTAGAAGTTAGAAACAATACATAATTAATACAAGTATAAAATAAAATTAAATGTAAAACTATTACATAAAAAGACAGACAGTCTCAGTTAGTATTTCAGAGTTCTCCCGTCAGACACCAACAATGATAGAGATTACAAAAAATAACTCTTAAAAACTGCTTGCCCTTTAAAAAACAGTGTCCCTGCAGTTTGACGCATGTTTAGTACATCTGCCCAAATACTTATTAAGATGTTATGCATGGAATGCCTTTTCCTTTTCCCCCACATTATTGTGACTCAAAGCTGTTAGCTGCTGTGCGTACTGTGTGTGATCACATATTCAGCTTTATTATATAATCACCAAAATGACTATTTTACAAAAAACAATATTTTACAGCAAAAAACAAAAGACAAAGACAAAACCAACACAAGATGTGGACAAGGACAGATGTGCACAAAACACTCACACTCTGCCCCTCCCCCCATGACCGCACACACACATCCTCCGTCAACCCTACAGTAATCACCCCAATAACGTTCTTTCATCTGCAGCGGACGGCCAAAGTGCAATTTCTTCTTTGGCACCATGCATATGGACGGCAGATTGCTCCGTGTGGACAATGTCCAAGGAAGAGAGCCTCCACTATCGCCAGGGCAAGGCAGCCATCTTTACAGCAGCTCAGAGGCCTAAAGGCCATATTCCCCTTTGTTGCAAAGCTAGATTTCCATATGGGCAGTGTCACCTGCAGACTGCAGACAGCCTTACAGCCGGGGGGGTTACAGACTGCAGACAGCCTTACAGCCGGGGGGGGAGGGGGGGTTACAGACTGCAGACAGCCTTACAGCCGGGGGGGTTACAGACTGCAGACAGCCTTACAGCCGGAGGGGTTACAGACTGCAGACAGCCTTACAGCCGGGGGGGGGGGGGGGTTACAAGAGGTCCACATGAGTCTGACAGGCCGCTAGGTAGGGTTCCATCTGTTACGCATTAGCTGAGACATCTCAAATTTCAGTCACAAATGGCTTGACGCCCTCCTGTCCTGTACTTTGTGTATTTTTTGGGTCTTCCCAAATTCTGTTCGCAGTACAGTTAATCAGATCAAAAAGGTCTACGACGTAAAAAAAGCCAAGTTACTCACACATAGCCTACATAGCGCTGTGCATAAGTTCTTAATTCCAACTTGCAAAAATATCAAATGTGGCCAAGTTACAACTACCAATATTGCCTATAGCTCACACTAAATAAACTTGCTCTATTCCAAAGCAATGCTATCCAAACTTTCCTAAATTATTTAATGCAACTTAGCCCTGTGTTTCTTCATCTTTGCATGTGAACAGATTGTGCCTCATGAAACAACATATGATTTCAATTAATGTTTTTAACAGTTGATGAATAATTACACTCCAGAAAGGATATGGTTGTACTTTGTTGGCAAGTTTACTTTAGAAAATGTACAGGTTTTAAAATGTTAACTGCTGCTACAGCATTCTTTACAATTCACAAACAGACATTTATATGAAGAAACATCATGTACAATAGAGAAAGGGGTGATGAATAAATAAATGCAGATAAAAATGATGATGATATTTGCAAACAGAATTTTGTGAACACAAGGATATCTATGCTCTGTAGGAGCACACAGGTTTTGATAGAAATCCAAATAAATAAATCAATAAATACATAATAATAATAATAATAATAATACATTTCATTCATTCTGTACTTTTCATAGACCCAAAAGCAGTGGATGCAGACAATTGTTCAAACATGCCCTATAGTGTAGTAATTTTTCTGTTTAATTTCTAAGTGTAACACATCTGAATCAGAGTATTTCCACTATAAATTATTTTCATTTTGCAGTTTGATGTGGCACATAGTTTCATTGACCACATTCTCTTGAGATGGTAAGATGAAGAAACACAGGGCCAAGTTGCATTAAATAATTTAGGAAAGTTTGGATAGCATTGCTTTGGAATAGAGCTAGTTTATTTAGTGTGAGCTACGATAGGCAATATTGGTAGTTGTAACTTGGCCACATTTTGATATCAAGACTTTTAAAGGCAGGCCTAGTTTTTGCAAGTTGGAATTAAGAACTTATGGACAGCGCTATGTAGGCTAATGCGTGAGTAACTTGGCTTTTTTTACGTCGTAAACGTTTTTGATCTGATATCACTTATTTTTTTATAGCTAACTAATGATGAATAATGCATGAAGATAAACACGGAGAGAGACATGCATTCCAAAGAAATGTATGCAGACATTCGCTTAACCATAACGCCCTCTATTGACAAGAATGAGAACAATTATCCTATTACAGACAGCACACAATTACATTAAAAGAGTTTGTAGATGAGCAGTATTTAATGTGTAATGAAATACAATGAACAGCACCACCTGAGCTATGGATCATGAAGAAGCATGTAAATTAATGAACCAAGTCTACATGGAGACATACATGCACAATGGGCTATGCAAACACATTCTAGATGAAAGACATACAGCCTAAATAGCAGTTTTAAAATAGGGCTATTCGTATTCTATAGAAAATTAAATACATTTAACGTTAGGCTATTCAACACTGGATTGCCGGATGCGTAACTCCAACCTTCCATGTGTGGGCTACGAGCTAGCGAGCGAGCTGAGTTCATAAGCACAGCAGTTAGGCTATTCAACACTGCATTACCGGATGCGTAACTCCAACCTTCCATGCAGTGGCGCCCCCAGCTGTACGCAGAGTACGCAGTCTGCGTACCTTAGCAACAACAGCAAAATTAGTATTTACATTAAAACTGACGTGCATTGTCAAAGTCTCTGCGTCTCTGTTTCTACGATGTTGAGGAATGATATTTGCTTATTGTCTTCGTTGTATTGCCTGGTTATTGTATTTTCCAAGTTTTGCATATTTCAAACATTTGAAAGTGATTGGAAGACAGTTGAAAGTGATTGGAGGATCACCATCCCGCCGTTAACACCGTTGAAAGTGATTGGAGGATCACCTTTTTCTTTAGACTGGGAAAAGTTTAGAGTTGCCTTTTTACTTGTCAGTCAAGATAACTAACTTAAACGAATACTTCATAGCATACTGAAAGTCCTTCTTACGATGCCCGTGTCTACTGCTTCGGTCGAGCGCTCATTCAGCTGTTTGAGACGTCTGACAACCTACCTACGGAACAGCATGACAGACGCGATTGGCGATTATGAACATTCATAATGACTTTGAAATCGACACAGAGCGGGTGCTTAGGGAATTTGACGCAACCGGGACAAGGAGGGTCAATCTCACATTCTAAAGCCTTATTCGGACGGGATACGTTTTCAGGACAATGTCTGTAAAGTAATTATTACCACAGGACGTCTGTAATGTTAATGGCCGATTCGGAGGGGATAAAGTAGCTATCTCCGTAAGCAGCGTCTAGAATTACAGAGATGGGAGTGTCTACTCTATGTTGTCGTCACACCGAAAATGTTCCCCACGAGTCATACAACGTTACACATCCTATCTTCACTGCAAACTGAGCCGCCAAAAAAAAACAACTACGTGGAGACAATGTTGGCATGGCAAACATGTCCACAAAAAGCGTGAGGAATCCTGCATTACACGGTACACCTCTTTATTAACGTTAGCTTGAAAAGAAACAGTGTTAGGCCATAACATGTATGTAAGGCTATAGCTAGGCTACAATAGCTTACCTAAAGCTGCCACAAGCGTTGCCCCACTGTAGCCTACTTTTTAGCCTGTTTTTTTGTTTTGTTTTTTTTGCTCTCTGTCTTCTTATTTAATGTAACGTTACATTAATTTAGAGGTCGGTCAATAGTTGGACCGAAGAGAGCACAACCAAAGGCGTCCTCGAGTGCTTACGTGAAAACCAGTAGAAAAGACTGGGGAAAACTAATTTCTCACAGAAAATAACAGAATTTTACCGGACATGTCAATTCGCACGGGATAGCTTTAACCTGGGGTAATTTTTACAGGACATTTAACAGTAGGTAAAAGACTCCGGAATCTTTACTGGTGCGGGAGCGCGCAGTCCGTAAAAGTTACAGACATGGGAACTAAAATAGCGGAGCTCTTCCAGTAATTATTACATTACCCCACCTCCCCCTGTAAAACTTATCCCGTCCGAATAGGGCTTAAGGGTAAGATGCAATTTATTTTTATGCAGTGATTGAGGCAACATGTTCTTTTATTTGCAGTGGCGTGTTTTCTCTCTCTCTCTCTCTCTCTCTCTCTCTCTCTCTCTCTCTCTCTCTCTCTCTCTCACACACACACACACACACACACACACACACACACACACACACACACACACACACACACACACACACACACACAATGGGCGAGCATTCAGTGATAATATTTTATTAGAAATTTAAGCAGTGAATACATTTTGTTGAGCATGGTCGATAGTTACATTGACTTGTCAGAAGTGTTTTCATTGTGTTAACATTAACTGTGCTGTAAGTCGCGTAACAGCTTGTTGCGCGCAACATTTCCATTCTATTGTGAGGGCTCTCCGGTTTTCCTGATGAAAGATCAGGCTACTGTAAGTCACGTAACATCTTTCTGCGCGCAACATTTCCATTCTATTGTGAAGTAAGTCTCTCCGGTTTTGCTGATGAAAGATCCGACTTTAACGTAGGCTAGGCCTACTCCTACGTTAGAACGTCTTGTAATATGCGACCCTATGAGTGCAAAATATATCGGTAAATTACGTTGTAACGTTAGTCCTAAGTAGTGGCTTTGTTTTCATGTAGCCTATGGCTGGGCCTCCTCTGTTGCGTACCCCGGGAAGAAATCCTGCGGGCGCCCCTGCTTCCATGTATGGGCTACGAGCTAGCGAGCGAGCGAGCTAGTGAGTTTCTGCACAGCAGTTTTTTTCCGGTAGTGTAGAGCGTTACCTGCTGGAAATGTTTTGGTACCGGACAGCTAGGTTTAGTTTCGTTTTCTGTAGTGCAATGAATGTAGGCTATAATGCATGTTGATTCGCTTCGTAGTAGCCTAGCTTGTTTCTGCTTCCTGACGAGAAGCAGGAAGTAACGTTGGCGAACAAGCTTAATTTGACAACGCATATTTCCCAGGAATCTTAGCCAGAAAGAACAGTAGATACTACTAAGAAAGTACATACCAGAGATTATTCTTCTTATTATTATTATTATTAAAAGTGTTTGCAGTAAGCTACATTATCAGCAGAGTAGCGTAGACTAGAGCCACATTCGGAGGCTAGAGTTTAGAGTTGCCTTTTTACTTGTCAGTCAAGATAACTAACTTAAACGAATACTTCATAGCATACTGAAAGTCCTTCTTACGATGCCCGTGTCTACTGCTTCGGTCGAGCGCTCATTCAGCTGTTTGAGACGTCTGACAACCTACCTACGGAACAGCATGACAGACACGATTGGCGATTATGAACATTCACAATGACTTTGAAATCGACACAGAGCGGGTGCTTAGGGAATTTGACGCAACCGGGACAAGGAGGGTCAATCTCACATTCTAAAGCCTTATTCGGACGGGATACGTTTTCAGGACAATGTCTGTAAAGTAATTATTACCACAGGACGTCTGTAATGTTAATGGCCGATTCGGAGGGGATAAAGTAGCTATCTCCGTAAGCAGCGTCTAGAATTACAGAGATGAGAGTGTCTACTCTATGTTGTCGTCACACCGAAAATGTTCCCCACGAGTCATACAACGTTACACATCCTATCTTCACTGCAAACTGAGCCGCCAAAAAAAAAAAAACTACGTGGAGACAATGTTGGCATGGCAAACATGTCCACAAAAAGCATGAGGAATCCTGCATTACACGGTACACCTCTTTATTAACGTTAGCTTGAAAAGAAACAGTGTTAGGCCATAACATGTATGTAAGGCTATAGCTAGGCTACAATAGCTTACCTAAAGCTGCCACAAGCGTTGCCCCACTGTAGCCTACTTTTTAGCCTGTTTTTTGTTTTTGTTTTTTTGCTCTCTGTCTTCTTATTTAATGTAACGTTACATTAATTTAGAGGTCGGTCAATAGTTGGACCGAAGAGAGCACAACCAAAGGCGTCCTCGAGTGCTTATGTGAAAACCAGGAATCTTAGCCAGAAAGAACAGTATAGATACTACTAAGAAAGTACATACCAGAGATTCTTCTTCTTCTTCTTATTATTATTAAAAGTGTTTGCAGTAAGCTACATTATCAGCAGAGTAGCGTAGACTAGAGCCACATTCGGAGGCTATCTATTTATTTATAAGTGACTAACCATGAATCAGCTATGTTTGGGGAATTGGCGGTTTATAAATCCGATCGCTTAAAGGCTTACAGCTTAAAAGAGGCTATCCTTAATTCTTAATGTAGGCTGTTATCGTAAATTCTTAATTTTCCTAGTAGTAAATTTTATGGTGACCTTGTGTTATGTGTGAAAAGGATAAAGTGAACAGAGCTGAAGTGAAGAAATTAATGAATAAAAAAATGTTGGCCGAGGCAAGGGGTTTTCACAGTCAGTCAGTCATGACCGCAAGAGCAGAGCGTAACACCCTCCCCAAACCAGACAAAAGCGAGCGTCTGGTTTGGGGAGGGTGTGATATAATACAAGTGAAACATTGAACAGTTAATATTGTAAAATTGTTTTGCCTTTGCAAAAAAAAAATGTTAATGTGTCAATGTGAAAATAATAACAGTCTAAGAAATGAAAAGTACTTAACAGTTGCACATTGTTTTTGTGGAAAATACACATGTGCCCTGCTGGGCTCAAACCCACTATCCACCGTGTGATAAACTGCAGTTTTAACCACTAAGCCACAATAGCTTCTTGGAAAGCATGAAGCCATTAGCTATATTAACATTAAAAAACATTAGTATGAAGCGTTTTTATTGGATGATAAGTTTAATGAGCAGGTATAGGGACCATACGCTCAAATAATAATTCTCCCCATTGGATAACATCGCGACAGCGGCAGGCAGTTTGGCAGGAAAATGGGAAGAAGAATAATAAGAAGAAGAAGCGGAAGAGGAAGGAGAAAAACGACAAAATAACCCAAGTTTGGGGCTTTATTGTGTGGATGTGTGAAGTTTTATCTGAATGCTGTGTGGTTACATGAGGTCAGAACATACAGAAGTTAATTTTTTTAAGGGCTGAGAGTCTATGGTCATTGTGGTTACTTCTGTAGGAAACCCTGAAAAGTGCCAAACTCTCGGTGCTGTATAGGTATGGGGCATGCCCCGCCAAGCCGTAACTTGGTGGATGGCATACCTGCCATCCCAATAAGAGACTCAAATGTTACCAGTTCACTGAAAAACTAGCATTACCTCACAAACATCAACACCCCCCCGCCCCACTCTCCCCCACCCCCGGCAACAATATTGAATCCGGTCACCTTAGCGTGTCACATATTTGGGCAAGAAAATGATGGAAACCCTACCAGTCATTCCACTGACATGAGACATGAAAAGGTTGGCTGGTGAAACTGGGCTGGGGAGCAGGCAGATGGGTGTAAAAACAAAACAAAAAGACACTGAACTCTGCCCTGTACAGGCAGCGCAGTGTAAACGAGCACAACATGCTGAGACTTTATATAAAGCAGGAAAGCAGTTTCCGTTCTGCCCTGCTGCTGCGTAGCTTACTGAGAAACATCCGATTCCTTTGTGATGAACTTCAGGAATACACCGTAAGGAATACATCTCAATAAAGCTGTACAGCAAAATGCTCTCAGAGACGCAGTAAGGGCACCTCAAATAAACACGCACACACTTAATGAGCCAGCCTTCCTAACCAAACAACTGCCATGGCATTTTATGGACTTAAAAGCATTCTTTAGTCGTAAGACTCAGTAAATGTCAAGGTCTTCAGTAGCTGGGATATTATAACATTTATGTGCGTATGGGTGTTCTTTCACAGTTCGATGACAGGCGCTGTCGCCCCATTCTTACACATCATCAGCATAAATAGTCAACACCTTTATTTTGATCTATAGACATAGGCTTCATTTCTACTTTGGAGGTGATACATTGCTGGACCACCTAGTCTTGCATAGTCAAACGCCCAGTCTCACAAGCATACTAGCTACGCCCAGTCTCACAAGCATACTAGCTACGCCCAGTCTCACAAGCATACTAGCTACGCCCAGTCTCACAAGCATACTAGCTAGTCTGGGGACCAATTCATATGAAAATATTGGGGGTGACACATCTCCCCGTCTCCCACCAAACCTACGCGTATGCTCTGATCTATACGTCAGGATCTGGCAAAGTTCAGACGTCAAACAGAAGTGTCTAGCACCCTGTACGGAAATAGCATCACCCTCACATGAGAAAGAGCCCGATGCCTTTCCCTGCGTCACTCAAGTTTCAAAAAAGAAATGAAGCAAATAAGCTTGTCCCTGGTTCAGGGTGTTTTCACTAAAACGGGCGTGCGCAAACGCAGGTGAGGCACCACAACACTTCCTGTCCAGAGTGACACGCGCTGTCCGTTAGCCAGGACACGGGGACGAGAGAAAACTCCGCAGTTCTCTCACGCAGCCCGCCAGGGGGGTCAGCAGAAGAATAATCGCTTTTTAGTGACATTAATTACACTGAAAATCCTGCGGCAGAATGGGCCTCAGACAGCGGGTGTCAGAGGCCAGTGTACTCCGTGCTGTCACTGGCTCTGGTGACTTATAGAAGCGGTGTGACCGTCTGTGTGATAGCGTCCTGTAGTATGATGGTGAAGCTCCAGGAACTTGGGTATGACGGTTCAAATGAACCCCCTGAAGAGTATGTTTTTTGAATGTTTTTCAATATTCTAAGTCGGTGTTCTAGAACTCCATTGCTTTCAGTGATTGTTACATCAGCATTAGAACGTTCAGTTAAAGTACTGCAGTCAAAAACCAACTTTTCCCGTAGAAAACCGATGTTTTGGGTTAGATTATGATCATACACAACTGTTTTAATCTCATGTTTATTCAAAGTGGGTGTTTTCTGAGTTTCTGTGTAGGCTTACCAATACGCTGGTTTCCGGGGGTTTGTGACGTCACGAGATCCTTAACATAAAAATGGGTGGAGTTCAGGTGACCCTAGGGTGGTCTCGGCTGGGCACGTGGTATAAAAGCAGGGACCAACAGTTTTTTTTTTTCTCTTTGAGACTGAGACCCCTGTACTGCTAACTAGCTAGTTCAAGTTCAAATGCGAATTGCTTTTTATTACTGCTAACGTTAATATTACGACAATATTATTATGACTTAATACTTAATTATTAATATTATCGACACACCCTTTCACTCCTTGACTGTATGAATATTCATAATATGACTACGTGGCATCATCGTCATATGACCACACCTACTCATGAGTTCCAGTTCAAATTGAAGCGGTAAAAAAGGCCTTAGAAAAGGCTCTGCAGTATCTCTTTAAGAACATTCCAATCAAATAATTTGTAATCTTACAAAGGACAGATCGTGACAGATCTCTCCATCGGCACCACACAAAGTCATATTTCAAATGGCTGAAATGGAGAAAAATACGTTTTTCATCTTTAACATGTTTAATTTTGACCAATCGAAAAAGAGAGATCAATGCCAGCCAGACAAAAAGGGAACCCATCTGCCATAAGGAAAAGGCCCTATGCATTTTGATGTGGATGCAGCAGGGATACTGAATGCTAATGTTTCCCTTCGCACAGAATTCACAGCTTGGCGAATGGAAAAGCCGCTCTGTCACGCCAGACTCTCCGCTCGGTTTTGCTGCCTTGCTTGGCTGGGATTCGCACAAGCCCGTATATACAACTTTGTAAATCTGATACAGTCTGTGCGTCTGGCTAACTGAGCAGAAAGAGGGAAAGGAAAACGATCTCTGCCCCGCCCCCCAAAATGGTTTAAGCAGCGTTTAAGAAAATGCAAAACGGGGCATTTAAATGAAACATGTCGACTAAGAAATCTGCCATTTTCCGCCGCATAGTGTGTCTCATTAACATATCTGGGCTTGGAGTCATGCGATTTAAGCCAAATTGATAAAATATTTCTTCTTTTTCATTCATTCATTCATTCCCAACTTATTTGTATCTATTCAGTGCAAGACGTATCTTTTGGTTTCTTTCCTTCAGTATATCAGTTGGATCTACAAAAACGTACATTCCTGCTACATACATGTTCGATTTAATTAAACAAAATACAATTTTTTATTTAAATTTTAGCATAACACTTTTCACATGTCAAATAGGGGGGGGGGGGTACAAACTCTAGCCTTCCCTCCATTCCACATTCTGTACCATCTGACCTCCCTGTGACCCGTCATTGCTTGTTATGAGCCTGAAGCATGACATCATATACTGGAAAAACTGCAGGCAAAACAGGAGTTTGCATTCTTTTCACAGAACAATAAGCCTTCATGACACTTAAACATATTCAATGATTATAGGGCAGGTCCTTACAAATAGAATGTAAATTGATACGCTTTGCCTTGCTTTTTTCATTCAGAATGTCGCAACAGTATGCACCCGTGCGGCATTCGTCCGGCTATCATCAAGAGGAGACATGCCTAATGCAGGCTTTGTCACCCGGTGACAGACAGGTTTGTGGCTATGTTTTGGTCTTGAATTACCAGTTCTACCTCAAGACAATAATTAGCAAACCACAGGTTTGAGAATTCCTATCATACATTCCAAAAAAAACTATTTTAAGTAACTGAAACGATCACACGTTAATAAATAAATGAATAAATAAATGAATAACATTGGCCCTCTAGCCATCAGGACATGAGCGGTCTATGAGAATCTGGTGAGTGACAGACACCAGCCTGTCTGCACCGCAAATTGGCAAGAATATTTCCGCCTGTGCCGAAAACTCATTCTGAGGGTTTGTTTGTGGCACAGATACAAAAGTACCTCCTTGGGAGTTCTGCCATAAGAAGTAAGATTGTTTATTGTATCATCTATACTTTTAAATCATCATTTCTGGTATCACTGGCTCTGAAGCTAAACCTATCCCATCCATCTGACACTCTTCTCTCGTACTTAAATAACACTCAACATTACTACTAATAAAATATACAAAACTAAACCCATCATGTTACATCTGAGGTCTAGTGACCCTTTTCCCTGATTGTAGGGCACACTGTATACCCAAATCACTATTTATTCTGAATATACAGTGAAGAAGGTTAAGGCAAACCCGCACGTGGAAGAAAGCAAATATTCTTGTCCCAAAATGAAACACTTCTATGAAAAACTCAATTTTCACACTGCTCCTTTTCCTTCTCACGCATTTGGTGAGACGTCACGCCGTGCCAACACATGGGGTGCAGTCCCCCCCCCCCCCCCCCCGCCCCAACACCTGCTTGTCACCAGGCATACACATGGCAGGCTGAAAGAGGGCGGTCTTTCACTTCTCCTGTAAGCTGCACTGTGATCAGTGGGCAGTACAAGGTCCAAACAGAAACCTCCAAAATATGTTTGATACAGAAGACATTCATCAAATGAAGACAATTATCCCAGCATCAGCACACTATCCATCCACCCATTATCTAACCCACTTACTTCTGGTCAGGGTTGCGGGGGGCCTGAAGCCTATCCCAGCATGCATTGGGCGAGAGGCAGGAATACACCCTGGACAGGTCGCCAATCCATCAAAGGGCACACACACCATTCACACACTCATTCAGACACACTATAGCACAAACAAATGAGTTACTCATACGCTACTTTATTTGACAATATTTTAGACCGAGTATTACAGTCACTGTTCAGTAGTAGTGTTTTCCGAAACACTGGAGACTGACTTTGTTCTCTGACCTGACTGTAAGGTCACTGGTGAAAGCCACAAAGCGCTCACAGACTGCTGCTGAGCTGCTGCAGCTGCAAGCCGTTGTAGACTGACTGCAGCATCCAGCACTGCAGAGGGAGCCAGCAGCATTGCAAAGCTGCGTGGCACTGCTTTCAAAAGGTCTAAATAAACCCTCGCTGCAATGCTTCACATTTCCCAAGGACCACGTCTCACTTCTTACCCCAGAAGAGAACAATGCATCTACTCGAGTGAGAAAGAGAAAAGAGGCAGGGGGAGGAGGTAGAAAAGAATTCTGCTTCCTGTTTCTAACAGGACTGATAAACACACTGCAACCGGCAGCTGACTCGCCTGTTCCGTCATCTCCAGCCCCAGCAAGCAGGCAACAAGCCCTAAATCAAACACTCGCGCTGTCAATCGATGAGGCAGAGCCTTGGCAGCTGTATGATAGAACACCTCGCTGCAGCGTTTAAGTGTGACACAAGAGCGCTGTCTTTGTGCATCTGAGGGGTGGAAGGGGGGTGCACTGCATTTATCGCAGTTTGGTATGCGTACACTGTTTGGTAAGTGCGCATAAGCATTCTTACGAGAGAAAGAGAAACACTGCAGGCAGCAGTGCATTATGGTCTTTGCTGTTTTAGCCCCTCGGTGGTTTTATGTGTTAGTGTTAATCAGTCTGCGCTAGCTGGAGAACGGCAAGCTGCTCTACTGTTATTCTGGGGGAGAAGCTGTGCCAAGTGCAGCCGCAGCAATGGTGGCAGAGGTGGGATAGAGGGGTGAAGGAGAGGAGGGGAGGAAGCGAGAAGGGGAAGAGAGGAACAGAGAAGAGGAGAGGAGAGAGGTCTCTCTCTTCCTTTATGTACACATCCATCAAGTTATTTCGGTGCTGCCCTCCCGCTTCTGGTCAGGTGACTTATTCCCACGGTTTGGGACAGAGGAGAGGAGAAACGCTGCATGCGGAAAAGACAGGAACAGCTGCCAAAAAATGGCACTCCTGCTTTCCGCTTTCAGGGGTTTCATTGGCAGTGTGGAGTAAGCCAGAGATATCTGCAGAGAGCAAAAGCAACATTTTACACCTGAACAATGGCTTCTCAGATTATACCAGCTTCCCCAACCCAGCCACCACAGACAAACACTTCATAAAGAAAGGCTGCCGTTAGAAAAAAAGTGCAATACCCTCAACAATAACCCTTTGAAGAGTATAGGTTTTTTTTCTTTTTTGAAAAATGTTTTTTTCAAAATTCTAAGTCAGTGTTCTAGAACTCAATTGCATTGCAATTACCAGAAGTGATTGTTACATCAGCATGTTGAGTTAAGAACATTCTGATAACACATTTGTGATCATACACCTTAAAGGATTAAATGACATCATGCGCTCTGTTCCATTGTGGTCCGCCTCCCGAAGTAGGGCTCTGCCCGCGATACTCCCGGCACTTCATCAACATCGGCATAAATCACGCTAGAACCACCAACATCCCCTGGATCCAGGACCCCCCCAAACCCCGGGCAGCAGTCTTGCTGATGCAGTGACACCTCGCAGGAGAGATGGCACCCGCCAAGTGCAGTTTATAGAAACGGCGCTGTCACAGCGCCAGAGACCACAGCCCATCGTCAACTTCACAGGCAGCTCGTCAAAAAGTGGACGTTTAACATGCACATAATGCGAATTATAAAACCAGAAAAGTCTTTACTGCCTTCCAAAGGTAGTGCCACCAACCGTGCTCAAAAGAGAAAACTGTCCACATCGATTAATATGAATGGACGCCTGGACAACTAACAGAGTGATTCATTACTATTCAAATAACACTAACACTAAATATTAAATAACACTAACACTAAATATTAAATAACACTAACACTAAATATTTTGATTGCAAAAAAAGACATGTATGATAGACTAAACTTAGATCAGTAAAGCAAAATAACATTTGTGCCACGTGATAATTGAGGAATATCACAGGCTGTGACTCAACAATCATTAGGCTATCAATATAATCGTATAATTAATAATACATTTTCAGTTGTCTATGCTAATTGGAGCCTAAAAACCTGACAGTACCATGTTTACATGTTTAATCCAGATATACATGGCTACTAGTGTGATGAGTGACAAACAAAAGCTTTGTCTTTGTGGGTACCTGTGCCGTCTTTGACAAACAAAAGGGGCTGCATTGCATTGCTGAAATGCCCATAAGCTTATGCATCGTATTCACTCAGATTGTGAAACTTCTAGAAGGTTACTGAACGTATTGGATTTTACTCGAGTGTATGATTAGTGCTGCATCTCACGTAGGTACAATCTCCAGCCGTATCAAAATATACGTTTCACAACAAATGACTGTCACTTCTTAATGGCTATATGTAAAACGAAGTAGCCTACGACTATACCTCGCTACGGATAAACAATCATTGGCGTTATCTGGAAATTAATTAACCTGTGATGTATTCTTGTACGGTGTAATGACCATGTAAAGACACGACTACGATATATAAAGACGTTACTGAAGTACACTTAGCCTACCCAATGGCAATTATCTCGACAAGTTACCAGCGGGACAAAGGAGGGCCACTTTTCAAGATTACAAGCCATGTTCTCTTTATTTACCAGCGAAAGCAAAGGAACAAAGTGTTCTATAACATCACGACCAAACACAAACATATGAATAAACAAAACTTACCGGGGTGCTCACCGCAACCGAATGTGGTTGTCAAGAGGGATGTTAGAGAATGCCGGTATTAGCGAGAAAGAACATTAGTATTGCCACTGACGTCTGCAGTCTGCACACACACGAACGGTCCCTTTGTTCAGCCGGGTGTGAGGAGACAGTCCGGTATCGAGTGGAGCTTCGTTTTCATTGTATTGGCGATGGTCTGTGGTTCTGAAATGGACAGCTCCTGTGTGCTCTGTCTCCTTTCCCTTGGAGTGAGGGGTACGTGGAGAGGACACGCGATTCACCTCCACACAGCGCTCCGCTCATTCACCTCCCTGCACACACGCGCATTCACGCTCACATCGCTTGCGCGAGCATGCCCACTGATGTCCCTACCGAAAAATAGGCGCAATTACTTACAGGTGTGACACGTTTTACAGGTTAAGTGAAGCAATCCTAGCGAAACAAACACGAAAAACCGACTGAGGTTGGGCCATAAATTTGGCCAAAATGCACGGGAAGAAAATGTTGATTGTTTTAGTTTCGGTAAGTATAGTTATAAAGTTGTGGAATGTATTACTATACGATATTTGAAATAATAATTAGGTTGAGTTTCAGCGGATATGTTGTGTGTACAAACCGACAAGTAGCAGATACGCTCAGTAAATGAAGTTAAACTTCACAGCCCTGTGTTTTAACTAATTTAACAGGATTCTGGTATTTAGACACAGTTTTGTCTCCAATACTTATGGCCTACATTCCTTATCCCAACAATTCCACTTCTCCCTTCACGTTTTTAAAGCTTATGTAATGTAATATGTGCATTTGGATTTCTGTATTGTTATAAGTTTACAGCATAATAAACAAATGTCAACGGACCATTTAATGGCCTAGTAGGCCTACCATAATACTGCATTTTCTGTGAATTGTATTAGACCAGGGATCTGTCTCAGATCTTGGAGGGCTGCTGTGTCTGCTGGTTTTTGATGTGTTCTTGCACTTAAGTGCTTAATTTCGGTCAGATATTGGCTAAAGAGTCTCCACACCTTGTTTCCAAGGTGAAAATTGGCTGTTGATTCAAAGAAAATCACAAAAACCAGCAGAGACTGCACCCTTATGGAAATGTAATATACTGCAGTATATTTTAAATATATTGTGAAGATTATTTTGATATATTTACAATATACTGCAGTGTATTCTTTTTCCATAGGGGCAGCCCTCCTGGACTGGATTTTAAAGGGTAAGTACACCCTAGATAAAAAATTTTCCCCGCTGTAAACGTGTTTGTATGCCTACCTTATAATGAAACGTATTCATCCATGCCGTTATTTCAACAATTCCGAAATAATATTGTATCATAAGAAACTGGTAGAAGTGCTGCCCTCTAACGGTTGAAATTCCCTTTCTGCTCCCCACACTGCCCCCGCCCCAATCGTGATGTCAGAGTACCTCTTTGGAGGTACCTCTACGTCATATGGATAATTGTTGTCGCCCACAACAGAAACAGCCGGCACCTGATTGGTTAGACCCACTACATTCCTTTCGTTTCGAGAAGAGGGAGGCTGCAGACCGGGGATGTGTCCTAATAATCGAAAAATGCACCCTCCCTTCCTCCACTACCACCTCCTCTACTCCATGCCCCAGAAATGGATCTTTGTGTTTTAATCTAATGTCGCTGATTACATCTGAATTACTGGTTACTAGGGGTGTAACGGTTCTGAAACCGAGACCGAAACCGTGATACAAACGTCCACGGTCTTGTATCGCGGTTCTGGAAGATGGAACCGCGATACACCCCCTCCCCCAACCCCAACCCGCTGCCACCACTGCAGGTGCAGCCTGTTGAGCTCGTTACGTTACTACTAATGTAAGAACTAATTTTTGATTTCACAATTAACACTAACACATGTAAATCACAAAATTATTATTCTATTTAAAGTTAGGGCAAGCTGCAGGGTTTTTCCTGGCAGAGAAATGGGTTTTGACAGTACCAATGCGAGCGCACGCAGTGCGTGAGTAGCAACATTTTTTGCATTAATTTTACCATAAATACAGTTTTTGGAGTACAAAAAGCCCATGTAGGCTTTGGTTGTAAAGTACCAGTAGGGTTGTGTTTAGGAGTTAGGTTTTAGAAATCAAAGGTCCTTGAAGCTTTTTGATTACACCATTTAGGCTATTTTGATAGCGCACAAACAGAAAAATAAATAAACACTAAAACAGAAATAATGTAGCTACACGTTTTTTTAAACGTACAAAAACACAATTTGAGAGACGGATGTGTGAGGGTAGGACCCGAAATGCACGAATCAGAAGCAGTGGTTGCAGATAGTCCCGTGAGGGCTTTTAATGAGGAATGTCCAATGAGCGTGGTCAAAAAGCAAGCAAAGTTCATACACAACAAATCCAGCCAAAACCAATGTACAGTACCGAGGGAGAAGGGAGTCTCGGAATCGGCACACCATGCAAAAGTCCAGTAACCAGAGTAGCTGTCAGCGGGGCAGAAGTACAGGCAGACGGTAGGCAGGCTCGGGGTCGAAGGCAATGCAAGAGTCAAGACCGAAGTCCGCTCCACGGGGCAAAAGTACAAAAGAGAGCAGGCAAAAACTCGTGGTACAGGCAGGCAGTGGTAAACAAAACAGAGGTCAGTAACAATGGTCAATAACAGGCTTGGATCGTAACAAAAAGGCAGGTTTGGAAAAACCGCTCAAAAGTGCACTGACAAACAGGAGGCAACAATTTCGCGAAGACAAGACATGAGCACTGAGCTTAAATGCAGGTGTAGACAGGTGCAGACAATTAGCTTGAGAGCAGCATGCGAATGGAAATCAGGTGTGGAAGGCTGACAAGATAACAAGATAATTAGTAATCATTAGTAATAAACCTATCCTGACCTAGCGTTAGTAAATTAGTAAATGACATGCACGAGAAACGTAAGGTAAACATGAACACATGGTTAGAGAGTTAGTATTACCTAATCCTGATCTAACGTTAGTAGATTAGTAAACTAGACACGGGAGAATGAAACAATTAGGGAAGCGTGAGCGACAGCAAGAGAGATAGAGAAACAGCATGAACGCAAGGCTGCGGAAAAACGCGGTAATGTGTATGCTAAATAACGGGAGACTTAACATGAATCAAATATAAAACGTGACATGACAAGAAAATAAATCGTAACAATAATCAAACAAGAAACGTGACATGACATGAAAATGAAACGTAACAAGAATTAAACATAAAACATGGCGTGACTAGACTAAACATAATATGTGACATTAACAAGAAATCTAACTAAGACAAGAAAATAAAATAAAACGTGACATGACAGTAAGAATCGTGACAATTTGTGTTTTTACATGACAACAACAACGTAGACTATTTCAGCCCTAAATGCGATAGGTCACTGGAAATGTCGACTGTGCGGGACTTTGGCGAAACGTAACAAGATAAACTCTTCAGGGCTAATCATAACACAGGTAGCCTACCTGCATATAGCCTACAGGTAAGATATTTGGTTTCATTAACATATTTATGGGCTAGCTACAAGAGATTTTGGAGGAAAAAAATGAGGTGTCTTCCAAACCGAAAGTGCATCAGGTAGCCTACTGTATAGTAGCCTACAGTAAGCAATGGAAAACGCCGAATGCGTAGGCCTATTTGTACAACGTTTTTAAAAAATATTGTTTCTAGCTATACTGAACATGATTTTCTTGTAAATGGTGCATTTTACAGTCTGTGGCTGTGGCAAGACGAGGGTCGTAAGCGCTTTGGGCTATTAACAGCACCCTCTGATTTCATTCCACTGTAGTATCAATCCCGGGGTTTTCTTAAAGCTGTAGCCTAGTTTATAATTTCAGACAAACATGAATAGGATACTGTAATTGAGACCGATAAGTCTAACATTGTAGTTATGGGGCGCCAACGTGGATCGGGTTAAAGCTTTTACCTTTTCAGAAGTTAGGCCTTCAAAATTGGAGCGTGTTCCATCCAACTCGCTGCCCACGCTATGTCTTTCTACCGAGTCGCACTCTCTGCCACAGAATAGCTGAGCCGCATTTCTTTAGGCTTCAGTCTTCTATGCTTCTTCTACTCGTCTCCTAGTACTACTTGTAACACTTGCATTCGAAATGCTCTGGGTTGCGTTTCCCGAAGTCTGGTCCAGCTCGAACATCGCCCGAGCCGATGGGGTCGGCACATTGACCAAAAACCCTTTTGTTAAAATCACGGGAAACAACATCGTAGAAAGTGGGCGAATCCTCGTCACAGATATTTGTGTCGGGGGTTCCCCACTTAGATTGGTCAATGTGTACGGCCCAACCAGCATAGCCGAGAGGGTCCCCCTTTTTTCAAAACTCAGAACCACTATTAACTGCAATATGCCAGTTGTCGTGGGGGGGGATGTCAACTGTGCCCTCAGGGATGAAGACCGCAGCAGACCAAGGAAAGATTGGTCGAGCGACGAGCTGCGGTCTATCATAGAAGATTTCTCCCTCCACGACGCCGGGGGCGCCTCTCCCCCACAACACACATGGGTGAGCTCCTCTGGTGCATCCTCGTCATGTATTGACATGTTCCTGCTCTCCCCAGGACTGAGTGTGCACGCTTTTTCCACCCGGGCAGTGCACTACTCAGACCACCACATGGTAACCATGTCCCTGGCCTAGGAGAAGTCCATAACCGTTGGTAGGGGTCTCTGGAGAATGAACACCAGCCATCTCCAGGACCCCAAAGTGCGTCTCTCCTTCTCGAGGCGGTACCTGGAGTGGGTGAGTCTTAAACATCTTTTTGACTCCCTGGTAGAGTGGTGGGAGATGGTGAAGGAGCGGGTGCAGGGCTACTTCCGGGCAGTCGGGCGGAGGAAAGCAAAGGAAAGGAGGGCGGGGTTTGACCGTGCTAATGCTGCCCTCCAAAGACTGAGCCTCCTCCAGTCCCGAGGCCTGGAAGTAAGCAGCAAGATTGCACTCGTTAAACATAACCTCTCCGCCCTCTATCGAGAGGAGCGGAAAAAATACACTTTCCGCTCCAAACTCCAGGGCCTTGAGGAGGATGAGAAATGCACAAGGTACTTCTTCCGCAGGGCGCGGTCAAAAACTAACAATATCTCTTCCCTTTATAACAGCAGAGGAGTGGTGGTGTCTGAAGAGGCGGAGGTCCGGGAGGTGGCCAGGGAGTTCTATGCGGGTCTGTACAGCATAGGGCCCGCAGATGGAGCTCTCATGGACACCTTCCTGGGCTGCCTGGACAGACGCCTGGGGGATGAGAGCATGGAACCTGAGTTGAGCACCGAGGAGCTCACCCGGGCCGTGCGCTCCCTCAATCTGCATAAAGCTCCTGGTCCTGACGGGATCCCGGCCAAATTTTACCAGGCCTTTTGGGATCTCCTGAAGGAGGATGTGGCGGAAGTTTTCAGGGCGGCGTACAGGGAGGGGCGGTTGGGGGCCTCACTGAGGCAGAGTGCGGTTGCTCTTGTCCCCAAAAAGGGGGACCTGAAGGACCTCCGGCACTGGCGGCCGATTAACCTCCTCTCAGCTGATTATAAGATCATGGCGAAGGCGCTGATGAGGAGGTTCCAACACCTGATGACATCGGTGGTCGTCCCCATTCAAACGTGCAGTATGCCAGGGAGGTCCATTAATGACAACCTGCTCCTCGTGAGGGATGTCATAGTCCACTCCGGGGAGCGTAGGTCCCCCTTGGGCCTTCTCAGCCTAGACCAGGAGAAGGCCTTTGACAGGGTAAGTCATGTGTGCTTGGAGAGGGTGCTAGAGAGACTTAACTTTCCTAGCTCCCTCCTGCGCTGGACCAAAATGTGTTTAACTGACATCTCGGGGAGGGTGGTTGTTAACAAGCAAGCATCCGCCCCCTTTGCCATTAGGTCTGGCGTCAGGCACGTGATCTACCTTGAGCCGTTCCTTCAGGCCATCGGGCAACCCGGGCATCGCTGGTTACCCACTGCCTGGGGCCCAGCAGTTTAGGGTGATGGCGTACATGGATGACATTACCATCGTCGGCACAGATAGTCATTCTATCACCGTTGCCAACAAGGTGTTAGATGACTTCTGTGCAGCCACTGGCGCCCTAGTCAATAGAGACAAGAGTGAACTGTTTCTGTCTTGATATTGGAGTGAGCCACTAACCGTTTCCTTGCCTGTACGCAGAGATAACATCAAGCTCCTCTGGGTGACCTTCCAGTCAGATGGTGAGGGAAGGCTGAGCTGGGAGGGAGCCCTCCGCCATGTCCAGGGTAAACTCCGGAGCTGGAGCGTGCGGCCTCTGACTCGGACGGGTAAGATCCTGGTCCTGAAGGCAATAGTCCTTCCCATTTTTCTCAACGTGGGAAGGGTGTTTCCCCCAGACAGGGCCACTAGTAAAACCATCACTAGAATGGCCTTTCCCCTTGTCTGGGGGAGCACCATGGAAAAATTGAAAAGAGCTACCCTCCTCAAGGAAGAGAAGAATGGGGGCAGGGGGGTCCCAGATATAGTAAACATCATGTTGGTGCAGGGTCTGGCCACACCTCTGTTTCTAATCAGGGCTTTTGCCATTGTTGATGGTATCTTAACCTGATCCAGTAAGGGCTTGCGTATTAAGTCTTTTAAGTACAAGTGAAACAGTGAACAGTTGATACTGTTAAATTTATTAACTTTTGCAATAAAATGGTGTTTCTTAATGTGAAAACAACATTAAAAGAAGCATAGCATTTGCACAATAGTTTTGCCAAACATTAACTTAGCCATTGGTACCAAGCTGGAATCAAAACGCTGACCACATACATGGAAAGCTAAGATTGTATCCACTAGGCCAAAGCAGATTAACAGAAAAGTGGAGGCCAAATAAGACTTTTGTGTTGCGGTATCAGATTGTTTTGGCTTACTGATTTCATAATTCAAACAGATAACAGGGAATATTGTGAAATTTCGTAGCCTTTAAAAATAACTTGTTTTATGCTAAAAGAACATTCTTAGCATGACGTGCACATTGTGTGCCTCAAAAAAAAGGTGGGAACTGGTGGGGATCAAACCAGCAACCTACTACATGGCAGTCAAATGCCTTAACCACTAAGCTACAGGAACTTTCACAGTTGGTATGGTAGGTAGACGGCCTGTTAAGCATGGATAGTGCACTTGGCGGATGGCATACCTGCCATACCAACATTTGTATTTCTATAGCGCCACCACGCGGATTGATTGGGTTAAAACTGGAGGGCTCAAGTCTTGATCTAACTGTCAATCAACCCACCAAGTTTCAGAACTTTATATCAAACGGTTTTAGAAATACTAGCATTTAAGTGATAAGCCACGCCCAATGCAAAATTCATTGGCTTCTCATTCGGCCAATTTTTAACATAGGCCTTAGTAAAGTAATGCATGTATGTAGGGATCTGGTCCCTCTAACTGGTTTGGGGCAAATTGGTCTAATTCTGTAGGAGGAGTAGCATTTTAAGTGTTTTACAAAAAATGCTAATTTGCGGAAAATCAAAGCTGGCAGACTTCATGTTTTCTTGAGGCAAATTTGTTGGGCATGAGTAGCGGGACGTATACACCAAATTTTGTGACTGTAGATCAAACGGGGCGTCGGCAGTCCCAGTCCATGATTTTTAGTGAATTTTTAAATATTTTCTTATATTTGGATCTCTATAGCGCCACCATGTGGCTCGATTGGGTTGAAACTGGAGAGGTCAGGTCCAGATGTTACTCCTAAAATACCTTCCAAGTGTCATAACTTTCTGTGAAATGGTTTTGGAATTATTAGCATTTTTGTGATAAGCCACGCCCACTAGATATTTATTGGCTCGTCATTCGGCCATCTTTTAAAATATCACAATTCTGTATATAGGTTTTATGAAGCATGGTGGAAGGAGTGTGTTTACCAGGTTTCGTGTAAATTGGTCAAATTTTATAGGACGAGTAGTATTTTAAGTGTTTTACAAGTAATGCTAATTAGCGGAAAATCCAATAGGGCTAACATGATTGTTCTTTGAGGCAAATTTGTTCAGTATGAGCAAAAGGACCTCTATACCACATTTTGTGACTCTAAATAAAACGGGGCGTATGCAGTGGGCGTGTCAATGATTTTTAGTGAATTTTTAAATATTTTCTTATATTTGGATCTATATAGCGCCACCACGTGGCTCGATTGGGTTGAACCTGTAGAGGTCAATTCCTCATGTTAATCTTAATAGACCTACCAGGTTTCATAACTTTCTGTGAAATGGTTTTGGAATTATGAACATTTGTCTGATAAGTCACGCCCATTGAAAATTCATTGGCTCGTCATTCGGCCATCTTTTAAAATATCAAAATTCTGTATATAAATTTTATGAAGCATGGTCTAAGGAGTTCCTGTACCTGGTTTCATGTACATTGGCCAAATTTTGTAGGAGGAGTAGCATTTTAAGTGTTAATTAGCGGAATGCTAATTAGCGGAAAATCCAATACGGCTGACTTCATGGATCCTTGGGTAAATTTGTTCAACATGAGCAGAGGGACCAGTATACCACATTGTGTGACTCTAGGTCAAACGGGGCGTCGGCAGTGGGCGTGTCAATGTCACAATATTTACATGTGCACTACAGTGCCACCAACTGGCCTATCGCCACAAAATTTGGTGTGACCTTGTGAGATGACAACTTCTAACTATGTCCCAAGTTTCATGAGAATCAGCTAAGCGGTTAAGGAAAAACTCAAAGAAGTAATAAATGAGTACATTTAAGCCAAAATGTTGGCAAATTCAAGACGGTGCCCACCAAATTAGTAAAGATCTATGATCCAAATCCGGCTCTTTGTCACTGTAGCAAGTTATACATCTCTGCAAAGGAACTGTGATTTTTAGTGAATGTTTTTATATATAGGGAAAAGCCCTGATTAGAAACAAATATTTGTATTTTGGGTCAACCCTTTCTAGATTTTAGCAGTTTCTGTGTTTGACAAATGCTGCTCATGCTGCTCGGTCCCCGGAAATCACTGCTTGCAGCTATATTTATAATAATAAGAAGAAGAACAATAATAATCTCTGGTATGTACTTAGTAATACCTATTGTTTTCTTTCTGGCTAAGATTCCTGGGAAATTAAGCTTGTTTGCCAACTTACTGTTGCCAGAGAAACATCAGTCTGCTTCTAGTCAGGAAGCAGATACAAGCTAGGCTACTACGAAGCGAAATCAACATGCCTTATAGCCTACATTCATTGCACTACAGAAAACTAAACTAAACCTAGCTGTCCAGTACCGAAACATTTCCCGCAGGTAACGTTCTACACTACTGGAAAAAAAAACTGCGATCTGCTGTGCATATGAACTCACTCGCTCGCTCGCTAGCTCGTAGCCCACACATGGAAGGTTGGAGTTACGCATCCGGCAATCCAGTGTCGAATAGCCTAACGTTAAATGTATTTCATTTTCTATAGAATACTAATAGCCCTATTTTAAAACTGTATTTCCATATTTTACTGATGCAAACTATTTAGGCTGTACTAGCTATTTAGACTGTATGTCTTTCAGCTAGAATGTGTTTGCGTCTAGCCCATTGTGCTTGCATGTCTCCATATAGACTTGGTTCATTAATTTACATGCTTCTTCATGATCCATAGCTCAGGTGGTGCTGTTCATTGCATTTCATTACACATTATATCAGGGATGTCAACTCTCACGCATTGACCGTGAGACTCACGCATTTGACCCTTTTCTCACGGTCTCACGCTAAAGCAAAATATCTCACGCATTTTCACGGAACAGCAACAATTCTCATGCAATTTCACTGCATTTTTTTTCATAGCAAAAATAGTTCAACTTCCCAACATCCCGTGTTCCGAAACTCGTGCGTGTGCACTGCATGCCGTTCGATAGCTGTTTTCCAAACCAACTGGCACACTTCCACGTACACTGCACCCTCTCACCTCATCGCCGGCCAATCACTTATCATTGGCGATGAAAGGGTGAGAGGGTGGAGTGCACAATGCATCGCGCAGTCTGGAAAACAGACTCGAACCAAGTTGTCTTGAGCGCAAATGTCGACTGTAAGTAAACGAAAATGCACTTAAAGTAAATCACGAATAAGTGATCAAATATGTTTGCACTATTAACTGTTAGCGTATTCATTGCAGCAATAACAATATGAATGCTTTGTTAACCAAAGAATTAGTTAACGTAGGCGACATCAGACTAATGTAATCTTGTTAGCTGTTACTAAGACTAGCCCATAGGTAACATTAGATAACGTTAGCTAGCTATCTAAAAAGGAGACAAATTAAAATGAGGTGGATCATTCCGTGTAAAACACACAGGATTTCGACACCCAGATTTCAGATTGTTACAAAATGCTTTCTATAGTTATAGATAAGGTTAGTAGACATTTGTAGGAATTTAATTGAATAAATTGAGAAATTAAGCTAATTGATTGGACCCAGACTGGACCTTTACTGTTGTAGGATTCATATAATATTCTGTAAATATAGTACTACCAATCATCCAATTTGTACCAAATTGCTCCTTGTAGCCTAATTATGACTAAGACATGAGGATTCCAAATAAATGGTCAAAATAAAGCCATGGACCCCCGAAAACCCACACCAATCCCACAATACAATACCAGTTCTCTATGTTTGACAAGTACTATGAATCTGGGCCTTGGAGTATTGTTTCTTCATAATATTTAATGTTTTCTTCTAAGTGAATATAGTGATGGTTATTTTCCCCTGTCCAAATTAATGAATCATTGAAGTTGTTAATTTTATATTCAATTTGGCCCTATATAATTTCCCCCAGCATCTATAATAAGGAGCACTAGTGGTGTAATGTGAAGTGTCTAGAATGTGAAGTGTCTTTTGAAAAGCGCTATAGTCTGTAACTGAATAATTTGTAATACTGAACTATATCAGACTAAATAAATTTTATTAATTTGAAACTAGAATTGAGTGTTTCATTCGTGAGGCAGTGATTGGTCAGGTGGGGTGAATCGGGTTGGGTTGAGTTGGGTCATCGAAAGTCTATTCTCACTCTTGCCCAACTCTAAGTTGACATTCCTGTTAAATACTGCTCATCTACAAACTCTTAATGTAATTGTGTGCTGTCTGTAATAAGATAACTGTTCTCATTCTTGTCAATAGAGGGCGTTATGGTTACGCGAATGTCTGCATGCATTTCTTTGGAATGCATGTCTCTCTCCATGTTTATCTTCATGCATTATTCATCATTAGTTAGCTATAAAAGTGACATCAGAACAAAAAAAAGCCAAGTTACTCAGGCATAGCCTACATAGCGCTGTCTATAAGTCCTTAATTCCAACTTGCAAAAACTAGGCCTGCCTTTAAAAGTATTGATATCAAAATGTGGCCAAATTACAACTAACAATATTGCCTATCGTAGCTCACACTAAATAAACTAGCTCTATTCCAAAGCAATGCTATCCAAACTTTCCTAAATTATTTAATGCAACTTGGCCCTGTGTTTCTTCATCTTAGCATGTGAAGAGATTGTGCCTCATGGAACAACATATGATTTCAATGAATGTTTTTAACAGTTGATGAATAATTACACTCCAGAAAGGATATGGTTGTGCTTTGTTGGCAAGTTTACTTTAGAAAATGTACAGGTTTTAAAATGTTAACATTACATTCATTTAGCAGACGCTTTTATCCAAAGCGACGCACAATAAGTGCATACAGAGACGTCATCAAGATCACTACAGAACAGACAAGACAAAGCACATCCTTCCCATAATGTAGCAGCTATCCCTAGTAATGAATGTTGACTGTAGTTCACAGTAAGCTGTGGGTAAATCAGCTATACTACACTTATATTCTGAATACTATTATAAACTATAACAAACAGACAGGAAAACACAGGGAACTAGTACCATAAGGTCCTAGGTTAGAATATCAGTCAAGGTGGAGTCTGAAGAGGTGTGTCTTCAGGCTTCGACGGAACGCAGGCAGGGTTCGAGTAGAACGTCGGGGAATGGGAAGTTCATTCCACCACTGAGGAGCTAAGGTGGAAAAGCACCACAGTCGGGACTTGTTGACACGGAGGGGGGGAAGTGCGAGTCGCCCTGCTGTAGAAGAGCAAAGTGGTCGAGCAGGAACATAGTTCTGGATTAAGTCCTGCAGGTAGGCGGGGCCTGCCCTATTGGCTGCAGTGTAGGCCAGGGTCAGAACTTTGAACCTGATCCTGGCTGCAACTGGCAGCCAGTGGAGTGACCTCAGCAGGGGGGTTACATGGGAAAATTTCGGGAGGTTGAACACAAGCTGGGCAGCTGCATTCTGGATCAGTTGAAGAGGCAGAATGGCGCAGGCCGGTAGGCTTGCGAGCAGGGAGTTGCAGTAGTCCAGGCGTGAGGTGACCATGGTCTGGACAAGAAGCTGGGTGGAGTAGGTGGTCAGGTACGGTCGAATCCTCCTGATGTTGTACAGGAGGAACCTGCAGGACCGTGCCGTCACCTTGATGTGCTCTTTGAAGTCCAGCCGGTCGTCCAGGACCACCCCCAGGTTCCTTGCAGAGCGGGAGGCAGCCACCACGGTCCCGTCAATGGTGATGGAGAGGTCATGTAGTGGGGAGGTCTTGTACGGCATGAAGAGGAGCTCTGTCTTGTCAAGGTTGAGCTTCAGGTGATGGGTAGCCATCCACTCAGAGATGTCAGTCAGACAAGCAGATATCCTCTCCTTAACCTGTGGGGTAGAGGGAGGGAAAGAGAGGAAGAGTTGAGTATCATCAGCATAGCTATGGTATGAGAAGCCATGTGAATTAATTACTGAACCAAGAGACTTAGTATACATAGAGAACAGCAGAGGACCCAGTACAGATCCCTGCGGGACTCCTGTAGACAGGGGATGGGGAGCAGAGATGAAACCCTTCCAGGAGACTTGGTAGGATCTATCAGTGAGATACGATACAAACCAAGAGAGGGCAGTCCCAGAAATGCCCATCTCAACGAGTGTGGAGATCAGGAGTTTGTGGTTGACCTTGTCGAATGCCGCAGACAGGTCAAGGAGAATCAGAACAGAGGAGAGGGAGGAGGCTCTAGCAGTGGCGAGTGCCTCCGTCACGGCCAGGAGAGCAGTTTCAGTGGAATGGCTGGTTCTGAAGCCGGACTGATGCGGGTCAAGCAGGTTGTTTTGGTGGAGAACAGACAGTTGGTTAAGGACAGCACGTTCAATTGTTTTGAACAGGAAGGGCAAGAGAGATACAGGACGGTAGTTCCTGACATCAGAGGGATCCAAGCTAGGTTTTTTAAGGAGTGGGGTTACACGGGCAGTTTTAAAGGTAGCAGGAGCATGACCACAGATTAGGGAGGTGTTAATAATGGAGGACAGATATGGAAGGAGCTCAGCGGATACAGACTGGAGGACTGCTGAAGGTATGGGGTCTAGTGGACAGGTGGTTGCGCGATGGCGCGTCACCAGCTGGAGCACATCTGAGTCCTCCAGAATCTTGAAGGATGACAGTGTAGCGATGGGTTCAGTATGGGGGATGTGGGGTGTCACCGGATGCGTGAAGGAGTTCCGGATCGCGGCCACCTTCCCCTCAAAGTGGGTCAGGAAGTCATCTGCAGAGAGGGAGGAGGGTGAAGGGGGTGGAGGGGGGATGAGCAGGGAGGAGAAGGTGGAAAAGAGTTTACGTGGATTAGATACACATGCATTAATTTTAGACTGGAAAAATGAAGTTTTAGCTGATGTGGTTGCAGCTGTGAAGGCTGCCAGCAGAGTGTGGTAGGAGGCCAGGTCATCTGGGGATCTGGATTTCCTCCACCTTCTCTCAGCGGCTCGCAGCATGGTTCTGCTGGATCTGAGAGAATCCGTCAGCCACAGGGAGGGGGGTGATGGTCGAGCTGGTTTGGAGACAAGAGGGACTTGAGAGACTGAGAGAGGCATGAGTTAAACACAGAGGTGGCAACATCAACAGGCATTTTAGCAAATGTAGCAGGAGGATGAAGTGCAGAAGTAGTGAGAGAGGAGTGTGAGAGGGTGCGGAGATTTCTCCTGAACATAACAGTGGGTGGGTTGTTAGCGGAGTTGAGGGAGAGTGGGCAGGAGAGAGAAAATGAGATAAAGAAATGGTCCGATATGTGGAGGGGGGTCACCGTGAGTTCAGATGTGGTGCAACTCCTGGTGAGTACAAGGTCCAGTTGGTTACCACCCTTGTGGGTGGCAGGCGATGGGGAATGAGTGAGGGCGAAGGACTGGAGGAGTGAGGCGACACTAGATAGCTGGGAACTGTCTGGTTGGAGGTTGAAGTCTCCCAGTAGGATTATAGGGGTGCCATCCTCAGGGAAGGAGCTCAGGAGAGTGTCCAGTTCATCCAGGAAAGCACCGAGCGGACCTGGAGGGCGATAGAGAACAACAATGTTAAGTGCAGATGGGTGAGTTACAGTGACTGCATGAAACTCAAAGGAAGAGATATTCAGGCAGTGTACAGTGGGAATAGAGAATTTCCAGGACGTGGAAATGAGTAAACCAGTACCCCCCGCCTCGGCCAGAGGCCCTGGGGGTGTGGGAGAAGGAGAAGCCAGCAGACAGAGCAGCTGGAGTGGCTGTGTTATCGGGAGTGATCCAGGTCTCAGTGAGAGCCAGGAAGTGGAGGGACTTCACCTTGGCATAAGCAGTGATGAAGTCAGCTTTCTGGACAGCTGACCGGCAGTTCCATAGTCCACCCACCACTGAGAGTTCCTTATGAGAGGACAGTGGTGGGCAGACCAGGTTAGCCGGACAGCATCTGCAGTGGTTGGGCCTCCTGGAGCGAGGCATGGAGCACAGAGGAATGGGGGTTAGACACATGGTAGGGGGTGGTAAGACAGGTTAGGTGGGGAAAGATCATTACAAACAAATTCAGACAAATTGATGATGAGGCAGCCTCTGTTTTAACATAGACTATTTGTTAATTTCCCAATTGCACTCAGCTGCTTGCAGGGCTAGTTCACTCAGGTGAATCTATTTTCAATTAGCAACACAAAAGACTAGCAGCTGGTCTAAAAACACAAAGCAAGTTAACAACTGACCACTAATGCTGCAATTTACTTCAACTACACAGTGACTACGCTACAAACAGTTCAATTAACTAACGCACAGCTGAAACCGAATGAAAATAATACACTTAGCCTATCCGACGGTAGATAATTCACAACGCTGGTCTGATTGCACAACTGCTGTTACAGATTTCTTTACAATTCACAGACATTTATATGAAGAAACATCATGTACAATAGAGAAAGGGGTGATGAACAAGTAAATGCAGATAAAAATTAGAAATATTTTTACCTAGAAAATAGCGTACATATAGCATTTTTACAAACGTATCCAGACATGTTTGTGGGTCAGATGGTGGCAAATAAGTAATAGTACCAATTTTCTTAACATAATAATAGTTATGATATTTGCAAACAGAATTTTGTGAACACAAGGATATCTATGCTCTGTAGGACCACACAGGTTTTGATAGAAATCCAAATAAATAAATACATAATAATAATAATAATAATAATAATAATAATACATTTTATTAATTCTGTGCTTTTTATAGACCCAAAGCAGTGGATGCAGACAATTGTTCAAACATGCCCTATAGTGTAGTAATTTTTCTGTTTAATTTCTAAGTGCAACACATCTGAATCAGAGTATTTCCACTATAAATTATTTTCATTTTGCAGTTTTATGTGGCACATAGTTTAATTGACCACATTCTCTTGAGATGGTAAGATGAAGAAACACAGGGCCAAGTTGCATTAAGTAATTTAGGAAAGTTTGGATAGCATTGCTTTGGAATAGAGCTAGTTTATTTAGTGTGAGCTATGATAGGCAATATTGTTAGTTGTAACTTGGCCACATTTTGATATCAATACTTTTAAAGGCAGGCCTAGTTTTTGCAAGTTGGAATTAACGACTTATAGACAGCGCTATGTAGGCTATGCGTGAGTAACTTGGCCTTTTTTTAAAAAATGTTGTAGACGTTTTTGATCTGATTATGATTTACTCTAGCAAACCACTGGTCCACAAAATGGTCAAGCAACAAATTAAAGTAGACTAACCCCTGCCAAAATAAATATTTACATTATTTACAAATATTTGCAATTGTGATTCATTAATTCTGAAAAAGAGCATGCGGTGTGAGGAATGTCAGAAAGACAAAGAAAAACGAGAGAAATCGTTAGTAACTGGTATAATTGCTAGCTGCTAGAAGCTTGCGAGGTGCGAGCTGTGAGGTGGGAGCTGCGAGCTGTGAGGTGCGAGGTGGGAGCTGCCAGTGAACTGTGAGCTGCCACAGCGACCTGCCACCGCAAGCTGTGAGCTGCCAGTGAACTGTGAGGTGCGGTGCATGATGGGAACTGTGAGCTCACAGCTCGCACAGAAGGATTGTACCCACTCAAAATACACTGCAAAACATAGCCCAACCATTTTAGGCTAATAGCATCGACACAATTTTTAATTTTTTTTATTAGATCCCAAGCACAAAACAAAGCACAATACATGAGACTACCGTCTCCTTACTAACAAAAAACTAGGCGCCAGCCTTTTAGCATCGGCACAAATACCCTACAAAATACGGCAGTGGGCTTACAATTTAAACACTTCCAACACAAAGTAGCCTGCTAGATCTGAACTCCGGTATATATTTTTTTCCAAAAAGCGTCATCTGCTGGACAAACGTTGTCACTGATTGTTTGGCTTCCTCCATTACATTTCCTCCATTACTTTGTACACAGCTTTTAAAATAAACACGTGGAGAAATGAACATAAATTTTAGTCAGGTAGATTAGTTTTAACCCTTTTTCTGAACAAAAAAAATTGTTCCATTGTAGCTTCTCCTGTGGGGAAAATATTTTATTTACCACCTGGGTACATAAATACTGTTTTTTTAATTATCCTTATTGCTCTTGTAGGGAATATTCATTTAAATCTATACACGGGGTACCAGAAATGTAGGTGACATACCTCTATATTTATAAACGGGGCGTCACTTATGTACTGCGATACGCCACTACCATCCTTATACAACTGGTGGCATGGTTTTTGTATAATAAATCAGTCTCATAAAATTCATATATTATTCTCAAAAGATAATATACTAACTAAAAATGGGTAACTTGAATTAATAATTAAATTAATTACCAATAAAATTACACATTAATAATTGTCTTAGCAAATTCACAATATCATGTACTCGGTTGATACCGAATATAAATGATCCAGCTAGAAGGTGAAGGCATTTTGGGGAATCCCTGCGATTAGCATTGGCTGATTCAGTTCACCACAAGAGCAACATTAATACAGGCAATTTTGGATAAATGTAATAGTTTATTGAACACAAAGTATCAAACAGAGCAAGGCACGATTCACTACTATAATGTACAACAAACTATGTGTGTGTGTGTGTGTGTGTGTGTGTGTGTGTGTGTGGCGTGTTGGGCGTATGTGGGGTTTCCATGTTCTCCTGCGTGTGGGGGGTTGCCTCGGACACGTGTTCAGAGAGAACAAAGAAACTAAAATGGAGGGAGGTTTGAAACTAGCTTTCGCTGGAGCTAGATAATGGTGGCGCATGAACCATACCATACACATAGGGGATAGCCTTAAGCTTATGAGATCAGCATGCAGTGTTAATATTACGACTGGTTAGTTTTTAAAGACAGATCACATGCAAGATACGTTCTGTGCGTGATGTATTAAACCTAACACAGCGCGGTGGATGGCTTAAAACCATCCAAAGTAAAACGGTAACACAAACTTTCACATAACGCACATTAACCTTTCAATAGACGTTACATACATCCAGTCACAAACATGTTGCGGTTGCTAACTAATAAGCTATACCCATGTTACAGCCTTACTTGAATTAAAGTCCGTTAAATGGTTTCCTCCGTTGGATTGCACACTCACAATGAAAGGGGAAAACCGGTCGCCCAATCCTGTGGTTGCAGTTCGTAGGGTTGTGATAGATAGGGGAACCGTCCGCCTCATCTTGGGTCCCTGGAACAGGTTTCTTTCGTCGTCAGGGTTGCAGTTCGTACGGGATAATGGAACCGGTCGCATTATCTCTCCCGAACTATGCAGCGTCATCCTACTGCAGACCGCTTGCCTCTCTGGGGACTCACTGGCGGTGCTCTGCTGCAGGATCAGGGGCTGCGTGGTCCGCTTGGTGGTTCTTCTTGACCACCGGGTGCTCGCGTTGCCTCCTTGCGTCTCGTCTCCAGTCCTCCGTGGCCGATAGCCAGGGGTAGATGAGCCCGCCTCGCTCAGTTGGATCGGTGTCATGGACGACCGTGCTTCCTTGTGGAGCGAGGGCTCTTCCCCGGGCGTGCAGGCCGCACGGGGCCCTGAGACGAGACAACGTTGAGCGGACAACTGGACCGGAAGAAACTGCGGGAAGAACTAAAACTGGCATGTGTTGCCCCTTTTATAAACTTTATGGCCAGTCGTGCATTCCGCTGTGCAGTATCACGTTACAGTGCGGAAATCACAACTGGTACAACGTCCTACGTCACTTCCAACGTGGAGGAGGAGCCTCCTGTGGACTGTATGGAATTGTAGTTCCTGTTGTCCCTACACTGTATTTTAGTTTATATTATTAATTTATATTACTGTAGACTATCCGTTGTTGTCATACCCTTGCATATTGAGCGAATGTAAATGCCGTTTTTGTATTCAATGTAATCGTCTTTGCAATTAAAAAAATACTGATACTACAACGTTAACACTTTAATTACATAAATAGGCTACTTGATCTTTTAAACATCCAGAGGATGAGTAAATATGCCAAATGCACGTTTTAGAATGGTCTCTTGAGAAAAGTATAGACATAAAATAAATTGTAACGTTAAAAAAAACGTTACAATAAAACGTGCCTACTCCAGCTTTAACCTTTGTATCTTTCAACACTCTCAGAACGAAAGGTAGCCTACTAAAAGTAGCCTACCTAAAAAGATACAAACACTGCGAGGTGGGAGCTGCCAGTGAACTGTGTGAGCTGCCACAGCGAGCTGCGAGCTGCTAGTGAACTGTGTGAGCTGCCACAGCGACCTGCCACTGCGAGCTGTCAGTGAAGTGTGAGGTGCAGTGCATGCTGGGAACTGTGAGGTCTGCGAGCTCACACCTCGCACAGAAGGACTGTCCTCTCCTCTCCTAAGAGGATAGGGAGTTTTTGGATGTCTGTTAAATTTTTTAATTGAGGGTATCTCTGATTTATTTTGGGAAAATATTTATTTCCGATTTGATTGTATTTTTTTGCATTTTGTGATAAAATGCAGCTCTGTCTCAACTTCGTTGAGATGGCAATGTTTCTCCTCCAAGAGTCTGTGGACTCTTTCACAGTCACTCTGATCAAGCTGTCCTCTTCCCCTGGCCCTGCCTTTTTCTGATGATTTTGAATTATTTTATGAAAATGAACAGTGGTCAAATTTACAGAGCAATAGCTAAGATTACTAACTTATATGCTTTGAGCATGTAACGTAGTCTCCATTTACATGATCAAGGTTTGGTCAAACATGATAAATAGACTATTGTCAACAATAAACAAACATTATGATAATAGATAGCCTTAGCTATGTGTATGGTCGCTATTTTTTATAATGATATTGTTACCTCCTCGGCTGAAAACATCTTGCTAACGAGTAAGGGCAGAAACATACCTCACACAAATACGCGAACATGGCAACGTGGTCTCACGCGGACATTTGTGAAAAGACAAACCGGAGGAAAGCACAGATGGAACAAGAAAGTTGTTTACTGTTGTTGTCTGCTATAGTGTCCCTCGCTGCAACGCTCTGGCTTGTCTTTCACAAATGTCATGGCAAAAGAAAAACTGTTCCCGTAGCTCGAAGCATCCACATTCGCATATTTGCGTGAGGTAGCTTATGTTTCGGCCCAGTGTAGTATAGGGCGGCAGTGTAGTATAGTGGTTAAGGAACTGGCCTTGTAACCGAAAGGTTGTAGGTTCGATTCCCAGGTAGGACACTGCCATTGTACCCTTGAGCAAGGTACTTAACCTGAATCGCTTCAGTATATATCCAGCTGTATAAATGGATAACATGTAAAAAATGCTATAAAGTTGTGTAAGTCGCTCTGGATAAGAGCGTCTGCTAAATGCCTGTAATGTAATGTAATGGCCCTAAATGTCTAAATTGTACTGACGACGCGTACGTAATGGTAAGTAGCCTAAGCTAAAATAAGAGTTTACCTGGAAGCTTGCCCACATGGTCTGGCCATTCATGACGTTTACACTATTTTAGCTGTCTGGCTTTAAAAATGGTGGCGAGATGTCAACAGTGTAGCATTCAAAACATTAACAAAAAAACACTTTCCGAACGACTTATGAGGTAGGAAATTCAACATTCAACATGTTTATTATGTCACGATTCTAGTCTGTCATGTCATGTTTTATGTTTCATTCTTGTCTTAGTTAGATTTCTTGTTAATGTCACGTATTATGTTTAGTCTAGTCACGCCACGTTTTATGTTTAATTCTTGTTACGTTTCATTTTCATGTCATGTCACGTTTCCTGTTTGATTATTGTTACGATTTATTTTCTAGTCTTGTCATGTCACGTTTTATATTTGATTCATGTTACGTTTCCCGTTCATTGTTAGCATACACATATTTGTGTTTTTCCGCAGCCTTGCGTTCATGCTTTCTCTATCTCTCTTGCTGTCACTCACGCTTCCCTAATTGTTTCATTCTCCCGTGTCTAGTTTACTAATCTACTAACGTTAGATCAGGATTGGGTAATACTAACTCTCTAACCATGTGTTCATGTTTACCTTACGTTTCTCGTGCATGTCATTTACTAATTTACTAACGCTAGGTCAGGATAGGTTTATTACTAACGATTACTAATTATCTTGTTACCTTGTCAGCCTTCCACACCTGATTTCCATTCGCATGCTGTTCTCAAGCTAATTGTCTGCACCTGTCTACATCTGCATTTAAGCTCAGTGTTCATGTCTTGTCTTCGTGAAATTGTTGCCTCCTGTTTGTCAGTGCACTTTTGAGCGGTTTGCCAAGCCTGCCTTTTTGTTTACGATCCAAGCCTGTTATTGACCATTGTTATTGACCTCTGTTTTGTTTACCACTGCCTGCCTGTACCACGAGTTAGTGATGGCGAAATGAGGCTTCCTGAAGCACTGAGGCTTTGCAGCCAATTGTATCGCAAATAGATTCATTACTCGAAGCCTCATTCAACACAGTGTACACTAGTGACACCTGCTGGTAAAAGTAATTTAGAGCAACGAAATCATTACAAATTCCACCCCAGGTTCAAAATAACGAAGTTGCAGCGAGCTAACAGCAAGCGACCCTTTAGCTCACTGGTAATGCGTCGGACTTCAGAGCCCTTTCTGTAAGAGAAAGTACCAGTTCAAAACTCCGCTCAGGCGATACACATACTAACATACTCATAATTTGTATTTGTAACTGTCATTAGGCTAGATTTGTTTTATACTAAGATATATTATAAAATAATATATGTAATAATATTATATTAACTTTCAAAATGAAAAAAAACAGGAAGATTGATATAAAGGGGGGACAACATCTGTGTGGGGTTCTATTGAACAGTAAAAGTGTTTCTGGTCTGGGACTGGGAGTGCTTCTGTAACCAGGCAGTGAAAGTGAATGTGCTTCAGTATGGGCAGTGAAAGGGAAGGTGCTTTTGTGACTGAAAAGGGAGGTTTTTATTGATTTTTATTAACGGCCTCATCAAGTTCTTGCTTTCTGGAACCTATGGCAAAATAACAATATGCAAATGTATTTTTATCAACATGTATGTCAGTATGATTAGATAAAGCAACCATAACGGTTATTAAGAAGTAAAATAAATAAATAACCTCCGCTGGTTTCTTGCTCATTGGCAGGTGCATTTTCAAGCATTGCCCGATAATGCCTGGACAAGGTATTATTGCTGTAAGCCAGCTCCTTTAGGCACAGCAAGCACTTTACCTTCAAAATTAAATAATATGCCATTTGATAATGCAGATGATAATAAGAAAGAATTAGAAATAACAATCAAATCATAATAATATTAAACAAATCGTAATAATCTGCTGTAGTTACGTTAAAATAACAACCAACGAACTACATGCACAGTCGATTGCTAGCCCAGTGTTCGAATAGCGTTTCAGTGTGTTTTTATATCTACGCCACTTAGGCCTGCCTTAATTGGAGATATCGGGTCAAAATATTCCCAAGCAGGAGAAGATTTGCGCTTCCATGCAGGTTCCATTAGCCTATTTTTGTACAAAAACGACAAAACTGTACAAAAGTTGTACAAAAAAAATAAATAAAAATCCTCAAAAAATTACTCAAAAAAATCCTCCAAAAACTTTCAACACCAATAATACCAATAATAACAAACTCTCCGCAACAACCTTCGAAATAAGGGGGGTATCGCTCCTTTATATCTACAATTCAAAACCCCTAATTCCGCCCAAAACGCAAAACAAACCGATCACATGGTTCTACAGCACCCGAGGCCTCGTTTGTCATCGATCACGTGCTTCTCTGAAAGTGATACAAGCTTCAGTGCGAGGCTTCTGTAGAAACTGCCCTACCTACTCGACACACAGCTCGGAGCTTCGATATCATCCGTAACATCACTACCACGAGTTTTTGCCTGCTGTCTTTTGTACTTTTGCCCCGCGGAGCGGACTTCGGTCTTGACTCTTGCATTGCCTTCGACCCCGAGCCTGCCTACCGTCTGCCTGTACTTCTGCCCCGCTGACAGCTACTCTGGTTACTGGACTATTGCATGGTGTACCGATTCTGAGACTGCCTTCTCCCTCGGTACTGTACATTGGTTTTGGCTGGATTTTTTTGTGTATGAACCTTGCTTGTTTTTTTTTTTTGACCACGCTCATTGGAAATTCTCATTAAAAGCCCTCACGGGACCTTTTCTACTACCACTGCTTCTGAGTCGTGCATTTAGGGTCCTACCCTCACGCATCCGTCTCTTATTAGGCCACAAGGATACATACAATGTTTTTTCGGGAGAAAATGTGAATGTAAACAAAGAACGAGTTGTTTACAATGAAACTACATAGTATACCTTTAACCCTTTAATGGCCTCAACCATTTGGTCGAGCACATTTTGAGTCGATATCTTGTTGAAAAATATGTTGGACTTAACTCCATCTCCACGTAAACCAAATGGTAGAGATCCATCAGGTGGATCTCTACAATATTTTTCAACAAGATATCAAGACTCTGATATGTGCTCTACCAAACGGTTGAGCTGGCCATTAAAGGGTTAAATAGCCCTAGGAATTAAGTATTGTTTTTTATTACATAATTTCAACATAGAATGATAGAGGAGACTTGACTTAATAAAAAAGAAACACATTTGGATGTTGTGCATCTATTTTGATGTGTTCTAGATGATTTGCCAAAAAGTGGCCCAATTTACCTGACATCACCCTACTGTTAAAGCAAATAACTTCAATGCATTCGCAGGCGCCTACAACGCTACAAATGTGTCTTTGTAACCATTCACAGTAGCCTACAGACTAATAGGCTATTGGTAACTTGTAGCATTGGAAGCGAGCTGCTTCTCGTTTTGGATTGTAACGTTTTCTCAACACAGTCTAGCTCAGCATCAATCCGTGAAATTACATTGTTATCATTAGGCTATTAATAATAATATAAAATTGTTCTCATTTATAATGTTATTAACAAGCTTGCTAGGTAGGTAAGCTATGGGTAGGTAAGCCTACCCTTTGGCTGCCCGCAAAGTTTTCCAACAAAAAAATCTGTCCATTAACAGTTAGCTTATGTGCTAGCTAGTAAGTTGACAGCTGGAGTGAAGCCTCCGCTGTCCGAGACAAACTTTACCATAACAACAAACGCAGCAACAGGGTCAAAGTTGAATTTATTTTATGTCTCAGCGACATCTTCAGCGACTGTCGCAGCGACCAGCGACATCCATGGCACGTTGTCGGTCGCAGCGACACTCTGGACTATAAACTGGCCTTAACTCATCACTCAGAGGACGTCACTCAAAGGGAGCACACAAACCGGAATGTACTACAAAGTCATAACCAAGATATATGTTGAATTCAAAGACCCCCTGATTTTTGTGAGTTTGTGATTCCTGACCGTACCCCACTCCCAACCCCTAAACATAACCTCACAGGAGTTCATGTAACTCGGGCTCATGCCCGAACTGTTAAGATAATGGGGTTATATTTATTAACTATATTTATTAACTTTGTACATAGTTAAACATTTCAACAATAAACTTGTTCAGTAATTGAGCATGGGCGCCTGGCCAATCCTAGCGCTTGAATGCTATGCAGAGCGTGTCTTGCCAAGAAAAGCAGTGGGATCCACTACCTGAGAGACGTGTGACGTATGAAAAGGCGTTCCCATAGAAGGGGTGTTCCCTAAGCGCTGCACACTGCAGATGGATGATATTGGAGGGATAATTTGGTGACCACGCTAAACCCCTCTTCTGAGCGGCGATAGTCCAATCATAGCCAACCGTTACTGTGGACCGTCAAGCTTTGATTGATGACTCAGCCATGAGAAAAGTTCATAAACGTACAATGTATGTTTACGAACTTTTCTCATGGCGAAGTCATCAATCAAGTCAGTGAAGCTCAGTGAACTTACAATTTCATTTTCAATACTCATAAGAGAGAGCATGCAACTTCTAACTTCATTTTTTATACTTTTCAACTTTAGCCATAGGCTTATCATAAATAGATAGCAACAAGCATCATAAATGGTAGAGAGACACGTCCCAAACAAAACACCAGGGTCAGTTTTTTGTATTTGTAACACAAATACAATTAAGTGATTTAGCCTAAATAATGTCCCATTATAAGCCTATTTCAACCAGTTATTGATTTGAACCCACAATTAAAAATTAATTCATGGCAGTGTTTAACAATTCATTAAAATAAGGAATACATAGACACAATAGATATGATATATACATTACAATACATTGATGTCTACAGATATATAGACTGTTTAACGTTGTGAGGCAAAACTTATAGCATTATTCATTGACTTGTCACTAACATGGCATTTTGGCTGACAGTACATTTGTTGAAAGGAATGAGCATAAAAAACAACAAGACATAGGCCTATATAAGACCGCTAAAGCACACTTACAAGGTATAGTCTTCCTTTACGGCTTTAGCCTCAATTATAATCCTATTTATATTATTTCGCTGCCGAGTCAAAACGACATGTAGCCATCAAAGGCATAGGCAGACTGCGGACCTTTCCGTCTGTCGTGTAGTAAGTAACGCCTTATAAAGATCGATGAGGGCTGTCAAATCTTTGTAAGTGGAATTCTAAAGGTGGTGTGGGACGCTACCCAGCTAACGGAATCTCGTTCTAGGAAGGTTCCCTGTATGTTATTAAGGTTGCTCTAAATGTTCCCTGGTTGATGCAATGTTGAGTTTTTTTCAGGTTCTAAGAACTTTCACACAACGTTTCTGAGGAACGTCCCTTTAACATTCCAGAAACATTCTAGGAGCATTCCTCTTAGGTTCTAGGCACATTCTATGTAACATGAGGGTATCGTTCTGGGAACCTTCCTCTTGTGCTCCACAAACAGTTTATATAACATCAGGGGAACATTCTAGGAGCATTCCATGTAACATCAATGGGGAACATTCTCTGGGCGTTCCATAAAACATCAGGGCAATGTTCTATGTTACATGAGGGTATCGTTCTGGGAACCTTCCTCTTGCTCTCCACGATCAGTTTATATAACATCAGGGGAACATTCTAGGAGCATTCCATGGAATATCAGAGGAATGTTCTATTTAACATTAGGGTATCGTTCTGGGAGCCTTCCTCTTGCGCTCTACGAACAGTTTATATAACATCAGGGGAGTATTCTAAGAGCATTCTATGAAACATCAGGGGAACATTCTATGTAACATGAGGGTAACGTTCTGGGAACCTTCCTCTGGCATTCTAAGAGTATTCTATATAATATGAGGGGAACATTCTCTGGGCATTCCATAAAACATCAGGGCAACGTTCTACGTAACATGAGGATAACATTCTGGGACCATCCTCTTGTGCTCTACGAACATTTTCTATAACATCAGGGGAACATTCTAGGAGCATTTCATGAAACATCAGAGGAACGTTCTATGTAACACGAGAGTATCATTCTGGGATCTTTCCTCTTGCGCTCTACGAACAGTTTATGTAACATCAGGGGAGTATTCTAGGAGCATTCCATGAAACACCAGGGGGACATTCTGTGTAACATGAGGGTAACATTCTGGGAACTTTGCTCTGGCGTTCTAAGAGTATTCTATGTAATATGAGGGGAACATTCTCTGGGCATTCCATAAAACATTAGGGCATCGTTGTACGTAACATAGGCGGAATGTTCTGGGAACCTTCCTCTTGTGTTCTTCAAACATTCAATATGACATTCCAGGAACGTGCCAGGAACATTCTATATAACATTAGGGGGACGCTCATTTAAAAGGTTTAAATGCAGGGTCTAAGTGCCTAACACAAGGGCTCACCAACAGTAATTTTTAGCATTTTGGCTTTATTAGACAGTATTTAGTGATGACTGATAGGAAAGCAAGGTTGGAAACCATTGAGAATCACAGCAGAGATAGGCATAGGCTGAACGTAAGTCCACAACTTTCAGGTTATGGTACACAGTACAATGCAATGATGGGTGTAAGGACACTCCAGGGGGAGTTCTATAACAATTTCCATACAACATTTACACTTACCCAATTTAGACTCTGCCGATGCCGGGACTCGAACTTGTGATCCTTTCGTCAAGAGCTTGCGCCTCTGCCCATTACACCACGGCCTTGTGACGATAGAGCTGGACTCCGAAAACACACTACCAATAACGTAGGACTTTGGTTGTACCAGACCTGTGCCAAAGAATACTTGTATTTTCAATTGTATTTATAAATATTACATTACCAAATAGGAGAACTAATGAGGAATGAAATCTCAAACGTTTGTGACGATGTCATTTTCTGTAGCTAGTGGGTTACCTTAACACATTTTATAGGGTAGAAAATGTTCAAATCACAATGACATCTATCCGTGCAAAGGAAATATTGCAAGTATCTTATAAGTGACTTTTTAAAGGATGTTGTAGCTGTCTGTTAAGTGTTATTTGATGACGCCTTACTCACTGTATTACGGTAGCTGCCAATGCTGCTATATTGTTCTATCAAGGTTTTACGGTAGACGTTCATACTTGACGTCATCATGTGCTACTGCAATGTTGTGAGAGCCTGAAGCTCGGAGAGAGCCGAAAATGTCAGTGCTGTTTGTTTTCAATAAACAAGGCCAAAAAGGCTAAAGAGAAAACTGTCAAGCTTTGCTTATTCTTCACACGCAAGGAGAAGAAGATTGCGCACTCGTTCCTTAACAGGTTATGGGCCCAGGGCGGAGATAAGCAAGCTCGGAAGAAATACGCGACATATCACGCGTTAGCCACCGAAGCTAACAAGCTAGCTTAGCAGCAAGAAGTAATAGCAAGCTAGTAGGCCACGTGAAAAAGTTGGCGTGTTGTCGGCAATCATGGCAAGCAGAGCAACTGGAGTCCTGGCACCGCAGCTTTTGTTCGACGGATCCGAAGATAGGTATGACCTTTGGGAAACGAGATTCCTAGGCTGCTTACATACTCTGAAGCTAAAAGAGACTATTTTACGTGAGCCCGCCGCCGATGCTACTGCAGAGCAGCGAGCTGAAGATAGAAGGAAAAATGCTGACTGCTATGCTGAAGTAATCAGACTGATAGATGATAAAAGCCTATCGCTGATAAGACATGAAGTCGCTGATGAGGGCAGGAAGGCTCTGAAAATACTGAAAGAACACTATTCAGGAAAAAGCAAGCCGCGGATTATAAACTTATACACGTCGTTGACCAATCTACGCATGGCGGACAACGAGTGTTACCGACTACATAATAAGGGCGGAGAACCTTATTACGGCTCTCAGAGATGCAGGCGAGGCCATGAGTGATGGACTGAGCATGGCCATGGTACTAGGTGGTCTACCAGATTCCTTCAAGCCACTGGCCGTCCACGTAACGCAAAACGAAGATAGCGTTACATTTGCAGACTTTAAAAGAAGACTACGGGTCTATGAGGAGTCGGAGAAAATTACTACGGCAGAATTGAAGGATAATGTGATGAAGACATGTGCAAGGCAAAGTCGTGGTCCCACCAATACGTACACAAGCAGCAGAAAAGATGAAGATGTCAATGTGATATGTTATAAATGTGGAATAAAAGGGCACAAGGCAAGAAAATGTTATCGAAAAGTGTGGTGTAATTACTGCAAAAATAATACACACCGAGAATCCCTGTGCAAGAAAAAGGGAGGCCAAGATGGTGTCAGAAAAGTTGAAGAGCAACTAAATGATGAGCAAGACCATCTCTTCAAGGCCAAACACACAAAGAATGAGATACCACCAAACAATGTGAAGATGAAAGGTATAATGGTGGATGCAGGAGCTACGTCCCACATTGTGAATGACATCGGAAAGTTTAAAAGCTTCAACGACAATTTCCAGCCTGAGACCCATTCAGTGGAGTTAGCTGATGGGACCAAGTGCAGTGGGATAGCACAAAGAAGAGGAACGGCGATGATATACATACTAGACAACGCTGGACGTCAGCACACAGCGCAACTACAGGATGCACTCTACATGCCTTCATACCCACATGACATTTTCTCTGTGGCAAGAGCAACAAACGGAGGAGCGACAATCACTTTCAAGAAAGGGGACAGCCGTATGGTTACCAAGGATGGTAGCAGGTTTGATATCCATGAAAGTGGAAATTTGTACTACTTGCCAACTGTTGAGGAGAATGTTGACCAATGTAAAGGGTGTCATGACATACAAACTTGGCACAACATTTTGGGTCATTGTAACTACGAAGACATACAAAAGTTACAAGGTGTAGTGAAAGGCATAGTGATAAAAGGAAGTGCAGCCAAACCTGATCAGTTGTGTGAAGTGTGCACGCAGGGGAAATTCACCCAGACAAGAAATAGGGAGCCAGACAGGAAAGCTAAGAAACCCTTAGAACTAGTCCACACAGACTTATCCGGCCCCATGCCAACACAGAGCATAGAAGGGTATAAATACACTCAGTCTTTTACAGACGATTACTCTGGTACTATGTTTGTGTATTTTCTAAGGTCCAAGAGTGATGCAGTGCAAGCCACTGAAAAGTTCTTAGCGGATGTAGCCCCTTACGGAGAAGTCAAGTGTATCCGTTCTGATAACGGCACTGAATTTACCAGCCGAGTCTTCCAAACACTGTTAACAAAGAATAGGATTAGGCACGAGACATCTGCACCCTATTCACCTCACCAAAATGGTACAGCGGAGAGAGGTTGGCGAACCCTCTATGATATGAGCAGATGCTTACTAATAGAAAGCGAGTTACCAGACAAATTATGGAACTATGCTATACAGACAGCAGCTTATGTGAGAAATAGGTGTTAACACATGCGTACAAAGAAAACGCCATACGAGCTGTTCGTGGGTAAGGAACCCGACATATCCAAACCGAAGGAATTTGGATCAGAGTGTTTTGCTTACAAGCAAGAGAAAGGGAAGCTAGACTCGAGGTGCGAGCAAGGCGTTTTTTATTGGCTACGATAAAAACAGTCCAGCTTATCTGTGTACTATCGAGACACAGAAAAGATTCAAAAGCATAGGTTGGTGAAGTTCACAACCAAGGCAACAAAAGAAAAGGAAACACAGACACCTGAGTCACACATAGAATATGGTGATATAAATGTATGCCCCAATAACAGCGAAGAAAATGTTGATGAAAATATGGGAGATATACCAGGTCAGGGTGTTCAGAGTGGTGTTCCTGAGTCTTTGCCTGAACAGACTGAACGCACACAGCCAGGCAGAGACACTGAGACACAAGTGAGAAAGAACCCATCGAGGACCAGGAGGAAACCAGCTCACCTACAAGACTTCGAGACTGAGCAGGCGGAGGATCAACTGCAAACATGCGTGGACTCTTGTTATAGAGCAGTGTGCGACATTCCCCACACCTACCAGGAGGCCATAATGTCAACAAAATCAAGAGAGTGGAAAGATGCCATGAACGAGGAGATGCTATCACTGGAGGAGAACAAAACCTTCAGCCTCACTCAGTTGCCACCGAGCAAACAAGTAGTGGGGGGCAGATGGGTCTATGCACTCAAGAGTGACATTGACGGCTCGGGTAAATATAAGGCGAGGTTTGTAGCAAAAGGCTACATTCAGAAAGCAGGAATTGACTACAGCGAGACTTTTTCACCTACAGCGGATAGGACAAGTGTAAGAGTGGTCATGCAGAAGGCAGCGCAGGAGAACCTAATCTTACACCAGATGGACGTTAAAACTGCCTATCTGCATGCACCAATTGACTGTGAACTCTATATGGAATAACCTGAGGGTTATGTGAAAGAATCAGACACAGGTGAAAAGCTAGTGTGTAAATTGCAAAAATCACTCTATGGTCTAAAGCAGTCCGGTAGAAATTGGAATGCTATGTTTCATACATGTCTCAGTGAAAACGGTTTTGTACAAAATCCCGCTGATCACTGTGTTTATACGAGAGAAAAACATAACAAAAAGGTAATCCTGATAGTATGGGTTGACGACCTGATCATAGCAGCTAGTGACGAGGGTGTACTGAAAAGTGTAAAGAGGATGCTTACAGAAAGGTTCAAAATGAAAGACCTGGGGAAGTTGAAATATTTCTTGGGGATAGATTTTGAACAGACAGAAGGTCAAGTTAAAATGTCACAGAAGAGATATGTGGGCAAAATACTTGAGCGATTTGAAATGCAGGATTGCAGGTCCAGAGAGACTCCGTGTGAGCCAAAACTAGAGTACACAGAAGATGCTGAAAAGGTGAAAAATCCAAGAAAATACAGAGAGGCAGTGGGAAGTTTAATTTACTTGTCCACATGCACTCGACCAGATCTAAGTTTTGTGGTCAGTAAACTATCTCAGCATTTTGCTGAACCCACAGAAGAACATTGGAACACAGTAAAGCACGTGTTCAGATATCTCAAAGGTACAGCAGAACAGGAGTTATACTTCAAGAAAAATGACACACAGAGATTAGGTCTAAAAGTGTATAGTCATGCAGACTGGGCATCAGATGGAGCAGACAGACGGAGTACATCAGGATATTGTGTCAGTTTGTGTGAAGGAAGCTCTCTGATCTCATGGAAATCGAGAAAACAACCGACAGTGGCACTGTCCACATGCGAAGCGGAGTATATGTCCTTAGCATCAGCCATACAGGAATGTATGTACTTGCAACAGTTGCTTAGAGGCATAGATAAATACCAATACGCACTGTTACGTCCCGAAATCAGCTTGTGTTATATTAACCAAGTTGATAGAGTCGGATGCAACTATTAGCCACTTAAAGGCGCACAAACTGTGAAGTTAGGAACCCACACTGACAGCTAGGAGTTGATAAAGTGGTATTTATTTACAAGATTAAATTTATCTCCTAGCTAACTACGAGACTGAGTTGGCAAAGTCTCACCGGGTAGCTTCGATGACAATGTCCAGCGTCCAGCAGGCTACTCGGTCTGATCTCCGAAGTAGGTCTTCAGCTCCCGTTTTAAAAACGCCAACAATAAATAATACTAACTAATTGTTAAAAGTATTAACAGTCTCCGTTAAGGATTTGGTTAACTTAAAACAGTCAAAACTCCAGCAGGCAACAGCAACGGCGTCTCTCTCGATGTTCACAGGCGCATCTCCTGGCATGGCGACGGGCATCACTATTATAGGCCAGCATCTTCCGAATCCGCTGCTCCGCAACAGGCCTCTGCTTCCTCGGTTACAGCATCCACTGCTCCGGGTCTCTCAGCAACCGTGATGCATTCCCAACTCCACCTGTAAAGGGGAAAACAAAGAAAAACACAGCAGCACAGGGCCAAAACCAATAGAAAATACAAATAATATAAACTATATTACACGTGGCCGTAACACCCCCACCCTTAAGACAATAAATCTAATTTATTGTCACATTCGTAAGCATGTGACAAAGTATCCGCGACTAGATTATCACGTCCACGGATGTGCCTTATATCTAAATTGTAACCTTGCAGAAACAAGCTCCATCGCATGAGGCGCTGATTATTGTTACGCATGCGATTAAGGAAAACAAGTGGGTTGTGATCTGTTTGCACTACAATGGGACGAAAAGAAGAGCCCACATAAACCTCAAAGTGTTGTAGTGCGAGAATGAGAGCAAAAGCCTCCTTTTCTATCGTGGAGTATAACCGCTGATGTCGGTTGAACTTCTTCGAAAAGTAGCACACGGGGTGATCAACACCATGACCGTCTTCCCGGAGAAGAACAGCTCCAGCCCCACAATCACTTGCATCCACAGCAAGCTTAAATGGACGTTCAAAGTTAGGTGCGGCAAGAATGGGCGTGCTCACTAGCAGGGCCTTAACATTCTCAAATGACCGCTGGCAATTTTCAGTCTAAATAAAATTGGTTTTAGGGCTGAGGAGGTCAGTCAGCGGTGAAGCAACTGAGGAAAAGTTCTTGCAGAAATTGCGGTAATAACCCACCATTCCTAAGAATCTCCGTAGCTCGCGTCGGGTCTTGGGAACTGGAAACTGGGTAACGGCCTCTACTTTGGAATCAACTGGACGCACCTGTCCGCGCCCTACAATCTTACCCAAGTAAGTTACAGTCGCTTGGCCGAATTCACATTTTGCCAAGTTGACCGTTAAGTTAGCAGCAACCAAGCGGACGAAGAGTGCTTCAATACGCTTCACATGCTCAGACCAAGATGCGCTGTAGATGACTAAATCATCTAGATATGCCTCACAACTAGGCAAGTTAGCTACAACGAGGTTAACCAACCCCTGAAAAGTAGCAGGAGCGTTTTACATACCAAACGGCATGACTGTGTATTGTAGGAAATCGTCCGGTGTCACAAAAGCAGAAATCTCTCTAGCACGTTTCGAAAGGGGAACTTGCCAGTAACCCTTAAGGCAGAACCTACACGATCCACACAATCATCCATCCTTGGAAGAGGATAGCAGTCAGACCTAGTGATGGAATTGACCTTCCTGTAGTCAGTGCAGAACCGTAAAGTGCCATCTGGTTTGTTAACTAAGACGCAGGGTGAACTCCAATCACTTGAACAGGGTTCAGCGATAGCGTTCTCCAGCATGTAAGCTACCTCCTTCTTCAATTGCGAACGCTTTTCGGGGTTCACACGATAAGGATGCTGTTTGATGGGAGGTGAATTACCCACATCAATGTCATGCTCAATGAGGTGTGTACGAGTAGGAATATCTGAAAACAAAGAGGGGTGTGACTGCTATCCTCTTCCAAGGATGGATGATTGTGTGGATCGTGTAGGTTCTGCCGTGGGGTGGGGGTGTGACTGAATGAGGTTAACAATGTCCGCCTTCTCAGCAACCGGCAAATGAGAAAGTAGCATGCCAAGATTGCGCAGAGACTCAGAGTTCTTCAGCCTGCCTTCTGTCACACTCTTGGGAGGAAAAACCACCTCCTCCTCCCCCAATTCGGGAAGAGTGGAAGTCAGAGCACTGGAGAGTGCCATACTCTTCACCTCACCCTCCTCTATGGGCTGGCGTTCCCAATAACGTTTCAGCATGTTTACATGACACAAGCGACTCTGTTTCTTGCGATCAGGAGTGGCTATGATGTAGTCACGGTCACCTACACGTCGTTCTACCAGATATGGTCCGCTGATGCGTGCTTCTAAAGTGGAACCAGGGAGGGGTAAAAGTGCCAAGACTTTCTCACCCGGTGAAAAGGTTCGCAACTTTGCATCACGATCGAACCAGCATTTCATCCTCTTCTGTGAGATTTCAAGATTTCCTCTTGCTAGCTCACAAGCTCGATGCAACTTAAAGCGAAATTTGGACACGTAGTCCAGCAAGTTCGAGGTGTTACCGTCCATAAGCCATTTCTCTTTGAGAAGCATTAAAGGGCCACAAACTGTATGACCAAAAACCAATTCAGCTGGGCTGAATCCAAGGGACTCCTGGACAACCTCCCGCACAGCAAAGAGCATAAAATGAATGCCTTCATCCCAGTCCTTCTCGAACTCAAGGCAATAAGCGCGTAGCATAGTCTTAAGCGTCTGATGGAAACGTTCCAGAGCACCCTGAGATTCTGGGTGATAAGCCCTTGAAGTGAGATGCTTAATCGCTAGCTGTTCAAGGACCTGTGCAAAAATTTTGGACATAAAATTCGTTCCTTGGTCAGATTGAATAGCCTTGGGAAGTCCAAACAGAGAGAAGAATTTAAGAAGTGCCTTAGAAATGACAGGGGCGGTTATCTTGCGCAGTGGTATTGCCTCCGGAAATCGAGTAGCTGCACACATTATGGTGAGAAGGTACTGGTTGCCAGCCTTTGTCCATGGTAATGGGCCTACACAATCAACGAGCACCCTCTCGAAAGGCTCTCCAATTACCGGTATAGGGTACAGGGGAGCTGGTGGAATCTTCTGATTTGGCTTCCGTACCACCTGGCACACAGGGCAGGTCTCACAGTATTTGGAAACGTCCCTTTTCAGACCAGGCCAAAAGAAATGCCTTAGCACCCGGTTGTAGGTTTTGTTCACGCCCAGATGTCCAGCGAGACAGCTGTCATGAGCAAGGCTAAGTATTTCGTTTTGAAAGGCTGAAGGAACGACAATCTGTCTAACTACGCACCAGTCATCAAGAACAGAAGCATCTAGAGGCCTCCATCTACGCATTAAGACGCCGTTCTTAAAAAAAAACGCTGACGACACCAGCGCAGACTCTTCCTCAAGAACTGCCTTTTTAAACAGGGAAGAAAGTTTTGGATCCCTTCTCTGCTCTGTGATAAGTTGTTCCTGTGGCAGAGACAGCTTATCCAGCTGTCCATCACAATCACCCCAACTTCCTTTTGCTACAACAGGAGAAGGAGGCTCAGGTTCAGGCTTAACAGAGAATAAGTCACACAAACCAAGGTCATCCAAAGCTTCCTCTGCTTCTGGTGGACTGCTAGCCTTAGCAAGGTCAGTGTCAGTCCCAAGACCTCTAGCCATGCCGCGAGTGACCGCACAAGCAGGAAACACATCGGGGTAGTTCTGTGCGAGCTCATCAGGGTAGTTAACAAGAGGGACAGGTGTCACCTCGGGGTTCACCAAAACACGTCCACCAGCTAAGTCATTCCCCAAAATGAAGGACACACCTTCCACTGGAAGACTAGGCCGCACGCCCACGACGACGCGGCCAGTTACAAGGTCAGACCTCATAAAAACAGCATGCAGCGGCACGTTAACGTAACCCATTTCAACACCCTGCACAAGGACACTTGTGCCTAAAGATGATTTCTCTGACAGGGGTAAAATATCCTCTAAAATAAAGGATTGCGTAGAACCAGTATCTCTCAATATTTTAACAGGCTTCTGAGAGTTAGGTTCATCAGCCAAAGACACTGAGCCATCCATAAGGAAAGGAAGGAAACAATCCTTCTCAGGAAGTGTTTCAGGAAGAAGCAAAGATGTTTTCACCAAAGAAACCCCTTTTAAGGATTTATCCCTCTTCTTCAGTGCATAACAATCAGCTATAACATGACCTGTCTTCTTACAATAGTGGCAAAAAGGTCTTTTAGCTCCAAGCGCCTCCTGCCTGACATTAGAATTGGTAGAGCTGGACGGTAAATTAAACGAACCTTTGGGGATTTCCTTTCTCTGAGAAACGTCACTATTACGAGGCAAGTATTTCCCAACAAAGGTGTTGGTATGCGAAAGCACAAATTAATCGGCCAAGACAGCAGCTTTAGCTACATCGGATGTTTTATGTTCGTTTAAGTGTGTAACAATGCGTTCGGGTAAACAGTTCTTAAATTCCTCCATGACAATTAAAGCTTGGAGTTGCTCAAAAGTCTTCACCCCTTGCGCATTACACCAGCGATCGAACATGCGTTCCTTCTCTCGGGCGAACTCAACAAAAGTCTGGCTGTCAGATTTCCTAAAGCCTCTAAACTTCTGGCGATATGCCTCAGGAACAAGTTCATAAGCTCTAAGAATTGCCGCTTTAACTACCTCGTAGTCAAGACTCTGTTCCAAAGATAAGGAAGCATAAGCAGTCTGTGCTTTACCAACCAACACGCACTGCAATAACAGTGGCCAAGCATCTTGCGGCCAGTTGAGCGTGATAGCAACCCGCTCGAAAAGCGAAAAGTATTTATCTATTTCCGCCTCCTGAAAAACTGGAACCATTCTAATGTGCCTGCTCACGTCAAATTCAGGGCGTTGTTGTACAATGCTAGAATTACTGGCCCGAATTGCTTCTACCTCCAGCTCCTTTAAACGAACGGTCAGCTCTTTCTCCCTAAGCTGTAAGCGTTTCATTTCCAATTCGTGCCTACCTTGTAAGATGATTTCAGGGCGATCGCTTTTAAAAGGTGACTCCTCGCTATCAATGAGAGTCGATTCCTTCGGTACCATGCAAGCAGGCAGTACCTCTATCTCAAGCAATGCCTCATTAAGCCTGGTTTTAATCGCCTGTCTAGTCCCGGAGCGGACAACATCAATTTGAAAATAGTCGGCGATCTGTAACAGGTCAGCCTTCCGACAGCTTTCCAGCACTTCGACTGTTGGATCCTCGACAAACTTTGCAATATCGAAATCCATGGCAACTATCACCGTAGTAGCGAAGTCAAAGCCAAAAAAGTTTAGACGCTATGCTGTTGCTATGGCAACGTACACCGCCGAACGAGTATGTGGCGAAGTGGCAAGATGAATGATACTACGTGACTAATGTGTAGCAATTCAAACTTTCAAAGTGACACAAAACTTGTGCTACGGATGAGACCCAAAGTAGTAACCAACAACAAAAATAACACTGGCTACTAATCACAAAGCTAGCGCTACGTATTACACGCAACAATATAATACAAAGTAATGTTAGTGCTAAGCAAATAGCCGTGCTACGAAACAAAGTTGGTACAATGTTGTCCCCAATATAGCAACAAGCTAAAAGCAGAATAAACACAAAATCTGCAGTTCAATCCCGGACGAGCCCCCAAATTGTTACGTCCCGAAATCAGCTTGTGTTATATTAACCAAGTTGATAGAGTCGGATGCAACTATTAGCCACTTAAAGGCGCACAAACTGTGAAGTTAGGAACCCACACTGACAGCTAGGAGTTATATAAAAGATAAAGCAGTATTTATTTACAAGATTAAATTTATCTCCTAGCTAACTACGAGACTGAGTTGGCAAAGTCTCACCGGGTAGCTTCGATGACAATGTCCAGCGTCCAGCAGGCTACTCGGTCTGATCTCCGAAGTAGGTCTTCAGCTCCCGTTTTAAAAACACCAACAATAAATAATACTAACTAATTGTTAAAAGTATTAACAGTCTCCGTTAAGGATTGGGTTAACTTAAAACAGTCAAAACTCCAGCAGGCAACAGCAACGGCGTCTCTCTCGATGTTCACAGGCGCATCTCCTGGCATGGCGACGGGCATCACTATTATAGGCCAGCATCTTCCGAATCCGCTGCTCCGCAACAGGCCTCTGCTTCCTCGGTTACAGCATCCACTGCTCCGGGTCTCTCAGCAACCGTGATGCATTCCCAACTCCACCTGTAAAGGGGAAAACAAAGAAAAAACACAGCAGCACAGGGCCAAAACCAATAGAAAAGACAAATAATATAAACTATATTACACGTGGCCGTAACACGCACAAACAAAGGTGTACGAAGACAACCAGGGTACTATATCACTAGCCAAAACCCCAGTTAACCGACAGAGGTGCAAGCATATTGATATTAAGTACCACTTCATAAGAGAAACTGTAAATGATGGGAAGGTGATTTTGGAATACTGTCCAACTGAGAAAATCGTTGCTGATGTAATGACAAAGCCAGCCACCAAGGTAAAACTAAAAAGGTTTGCCCAAGACATGTTTGGCACTTAGAAGTGCAAAAGAAAGAAGGTGTTCATATTGTAAACAAATAGGGAAGGAAAATCCTTATTGTTTTGTTATTTTGTTTTCAGGTAACCCAGTGAGCTAAGAACGAGTGTGGGTGTTGTGTTATTTGATGACACCTTACTCACTGTATTACGGTAGCTGCCAATGCTGCTATATTGTTCTATCAAGGTTTTACGGTAGACGTTCATACGTGACGTCATCACGTGCTACTGCAATGTTGTGAGAGCCTGAAGCTCGGAGAGAGCCGAAAATGTCGGTGCTGTTTGTTTTCAATAAACAAGGCCAAAAAGGCTAAAGAGAAAACTGCCAAACTTTGCTTATTCTTCACACGCACGGAGAAGAAGATTGCGCACTCGTTCCTTAACACTGTCCCTTTTAGAGGAAATTTAAAAATTAGGTTTTTTTTATCTTGAGTTTTTTGCTTTAACTTGAATTGGATTGAATTGTGTTCAATTGGCTAAAACTATATTTCTGGCCCTTAACTAAAACCTACAGAAGCCCTGAAAGGCAAGGTGAAGAAAAAAAATTTGTACGTAGCCTACCTACGAGATAAACTTTTTTTTTTAAATAAAAAAAAAAGTAGTAGGCTACGTTAAGTCGTACGCACGACTTAGCACTGGCATTGGAGAAGGATTTCCGTATCCTAAAACAAACTCATGAAACCAACCTCAATTAGGTGGGATCCAGACGTCGGAGTGGAGAAATCTAGGTTGAGAGACGTTTTGACATAAACGGACGCTAACCCTTATTAGCATTCACCTGAACGCTACACGCCGACTTTTCAACACAAAAATGTTCACTAGGTAACAGAAAAAAGCTATGGTTATTTAGTCTTCAAATGCCCATTTGTAATCATATAACCTCTAGATCCGCGTATTTTGCTATTGTATTGACAAATGCAGACTTCCCCTGATAAAATATGCTTGGCCTATAACTCGTTTCATTCTGAACTAATTTTGTGTTATAAATGTGAGAAATATCTGCATAACACCTTATTTACAAATTTCCCAGAAAAGCTAGCCTATTTGTAAAACGTCCTTTCGTAGCCTACAAGAATTGTCAAAATGTTGTCAGAGCTGATTATGATATAAGCTATGCATTAAATATCTAAGTGGAGGGTTAATAATGCTAGACTGCATGACATATGATAGCCTATACAAATGTATTTCATAGATAACTGAGCAGTTATTGCTCCAAACTTTAATAATGATATTCATTTTTATTGCATTATATAGCACGTTGCAGTTCAATATAGCCTCACTATATGACTTGGTGCACATCTAATTCTATAACACTATATTCTCAGTCAAGCTGATCTCCTGGATAACGAAGCTATTTTTCCCCTGCTGAGTAGGTTAACCCCAGTAAAATTGCATAGCCTACTTTGAAACGTAGGCAACCAGTTGGTAAGAAAAGCGGAGGTATCTAAACGTGTAAAAAGCCACGTGGAATAGACTACTGCAACTTGCTCTAAGAATTCCAGCTCATTTTGTAGGCTAATTATAACTGGGTTATATTTCTGCAGAATGCGATGTCCTGGAGTAAGAAACTGTGGGTGCGCGTTCATTGTTAGGCTACCCCCTTGTTAATGATGTTTACCCTATGCACGGTGCGCCCCTAGTGGTAGTTGTTGACGTCCCAATTATAGCAACCTATTCATATTTCTCTGAAATTATAAATGAATTTACAACAAAAAACCTCGACATTTTGACAACTCCTGTAGGCTATAATCGTTAAAAGGCCTTTTGCAAATATGCTAGCTGCTCTGGGAAATTTGGCAATAAGGTACCTGTGTTATGCAGATATTTCTGACGTTTATAACACCAAAATTAGTTCAGCATTAAGGGAGTTATAGACCTAGCATATTTTCTCAGGGGAAGTATGCATTTGTCAATACACTACCAAAATACGCTGATCTTTATGTGACTTATATATGCATTATATTAGCCTATATGTAACCTATGAAACAACGCATAAGTGAGCGGTATTTAGTTTTTTATATTTAAGGACTGAGCAACCAATGATCATAGCTGAACATACCCCCCATACCGACTTGAAATGTATAGGTCTATGACTTGAAATAAATAGGCCTACGCCTTGAAATACATGCCAGTGGATATAAATAGGCTACCCATTGAAATAAATAAAAGAGACGCAAAATAATGAATATTTATTTTGACACACGCCAATAACAGCTTGTTTAGCCTGACCGTCCGAGAAAAAGATCCAAGCGTGATTTTGAGGTTATATGATTACAAAATAGACATTTGAAGACGAAATAACCATTGTTTTTTTCTGTTACCCAGTGAGCATTTTTGTGTTGAAAAGTCGGCGGAACTACAATGGTGGTGTCATCTGCATATGAGCACAAACCTATATAAACGTTAAAATGTTGGTGAAATATGGAATACCATCCAAGCTCTCATTTGGCCATTTTTAGACTGGCTAAAATCTACAATATAAATGTGCACATTTTATGTTAGAATTTTCATATGTGATTCAGTTGTAAATTCAAAGACAAACAATATGGATTAATGTGGATGCATTTCTCAGAATGTCATTTCTTTTGCAAGCGAAATCCGGCCGAACCGTAGATGCAATTTCACCGCATGAAGTGTATCACCTAAAATGGCAAAACATTTAGCCAATTTGTTGTGACAAGAAGGTTGGGCAAACAACATGGCACAAGTTTCTATCCTTGGCAGACAGAGTTTTTACCCAAAAATAATGTTGCAAGAATTTCTGCTATACGCATGTGTGTGGACTTGTACATGAGTCAACAACTTGCCTGTCCATGCTCGTTTGTGATATTATTCATTAAACACTAAAACACATGGGTAAACCCATTGTCTTCAGATTCGAGGATTGTACGTTCGATTCCTACTTGCTGTGGTGTTTATTTACATGAAAAAATTTGGTTGAAACGTGGTCTAAACAAGAACTCTTGAAAGAGGTCGACAAATAGATGTAGAAAATGTTTTACTTTGGAACAATTTTAAAGAGTTCTTTTCACTGACTGCAATAGACGTTTATTTTAGGGCTTTTAGCCTTAAAATTGCTCACCGGGAAGGACTAATAGCTCAACCGGGTAAATCGCATGTCATCAACAATTCCGAAATTCCACAACATGGGTTCGAATCCGGCTCAGGATAAACCTCAAAAGCCATTCTCTCTTTCCCTTTGATTTTCTAGTCTCTCATCGATTCCTATCCAATAAAGCCAAAATGCCACAAAAATATATTTAAATGGGACTACATATCACCATCTACTCGGCAGCAGAAGAACAGGCCTAAGATCTAATAATAGTTACACTATCAAGTTGTAGGAATGTTCTGAGGAACTCAACATTATGACATCCAAGTAACACATTGCAATGTTTGTGAATTTTATGGGATGTTCCTGGAATGTCCTTTTGTTATCTTGGAGTAACATTCCCCTATATATACATCCCAGAATATTCGCAAAATAACGTTTTGTAATGATGTGGCAAGAATGTATGGGGAATGTTACCAATGTACTCCAGTCTCACAGTAAGGGAACGTTAAATTCAAGTGTTAGATAAACCCAAAGGGAACGTTTCTACTAACATTATGAGAACATTCTCTTAATGTTACATAGAATGTTCCTGTAATGTGAAGGGGAAGTTCCACAAACAAGTTGAAGGAATGTTCTGAGGACTTGAAAGGAACTCAACATTATGACATCCAGGGAATGCATTGCAATGTTTGTGACATTTATGGGATGTTCCTGGAATGTTATTTTGTTATCTTGGAGTAACATTCCCCTATATATACACCTCAGAATGTTCCCAAAATAACGTTTTGTAATGACGTGGCAAGAATGTATGTGGAATGTTACCAATGTACTCCAGTTCTTTTCACTGACTGCAATAGACGTTTATTTTAGGGCTTTTAGCCTGAAAATTGCTCACCGGGAAGGACTAGTAGCTCAACCAGGTAAATCGCATGTCATCAACAATTCCGAAATTCCACAACATGGGTTCGAATCCGGCTCAGGATAAACCTCAAAAGCCATTCTCTCTTTCCCTTTGATTTTCTAGTCTCTCATCGATTCCTATCCAATAAAGCCAAAATGCCACAAAAATATATTTAAATGGGACTACATATCACCATCTACTCGGCAGCAGAATAACAGGCCTAAGATCTAATAATAGTTACACTATCAAGTTGTAGGAATGTTCTGAGGAACTCAACATTATGACATCCAAGTAACACATTGCAACGTTTGTGAATTTTATGGGATGTTCCTGGAATGATCTTTTGTTATCTTGGAGTAACATTCCCCTATATATACACCCCAGAATGTTCCCAAAAGAAAGTTTTGTAATGACGTGGCAATAATGTATGGGGAATGTTACCAATGTACTCTGGTCTCACAGTAAGGGAACGTTAAATTCAAGTGTTAGATAAACCCAAAGGGAACGTTTCTACGAACATTACGAGAACATTCCCTTAATGTTACATAGAATGTTCCTGTAATGTGAAGGGGAAGTTCCACAAACAAGTTGAAGGAATGTTCTGAGGACTTGAGAGGAACACAACATTATGACATACAGGGAACGCATTGCAACGTTTGTGACATTTATGGGATGTTCCTGGAATGTTCTTTTGTTATCTTGGAGTAACATTCCCCTATATATACACCCCAGAATGTTCCCAAAATAACGTTTTGTAATGACGTGGCAAGAATGTATGGGGAATGTTACCAATGTACTCCAGTCTCACAGTAAGGGAACATTAAGTCCAAGCGTTAGAGAAACCCAAACGGAACGTTTTGACTAACATTGCTAGAATATTCCACTTATGTTACATAGAATGTTCCTGTAATGTTCGTGGAATGTGAAGTTCCACAATCAAGTTTTAGGAATGTTCTGAGGACTTGAAGGGAACTCAACATTTCGACATCCAGGGAACACATTGCAACGTCTGTGACATTTATTGGATGTTCCAAGAATGTTCTTTTGTGATCTTGGAGTAACATTCCCTTATACACCCCAGAATGTTCCCAATGCAATGTTCTACAATGACATTACAGGGCTGTATAGGGAACATTCTTTAAAGATCCCAAACGTTCCTCGTTACCTGGGTATGCATTATATTATGTAAATCAATGTAAAAAGTGCAGCCTGAGTAGAATTTAACATAGGTCTTACGTACAATTATTGTGTATTGATATTAATAAAATACTTTAATGTTTTTTTTTCTGATTGATTAGTCAGTTGGTATTGATACAATATACTTTAGGATCTTTTCTTCTTATACCCGTCCATGCATTCTATAAATAAGTAAATTTAAAATAAATAAATGTAAATATTGTTGCATCTAATATCACTATAAAAAAAAAACAATCAGTGGTTATGGTAACCGTAAAATGAAATGAACACTAACACGAAAAATCTAATAAAGTATGTGATTTATGGGCTTCTAAAACGCACTTAACAGTCTAAGACTGGTCTGGAGTAATCGTTAATCTACGAGTGTTTCAAAGAGCGTCTTAAGTTAAGATGCATTTGGGAAACGCACCGAAAGTTCAAGAAGCTTCGTACGAAGGGTTTTCGATGTCTTAGCCTTAAGATGCTTTTGGGAAACACACCCCTGTGACCGTTTGAGAAGTAAGTGAAACGTTGTTCGACAGCTAACTATGATTACTATCGCTATGTGATTGTCACAAATGAAGGTTATGCCTAATATCCTCGCAATGAAATGTGCCCTTCGATTCCTTCACTCCTATGTATGAGCATTTATTTTCCACTGTCAAGATGACTAAGGCCTGGTACTACTCTACGCAAGGAACATAAACGCCAACGCATATTCGGGACATACGCGAGGTCTTTGCTTACATACTATACGCGTGTTTACCGGCTTCTTTTCGCCCTGTCCGCTAGTTGGCAGCCTAGGCTAATCTGGTTGGAGCGAGTAACCTTAAACCGGAAATTATTACTTCTTTGTGTGTGGTCTGCAATTCTGCAGTTATTGAACAGTATTTACATTTAGCTCCTCTAACGGAAACGCGTGGAATTGCACCACACGTTTGCGTCACGTTACAAAATTTGGACTGCACATTTTGCTACGCAAGATAAAGCCAGCAAAACAAGAAGACTATGTGAAGAATATAACTTAACTTAATCCTATACCTCGAGCTCTTTTATTTATTCTTTATTTTATTTTTATTTATTTTATTGATGGATCTGTAGTTTATAATTGTGAAGTATATTATAATTTTGTAACTACCTTTATCCTATTGTGATGTAATGTTTTCATGTTCTTATAAAAAAAAAAAAAAATTTTGCTACGCAAGAACGCGAGAAACGCCCCCTGCGTTGCTCTTTGCGCGCATTCCTTGCGTAGAGTATGTACCAGGCCTAAAGGCGACCGCAGACCGCAGTAGAAACGCCGGCGACTGACGGCGCTCAGTGGCTTTGCGTTTCAGTGCGCACTGGAAGCGCCTGACAGACCACATCCAAGCATTCTTCTCTGCTCCGTTTGCCTGTGGACAAGCTATTGCATTGTCAACATGGCTGTAAATTGCTTAGCCTATTTATAATTTTGTGCAATAGTGATGAAAAACTAGGATACATTATAAATACAAAAATATAAATGAAAATATAAATACATTGAACAACACTGACAGTGGAAAATAAATGCTCATACATAGCAGTGAAGAAATCGAAGGGCAAATTTCACTGCGAGGATATTAGGCATAACCTTCATTTGTGACAATCACATAGCGATAGTAATCATAATTAGCTGTCGAACAACGCTTCACTTCTCAAACGGGCAAGAAGTTTCCTCTTCCACATATGTAGGCAATACTGCAATAGTCCGCCGGCAATACAGTAATAGTCAGCACGTTTCATTATCCGTTGTTGCTCACTTCCGTTGTGTTGTGGCTTTTGCAGTTGTGTTGTCGCTTTTGCATTTGTGTTGTGGCTTTTGCAGTTGTGTTGTCACTTTTGCATTTTTGTTGTGGCATTTGCAGTTGTGTTTTCCATTATGCAGTTCGTTCGACACTTCTCGGTCACCGTATCAATCCTACCCTGCAGAGCACCTTTTAAGGCTGCGTCCCAACTCCCAATCCAGTTTTTACACCACCCTCGTAAACTTCACTTGCAAACTTCACTTGGGGGAATCCCCTTTGAGACCAGGATGTACCTTCGGTCTCCATTTTAAGTGTGAGTCCAATCCGTTAGAAAGCCAAGTGAAGTTTGTGACATAGCCCCTTCACCCTCAACTTTTCTCAAGTGAACGAGTCTGCAAAAGAGCAGACTCGGCAACAATGTTGCCAGATGGAAAATACAGCAATATCGTACTGCGACTTTAAAATGATCGTATTTTAACAAAAACTATCGTATACTGAAACAACCTGGGAAGGGGCCAGGATACTACATTGAATGGCAAAACTATGCCATGTGCACCATATTAATGTAATAACACGGAGGCTCCGTCGTCTGAACAAGACGGCAACTGTTTATCGCTTCACACACAGAGTCAATCGCAATCCATTACACAATCACTCCTTCCGTTCTTACCCTTCAAAATAAAAGCCCCAGACCTACACACTGCGTCACTGCTTTACCAGAGGGAACTTAACTCACTCAGAGCCTTAAGCTAAGAGGCAACTCAATAAAAATAGCTTACAATATATATTATATGAATATTGACACTACTCCCGGAGTATATATTAAGGGGATTAATTGCGAACACAAAGAAGAGCTCAAAGTAATGCCACCCATACTATAGAATAATTATATTGCTAAACTTACCTAATAGTCGAATTCGACCTCCGGCTCCGAATCGCTGTCTGTCATTGAAGCATCGGGTGCAGCTGAGGTTGAAGGTCCTTTCTTTTTGCAAAGATTGGATGCAGTCATTGAGCGCAGCATTGTTTCTGTTGGTGTGAATTTTGAGCATCCACCGGCTATCTTTACACATTCTGATGTGTGCATGAGTCCATTGAGAGTGTCCGTGATAAGTCTGTTCCGAGGCTTTGTTTTGAGTAAGTTCACTTTTGAGAAAACACGCTCACATGAGGCGTTTGAGTGGGGGAAAACAAGTACATCAAGCACAAATAACGCCAAGTGTTTAAACACTTGTTCACCCCCCAAGTCTTTCATTTGTAAGGCATTATACCAGAATGCATCCACATCCATTTCTTTGGAGCTGGCAGGCAGGTTCATTAGGGGCATCTTTCTCCACTCGTCATCAATTGCCTGAACACGGTCAGTGTCATTCATGTCCAATATTCGTGGCACTGTTTGCATCAAAGGGAACAGGGACGGGTACAGTGCTCGTGAGTGTGCATCAATCGCGATGGCAGGAGAGAGGCACTCGATTTGGGTTAGGATTGGGTCATCAAAGTTGAAACGTTTCTGTATTTCTTGGCAAGCAACTTTGACAAACATTTGACATCACATGCGAAAGTCTGTGACGGCAGCAGGCGGAAGCTGCTGCGTAGTGTTGAGGCGTTGCATCACACTGACACCCAAATACATTGCATTAAGTGGTAGGGTCCTTGCAGTGTCTGTCGGGTCAATCCGGGCGGTGTTGTTGTGGAGAACATAGTCCCTGTCCATGAAAGACAAAAGGAGGTCCTTATACGTTTCACACATCTTGTTCCTCAGGGTTGTGATCACCACCTTCTCCCTTTGAAAATGCTCGTAAAGGCCTGTGAACCCAGTCCAAAAAGTGGAAATACAGTCTCAGTGATTCATTGTTCAGCGCATTGAATATGTTTTCTGCTGCATTTAATCTTGCTTCCAGCCACTGGTCGGTGAAGAAAAGCCTCAGAGCATCCCACTGTGTGCACATCCGCTTGACAACTTGGTGGAGAGAGAGCCAGCGGGTCTGAGATGGCTTCAGAAGTTTATGAGGCTCAACATGACAGAATTCCTGAAATTCTTTTAGCTGTGCCACACGCTTGGCGCTGTTTTTGAAATAGCCATACACATCCCTGGCTAAATCCTCACACATTCGGGGAAGCTGTTTGCAGGCCGCGCTTGCGCAGAGATGCAATGAGTGACAGATGCATCGTTGCACTGTTATCCCCGGCAGGTCATTTTTCAGTCGACTTGAGACAGAGTTGTTTTTACCCATCATGGTGTTGCACCCATCCGAGGCAAATCCCACAATGTTCTTCAGTGGGACATTGGCGTCTGTGAAGGACTTTATCATTTCTGTATACAGCCTTTCTGCTGAAGCCCCCAAAGTGAATTTCTTCTTTTTCAATATGTCTGACATGTCCTCAAAATAGCAATCTCCAATAACATGCTTAGTGATCGCGGTTGCCTTTGTGCGACCAAGATTCAAGCCCTGAGCTGTTTTAGAGTCGTTGAAAATGTCTTTTATTACTTCCACCAAATGATCGGCTGATCTCATGGCAATATTGTGCTCGGCTAAAAACCCTGCTAGCTTAATTTCGGCTGTTTTCACCGCGGTTTCCAGCTTTTCTTTTTCTTTCGTTTGTTGTAGACACTGGACAATGGATACTTGATTTGGAGCCAGACATTTTACCTTTTCCATGTGTTTGGTCCCCTTGGCATGGTTCTTAAGAACCGTGATTTCAGACACCATCTGGACATTGCAACAGCGACAGAAGGCCTTTGTCTCGTTCCCGCAACAGGTTTCAGCCATCCCTTGAAAATGGGCTCCAACTCCCACACAGAGCGGTAAAGCTGCACTCGATGATGTTTCGTCTTACGCCCATCTGTGTCCGTGGCCGTGCTGCCATGCTCTTTACGTTTTTTGGTAGCTTCTCCTCCGTCCTCCGAACTCATATTTACACTTAACGTTAACTGAATGAATGAACTAACTATCAAAATGCTAACTGTCTGCTAAAGTTCAACTACAACTACTGCGCTGCGTGTGCCGCTGACTGAAGCAGTTGTGTAGCTAGCAGTAGCTAAGTTCACGTGCCTTATGCCTCACGTGCCTAATTTCTTTTTCCACTTTACCTACTGGCTGCAGGCAATCAGGCATGAGAGCTGTGATTGGCTGCAGGCATGATCAGTGGTGCTGATGTGATTGGCACTGCCAATCTGATCACGCCTGCAGCTCATGCAGGCGTGATCAGTGGTGCTGATGATATGATTGGTTGCTCTCAAATCACAAACAAGGTTTCGTTGTGGGTTTATTGAAAGGGCAAAATTATCGTATATTCGGGATTTTTTGGAATTATTGATCGTATATCGTACAGTTGTTAAAATTATCGTACAAATACGATAATTATCGTACATCTGGCAACACTGCTCGGCAAGCTCATATTACCCACAATTCACATCGAACGTCCTGTTCAGTGATAATCACGTTAATGTTTATCGCGGTATTATCAAGGGGCCAAGACTGGGATTTCGTTTTGAAGCTCACTTCCTGGTTGGCCTGGGAGCCGCCATTGTGCCGTTGCTCACTAGCGCCACTGCGGTTGGCTCCAGTATAGGTCTTTCCCCATGTAAGTGAACGGCAGCAATTTGGTCAAAATACTCAGTCAATAAATTTTTTACAAAATTTTTTTTTATTGCAATAGGTGCCTTTCCTTCATCTAATGCCTGTGCATGTGCTGATTTTTTAAAATATTGTGTCGTTTGGACAGGGTATTGACATTTGTCCAGGACCAATCAGGGGACAGATTGAGTCGGGTTACTGCCGGTCATTTCACTCACTTTGAGGGGCGGGAACCATAGACGGAACGGGCGGGACGTGGGCGGTACCCATAGGCGGTACCTCAAGTGGCTAGCAATGACCTTGACATTCTCACCCATTCTCGTCCTTTTAATGTGCGAATTTGGCTAGTATTAGACCATTAGACCCATCGCAATCACATCGCAATTCTCATTGTCACTAGTGTTGAATTCATTATGGCATGTTCTGCATACAACTGTACTAATCGACCGTCTCAAAAGCATTCTCTCCAGTTTTTTCGGTAAGACATTTTTTATTACTTTATTTTTTACCGAGTAAGTAACGTTAGCCTTATTAGATAACAGCCTGCAGAAGTAGCCTACGCTACCTACCGCGACCTAGCATGACAAGCTAACGCTTTTGTATATTACGTAGACCGGTATGCTAGTGGAGTTAGCACCTTTATCTCCCAAAACCTTTTGGTTTGGCTACTTAGCGTTAGCTAACGATGTAAAACCTACATTGCACTTCGTCCTATGCTCACCACTGGCTAAGTGCATTTTATGTGGAGTGAATTTCGACATTGCTAACGTTACCGTGCATTAGTCAAACAAAAAGCAGTCTCCAGTTTTTTCGGTAATACAATTTTTATTACTTGATTTTTTACCAAGTAAGTAACGTTAGCCTTATTAAATAACAGCCTGCAGAAGTAGCCTACGCTACGTTACCTACCGCGACCTAGCATGACAAGCTAACGCTTTTGTATATTACGTAGACCAGTATGCTAGTGCAGTTAGCAACTTTATCTCCCAAAACCGTTTGGTTTGGCTACTTAACGTTAGCTAACGATGTAAAACCTGTCAAAAGTAACGTTAGTCAAATTTCAGTTGTGTAACGTTAACTTAGATTCCATTAAACATCGACCTGGTGAGCCTTTGTGTCTATTTTTAGCTTTGTAATTTAACGTTAACGGTCTCGTCGTAGACATGTAGCTACATTGCACTTCGTCCTGGCTATGTTCTCCACTGGCTAAGTGCATTTATGTGGAGTGAATTTCGACATTGCTAACGTTAGCTACCGTGCATTAGTCATGGTGTATATTTCATTAGAGGTATTCATTTTAGGTTGAGCATTATTTATAACTTTTAAAGCATGTGGGAAACGTGTTCATGGAGATGGAAACCCGACATAACGTTAGCTGTCATTTAGCTATCATGTTTTTCGTGTCGCCACTTGGCACCACCATGGACTGTATAAAAATAGGGTAACGTTAGGCTAACGTGGAAGTCCTCGCTTACAAAGACACATGGATTACAATACCATTTACAGCCAGCATTTATGTACAAATTTGATCTTTTATGTGGACCTTGTCATTTTTAATGTGCGTCTCGTCAGGGTTTGTCTTGTACTAAATGTGTGTCTTGTCTTGTGTTCCCACTCTCAGCCTGCACCTTGACGTGGTGAGTGGGCTTTAAACTGAGACAGGCTACTGAACTTTGTTGTCTCCTATGTCAAACCCCTAACTTCTTGTTACCCTTGAGTTTTTTATCCCCTATTATGAAATGAAAACTGATCTTGCTCTATCCTTTCTCTATTTCACAGATGTAAATTTATTACCAGCTGTTCAAGTTACCAACATAATCAATACTAACACAGATCACTAATTCTGTGATGAAATGATATCTTGAGCTGCTAATTTGTAGAATCAGATGTGCCAAATTTGGGGTTGAAACAGCACAAGGAATAGGGTTGGGGACCGCAGTCCTAGGCTGTGGGTGACCCTCTTATCAAATGTGCAGCATCCATATTACAAAGGAAAACGCCGCCATCCTGTGTGGGATGTATGGACCACGGACTCACCCTGTCAGCCACGAGGGACATCTGACCATCTTTTAAGGATACATAAAAATTTGTACTGATTTCAAGTTGCTTTGTGAAAAAAGAATGATCTTAATCACTCCTTTAACACATTTAAAGTCGCAGCACAAGCTGCTCCTCCTTAGTCTTTCAGTGAGATTACAGGATGTCTGTTACTTATTTACATCAGTGGCTATACCTACACTGTGCACGCTGGGGAAGGCCATCTTGAGCGGTAATGTATTGGTGCATTATGTACTCATTATTTAACTGAATGCAAGAGGGTATTAAATATTTTAAAGACAAAAGCAGACAAAAACCTCAAATTACATTTTTCCCCATTTATATAAAGGGTCTGATTCTCATTACAGAGCAAGTACTTACAAAAATTAATTGCTGTACAACATGTATAATGTAGAGGGTAGTTAGGCTACCAGATGCCCTTATTTATGCTTCATTTTGAATGACATTTGATTAGTTTATATATTGTGTAATATTTGCTATTTCACCTACTGCATGATTCTGTTATGCAAATAATGAACACATCAAAACAAGTTGGATAATTAAAAAATGTTTTAATTGACAGCTACACCGGCTTAGGGAGCAGGAAGCAAGAAAGGCCATGGGGTGCCATGGCTGGAGAGGACAAGATGGGTGGGGGAGAGAAGATGCGGGACAGGGATGAGGAAGAGCAGGGGGAGTTGGGTGAACAATGGCATAGCTAAAGATGTCATTAATTAAAATAAATCATAATACAAAATATAACATCATAACATAAAATTTGAAAAGCTGACCCATTTCATTAAAAAAAACCTATTCCATTAAAAGATAAATCCAGGATTGGAGAAACTGCTCCCCTAGATTCAGTCTTTAAGGGAATGGACGATACTATTTAAAAAAATAAAAAGTAGCTGTCACCAACTATCCAGACAGTTTTAGCTGTGTAAGAGGAATAAAATTAAATGCATCTCATTGCAATATACAATGATACATTCTGGATGCAAGCTATTAAAAACATCATCCACAATCTAGACATGATACTTTAATATTGTCAATATGCTGTTTGGTCCTATTGCATAAGGAGAGCTACACTTGAAAAATTAGCAATGAAAGAGAAATACACTCAAAGTATATTATGTAAATGACTAGTTTAAGGCACAGTGATTAAAAAAGAAAAATGGTTCACAATGAAAGGTGGGTACAGAAACTCAGTTGAGGCTTCGGCTTTCCATCGTTGTGTCTGCAAAAGAAATTAAAAATTCAAGGTTACAACCAGTCTGTGTAATGAGACTTCATGTACTAGGGTGGGAAACTTGCTTTTACAAAGTGCATTGTGCAATTTTCACGCATGCAAATAGATTCTTATTAAAATGCTTCGTAGATTACCACAGCTTACGTTATTTTATCTTCTTGTTTCATTGTGATTTGCGTTAGCTAGGGTGATCATACACTACTCACAAAAAGTTAGGGATATTTGGCTTTCGGGTGAAATTTATGGAAAATGTAAGTTCACGCTACAGTGATATTATACGTATCAGGAAAGTAGGGCATTTAAGTAGAAGCATGCAATGGTGATTTCCTCATCTCAAACAATTTATTGAAACAAAAGCCAACAACAGTGGTGGGTATACCACAACAAAAATGTCAATGTCTCAATAACTTGTCATGTGCCCTTGAGCATCAATTACAGCTTGACAACGACGTCTCATGCTGTTCACAAATCGACTTATTGTCTGCTGAGGCATGGCATCCCACTCTTCTTGAAGGGCGGCCCTCAGGTCATTGAGGTTCTGGGGTACAGAGTTACGAGCCTCTACACGGTGAGTCAGCTGATCCCATAGGTTTTCTATGGGATTCAGGTCTGGAGAAAGTGCAGGCCACTCCATTTGAGGTACCCCAGTCTCCAGCAGCCTTTCCCTAATGATGCGACCTCGATGAGCTGGAGCATTGTCGTCCATGAAGATGAAATTAGGCCTGTGTTGTTCATGCAGGGGCACAATGACTGGATTAATGATGTTATTCAGGTAGTATGGGCTTGTCACTGTACCATTCACAAAGTGTAGGGCAGTTCTGTATTGACTAGACACACCTGCCCACACTGTAACACCGCCACCACCAAAGGGTCGTCTGGTGACAACAGTGGCTGATGCATAGCGCTCTCCTTGACGTCTCCAACATCGTTGGCGGCCATCATTTCTGCTCAACGTGAATCGACTTTCATCAGAGAACAGCACTGAGGCCCACTGGTCCCTCGTCCAGCGTAAATGCTCCCTGGCCCATGCAAGACGATGACGCCTGTGCCTGGTGGTGTGGTCAGGTACCCTTGCAGGTCGTCTAGCACGCAGACCACACTGATGTAAACGGTTTCGAATGGTCTGACGTGACACTTGGGTGCCTCTCACCTCCCTTAAATGTGCCTGGAGTTGAGTGGCATTCATCATCCGGTTCCGCAGGGCACTGTTCACAATGAAGCGGTCATCAGTGTGGGATGTGGCCAAAGGACGTCCACTTCTATGCCTTTCTGTGACTCTTCCAGTCTCTCTGTATCTCTGTTGCAACCTGCTGATGACACTCTGTGACACTCTAAGCTCAGTGGCCACTTCCCTCTGAGAACATCCTGTTTGAAGCCTCGCAATGGCGAGGTACTGTTGATCAATTGTTAGGTGTCGTCTTGGTCTCATGATGTCAAAATGTGAACAGCATGATGAAGAGGACTGTTTAAATACCAATTCTAATTGAACCAGGAAATTTATTGGTCGATTCATGGATCAAACACCTGTTGTGAATTTTGCCGTTCAGCTCCTTGTTAGAGAACAGCAAGTTGTGCAAAAAGTACTGAAACATTGAATAGTTGGACATGTGCATTCAAAAGTTTAGAGAAGGTCAAATTAATTTCACCTGTAAAGGTTATAGTGCATTTTAGGTTCATCCTGAAATTTCACCCGAAAGCCGAATATCCCTAACTTTTTGTGAGTAGTGTATATTGTATATTTTATCCACACACAAAAAAAATTAGGACAGGTTCGGGCGGGCATTATTAACATAATAGGCTACTCTGCTGGGTTATTGGAATGAGCAAAACCTAACCAGACATTTTTAGGAATTTAGAAATCCCGCAAGGACCTATTTTTATACAGTCTATGGCCTGGACGGATTTTTTGGGTCGCAAGCTTGCTGACAGCTTGCTACCTATTTAGAGCAGCTCTTCGGGACATTTATAATAAAAGTAGTCTTGTACGTAAATGTGATTGATTGACCGTCAATATCGTTAATGGCAATCATAACGTTACCCTATATTCGCCTTAGCCTGCCTAGGCCTAACGTAACCAATCTCACTGTCAAGCTGGTATGCTAGCTAATGGAATTAGCCTACCTCCGATCTGAGTTGGGTGGAATATTAATGTACTTTAAATTGTACTGTAAATTGAAGATAACTGAATAAAACGTTATAACATAACACAATGATGTGGCGAATTTCACACAGTCAATGCAAATAAATAACACCGTAAAACCGTGAAAATGAAATTATATAATAAATTAGCTTAACTTACCGTGAATTTGCTTGCAATCATAGACTGTGCTTGCAATATAAAACTCCCGCTTCTAATTTCTCCCGCTTTCCAGAATCTCCGCCCCGAACTGTCAATCATACTGTGCCTGGACAGAGACCCTCCCATGAAGACCATATCCGGTTCACCCTGCTCCAAGCAAAGGTCAAGTCGGCTCCACTGAGCAGGCGCAGTTCGTCCAAACAGCCGGCGAAAAAGACTTCCGTGTTTCAATTTGGTTTTCCCGAGGCCATGGAAAGGCAATGGGTGACGTCACAGTGGCTTTGTCCATATTTTTATACAGTCTATGGGTATTATACATACAGAATGGAAAAGACGGTGTTTAGGCTAATAAATACAGGTAATCTAGTAGCCTAGTTTGCTTTTTTGTATTTCACAGTTTAGCAAATTGCCTTACGCAGCAACAGAGTAACGTACTGTGGAATGTAGGCCTACCAGGTTCTCTGTAGTTAATCTTGCTTTTAAACGTATTATTAGGCTACTTGTTTCTCAATATTTTTCAGTAGGCTATAATTTGCCAGTTAGCCTAACAATTGAATTTCTCAATAACCAAGACGAATAGGTAAATAAACGTGTGCACCATTTTATTATATTCACATTTGTGCTGACGCACAAAATTGGTTAATAGCCTATGTCATGCTAAGTGATCAATGAACAGCACATATTTGGGTAAATTCGTTTTTCTATCTTGAAAGCATGCATTGCGTTCAATGCTGGTTCTAGCAATTTAAGAGGTTTTCCTTTTTAAATGTATGCTTTCTAATGTTTAAATCGTTTTGACTAAATCGAGTGCCGTCTTAAATTAATGACATTCTTTAACGTGATGAGGAGAAAACGCAATGCAAACGTGCAACTCAGAGAAAACGTTGGGATTTTTTTGCCAGTAATTATTCAGAATTATTGCCACCCTTATTAAACAATCTCACGTTAGTTATCTCTTTGTCATTGTCATTTGTTAATCATTATAGGCTACATAATTCTTGATTATTCAGGGAATTTGTTTGATTGACATAAGCAAGAAAAATAAACGGAAACAGGTTGAGAATATGTTCGGTTTAAATGCTTTATTCCAGTGTATGGGCTGTCCTACATATTTAATGCTACACGATTTTATGACACAAATAAATATGCTAGCCCACAAAACTTGCTGTATTTATTGATAGGCTATTTGTTATTCAGCAAATCAATTGCTTTACTGATAATTAATGTAAACAGGTTGAGAGTTTCATCCGTTTAAAGGTAGGCTACGGTGACAGACATTTTACATGATCCGCGATCCCACGATACGCCACTGTGCAGCAGCATGGTTAACTCCCGAGTATAGATGGGGTGAAGTGCGTCTCAATTCAAATAACCCGCTCCGCCCTCGCTCCCTCACACTCGCTAAACGCAAGTGTATACTCCTGTTTTATTGGTATGTGCGTCACATCCTCCCAAGTGAAGTTTACAAGTGAAGTTTACGAGGGTGGAGCAAAAACTGGATTGGGACGCAGCCTAAGTTTGCTTGCTGCACATAGCAAATTGCGTCACAAGATAGCTCCCTCGAGGGAAGTGAGCAAGGTTAGGGAGTGTGTTAAATTGGATTTGAATGCAGCCCCGGTTTTTGTTGTTACTCGCCACTTAATTGATCAATTAAAGCAGTCGATTACACAATTAACTCACCTCACCTGCCTTCTTTGGTCTAAGTAGTTGTCGTATTTAAGGTGAAAACGAAAATTCTCGTGGTCTCCGCCCTCAGTTTAAATTTCCCATAATATGGGTGCGTCCAAATCGCAGTCTATGGTCCCAATACTCGAAAAATGCACCCTCCTTTCCTCCACTACCACCTCCTCTCCTCCATGCCCTGGAAACGGATATTTGTATTTTAATCTAATGTTGCTGATTACATCTGAATTACTGGTTACACTCAAAAAAATGCTGGGTTGTTTCTGTAAACACATTGCTGGGTTAAACATGTTGGGTCATAATTCTGGGTTGTTTGGGTTAGTTTGTCAGGTAAATTAATGTTGAGTTTTCCTAAATATTTCCCTTACTCTGCGGCTGGGTTGCCCGGAACCCAGCTGCTGGGTCATTCTTCCCGCCTCAGTCATACCAGTGCCTCGAGCTGAGCAGCCCGACTCTATACGTTACAAGGTAACAACAAAAAACGGACTAAGGGCTAACACGGGTGGAATATTTTCATGGTAAATTAATATACTTTGAATAATTTAGTAAGTCTTTACCAAATAATGTTAACGGAATTATTTCAATTGGGAGTCATTGATAACTGAATGTTGCTGATCTGGCTGGAGTCTATCTGACAATATGTGTTGGGCGAATCAACATTATCAACATTAACACTCTTCCAAGCACTAACGTTAGTTAGCCACTTGAACGGAGGAAAATAATAGATAATTAATTCGCTTTCCAAAAACATCGATCAGAGACTGCAGTCAAGCCAGCCTCCATTTTCGAAAAAGATGGTGAAACTAGCCGCCGCGTTTTTTTTTGGTTCGCAATATACTAGGCATTCTACGGTAAGAGCGTGTAAGAATTGATTTCAAAATAAAAGTTCCGGTGAACGTGATAAGACGTGAAAGTAATTTCACATACATTCAATAAATCAATGAGTCTGTCAGTAAACAATGAATGAATGAATGAATGAATGAATGAATAACATACATACATACATACATACATACATACATACATACATACATACATACATACATACATACATACATACATACATACATAAATAAAACAAAATGATTATTAAATAATAAAATGAATAATTATTTTTTTAAAACAACTACCGCCTGCAAACTTTCAGAGAAAAATTGAGGCTTTCTCATTTCAATTGTGTGAATAATTACTCATTAATAAAAAATAATTAACTTAATAATAAAGAATACATTTTCAAAGACCAATCTGACTTCAAAATGACCACCTCATAGTGTCACTCAGACCATCTCAGGACATTCAGATGTGGAATTTCAAAATTAAAGTGTTCTAAAATGTCATATAAGAGCTGTGTTTCTAAATTCAGATTGATATTAAAAGGAAACCTCCTGTTTTCACTGACCAATTTCACTTCAGAATGATAGAAGAAGACCTCATAGTGTCACTCAGACAACCTCAGGACATTCTGATGTGGAATTTCAAAATTAAAGCCCTCTAAAATGTCATATAAGAGCTTTGTTTCTTCTAAATTCAGATTGATATTAAAAGGAAACTGCCTGTTTTCACAAAACCGTTTCACTTCAGAATGATAGAAGAACACGTCATAGTATGACTCAGACAACCTCAGGACATTCTGATGTGGAATTTCAAAATTAAAGCCCTCTAAAATGTCATATTAGAGCTGTGTTTCTTCTAAATTCAGATTGATATTAAAAGGAAACCTCCTGTTTTCACTGACCACTTTCACTGCAGAATGATAGAAGAACACCTCAGAGTGTGACTCAGACAACCTCAGGACATTCTGATGTGGAATTTCAAAATTAAAGCCCTCTAAAATGTCATATTAGAGCTGTGTTTCTTCGAAATTCAGATTGATATTAAAAGGAAACCTCCTGTTTTCACAAAACCATTTCAATTCAGAATGATAGATTAACACCTCAGAGTGTCACTCAGGCAACCTCAAGAGATTCTGATGTGGAATTTCAAAATTAAAGCGCTCTAAATGTCATATAAGAGCTGTGTTTTTTCTAAATTCAGATTGATCTTTAAAGGAAACCTCCTGTTTTCACTGACCAATTTCACTTCAGAATGATAGAAGAACACCTCATAGGGCCCTATCTTGGCGATCTTGGCGCTTAGTCTAAGCGCATGGCGCTAAATCCATTTAGGGCGTGTCCAAGTCCACTTTTGCTATTTTAACGGCGTGTTTTTTTGGCGCTAAGCACGGCGCATGGCGCAACTGGGCTGAACCTAGTCGCTTCATTAATTATAGGTGTGTCTTGGGCGTGACATTCAATAAACCAATCAAAATGTCATATCCCATTCCCTTTAAAAGCCTGCTTTTCCACCTTGGCGGATTGCTTATGATGGCGAAACAGACATGCTCGTGCGTGTTTAGTGTGATCAAGGAATAGGCTAAATGGAGTATGATCAATATTATTCGGACTAACCATTAGCCTATGAGTTCCCGGTAATTCCAGACAGGGCTGTTATTTTACAAAATATGTGCGGTTAAATTTCGTTAAAAGGACCTGCAACAGCTGAGAATAAGCTATCAATGGCTTCAGTCTCACCTTAGAAAACGCCAAATTAGCCTGCTTGTTCAGCGAATTTCGTTTGATTATGCAATGAAAGTGTCAAACATCAATTCCAAGAGGCTGTTCTCATGGAATTCTCGAAGTTCAAGCTTCATCCAAAGTTCATTAAGCTACCTGCATAGTAGGCTAATATTGATTAATAACATACATACCGTTATTTTGCCTTAATGATGACACTAAATAGCCTACAATAAAGCTGTCAGGTTCGCAACCCATAAGTTCACGCATATTTCCCCTTGTTTAATAATGTCCTGTTTATGGAAATGTGACCAACCTGTTTTACTCGTAGCGTAATCCTTTAAAACAATCCACTTTCCCAGGAAGACCGTGAAACGTGGCGACTTGAGAACATGCAGCTCACGTGCAGAGAATGGCATTAAAATTAATTGTGAATTAATTGTGTAACGTGCTGCAAATTTGTTTTAGTTTCTAATTAGACGCTTAGTTCTCTTTAAAATCGTTTTGTTCAGTTAAGGAATAAGGGGTGAAATCAGCTGGGTTTTAAACGGTGAGAGTATGGAAACCTGGTCACTGTAATTTAAAAAAATATGAAGGACGAAGAATAGCTAAGGTTACAATTTAGTTAACATGGTGACATCTCCGTTTTTTAACCATAGGCTATCGAAAAAAACCTTATGCACAGCGAATTCGCTGTAGCCTAGGCTATTTGAAAAACAATAAATGCAATATTCACTGGACAAGGTTTTGAACTTTTTTCAGTCACAAACCATTCTATTTACTTACAGGCTGTATTCATAGATAAACAGAGCTGTATTGTAATGACATCTGAAGCGCATTTTCAGAACTTAAATGTCCGTCTATTGCCGTGCGCGAGTTTTCCATTGAATGACAATTCACGCATTAGGTGCAAAGACAATTCGCGCATTAGGCTTGATAGCTATAGGTGTTATCAGCTCCTTTTTAATGGATAGCCATTGTCCCGTACCATCGCACATCGCCTGGATGTTTATGGAGTGGGCTGAGAGCAATGTAATGTGGCATTGTTTCCCTTCGCTGAGGGAAAGGTATGTGGACCTATGGAACCTTTTATTATTATGCATTTTTGATATAGCCTACACAATAATAATATTTCACATTGTGATCTAGATATTTTAGTCATGCCTGTGCACGCCCCTGTGTGTAACAGACAGGAGGGTATGCGCGTTGTGCACACGCCTATGTAGACGCACTTATATGCGCCGTTAAAATAGCATGTAAACAACTGCGACATGACTTTAGACCAGGTTTGTGGTGGTTCTAGCGCAAGCGCTTTCTGCTGGCTCAAGATAGCAATACGCCAAAAAGAATCCTGGCCACTCCTCATCTTAAGACCAACACACCCAGTTCACTAATGATGGCGCAAGAGTTACGCCGTCAAACATACTAGTTTGACGGTGTAAGCGTTAGGTGTTATTATGGACCTAGCGCCGGGTGTAAGATAGCAAAGACACTTGCGTTTGCGTTAGCGCCGCTTTGCGCCGGGTGTAAGATAGGGCCCATAGTGTCATTCAGACAACCTCAGGACATTCTGATGTGGAATTTCAGAATTAAAGCCCTCTAAAATGTCATATAAGAGCTGTGTTTCTTCTATATTCAGATTGATATTAAAAGGAATCTTCCTGTTTTCACTAACCAATTTCACTTCAGAATGATAGAGGAACACCTCAGAGTGTTACTCAGGCAACCTCAGGACATTCTGATATGGAATTTCAAAATTAAAGCGCTCTAAATGTCATATAAGAGCTGTGTTTCTTCTAAATTCAGATTGATATTAAAAGGAAACCTCCTGTTTTCACGGAACCATTTCTCTTCAGAATGATAGAAGAACACCTCAGAGTGTGAGTCAGACAATCTCAGGACATTCTGATGTGGAATTTCAAATTTAAAGCCCTCTAAAATGTCATAGAAGAGCTGTGTTTCTTCTAAATTCAGATTGATATTAAAAGGAAACCTCCTGGTATCACGGAACCATTTCTCTTCAGAATGATAGAAGAATACCTCAGAGTGTCACTCAGACAATCTCAGGACATTCTGATGTGTAATTTCAAAATTAAAGCCCTCTAAAATATCATATCAGAGCTGTGTTTCTTCAAAATTCAGATTGATATTAAAAGGAAACCTCCTGTTTTCACAAAACCATTTCACTTCAGAATGATAGAAGAACACCTCAGAGTGTCACTCAGGCAACCTCAGGACATTCTGATGTGGAATTTCAAAATTAAAGCGCTCTAAATGTCATATAAGAGCTGTGTTTCTTCTGAATTCAGATTGATATTAAAAGGAAACCTCCTTTTTCTATGGAACCATTTCTCTTCAGAATGATAGAAGACCTCAGAGTGTCACTCAGACAATCTCAGGACATTCTGATGTGGAATTTCAAAATTAAAGCCCTCTAAAATGTCATATAAGAGCTGTTTCTTCTAAATTCAGATTGATATTAAAAGGAAACCTCCTGTTTTCACAAAACCTTCAGGTTCCTGGGATGTACTATCTCTCATGACCTGAAGTGGGAGACTTACATCGACTCCGTTGTGAAGAAGACACAGATAAGTAGCTCAGATATGCAACACTTGTAAATACATTTGCATCACTAAACATGCATCACTATTGACATCACTAAATCCCTGGCTGTCTGTTTGGTGCCCTTCAAACGGTGTTGGCTTTGTAGACAGTTGGAATACTTTTTGGGGAAGGCCTGGTCTTTTGAAAAGAGATGTTATTCACCCCTTGTGGGAGGGTGCCGCTCTTATTTCTAGGAATTTATCATATAGTCTCAGAAATTCCATTTCCTGACACGCCAGAGCCAAGGCCAGGCAGCAGAACTACTGTCTTACCCAGATTTCTGCTTGTTCCCAAGAACTGCTGCCCAGGTTTCATGCCATTTAGATAGTGTCTTTCCCCCAACCTAAATTAAGCCTTGTTAAGAAGCCCATTAGGGGTATTTGTATGGCTAATCTAAAAACAAACCAGACCCTGTCATTCTACTAATAATGGGGCTAACCAAACTGAGCTAGAAAATTGGATTGATTCATTAATTACTGATCACCAAGTTGAAATCCTATGTTTAACTGGAACTTCGCTTAAAACTGATGAATATATTGCCTTAAATGAACCCCCCCCCCCCCCTCCTGGTTACAGTTATACACATGTTCCCAGTCTGACGGGTCGTGGAGGTGGTGTTGCTGCTGTATAAATTCTAATCTCCATGCTACTTTGAAATCCGGCTTCAAATTGAACTGTTTTGAAGTGCTTGTTCTCAGTTTTGCACATCTGGACAAAAAGCAATCAGTTTTACCCTTGTAATTGTATACAGGCCACCAGGGCCATACAGTGGTTTTTTACTTGAGTTTGCTGATTTCCTTTCAGCCTGGTTGTTAATTCAGATAAAGTAGCAATTGTTACTTTTGTTACTTCAAGATTAGATTACCGCAATGTTCTTTTGTCTGGATGTGCATAATTCCTCTCTGAAAGGGCTTCAGCTAATTCATAATGCATCAACTCGTATTCTCACTAGAACAAGGAGATTTGAGTACATCAGCCCAGTGTTAGCTTCACTTCACTGGTTGCAAGTTAAATTCTGAATAGACTATAAGGTACTACTACTTACCTTTAATGCCTTACATGAGCTTGACCCTTTATACTTAAATGAATACTTCTTCCATATATTCCCTCATGAACGCCCTGTTCGCAGGGCGTAGGCCTCCTTTCTATTCCTAGAATAGCTAAAAGTACCATAGGTGGTAGAGCCTTTTCCTATCGTGCTCCTCTCCCGTGGAACAAATTGCCTGCTCCTGTCCGTGGCACCCCGCACCTGTCCCTGACCCACCTCCTTTCATGGCCCCCTCTCCTGACCTGTCTGTCATGGCCCCCTTCCTGCCCAGTTTGCCACGCCCTGTTCCCTGCCCAGTCTCATGAACCCGTTTCCTGCCTGTCCATGTGGTCTGTTATCTGTCTCGCCCTGTCTGAATAAATGTACTCCCTGGTGGAGTTTTTCCCTGAGCCGTCTCTGAGTCTTGCATTTGGGTCCAGTTCCTGTCTGGGGACGTAACACAAAAAGGCTGGAATTACACACAGGTAAACCACTCTGACAAATTCTAACAACAGACCAGTGTATACATACAAAGTGATCTATGAGGTAAGTGTGGCAGGTAAGCAGGTGAATGTGGAAGGCTAATGGATGATTAGCTGGGAGCGGTGCAGTGAGGCAGAGGTGAGGCGGAGCAGGACAACAGAGTGGGAATGGAGAAACCACATGATTGGGCTGAGGCATGGAGGGCTGGAGGTAGAGATCTGCACCGAGATACACAGTAAATAGAGTTTGCCCACCACTGTATTTAAACAATAAATAGCTGATGTTGGTGATAACAATTTATTTAAATTTGTACTTCTATTTTAGTGTTCGATTTGGCCAGTAACTGTGCAATGTGTTTGATGGCAAAGCCTCCTGGATCTGGGCCTCCAATGACAGATTGGGTGAGTTTTTTTTTTGTAATTTCATTTGTGTGTATGTGTGGGGGGGGGGGTGGGGGGGGGGGGTGGCAATGCACAGTGTCACAAGGCAAGCTGCTTTAAGGTGTTAAGAGGTGGCCAAATGGGCTTGGATTAAACTGGGATAAAAGCTGCATCATATTAGTTCCATTGCCTTTACACTCTGAGGTAGTAGCATTTGCAGTAGCTCTGCAGGTGTTCTGAAAGCAGAATTTGTAGATGAAAAGCAGTAGAAATTGTAAATTGTGAAGCTGAGTATTTAGATACACCGACATATTGACAGTAAAACTAAATTTCTTCATTGTGAATATTCATACAAATTATATGAACACACATACTGTAGTTACATAGTGGGTAACATTTGTTGAAAAATACGGACAGGTCGAAATTTGTGAAAGTAGCCTGAAAATCATCTAAGAGATTTCCACCTTGTGATTTTATAGATCCAATGTGACAAATGCGAAAGATGGTTCCATGAACAGTGCCTGGGCATGGACACAGAGGATCTGGAACAAGCCAGGAAGACAGCTGGAATTGCTGCTTGTGCGCTTAACCCCTTGGCGCAGATGGCAAATTTCACCTATTTAGGGGATGCTCTGTTTAAGGCTTTATAACTCCAGGTGTGAGCACACATAAACTTGCTAAATGGCTTAAATGAAACAAGACAGGTGTACCATCTACAATACAAACTTAGATTTGTTTATTTTCATAATTTAAGTCAAAATAAAGTGCCACAAATGCAAAGAAACTTTGGAAAAAATGTAAAAAATGATTATATTTTTTTTTTTGCTACATAAGTGAAATCGGTAATATATATACATTTCCTGGATCATAAACTCCATGTCCACAAGTTTAGCAAAATCTAAGGATGATATGCAGAACTACTAAAGGTCTATGATGCAAAATACAGCAGTGTACCCTGTTGTCCATTAGTGTCTCCAAATATATCCAAATGGATAAATTGTGCACTGCTGTAAATAAAAAAAAAATTATGATATATTTAACTACAAATCAACAGTTTTGCTCAGAAAACTCACTTTTGCATAATTTCCAAGTGGGAATTACTATATTTTCATCAGTATAGGGGGGTAGATATCTATGGGTCAAAAACCCCTATGCAAAACATGTCATAAAATGAATAAAATTATTCATTATTGTATTATAAAGCATAGGCCTATACATTTGCTCCATTGATATCACAGTGTTACATACACCTAAATATGTTGCCTAATCATTCACTCTTGTACCTCAATAAAACATCACGTGTCCCTGTACTCTACAGTATGTATACTTTTGTCCTTGGATTGCATTTTTCTGTATTTTATTTATTTTTATTTCCTATTCATAATGACTCCAAGGACATTTTTACCTTAATCTACCACATATCAGTGCACAGTAAATTGGAATGAGCATTTGTCATGCCCTAAGAGACAGGTATAGGGCTATACACCATAGCCTATATTATGTACGATATCATGAACATAAAATAGTATTCCACCATCTGCAAAATGCTGCCAAATGTTCTACCTTCAATGAACATCGGTAGCCTACATCAAAAATACATTTAACGATTGCACTACAGTATGTGAAATTCCACATCAGAATGTCCTGAGGTTGTCTAAGTGACACTTTGAGTTGGTGTGCTATCATTCTGAAGTGAAATTGGTCAGTGAAAACAAGAAGTTTCCTTTTAATATCAATCTGAATATAGAAGAAACACAGCTCTTATATGACATTTTAGAGGGCTTTAATTTTGAAATTCCACGTCAGAATGTCCTGAGGTTGTCTGAGTGACACTGTGAGGTGTTCTTCTATCATTCTGAAGAGAAATGGTTTTGTGAAAACAGGAGGTTTCCTTTTAATATCAATCTGAATTTAGAAGAAACACAGCTCTTATATGAAATTTTAGAGGGCTTTAATTTTTAAATACCACATCAGAATGTCCTGAGATTGTCCTGAGTGACCACTCTGTGCTGGAGTGCTCTCATTCTGAAGTGAAATTGGACAGTGAAAACAGGAAGTTTCCTTTTAATATCAATCTGAATTTAGAAGAAACACAGCTTCTTATATCAAAGTTTAGAGGGCTTTAAATTTGAAATTCCACATCAGAATGTCCTGTGAGGTTCTCTGATTGACACTGTGAGGTGTTCCTCCATCATTGTGAAGAGAAATGTTTTTGTGAAAACAGGAGGTTTCCTTTTAATATCAATCTGAATTTAGAAGAAACACAGTTCTTATATGAAATTTTAGAGGGCTTTAATTTTTAAATTCCACATCAGAATGTCCTGAGATTGTCGGAGTGACACTCTGTGCTGGAGTGCTCTCATTCTGAAGTGAAATTGGTCAGTGAAAACAGGAAGTTTCCTTTTAATATCAATCTGAATATAGAAGAAACACAGCTCTTATATGACATTTTAGAGGGCTTTAATTTTGAAATTCCACATCAGAATGTCCTGAGATTGAGTGACACTCTGTGCTGGAGTGCTCTCCTTCTGAAGTGAAATTGGTCAGTGAAAACAGGAAGTTTCCTTTTAATATCAATCTGAATATAGAAGAAACACAGCATTTGTATGACATTTTAGAGGGCTTTAATTTTGAAATTCCACATCAGAATGTCCAGAGGCTCTCTGATTGACACTGTGGGGTGTTCTTCTATCATTCTGATGAAAAATGGTTTTGTGAAAACAGGTGGTTTCCTTTTAATATCAATCTGAATTTAGAAGAAACACAGCTCTTATATGAAATCTTAGAGGGCTTTAATTTTGAAATTCCACATCAGAATGTCCTGAGGTTCTCTGATTGACACTGTGAGATGTTCTTCTATCATTGCGAAGAGAAATGGTTTTGTGAAAACAGGAGGTTTCCTTTTAATATCAATCTGAATTTAGAAGAAACACAGCTCTTATATTACATTTTAGAAGGCTTTAATTTTGAAATTCCACATCAGAATGTCCTGAGATTGTCTGACTCACACTCTGAGGTGTTCGTCTATCATTGTGAAGAGAAATGGTTTTGTGAAAACAGGAGGTTTCCTTTTAATATCAATCTGAATTTAGAAGAAACACAGCTCTTAGATGAAATTTTAGAGGGCTTTAATTTTGAAATTCCACATCAGAATGTCCTGAGATTGTCTGAGTGACACTCTTTGCTGGAGTGCTATCATTCTGAAATGAAATTGGTCAGTGAAAACAGGACGTTTCCTTTTAATCTCAATCTGAATATAGAAGAAACACAGCTCTTATATGACATTTTAGAAGGCTTTAATTTTGAAATTCCACATCAGAATGTCCTGAGATTGTCTGACTGCCACTCTGAGGTGTTCTTCTATCATTGTGACATGAAATGGTTTTGTGAAAACAGGTGGTTTCCTTTTAATCTCAATCTGAATATAGAAGAAACACAGCTCTTATATGACATTTTAGAAGGCTTTAATTTTGAAATTCCACATCAGAATGTCCTGAGATTGTCTGACTGCCACTCTGAGGTGTTCTTCTATCATTGTGACATGAAATGGTTTTGTGAAAACAGGTGGTTTCCTTTTAATATTAATCTGAATTTAGAAGAAACACTGCTCTTATATGAAAATTTAGAGGGCTTTAATTTTGAAATTCCACGTCAGAATGTCCTGAGATTGTCTGAGTGACACTCTGTGCTGGAGTGCTATCATTCTGAAGTGAAATTGGTCAGTGAAAACAGGACGTTTCCTTTTAATCTCAATCTGAATATAGAAGAAACACAGCTCTTATATGACATTTTAGAATGCTTTAATTTTGAAATTCCACATCAGAATGTCCTGAGATTGTCTGAGTGACACTCTGTGCTGGAGTGCTATCATTCTGAAGTGAAATTGGTCAGTGAAAATAGGACGTTTCCTTTTAATCTCAATCTGAATATAGAAGAAACACAGCTCTTATATGACATTTTAGAATGCTTTAATTTTGAAATTCCACATCAGAATGTCCTGAGATTGTCTGACTGCCACTCTGAGGTGTTCTTCTATCATTGCGACATGAAAGGGTTTTGTGAAAACAGGTGGTTTCCTTTTAATATTAATCTGAATTTAGAAGAAACACTGCTCTTATATGACATTTTAGAGGGCTTTAATTTTGAAATTCCACATCAGAATGTCCAGAGGCTCTCTGATTGACACTGTGGGGTGTTCTTCTATCATTCTGATGAAAAATGGTTTTGTGAAAACAGGAGGTTTCCTTTTAATATCAATCTGAATTTAGAAGAAACACAGCTCTTATATGAAATCTTAGAGGACTTTAATTTTGAAATTCCACATCAGAATGTCCTGAGTTTTTCTGACTCTCACTCTGAGGTGTTCTTCTATCATTGTGAAGAGAAATGGTTTTGTGAAAACAGGAGGTTTCCTTTTAATCTCAATCTGAATAGAGAAGAAACACAGCTCTTATATGACATTTTAGAAGGCTTTAATTTTGAAATTCCACATCAGAATGTCCTGAGATTGTCTGACTGCCACTCTGAGGTGTTCTTCTATCATTGCGACATGAAAGGGTTTTGTGAAAACAGGTGGTTTCCTTTTAATATTAATCTGAATTTAGAAGAAACACTGCTCTTATATGACATTTTAGAGGGCTTTAATTTTGAAATTCCACATCAGAATGTCCAGAGGCTCTCTGATTGACACTGTGGGGTGTTCTTCTATCATTCTGATGAAAAATGGTTTTGTGAAAACAGGAGGTTTCCTTTTAATATCAATCTGAATTTAGAAGAAACACAGCTCTTATATGAAATCTTAGAGGACTTTAATTTTGAAATTCCACATCAGAATGTCCTGAGTTTTTCTGACTCTCACTCTGAGGTGTTTTTCTATCATTGTGACATGAAATGGTTTTGTGAAAACAGGTGGTTTCCTTTTAATATCAATCTGAATTTAGAAGAAACACCGCTCTTATATGAAATTTTAGAGGGCTTTAATTTTGAAATTCCACATCAGAATGTCCTGAGGTTGCCTGAGTGACACTGTGAGGTTTTCTTCTATCATTTTGAAGTGAAATGGTTTTGTGAAAACAGGTGGGTTCCTTTTAATATCAATTTGAATTTAGAAGAAACAAACCGCTCTTATATGAAATTTTAGAGGGCTTTAATTTTGAAATTCCACATCAGAATGTCCTGAGGTTGCCTGAGTGACACTGTGACGTTTTCTTCTATCATTCTGACATGAAATGGTTTTGTGAAAACAGGTGGTTTCCTTTTAATATCATTCTGAATTTAGAAGAAACACAGCTCTTAGATGAAATTTTAGAGGGCTTTAATTTTGAAATTCCACATCAGAATGTCCTGAGATTGTCTGATTGACACTCTGTCCTGGAGTGCTATCATTCTGAAGTGAAATTGGTCAGTGAAAACAGGAGGTTTCCTTTTAATATCAATCTGAATATAGAAGAAACACAGCTCTTATATGACATTTTAGAATGCTTTAATTTTGAAATTCCACATCAGAATGTCCTGAGATAGTCTGATTGACACTCTGTCCTGGAGTGCTATCATTATGAAGTGAAATTGGTCAGTGAAAACAGGAGGTTTCCTTTTAATATCAATCTGAATATAGAAGAAACACAGCTCTTATATGACATTTTAGAATGCTTTCATTTTGAAATTCCACATCAGAATGTCCTGAGATTGTCGGACTGCCGCTCTGAGGTGTTCTTCTATCATTCTGAAGTGAAATGGTTTTGTGAAACCAGGTGGTTTCCTTTTAATATCAATCTGAATTTAGAAGAAACACAGCTCTTATATGACATTTTAGAGGTCTTTAATTTTGAAATTCCACATCAGAATGTCCTGAGATTGTCGGACTGCCGCTCTGAGGTGTTCTTCTATCATTGGGAAGTGAAATGGTTTTGTGAAACCAGGTGGTTTCCTTTTAATATCAATCTGAATTTAGAAGAAACACAGCTCTTATATGACATTTTAGAAGGCTTTAATTTTGAAATTCCACTTCAGAATGTCCTGACATTGTCTGACTCACACTCTGAGGTGTTCGTCTATCATTGTGAAGAGAAATGGTTTTGTGAAAACAGGAGGTTTCCTTTTAATATCAATCTGAATTTAGAAGAAACACCGCTCTTATATGAAATTTTAGAGGGCTTTAATTTTGAAATTCCACATCAGAATGTCCTGAGGTTGCCTGAGTGACACTGGGAGGTTTTCTTCTATCATTCTGAAGTGAAATTGTTTTGTGAAAACAGGAGGTTTCCTTTTAATATCAATCTGAATTTAGAAGAAACACAGCTCTTATATGACATTTTAGAAGGCTTTAATTTTGAAATTCCACATCAGAATGTCCTGAGATTATCTGACTGCCACTCTGAGGTGTTTTTCTATCATTGTGACATGAAATGGTTTTGTGAAAACAGGTGGTTTCCTTTTAATATCAATCTGAATTTAGAAGAAACACCGCTCTTATATGAAATTTTAGAGGGCTTTAATTTTGAAATTCCACATCAGAATGTCCTGAGGTTGCCTGAGTGACACTGTGAGGTTTTCTTCTATCATTATGAAGTGAAATGGTTTTGTGAAAACAGGTGGGTTCCTTTTAATATCAATTTGAATTTAGAATAAACAAACCGCTCTTATATGAAATTTTAGAGGGCTTTAATTTTGAAATTCCACATCAGAATGTCCTGAGGTTGCCTGAGTGACACTGTGACGTTTTCTTCTATCATTCTGACATGAAATGGTTTTGTGAAAACAGGTGGTTTCCTTTTAATATCAATCTGAATTTAGAAGAAACACAGCTCTTAGATGAAATTTTAGAGGGCTTTAATTTTGAAATTCCACATCAGAATGTCCTGAGATTGTCTGATTGACACTCTGTCCTGGAGTGCTATCATTCTGAAGTGAAATTGGTCAGTGAAAACAGGAGGTTTCCTTTTAATATCAATCTGAATATAGAAGAAACACAGCTCTTATATGACATTTTAGAATGCTTTAATTTTGAAATTCCACATCAGAATGTCCTGAGATTGTCTGATTGACACTCTGTCCTGGAGTGCTATCATTATGAAGTGAAATTGGTCAATGAAAACAGGAGGTTTCCTTTTAATATCAATCTGAATATAGAAGAAACACAACTCTTATATGACATTTTAGAATGCTTTCATTTTGAAATTCCACATCAGAATGTCCTGAGATTGCCGGACTGCCGCTCTGAGGTGTTCTTCTATCATTGTGAAGTGAAATGGTTTTGTGAAACCAGGTGGTTTCCTTTTAATATCAATCTGAATTTAGAAGAAACACAGCTCTTATATGACATTTTAGAGGGCTTTAATTTTGAAATTCCACATCAGAATGTCCTGAGATTGTCTGACTGACACTCTGCGGTGTTCTTCTATCATTCTGACATGAAATGGTTTTGTGAAAACAGGAGGTTTCCTTTTAATATCAATCTGAATTTAGAAGAAACACCGCTCTTATATGACATTTTAGAGGGTTTTAATTTTGAAATTCCAAATCAGAATGTCCTGGGGTTGCCTGAGTGACACTGTGAGGTTTTCTTCTATCATTCTGAAGTGAAATTGTTTTGTGAAAACAGGAGGTTTCCTTTTTATATCAATCTGAATTTAGAAGAAACACAGCTCTTATATGACATTTTAGAAGGCTTTAATTTTGAAATTCCACATCAGAATGTCTGAGATTTTCTGACTGACACTCTGAGGTGTTCTTCTATCATTTTGAAGTGAAATGGTTTTGTGAAAACAGGTGGTTTCCTTTTAATATCAATCTGAATTTAGAAGAAACACAGCTCTTATATGACATTTTAGAAGGCTTTAATTTTGAAATTCCACATCAGAATGTCCTGAGGTTGCCTGAGTGACACTGTGACGTTTTCTTCTATCATTCTGACATGAAATGGTTTTGTGAAAACAGGTGGTTTCCTTTTAATATCAATCTGAATTTAGAAGAAACACAGCTCTTAGATGAAATTTTAGAGGGCTTTAATTTTGAAATTCCACATCAGAATGTCCTGAGATTGTCTGATTGACACTCTGTCCTGGAGTGCTATCATTCTGAAGTGAAATTGGTCAGTGAAAACAGGAGGTTTCCTTTTAATATCAATCTGAATATAGAAGAAACACAGCTCTTATATGACATTTTAGAATGCTTTAATTTTGAAATTCCACATCAGAATGTCCTGAGATTGTCTGATTGACACTCTGTCCTGGAGTGCTATCATTATGAAGTGAAATTGGTCAATGAAAACAGGAGGTTTCCTTTTAATATCAATCTGAATATAGAAGAAACACAACTCTTATATGACATTTTAGAATGCTTTTATTTTGAAATTCCACATCAGAATGTCCTGAGATTGCCGGACTGCCGCTCTGAGGTGTTCTTCTATCATTGTGACGTGAAATGGTTTTGTGAAACCAGGTGGTTTCCTTTTAATATCAATCTGAATTTAGAAGAAACACAGCTCTTATATGACATTTTAGAGGGCTTTAATTTTGAAATTCCACATCAGAATGTCCTGAGATTGTCTGACTGACACTCTGCGGTGTTCTTCTATCATTCTGACATGAAATGGTTTTGTGAAAACAGGAGGTTTCCTTTTAATATCAATCTGAATTTAGAAGAAACACCGCTCTTATATGACATTTTAGAGGGTTTTAATTTTGAAATTCCACATCAGAATGTCCTGGGGTTGCCTGAGTGACACTGTGAGGTTTTCTTCTACCATTCTGAAGTGAAATTGTTTTGTGAAAACAGGAGGTTTCCTTTTTATATCAATCTGAATTTAGAAGAAACACAGCTCTTATATGACATTTTAGAAGGCTTTAATTTTGAAATTCCACATCAGAATGTCTGAGATTTTCTGACTGACACTCTGAGGTGTTCTTCTATCATTTTGAAGTGAAATGGTTTTGTGAAAACAGGTGGTTTCCTTTTAATATCAATCTGAATTTAGAAGAAACACAGCTCTTATATGACATTTTAGAAGGCTTTAATTTTGAAATTCCACATCAGAATGTCCTGAGGTTGTCTGAGTGACACTGTGAGGTGTTCTTCTATCATTCTGAAGAGAAATGCTTTTGTGAAAACAGGAGGTTTCCTTTTAATATCAATCTGAATTTAGAAGAAACACCGCTCTTATATGAAATTTTAGAGGGCTTTAATTTTGAAATTCCACGTCAGAATGTCCTGAGGTTGCCTGATTGACACTATGAGGTCTTCTTCTATCATTCTGAAGTGAAATTGGTCAGTGAAAACAGGAGGTTTCCTTTCAATATCAATCTGAATTTAGAAACACAGCTCTTATATGACATTTTAGAAGATTTAATTTTGAAATTCCACATCTGAATGTCCTGAGATGGTCTGAGTGACACTATGAGGTGGTCATTTTGAAGTCAGATTGGTCTTTGAAAATGTATTCTTTATTATTAAGTTAATTATTTTTTATTAATGAGTAATTATTCACACAATTGAAATGAGAAAGCCTCAATTTTTCTCTGAAAGTTTGCAGGCGGTAGTTGTTTTTAAAAAATAATTATTAATTTTATTATTTAATAATCATTTTGTTTTATTTATGTATGTATGTATGTATGTATGTATGTATGTATGTTATTTATTCATTCATTCATTCATTTATTGTTTACTGACAGACTCATTGATTTATTGAATGTATGTGAAATTACTTTCACGTCTTATCACGTTCACCGGCACTTTTATTTTGAAATCAATTCTTACACGCTCTTACCGTAGAATGCCTAGTATATTGCGAACCAAAAAAAACGCGGCGGCTAGTTTGACCATCTTTTTCGAAGTGGAGGCTGGCTTGACCGCAGTGAACAGAGAGTTAAGAAACTCGTTGACTCGCAATAGTTAACAGTTAGACCATTCTAGCTCTATGGTCTTTCAAGCGTTATGAGGAAGGCTAGTTTAACGTTAGCTCACTGTTACCCGACAGTCTTGTACAAGAGGTTTTCTGTGAAGAGCGGTTACAATCTGTCAAACTCTGCCAGTCAGCTGTGAGGATCCTGAGGTAATTATTAGCCTAACGTAACGTTACATGCCGGCGCTCATCACATTTCGGCTTACAAAGGGGACGCTAATCCACAGGCAAATAAATATTTAGAAAAAAGAGGATACCGGCAGCCACTCTCTTGTAGAATATTTATTGAACGACAAGACTAACGCGTTTCGGAGAAAACGTTAAACTCCTTCGTCAGAACGTGATACTGAATGTGGTATTTTATTCGTGTTAGGTCATGAATATTTGTACAAGATGTGTTTTATTAAAATTATTAAATGCCCATTTCTTGTCAGCTCTTTTTGTATTGTGTGCTTTTGTGTATTTAGCATGGGTTTCACATTACTATAATAATTAGCATTATTATTAGGCCTATATTATTATTAATAATAATAATAATAATAATAATGATAATAATAAATATACGTAGGCTATTTTATATGATAAAAAGTAGTGATTGCAATGAGATGTGGAGTAACCCAATGTCTGGGTAAGATTTAACCCAGCAATGTAGTTATTTTCATTCAATGCATGGGTCAAATGATCAACCCAGTATTCTGGGTTAAAATAGTCAAACCCAGCAGTTGGGTCAAATCAACCCAACGTGTGTTCTGTCCCATAGTGACCCAGCCGTGTGGTCAAAATTGGGTTGTTTTTTAACCCAGCATTTTTTTGAGCGTACATATTAATTCATGTCTAGATACCAATTCAATGTCAGGTACATTGTGTATATACTGTACATGTAAACACTTGTATTCGAAATGCCTACTTCCGGGTAGGAGAGAGTGGAGTGGAGGAAAGGAGGTGGGAGTGAATAATATTGGGACTCACCCGATGTGTCTGGCAGGAGATGGGCTATAAGTAGACCACGCAGCTACTGCCGAACTCGTTCGGACAGATTATTGAAACTGGGTGAACGACCGCATCGTCTGTCTGAAGGAGAGAACGTGAGCACTTATTTAGTCTCGTCGTATTAAACTAGGCTATATTGTAGCAATAATTAATTATTAATTAATTGTTCTCCCTACGTGCAATAGCTATAGGCTACAGAAAAGAGATAGGTCTATAACGTTCTTGAAAACGTTCGGCTAAGAGGGTAGGGTTTAAAGTTCCCCACCTGTCAAGCACTACCTCTCTGTGGTTTCGAGAAGAGACTTCCTGCAGACATCCACCGTTAAGCCCCACGTCCACCGCCAGGGCCCTCGGGGCCTGAGCATGGACCTGGAAGTTGCGTCATGTGCCCTGGCGTCACTTCTGACCACATGCATGGACCTTTTCGTTACTTCCCAGTGTTGCCAGATGTACGATAATTATCGTATTTGTACGATAATTTTAACAACTGTACGATATACGATCAATAATTCCAAAAAAGCCCGAATGTACGATAATTTTGCCATTTCAATAAACCCACAACGAAACCTTGTTTGTGATTTGAGAGCAACCAATCATATCATCAGCACCACTGATCACGCCTGCAGCCAATCACAGCTCTCATGCCTGATTGCCTGCAGCCAGTAGGTAAAGTGGAAAAAGAAATTAGACACGTGAGGCATAAGGCACGTGAACTTAGCTACTGCTAGCTACACAACTGCTTCAGTCAGCGGCACACGCAGCGCAGTAGTTGTAGTTGAACTTTAGCAGACAGTTAGCATTTTGATAGTTAGTTCATTCATTCAGTTAACGTTAAGTGTAAATATGAGTTCGGAGGACGGAGGAGAAGCTACCAAAAAACGTAAAGAGCATGGCAGCACGGCCACGGACACAGATGGGCGTAAGACGAAACATCATCGAGTGCAGCTTTACCGCTCTGTGTGGGAGTTGGAGCCCATTTTCAAGGGATGGCTGAAACCTGTTGCTGGGAACGAGACAAAGGCCTTCTGTCGCTGTTGCAATGTCCAGATGGTGTCTGAAATCACGGTTCTTAAGAACCATGCCAAGGGGACCAAACACATGGAAAAGGTAAAATGTCTGGCTCCAAATCAAGTATCCATTGTCCAGTGTCTACAACAAACGAAAGAAAAAGAAAAGCTGGAAACCATGGTGAAAACAGCCGAAATTAAGCTAGCGGGGTTTTTAGCCGAGCACAATATTGCCATGAGATCAGCCGATCATTTGGTGGAAGTAATAAAAGACATTTTCAAAGACTCTAAAACAGCTCAGGGCTTGAATCTTGGTCGCACAAAGGCAACCGCGATCACTAAGCATGTTATTGGAGATTGCTATTTTGAGGACATGTCAGACATATTGAAAAAGAAGAAATTCAGCGTGCTCATTGACGAGTCAACAGACATTGGCACAGTGAAAACACTTTGCATTGTTGTTCGTTTCTTTGATGATGGATCCAAATCTGTCCAGACCCGTTTCTGGAAATTGGCTCAAGTATTTTCTGCTGAGAACAGGGAGTTTGTCACTTTGGGGGCTTCGGCAGAAAGGCTGTATACAGAAATGATAAAGTCCTTCACAGACACCAATGTCCCACTGAAGAACATTGTGGGATTTGCCTCGGATGGGTGCAACACCATGATGGGTAAAAACAACTCTGTCTCAAGTCGACTGAAAAATGACCTGCCGGGGATAACTGCAACGATGCATCTGTCACTCATTGCATCTCTGCGCAAGCGCGGCCTGCAAACAGCTTCCCCGAATGTGTGAGGATTTAGCCAGGGATGTGTATGGCTATTTCAAAAACAGCGCCAAGCGTGTGGCACAGCTAAAAGAATTTCAGGAATTCTGTCATGTTGAGCCTCATAAACTTCTGAAACCATCTCAGACCCGCTGGCTCTCTCTCCACCAAGTTGTCAAGCGGATGTGCACACAGTGGGATGCTCTGAGACTTTTCTTCACCGACCAGTGGCTGGAAGCGAGATTAAATGCAGCAGAAAACATATTCAATGCTTGAACAATGAATCACTGAGACTGTATTTCCACTTTTTGGACTGGGTTCTGCCAAAGTTCACAGGCCTTAACGAGCAACTGAGGAACAAGATGTGTGAAACGTATAAGGACCTCCTTTTGTCTTTCATGGACAGGGACTATGTTCTCCACAACAACATCGCCCGGATTGACCCGACAGACACTGCAAGGACCCTACCACTTAATGCAATGTATTTGGGTGTCAGTGTGATGCAACGCCTCAACACTACGCAGCAGCTTCCGCCTGCTGCCGTCACAGACTTTCGCATGTGATGTCAAATGTTTGTCAAAGTTGCTTGCCAAGAAATACAGAAACGTTTCAACTTTGATGACCCAATCCTAACCCAAATCGAGTGCCTCTCTCCTGCCATCGCGATTGATGCACACTCACGAGCACTGTACCCGTCCCTGTTCCCTTTGATGCAAACAGTGCCACGAATATTGGACATGAATGACACTGACCGTGTTCAGGCAATTGATGACGAGTGGAGAAAGATGCCCCTAATGAACCTGCCTGCCAGCTCCAAAGAAATGGATGTGGATGCATTCTGGTATAATGCCTTACAAATTAAAGACTTGGGGGGTGAACAAGTGTTTAAACACTTGGCGTCATTTGTGCTTGATGTACTTGTTTTCCCCCACTCAAACGCCTCATGTGAGCGTGTTTTCTCAAAAGTGAACTTACTCAAAACAAAGCCTCGGAACAGACTTATCACAGACACTCTCAATGGACTCATGCACACATCAGCATGTGTAAAGATAGCTGGTGGATGCTCAAAATTCACACCAACAGAAACAATGCTGCGCTCAATGACTGCATCCAATCTTTACAAAAAGAAAGGACCTTCAACCTCAGCTGCACCCGATGCTTCAATGACAGACAGCGATTCGGACCGGAGGTCGAATTCGACTATTAGGTAAGTTTAGCAATGTAATTATTCTATAGTATGGGTGGCATTAATTTGAGCTCTTCTTTGTGTTAGCAATTAATCCCCTTAATATATACTCTGGGAGTAGTGTCAATATTCATATAATATATATTGTAAGCTATTTTTATTGAGTTGCCTCTTAGCTTAAGGCTCTGAGTGAGTTAAGTTCCCTCTGGTAAAGCAGTGACGCAGTGAGTAGATCTGGGTCTTTTATTTTGAAGGGTAAGAACGGAAGGAGTGATTGTGTAATGGGCTGCGATCTATTTTTATACAGTCTATGGCTGCGATTGACTCTGTGTGTGAAGCGATAAACAGTTGCCGTCTTGTTCAGACGACGGAGCCTCCGTGTTATTACATTAATATAGTGCACATGGCATAGTTTTGCCATTCAATGTAGTATCCTGGCCCCTTCCCAGGTTGTTTCAGTATACGATAGTTTTTGTTAAAATACGATAATTTTAAAGTCGCAGTACGATATTGCTGTATTTTCCATCTGGCAACACTGTTACTTCCCCATTCTGTTTGCAGAACACACTAAACGAGCCGGACGTGTCTTCATTTGTCCAAGCAAGTTTATTATTTTTTCTAATAAGTGGATTTCAACGAGCCGACATCTGCCAACAAGGTAAATGATGCCAATGTACTGTTGGAGTCAATGACGTTACCGTTAAGCAGCAGACAACAACTTAATACTAGGAGTTGGCTAGCTAGCTCACGTTAGCAAATTAACACTAATGTGACCAACTTGTATGTTGTTTTTTCCATTGCTGTTTATTTGTAGCGCAGCAAACGTTTGCAATCATGATAAGTCATGAATCATAATGTTTTTGTAACGTAACTAGCTAACGTAAGCTAACGTTAAGTAGTAACTAGCTTTCTAACCATTAGTGTTTGTCCAATGGCAGTTAAGTAACGACATACTTTATATATTGTTTGTTTTACAAACATTAGCACTAAAATTAACGTCAGTTTTATGTGTGTTGCTAATGTAACGTTAACGTTATGTATGTAACAGATAGCCAACATGTAATGTTATTATTGGCAATCATTATTTGTACGAACGTGTTAAGTTACTGTACTTATTCTGTTATGTTTTTTTTTTTTTTTTTTTTTACAGATGCATCATTCCATTCTACAGGGAAATTCAAATGTACAACTTTATACGTTTCACGACAGATGCACAACCTGCTGCAAATTGTATCACTGTCCACTTTAACAAAAGAATACCTGATCCCTTCTCTGGTCTGGCTTCCCTGTAATAATGTGCACGTGTTATATTTACTGTGTATTACTGGAGTGTAACGATTGAAGAAGAAATTTCCCATTGTGGGATCAATAAAGTACTACTACATCCTCAGTGCTTTCAACACGATTCTACCACACCTACTAGCAGTCATTGCAAGTCTACACTACAGCTTCATCGACATTATTGATGTATCCAACTATGGAGTCGTCAGTTCCAAACTTAATTTACAAACTCAGTAGTGATCTAAGGGTTTATATGCATATTATGAACCTTGCTAGATTTTTGAAAATGTTATTTTGAGGTATAATAGGCATCTCAATACAAGCCAGCAGACTGTTCCCAATGTTGAACTCTTTGTCCATACCATTAAACACTGTGCAACACTAAATACAAATGATTGTGCAGCACTGTACAATTTCTGGCAGAAGGCATGTTTTAAGCATTGCAGAACCATGGACATATTCCATGACCTTATGCAAGGTTTATTTGTGCTGAGGTGTATGTGTGATATAGGAATAGGGAATATGGCTAACATTTTCTTCATCACTTTATATGAGTCTACCAGGGAACTTTAAAAGTACAAATAACCCAAAATGATGGAATGACAGAAGAACAGATTAGGCAGCCATAGACTTTAGCAACCACACAAATTAATAATTTGTAAAATACTTTTTTTTTTTTTTTGGAATATCAAATAGTCTAATAAGAAAATAACAAAGGGAAAAAAGGACAACCAATAAGAACTTACACGACACACTGAACACCCATGCAATCTAAAACTATATATATATTTATGTACACTATATAACACAAGTAGTCCTTACTCTAGCCTACCTCCTCAGGCTGTAAGGGAAGAAGACAGAAAATTATGTAACGCCTGTGGTCCACAATTTCAATTAAGAATCGCTCCATATCCTGCTGGTTACTGAAAATAAAAACAAATGGTCCCACAATCTCGTCGTGCTCTGCTTCCCCAACCACGTCAGCGAGCCGGGTCTATGCAATGAGGGCCTCGGCCACCTCGCTCTCCTCCATTCCCAGGACACGGGGCAGCTGGATTGGACTGTCTTGCATGAAAGTGTCCACTAACTTACAAATGAACCATAATGCATCTTGTTGACAGTACGAATATCTTACACCATCTAATTGTTTAAATGGTGAAGAATTGCTTCGTATTTGTCAATGACACTTCTGTTCGTTGCCGGTACTTGCAATTACGTTCGAGAAATAAGAGGGTCTTGAATCGGTTCTGTGATGAAAGACAGTAGCTATAACTTCTTTATTAGCATGATGTTTATGTCAGCTTCTAGTCTAACATTACTTACACTCCAAACCGGCCCAGCGTTTATACACAGAAAACAGGAAATGTCATGTAGGTGATAACAAAAGGTAGGCTAGACAGGGAAGTCTTGTGGCTATGTTACTTCACTCCTATCTCTGGTTCTTCTTCCTAGTTTCCTGTCTCAGGGCTTAGATCAATAACTTTATTTCACACGTTATTCTACCAGGCTAGGATTCCCAGGAAACTCGGGGGGGGCATTCATGCAGGTGACAATGAGTACTTAACAATGCGAGAGGGGGAGGAAATTAACATAGCTCATTTCCCAGGCCGTTCAGCACCTAAGTCTCTAATATGTTGGGGCATACAGATTCTACTTTAAACTGAAACATGTTGCTAAACACACTTTGAAATTACTAAAATCTAACAATTGTTTAAACAAACATACCTTTGAAAGTCAGTGCATTTTTTAGATGGAAATATACATGAGACTTTAATCGATTAAGTTTTGTGGGTTTGAAGGTCAGGCAAAGTGGACAGTGATATAAATTGCAGCAGGTTGTGCATCTGTCAAGTTCTAAATTTTAATTGCCCTGGGGAATGGAATGATGCATCTGTAAAAAAAAAACATAACAGAATAAGTACAATAACATTTAAAATGGCTCTATTTAATACAGTACAATAACTGAATATGTTCGTACAAATAATGATTGCCAATAATAACATTACATGTTGGCTATCTGTACTTATATTTTTTATTTCATGAGTTGATTCTGATTGTGGCATGAACTGGCTCACTCCCAGTCACGTTTATATTCTTTATAGATAGCTTTAGAGAGCCAAGGTTGCCATTGCTCTACAATAGCTTGGGGGACTATTTACTGACCAGGCCAAAATGATCCATTTATCACCCTCGTTGAAATCCACTTATTAGAAAAAAGAACAAACTTGCTTGGACAAATGAAGACACGTCCGACTCGTTTAGTGTGTTCTTCTTCTTCTTCTTCTTTGGGTTTTAACGGCAGCTTGCATCCTTAATGTTGCACTACTGCCATCTTCTGGAGTTAGTTAACTCCTGTAGTCCAGTATATTAAATTTTCCTCACCAGTCCTGTTCTTATTAGGAAGCTGACAAAGCATCTTCTGCCTTGTCCACTTCCACCACACTCCAGTATTTTCTGTACTCCTGCTCCTGTTAGCCCTAATCTTTTCATTTCTTCCATCATGTCCATTCTCTCTAATACATATTTCCTGCAACTAATAAGTACATGCTCTACAGTTTCTGGTACCTGACAATGATCACAATAACCGGTTGGATGCTTCCCTATTATGTGCAGTGTACTGTTTAGATTACTGTGCCCTATTCTTAACCTAGTCATGATTGTCTCCTCTTTTTTGCTTCCTCCCCTACTTCTCACATTACCAACTCTATTTTGAATGGAATGTAGCTGTCTTCCTCTTATCTCCTGATCCCATTTCTGCTGCCACTCTTTATTGATTTCCTTCCATACAATGCCCCTTCCTTCTGATTTTGAGAGTCTAACATGTGTATCTATGTTTTCTTTTTTAACAGCTTGTTTAGCCAGTTTGTCCACTCTTTCATTACCCAAAATGCCTGTATGAGCAGGTATCCAAATGAATATGACCTCCGTGCTTTGTTTCCTTATTCTTGTGTGTATTGACATTATTTCATAAAGTAAATCCTGTCGTTTACTGGATACATCTGACAAGAGACTGTACAGAGGAGAGACTGAATCACTACATATTAGGACTTTCTTTGGTTTGTTTTGTTCAATCCATTCTAGAGCCATCAAGATGGCGTACAGCTCAACCGTATATACACTTAGGTGATTTGAGGTCCTCCTACATATCTCACCTCTATGGCTTGGAACTGCAACTGCAGAACCTGTGTTTCCTGTTATTGGATCCTTTGATCCATCTGTAAAAACCTGCACATAGTCTTTATACTTAACTTCCTTATAGCTATAAAATTCACTCACCAGATCTGCACTTTTATTTATTGCCTTAATTTGCAATAATTTCAAATCTACCACCAGAGTTTCTAGTGTCCACACTGGGATTATAGGCCATATTACAGTTGGACAAAACTCCTTGTCATGCACTCCTAAGTCTCTTGCTGCTGCATCTCCTGTCCAGCCAAAACTTACCTTTTTTTTCCTCTCCCTTTCCCAGCTGGCCTGCAGCACTCTCTTGGTTGGATGACTTATCTCCATGCCCCCTCAGATTTATCCAGTAGTTTACCAGCAGCTGTTTCCGACGAAGACACAGTGGCATTTCTCCTGCCTCAACCTGAATTGCACACACTGGCGATGTTCTCACTGCACCTAAACACACTCTCAAGGCCTGAGCTTGTATTACATCCAGCCCCGCAATCACAGATTTTTCTGCTGATCCATATACCACACTCCCATAGTCTAGTCTTGATCTAATTAGAGCAATATATATATATTTCAGTGATGCAATATCAGTTCCCCACCCCACTCCTGCAAGACATCTCATAACATTTATAACTTTCTTACACTTCTCCTCCACACTTCTAATATGCTCTCTCCACGTTAATCTCGGGTCAAAATACACTCCCAAGAAACGAAAACTTTCAACTTTCTCCAAGTTACTTCCATATAATTTCAGATGATTAATTTCCCTATGTTTCTTTCTTGTGAAGAGCATAACTTTTGTCTTCTCTACTGAGAATTTAAATCCCCATTTCGTCCCCCACATTTCCACTTGCCGAATCCCATCTTGTATTTTCTTAACTATATGTTCCACATTTCGTTTAGTGTGTTCTGCAAACAGAATGGGGAAGTAACGAATAGGTCCATGCACGTGGTCGGAAGTGACGCCAGGGCACATGACGCAACTTCCAGGTCCATGCTCAGGCCCCGAGGGGCCTGGCGGTGGACGTGGGGCTTAACGGTGGATGTCTGCAGGAAGACTCAGCAGTCAAATCTCAGACCACAGAAGGGATCGTTAAGAGACGTAACATTTTGAACGGGAGTACAAATGGACAATTGGGTGTCTTGTAATTTGTAATTGGAAGTGAAGATGCATGTCTCTAGGACAGTTGTCATGCACAAAGCGTTTGTTTTCAGTAGAGAAGGTTGCATGGTATGATTGGTCCAACTGCCAACAATAAGAACAATGTTAAATTTAGTGATTCATACGTTGTGTTAACTTGATTTCAGTTTCATTACTTTATCAGACTCTGAGCAGTATTGCTTTGAACCGGGAGGTGGATAGGGATGCTCGGTGACTTCCATGCAACGTGTAGCAACCGAAAACGATGACGCGTGTATAGCCCCGCATACAATTCCCAGTTTTCATAACTTATCCATGGCAATTTTGTATATAATTTTCCCAGTGGGTAAAGCGGTACCCCACTCCTCTCTTGCAGAGATGAGGGACAACTGAAAACATTGCTTTAAGGCTCGCCACGCGCCTGATTGTCTTTGCCCTCATAATTTGCCCTCATAATAATGAGTGTGTAACAAATTCAGCAAGGTGCTTCGTTGTCATAAAGCGTATTTTTAGATCATAACTTAGTCTTGATGTGTTACTTGCTTTTCCCACGGCCTCAGAAATCGAGAAAATATCAGAGAGAGGGAGAAAGAAAATGTGATTGCAGCGATTAAATTAATTATGTTGGAAAACGTTTTTAAAAAAAGTTAGACTAGATTTCCTGTATCATAACCTTATACGACTGTATACCTTCGAAAAGTTGGAAAAATCGTATTTTATATAGGCAAACTTGATACCTATGGCAAAATAAAATCAAACTAATGGAAAACTTTAGCTGGCTAGCATTAGCGATACACACACACACTGAATTGGCTTTGTTTATGGTTTTTTCCTGGTCACGTCAGCCCACGTTAACGACATTAGCTTTTTTTTTTTTTTTTTTCGCCAGGCAGAATTTTGTTGCTTAGCAGAATTAGTAGGGGCAAAAACATTTCTGCCCCTCCGCCCAATATAATTTTCAGCAGGTTTTCCCTGCTTACGTAGATCACGCTCACGTTGTTTCCCTAGCAATGGTGGGGCAGAGTGCTCCGCTGCCCCACAGCAGAGACATAGGACAGGGAGCGCAGTCCACAGAATGAGCACACACATACAAGGAAACTACTCAAAAACATCACTATAAGGAGTGTGAGTCAAGTTTATTATATTTATACATGCCAATTTCACGATTGAATCCCTGTTTTGCATTAAATATAAAATACATTTTGCCACAACATTCAGATGTTACGAGTAGCTATCTTGCACAACAGCGCCACATCTGTTGGGGCACTGCCCCTAATGTAAAAACGCCACTGCCTGTATGTAGGTGAAGCCCACATCATTGATTTATAATGACTGGCTTTGGGGTCTTGTCTCCCTGCAACCTGCGCATGCAATCTCACCCCCAGGCAAATTAGAGAGCTTGTTAGGGGATTTGCCTTGGAGACATAACCATTGATGACAACGTCGGCATGATCTTTTGCCACGTCCGTTTCCCTGGAAACATCTTGCCCATACAAAGCCACTCTGGCTGCTACTGGATATAATGGCAGCTAATAGCTGGTATTGATTTTTTTTTTTCTTTAAGATTGAACAAGCTCTGTGCACAGTACACATAAAGTGAATGCGTTTGTCCTCTGAGCTTAAAGCATTAGTGAGCACTGTTGGACACAGCAGTGGTGATTCAGGCCTTAACACACATGTAAAGGCCCACATGTTGTCCGCTGGTTTATAACGCCATTGACTATGAGTTTTCCTGATTGGATTGATTTCCTAATGTAGCCATAGGGATGTTTGTATGTTAACAGTAGAAGCAAGTGTGTGTGCGTGAGCGTGTGTGCACATGCGCACAAGCATCCACGGCCCTTCAGTGCAGGTTTGTAATCCTTATCCACACAAGCTCCACAGTACGGCTGACCTGGAATCCCCAGCCACGCCCCTCTAATCCACAAATGATAGGTCACTAAAAAAATGGCACGGGTTAATGCAAATGGGAAAACATTGATTTCTTACCCCCTCAGTTATTTCTTACACCCATTTTGAATAGGAGAAACATGAAACAGGGATTGATGTCCTTTGGATCTGAAATGTTTAACTGTGAAAGACATGAAAAATGCACTCATTTTAGGAATTTGAATGCATTAGCATAATTTTAAATGGGCTACTCATTTTGTATCTATAGTCCATAATTGAAGTTAACCAAGAATCAAACTAGTGGTAATGGAATCTTATCAGAATCTCCCTTCCCTCTCACATTGGCTTTAGTTTGTGATGTCTCCTTTTCAGAGCTGAGCTTTATTTATGAACTGTTTGATATCTTTCCTCCCTGCATCAAATGCTGTTGTATTGTTAGCAATAGCAATAAGATGTGTCCCTTCGTCCAGTCTGCAGGGTGTGAAATTAACCCCAACCTGCCACCAGCCAAATGCTGGGAAAATCTTGATTGTGGCTTGGAAGATTTTTTCTCTAGCAGCCACTTTAGCAAGTAACCAACCAGGTTGTGTTATATTGAAAAAGCTAATGCGGCTGGTAAAAAGTTGAAAGTGGCTGGTGATTTTTAGAATCCGCAAGCCACTCTGGCCAGTGGGTGAAAAAGTAAATTTCATAATTCATATCCTGCTAGTCTACTATTTTGGAATTCTCAACAAAAAGGTTGACTTTTGGTTTTAATGTGCAGTTTTGCCTATGATGCTAAGGGTGTTAGGATCCTGTAATCTGTGTTTATTCTTTATTATTTTTCCTGTTTTCTTTCCCTTGCGATTGTCAGTCCGCGTTCCATGTTTCTGAGATTCCACCCCGTCTTTGTCATTGCACTATTCGGGTGATTTTGGGAACATTCAGGTTTCTTCTGTATTTTGTATATCTCGTTTTCTTCCTTCTGACTTTATTTATATTTGTATATAATACTAATGTACTAATCATACTGTTAGATTAGATTTAATACTAACCTGCTAACAAACTAACATGTATATAATACTAACCTACTAACATTAGGGTTCTAGAGTTTGTAAGACAGGAATTGACACCCCAGAGCACCTAAGAACACAATACCGGGAAGTGGTAATGCTTCTGGTGCCGGGATGTTTGCTGGGACCATCTGGCCTCAGGTTTACGGTGTCCGAGAATGTCCTAGGATTTTATGATCCTGGGAGAGACTTTAATCTGTTTGAAACTCCCGCGCACGGACAATGCAAGACTGCCCCCGCCTGACGTCACTGAGACAGGCCACATCCTTTTCATTCAAATCACAGCATGGTATAACAGTACAGACTGCGTTGGTCTTCCTAAAGCTTAAAAACCTTAAAATGTGATGAATATCTATGCTACATTGTACAGTATATACTGGAAATAGTCCTGACACTGGAACATACATTGTACACTCTTTTTCCAGAGGAATAAGTATATATTGTTCAGTTTCTCAGTGTTACATGAATAAATACACGCAGTTAATGTACCTGACTGAACAGGGGAAACTAGGGTATAATGTAATGTTCTTCAACAGGAATCCTGGGACTGTTTGTGGCATTAATATTAATCACATTTGAAAGCTATGCAGAGATGGGATGCTCATGACAACACGAACGTAGACCTATTCATGTTTGATATCGTTTTGATGGTCTTGGTGTGTGTGGTGCAATGGCATATATTTCCTACATGGTCAACATGGAGGAAATATATATTTCATAACTCAGGAGTAAAACTACCACTGTGGAATTATACCACAGGAAACTCTTTCTGCCAAACCCCCCTTGAAGGAGGGACGAAAGGTGCAATATTAGCCTTCTGGCCAGTTTATGGTTTTACGATCATCCACAGCCAGATCAAACACAGAGTTTGGGCATATAATCAAAGGAAGCAAAGAACTCGGGGGAAGCTGTAACCAGACTCTCCCGCACATCTCACTCTGTGTATTGTGTGTAGTGAATTGCCAGGTATGATTTAATATTTTTCTATACTCTATTTTTAATATGTTGTGTTGTAATTTGTAACTATGATTTGATTATTTTAAAGTAAAGAACCTACCTGGTAAACTGTTAAACTTGATTTGTGTGGTTTCTTTGAAAAAGACATTCTATCTCTGTTAACACGGTAATGAGTTGATTGATTTCCTCAGTCTGGATCTCCCCCTCTGCTGATCTAGGGAGATTGACTAGTTAAGCTTAATGTATCACGGAGTATTGCACCCGTAGAACTCTGTCTTAAGTTAGATCATCTCCGCATGCCTTTTATACATGTTGAGAACGGGTGTTGCCAATATTATCTTCTCGGGTCCCTGAGCCTTTAGGATAGGCTATACCTTATGAAGTGGCCTCCTCCGCAACCTCTGAGATAAATGGAGACATCTAGTCAGCCGTGAGTGGTGTACATAAACGGCCGTATGTAGCACTCGGTGGAACCGGCGCATCCAGTTCAGAGAACAGGCTCAAGAGTACGAGAGTACCTTAACAAATCAATTATAAATTCTACATTGAAATTATATACTAATAATTAAATTGGAGTCAGATTTATACGAGTATGGAATCAGCATTGGTGGCTGACCGTTAATATAATATATACAGGCTGCCTTTTTGGGTAAGCTGGAGTCAGCCTGCAGACCAAACTAGAGCGGGAGGCAAAGTGGTACTATTGTCTCTGACACGTGGTCAATTACTAGCTGATCCCGCGAATTTAAAGAAGCAGTCTCATCCGGTTGTAATAACAGTAACATTTCAACACTCTTACCTTTTCCCACAGCAACAGCGGAAAATATCACGCTTAAACCTTCGCTCCGGGCTATTCCCTCATTGGTCTAGCTGCGCGGGATTTACAAGTTCACTACTAACATTACTAATTCATCTTGAGTTTCTACCTGCAGCTGTCATTTCCCTCCTCGTTGTCCTACCCTGCATCGATCTGTGATTTCGCATTCTCTGCACGTGTCCACTTTCGTGTTCTTCCAATCTGAGCTGTGCACTTGTTTACCTGCTAACTCCAGGCCGTTTGTTATCATTGTGTCTATGTGTATTCCAGTCTGTGTCTTACGTTTCCCCTGTCATTGTTTTATTGGTCCCTGTTAACCCTCACTGTTCTCACCTGTGAGCAATCTCCCCTCCCTGCTTCTACACACCTGATTCCCATTATGTCTGTCTCCCTCTGTGTATATATACCTTGTCATTTCAGTGTTCTTCGTGAGTTCCTCTTATGATATTCTGCTTCTGTGTTACCGTCTGGTTTTCCGAGTTTCTGCCCGAGCTGTTTTGTTTATTCTGTTTTCTAGTTTTTGTTTCCCAGAGTTCTTTGCCTGTTGTTGTTCCTCTGACTCCCTGGTTTGGACCCCTGCCTGTGTTCTCGCGACCCTGTTTTTGGATTTCCCTTTTGTACCTTTGCTGTGCCTTCTCGGTTTTGACCCCTGCCTGTTCTACTTCGGATTGCTGCCTAGCCCTTATTAAACTTCGGTTTTTCCCTTACTCCTGCCTGCGTTTGGGTCCTTCCCCCCCTGACACGCAATAAAGGGAACTTGATGACGAAAGGTCTTGCATCTTGTTTCATTGAAGGGTTAGTCATATCTCTGAGGTTTTAATGTGTGTTTTATAGCTTAAAGGAGCTATATGTAACAAATTTACTGTACTAAATCATAAAAAGACCATGACGTCATCAGAGATTAAGGAAACATGCTAAGTCGAAATACTGGCTTCTCCAACAACAATGCTTCAGCCAATATGTTCTCCTTTGAAATTTCCATTCCTGGTCAGAACTTCTGTATTTGTTTTGGCCTGTGTGATTCACTATTCTCCGAGTTGACTCCGAGTCCACTGCCCATTACGAACAACCAGATGTACTCCGGCACTCCAACAGCCGATTTACGAATGCCTAAGCTAAGTTCAACATCGTTTCCATTTAGCTAGCTAGCTAAAGATTTAAATGTATATAGTTACGCGCTAAACATACCACTAACGTTAGCTTATATCTGTGTGGTTCACATTTTGGTGACTGCCAGGCAAAAAAATGGTTGCTTGGGGGAACTATGGACATATTTAAACCTTTATTGTTTTTGAGCCTTTAGTATACAAATGTTAGGTCAGTGTTTATCTGTCAGGCTTTTGCTTGCATCTTTGTTTCACAATCAAAACCACGGTTTAATTTCCTTGAATTTGGTTTTACATGACAACTCATTAACGTTCTTCCAAGGTTATGGCTTATTGGCAAGCTGGCCGGTTTTGTTTTGTGTGAACTGTGAGCATACGTTTAAACAATGGAACTGTTAAAATAATAGAAGACTTTGGTGCACCATGAGTGTTGAGCTGTACGTTCTGGCACTGGAGAGTTGCCAGGGATGTGTAATTGTATCCTTTGGCTCGTGCGATGGTGCTGCATGTTCATGTCAAAAATGGCGGAGGAGTGCTGTGATTGGTTCACATGTAAAATTTCCCTACCTGCCAGACAGGTGTGTCTGGTCTAATTCACTTTGGCTTCTCCAAGGTGTTGGTATGATGCGAGGATAAACAGTGGATACATTTCTGACTAAAAACGGACTGAAAACCAATGTTTATGCCTCATTTTTAAACTGAATTCCACACAACTGATTTTTTTCCCTCTTGTCAAAATTAAGTGAATTTGTGATTGTTTTTCTCAACCGATTACCCTGGCTTGGCTTCTAATCAGATGTATATCAGACCACAGTAAAACATTGAGGATATTTGTGTAGTCTATAGCTGTTACTGATAATATTATATATATGATATAATATACGGTATGATTATAATAAGATCAAGATATGATTGACCTAAATTAAAAAAGAGGTTGACACCGAATCGTGAACTGGCCCTTGTTGTGCACCCTATATTGTGTATAATATCTCTGAGGGTCAAGGTGGTGTATTAGGTTCACCAGGGGGATATACTATGAAGCAGGATTACTGAGTTAGCTGGATAACTGCACTGAGTAAAACACAGAACAGTCATTTTAACTTCAGTCCGTGTTCCAGGTTTGGGAGGGTTCCAGTTTTGTAGCACAGGTACACGGTTGATCAAGGGTTATTCTGCATGGGGGTTCATCCACCTTCCACTTGTGACTGTCATTTTGACAGATTTGGTGTTGCGTGTTACCTTGCTAGCATAGTAAGCAATGGGGTTTGTAGCAGTTTACAGGAGAACACACCAGTGGGTCTGGGTTCATGTTTATGAATGAGGGGATCACTGCAGCCAGTTTGCACACACCCGAACACTTTTTACAAAGGGAGTTTCTGTGCCAGGCTGCAGACGCAGCTTGAAATGGTCAGGTTCACAAACTAGGGTTTCACCCAACCAGTTGGCTATATTTGATTGCAGTTGCACAAAACTTTCTCCATTATCACCGCACTTTAATTATGCCAGAAAGGCAGGTCGACTTTTAATTTAAAAAAATATTTTTTTTAAATGTCCAATTAGAGGACCATGGACATTGTTTATAAATATTCTATATCAGCACACTGGACAAATGGAAAACTGAAGAATCCAAACTAGGGAATCTAAGCACATTACAAATGTATTTTGTCATCTGATCCACACTTACAATGTTTTGTCAGTGTGTAAGAGGTGATCTTTTTTTGTGCCAAAGTTGTTTTGCATATATTGAGTGCGTAGTGTGTATATACAGAGAGTAGTGAGCCTGTCACTTGTGTACAATTATTTAACTTGAAGACATCTGCAAGGAAAACAACCCTAAAGTAACATTTGGTAGGTTCACTTTATTCAACTGAAAGGACAAGATGGGAAGTGAATCCATGAAAGAAATGAAAAAATACTGAATTCAATGTAAAACTAAATATTTTACATTAATACATTGTAACCTCTAGATATAAGTCTACATACCCTTGAAAGAAAGATTTCATTGGCACTGGAACATGGTTTTAACAGTAAACTATAGCAAAAACAGTCCAAGGCGATGCATCACAAACAGTGTATAGTCCCTGCAGGTCTCGGGGCAGAGGTGGGCAAGGAGGGTTGTGTCCATTTCTAAAGTTCATGCCAACCTCTGCTTTTAAACGCATTATTTAATTAGCCCAGCCATTTAGCTAAATTTCTTGATAAGCTCATTAATGACAAAGTTCTTTTGACCCTACATTCAATGTTTTACTAGAGGCTTATCTACCTGTTTTTAAGTGTCAGTGTAAAAGGCTAATTGGCTACCTGACCCAGGGGTTAATTAGTCAAAGCCATACCTGGGCTGCGTTCAGCCCCGACAAAACGTTGCAAAACGTTTATTTAAACGGAAACGGTGGTGCGTTGAACACCCTGTTGTGTTACCCAAGCGTTGCAACTATGGCAGCTGAGAAGGCCATTGTTTGCGTTCTTTTCGAAGAATTTTCGGAGCCTGATGAAATCGGTTTAAATACGTGTTTAATAGCCTACTCCAAAATACGCTCGATGTTACAGTCACTGCCCTTGCAGTCCAGAATAGCAGAGAACGTCCCACTCGAGTGAAGGGGTATGTGGAATCTGTGGTTCCTAAGTATAGTGATCCAACATTTGACTCGCATTTCAGGATGACAAGGCAAACATTTCAGGTGAAGGATAATCCACTTCTTACCTTCGAGACTGTGTTAAAATCTATAAGAGCTAATTATTTTATTATGAGTATTAGGCCTATCATTATCGCTGATCACTGTTGTTGTGATATGCTATTGTAATATTTACCATTATATATTTAGAGGAGAGTGGAGTAGAAAAGTTTATGAAAGTGTCACTCCACAATGGTACATACAATAGCAAAAGATACAAACATGTCTTCTAATGTCTTCAATTGTTGTAGACGCATTTGTAAAGGACTTTAGTTGGATCCATTGTGCGCACTGCCTTTTTAATACGGCGGGGTTTATATAGGCCTACACGTCGCTGCTGATTGGGTAACACCTCTGAGTGTTCTATAACATCACGACCAAACACAAACATATGAATGAACAAAACTTATCGGGGTGCCCACCGTAATTCGAATGTGGTTGTCAAGAAAGCGGAAGGTTAGAGAATGCCGGTGTCGGTCAACGATCTGCTCGGGGTCCTTGCGTATGTCGTCGGATAATGTCGTGTCGTATTTTGATTGCTCTAGACCTTTGAATGACACATTAAGAACTTAGCGTTCCTGCCGTTGCCAGTTTAAAAAGGAAAGCGGTGTCATTTCAGCGAACCTCCTGCATAATATTAAACAGAACACATCGCAATTAATTTTTAAGTAATTATTGAATGTTACGGTCATATGTTGGGGGTTTAATGCTTAAGTTTAGCTTCTAAAATACTAGGTTATACTAAACTGAATAATACTAAATAACAATAGCTGACCCACTGAAAATGTAGGCTACAACTGAAGCGGGATTAGCTACGCTTGTTTGAATTGCGGTGAGCTAGCTAGCTAGTAACGTTAGCTATCGGTTTTTAGAAGCCTAGCTCGCTACCTAACGTTACTAGCCTACTTTACAGCGGCGCTGTTCGTGCCAGTTTACTATGAACTGTAGCTAGAGGACTAGCTGCCATAGGCCTACAATGCTTGCATTAAATCTGTTGATCTATGTAGCCTGCACGATAAGAATATGCTTCTGTATGTGGAAGTTCTCCCAGTAAGAATCTCCCGATTCACAGGAATCTGGAAACCCCACCTGTATGTCTTGTAAAAACGAATTGTTGCCCTTGCATCCAACCCCAAAGTTATTTTATGTCCAAATAAATAATTTTTTGTCTTGGGAAACATGAATAATGTTCTCAAAAACAATTTTCATGACGACAATTAATTCTACAGTCTTCCTAGTGTTGTGTCGTTCGCGAACGATTCGTTCAAAAGACCGAATCTTTTGGGTGAACGAACTGAACTGAATCACTTACTGAAAAGATCCGTTCATTTCTCAGTTCAGTTGAGCTCTCGAACGGATCTGATCAGCAGCGAGCGTGCAGGGAGGGGGAGGGACTGCCGCGAGCGAACGTGATTCGTCCCCTGCGAACCAGTTCTGCTGTGCTGAACGAATCATTCACGGGCGGGCGGGCGCCGAGCGAGGCAGCGAACGTGCAGAGTGGACTTCTGCGAGCGAACGTGTCGTGATTCGTTCACTGAAGGCTACTAGACACAGTGAGTTAATGTGACGTGATCCTGAGTGATAATCAGCGGCTCAAACTGCCAGAATCAGGCCCAGCAAGTTAAGACTTAAAAGTCATTGAAAACCAGCGTTCACCTCCAATATTGATATTCAATGAGGAAACTTTTAAAATATCAAGATTTGTAAACGGAGTTTGGCGCATTTGTCAAAGCGACAGCACTTCCGCATGAACCGTTCGGCCGTTTCAGTTCACTGAGTGAGTCGGACTACGCAGTACGCAGTCGGAGCTCCGCCCAAGCACTGAACGATTCGGTGAACGAATCTTTTTAATGAACTGATTCTAGTGATTCGAGTCACTGAAGTGAACTGTTTTGCCCATCACTATTCCTGATCTCGATAATTCCACATACTTTCTAAATAGGCCATTCGTGTGAATATACAATGATATGGGCCGACTGGTGGACATACCCGAGCATTACATTATAGGCTTAATTTAGACAGTTTTGTTGACGCTATATTAAAATAATACTATATTCAATTTGTGAATATCCTTTTTAGTGAAAAACAAACAAGGACAGATTCAGACTCTCGCCAACACCCAGCAGGTAATCACAATAAAAGAAAAAAATCCAATAGTAAAAAAATCTACCTATCAACCTGATATCCAAGCATTCACATGGTTCAATTAGTTATGTGTTGTAAATGCACAGTAAATAAATAACTTGTTTTGTTTTCAGATCACACAGACGGAGGTACAGCAAGGACAGCAGAAAAAAACAAAACAAAATGCAAAAAAACAAAACAATCAAACAATCTTAAATAAGGTAATCATAAATTATAAGGTCCCAATAAATAAAAAATAGCAGCATTGTGTGAGTCTCTTCTTTAAATAAAATAAAGTCCAACTGGCATTGTGGCATAGAGTCAAAGAGTACTACTTTTAACTACTTTTTTGCTTTTTCAAGTCACTCGTGAGGATATTCACGATTATCCCGATAATGGAAATTCACCACGATAAAATTATCTTGAGTGTTTGCATCGCGATAAAATATAAAATCTTACATTCTCTCATCCCGATGGGAGAGGTTTTTGTGTGTCACGTGTGCAGAACATATGACACATTTAACATGCATTATGGGAGGGAAGTGAACACTGATTTTCAACAATGTTTTTTTTGCGAAAAATTAAAACATTTCGTGGCCTCACCGGTTTGCTGCACTACAAACTACTTCATAGGTTTAAATAAACTAAACCTTTAAGTATTAGATTATTTCAGTGATTCCTGTAAGGTCAACATGTAAATTCAAGTTTTGCCTTAATTTATATTGTAAGTCACAACTAAAAAGTATGAACTCACTCAACTCAAGATTCATTGGTCAGATAAATTAATTAGCTAATGAAATAAAATCAATCAAAAATAATAAAATAAATTAATGTAAATAAATATTTATAAATAAATGCATGTCTATTATCAATCAGTAAATAAAATAAATAATATATTACCAGTAATAACTAATGTAATTTTTTCAGTAATTTTAATTTTTTCAGTTGTGGTTTTGATTTCTGCCTTTTGTTTAAGGTGGACAGTTGTTTTACACTGAGGACACGCCCAAGCCAGTTGTCATGACCCCTGAGGAGAGAGAGACCGTGCTGCAAGGGAGACCGTGCCATGACTATTACGGACACCATGCCAAACAGTCAACTGTACACAGTGTGTGTGTGTTAGAATTACTTCTGGAAAACCAGGTGGACTGGCACTGACGAGTGGGTAAGCTAGAAATTCTTTAAAGGTGCAAATTATGTAAAATGTAAAAAAGAATAATCACTTTACTAAAGGTTTTTTACATAAACTAATTCTTTTCAATTATTTTGAAGGTTAAAAGTTGTCCAAGCTGCCAGCTGAATAACCCTATAAAGAAAGTGGCACATGACATTTGACACTGCCTACCCCCCCCTCCCTTTATCATGAACCCCCCCTCCCCCTACCATGAGCACCGCAATAATATCCCCCCTCCCTCCCCCCCACTACCAGGGACTCTGCTATGGGCCAACACAACCACTCATACACCATTACAACAGTCGATGTGAGGAGGGCCCTTAAGAAGGTCAACCCCCGCAAAGCACCAGGGCCCAATGGCATCCCAGGCCGGGCCCTCAGAGACTGTACGGACCAGCTAGCGGAGGTTTTCGGATATCATTGGCAGGGATCTTCCAGCCATCCAGGACATTTACCGCACTCGGTGCCTTGGGAAGGCCCACAGAATCATTCCTCATTAAAGACCCATACCACTCAGCACACAAACTGTTCAACCTGCTACTGTCTGGCAGAAGGTACCGGAGCCTCAGGGCTCGGTCTTGTAGACTGAGCAACAGCTTCTATCACCAGGCCATCCATTTTGTAAATGTACTGTGAACCGCACTTTTCATATGTTGTAATGTGCAATATTGCCCTCCCACCAGACTGCACTAGATTATATCTGCTTCTTTTATTGTATTTATTACCGTTTTATTGTGTATAAGATTTTTATTGTTTATTGTTATTTAACGCAAAATAACGCGATCCCCACTGTTAAGTATGGTGGAGGTTCTGTGATGTTGTGGAGCTGTTTTTCCTCCAAAGGTCCTGGGAACCTTGTTAGGGTACATGGCATCATGAACTCCATGACTTCTGCCATGGCCATCTGACCTCCAAAGGTCAGTCCATGCGCACTTGCGCACTTCCTGTAATCACGACTCAGGCCAGTCTGCGAGTCTGCAGATGGATGCTATTCAGTTCTCCCAATAGCACTGCATCCTTCTGCGGAAATTCTCTGTCTTTTAGATTTGTGCTCCTGAAAAACAGCCGTCATTATGTGTGTGCGACACAAGAGACTGAAAATCTGCATATGACATTTGTTAAATGTGTGGTACTCATTATTGTCATTGTCGCTTAAGATTGGAAAAGTTGTGTAATGTGTCCCCATCAGCTTTAGCCAGACGCTATCTGCGTGTGCCAGGGACATCCGTGCCCCAGGAGTGGGTGTTCTCGGCGACGAACCTTACCGTAAACAGACTAGCATATGCACCAGATTAACACCAGAACATGTCAACATGATAATCTTCCTGAACAAAAATGTGTAGGCTAGCTAATAAGTAGACTAAATTTGATTTAGTTTAGCCTAGTTCACGTCATAGCCCAATTAGATTTTTCCCCCCTCAAGAGCGTGCCGATGTCCATTTAAAAATAATTAGGGCTACAACATAGGCTGCTATTTGTAGGCTATACAATGTATATTACAACTTATTATTTATGCTGAATGTTACATTTTGAAAGCAATAAATACCATTCTGAGAAACGTCCATTCTGTGTATGTCATGGTTTTGACCCTGTTTCCTTATGCGGTCGTTTTCCTCGGTGGCCACGCGAGGGCGCTGCCCTGTTGGTGGATGCTTGCTCCGCCCTGCTGAGTTGGGGGAGTTTCTGGTTAAGCATTTACACCTGTCGTAGTGACCTGAGAGATATTTAAGCCTTCCGTTTCCTTCGTTCGGGGCTTCGACATTAATTGTTTATTGTTATGTACTGTGGTGTTATTGTTGGCTGTGAGTTCTCGTACCTTTTTGGCTACTCGCCTATTTTTAGCGTCTCTTTTTAGAGGCAGGGCTTATTTCTTACTGGCTTGGTAGTTGATTATCTCGTAGAAGTTTGGGACCGTAAAATCTCTGCTCTATTTTGCCTTTAGTGCTTTTTCTCCGTGTATGGAGTTTTGGGCGATTCTGTTCAGAACTGTAGTTCTGCTCGCCCTTCGGCACATGTCTTCCCATTGGGAGATCAGGCGTTTCGCTTCTACTTAGTTATTAGCTCGTAGAAGTATAGAGTAGCAGTTCTTTGTTCCTTTTTCGCCTTTGATTAGTCTTCTTACTGAGAGACCTGGCGTTTTAGCTTCTACTCATTTCCGGGTTACGGTAAGCCAGTAAGTAGCTTCGGTACGTTTATTCCCTGTTGTCTCCTTCTCGTGGACTACGTTCCCCTTTGTTGTGAGTCAGGGTTTTTATTTATATTGAGAAGCTGTCGTGCTATTTTTGCGTTGGTCTTTGTTGCAGCTGTCCTCCGTCCTTTTTACCTACGGGACGATTTTGTTTCGGAACTATTGTTCTGTTCGTTTTCCGGGTGTGTTTTCTCCTTGTGTGGAGTTTGGGCTAGGTTGTGGACATGTTTGTGTGACTGCGCGTAGCATGGTAATTTCAGCTCTCTGTTCCTTCGCTTCGTTACATTCTTTTACTGAGAGGCTAGGGCGGTTGTTCCAATTTAAGTTTGCGTGTCTTTTGGATAGTGAGTTATGGGACGTCGGTGCTCCGTCGGCTCACCTGTAAAATGTTTCTCCCTCCTGGGAGATCGGGTGTTTACCTCTTGTTTTCTGCATTAGACTGCTACTTATTAAACTAGCCATGGAACGTTAAATCTCGGTTCCATTTCGCCTCGTTACATATTTATTTACTGAGAGGCTAAGGCGGTTGTTCCAACGTAAGCTTGCGTTAGTCTATATGGATCGTAGTTATGGGACGACGGTGTTCCGTCGGCTCACCTGTAAAATGTTTCTCTCTCCTGGGAGATCGGGTGTTTACCGCTTTGCTTTCTGCATTTGACTGCGAGCCTATCAATCTCGCCATGGGAACGTTAATCTCTGTTCCTGTTCGCCTCGTTACATTTCCTCATAGAGAGGCAGGGCATTTATTTTCAATTAATCTCGCGTTGGTCTAGCCGGTAAATGTCCGGTGCTGCCTGTCCTGCTCGTTCCTTTCGGTGCCTTTCTCCTTGAAGGGAGTTTTGACGATTTTGTTTGGAACTGCTGTTCTTTTCGTCTTATGGCGCATGTCTTCCTATATGGAAGATTGGGCGATGTTGTGGACACGTTTGTGTGTGACCGCGAGTCTGATAGTAGCCACGGAACGTTATATCTGTTCCTTTCGCCTCCTCATACTATCATATTGTTTTGCAGTGTTTTTGTGTTTTATGTTTGTCTTTACGCTACTCGCCCGTTCTGATTTGTCTCCTTACAGAGACAGGGCGCGTATTTATTTCTGGCTGTTCTGATCCCTGTCCTTGCGCTTCTACTTGACAGTGAGCCAGTTAGTAGCGGTTGTAGTGGTGTTTTGTGTTCCTTGTCTTGTCTCCTCCCTTATCTGCGGGTATCCCGCCTTAGTGGCCTAAGGGCTTAATGATTCCCCTTGCTGCGTTTGGCTCCTCCTTCCTCACACGTCACGCCCCATTACAGTGTATGCATGCATTTTTAATTTGGGGGTTTTGGGTTGGGTATTATGTAGGTCATAACTGTAGAACATTTCAGCATTTATAACCGTTAATTAACCGAATGATGATGTTGGATAACCGGTTGCAAAACTATCCGTTATCAACATCCCTACTCCAGGTACGTAAAGAGATTAGCATTGACCTTTGACCTTGCCTTCTAAGGTGATGAGTGGACTGTTGGAAACAAACGCTCGGGGCTGTAGGCTTCTTTAAGGTGGATACAGAGTGTTTAAAACAGGCAGCAGACACATACGTGGACGGACAGTCCCCGGACTGTCAGCGGACTATAGTCTTTCATATTTCATAGTCAATTATATGAACCTCCCTTTGTAGACTACATTTGCTATCATTTTTGCACAAAAATTGCAAACAACAATGGCGTCCTGCATGGAAGAAGACTACACAGAATGTACAATTGTGCAGTTCAAACGACAGGGTTGGAAACGGACAGGTCTGCGCGGACACAAAAAACAACTGCTGTGCGGATTGCCTAGGCAGACGTCCGCTCAGAGTCCATTTTGGGTCTGCTATGATGTCATTTAGGTCTGCGTGGGCCCTGCGGACGACCGTACGCATACTTTTTTTGGTGACTATGAATTGGCCTTTAGACTGCAGTCATCCGCTTGTTGAGAACACGGTGAAGGATACTTCATCTGATCATGTCACATTTTTCCACTGTTGGATAGTCCATTGCATGTGCTATTTCACCACTGTACTCACAAAAACATGCATTGCCATGTTGTGTTGTGCACTGTAACCTTATTATGATATCCTGCTCAGTAGAGCTCTCGGTGGACCGTTTTTGATTAAACTGCCTGCACATGCTCTAGATTGTAATTTGGGCTGTGTCTGAATCAGCGCCCTTCTATAGTATTGAGTAGGCTAGTTCAGCACACTGGATGAGAAAGTTAAGTAGGCTAAATGTACTCTAAATGTAGTGTAATTAAACTAGGAGTATGTGCTTCTGACAACAGGTGCCTTTGATGACAGTTTTTCCTTCGGCCAACATCACCTTAGACACTGATCCTGAAACATCAGCAAGTTGAACCGTCTACATCGCTGAAGCTCCTGCCAAATGTGCCTCAATAATCAGCCCTCTTTCTTCGTCACTGAGGTCTTGTATTTTGCCCCGAAATACAACTCACAGTGGGAATACAGCTCTACCTGAACCCCGTGGCTGTGCGGCGCGGTCTGTTTGTAGCTCGCAGGAAGCTAAAATTAAAGAGACAAATTAAAGAGAAGTCCAGGATGTGGTGAAGAAAGCAAGGTCCAGGTCAGCACCAGGACTAAGCGGAACATCCTACAAGGTGTACAAGCACTGCCCCAAGCTGCTACACCGGCTTTGGAGGATCTTTTAGGTCATATGGAGAAGAGGTAAAACAGCACAGCAGTGGCGGTGTGCAGAAGGAGTGTGGATTCCTAAAGAGGAGGACTCCAAGAACATCAGCCATCATCGAATCATCTCGTTGCTCAGTGTTGAAGGCAAGATTTTCTTCAGCATTGTAGCTAAGCGACTGGCTGATTTCTTCCTCAAGAATGGATACATAGACACTTCAGTGCAGAAAGCTGGCATCCCTGGGGTACCAGGTTATTTAGAGCACACAGGCGTGGTCACACAGCTCCTCAGAGAAGTTAAGGAGAACAGGGGTGATCTGGTGGTGCTGTGGTTAGACCTGGCCAACGCCTATGGCTCGATGCCCCACAAGTTGGTGCTGGAGACGCTTTCGAGGCACCATGTTCCAGCCGCAGTAAGAGACCTCATCCTGGATTATTACAGCGATTTCAGCCTGAGAGTCTCAGTAGGGCTAATAACATCTGAGTGGCACAGACTGGAGGTGGGAATCATCACAGGCTGCACCATCTCAGTGCTCCTGTTTGCTCTGGCGATGTTAGTGAAATCTGCTGAACCAGAGTGTAGAGGCCCCAAGTCAAAGTCCGGGATCCGCCAACCACCAATCCGCACCTTCATGGACGACTTATCAGTGACCACTGAGTCAGTGCCTGGAGGCAGATGGATCCTGAAGGGGCTGGAGAGGCTGATGGGATAGGTCAGCATGTCCTTCAAGCCAGAGAAATCAAGGTCCTTGGTTTTGAAGAAAGGCAGAATAGTGGATAAGTTCCGTTTCTCTGTCTCAGAAACACTAATCCCTACCATCTCGGAGAAGCCTGTGAAAAGCCTGGGGAAAATCTTTGACAGCAGCCTCAGGGATACAGCATCCATTAAGAACACCTGTGAGGAGTTGGAGGGGTGGCTGAAAGATGTCGACAGGATGGGCCTTCCAGGAGAATTCAAGGCGTGGGTCTATCAGCACGGGATTCTGCCAAGGATCTTGTGGCCACTGCTCCTCTATGAGTTCCCGATCCCCACCATCTCAGGCCTGGAAAGGAGAGTCAGCTGCTACCTGAGGAGATGGCTAGGTCTACTGAGGAGCTTGAGCAGCATCGCCCTCTATGGAAACACCTGCAAACTGAGGCTCCCCCTGAAATCCATCGAGGAGGAGTTCAAGGTCTTGCATGTAAGGGAGGTGCTGCCGTTCCGAGAGTCAAGCGACCCTAAAGTCTCGGGGGCAGGGGTAGCAGTCAAGACTGGCAGGAAGTGGAGAGCGGAGGCTGCAGTTGAGCAGGCAGTCACGGCTACGCCATGGAGTCCTGGTGGGAACGGTGGCTAGAGGAAGGGCTGGGCTAGGAACCGTCGCAAGCCCCCCATTATGACAAGGCTCGGGGAATGGAGCGGCAGCAACTGGTCCAGAATGAGGTGAGAGCTGCTGTTGAGGAGGAGAGGTCCAGCAGAGCAGTGGGAATGAGACAGCAAGGCACCTGGACTAGATGGGAGTAAGTTGTGGAGAGGAAGATCTCATGGACTGACCTTTGGAGGTCAGAGCCACACTGCATCAGGTTCTTTAGTTTTACATTGAATTCAGTATTTTTTTCATGTCTTTCATGGATTTACTTCCCATCTTGTCCTTTCAGTTGAATAAAGTGAACCAACCAAATGTTACTTTAGGGCTGTTTTCCTTGCAGATGTCTTCAAGTTGGAAACATTTTTAACAAGAACGGAGAGGAATGTGGTTTGACCGGTCGGCATAGAAACTCGTCCACATTAGGCTACTCCCCGCGGAATTGAAATGTAAAAGTCACCACAGGGTAGAAGAGGGGTTGGACCAATGCATTGTGATGCTTCATTACCACAAAAGCCTTTGCGATGATAGGCATACCCAGGCGAAGACTTAATACTGATGCTTAAATGGGACAAAACTTGTTTCGATTCGCTTGCAGTAAATTAGACTTCACAATGCAGAATGGGGGGTTGCAGTCGAAAGACCTTTGCGCTCATTTGTGCTGCAGGAAGTGAAGAAGCCTTTTAAAAAATAAATAAGATTTATTTAAATTAAAAGTCGACCTTGCCTTTCTGGCATAATTAAAGTGTGGTGATAAAAAGTGTAACACAACAGGGTGTTCAACACACCACCATTTCCGTTTAAATAAACGTTTTGCGCCGCCGCGGTGGCGTAGCGGACAAAGGCACCGACTTTTTAGTCTGTGCAGTTGCGCCCCGAGGATCGGGGGTTCGATCCCCGGTCCTGCCAGTTCCGAGCATGGCCGGTGGCTGAGGGAGTGGCAATTGGCAGCTGCTCCCGGCGGGAGGGGCTCGGAGAGAGAGTCGTCGTGCGCAGATGCGGCCCTGGGCGAGTTGGGGTCACGGTCAGGTTTGGAGGGGCCGCGTCCTGGAAGGGGCGGGGCGTCCTCTCTCCTACTACCCACTGACAGGGCTTGTGGCGGCGATTCTCTCTAGCGGTTGCTACACACGGGGATAATTGACAGAATAGGGGTTCAATTGGCTACTAAATTGGGAGAAAATGGGGAAAAAATCAGAAATAAATTTTTATAAAAAAAATAAACGTTTTGCAACGTTTTGTCGGGGCTGAACGCAGCCCAGGTATGGCTTTGACTAATTAACCCCTGGCTCAGGTAGCCAATTAGCCTTTTACACTGACACTTAAAAACAGGTAGATAAGCCTCTAGTAAAACATTTAATGTAGTGTCAAAAGAACTTTGTCATTAATGAGCTTATCAAGAAATTTAGCTAAATGGCTGGGCTAATTAAATAATGCGTTTAAAAGCAGAGGTTGGCATGAACTTTAGAAATGGACACAACCCTCCTTGCCCACCTCTGCCCCGAGACCTGCAGGGACTATACACTGTTTGTGATGCATCGCCTTGGACTGTTTTTGCTATAGTTTACTGTTAAAACCATGTTCCAGTGCCAAGGAAATCTTTCTTTCAAGGGTATGTAGGCTTATATCTAGAGGTTACAATTTATTAATGTAAAATATTTAGTTTTACATTGAATTCAGTATTTTTTCATGTCTTTCATGGATTTACTTCCCATCTTGTCCTTTCAGTTGAATAAAGTGAACCTACCAAATGTTACTTCAGGGTTGTTTTCCTTGCAGATGTCTTCAAGTTGGTTAAATAATTGTACACAAGTGACAGGCTCACTACTCTCTGTATATACATACTACGCACTCAATATATGAAAAACAACTTTGGCAGAAAAAAAGATCACCTCTTACACACTGACAAAACATTGTAAGCGTGGACCAGATGACAAAATACATTTGTAATATGCTTAGATTCCCTAGTTTGGATTCTTCAGTTTTCCATTTGTCCAGTGTGCTGATGTAGAATATTTATAAACAATGTCAATGGTCCTCTAATTGGACATTTAAAAAAAATAAATAATAATAATTCCCTTAATTTCTATTTGAGATGTTTCCGATTTAACAGTCCTGTTGTTTTCTAGGTCAGTGCAATCCCCCTGCATAGGATTAGGAAACATTTTTAACAAGAACTGAGAGGAATGTGGTTCGACCGGTCGGCATAGAAACTCGTCCACATTACTCCCCGAGGAATTCATATGTAGAAGTCACCAAAGGGTAGAAGAGGGGGTGGACCAATGCATTCCCTTACGAAAAATAAGTATATAAAAGTATACTGAAAGTATACTTTTTTAAACATAGTATACTTTTAGTTTACTTTTGGCATACTTTCAAGAAGTAAACTTAGAAAATAGTATACTTCTTGAACACATTAGTATACTTCTCTGAACTTAAAATTTGACAGTAGCCTTTTAGTTTACTTTTGGTATACGTTCAAGAAGTACACATAGAAAATGGTTTACTTATAGAACACATTATACTTTTTAGTACACTCCCTAATAGAAAAAGTAGTATAGATTCATACTGGAGTCATATGCAAGTCATTATACAGCCAACCCAGTTGAAATACTGTACACTGGAATTTACTTCTTTTTTTAATTATCTGTATATATATTGTTTAAGTATTCAGAAAATAGAAGTAAATTACATGATGCATTTTATAATGAAGTCATAGCTTTATACCATTATACTATTAAGAATAATCACATTTGATATTGTAATTATTTTTATTGCTCCACATTTTGTCCGACCGGTCGAACCACATTCCTCTCAGTTCTTGTTAAAAATGTTTCCTAATCCTATGCAGGGGGAATGCACTGACCTAGAAAACAACAGGACTGTTAAATCGGAAACATCTCAAATAGAAATTAAGGGAATTTTGTTATTTTTTATTTTTTTTATTAAAAGTCGACCTGCCTTTCTGGCATAATTAAAGTGTGGTGATAAAATGGAGAAAGAAAAACATCCTTCATTTTGTGCAACTGCAATCAAATATAGCCAACTGGTTGGGTGAAACCCTAGTTTGTGAAACTGACCGTTTCAAGCTGCGTCTGCAGCCTGGCACAGAAACTCCCTTTGTAAAAAGTGTTCAGTGTGTGCAAACTGGCTGCAGTGATCCCCTCATTCATAAACATGAACCCAGACCCACTGGTGTGTTCTCCTGTAAACTGCTACAAACCCCATTGCTTACTATGCTAGCAAGGTAACACGCAACACCAAATCTGTCAAAATGACAATCACAAGTGGAAGGTGGATGAACCCCCATGCAGAATAACCCTTGATCAACCGCGTACCTGTGCTACCCCCCCCACCCCCCCCCCCCCCCGGACTGCCATGCCTCACTTTTCTCTTCTTTTGGTACAGTTTACTCACACGTTCCTCTGGGCTGGCCGTAAAAACAAGGGAAGAGATATTTGGGCCACAAAGCGCGCCTTGCTACAGCGACAGGACCCCCCCCCCACCACACACACGATCAGGGGGGGGGGGGGGGGCCTATTCTCCTTTAGAGCCCTTGCCCGAGGCACCTTTGAAGTAGGACTGGTAGACCAAGGAGGAGATCAGGAGCAGGTAGCTGAGGTACATGAGAGAGGACCACATGATGTGGTCCAGGTAGGATGGACAGTGGCCCTCCTGCATCCACATGTAGACCAAGCCGTTGACCGTCAGGCCCATGGACATCTGGGCGATCTGCATGGTGGTGATGATGATGGTGTAGGGGCGGGGCACACGCACGCCGGCCACCCGCAGGGTGGAGTAGCTGTACATCAGCGAGTGGACCGGGTAGTTCATGGTCATGAACCAACCGCCGCCCGCCACCTGGTCCTTGTAGGAGTACCAGGAGTAGAGCAGGACGGTGATGTGGTGGTACCAGTGCAGGAAGATGAGGCGCTGCTTCCGTAGAACGATGAAGATGGTGTCACCTGTGTGGGAGGGTAGAGAGTGGCACTCATGATGACAGAACGTAAACACACACACTTTGATTGTTCATATGCAAAAATCCATATAGCTACATTCGGAGATCAATCCAATCAGGAAAGCCCACACAACAGCCAATGGCATTATGAACCACCAGACAGCATGTTGGCCTTTGCATGGGTGTTAAGGCCCGAGTCACTGTGCCTCAGTGTTCATAGATTCAACCTTTTTTAAGGGATTATTTTAGCCTCCATTTGGAATGCCCAATCGTATTTCTACACCTCTCCCATTGCTGTAACATCCAATTTGAGAGTGCACACAAGCTCATGTGCCCTTTGTGCCTATTGACAAGCGGCAATTTTGTTTCCGTTCTGGTGCGTCACCAGGAACCCCGCCTGGTCTCGCCGGGCCTCCCTACACGGCACGAGTGCAACGAATGGAAACCAATCAGATGAGCTTTAAAAAATGTGCTGGATTCTCACCAACGTGTGGCCACGAAACTCCATCCCTCTTCCGTATCTGAGCCTTTAGCCACCCACACACTCACCCTGACAACCACCCACACCCCAATTCCCACCACGACCCACACACTTACCCAGCTGAGGGGCCTTGCTGAGGACGAAGGCATAGGCCCAGAACTTGCTGACGGGTGCACTGTAGAAGCTCTGGTCGCACACGGACTGCTTGAAGCCGCTGGTATTGAGAACGTGCAGCATGTACCTGCCCGTCCGCACCGTGCCGATGATGCTGCGGAAAAAAACAGCCCAGACCCAGCCCGTTAATGAGAGCGCTTCAACTTACCGCAACACCTGGGGGGTATACTACAAAGCAGGATTACTGAGTTAGCTGGATAACTGCACTGAGTAAAACTGGAACCCTCCCAAATCTGGAACATGGACTTAAGTTAAAATGGCTGTTCTGTGTTTTACTCAGTGCAGTTATCCAGCTAACTCAGTAATCCTGCTTCATAGTATACCCCCCTGGTGAACTTAATACACCACCTTGACCCTCAGAGATATTATACACAATATAGGGTGCACAACAAGGGCCATTTCCCGATTCGGTGTCAACCTCTTTTTTAATTTAGGTCAATCATATCTTGATCTTATTATAATCATACCGTATATTATATCATATATATAATATTATCAGTAACAGCTATAGACTACACAAATATCCTCAATGTTTTACTGTGGTCTGATATACATCTGATTAGAAGCCAAGCCAGGGTAATCAGTTGAAAAAAACAATCACAAATTCACTTAATTTTGACAAGAGGGAAAAAAATCAGTTGTGTGGAATTCAGTTTAAAAATGAGGCATAAACATTGGTTTTCAGTCCGTTTTTAGTCAGAAATGTATCCACTGTTTATCCTCGTACCATACCAACACCTTGGAGAAGCCAAAATGAATTAGACCAGACACACCTGTCTGGCAGGTAGGGAAATTTTACATGTGAACCAATCACAGCACTCCTCCGCCATTTTTGACATGAACATGCAGCACCATCGCATGAGCCAAAGGATACAATTATCCCTGGCAACTCTCCAGTGCCAGAACGTACAGCTCAACACTCATGGTGCACCAAAGTCTTCTATTATTTTAACAGTTCCATTGTTTAAACTTATGCTCACAGTTCACACAAAACAAAACCGGCCAGCTTGCCAATAAGCCATAACCTTGGAAGAACGTTAATGAGTTGTCATGTAAAACCAAATTCAAGGAAATTAAACCGTGGTTTTGATTGTGAAAAAAAGATGCAAGCAAAAGCCTGACAGGTAAACACTGACCTAACATTTGTATACTAAAGGCTCAAAAACAATAATAAAGGTTTAAATATGTCCATAGTTCCCCCAAGCAACCTTTTTTTTTGCCTGGCAGTCACCAAAATGTGAACCGCTGCCAAAACCCATATTAGTGATGAGGACAACAGGAGTGCCACACTTTGGACAAAATTTACCGCTACAGTTCCACCTGCACATTAGCTTTTCAAGCTTTAAGCACCTCTTTAATTAAAGGAGCTATATGTAACATTGACACTGAGCGTTTAAAATGGGTACTGCAATCCAAATTCACAATATTGGAGAGAGTTGAGACACTGAACGAGCGCAAGACGAGCCGAGCGCAACATTATATTTTGAGATGAGCTTATTCTATTTTGACAATGACAAACGACGACAAGTCCTACACTAAGTTGATCAGCTAATGTAATGTAATGTAATTGCAATTTGATTATTATTTATTCTTTGCAAATTATAAACCAGCTCATGTGGACTTTTTAGAACTCTGTCAATGTTAGCTAGATGCATGGCTGGCTATGTTTACGGTCACACAGATATAAGCTAACGTTAGTGGTATGTTTAGCGAGTAACTATATACATATATATATATTTAAATCTTTAGCTAGCTAGCTAGCTAAATGGAAACAATGTTGAACTTAGCTTAGGCATTCGTAAATCGGCTGTCGGAGTGCCGGAGTACATCTGGTTGTTCGTAATGGGCAGTGGACTCGGAGTCAACTCGGAGAATAGTGAATCACACAGGCCAAAACAAATACAGACGTTCCGACCCGCAATGGAAATTTCAAAGGAGAACATACTGGCTGTAGCATTGTTGTCGGAGAAGCCAGTATTTCGACTTAGCATGTTTCCTTAATCTCTGATGACATGTCATGGTCTTTTTATGATTAAGTACAGTAAATTTGTTACATATAGCTCCTTTAAGCTATAAAACACACATATTAAAACCTCAGAGATATGACTAACCCTTCAATGAAACAAGATGCAAGACCTTTCTTCATCAAGTTCCCTTAGCATCATAGGCAAAACTGTGCACATTAAAACCAAAAGTCAACCTTTTTGTTGAGAATTCCAAAATAGTAGACTAGCAGGATATGAATTATGAAATTTACTTTTTCACCCACTGGCCAGAGTGGCTTGCGGATTCTAAAAATCACTAGCCACTTTCAACATTTTACCAGCCACATTAGCTTTTTCAATATAACACAACCTGGTTGGTTACTTGCTAAAGTGACTGCTAGAGAAAAAATCTTCCAAGCCACAATCAAGATTTTCCCAGCATTTGGCTGGTGGCAGGTTGGGGTTAATTTCACACCCTGCAGACTGGATGAAGGGACACATCTTATTGCTATTGCTAACAATACAACAGCATTTGATGCAGGGAGGAAAGATATCAAACAGTTCATAAATAAAGCTCAGCTCTGAAAAGGAGACATCACAAACTAAAGCCAACGTGAGAGGGAAGGGAGATTCTGATAAGATTCCATTACCACTAGTTTGATTCTTGGTTAACTTCAATTATGGTCTATAGATACAAAATGAGTAGCCCATTTAAAATTATGCTAATGCATTCAAATTCCTAAAATGAGTGCATTTTTCATGTCTTTCACAGTTAAACATTTCATATCCAAAGGACATCAATCCCTGTTTCATGTTTCTCCTATTCAAAATGGGCGTAAGAAATAACTGAGGGGGTAAGAAATCAATGTTTTCCCATTTGCATGAACCCGTGCCATTTTTTTGTGACCTATCATTTGTGGATTAGAGGGGCGTGGCTGGGGATTCCAGTTCAGCCTTACTGTGGAGCTTGTGCGGATTAGGATTGTAAATCCCGCGCAGCTAGACCAATTAGGGAAGGTTTAAGCGTGATATTTTCCGCTGTTGCTGTGGAAAAAGGTAAGAGTTTTGAAATGTTACTGTTTTTACAACCGGATGAGACTACTTCTTTAAATTTGCGGGATCAGCTAGTAATTGACCACGTGTCAGAGGCAATAGTACCACTTTGCCTCCCGCTCTAAGTCTGGTCTGCAGGCTGACCCCAGCTTATCCAAAAAGGCAGCCTGTGTATATTATATTAACTGTCAGCCACCAACGCTGATTCTATACTCGTATGTATCTGACTCCAATTTAATTATTAGTATATAATTGCAATGTAGAATTTATAGTTGATTTGTTAAAGTACTCTCATACTCTTGAGTATGTTCTCTGAACTGGATGCGCTGGTTCCACCGGGTGCTACTTACGGCCGTTTATGTACACCACTCACGGCTGACTAGATGTCTGCATTTATCTCAGAGGTTGCGGAAGAGGCCACTTCATAAGGTATAGCCTATCCAAAAGGCTCAGGGACCCGAGAAGATAATATTGGCAACACCCGTTCTCAACATGTATAAAAGTCATGCGGAGATGATCTAACTTAAGACATAGTTCTACGGGTGCAATACTCCGTGATACATTAAGCTTAACTAGTCAATCTCCCTAGATCAGCAGAGGGGGAAATTAATCAACTCATTACCGTGTTAACAGAGATAGAATGTCTTTTTCAGAGAAACCACACAAATCAAGTTTAACAGTTTACCAGGTAGGTTCTTTTACTTTAAAATAATCAATCATGGTTACAAATTACAACACAACATATTCAAAATAGAGTATAGAGAAAAATACTAAGTCATACCTGGCAATCGCTACACACAATACACAAAGTGAGATGTGCGGGAGAGTCTGGCTACAGCTTCCCCTAGTTCTTTGCTTCCTTTGATTATATGCCAAAACTCTGTGTTTGATCTGGCTGTGGATGATCGTAAAACCATAAACTGGCCAAAAGGCTAATATTGCACCTTTCGTCCCCCCTCCACGGGGGGTTTGGAAGAAAGAGTTTCCTGTGGTATAATTCCACAGTGGCAGTTTACTCCTGAGTTATGAAATATATATTTCCTACATGTTCATTTAGGAAATATAGACCATTGCACCACACACACCGAGACCATCAAAACGATATCACACATGAATAGGTCTACGTTCGTGTTGTCATGAGAATCTCATCTCTGCATAGTTTTCAAATGTGATTAATATTAATGCCACAAACAGTCCCAGGATTCCTGTTGAAGAACATTACATTATACCCTAGTTTCCCCTGTTCAGTCAGATACATTAACTGTGTGTATTTACTCATGTAACACTCAGAAACTGAACAATATATACTTGTTCCTCTGGAAAAAGAGTGTACAATGTATGTTCCAGTGTCAGGACTATTTCCAGTATATACTGTACAATGTAGCATAAATATTCATCACATTTTAAGGTTTTTAAGCTTTAGGAAGACCAACGCAGTCTGTATTGTTATACCATGCTGTGCGGACATTATTTGAATGAAAGGGATGTGGCCTGCCTCAGTGACGTCAGGCGGGGGCAGTCTTGCATTGTCCGTGAGTGGGAATTTCAAACAGATCAGAGTCTCTCCCAGGATCATAAAATCCTAGGACATTCTCGGACACCGTAAACCTGAGGCCAGATGGTCCCAGCAAACATCCCGGCACCAGAAGCGTGACTTGATTGCCACTTCCCGGTATTGTGTTCTCTTTAGGTGCTCTGGGTGTTAAATCCTGTCTTACAGGATTACAAACCTGCACTGAAGGGCCGTGGATGCTTGTGCGCATGTGCACACACGCTCACGCACACACACTTGCTTCTACTGTTAACAAACAAACATCCCTATGGCTACATTAGGAAATCAATCCAATCAGGAAAACGCGTTATAAAGTCAATGGCGTTATAAACCAGCGGACAACATGTGGGCCTTTACATGTGTGTTAATGCCTGAATCACCACTGCTGTGTCCAACAGTGCTCACTAATGCTTTAAGCTCAGAGGACAAACGCATTCACTTTATGTGTACTGCGCACAGAGCTTGTTCAATCTTAAAGAAAAAAAATATCAATACCAGCTATTAGCTGCCATTATATCCAGTAGCAGCCAGAGTGGCTTTGTATGGGCAAGATGTTTCCAGGGAAACGGACGTGGCAAAAGATCATGCCGACATTGTCATCAATGGTTATGTCTCCAAGGCAAATCCCCTAACAAGCTCTCTAATTTGCCTGGGGGTGAGACTGCATGCGCAGGTTGCATGGAAACAAGACCCCAAAGCCAGTCATTATAAATCAATGATGTGGGCTTCACCTACATACAGGCAGTGGCATTTTTACATTAGGGGCAGGTGGGGCAGTGCCCCACCAGACGTGGCGCTGTTGTGCAAGGTAGCTACTCGTAACATCTGAACGTTGTGGCAAAATGTATTTTATATTTAATGCGAAACAGTGATTCAATCGTGAAATTGGCGTGTATAAATATAATAAACTTGACTCACACTCCTTATAGTGATGTTTTTGAGTAGTTTCCTTGTATGTGTGTGCTCATTCTGTGGACTGCGCTCCCTGTCCTATGTCTCTGCTGTGCGGTGCTGCCCCACCGTTGCTAGGGAAACAACGTGAGCGTGATCTGCGTAAGCAGGGAAAACCTGCTGCAAATTATATTGGGCGGAGGGGCTGAAATGTTTTTGCCCCTACTAATTCTGCCTAGCAACAGGTGGCGAAAAAAAAAAAAAAAAGCTAATGTCGTTAACGTGGGCTGACGTGACCAGGAAAAAACCATAAACAAAGCCAATTCAGTGTGTGTGTGTATCGCTAATGCTAGCCAGCTAAAGTTTTCCATTTGTTTGATTTTATTTTGCCATAGGTGTCAAGTTTGCCCATATAAAATACGGTTTTTCCAACTTTTCGAAGGTATACAGGCGTATAAGGTTATGATACAGGAAATGTAGTCTAACATTTTTTTTTAATGTTTTCCAACATAATTAATTTAATCGCTGCAATCACATTTTCTTTCTGCCTCTCTCTGATATTTTCTCGATTTCTGAGGCCGTGGGAAAAGCAAGTAACACATCAAGACTAAGTTATGATCTAAAAATACGCTTTATGACAATGAAGCACCTTGCTGAATTTGTTACACACTCATTATTATGTGAAAAGCTAAATACATGAATATATTAAATAAACTTGAATCAGACAAATAACTGGTGGCTAGTGATTTTAATAGATAATGTTTTATACGGTTTTTGGTGAATTTATAGTTTTGCAGGCGTGAAAATAAGGGCAGCTCTCTCCAGAGGTTGACACCTATGTTGTTTACCTTTTTGAAGTTTCTTTAAGGCATGTCTTAACATAGCTAAAGCAATACCAAATGTTAGTATTAAATGTTTGCATATTTATTTGACATTTATCTGATAATTCTCGTTATTATAATATGCCATTGGCATGCTTCGCGTTTTTTGTATTTTAGCTAGTGTGGGAATAAAAAAAGGCCCCTGGAACATTCAGGCAACAGACAGCAATAACAAGCTGAGAAGAATGCCATTAGAAACATTGTTGCAGGAGTAGAGAGAAAAGACTCAGGAATTCAAGGGAGTTTTAGAAAGTCTCCAGAGAAACCAAACGGACCAACATGTTATTGAATAATCAAAATGTATGCCATAAGCAGTTTATACGCCATATGATCAAATGTAAATCAAGTTATATGTATACAGATGCACAATAAGTATATACCTAGGCAGTGGAAGTATGATCAATATAAAAGTGTGTATAATGAGTAATCAGTAATGAATAACAAAAGAGGACTGTTATAACAAAGGAGGACTGTTAGGAGGGCAGATGCAAGTGCAAATGTAACCAAGGACACATACTGAGAGTTAGAGGATGTAGCCACACTTAATCTTTTAGAAAAGGAGGGTGCGAGCGGGTCTGAAATAATGGTAACAGAAATTGAAAAAGCACAAGCTCAAAATCGTAAACAATAGTGACAAACTCGCTGACGTAGTCAATAAAATTAGGGGCAGGTTATGGGAGTGGGAAGCTCCGAAGCCCCACAAAGGGTGTACCTAGCAGAATGATAGTTGTCAAAATCACATCAGTATTCTCATCTTCACTTTTTTCTTCATACTTTTGCTTCAACAACTGACCTGTGACACCTAGGTGGCTCACTTACTGGAATACTCAGACTGGACTCTAACTCTCATGCATTTAGCGCTCAAGTGACAGAGAAAAGACTTAGACAAAATCTGACAGGGAAAAGTGCGGCCTATGGGCTGCAGCTATTAGGCTGCCTCTAATAGGCTCACTGGAAACAAGATGATTTTTGCTCACATGTTTTATCTGCGCAGATCAGCCTGGGTTATTGCATGTATTCTCTTTTGAATTATATACAATAAATCCTGTTTGCATCAGACTCTGGAAGACCGTGTTATTTTGAGAAGTTAAGAGAATTGGACTTAAATGAAGGGTGAATACCTGAAACGGTCATTATCTGGCCTGGACTGATGAAGTGAAGGTATTTTTATCCTACATTAGTTGGCGAGCCTAGTCCGGAGGTGTTGAGGGAACCAGACACACGGACGGAACAGACTGCCTCCACGGTTTAAAAGTGGCCACAAACGAAGGTACGCAGAACCAGTTAAACTCTGCACATATTTTAAACCGGTGATCAGTGTTCTTCCACCCGTGCTAAGGTGAACTGCAACCTCTCACTCCAAAAGAATCTAGAAAGTAAGATAAAATCGCGGTGAGAAAAGAGCCTGATGTTTGTCATGTTTGTCATGTTTGTCATATGTGGCATGTTTTTGGCATAATTTGTGTGTCATGTTGGTCATGTGTGCAATGTTCGTGATGGTTTTGGCATAATTTGTTTGTCATGTTTGTGATATTTGTAATGTTTGGCATGGTTTTGGCATAATTTGTTTGTCATGTTTGGCATGTTTTTGGCATGATTTGTTGTAAAATAACAAAGTGTGTGAGTGAAAAGGTTAATGGGTATGAGTGAGAGTGTGAATTGTAAGAGAAGAGTTTAAGTAGTGTCGGAGAAATAAACTAACGGGTGATATGTCGCTATACACTGGTTGAGAGTGATAAACGGTATCTAAAACCGGCTGGAGGGCATTTTGTTGAAAGATTCTGTGTTCAACGCCTCACCTTGGGGGGAGGTGCAGCAGAATAAAGCGAAAGAGGTTCCGTGCTAAGTAATCCTCCAGTGACGCTAGGTGCGAGCTGTATCGAGTAGAAGCTTTAACACGGAACAATTGACGAAGGGGCCTGCTATTAAGACGTTTACCTGAAGCACGACGGTGTACCAGGAAAACGTGCTGAACTAGCAAGAGAAAAGAGGGTAAGCTGCGGTAGACTCTTTGTCTGTGTCACAGAGGTGAGACAGCAGGAGTTGAAAGGGCAGACTGGAGGGAAGGAGAGTGGAAAGGTAGTGAGTCTGTTTGAGAACTCCATGCCAAGACGGCAGGGGTGGCAGACTAATTAGGAAAGAAAACTACCACTGGCCAGGGATGAATGAACGTGTCGACACATGAATGAAAAAAGTATGTGTGGAATGGATCCACGTGTGTGAGTTTAAAAGTGGCCACAAACGAAGGTACGCAGAACCAGTTAAACTCTGCACATATTTTAAACCGGTGATCAGTGTTCTTCCACCCGTGCTAAGGTGAACTGCAACCTCTCACTCCAAAAGAATCTAGAAAGTAAGATAAAATCGCGGTGAGAAAAGAGCCTGATGTTTGTCATGTTTGTCATGTTTGTCATATGTGGCATGTTTTTGGCATAATTTGTGTGTCATGTTGGTCATGTGTGCAATGTTCGTGATGGTTTTGGCATAATTTGTTTGTCATGTTTGTGATAAAAGTATGAGAGTCATAAATGAAAATCACCGCGCAAGCGAAAAGTAAAAGAATGCACTGTTGTGGCTTAAGAAATAAGCACAGAGGATGTTTCATGTTTTAAAGCATTATCTAGATGGAAGAGTAATTGAGAAACATTCCCTTAATTTAGGTTATGGACGCCAACATGGTTTTTTCTTACAGTATGAAGAGCAATATAGAGTGACAGGTTTCTTGCAAGTATTTCCTCATGAATGAATAGAAGTGAGAGAGAAGGCCCGTGTTGCGGGAGTTTTATTTCAGACTAGTCCTAGGGCCAAGTAGCTCATGTTACTCCGCCTGTAATAGAGAGTAGGAGGGGATAGTGACGTAGGGTGATTGAGTGACAACCTAGAAAGTTGACAAGCTAGAAAGTGATTCAACAAGGCTGTTTGAAAATGATGTAATGCTGGAACAAAGTGGTGTTATGTGTAAACATTTAGAGCTGGTAGCTTTGTTACAGAGCGATATTTTTGTGTGGAAATTTGGTTCCCCAGTACCCAGACATTAATGTATGGAACAAATTATAATTTTTAATGCTTTTGAGATTGTGGAGCAGGGATGTACTAGAGTAGAAGAAAACTAACAGAACGTGGTGGCATAGCATCAGAGATGGTGCGGTTTTTGAGGGAAGTATTGTATTACATCCACAAAGCGAAACAGGTTATGTAAAAAGTCCAAATGTGTAGACCCTGTTGAATACATTGTGTGCAGGATAATCATAAAGAAAACGGAGAGTACACTTGTAAATGCATTTTATTGAGCGTATTATTGGTCGTCCTACTGTACAAGAACAGTCAATGCCCAGAGAGGAGGGATTAGAAGCAGACACAATTAGACGACACCTGTGTAACGGTGTTCAGATATTTTTAGCTCTCTGGATCATAGTGTTTATAGTGACATGGATAGCAGCTATTAAGTGGATAATAGCTTACGGTGGAATTTAAAGCAGTAGTGGTTTAGTGTATTATGTGTATTTAATTACGGGTTCCGGAACAATGTTAATAAAATGTATGAAGCTTTTATGATCATATGTGTAATCATTTATTTGTGTTATAAAATTCGGGAAGCTTACGATCAAGCGAATCCTAGACAGAATTGCTTTGAAAGTGTATAAGTCGTAGTGCTATTGTGTAAAAAGTGTATAAGTTGTAGTGATATTGTGTACAAAGCGCGGGTATTTCTTACGTTTTATAAATTTGTATAGATGAACCATAACCTATTACTGTAAAATACGGAGAAAGAAATCGGAGAAATTATGCATATACAGCGGTTTCAAGTGGTTAACTGAGAAAGCGGACGGTAGTTTTGTTGAGAAACACTACACGTGGTTGAGCTTTGTGCAAAGCAATGGTCTTGTAGGGGAGCTTTATGAAGAGGAATGGGTGTTTAAAACAGAGAGACTAACACCTCATTGTACGTTTAATACAAGTAGGGAACAATGGGAAGCTATACGTGATGCCAACCTACACAGGATTGTGGGAGCAGATGAGGCAGTATAAATAAGGTATTAAACGGGGAGGTGTGTGTGTCGTGCACTGCAATGAGGGAATGAGAGAGGTTTGAGATGAGGGTTTAAGTTTCGTTTTCTGTTTGTTATATCTATATGTATATATGTATTCTATATGCACATGAGAGGTTTTAAGTGAGCATTATGACCGAAAAGAGCGGAAATCAGAGAGGTTCTACTGATTTTGTGAACAGGTCTAGTAACTGACTTAAGTTTCCGTGTTATTCATTTTATTTTTTATGTTCACAATATGTTCACGATATGGCCTATGTAAAACACTAATTCGGTCTAACTCATATTTTCAGCGTTCCTCTATTATAGGTACCTGTGACGTATCAGGATAACAGACGCCTCAAGGTACATGAGCCGCATCAACCAATTGATGGGGGAGACAGATGTAGAAACTGCAGGGATACGAACACACTTCTGGAGAGAGAGCATACAAAAACGCCCAAGGAGAGGAGGAGCTACAAAACGCTGATTTGATTGACTTAAAACTTTGGCAACTTGCCAAGTGGATAAATCTAAGGCAGGTTGAAGCAGAATTCTCAGAGATGCAGTGGTACTAATATTAAAACGCTTATGGCCATCAGAAGCAATTAAGGAAGTGTTAAATGCGTAAACAGCAGGCGATAGCAGGTATCAAGCCCACAATTGACGGGCTGATGAAAGCAGGGGTGTTAGTGAAAACTCAGAGCCCTTGCAATACGCCAATTTTCCCAATCAAAAAGCCACACTCAGATGATTACAGGTTAGTACATGATTTGAGAGCAATCAATTCAATAGTTAATGCTGAAGCACCTGTAGTCCCAGACCCACACACGCTACTCTCCAACATACCACGACACAGAGTGGTACACGGTCATTGACCTGTGTTCTGCGTTTTTCAGCGTTCCGGTAGAACCAGAGTCACGTTATTTGTTTGCGTATACGTATCAGGGCCAACAGTATACGTACACCAGATTACCACAAGGGTATTGTGAAAGCCCCTCAGTGTTTAACAGAGTCCTGTTACAAGATTTGCAGCACTTAGATTTACCCAGTACTGTGATCCAATATGTGGATGATTTGTTAATTTGTAGTCCTACAAAGGAGCAGTGCGAGAAAGACTCACTTGCTGTCCTGACCGCCCTAGCAACAGGAGGCCACAAGGTAAGCAAAGACAAGCTGCAATTTTGTCAGCAAACAGTTGAATACTTGGGTAGACAACTGAGTGGTGACAAAAGGCTTGTAGCACCATCCCAGTAGGCAGGGGATAAACCACAAACAGTAGGGCAAATGCTCTCCTTTCTAGGAATGGCAGGATATAGCAGACCATGGATCTGTGACTATGCAGTCATCACAGCACCACTGAGAGCATTGATTAGACAGACAGGGCAAAATGACAGCTCAGCCCAGTTGTCATGGACTGAGGAAGCAGATGGGGCATTTCAAGCCCTTAAAACCAATATGCAGACAGCCCCCACTTTAGGAAATCCAGACTATGGCAAGCCATTTCACCTGTACATCGCAGAACGCTCGGGTTTTGCCTGTGCAGTGTTAATGCAGGACACACCGTCTGGCAAACAGCCATTAGCGTACTATAGCACTAAAGTGACAATAGAACAAGGTTTACCACCCTGCTATCAAGGCCTAGCCACAGCCGTATTTGCTTATCAGAAAGCATCTACCTTGACAATGGGACACCCCTTGATGTTGTACACATCCCACCAAATACATGCACTACTGACCAGTCCACGGTTTGTTTTAACTCAAGCTAGAAAAACAGGCTATGAAGTTATCCTATCCACACCAGACATTACCATCCAACGGTGCACGACTGTTAATCCCGCCACAAGAATGGTACTACCTACAGACGGTACACCTCATGACTGTATTGACAGAACAAACCTTTTTCTCAAAGCGCGAGATGACTTATATAATCAACCAATTGCGGCAGACTGTACGTTTTTCGTAGACGGGTCATGTTTTAGAGACGAGAAAGGGAATCACGCAGGCTTTAACATGAAGAATGAGTTACACATACAGGAGTACTACACTCCCTTACTGATGGCAGTTAGTTTAGAGAAAGACGTACAGTTTATAGCATTTACATAGTCCTCACACATAGAGTTAATGAACAAACACTGCCAAAAACTGGTGGCTGAGTGATGTACTGGTGACCTCTCCTCTGTCCACTGGTCCGACGAGTGCACACCAAAGGGACCAAGAAAGAAGAACTGGGTAATCACTCGTTAAAATGTTTATGTTAATCCGCTCAGAATATTGTAACTAACGCTGTAACATTTTTGATTATGCACTGAAACCCATGGCTGATCTTAGAATTCACAAGCTTAAAATTTGATAAGATATGTTTATGTGATATGTATAAATATGAGTGTACGAATCAGACCTCAGTGAAACTCATTATGAACAAACGGCCGTGCTTTGCCTGTTGCCATAACTGGAGAAAAAGTGGGTGACAAGAACATGTCAAGCCGTCATGACTAACGACGACTAAAGCGTGAGAGGGGGCCACGCCAGTGAAGGGGGAAAGGCACAGTAAAGGCCACACATGTAAGTTACCCACAAGTACTGGGAAAGGGCAACAGAGCAAACCAATTGATGGGCGGCACAATTAAAGCAGCAGAAGGGCCAAATTAGGAGTCTGCTGAATTGATAGAAGTTTTTGGTGAATCAAGGTGGTCTGAATCAATAATATGACAATGTATTCACAAAAAGATGATAAGATCAGTAAAATCACTGTTAGTTACTGTGTTATGAATGATGATTGATAAAATGTTAAATTACACATGATTTAATGGTTAAAGGACCGTAAGGAGACTGTATCTCATATAACAAGCTGAATACAGGTATGGCATTTCTGAGCTGACCATTAGGTAGAGATGAGGGAAAGTGACATTGTGAGGTTTTTACCTACTCTAGCCAAAAGGAGAGGATGTTTACCCCATGATGCCAAAACTGTGCTGGTAGGTTTCCCTCCAGACGACAGTCATCGATTTTGATGATCGCTGGGGTCAGGGGGTGACAGTTTGTCATCCGACCGGACGGAACTTAGCAACAGATAGAGGGATAGCTTGCCTGTGTGTGTGTGTGTGTGTGTGTGACTATGAAGTCACAAAGGGGGAAATGTGGGAATAAAAAAAGGCCCCTGGAACATTCAGGCAACAGACAGCAATAACAAGCTGAGAAGAATGCCATTAGAAACATTGTTGCAGGAGTAGAGAGAAAAGACTCAGGAATGCAAGGGAGTTTTAGAAAGTCTCCAGAGAAACCAAACGGACCAACATGTTATTGAATAATCAAAATGTATGCCATAATAAGCAGTTTATACGCCATATGATCAAATGTAAATCAAGTTATATGTATACAGATGCACAATAAGTATATACCTAGGCAGTGGAAGTATGATCAATATAAAAGTGTGTATAATGAGTAATCAGTAATGAATAACAAAGGAGGACTGTTAGGAGGGCAGATGCAGGTGCAAATGTAACCAAGGACACATACTGAGAGTTAGAGGATGTAGCCACACTTAATCTTTTAGAAAAGGAGGGTGCGAGCGGGTCTGAAATAATGGTAACAGAAATTGAAAAAGCACAAGCTCAAAATCGTAAACAATAGTGACAAACTCGCTGACGTAGTCAATAAAATTAGGGGCAGGTTATGGGAGTGGGAAGCTCCAAAGCCCCACAAAGGGTGTACCTAGCAGAATGATATAAATGTAGTTGTCAAAATCACATCAGTATTCTCATCTTCACTTTTTTCTTCATACTTTTGCTTCAACAACTGACCTGTGACACCTAGGTGGCTCACTTACTGGAATACTCAGACTGGACTCTAACTCTCATGCATTTAGCGCTCAAGTGACAGAGAAAAGACTTAGACAAAATCTGACAGGGAAAAGTGCGGCCTATGGGCTGCAGCTATTAGGCTGCCTCTAATAGGCTCACTGGAAACAAGATGATTTTTGCTCACATGTTTTATCTGCGCAGATCAGCCTGGGTTATTGCATGTATTCTCTTTTGAATTATATACAATAAATCCTGTTTGCATCAGACTCTGGAAGACCGTGTTATTTTGAGAAGTTAAGAGAATTGGACTTAAATGAAGGGTGAATACCTGAAATGTTCATTATCTGGCCTGGACTGATGAAGTGAAGGTATTTTTATCCTACACTAGGCTATAATTGCATTAGTTCTGGATAAACTTGATCAAACTTGTTTTCACTTTCCTACAAGTTAACAAGGTGTCATATGCTTGTATTTACGGTTTTGATAAAGGGTGCAAGTTATTGAAGAAACATGTCTGTCTCATCCTATTACTTTGTTGCAGTATAGGCAACCTCAATGTAGGGTTCTGTGTTGTGCTGAAGCGATACATTGTATTCAGTTTTGAAATCTTTCTGCTACCTGGCACTTAGGCCTACAGCACAGCCCATAGCATAGGCCTACCGTAGACTAATTGGCTATCTTTATTTTTTTTCTATGGTGACGTCATACAAAACCGCCCCTCCAGAAATGTCATGCTAAAATCGCCACTGCATACAGGTATAAATGTCTACTGCCAGGCCAGATTTTCCCAGCAATGGGCTTCATGTCACAACATTGATACCATTTTACCTAGAGGAGAGCTCTCAATAACAGGCTTGACAGATTGACAGAAACGTCAATTCATGCGTGTCAAACCCAAGTCCTGAAAGGCCACAGTGTAGACATGCATTTATGTGGTTTCCTTTCAATCAGCATCCAATTTAGGCCATGGAACCAAGGTCAGCCAATCCATCACTTCAATTATTCATTTCAGTGTTGAAACACACCAAAACAAACAGACACAGCAGACCTCCAGGGGGCTATACTACGAAGCAGGCTAACCGAGTTAGCTGGATAACTGCACTGAGTAAAACCCGGCTAACTCAGAAATCCTAGACAGTACGGGAGCCAGACACTATTGTGTTTATTGAATATGGGTCTTTCTCTGACACATCTACATGGAATACTATGTATTATCCATTACAGAACCATTGAAAAAAAAAAGTCAATCTTGAACTGCTGGTGAATTTGTAAGTATATAAAAAGTACTGTTCTGTCCATTTAAACTTAATCCGTGGTTTAATCTTTCCAGGACACACTGCACAAGAAAGCACTAAAGCTGAAAAGATTTTATTGTGCACTTCAGACATAAATTAACAGACTTAACCAAATAACTTAACTAGTGCAATCGCAATCACACCCTTATATTTGTAATTATTTAATAGCCAAATCATTTACATAATCTACAATATTAAATTAAAAATGATCAATGACAGCCAAAGACCGAGTCTGTATCCTAATACCGCATTGTTTTACATCAGTTTAATACACAAGACAACTAGCGTTGCTGTACAGAGTTCATCAGCTGCCATCAGTAAGCCAAAATAATTGGTAATCTAAACACTTGCCCTATGGGAATTGGGGTAGGTGCTACTGGGCTAGACCAACAGCATGCAAGAAGCTTCCACCCAAAGAAAAACATGACATGTGACATGACTGCATTCAACAAAAGCAAAACCATGGGGGGGTGGGGGGTGTTCACCTACCTGAAGAGTGCCAGTCCAAGTGACCAGAGCACCAACGGCCTGCGTAAATCCAACTTCTGCCTCTCCCGCATAAAATGCTGGCCCCCGAATATGGTCGCTGCGTAGAGGCCACAGAACACAAACGACTTACTCCTGCAGAGAGGGAGAGAGGGAGAGGGGGAGAGAGAGAGAGAGAGAGAGAGAGAGAGAGAGAGAGAGAGAGAGAGAGAGAGAGAGAGAGAGAGAGAGAGAAACAAAACAAACAAAAAAAAACATTCCTGTCAGCAACAATCAGACGTCATACAAGCAACACTGAGGCAGCTCACAATTTTGCCTGAACTGGCATTATTTATTTTAAAAAGTTTATTAAAATAAACAAAATACAGTAGCCCACAATGTGGCTAAGGCAGGGACACCATTTTAAAACATGACATGACAATAGGAGAAATTAAAAAATGTACTTCCCTCTTATTTGCAAATCATATACATATGGTTATGCTTTCACTTACATAAAAACGCTAACAAAATTGCCGTCAACTGACCAAATAAATTTAATCATATTGGTACTATTAGTCCTTGCGGTGCTGAAGGTGAGCGCGTGAGCAGCATCAAAAGACAAAGCGTGCGCCAGTGACACCAGAGAAGGGCAAAGACAACCAGGCGCGTGGTGAGCCTTAAAGCAATGTTTTCAGTTGTCCCTCATCTCTGCAAGAGAGGAGTGGGGTACCGCTTTACCCACTGGGAAAATTATATACAAAATTGCCATGGATAAGTTATGAAAACTGGGAATTGTATGCGGGGCTATACACGCGCCATCGTTTTCGGTTGCTACACGTTGCATGGAAGTCACCGAGCATCCCTATCCACCTGCCGGTTCAAATCAATACTGCTCAGAGTCTGATAAAGTAATGAAACTGAAATCAAGTTAACACAACGTATGAATCACTAAATTTAACATTGTTCTCATTGTTGGCAGTTGGACCAATCACAGACCTGCCAACCTTGGAAAAATATTTTGAGTACCACAATAGTGTAACGCTCACGCGCTTTCGCACACCGCTTTGCTTTGCACACGGTCACACCTAATATTTCATTATATGATATGTGCTTAAACTGATAATCATAAGTGAATTGCATTCAATTATTAAATTATTAAATTAAAATGGAAATCATGTACAGTATCAGTCATAGGTTTGAGTACACCTGCATAAAACCATTTTTTGTATGTTTTATTTTGTATATTGAAACATATGTTTTCATTGTCAAGTATTTACAGAAACTTGTGTTGCGATGTAAAACATTGTCAATTATGAATAAAACCAAGTTTCTGTGTATGATTTCCATTTTTATTTAATAATTAAATAATTGAATGCAATTCACTTATGATTATCAGCTTATATAAGCACACATATCATATAATGAAAAAAATGGTATTCAATTGACAAACTATCTAGGAATGTATGTAGGTTTTAGCTAAATTATTACCTGAAGCTCCTTTGTGGCTGATGTCAACATCATAATTGCACAATGTGCAAAATGCATGGTGAGGCATTTTTGAGGGGCAGAAACACGGCCATTGCTCATGATATTTAGCGAGGAACTTCTGGGGTGCATGCACTCGCTTCTTTTTAGTAACGTTAAGTCTGCTGCTCTCTCTCTCTCCGTGTCAGTATCCTCGTCGTCATCGGACATCATGATGACTAGTATCTACCTGCAAGGCTGGTCGGGTGACTACTCCACTCTGACTGGCTGCAATAATAGGAATTATTTGCTACGTTAGCATCAGTTTATCACACCGTAGTCTTGTAACAAGGCTAATCACGTCGTATGCGAGCTACGACTAACTAGCGAACAACAAAGTTACCAAACATGTTTAGCAATGTTTCATATGATGTTAACATTACGGTCACATTTCAAATAGCCTATTTTTGTGCTTGATTATTACTCCCCCACTTTCCATTTTACCTCAGCAATGCAATGCAACGTATGCCTCGGTCGATGATAAAGTAACGTTACCGCATCAGTGGATGTTTGTGAGTGAGAAGATTTGGGTCGGGGAGGGGCTAGTCTCGTCCCCAGCCTGTATGTGAGAACTCAGCCGAACTCGCTCGAGTCGGGTTTCCGACAAATTCCGAGACTAGGGAGGGGCTAACATTACAGAAGCACAAGAGGAGGGATGTAATTTAAATACCAAATACATGTACGGTATTGTTTTGTGTTGATTGTTTTCTGTAATTATTTATTTATTTATTTATTTATTTATTTTTAATTTGCGTAGTTTCAGCTGGCATTTCGTACCTGCGTATTTTGACCAAGAATTGCGTGGTTGGTACACAAAATGCGTGCAGGTTGGCAGGTCTGCAATCATACCATGCAACCTTCTCTACTGAAAACAAACGCTTTGTGCATGACAACTGTCCTAGAGACATGCATCTTCACTTCCAATTACAAATTACAAGACACAAAAGCCCAATTGTCCATTTGTACCGTTCAAAATGTCACGTCTCTTAACGATCCCTTCTGTGGTCTGAGATTTGACTGCCTGTAGCCTACGGATGCTGGGAATTTGGCAAGCTCGGCAGCAGGTTGAGAGAGTGCTCACCTCAGTGAAGTTATAGCCTTTGAGTTACAATTTTTTGGCCACCTCGACTGAGTAAATGGATTTTTAAAAAATTATTATCAAAGCCATATAATAGCCTAGTGCAGTAATGGACTTGGACACATTCGTCAAAAATGTACAATTTATATCGATTAAACTATTCAATTCGACGTGGATATGCTATCCAGCGATAGACTACAGCCTAGTCTTGAACGTGAAGAACCACCATAACCGAAACTCAAAGTAGCCTAAACGATGATGATGGCAGAAACAATTAGGTATGTCATCCTACTCCAGGAGTGCGGAATCCCTTTCCGCACTATGGATGACACTCTGAGGGAGGAGTGGAGAATGGGGGACTCTCTCTGGTCCGGCTCGAACGTCGCTCGAGCCGATGGGGTCGGCACATTGACCAAAAACCCTTATGTAAAAATCATGGGAAACAACATCGTGGAAAGTGGGTGAATCCTCGTCACAGACATTTGTGTCGGGGGTTCCCCACTTAGATTGGTCAATGTGTACGGCCCAACCAGCGTAGCCGAGAGGGTCTCCCTATTTACAAAACTCAGAACTACTATACACTGTAATATGCCGGTTGTCGTGGGGGGGGGATTTCAACTGTGCCCTCAGGGATGAAGACCGCAGCAGACCAAGGAAAGATCGGTCGAGCGACGAGCTGCGGTCTATCATAGAGGATTTCTCCCTCCACGACGCCGGGGGCGCCTCTCCCCCACAACACACATGGGTGAACTCCTCTGGTGTCTCCTCATCCCATATTGACATGTTCCTGCTCTCCCCAGGCCTGAGAGTGCACGCCTTTTCCATCCGGGCAGTGCACTACTCAGACCACCACATGGTGACCGTGTCCCTGGCCTGGGAGAAGTCCATAACCGTTGGTAGGGGTCTCTGGAGAATGAATACTAGCCATCTCCAGGACCCCAAAGTGCGTCTCTCCTTCTCGAGGCGGTACCTGGAGTGGGTGAGTTTAAAACATCTTTTTGACTCCCCGATAGAGTGGTGGGAGATGGTGAAGGAGCGGGTGCAGGGCTACTTCCAGGCAGTCGGGCGGAGGAAGGCCAAGGAAAGGAGGGCGGCTTTTGACCACGCTAATGCTGCCCTCCAAAGACTGAGCCTCCTCCAGTCCCCAGGCCTGGAGGTAAGCAGCGAGATCGCACTCGCTAAACAGAGCCTCTCCGCCCTCTATCGGGAGGAGCGGAAAAAATACACCTTCCGCTCCAAACTCCAGGGCCTTGAGGAGGACGAGAAGTGCACTAGGTACTTCTTCCGCAGGGCACGGTCAAAAACATCTCTTCCCTCTATAACAGCAGAGGGGTGGTGGTGTCTGAAGAGGCGGAGGTCCGGGAGGTGGCCAAGGAGTTCTATGCGGGCCTGTACAGCATAAGGCCTGCAGACGGGGCTCTCATGGACACCTTCCTGGGCTGCCTGGACAGACGCCTGGGGGACGAGAGCATGGAACCTGAGTTGAGCACCGAGGAGCTCACCCGGGCCGTGCGCTCCCTTAATCAGCACAAAGCTCCTGGTCCTGACGGGATCCCGGCCGAATTTTATCAGGCCTTTTGGGATCTCCTGAAGGAGGACGTGGCGGAAGTTTTCAGGGCGACGTACAGGGAGGGGCGGTTGGGGGCCTCACTGAGGCAGAGTGCGGTTGCTCTTGTCCCTAAGAAGGGGGACCTGAAGGACCTCCGGCACTGGCGGCCGATTAACCTCCTCTCAGCTGATTATAAGATAATGGCGAAGGCGCTGATGAGGAGGTTCCAACACCTGATAACATCGGTGGTCGGCCCCGACCAAACGTGCAGTATTCCAGGGAGGTCCATAAACGACAATCTGCTCCTCGTGAGGGATGTTATAATCCACTCCGGGGAGCGCAGGTCCCCCGTGGGCCTTCTCAGCCTAGACCAGGAGAAGGCCTTTGACAGGGTAAGCCATGTGTGCTTGGAGAGGGTGCTAGAGAGGTTTAATTTTCCTAGCTCCCTCCTGCGCTGGACCAAAATGTGTTTGACTGACATCTCGGGGAGGGTGGTTGTGAACAAGCAACCATCCGCCCCCTTTAACATTAGGTCTGGCGTCAGGCAGGGATGCCCCCTAGCATCCCTCCTGTACATCATCTACCTGGAGCCGTTCCTTCAGGCCATCAGGGGCAACCCGGGCATCGCTGGTTATCCACTGCCCGGGGCCCAGGGGGAGCGGCTTAGGGTGATGGCGTACATGGACGACATCACCATCGTCGGCACAGACAGTCATTCCATCACCGTTGCCAACAAGGTGCTGGATGACTTCTGTGCAGCCACTGGCGCCCTAGTCAATAGGGACAAGAGTGAACTGTTTCTGTCTCGGCATTGGAGTGAGCCACTAACCGTTTCTTCCCCTGTGCGCAGAGATAAAATCAAGCTCCTGGGGGTGACCTTCCAGTCAGACGGTGAAGGAAGGCTGAGCTGGGAGGGAACCCTCCGCCACGTCCAGGTTAAACTCCGGAGCTGGAGCGTGCGGCCTCTGACTCAGACGGGTAAGATCCTGGTCCTGAAGGCAATAGTCCTTCCCATTTTTCTCTACTTGGGGAGGGTGTTTCCCCTAGACAAGGCCACTAGTAAACTTATTACTAGAATGGCCTTTCGCTTTGTCTGGGGGAGCACCATGGAAAAGTTGAAAAGAGCTACCCTCCTCAAGGAAGAGCGGAATGGGGGCAGGTGGGTTCCAGACATAGTTAACATCGTGTTGGTGCAGGGTCTGGCCACACTGGTCCAGAACACTCGGAAGGTCGAGAAGGCCTCTGGTGCCTTTGCTAGGTACTATGCCACTCCCTTCCTGAGGACGGTGGGCCTGTGTGCGCTGGACCTCACCATACCGTACAGCTGGGACCCCCCATATGTATATCGAGCCCTGAGGGACTTTGCTTTTGGGGCAGGATTGCCCAGGGCCGGGCTGACCTCGTGGAGCTATAAAATAATCATGGCTCATTTAAGAACGAAGGAGACCATGACACTCCCGAGGGGCAGCACGACCCTGGACCGTCTATAATCTGGGCTAATGTCCTAAATAAATGCATAAGTAACAAGCAAAAGGACATTGCCTGGATGTCTGCCCACATGTGTCTCCCCACCAGGTCATTCATGTTTAAGCGGCACTTGGCCCTGACCGAGCGCTGCCCCCACGGATGCACTGACTCAGAACACATCTACCATCTGTTCTGGGAGTGCTCCGTGGCCAGACGGGTCTGGGGCCTTGTTGTTTCCTCTGTCTCCCGTAACAGGTTGCTGCCGAGGTCCTCCCTGACTGCTGAGAGTGTCCTCTACGGTCCCCCGTGGAGGATGTAAAACACCAGAGCTCCAGCGTCAGTGGAGGATCGTTAACACCATGAAGCAGGTCCTGTGGGAGGCGAGGAACATCAAGGTCTATCAAAACACAACGGTAGACCTGGTCACTCTCAGGAGGAGGGCGCAAAACCTCCTCCAAGACGGTGTTATGGTCGACTTCGCGAAGGACAAGTGTCTGGCGAGAGAGAAATGGGGGGTGGACCATTGGAAAGAACTGATCATCTAGTCCACCCCCCTCCATCCCAAGGAAGAGAGAGAGACATAAATGAACATTTGCCCACCCAATAACCCGGGAACGCATGTACTGTTCTTCATTTCACATTGAATTTCTTTTTTTGTTGTCTCTTTTTGGTGAATTGTGATTTTGTATGTGATGTCTTTCTTATGGTGTCTTGATTGTTGTCTGTTTATTTTAAAGTAAAATTTAAAAGGGAAGGGAAAATTCCAACCCTGGTAGTGTGTTTTAATATGTGAGATGAATGAAATGTTGATGATGTAATGAAATGTTTTTATTGGAAATGGAAATTTAAAACCAATAAAGACAAATTTTACTACTAATGGATTACACGATTCTGTTGTTCACTAGGTTCTTGGTTCGCGTCACTAACGTTAGTCACTGGAAACAGAATTTCACTCTTGTTACAAAGTAGCAAGCGAGCGAATGTGTTAGCTACAGTTAGCAAACTACCTCGCGAACATGTGTCTGGTTTGGTCGCTTGACAGCAAAATACTTGTAACTAGCTAGATATTCGTAGATTCAATTTAAGAACATCTGCGAAAATGCATATAAATAAATAAAATCAGGCAATGTAACCACTCTTGAAAAGCAATTTACAGATAATCAGTAAGATAATCACTGGTTTTACGTAAAGCATGATTTGTGAATTTATCACGGGTGTTTTTTAAATTTTTTTACTCAACTCTTCCGTTTCAATTGCCGTTATGTGCATTAATTTTAAAAGCTTCATACTTTCATAATTCAGAAACCAAGATAGCTCAGACCTGTTGCATTTTGATAGTAATGACCTCAATACAATGGTTTCAGAGAGAAAACTCCATGTAGATATATTCACAACCTTGGCTGATTTGTGAAACCTGTAATTCATTTTTTTTAAATGTTCAAATATACTGTATATTCCATACGTCATTATGGGCCTGGAAGGTGCTATTCAGAGGCTTACTGCTCACTAACCAGAACACATAATGACTTCAATCCAATGGTTTCAGAGAGAACCCTCCATGTCCATTAACATGAACCTTCCAGGCCCATAATGAGGTATGGAATATACAGTAGGGTGAATTCAGATAAAGTGGGACACTTTTTGGAATTTTGCCTTCTGGTACCTATTTCGATATTAGTCCAACACATTTACACAGCACATGATACAATTCTGAAATCCTCAAGATGTTATCTGACCACATAAAAAGAAAAAAATGTAGAAATCTTGCTCACAGGATGCATGACACACCTTTATATTTCATTTGAGCCACAGCGCATTTTTTCATCTGCGTTTGGGAATGTGGGACAGCTCATTAGATAATTTGGGACACCAATTCTTTATAATAAAACCCCAATAACAAGCTATAATGTAGTACATTGCAATATATTTTAATGGTGCACCATGCTTAAATACACTAAGTAAACATCAGGACCCAAGCAAAAAAATATTATAATTAAAGTATACTTTTAGTACGTACTCATCATGTAGTAACTACTCATTTTGTGTTAAACTGGCCACACTTTAAGTACAGGCTAATGAATGCACTAAAGTTGTACTTTTGTAGAACTTCTGTACAACTGTAGTGTATTTACTGTACTTAAGTGTACTAAATTGAGACACGTCTTACAAACGTAAAGTATATTTAAGTATACTAATTCAAAGGGTGATTTGTAGGTATTGGAAATAGAATTTTAAATGATGACTACAGTGTTTGAAATATACTTTAAATAGCATTAAAAGTAGTAGCCTATGTGACAGATCGGTTGTCGGGAAAAGAGTCAGAATCCAGGGCTGGTGAATAATAGTTTTTTTAATGCAATAATATTGTCCAAGCAATGTACAGAGGAAAGCAAAGTTCAGTGCTGCTCATCTGTTGTTCCTTCACATATTTATACCATTTCAAACAGGTCATAGGAAGGAGGGGTGAGTACATAGATCACAAGATGCTGGTGCAATGTCAGCAGTCCCCCCCACTCCACCTCACTTTTTCTGAGTTTTGGGCACATTACACAATCAGTGTCTGATACTCTATCTGTTTTTCAATAAGCATTCTCCCGGAGGAATTAATGACCAACGTCCATTTATACCACTAGGGAAAACAGGTGCTCTAACCCCTTGTCTGTTGGTCTAACTTCCTGCGGAATTACTTTTTGTCAAGGAAATAGCACGAAATATCACTTTGATCCTTCGAGCCTCCCTCTCTCTCGGGCGCAGCTCCAGGCTGGATCCCTTTCCACTGAGTTCCTTCCACCCGACTCCTCTGAGTGAAGGACCCTCAGCCTCTCTGCTTCCCAGGCGTCTCCTTTTCAGAAACCCTGATCACAGAAAGCACTGCTCGCTTACTATTGCATTCGGTTTCAGCTTACAGTGGCCTGACTGTACATTGAGCCGAGCGCGGCGGCCATGTGCTCCACTACAGGGACGCCACTCATGGTCTTACTGCTCTCTGCGACCCGACCGGCCGGTGACCAAGTCGATAGCGAGGTCGTAACAATTCTTTGTATTTTCCTTTTGTAAAATTTTAATGAATTTGTATTCACAATGAAAGCACTACAATTTCAATAGCTTCTGTGGCATGGTACCAAGTTGCCTCAAACAAACTTTGCCATCATAGACATGATTGCTCAAATTTACGACTTTTGTAATTTTGACAGGAAAATGTGAAAAAGTAATGTAAATGTCAAGAACTTCTTGTAACCTGAGGCCTGAGACCAATGTCACTATTATCATGCAACTTCCCTCAACTTCGTTAAAATTGCTATTTTTTTCTGTGCTTACGAAAATGCATTGAGTTATTATAAATAAAACAGTCACACTTCAATAGCTTGTTAAGGGTTGTTTCTCCTGACAAATTTTCCTATTGAACTCTATGGAAAAAGAAGTCAGGAGAAGAAACCCTTCAAGTTATCCATCCATATCTACTGTATTTCTGGCAACAGAGTGATGGTTTAAGGCTTGTTTGATACGTGAGACCCTTGATGACTTAGAGCCATTATAATTAATATAAAGAATCATGTTGTAAATTTGAGCAATACTATCTTTAACAATAGTAAAGTTAGTTTGAGGCATCTTAGTCACACGTCACAGAACAATTGAAATTTTAGTGCTTTTATTTTGAAGAAAGATTTAATAAAAATTTATAAGAGGAAAATTTGAGAAATAATCATTTGTAAATTTGAGCTATACTCTGACAACAGTCAATTTGCTTTGAGGTGTCTTGGTCACATGACACAGAAACTATTGACATTTTAGTGTACTTATTTTGAAGAAACATTCCTTTAAAATATACAAAGGGACCATTTGAAAAATAATCAGTTGTCGATTTGAACTATACTGTCTCTGACAACATTAAAGTTGGTTTGAGGCATCTTAGTCACGTCACAGAAGCTATTGAAATTTTAGTAGTTTTATTTTTAAGAAACATTCCTTTAAAATATACAAAGGGACCATTTGAAAAATAATCAGTTGTAGATTTGAACTATACTGTCTCTGACAACATTAAAGTTGGTTTGAGGCATCTTAGTCACGTCACAGAAGCTATTGAAATTTTAGTAGTTTTATTTTGAAGAAACATTCCTTTAAAATATACAAAGGGACCATTTGAAAATAATCAGTTGTAAATTTCAGCTATCCTGTCTCTGACAACAGGCAACTTAGTTTGAGGTGTCTTGGTCACATGTTACAGAAGCTATTGAAATTCTAATAGTTTTATTTTGAAGAAAAATTTAATTAAAATTTATAAGAGGAAAATTTGAGAAATAATCATTTGTAAATTTGAGCTATACTCTCTCTGACCACAGTCAATTTGCTTTGAGGCATCTTGGTCACATGACACAGAAACTATTGACATTTTAGTGTATTTATTTTGAAGAAGAATTATTTTAAAATATACAAAGGGAAAATTTGAAAAATAATCAGTTGTAGATTTGAGCTATACTGTCTCTGACAACATTAAAGTTGCTTTGAGGCATCTTAGTCACATGTTACAAAAGCTATTTAAATATTAGTTGTTTTTTTTTTTAAGAAAAATTAATTAAAAATTTAAAAAAGGAACATTTGAAAAATAATCAGTTGTATATTTGAGCTATCCTGTCTCTGACAACAGGCAACTTGGTTTGAGGTGTCTTGGTCACATGTCACAGAAGCTATTGAAAAGTTTAGTAGTTTTATTTTGAAGAAAGATTTAATAAAAATGTATAAGAAGAAAATTTGAGAAATAATCATTTGTAAATTTGAGCTATACTCTCTCTGACAACAGTCAATTTGCTTTGACTTGGTCACATGACACAGAAACTATTGACATTTTAGTGTATTTATTTTGAAGAAAAATTCTTTTAAAATATACAAAGGGAAAATTTGAAAAATAATCAGTTGTAGATTTGAGCTATACTGTCTCTGACAACATTAAAGTTGCTTTGAGGCATCTTAGTCACATGTTACAAAAGCTATTGAAATATTAGTTGTTTTTTTTTAAAGAAAAATTAATTAAAAATTTAAAAAAGGAACATTTGAAAAATAATCAGTTGTAAATTTGAGCTATCCTGTCTCTGATAATAATTTTTGAGTGCAACAGGAAGTTTTGCTTCTCGACAACAATTCTGTATGTATCTCAGTACACTACATTTGTTAAAGTATCTGCCTAAAAGGATTTTTTTTCTTTACAGCACCAGAAATTATGCACTGTGTCATTAAAATTGTTTAGGCTACTGGTTATTGGTATCTCAGACACATAGTGGAACATCACATAACAATTTACCATGTAGACATGCGTTAAATTAATTTGTGTAGGCCTATAGCTTGTCTCTTATCTTTTTCTTTTTTTACCGACAGCTGCACAATCAACAGCGTTCCCTTTGACTACATCTAGACATTTTCATCGCATTCCTGAAAGATATTATTTGTATGCTATTTAAAAAATTGTTTCAAATGTTTTTCGTGAGCACTTCTTTAGTCTAGTGAGCAGTCGCATTAAACTAGGCTATATTGTAGCAATAATTAATTATAAATTAATTGTTCTCCCTATGTGCAATAGCTATAGGCTACAGAAAAGAGGTAGGTCTATAACGTTCTTGAAAACGTTCGGCTAAGAGGGTAGGGTTTAAAGTTCCCCACCTGTCAAGCACTACTTCTCTGTGGTCTCCGCCCTGCGATTAAATTTCCCAGAGTATGTGTCTGGCAGAAGATGGGCTATAAGTACGCAGCTACTGCCGAACTCGCATCATCACAGTGAATTAAACAAGCCTGCAAGGTGGAGTAGCCTACATTCCTTTATCTGCGTTGCGTTCCATTCCACTCAAAGGTTATAAGCACAAGCTATAGCCTGTTTTAGTTTTACAGACAGACCCGAAATTTCGCGTTGTTCGGTCAGATTATTGAAATTGAGAGGGAACGACCGCATCGTCTGTCTGAAGGAGAGAAGTCACGTAGGCTAAGGAGTTACTGAAGCGGTACCAGTGATGATGAAAATGAATGAGACGGACCATCAACTACATCTTGTAGAATTTGGCTTTGAGCGGCGATTTGATGAAAGAGTTGCATTCGAATGGATACAAGAAAATTGGTGAGAAAAGCACTTGGATGGGACACTAATTGCGTTTCCTAAACTAAATCCGTATATGGGCTACCCGCAACCTCTCTATAGTCAGTCAATCCGTTCTCTATACAATTCTCATGGGATATATTTTGGGTTACTATAACTCAGTGGCGTACCGTGGGAGTAGAACTAGGTCTTCTGTAAAATTACCTTTAACGGATGATCACTCTCAAACGGTTTCCGTTGACTTTGCCTGGTTGTCAATCAAATTGATTCACTCAATAACCAAGAACAATAAGTAAATTATTAGACTAGCTACCGAGTTATTTTGAGATGGCATTATTGTTCTGTGCACCAAACTTGTTACATTTTTCTATATCCGCATTTATGATGACGTGTTATGCGAAGATTCTGACTTTTAAATGGTCCATGCTCCACTTTTTCCAACGTACCGGCCGTCGCTACATATATTTAAGTGCTACCCATTCTATGACGCGAAGAAAAATACTAGCACAGGAAAACTTGATATATTCATTGTTTGTTAATCAGTAAATTAATTGCTTGATTGATAATTAAGAACTATAAGTGGAAACAGGTTGAGAGTAATAGCCGTATAAAGGTATGGTTACCGAAGGCCTATTTTACAGCCGACATTACGCCACTGCTATAACTATGCGCTTTCTGAGCAACGTAAAGTTGGTTTTATATTGGATATTCAGTGGATATTCGTTTTTCAAATTTCAATAGCTAATGACTGAAGCATGTAGGTGCATTTTAATTTACATATTTGTTATCAGTGTAGAACAAAGAGACTTTTACAAGCTTTTTTTTCATATTTCAGGAAAAAAAAAGTCAATGTTGAGCCTATAAAAACACTTGAATTTCAATAGTTCCAATGCCATTTGAATTAGAAGTGTCAAACCAACTTTAATCTCTTTGGAGACATTATTGCTCAAATTTACAACTGATTATTTTTCAAATTTTATTTTTGTAGATTTTAAATGAATTTCCTTTCAAAATAAAACAGCTAAAATTTCAATAGCTTCTGTGACATATGACGAAGACGCCTCAAACCAAGTTTAATGTTGTCAGACATTATAGGTCAAATTTACAACTAATGATTTTTCTAATGTTTTTTTTGTAAATTTTTAATGAATTTTTCTTTTTTTTTTAAAAACGCTAATATTTCAATAGCTTCTGTGACATGTGACTACGATGTCTCAAACCAACTTTAATGTTGTCAGAGACATTATTTCTCCAATTTACAAGCAATATTTTTTCCAATTTTCCCTTTGTGAAATTTACATACATTTTATTCAAAATAAAAGCACTAAAATTTCAATAGCTTCTGTGATATGTGACTAAAATGCCTTAAACCAACTTTAATGTTGTCAGAGACAGTAGCCTATAGCTAAAATTTAAAACTGATTATTTTTCAAATGGTCCCTTTGTATATTTTAAAGGAATTTTTCTTCAAAATAAATACAATAAAATGTCAATAGTTTCTGTGACATGTGACCAAGACACCTCAAAGCAAATTGACTGTTGTCAGAGACAGTATACCTCAAATTTACAACTGATTATTTCTCAAATTTTTCTTTAATTAATTTTTTATTAATTTTTCTCAAAAAAACAACAACTAATGTTTCAATAGCTTTTGTGACAAGTGACTAAGATGCCTCAAACCAACTTTAATGTTGTCAGAGACAGTATAGCTCAATCTACAACTGGATTATTTTTCAAATTTTTCTTTTGTATATTTTAAAGGAATTGTTCTTCAAAATAAATACACTAAAATGTCAATAGTTTCTGTGTCATGTGACCACGACACCTCAAACCAAATTGACTGTTGTCAGAGAGTGTATAGCTCAAATTTACAACTGATTATTTCTCAAATGTTCCTTTTTTAAAATTTCTATTAATTTTTCTCCAAAAAAAAAATACTAATATTTCAATAGCTTTTGTGACATGTGACTAAGATACCTCAAACCAACTTTAATGTTGTCCGAGAGAGTATAGCTCAAATCTACAACTGATTATTTTTCAAATTTTCCTTTTGTATATTTTAAAGGAATTTTTCTTCAAAATAAATACACTAAAATGTCAATAGTTTCTGTGTCATGTGACCAAGACACCTCAAAGCAAATTGACTGTTGTCAGAGAGTGTATAGCTCAAAGTTACAACTGATTATTTCTCAAATGTTCCTTTTTTTAAATTTTAATGAATTTTTATACAAAAAAAAATACTAATATTTCAATAGCTTTTGTGACATGTGACTAAGATACCTCAAACCAACTTTAATGTTGTCAGATACATTACTTCTCCAATTTACAAGTGATGCTTTTACCAATTTTCCCTTTTTAAATTTTAAATCAATTTTTATTCAAAATAAAAACACAAAAATTTCAATAGCTTCTGTGGCATGTGACCAAGACACCTCAAACCAACTTTACTGTTGTCCAAGACATTATTGCTCAAATTTACAAGTGATTATTTTTCAAATTTTATTTTTGTAAATTTTAAATGAATTTTTCTTCAAAATAAAATGGCTAAAACTTCAATAGCTTCTGTGACATATGATGAAGACACCTCAAACCAACTTTAATGTTGTCAAAGACATTATAGCTCAAATATAGACTGGTTTCTCACCAACGTCACAGTAGAGGTGCGCACGCAACACTGGGGCAGAATATTCAATATTGCAAAAGAAATCAACATCAACTTGTAATTGCAGAAGCTGAAATGGATGATGAAGGACACTTGTTTAACTTTGAATATCTTAGTTACATCAACAGTGAGATAGCTAAGCAGTTTGGTGTAAACATGTGTAATATTTATTCAATTTAGTAAGTGTCCAGGAAGTATATAGTTTTCCAGCGTAGATGAGCTGAGGTGGGTTTTAGTCACTTTTTTTTTTGGAATACCCTGTGATTTGTGAACCTGGGGCATGTGGTCCAGGGTTGCCAGACTGTGGGATTTTCCCCTAAATTTAGAGGATTTTAACAATTCATGGGGGAATTTTTAAAGAAAAAATGTATGGGAGTCAATGATAGATGGGGGAATTTAAAAGGAGGTATGGGGGGAAATTGTGAGAAAATTGTATGGGACTCAATTGAAGATGGGGGATTTTCTGAATTTTTTGGGGGGGAAATTAATTCAGGCATCTGGCAACACTGATGTGGTCTGTCTGTGTCTAGACTAGCGTTAGCTAGCCACTGTAACGTTACTGTCTTGGTTGCATCTCACAGCGCTCACATTTGCTAACTGCTAGATTGCCAATGTTAATTTTGTTAAATCTAAAGAATTAACCAGCTTAGAGTTAGCCAACGTATTTCCCGAAAAAGCAAGTTTACACCAGTGAACACTTGGATAAAACAAATAAGATGGATAACGTTAATTGAAACGTAGCTAGATAGCGCCCATTATCGGGCACGCAACCATATTGGAACTTCCTCGACAGCTGATTTGCCAATGCGGTAAAAAAATATATATATATTTGCTTTGTCTATAGCACATTCACAATATTAGCAAAATGTGTGTTGTTGTTTTTTTAAACTCTAGTTCATTGTAATCAACTCAACTAGCAAGCACCAACATCAAGAAGTGCCATTTTTTACATGTCCACTCGAGGGCGCGGTAGGTGAAGAAATAAATCCAATGAGATGGACTGCCATGTGTAAATAATCCAGTTAGCCAGCCATCTTACCACCATAATGGGAATTCAAAAGGTATTTTTCTTGATTCAATAAACTAATAACTGATTATTAAAACAACAAAAATCATGAGCTTCTTTTATGCACTGCAACAGCTCCCCTTTTTTGGCAGTAACCTACTAGCCTACTGTCTCATCTAAAAGTAAAAAATAAATAAAAAAGACTACCGGTCACTTCTAACTTACATGTTCATTGGATTAAAAGTTATCTTATCGTTTTTTGAATCTAATAAATATAATATGTTCAATAGTAACGTTATGTGCCCAAATAATATCAGTATCGTAGCTTTGTTGTTCACAAAAGTTTCTGTTTTCTGCCCGAAACAGGGTTCGGTACACTAGCTAGCTAACCATTACAGAAGAAAACACTGGTAGTAGCTAGGCTACTAGTGCCCTTTCTGTTCTGGCTAAAACTAAAAGTAGGTTAACGATAGGCTTTAGTTAAACATTAAGTTATCAACACATCATCACACAGACAATTTACTAACACAATAGTTGTCAGCTGCACCACCTTTGTGTGTGTTAAGTAGCCTAACGTTAGCTAGCTAGACAGGCTATGTCGACTCCTATCTGGCCAAACACAATAAAATATTAACGGCGTAACACAGAAGTTACAGCTAACGTTAGCTATATCAGTTTCAAGCAGACTAGACAATTTTTTAAAATTTGTTAATGTGGTGTATCCTATCTGTCCAAGTTATTAAGTTGGACTAACGTTAAAAATTAAGTTGTCAACTTGCCGCTGATCAAAAATTGACAGTTTATGACGTTACAACAAAAAAAGTTGTAGCCTAATAAGACTAACACTAGCTATAATTTGTATAACTGTGCCAAGATGAAAGTGAAATAAAAGAACCAGAAACAAAATTAGATGCACTTGGTCCGTTAAATCGTTGATGATCAAGTTCACCGCATTGTGATAGCCTGCCAAGGTGATACACTTTTTGCCCCAGGGTTGCGCACGCATCCTCTTTTGTTTACAAACAAGAAATGGGTCTATACAGCTGATTATTTTTAACTTTTTCCTTTTGTAAATTTTAAATGTATTTTTCTTCAAATAAAAAATGCTAACATTTCAATAGCTTCTCTGACATGTGACTAAGATGCCTGAAACCAACTTGAATGTTGTCAGAGACATTATAGTTCCAATTTACAACTGATTATTTTTCACATTTTCCTTTTGTAAATTTTAATTAAATCTTTCTTCAAAATAAAAGCACTAAAATTTCAATTGTTCTGTGACGTGAGACTAAGATGCCTCAAACTAACTTTACTGTTGTTAAAGATATTATTGCTCAAATTTAAAACATGATTCTTTGTATTTTCCTTTTGTAAAATTTTAATGAATTTGTATTCACAATGAAAGCACTACAATTCCAATAGCTTCTGTGGCATGGTACCAAGTTGCCTCAAACAAACTTTGCCATCATAGACATGATTGCTCAAATTTACAACTTTTGTAATTTTGACAGGAAAATGTGAAAAAGTAATGTAAATGTCAAGAGCTTCTTGTAACCTGAGGCCTGAGACCAATGTCACTATTATCATGCAACTTCCCTCAACTTCGTTAAAATTGCTATTTTTTTCTGTGCTTACGAAAATGCATTGAGTTGTTATAAATAAAACAGTCACACTTCAATAGCTTGTTAAGGGTTGTTTCTCCTGACAAATTTTCCTATTGACCTCTATGGAAAAAGAAGTCAGGAGAAGAAACCCTTCAAGTTATCCATCCATATCTACTGTATTTCTGGCAACAGAGTGATGGTTTAAGGCTTGTTTGATACGTCAGACCCTTGATGACTTAGAGCCATTATAGTTAATATAAAGAATCATGTTGTAAATTTGAGCAATACTATCTTTAACAATAGTAAAGTTAGTTTGAGGCATCTTAGTCACACGTCACAGAACAATTGAAATTTTAGTGCTTTTATTTTGAAGAAGAGTAGGCGAGCCTATTTAATGAAGGAAGATACAGAGAAATATCGCAATTGGCAGAAATGTAAGATTTAAAATGTAACGTTCTGAAAACATGAACCTAGGCTACATGTTTCAGAGTAATAGCACCTCTTGGCCTTTACATTTTCTGAGTGTAGTTAGTAGCCTACTAGTTGTTAGCTTGCTGATAGTTAGCATGCCAGACGGCTAGGTAACGTTACGAAGATCAATATAGCCTAGCCTACTTTGCTGAATAAAATACAGTATATGTTCGCTGGGCTACTTGAATAATTTCACTAACCTCAGCTAAATAGTTTGCAAGTTCGCGTGATCTTTGATCAGCTCGGGTACTAGCCTATGATCAGCCCAAAATGATTAGCCTATTTCTGTTGCTTAGATAAATATATTAACTTTAATTAATATGCAATTTGAGTTTAATGGAGCAGATGAGAACATTTGTAAGGGAACTGATCCAACCATTCGCTCGTCCGCATTTGCCAGAAGACGATTATTATTTATTTATTTTTACTGTCAGGTTGAACGTCTTATGGATTTCCTTGTAGTAATATCACATTCGAAGAATTTGACGTAGTCTATGAAAAGCTTGCACGAGTTCACCATTACTGGAAGTCAAGCATTCTGCTACTGCTTTTATGGCTCCAGTGCCGAAGTCTGACTGCCTGTCAGAATTTGACAACCCCCCGCGTGCACGCGCGCCCACTCTGCATTATTAGCTACTTTCTTTGTGACTCTGCTCCTTCTCCTTTCGCGATTTCCGACTAATATCTTCCGTCTTTCGGTGGATGATTGGATTGTGGCCCATTGTTCAAGAACGACAGTCTCTAGTTCTTTGAGGGATGAAGGAGGTGGAAATCTAGTTTGCACTTCGTGCTCCAGAACTTAGCATAAAGGTTCAATTATATTTAGATCTGGTGATTGTGCAGGCCATGGAAGGCATTTGACGACATCCTTGTGTGTTGGAATATGGGGACATCATAGGGTGCACCTGGTCTTGTAAAATGGTTTCATATTGTTTGCCTGTTACATGTCCATGGAAGAGAAATCATTGGACCCAATGAGTCCCATGAAATGGCTGCCCATACCATTACAGAACCACCACCATACTTAACAGTTGGCAACAGACATTGTGGATTGAATGCCTCCTTAGGCTTTCTCCAAACATAAACCCGTCCAGATGTATTAAAAAGAGTAAAAGATGACTCATCAGATCATATCACTTTTCTCCATTGCTCAGGGGTCCAGGTTTTGTGTTGAACCATGTTATACGTTTTTGTGCATTAGCCTTGGATACAATGTAGTGTTCTGTTGAGTGCTGAAGTGACAGTTTTTAACTCATTCTACTGTCTGGCACTTACAGCACAGCCTGCCGTATATCTAGACTAATTAGCTATAGTGGTGTAACGGAACGTAGTTGATACGTGATCCGTACGGATCGCCCCCCACGGTTCGGCACGCATGTGAACCGCGGATTAATTGCAAAATTTAACCATCATAGTGAATTACAGTTTTACTGCCGCTGGTACTTTTAAAAGTATTGTAGCGAGCGCGGAGAATGAGGGAGAGAGACAGCAGTTTGCAGTACCCGAATCGCTCTAGCCGAGCTTCGGTTTATTCACGCTACCTTACCAGCTCTTAAAAGAGCCGTTGGCTTATTCCAGGATCCAGCTCAGCGTTGTTGACAGTTGAAGCACCTTCTTAGACTGACGCTTCAGGTACTGCCTTATATTTCAACAAGTCGGCTGTGATTGGCGCAAACACTTACAACTTCCCAGCCAATCACAGCCACACATAAATTACAGTTAGCTTACGGTTACGTTTAAATTAAAGTGACAGTTAAATGAGTTACAGTTTACAGTTACGTTAACACAATTCACGGCTAACAAGCTAACACAATTAAAACACACACAGCACGTTATTTACAATTATTTACACTTCAACCGGGTAGCGGCTCACTACCCGGTCCTAGCTGGCCAGCTGACAACCCCCAGGCCGCCACATTGCCCCCACCCAAGGGGTCACAAGTCTCCGACGACCCCGCAGTCCAACCACAACTCACATCAAAGTCCCGTAAGTGGCCTGGGGGCCGCCGGTGTCGTTTAGGTCTCCCGGTAGCGCTCAGCGGAGTGTCGCTGGGCTCAGGCTCACTGGGTAACAGTGTCGCTGCTCACCTCCGGCTCAGCTGCATCAGGAGTTGCCAGGGGCCTGTAGGGTGCTAGCCGGTGTAGCACCACCAGGCGCCCCCGACCTCCGGCTCAGCTGCATCAGGAGTTGCCAGGGGCCTGTAGGTGGTAGCCAGTGTAGCACCACCAGGCGCCCCCGACCTCCGGCTCAGCTGCATCAGGAGTTGCCAGGGGCCTGTAGGTGGTAGCCAGTGTAGCACCACCAGGCGCCCCCGGCCTGGCATCCTGATGCGATAAACCACCTCCGAGAGCCGTTCAACAATTTCTCCAGGCCCCCGCCAGCTCGCTCGCAGCTTGGGCGACAGGCCCTTCTTCCGCTCAGGGCAATAAATCCAGACCTGCTCTCCCGCTGCAAAGGCCCGTCCTCTGCAGCGCGTGTCGTACCACCGCTTCTGCTTAACGCCGGCGGAGGCCTGGGCCTTGCGGGCGAAGTCGTGAGCGACGGAGGAGGCGGTTCCGCAGCCGGTGGTAGTACTCCTCCCGAGTACGGCTGGGTCGAAGAAGGTGCTTCAACTGCATTGTCGGCTTCGCGAGCGTGCCGTCACGGCTTACCGATGCCGGATCCTCCTGTCTGCCGCTGAAGCCGTCCGGTCGCCTGGACACTCGCACTGCGGGAATCTGCCACTCGGGGCTGGTTATAGCCCCGGCCTTCCTCGCCTTCCTGCGGGTCAGCTCGCCGATCGTCCGCTCCAGTTCCTCCATCTCCCCCAGTAGGGCTCGTTCCATCCCACTTCTGACACCAATGTAGCGAGCGCGGAGAATGAGGGAGAGAGACAGCAGTTTGCAGTACCCGAATCGCTCTAGCCGAGCTTCGGTTTATTCACGCTACCTTACCAGCTCTTAAAAGAGCCGTTGGCTTATTCCAGGATCCAGCTCAGCGTTGTTGACAGTTGAAGCACCTTCTTAGACTGACCAGGAATACGCTTCAGGTACTGCCTTATATTTCAACAAGTCGGCTGTGATTGGCGCAAACACTTACAACTTCCCAGCCAATCACAGCCACACATAAATTACAGTTAGCTTACGGTTACGTTTAAATTAAAGTGACAGTTAAATGAGTTACAGTTTACAGTTACGTTAACACAATTCACGGCTAACAAGCTAACACAATTAAAACACACACAGCACGTTATTTACAATTATTTACACTTCAACCGGGTAGCGGCTCACTACCCGGTCCTAGCTGGCCAGCTGACAACCCCCAGGCCGCCACATTATTATACCATGGCTTGGATAAATACTCGATTCTGATTGGCTGGAGGGTGGGCATTTATTTCGTTAAACCGCCCGGCAATGAAGTAGCGCTGGCAACATTTTAATCACCGTTCTAAATTAATACGCCGTCTACGTTATCTGCTGCCAGCGCCATTAGAGTCGACCCTTATATGAATGGTATCCATAGCAACACCAACAGCTGATTAATAAAGCCGGCAAATAACGCTAAATCCACTGATTTGAAAAGTTTGTCTTCGCCAAATATCTTAGTTACAACAACTTTAATCTAGCAAAGACGTTTTGTGGTTAGAGGTGCAGTATTTATTCAGTTTGGAAATATGAACGTAACATAGTAGGGCTTTACCTAATGTAAGGTAACGCTGACGTGAGCAACGCTGGTTGCGAATGCGAACAAGTTACTTCACAAAGCACATTAATCTGTATATTAAAAAAAACATTTTATCCAGCGAAATGTCTTAGATATGACACGTTACATCTAACAGTAACAAACTCTGTATCTACAGTAGGCTATTTTTTTCAGATGTTCCCATCTCATGATGCAGATCGTGAAATGCAATTTCCTTAGCCTGGGCTGTTTAAAATAGGCTGCGTGACCAAAGCATTTTTAAAACGCAAGACGGAGAGAGATGGGTAAATTGAGTTGCGGTTTCATGCAATTTTCTTAAATAATCTAACTAATGACAAAAATAACCAAAATTGGTGCCAATTTTATGGTATAAAGTTGAGAAGGAACTATTTGCTTCCATATAGAATCAATTGTTTTCAGAACTACCAACGAGAGGTTTTTGCATAACTACGGACAAAATAGAACTAGTAACGAGAAATAGAATTGAATGTTGTTTTCATTTAAAACCATGGGCAAAAGTTCCTTGCTTTAAGTGTTTTACAGAATAAATGGAAAGCAAAGATATACTTGTCTCCCTTTTTTTTTTTGCTGATCCGAAAAATGATCCGATCCGTGACTCAAAACCGTGATACGATCCGAACCGTGAGTTTTGTGATCCGTTGCACCCCTAATTAGCTACCCTTTGAAGGTGATGTCATACAATACTGTGCTCTGGCACTAAAAAAAAAATAGCACACCACTGCACATGTACCAAATAAATTCACCAAACTGTAATAATTGTTCTCCAATTTGTCTCCATCGTCACCGTCTGACCTGAATATCCTGCTCACCCTGCAACTCTACCCATACCTTACCATAGCTGTAGTCCTCACTAACCCTTTTTTCAATCACTTTTCTAAATTGTTGTGAAATTGAGGTAATGGTATAGTAATTTATGTCTAACACACCTATGTGTATAGTACATGCATTTTTACATACTATTTGCGTATATACAAATTTTCACAAGGTGTTTGCAGACGAATACATGAAGTTTGCACAGATTTCCAATATACCCAATAATGTAATTGAGACCATTACTAATTGCCAATTTAATGTGGGGGACTGAACAAAATATCCAAGACATGCCAATTATCTCAATCTCATTATTTATTTTTTATTACATGTTGTGTTTGAGTAACAGGTAACTTAAAACAGAGTGCAGATTTCTGAAAGGCACATCATCAAAAATAATCAGGCTTGCAGAAATGTAAATTACAGCGCTTTGGATTTTTGCGTTCTCTCATGTACTTGCTTCGACATAATGATATGTGCTCTATGGGCATCTGTTATGACCCCGGCTCGAACACAAATGATTGAAAACACAAAAGGGAACAGTTACAAAATGATTTTATTAAAATATCACAATAGACAGACACAGAACAAGGGGAAAGGTTGTTGGTTGAAGTATGGGCAAACAAGAAACATTTAACATATGGATCAAAAATCCAAAGAGACTTAAGCCCTGCAGATGGCAGGATAATTGCACTTCTGTTGATTTCTGATAAATAAATCATAAAAATCACTATTGCATCATTTTCATTTTCAATCTTTTCATCAGTATGGGGGGGGCAGATATCTATGGGTCCAAAACCCTAACCCTATACATGTCATAAAATGAGTTTTGTGTCCACTAGTACAAAAGCATACACCTTGCTAGTCCCACAAACCCCATCAGAAGTACGCCAATTAATGCCACGCTCATGTAGTTCAATACATTCATTTACATTACATTACAGGTATTTAGCAGACGCTCTTATCCAGAGCGACTTACAAATTCAGTCAGTTTTCCCCGAAAAGTAAACAAGATTCACATAACAACACAACGTTAACAATTTTAGATATTTAAGTGCTTTCTTAATTCTTACGTTAATTTAATTAACATAAAACTAACCTTCTGCATCTTACGTTGTCGTAAAATTTCTTCTTACCGTGAAAAACGACGACATGTTTACAATTTCGGACAGATGTTAAGGTAAATCTATCACCACGGTGGCACTTTCGCCACAAGTCAGCAATTATACCGGGAAATGCCCTCTTTGAAAACAAAAAACGAATGAATATAAAAAGGTTAGTCTGTTACTGCATACCCGTTTTTGCTAAAGCTGCATCATAGCTATGATAACGCGGAGCTGTCAAAACTATAACAGCACGGAAACCCTTTAAAAAAAACAAAATAAAAACCGTAGCTAGGCTACACGTAGCCTATGGCTATGACAAATTAAGGACTAAACAAGCCACATTTTAGTTAACAAAACTCAAGTACGCTAATTTAGATATCCAGTGAGCACAAGTGGCATACAGAACTAGTTCACTTTTTTTTAGCAGCATTTTTTGTAAGTATAAACCGAACTATTTAAAAAAAAAAAATACAATTGTTTTGATTTATTTATTTAAGTATGAGCCGAAGTATGCCTTCCTAGCGTGTCTCTCCGTGGCTCAGTCTGTAGCGCGGCGTACGTAGGATTCCCGTGGTCTTTGCGACATTGTGGGTTCGAATCCGACCTTTTCCTCTTGTCTCTACACTGTGCTGTCCAATAAAGCTCAAAGGCTATTACACCTATTTTAAGAAAGTAGTCCATTTTAGTACTTATAAACTTTTGTAGCCACAATTTCCTCTATATTCTCAGCTACCTTGAATTGAGAGAAAATGCTGTTAGCTATAAGTTAGAGTGAAGGAAATGTAGAGACCTAGCTACTCACTCCAAAAGTCTCTGGGACCTCAGATGGATATCTGGCTTCTCTGTCGAACATGAGGTAGAATGCGGAGTGCTTGGTGGTGATCTGTACTTTGGTGCGCAAGCCAAACATGGCTGCACTGAGGTCCCAGTTCCAAGGATTCTCTTCCACCAATTTGGTGAGAGTTTTGAAACATATTGACATTGTTATGAAATACTATTTCGATTGTAAAGCATAGCTTATGATTGCGATGTGTGACCCAAATCACACTGCTTAATACAATACCAAAATAGAATACTTAACACAGTGACTATAGTACCATTTAGTGGTGTAAATGTGTCAAGGTCAGTTTAGTGTCAAGTCCACATTGCTTTGTCACTGTCCCATTCATTCTTTCAACCTATCCACTGGTCTGTGGATGGTAAGGTGCGCAGAAGCTCCTCTCGATGTCCAGCTTCTGGCAGAGAGCCATATTCAGCTGAATTTTATGGACAACAGTCGGTTAGTACAAAAGAAAACTGAGTGAAGGGAGCCTCAGCCATTTTTTTGGGTAATGATACGGACTGCACAGGGAAAGATATTGAGAAATGATTGAAAATGCATTGTAATAGGACAATAGGACAGCACCTTATTCCTGAACTCCCCTCCTCGGTTGGTGAGAATTTGTTTTGGTGCCCCAAACTTGAATTCTACAATGAACTGTGCAAAGAATTCTACAATGCACTGTGCTACATCCTCTGCTTTCTTAGACTTCAGCGTATATGCCTCAGCCCACTTGGTCTTGTAGTCAATCATGACTAGTGGTGTAACGGAACGTAGTTGATCCGTGATCCGTACGGATCGCCCCCCACGGTTCGGCACGCATGTGAACCGCGGATTAATTGCAAAATTTAACCATCATAGTGAATTACAGTTTTACTGCCGCTGGTACTTTTAAAAGTATTATGGCTTGGATAAATACTCGATTCTGATTGGCTGGAGGGTGGGCATTTATTTCGTTAAACCGCCCGGCAATGAAGTAGCGCTGGCAACATTTTAATCACCGTTCTAAATTAATACGCCGTCTACGTTATCTGCTGCCAGCGCCATTAGAGTCGACCCTTATATGAATGGTATCCATAGCAACACCAACAGCTGATTAATAAAGCCGGCAAATAACGCTAAATCCACTGATTTGAAAAGTTTGTCTTCGCCAAATATCTTAGTTACAACAACTTTAATCTAGCAAAGACGTTTTGTGGTTAGAGGTGCAGTATTTATTCAGTTTGGAAATATGAACGTAACATAGTAGGGCTTTACCTAATGTAAGGTAACGCTGACGTGAGCAATGCTGGTTGCGAATGCGAACAAGTTACTTCACAAAGCACATTAATCTGTATATTAAAAAAAACATTTTATCCAGCGAAATGTCTTAGATATTACACGTTACATCTAACAGTAACAAACTCTGTATCTACAGTAGGCTATTTTTTTCAGATGTTCCCATCTCATGATGCAGATCGTGAAATGCAATTTCCTTAGCCTGGGCTGTTTAAAATAGGCTGCGTGACCAAAGCATTTTTAAAACGCAAGACGGAGAGAGATGGGTAAATTGAGTTGCGGTTTCATGCAATTTTCTTAAATAATCTAACTAATGACAAAAATAACCAAAATTGGTGCCAATTTTATGGTATAAAGTTGAGAAGGAACTATTTGCTTCCATATAGAATCAATTGTTTTCAGAACTACCAACGAGAGGTTTTTGCATAACTACGGACAAAATAGAACTAGTAACGAGAAATAGAATTGAATGTTGTTTTCATTTAAGACCATGGGCAAAAGTTCCTTGCTTTAAGTGTTTTACAGAATAAATGGAAAGCAAAGATATACTTGTCTCCCTTTCTTTTTTTTTGCTGATCCGAAAAATGATCCGATCCGTGACTCAAAACCGTGATACGATCCGAACCATGAGTTTTGTGATCCGTTGCACCCCTAATCATGACGTCCCTGTGCAGTCCGTCTCATTACCCAAAAACATGGCTGAGGCACCCTTCACTCAGTTTTCTTTTGTACTAACTGACTGTTGTCCATAAAATTCAGCTGAATATGGCTCTCTGCCAGAAGCTGGACATCGAGAGGAGCTTCTGCGCACCTTACCATCCACAGACCAGTGGATTGGTTGAAAGAATGAATGGGACAGTGACAAAGCAATGTGGACTTGACACTAAACTGACCTTGACACATTTACACCACTAAATGGTACTATAGTCACTGTGTTAAGTATTCTATTTTGGTATTGTATTAAGCAGTGTGATTTGGGTCACACATCGCAATCATAAGCTATGCTTTACAATCAAAATAGTATTTCATAACAATGTCAATGTTTCAAAACTCTCACCAAATTGGTGGATGAGAATCCTTGGAACTGGGACCTCAGTGCAGCCATGTTTGGATTGCGCACCAAAGTACAGATCACCACCAAGCACTCCCCATTCTACCTCATGTTCGACAGAGAAGCCAGATATCCATCTGAGGTCCCAGAGACTTTTGGAGTGAGTAGCTAGGTATCTACATTTCCTTCACTCTAACTTATAGCTAACAGCATTTTCTCTCAATTCAAGGTAGCTGAGAATATAGAGGAAATTGTGGCTACAAAAGTTTATAAGTACTAAAATGGACTATACTTTCTTAAAATAGGTGTAATAGCCTTTGAGCTTTATTGGACAGCACAGTGTAGAGACAAGAGGAAAGGTCGGATTCGAACCGACAATGTCGCAAAGAGCACGGGAATCCTAGTTAGGCCACGCTACAGACTGCGCCACGGGGAGACACGCCAGGAAGGCACACTTCGGCTCATACTTAAATAAATAAATCAAACAAATTGTATTTAAAAAAAAAAAAAAAAGTTCGGTTTATACTTACAAAAAAATGCTGCTAAAAAAAAGTAAACTAGTTCTGTAAGCCACTTGTGCTCACTGGATATCTAAATTAGCTTACTTGAGTTTTATTAACTAAAATGTGGCTTGTTTAGTCCATAATTTGTCATAGCCATAGGCTACGTGTAGCCTAGCTATGGTTTTTATTTTGTTTTTTTTAAGGGTTTCCGTGCTGTTATAGTTTTGACAGCTCCGCGTTATCATAGCTATGATGCAGCTTTAGCAAAAACGGGTATGCAGTAACAGACTAACCTTTTTATATTCATTCGTTTTTTGTTTTCAAAGAGGGCATTTCCCGGTATAATTGCTGACTTGTGACGAAAGTGCCGCCGTGGTGATCGATTTACCTAAACATCTGTCAGATGTCGTCGTTTTTCACGGTAAGAAGAAATTTTATGACAACGTTCATTTTACGTTAATCTAACGTTAATCTCACTTTCCATACCCTCCACCACGGCAAATACCCATCACAGAAACAACGCTCATTTCTAGCTAGCTAGCGTAGCTAACGATAGCTTCGCTATCATAAATGTGGCCATCATGAAAGAAACTGAGCTAGCTACCTTTTTCTCCAGCGATGCTGTGTGCTTCGTGGAATATCAGTTTTCTCCACGAGGTACCTTTTGTACTTCATAGTTTTCTCAACAAAAGACAATTGTGCTGCCAGCTCTAGCTACCACATCTCCCGGTTTAATCCCTTTTGAGGTTGATCCAAACTTTGCAAAGCATCATGGGACGTAGTTTATGGGAAAATGTATTTCAGTGGAAAATGTGCATCGACCACAGACCAGAGATGTAACTAGCTAGATTCGTAATGATATCTAGCCTATTATCGATAGTGACTAGAATAATTTTGATAAATCAACGCGGACATCCAAAAGTGACGATTCTCCAGAAGGCGAACATCCTAAACACAAGGTCGTCCCTGCTCGCTTACCGTATCCACGGGAAATTCAAAATTAACCGCCAAATCTGCCGCCAGCCCGCCACAATTTAATAGCCCTCACACTGAGCGGTAAAGTGAAGCTGGACGCCGAAGACCTGTGGCAGAGTCATGTTTGTTCTTGTGGAATGGCAAGATTTTCAAGAATATGGAAGGTGGAGCATTGTTCCAACGTCCCATATCAGAGATCACAGACAATTTTATGTAGTAGAGTGGAGGGCCGGATCCAAGAAGCCTAAAAGCGGGTGGCCTGTGTATGAGGCGGCAGTACACAAAATGGCAGGTAAAGTTAACGTGAAATTGCCTCAACTCTTCCATGATAATACGTTAGCAATGTAATGTAATGTTTTCTGTTCTGCTTACTTACATTTTAATATAACATTAGCTGTAGTTAGTTGAAACTGCTTTAATCTAAATAGCTAACGGTATCTAAGCTAATTATGGCACTAATTATTTCTAGCTCCTCCTAGCTAAGGTAACGTTACATTGGTAAGTTAAGTTAACGTTAACCTTACCTGGCTAACGTTAGTGCTGCATAATGAGAAAAAAGCCACCGTCATTATTATAAAAAAAAATTGTATATTAAGAGATCATTTAAATCTGATGTTTGAGGCTAATATTAACACTTAATCATGTGTTACTTTACGTGTCCCACAGAGAAGCAGTCAACCCTTGAAACCATACTAAAGGAAAAGCTGGACAGTGTTAACGTTACAGAAATTTCTGCAAAAAGAGTCAGCAAGCCTAACCCTAAGTTTGTGGAGGAAGAATATGAAGAACCTACACCAAACAAGGTTAACGTTAGCTACATCAACTTCTTATTCAGATTAACATATTATTTATTCAATCAATCAATCAATCAATCAATCAATCAATCAATCTTTATTTATATAGCACATTTCATACCGCTTTAGTGCATGGTCTTGTGAATGCTTGCATAATGGAATTTAATTAATCTATTCATTTTTCTTTGCTTTTTTTTTTAGAGGCAAGCCGGCTCCAATAGGGACCTTTTAGATAAAATCAAAAAAGCACACTTGGCACCCCCAAATTCTGTGGATACACACCCTGCTGCTCCAGATTCTACATTGCAAGAGCTCAAGGCTGAGAATGAGGCCCTTAAGAAGTATGTGGACAAACTGAAAACAACTGTTGTCCATCGTACGTGTTTTAAAATCTTTAACTGTATGTATGATCATGCATAACACAAAAATGTATCAATTTTAGTTCACTCTGTTTTTGCCATCTCTAGAAATACCAAAAATCCTCAGTGTAATGGAGCGTCTCGAGAAATGGCTGCAGACAAGGGAGCAGCGCCCACAGCCAGAGGTGGGATCACCCTCCACCACACAGGAAAATGTGAGTATGGTTTTCACTTGGAATTTCACAATTTTATATACTTTTAGTAGGTTATTTTGCGCATCAGGGCAGTCTAATACAGTGTTTCCCACAGGTTTAAAGCTTGTATCAACATGATCTTGATATCAGACTTAAACATGTTTATATTAGAGATTTTGTAAGCAGAACATTCTACTAAGCTGGAAGTACACTACATGGCCAAAAGTATATGGACACCTGCTCATCCAACATCTCATTCCAAAATCATGGCCATTAATATGGAATTGGTCCCATTTGCTGCTATAAGAGCCTCCACTCTCCTGGGAAGGATTTCCACTAGATGTTGGAACATTGCTGTGTGGATTTGATTCCATTCAGTCAGAAGAGCATTACTGAGGTCGGGCACTGATGTGGGCCTATTAGGCCTGGCTCACAGTCGGCTTTCCAATTGATCTCAATGGTGTTTGATGGGGTTGAGTTCAGGGCTCTATGCAGACCAGTCAAGTTCTTCCATACCAATCTCGACAAGCCATTTCTGTATGGACCTCTATTTGTGCATGGGGGCATTGTCATTCTGAAACAGGAAATGGCCTTCCCCAAACTTGTCACAAAGTTGGAAATCCAGAATCATCTAGAATGTCATTGTATGCTGTAGTGTTAAGATTTGCCTTCACTGGAACTAATGAGTCTAGCCTGAACCATGGAAAACAGCTGGGGCTGTCCACATACTTTTTGCCATATAGTGTATATATGTACACTGAGCACCATAATTCATTGGACAGTGACACATTTTTTGTTATTTTGGTTCTGTACTCTAGCACTTTATGTATTTAACATACTGTAGATCACTGTTACTTCACACTTGGAAGTAGAGAAGCCCCTTCCCTTAAGTTCTTCTGTGAAATGTTGTGTTTTTCTTATTCTCTTTGTCTTTTTTGTTGCCCCCAGTTGTTCACTGCACCCCTGTATGCTTCCTCTGTCCTATGCTAATCTATTTTCCCTAGTTAAAGATTTTTTTAAAGCCTTAAGTAAGTGTGTTTTTTGTGTGTGTAGTTTGAAATTCATCCAGGCACTGAGGTATGTGTGCCCCGAAACGTGTGGTGGTCTGCCAACCATGCCAACAGCGCCACTACCATGGCACGGGTCCTACTGCTTGGCGTTTTTGATATGGAGACCCTTTTGAAAAGTAATCTTTGAGGTACGTCATTGGTTGCAGAAATGTTTATTTTGTATAGTATGCAGCATAATACGGACCACCAAGGGTGCCACAATAATTAATTAATAAATAAATGGAAATTAATAAACAAAATAATCCATAAATAATTCTGGAAATTTATATTAAAAATGTTATTTTGATATAATATTAATATAAAATTACATGAACAAGTAAATAAATCTGGAAATGAATAGAGAATTGTCAATGTTGCATAACAGAAGCTACATAACAGAATGATCTCTAATTGCAGGGATTCACACAGTATCAAATTCACTTACATGATCAGGCCTTCTGTGGTAAAACTAATCCTGTCTGGATAGGCTAATTCACTGAAATTATTTTTAAGGTCTAATGTGTAAAATCATGTGTTGCCTTTTAGGGGAAAATCCAAGAGAGAGAGTGGTGAGGTGAAGGAGGCCCTTGACACAAACAAGGTGGATGCCATTATGGGTAAGTATGTCTTATTGCTCTTGTAGTGATGTCCCCAGCCACACAACCATGGTAGTGTACGACATATGTTTTGGGTCATATGTACGTTTATATCATATACAGTGCCCTCCACTATTATTGGCACCCCTGGTAAAGATGAGTAAAAAGGGTTATAAAAAATTAACCGTTTGGTGAATTAGCTTAATCTCACAGTGGAAAAAATGAGAAAAATCCAACCTTCAATTGAAGTAAATTTGTTATGAGAAGAGAAGAAAAAAAATCCCTCATCAAAAATAACAAAACCATGTGTGCCACAATTATTGGCACCCCTGCATTTATATATAGAATAAAGTAATCATTTTTAATATTTGGTCACATATCTTTTGCATGCCATGACTTCTGGATGTCTGTGACCCAACAACATCAAAAGACTATCTTATTTTCTGGTACTTTTACAAACGATACTATAACGTCTCTGCATTTCAATGGATCTCTATGGGAATTGGGGGGTGGGACTAGATTTAGCTGTAAATTACACTGGAACAGTATGGAACACATGGTTGGGTAAATGGCTTTAAGTCATCAAGCGTCTGACGTATCAAACAAGCTTTAAACCATCACTCTGCTGCCAGAAATACAGTAGATATGGCTCTATATAGACCCTTGATGACTTACAGCCATTTTACCAACCATGTATTCCATACTGTTCCAGCATAATTTACAGCTAACTCTAGTCCCACCCCCCAATTCCCATAGAGATCCATTCAAATGCAGAGACGTTATAGTATCGCTTGTAGGAGTACCAGAATATAAGATATCAAGTCTTTTGATGTTGTTGGGTCACAGACATCAGGTAGTCATGGCATGCAAAGGATATGTGACCAAATATTAAAAATGATTACTTTATTCTATATATAAATGCAGGGGTGCCAATAATTGTGGCATGTGGTTTTGTTAAAAATAATTGTACTAAAATTAAAGTTTTGGATTTTTCTCATTTTTTTCAGTGTGAGATTAAGCTAATTCACCAAACGGTGAATTTTTAATAACCCTTTTTACTCATCTTTACCAGGGGTGCCAATAATAGTGGAGAGCACTGTACTCTTAGTCAATTCTGTGGCATGAAGATTAATTAAACTCCAAGCAGTCAGATTCTAGTCTATACCTTTAAATTAATGTTTTCATCTTTATATATTGCAATGAGCTGCTGATGCAAACCGCTGCCTTGAATGTGGGGACTTGAATTAAAATGCATTCTCTCTTCCTTATCACAGAAGCAGTAATCCAGAGATTCCCTGGTACCACCAAGGGCCACCTGGGGGTGGCGCTGAACCAAAAAATGACTGAATTGCGGGCCTTGAGGACCAAATTGAATACTTGATTGTCTTAATAAAGGTTTTGTAAATGAGCAATTGCATTTGTTATTCTCTTTTATTGACTCATGATTTGAGCTAAAAGTGGCTTTATATGTAGGTAATACAATTATTTTATATGTGTAATATTAAAAGTTCCACTTACATGAAACATATATTTCAAATATATTGGCAGTTCATATATGCCACATATATGCAAATAATGTGTATGTGGTATACATGAGTAACATATAGGTATGTTATATAAGCTGCTTTTTAAATGGCTAATATATGTCAGACATATATGGACATATATGAAAATGTTCCAATATTTAATAGGTTTCATATACGGTATTTAATATAGGCATATATGTTATTCCCTCCTATGTCCATATATGCCATATATGGAAATCCCCTATATGTACATATATTAGATTTCCGTATGGGATAATTTGCAAGAATCAGTAGCCCAGGCCTTACGTTTAAAGCAGATAAAATACATGTAAAGTAGGCTATAGTTTATTTTTAAAACAGCATTAACGTAGGCAGTGGCGCCCCCAGCTGTACGCAGAGTACGCAGTCTGCGTACCTTAGCAACAACAGCAAAATTAGTATTTCCATTAAAACTGACGTGAATTGTCAAAGTCTCTGCCTCTCTGTTTCTACGATGTTGAGGAATGATATTTGCTTATTGTCTTAGTTGTATTGCCTGGTTATTGTATTTTCCAAGTTTTGCATATTTCAAACATTTGAAAGTGATTGGAGGATCATCATCCCGCCGTTAACACCGTTGAAAGTGATTGGAGGATCACCTTTTTCTTTAGACCGGGAAAAGTTTAGAGTTGCCTTTTTACTTGTCAGTCAAGATAACTAACTTAAACGAATACTTCATAGCATACTGAAAGTTCTTCTTACGATGCCCGTGTCTACTGCTTCGGTCGAGCGCTCATTCAGCTGTTTGAGACGTCTGAAAACCTACCTACGGAACAGCATGACAGACGCGATTGGCGATTATAAACATTCACAATGACTTTGAAATCGACACAGAGCGGGTGCTTAGGGAATTTGACGCAACTGGGACAAGGAGGGTCAATCTCACATTCTAAAGCCCTATTCGGACGGGATACATTTTCAGGACAATGTCTAAAGTAGCTAATTATTACCACAGGACGTCTGTAATGTTAATGGCCGATTCGGATGGGATAAAGTAGCTATCTCCGTAAGCAGCGTCTAGAATTACAGAGATGGGAGTGTCTACTCTATGTTGTCGTCACACCGAAAATGTTCCCCACGAATCATACAACGTTACACATCCTATCTTCACTGCAAACTGAGCCGCCAAAAAAAAAAACTGGAGACAATGTTGACATGGCAAACATGTCCACAAAAAGCGTGAGGAATCCTGCAATTACACGGTACGCCTCTTTATTAACGTTAGCTTGAAAAGAAACAGTGTTAGGCCATAACATGTATATAAGGCTATAGCTAGGCTACAATAGCTTACCTAAAACGGCCACAAGCGTTGCCCCACTGTAGCCTACTTTTTAGCCTGTTTTTTTTTTTTTGCTCTCTGTCTTCTTATTTAATGTAACGTTACATTCATTTAGAGGTCGGTCAATAGTTGGACCGAAGAGAGCACAACCAAAGGCGTCTTCGAGTGCTTACGTGAAAAACCAGTAGAAAAGACTGGGGAAAACTAATTTATCACAGGAAATAACAGAATTTTACCGGACATGTCAATTCGCACGGGATAGCTTTAACCTGGGGTAATTTTTATAGGACATTTAACAGTAGGTAAAAGACTCCGGAATCTTTACTGGTGCGGGAGCTCGCAGTCCGTAAAAGTTACAGACATGGGAACTAAAATAGCGGAGCTCTTCCAGTAATTATTACATTATCCCACCTCCCCCTGTAAAACTTATCCCGTCCGAATAGGGCTTAAGGGTAAGATGCTATTTATTTTTATGCAGCGATTGAGGCAACATGTTCTTTTATTTGCAGTGGCGTGTTCTCTCTCTCTCTATCTCTCTCTCTCTATCCCTCACACACACACACACACACATACACACACACACAATTGGCGAGCATTCAGTGATAATATTTTATTAGAAATTTAAGCAGTGAATACATTTTGTTGAGCATGTTCAATAGTTACATTGACTTGTCAGAAGTGTTTTCATTGTGTTAACATTAACTGTGCTGTAAGTCGCGTAACAGCTTGTTGCGCGCAACATTTCCATTCTATTGTGAGGTCTCTCCGGTTTTCCTGATGAAAGATCAGGCTACTGTAAGTCACGTAACATCTTTTTGCGCGCAACATTTCCATTCTATTGTGAAGTAAGTCTCTCCGGTTTTGCTGATGAAAGATCCGACTTTAACGTAGGCTGGGCCTACTCCAACGTTAGAACTTCTTGTAATATGCGACCCTATGAGTGCAAAATATATCGGTAAATTACGTTGTAACGTTAGTCCTAAGTAGTGGCTTTGTTTTCATGTAGCCTATGGTTTGGCCTCCTCTGTTGCGTACCCCGGGAAGAAATCCCGCGGGCGCCCCTGAACGTAGGCTAGTGAAACATAAAACAATCGCAGTTTGTTTTAGGAATATTTGCCCGGAGAAACAACCCTTCAAGTTATCCATCCATAACTACTGCATATCTGGCAGCAGATGGTTTGAGGCTTGTTTGATACGTCAGACCCTTGATGACTTAGAGCCATTTAGCCAACCATACTGTTCCAGTGTAATTTACAGCTAAATCTAGTCCAACCCCCCAATTCCCATAGAGATCCGTTCAAATGCAGAGAGGTGATAGCCTAGTATCGCTTGTAGGAGTACCGGAAAATAAGATATCAAGAGTCTTTTGATATTGTTGGGTCACAGGCATCAGGAAGTCATGGCATGCGAAGGATATGCGACCAAATATTTAAAAAATATTACTTTATTCTACATTATGTTAAACTGTCCAATATTTTTTGATGTCCGAAAATGGGGGGGACTATGTAGGCCTACAAAAGGTTCCATAATTTATAAATGGTTCATCCGATATGGATGAAAAAACCCTCAGCTGACAGTCTGCACTTTAACCTCATTGTCATTGTATCCTTTCAAACTCAAAGTGCGAGAGTATAGAACCAAAATAACAAAAAATGTGTCACTGTCCAATGAATTATGGTGCTCACTGCATGAACAAAACATTTTGAGGGTGTAGGCTACAGTATAGTGTTGTAGTCGAGACCACCTAAACCGAGACCGAGTCAAGACCAAGACTTTGAGGTGGCGAGACCGAGTCAAGACCAAGACTTTGAGGTGATGAGACCGAGTCAAGACCAAGACTGAGGGGGGGCGAGACCAAGACCGAGACCAGACCAATGTGAGTCCAATTCAAGACCATGACTGTAATTGTGTTGGTCTACCATCATAGTGATGGCTCAACATTTACACCATTTCGCTGCTTAAATTCAAAACACAGAAAGCATTATTTAGGAATTTTAATAAAGAAAGCATTATTTTTGTGAAAATATTGATGTACAGTATACAACAGAAGTGAGTACACCCCTGTGCAATATCACTTAAATGTCAAATGATTCAAAATTGATTAAAAAAAAAGTTATTGGCTGTAATTTAAGGGGTGAAATTTTATATCCAGTCACAGTAAAAAGACAAAATTAAATAAATAATTTAAAAAACAGACAATGCACAGGCAAGTAATGACAGAGACCCTCCCCCAGGAGGAGACAACAATCATTGGTCTAAAATGCGTAACGCCTGGGTTCCGGACAGAGAGACCACAGGCTGTATCGGGCTGAATTTCTTTAATGGAAGTCAATGGAGAAGATCCCTTAGTACCCTGAACAAGCTGCTGTTTTGTAGACACAGTTCGTAACATAATAAATGGACAGCCTTGTCGCTAATCTTCAACATGTTTGTCATCACATATTCATTTTGGAACGAGCTATGTTGTGTCTACTACGAAAAAAATACTGTTAATATTTACTGACACGAAGGACAGAGGGGGAGGGATGGGGCCTAGCCCAGTTATTGGGCCAGCCCAGTGTCAGTATAGAAAATGAACCAATGGGCCGCTGTCCCTGCTTTTTTAAAATTTATTTACATTTAATAATATCGGCCCCAAGGTGCGTCGGCCCACCGGGAAAATGCCCGGTATGCCAGATTATCAGTCCAGTGCTGTTTCCGTCCACTAAACCTATAAATCAATGATATTAAATAGTAGCATATTTTGTCATCTGTAACTAGTTTTCCGTGGTGGCCAATCAAATTTCTGTGGGGGCGAGTGCCACCACATGCCCCCCTGGACACGCCCCTGGTCTCGACCGGTTTTGAAAAAAAATCCGAGTCCTCTTCATCCGAGACCGTGACAAGACCGAGACCAAATGCAGTCGATTCCGAGACAAGACCGAGACCTTCAAAATATGGTCTCGAGACCGGTCTCGAGACCAAGACCGGTCTCGAGTACTACAACACTGCTACAGTAGAGGACCAGATGTGTCACCACAGCATAATGCTGTCCTGGACATTATGTCTACATTGAACTTAACAAAGAATCGTAGGCTATTCCCAGGGCTTGTAGACTAGCTGTCAAACTGCGATTATTTTATGTTCCACTAGCCTACGTTAACGCCGTTTAAAAAAAAAAACGATAGCCTAATTTACATGGATTTTATCCGCTTTTAACGTAGGCTAGGCTGATTCTTGCAAAGTATGCTGCTTAAATTAGGTCTATGTCAGAACTCCATGAAAATCGAGCATTTCAAATGAGAAAAAGAGTAGGCTATCTGTAAGCTACGGACAGTGACACAGAATGGCTTGATCATGCACCGAAAGAAGGAAGATATTAGTCGGAAATCGCGAAAGGAGAAGGAACACAGTCGCAAAGAAAGTAATAATGCAGAGTGCACGTGAGGGTCTGTCAAATTCTGACAGGCAGTCAAATTTCGGCACGGGAGCCATAAAAGCATTAACCAGCATTATAATTTCAGTAGCTAAATGGTGAACTCCATGCAAGCTTTTCATAAACCACGTCAAATTCTTCGAATGTGACATTGTTGGCACACTACAAGGAAATCCATAATACGTTCAACCTGACAGGAAAACAAAATCTTCGTCTTTTAATAAAGAAATAATAGGCCTATATTTAGCCTAATTTAGCTGATCAGATAGCTAGATAGGCTATAGTAGGCTACCCGAGCTGATCAAAGATCAAACTTGCGAACTATTTAGCTAAGGTTAGTGAACTGATTCAGTAGCCTAACCATATAGCCTACTGTATTTTATTCAGCAAAGTAGCCTATACTGATCTTCTTAACGTTACCTAACCGTCTGGCATGCTAGCTATATCAGCAAGCTAACAATTAGTAGCCTAGGCTACTAACTACACTCATAAAAGTGCGAATGCGACTGCGAGTGCCAGTGCGAATGCGAGTGCCAGTGCGAATGCGACTGCGAGTGCCAGTGCGAATGCGACTGCAAATGCCAATGCGACTGCGAGTGTGAATGCGACTGCGAGTGGGAATGCGAGTGCCAGTGCGAATGCGAGTGCGAATGCGACTGCGAGTGCCAGTGCGAACGCGAGTGCAAATGCGACTGCGAGTGCCAACGCGAATGCAACTGCGAGTGCAAGTGCTAGTGCGTATGAGTGACATGAGTAAACCTGCGAGTGAGATGTTGTGACCAATTAAAGCGCACAGTATAAGGCAATTGCATTCGCAGTCGCACTCGCAGACGACAGAGTTTTGGCACTGTTGGCCCCCCATACGCAGGTACTCGTGACAGTGCGTCAGCAATGACGTTGTCAGTACCGCGGATATGCTTAATTTCAAAATTAAACGGTTGTAAAATCAAGCTCCACCGCATCAGACACTGATTAGCGTTTCTCATGCGATTGAGGAACTTCAAGAGGTCGTGAAAAATAGCAAACGGAGTGGTGGACATTTTCAACACCTTCTTGCAGGAGGACAGCACCAGCACCTTCGTCACTTGCGTCAACAGTTAAAAAGAAAGGTTTCTGAAAATCAGGCGCAACCAATACAGGAGCAGAGATCAGCAACGCCTTGACATTTTCAAATGCCTTTAGGCATGATTCAGACCACTGATATGACACTTTCGGACTAAGCAAGTCAGTCAAGGGAGCCACGATAGAAGAAAAGTTCTTACAGAACGCTCGATAGTAACCTGCCATTCCCAGAAATCGACGCAACTCGCGACGATCTACAGGGGCAGGGAAATTACAGATGGCAGATATTTTGGCATCTAGAGGACACACCTGTCCTCCCCCCACAATTCTACCCAAGTAGGTCACCGTTGCCTTCCCGAACTCACATTTCGCCAAATCAATGGTGAGATTGGCAACAGACAAACGGTGGAAAAGATCACGAATTTGCGCAACATGATCAGACCAAGATGAACTATATACGACCACGTCATCTAAGTATGCCTCACAGCCAGACATACCAGACAGCACAATATTCATCAACCTCTGAAAAGTTGCCGGCGCGTTACGCATCCCAAAAGCCATAACGCGATAACTCAGGAAGTCGTCAGGTGTAACAAAAGCGGAGATTTCTTTTGCCCGACTCGTAACGGGGACCTGCCAGTAGCCCTTAAGCAAGTCGAACTTACTTACGAACACTGCAGAACCCACCCTGTCTATGCAGTCATCCATCCTGGGCAATGGATAAGAGTCTGGCTTAGTGACTGCATTGACACGCCTGTAGTCGGTGCAAAAACGAAATGTACCATCAGATTTACCCACTAAAATACATGGAGAACTCCACGCACTCGTACTAGGCTCAGCGATGTTATTGGCAAGCATGTATGAGTTGGTGCCGGAGGCGTACCGACAAAAATTTAAAGAATATCGAAAAGCCTTGGCCCAGTCCTTTGTGGAGTTCGCTAGGGAGAAGGGTACTCTTTTCGATAAGTGGTGTGCTGCAAGCAAAGCAACCGACTATAGTTCGCTTCGGGAGTTAATTTTATTGGAGGAGTTTAAAAAGTGCACGCCAGAGCGGTGTGTAGTAGGCTATATTTGAATGAACAAAAGGTTACTTCCTTAAATGAGGCAGCGATCTTTGCTGATGAGTTTACCCTGACACATAAAAGTGTGTTTGTAACTTCTCGTGGGAAAACTGATGTTGCCCTTGTCAGATGCGTCCTCTTGTGGTGCAGACATCATAGTTCAGGGTATCGAGATGGGCTTTATTAGTGTTCCATTGCATCAGGTGCAAAAATTAACACGGATTTAATTTCTGGCTGTTTTAAAGTAGCCGTGCGTTCTGCTCTGCCAGTCCCAGGAATAGACCTCATTATGGGGAACGATATCGCAGGTGGTAAAGTACAACCTGTACTGGAGGTTTTGAAACATCCCGAGACGCCCGCTACTCCCGACGTCTCGAAATCTCCCCCTGACATTTTCCCTGCCTGTGTGCTTACCCGTGCTCAAGCACGAAAATGGGGAGAGCAGGTGAATCTATCAGACTCCATTTTAGCCACTCCATTCACTAGCGATGTTCCAGTCCCCGAGTGCCCACCTAAAAAGGGGAAGGAGAAACCATTGTCAGTGGATATGCCTTCGATTATGCTGCCAGTCACTCGCGAACAGCTTATTGTTGCTCAGAAAGCTGATCCATATCTTACCCATTGTTTTAATTCTGCTGTCACCCCTGAAGCTGCGAAAGAAAGGCCAGTAGCTTATTTTGTGGAAAAGGGCCTGTTGATGGGGAAATGGTCATTACCTGTTGCAGCGGGCATGGATTGGGGTGTGGTGACCCAAGTAGTAGTACCCATACCTTATCGCCAGCAGGTGTTATCGTTGGCACACGAGAACTTTTGGTCTGGTCACCTGGGTATAACCAAAACATACAACAGGGTGTTGCAACATTTTTTTTGGCCAAAGTTAAAGACCACGGTTACTCAGTATTGCAGAACATGCCATTGTTGTCAGGTAACAGGTAAGACCAACCAAATAATTCCTCCTGCTCCTCTCTGCCCTATACCTGTTATGGGCGAACCTTTCACCCAGGTGATAGCGGATTGTGTTGGCCCGTTACCGAGAAGCAGAACCGGTAATAAATTTCTACTTACCCTCATGTGTGCAGCTACACGATTTCCGGAAGCTATTCCACTTTGTGCAATTACTGCAAAGGCAGTGGTGAGGGCTTTAACTAAGTTCTTCTCTACATTTGGTTTTCCTAAGACTCTCCAAACCAACCAGGGATCTAACTTTCTTTCAAGGATTTTTAAACAAGTGTTAGGTTCCCTGGCAATTAAGCACAAGGTCTCTTCCGCATACCACCCCGAATCGCAAGGCGCACTAGAACGCTGGCATCAGACTTTTAAATCAGTGCTGCGTAAATATTGTCTGGAAACAGGAAACAGTTGGGATGAGGGTGTGCCTTTTGCGGGAAGCTGTACAGGAGTCAATTGGCTTTAGCCCAGCTGCACTGGTTTTTGGGCACACCGTACGAGGCCCGCTTCAGGTTCTTAAAGAACAAATAATGTCTGATGACTCGTCCGCTAAGTCTACCAATGTGTTGGACTATGTTAGTCAATTTAGAGAGCGCTTATATCGGGCTTGCTCTCTTGCCAAAGAAGCGCTTACTACCTCTCAGAGCGCTATGAAAAAGCGTTATGACCGGAAGGCTGTGGCGCGATCATTTGAGGTCGGAGATCAGGTCCTGGTTTTACTGCCGGTTCAAGGTTCTGCGTTGTCTGCTCGCTTCTCAGGTCCTTACACTGTGGAGGAGAAGCTAAGTGACACTGACTACATCATTCGCACTCCTGACCACAGACGTCAGTCGCGTATTTGTCATGTAAACATGCTCAAGTTATATCATGCCAGAGCTCCAAAGCCGGAGCAGAGTAATGTTTTGCCGGTTTCGGCTATTGCTTCAGTGTCCACGGTGTCCACCTCTGATCTAGTTGGGGATGATGATGGTCTGCTGCTCAGAAACGCACCACAGCAGTGCGCTAGGCTGTTGAATTCAGAGGTGCTAGCAGACCTGTCTTCCCACCTTGCCCACTTGCCCGAAGAGCAACGTTCCGATATGACCAAACTAATCACCGATTATCCTATGCTCTTTAATGACACCCCTACTCAAACGCATCTTATACAGCATGACATAGATGTAAATAACTCTGCGCCTATCCGACAGCATCCATACAGAGTCAATGCTGCTAAACGTGCGGCCATGGAAAAAGAGGTACAGTACCTTTTAAACAACCAGTTGGCCAGTCCTAGTTCAAGTCCCTGGAGTTCGCCGTGTTTGTTGGTGCCCAAGCCAGATGGTACTCCTAGGTTTTGCACAGATTTTCGTAAAGTCAATGCAGTTACTGTACCCGACTCCTACCCTCTCCCACGGATGGAGGACTACATTGACAATATTGGCCCAGCTAAGTATGTGAGCAAACTTGACCTGTTGAAAGGTTACTGGCAGGTACCCTTAACCTCCCGTGCTTCCGACATATCTGCTTTTGTAACCCCTGACGATTTTATGCAGTATAATGTCTTGCCTTTCGGTTTGCGAAACGCTCCAGCCACCTTTCAAAGGTTGGTCAATATTGTCTTATCCGGCATCCTGAATTGCAACGCATATCTGGATGACTTGGTTGTGTATACCCGCACTTGGTCCGAACATGTACACGTCCTGAAAATTGTGTTTAACAGGTTGGCATCGGCTTTTTTAACTGTCAACCTTACCAAATGCGAGTTTGGAAAAGCCACAGTTACCTCCTCTGGAAGATAAAAGCTCAGTCTACTGCCGCTTTCCCTCGCTCTGTCTCATTTCGTGTTACCTACCTGTGTGTATGGTTGTTTATGTGTGTAGTCCAGGCCCTGGGGCAGGTAAGACAGAGGCCTCTATACACTTGTGTTACATGTAGGTAGTTTTATGTATAGACACACTAGGAAAGGGGTGGTTTCCAATTGTGTATTTTTGGTAGTTGGTCTTGGACAGAGTAGTTAGATAGGCAGGCTTTTGTTTTATTGAATAGTTAGTTAGTCAGCTTATTTTTTGGTTTCTAGCTCTGTTTGGGTTTTGTTTATTTCTTTTCTTTGGCAACATCTGGATCCTTGGGCCGTGTGAACTATTTGTGTCTTTGTTTGTTTTATTGTGTTCTTTTAAATATGTAAATATACTGGCACTTGTTATAATATACACTTTGCACCTCAATCTTGTCTGTTCTCTATCATTTGCTCCCATCACGCTCAAACCCTTACACCCGGTCACATTATAACATCTACAAATATATTGATACGCACCCCCCACCCCCCCCACCCCTAGGCAACTGAGGGTCGTAACATTACATTACATTCATTTAGCAGACGCTTTTATCCAAAGCGACGTACAGTAAGTGCATACAGAGACATCATCAAGATCACTACAGAACAGACAAGACAAAGCACATCCTTCCCATAATGTAGCAGCTATCCCTAGTAATGAACGTTGACTGTAGTTCACAGTAAGCTGTGGGTAAATCAGCAATACTACACTTCTATTCTAAATACTATTATAAACTATAATAAACAGACAGGAAAACATAGGGAACTAGTAAACAGGGAACTGATATTCCTAGGTGAGGATATCAGTCAAGGTGGAGTCTGAAGAGGTGTGTCTTCAGGCCTCGACGGAATGCAGGCAGGGTTGGAGTAGAACGTCGGGGAATGGGAAGTTCATTCCACCACTGAGGAGCTAATGTGGAAAAACTCAGCAGTCGGGACAAGCGAGAGCCTTTGACATGGAGGGGGGAAGTGCCAGTCGCCCTGCTGTAGAAGAGCGAAGTGGTCGAGCAGGAACATAGTTCTGGATTAAGTCCTGCAGGTAGGCGGGGCCTGTCCTATTGGCTGCAGTGTAGGCCAGGGTCAGAACTTTGAACCTGATCCTGGCTGCAACTGGCAGCCAGTGGAGTGACCTCAGCATGGGGGTTACATGGGAAAATTTCGGGAGGTTGAACACAAGCCGGGCAGCTGCATTCTGGATCAGTTGAAGAGGCAGAATGGTGCAGGCCGGTAGACTTGCGAGCAGGGAGTCCAAGCGTGAGGTGACCATGGTCTGGACAAGAAGCTGGGTGGAGTAGGTGGTCAGGTACGGTCGAATCCTCCTGATGTTGTACAGGAGGAACCTGCAGGACCGAGCCGTCCCCCTTATGTGCTCTTTGAAGTCCAGCCGGTCGTCCAGGACCACCCCCAGGTTCCTTGCAGAGCGGGAGGCAACCACCACGGTCCCATCAACGGTGATGGAGAGGTCATGTAGTGGGGAGGTCTTGTACGGCATGAAGAGGAGCTCTGTCTTGTCAAGGTTGAGCTTCAGGTGATGGGTAGCCATCCACTCAGAGATGTCAGTCAGACAAGCAGATATCGTCTCCTTAACCTGTGGGGTAGAGGGAGGGAAAGAGAGGAAGAGTTGAGTATCATCAGCATAGCTATGGTATGAGAAGCCATGTGAATGAATTACTGAGCCAAGAGACTTAGTATACATAGAGAACAGCAGAGGACCCAGTACAGATCCCTGCGGGACTCCTGTAGACAGGGGATGGGGAGCAGAGACGGAACCCTTCCAGGAGACTTGGTAGGATCTATCAGTGAGATACGATACAAACCAAGAGAGGGCAGTTCCAGAAATGCCCATCTTAGCGAGTGTGGAGATCAGGAGTTTGTGGTTGACTGTGTCGAATGCCGCAGACAGGTCAAGGAGAATCAGAACAGAGGAGAGAGAGGAGGCTCTAGCAGTGGCGAGTGCCTCAGTCACAGCCAGGAGAGAAGTTTCAGTGGAATGGCCGGTTCTGAAGCCGGACTGATGCGGGTCAAGCAGGTTGTTCTGGTGGAGAAAAACAGACAGTTGGTTAAGGACAGCACGTTCAATTGTTTTGGACAGGAAGGGCAAGAGAGATACAGGACGGTAGTTCCTGACATCAGCGGGATCTAAGCTAGGTTTTTTAAGGAGTGGGGTTACACGGGCAGTTTTAAAGGCAGCAGGAACATGGCCACAGATTAGGGAGGTGTTAATAATGGAGGACAGATATGGAAGGAGCTCAGCAGATATAGACTGGAGGACTGCTGAAGGTATGGGGTCTAGTGGACAGGTGGTTGCGTGATGGCGCATCACCAGCTCGAGCACATCTGAGTCCTCCAGAGTCTTGAAGGACAACAGTGTAGCGATGGGTTCAGTATGGGGGATGTGGGGTGTCACTGGATGCGTGAAGGAGTTCCGGATCGCATGGTATTATTGGTCCAACTGCCAACAATAAGAACAATGTTAAATTTAGTGATTAATACGTTATGTCTTTTATTGGTTTTTAAAAGTCATTTCCAATAAAAAACATTTTCTTCTACATACAATTTCCATACATCATTTCACATATTTTAAAAGACATTCTTTATCAGGGGGGGTTTTTAATTTCCCCTCCCTTTTAAATTTTACTTTAAAATAAACATACAACAATCAAGACACCATAAGAAAGACATCACATACAAAATCACAATTCACCAAAAAGAGACAACAAAAAAAAAAATTCAAGGACATTGAAATGAAGAATAGTACATGCGTTCCCGGGTTATTGGGTGGGCAAATGTGTTCTGGTGTTTTACATCCTCCACGGGGGACCGTAGAGGACACTCTCAGCAGTCAGGGAGGACCTCGGCAGCAACCTGTTACGGGAGACAGAGGAAACAACAAGGCCCCAGACCCGTCTGGCCACGGAGCACTCCCAGAACAGATGGTAGATGTGTTCTGAGTCAGTGCATCCGTGGGCGCAGCGCTCGGTCAGGGCCAAGTGCCGCTTAAACATGAATCACCTGGTGGGGAGACACATGTGGGCAGACATCCAGGCAATGTCCTTTTGCTTGTTACTTATGCATTTATTTAGGACATTAGCCCAGATTATAGACGGGTCCAGGGTCGTGCTGCCCCTCGGGAGTGTCATGGTCTCCTTCGTTCTTAAATGAGCCATGATTATTTTATAGCTCCACGAGGTCAGCCCGGCCTTGGGCAATCCTGCCCCAAAAGCAAAGTCCCTCAGGGCTCGATATACATATGGGGGGTCCCAGCTGTACGGTATGGTGAGGTCCAGCGCACACAGGCCCGTCGTCCTCAGGAAGGGAGTGGCATAGTACCTAGCAAAGGCACCAGAGGCCTTCTCGACCTTCCGAGTGTTCTGGACCAGTGTGGCCAGACCCTGCACCAAAACGATGTTAACTATGTCTGGAACCCCCCTGCCCCCATTCCGCTCTTCCTTGAGGAGGGTAGCTCTTTTCAACTTTTCCATGGTGCTCCCCCACGTTATGTTGATTAATACGTTATGTTGACTTGATTTCAGTTTAGTTTGTCTCTGAGCAGTGCGTATTTATTTGAACCTGCTACGGTGGATTAGGGATAGGGATGCTCGGTGACTTCCATGCAACGTGTAGCAACCGAAAACGATGACGCGTGTATAGCCCCACATGCAATGCCCAGTTGTCATAACTTATCCATGTCAATTTTGTATATAATTTTCCCAGTGGGTAAAGCGGTACCCCACTCCTCTCTTGCAGAGATGAGGGACAACTGAAAACATTGCTTTAAGGCTCACCACGCGCCTGGTTGTCTTTGCCCTTCTCTGGTGTCATTGGCGCATGCTTTGTCTTTTGATGCTGCTCACGCGCTCACCTTCAGCACCGCAAGGACTAATAGTATTTCACAATAGGATTGGTTTCCTTTGGCCGGTTGACGGCAATTTTGTTAGTGTTTGTATGTAAGTGAAAGGATAACCATATGCATGTGGATTGCAAATAAGAGAAGTACATTTTCTACGTCTGGATGGTGCTGACATTCCTGTATGTTCTTTCTCTCTCTTTCTTTCTTGCTCTCGCTCTCGCGTCTCTCTCTCTGTGTCTCTGTCTCTCCCTAATTAAATAGTTTAATAGGTTTCCTCTCCTTTCATGGTAATTCATAATAAATGGTGCAACAAGGTTTATTGTGTGTGTTTGAGCCCCTAATAGTATTCTTAAATTTTCTATATCTGACAGAATAGAAAAGGTGAATTTCGACAGTGAGCTTTGGCAGAGATGATTTTGGAATCTGTTCATATTGTTGCTAAAGAGGATAAAGTGCATTTGAGTTATGGCAGCGCTGCCAGAGTCTCTTCTCTGGCCAGCCTTGTCTTTTTATGGCCGCCTGTTTCAATGGCCAGCTTGTGATCGCTGCCTCTGACTTCCTCTCTGTATGGAATGTTTAATTCTGTCAATTCATAATCTCTCTCTAAGGTTTTGTAGCATTGTAATTTATGTTATTCAATTCTCTCTCCCTCTCCCTCTTCCTCTTCCCCCCCCCCCCCCCCCCCCCCCCCCCAGGAGTAAGTCATTTGTGGTCTGTGGCGTCTACGCAGTGACCATATTCTGGGTCCACCATTTTATGCGGGAGAGGCAGAAGTTCGATTTACGCAGGCCGTTGGTGCTCTGGTCACTTGGACTGGCACTCTTCAGGTAGGGGAACACCCCCCCCCCCATGCTTCTTGCATGCTGTTGGTCTAGCCCAGTAGTACATACCCCAATTCCCATAGGGCAGGTGTGTAGGTTACCAATTATTTTGGCTTAATGATGGTAACTAATGAACTCAGCTGCTAATGAACAGCAATGCTAGTTCCCTTGTGTATTACACTGAAGTAAAACATTTTGGATTTGGATACAGACTCAGTCTTTGGCTGTCATTGATTTTATTTAAAAAAATAAATAAAAATTAGATTTCAGCTCTAATGCTTTATGGTGCAGTGCAGCTTAAATGGACAAGGAGCAGTACTTTTTATATTCAGACAAATTCACCAACAGTTCAAGGTTATGATGTTTTTTTTTTGTTTTTTTTCAATGTTTCTTTAAAGGATAATGTATAGTATTAAATGTAGATGTGGCTGAGAAAGACCCATATTCAATAAACACAATAGTCAGGCTCCCGTCCTGTCCTGGGGGTATACTACGAAGCAGGATTTCTGAGTTGACTGGATAACTGCACTGAGTAAAACTATGCTAAAACCATAGCATGATTTTAAACAGGCTACTCATTTTGTATCTATAGTCCATAATTGAAGTTAACCAAGAATCAAACTAGTGGTAATGGAATCTTATCAGAATCTCCCTTCCCTCTCACATTGGCTTTAGTTTGTGATGTCTCCTTTTCAGAGCTGATTTTGGCCTTTATTGATGAACTGTTTGATATCTTCCATCCCTGCACCAAACACTGATTTTCCATGTTGTATTGTTAGCAATAACAGGAAGATGTGTCCCTTTGTCTAGTCTGCAGGGTGTGAAATTAACACCAGCCACCAGCCAAAAGCTGATAAAATTTTGATTGTGGAAGGTTTTTACTCTAGCAGCCACTTTGGCCAGTAACCAACCAGGTTGTGTTATACTGAAAAAGGTAATGTGGCTGGTAAAATGTTGAAAATGGCTGGTGATCTTTAGAATCCACAAGCCACTCTGGCCTGTGGGTGAAAAAGTTCATTTGATTCTCTGCTAGTCTTTGTGGTATTCTGGAGTGTTCTCAACACACTTTGTTTTAATGTGCACAGTTTTGCCTCTGGTTCTAAGGAACTAGATGAGAAAAGGTCTTTCATCTGGTTTCATACCCTGTTTCATTGATGGGTCAGGCTTTAATATATTTGTTCTATAGCTTAATTAAAGAGCTGGCCGGTGTTGCTTTGTGTGAACTGTGAGCATAGGTTTAAACAATGGAACTGTTAAAATAGTAGAGGACTTTGGTGCAACATGAGTGTTGTTGTCTTGGTTATTGTGAGCATAATCGTCAGGGGTGATCTGATACCATGTGTTGAGCTGTATGGTCTGGCACTGGAGAGTTGCCAGAGGGGTGTACTATGAAGCGACATTAAGGGGATAGCGAGCTAAAATAAGCTTCAACCCTGGGTTTTCTGTATCACGAAGCCGACTCACTTTTAATCGGGGTATATATTATTGCCATGGCAACTTACTCTGCATGGCTACCCTGCTCAGGGGCAGGTTATGTTCAGGCTATCGGATTGAAACCTATAAAAGCACCGCCCTTTGACCAATCAACTCCTTTGCTTTGGAAAAGGGCATCTCCTTTCCAAAGGATCCCGTAGAGAGATGTGCGGATAGTGAGGCAATCTCTTCACAGGGCGAGATTGAGTTCTGGAAAATGCTTGAGACTTTTATTTTTATTTTTTATGAATAAACTTTGGTGTGATTGCTTCAGCAAGATTTTAAACATGCTGTTTAAAGTTTAGGAGCTCTAGAATGTAGTAGCTACTCCAGTATGAATACAGTAATATGTATAGTACAGAACTGTATGAACTGACAGTATAGATTTATTTGTACGAGTGGTAAGGAAGAAATTTTACCTACACAATTAACATGGCTTTGTTGGAGGCAACGGTGTTGCATTTTTCTCTTATGATTGTTTCATGTTCTTTGTATCTGTCCATTATATCTGTCCGTATCAATAATAATATTTTTTTTTTTTCCCACAGGCGAGAAATGTGCTCCTCTAGTAGCCTACAGCCTTGCAGACACCGCCCCTTTTATGGGAACATGCAAGAGCTTGATTAATAAAGCCTGTGTTCACTTAGCAAGTTGATAACCACGTTCGTAGTACCGGCTAAGCCAGATTGCGTTAGCTGGCTACAGAAAGCCTAACCACCATAAAGAAACCCTGGCTATGTTAAGCTTCCTTCATAGTATAGCCCTCAGGGATGTGTAATTCTATCCTTTGGCTCATGCAATGGTACTGCATGTTCATGTCATAAATGGGGGAGGAGTGGTGTGATTGGTTCACTTCTAAAATGTCTATATGCATTTCCATTTGGCTTCTCCAAGGTGTTTGTACGGTACGAGGGTAAATAATGGATACATTTCTAAAAACTAAAAGCCGATGTTTATGCCTAATTTTTAAACTGAATTCCACACAAATGATTTTTTTCCCTCCTGTCAAAATTAAGTGAATCTTTAGTCATTTTTTCCACAACCGATCTCCCTGGCTTGGCTTCTAATCCGATGTATATCAGACCACAGTAAAACATTGAGGATATTTGTGCAGTCTGCAGCTGTTACTTATATTATATATATAGGGAATATTCATTTAATTAATACATGAGGCACCAAAAATATAGCGACCAGGTACGAGTCTGATAGCAGTGAGCAAGATGATCAGTAACATGATCTCTCAATCATCAGAGTCCGTACGCGGGGCACCAAAAATGTAGGGGACATACCTCTATTTATACACGGGGCGTCACTTATGTATTGCGATACGCCACTACCATCCTTATACAACTGGTGGCATGGTTTTGTATTATAAATCAGTCTCATAAAATGTATATATTATTCTCAAAAGAGAATATACTAACTAAAAATGGGTAACTTGAATTAATAATTAAATTAATTACCAATAAAATTACACATTAATAATTGTCTTAGCAAAATCACAATATCATGTACTCAGTTGATACCGAATTAATATAAATGATCCAGCTAGAAGGTGAAGGCATTTTGGGGAATCCCTGCGATTAGCATTGGCTGATTCAGTTCAACACAAGAGCAACATTAATACAGGCAATCTTGGATAAATGTAATAGTTTATTGAACACAAAGTACCAAACAGAGCAAGGCACGATTCACTACTATAATGTACAACAAACTATGTGTGTGTGTGTGTGTGTGTGTGTGTGTGTGTGTGTGTGTGTCGCGTTGGGCGTGTGTGGAATTTCCATGTTCTCCTACGTGTGGGGGTTGCCACGGACACGTGTTCAATGAGAACAAAGAAACTAAGCTGGAGGGAGGTTTGAAACTAGCTTTTGCTGGAGCTAGCTAATAATGGCGGCGCATGAACCATACCACACACATAAGGGATAGCCGTAAGCTTAAATGCGTGTGCGTTGAGATCAGCGTGCAGTGTTAGGATTACGGCTGGTTAGTGTTTAAAGATAGATCGCATGCAAGATACGCTCTGTGCATGGATGCATTAAACCTAACGCAGCGCGGTGGATGGCATAACACCATCCAAAGTAAAACGGTAACACAAAACTTTTACAGAACACATTAACCTTTCAATAGCAGTTACATACATCCAGTCACAAACACGTTTCTTTTGCTAACTAATATGCTATTGCCCATGTTACAGCCTTACTTGAATTAAAGTCCGTTAAATTGGTTCCTCCGTTGGGTCGCACACTCACGATGAAAAGGGTAAATCCGGTCGCCCTTTTCGAGTGTTGGCGAGTTCACAGGGTAGCGATAGATAGGGGAAACGTCCGCCTCATCTTGGGTCCCTGGAACAGCTTTCTTTCGTCGTTCTTACGGGATAATGGAACCGGTCGCATTATCTCTCCCGAACTATGCAGCGCCATCCTACTGCAGACCGCTTGCCTCTTTGGGGACTCACTGGCGGTGCTCTGCTACAGGATCAGTGGCTGCATGGTCCGCTTGCTGGTTCTTCTTGACCACCGGGTGCTCGCGTTGCCTCCTTGCGCCTCGTCTCCGGTCCTCCGTGGCCGATAGCCGGGGGTAGATGAGCCCGCCTCGCTCGGTTGGGTGGACGTCACGGACGGTCGATGCTTCCTGTAGAGCGAGGGCTCGGCCCCGGGCGTGCTCCAGGCCTCACGGGCCCAGAGACGAGACACGTTCAGCGGACAACTGGCCCGGTAGAAAACTGCGGGAAGAACTCGGTTGAACTGGCTGTGTTGCCCCTACATATCAACTTTATTGCCAGTCGCGCATTCCGCTGCGTAGTATCACGTTACAGTGCGGAAATCACAACTAGTGCAACGTCCTACGTCACTTCCAACGTGGAGGAGGAGCCTCCTGTGGACTGTATGGACTTGTAGTTCTTATTGTCCCTACATATATATATATATATATATATATATATATATATATATATATGATTGACCTAAATTTTAAAAAAAAAAAAGTTGACACAGAATTGTGAAATGGCCCTTGTTGTGCACCCTGCTTGTGTATAGTATCTCTGAAGGTGGTGTATTAAGTTGGCCAGGGGGTATACTACAAAGCAGTGTAGGATATCTAATATTTAGATATAAAGTACCCGGCTCCCCCCCACCCCCTTTCTCTATCTCTGTCGCTCTCTGTCTCTCTCTCTCTCACCCCCACCAGCATCAAAGAAAAGCCAGTCTTTGTCATAAATGACCCCTCTCCCCAACGCCCCCCCACAACTTTACCTCCACAGGAAGAGCATCCCTGTCCTGATTGGGTTTTTTTATTAGTGTAATGAAGGAAAAAAGTTAGTCAGTTTTTGAGTTTGTTTGGAGAAGTCATCCTTTTTGTGGAATGACCGGATGTTGCCTAATGTCTTTTGCTTTCTCTCTGTTTCTGTCCCCCACATCCCTACCACCATCTTTTAACCTAATACCATGCCCATATGTTTTTAAGTCCTTTTTATAGAGTGTAGGTGCCCCCCTCAAGTTCTGTTCCTGGACACTTATGGACAAGTCTGCCCTATTCATGTGATTATTTGGACTGGCAATCCCATGGACAGTAAACCCTGTCCGTAAAGTTCCCCTGCATGGACTGACAGCGCTCATAACATGCAGTGCTATCATTAATTGTTCCCCTCTTCACATGTTGCTGTGAGTGATAAGGCCTAAGCCCTCAACTCCCACAGTCTTCTCCTGCCATTCCCTAAAGGACACACACAGACACAAGTGCAACCGGTCCCACACCCTGCCGCGGGAAGCTAGCCTAAGCAACTGCCGTCAGCAGTCCACCCAACTGGACCCAGGCTAAAGGAGCCAAAATGAATTCCGACAGGGAAAGGGGCGCTTCCCCGCCTGTCAGAAGAGAGGTCCTGACCGCACTTTACCACCTGTGGATCGTCCAGCTTCCTGTCATAGGGGACAGAGCCCCCACACGCCGTGCAGAACTGGTAGAGACACTGTTGGGAGTCGGCTGCATTTCACTCACGCAATTGCAACATTAATGGGGAAAAAGCACTGCATGTTACCCAAAGCCCAGGGAACCTCTTGTCCCTTGCCAGTCGAGATACCCGGGCACTGGAGAAGGAAGAGACTGAACCAGGGTGTCATAACAGCAGCGACACATGAGTGTCTAATGGAGATATGTCTCCGCACCACACCGGATCATCGTGTGACATACATCAGTGTGTCCATATATCTGCTGGCCAGCAGATCACAAAGGGACTATTAAACTGGGCATGGACTAAATGTTTTAAAAATGGTTGGCGAACCATTTGGACAGTTGTTTTTGTTGTTAGCAGGTAACTGCATCTTCGATGTTCAAATGTGTAATGTGACTCCTATTTGGTGATGTAAGAATAGGTTTTTAGCGGGTGCATGCACCTATTCTTACAAGAGAGGGAATGTAGGATATCTAATATTTAGATATAAAGTACCCGCCCCCTTTCTCTCTCTCTCTCTCACTCTCTGTCCCCTCTCCCCCCGCCCCCTCACAACTTAACCCAATCAGGACAGGGATGCTCTTCCTGTGGAGGTATTTTCATTAATGTAATGAAGGAAAGAAGTTAGTCAGTATTGGAGTTTGTTTGGAGAAGAAGTTCATCCTTTTTGTTTTTGTGGTGGTAGTTCCTTTCATTCCTGTTCCGCTGGAGGGTAAATAATATTTGCAATTTCTGGCTTATCTCTCGCTTTACTGGTATCATCTAATTAATGTCTGATTTAATGTCTTCCCTTTGGTAAATTATAAGTAGTCAGCCTACATTCCTTAGTGAATGTATGATTTCAAGTCATTATTCTAATTGACTGTTTCATTTAATAAAATTATTTAATCTCAAGACCTGATTGTTGATTGATCCACCAGGTTACTGTTCGACTTACCTATCAAAGAATTTGGCGATTTAATTGATTGTCATTTTTAATAATAATTATCAAATTAAATAACGTAAAACTTATTTTGAATGTAGGTTAAGTGTGGGGTTCTAGCACGCAATATCGCTTGTATTCAGAGTTCTGAACGGTTTAACAAGGGCATTGACAGTTGGAACCGCTGGATTCAGATAATACACATTTTACCTAATCCTCACTTACCCAACAGCAGGATTACTGAGTTAGCTGGATAACTGCAGGAGTAAAACCCAGAACAGCCATTTTAACTTCAGTCCATGTTCCAGATTTGGGAGGGTTCCAGTTTTACTCGGTGCAGTTATCCAGCTAACTCAGTAATCCTGCTTTGTAGTATACCCCCCAGGTGTTGCGGTAAGTTGAAGCGCTCTCATTAACGGGCTGGGTCTGGGCTGTGTTCCGCAGCATCATCGGCACGGTGCGGACAGGCTGGTACATGCTGCACGTTCTCAAAACCAGCGGCTTCAAGTCGTCCGTGTGTGAACAGAGCATGTACAGAGCGCCTGTCTGCAAGTTCTGGGCATACGCCTTCATCCTCAGCAAGGTCCCTCAGATGGGTAAGTGTGTGGGTGTGGGTGTGGGTCGGGGTGTGGATGGCTAAAGGCTCCGATACGGTTTTGTGGCCACACGCTGGTGATTTTGTTTAAATAATAAAATTGGCTCATCTGATTGGCTGGCTTACATTCGTTGCACTCGTTCCGCATAGGGAGGCCCGGGAGACCATGTGGGGTCCTGGCGATGCTCCAGAACAGAATCCGAATTGGCGCTTGGCAATAGGCTCAGCCGATCTTGGAACGTTTTCAGCCTCAACATCCAGTGGCACTCACCGTAGATGTTATCAGTCATCCGCATTTGTGCTGGTGTGAAATTGCACGATTCTGCATTAACATCACATCCTGTCCTTACCCTTATCTAGCCTCCTTTCTCCAGCTCTACTCTTCAAAGGGCCCGTGAGCTTGTGTGCACTCTCCCAAATTGGATGTTACAGCAATGGGAGAGGTGTAGAAATACGATTGGACATTCCAAATGGAGGCTAAAATAATCCCTTAAAAAAGGTTGAATCTATGAACACTGAGAGGCACAGTGACTCGGGCTTAACACCCATGCAAAGGCCTACATGCTGTCTGGTGGTTCATAATGCCATTGGCTGTTGTGTGGGCTTTCCTGATTGGATTGATCTCCAAATGTAGCCATATGGATTTTTGCATATGAACAATCAAAGTGTGTGTGTTTACGTTCTGTCATCATGAGTGCCGCTCTCTACCCTCCCACACAGGTGACACCATCTTCATCATTCTACGGAAGCAGCGCCTCATCTTCCTGCACTGGTACCACCACATCACCGTCCTGCTGTATTCCTGGTACTGCTACAAGGACCAGGTGGCGGGCGGCAGCTGGTTCATGACCATGAACTACCTGCTCCACTCGCTGATGTACAGCTACTCCACCCTGCGGGCGGCCGGCGTGCGCGTGCCCCGCCACTACGCCTTCATCATCACCACCATGCAGATCGCCCATATGTCCATGGGCCTGACGGTCAGCGGCTTGGTCTACATGTGGATGCAGGAGGACGACTGTCCGTCCTACCTGGACCACATCATGTGGTCCTCTCTCATGTACCTCAGCTACCTGCTCCTGATCTCCTCCTTGGCCTACCAGTCCTACTTCAAAGGTGCCTGGGGCAAGGGCTCTAAAGGAGAATAGGCCCCCCCCCCCTGATCGTGTGTGTGGTGGCGGGGGTCCTGTCGCTGTAGCAAGGCGCGCTTTGTGGCCCAAATATCTCTTGCCTTGTTTTTACGGCCAGCCCAGAGGAACGTGTGAGTAAACTACCAAAAGAAGAGAAAAGTGAGGCATGGCAGTCCGGGGGGGTGGGGGTGTAGCACAGGTACGCGGTTGATCAAGGGTTATTCTGCATGGGGGTTCATCCACCTTCCACTTGTGATTGTCATTTTGACAGATTTGGTGTTGCGTGTTACCTTGCTAGCATAGTAAGCAATGGGGTTTGTAGCAGTTTACAGGAGAACACACCAGTGGGTCTGGGTTCATGTTTATGAATGAGGGAATCATTGCAGTCAGTTTGCACACACTGAACACTTTTTACAAAGGGAGTTTCTGTGCCAGGCTGCAGGCGCAGCTTGAAACGGTCAGTTTCACAAACTAGGGTTTCACCCAACCAGTTGGCTATATTTGATTGCAGTTGCACAAAATGAAGGATGTTTCTCTTTCTCCATTTTATCACCACACTTTAATTATGCCAGAAAGGCAGGTCGACTTTTAATTAATTTTTATTTTTTATTTTTTTTTAATGAATTTTAAAAAAAAGGCTTCTTCACTTCCTGCAGCACAAATGAGTGCAAAGGTCTTTCTACTACAACCCCCCATTCTGCATTGTGAAGTCTAATTTACTGCAAGCGAATCGAAAAACGTTTTGTCCCATTTAAGCATCAGTATTAAGTCTTCGCCTGGGTATGCCCATCATCGCAAAGGCTTTTGTGGTAACGACGCATCACAACCCTTACGAAAAAATAGTATACTTAAGTATATTTTTATAAGTATACTTCAAGTACACAAGTATACTTTTTTGGAGAAACCTTTAAGTATACTACTAGTTTACTTAGTTATATACTTGTTTTTGTACTAAGTAGACTAAATTGGCCCATTTTTTAGTTTATTTGGTATACTTTAAAGTACACTTAAAGTTAACTTTAAGTACACTTTTGAATACTTCAACGTATCTGAGTAGTTTACTTTTATTATGATGTAAACTTACTGATGTACTTAAAAGTATACTTTTGAATACTTAAAAGTATCTGTGTCATTCACTTTCAATATTAAGTAAACTTACTTAACTACTTGCACGTATACTTTTGAATACTTCAAAGTGTCTGTCTAGTATACTTTCAATTTATGAAGTAAACTTACTCAAATACTTAAAGGTATACATTACATTACAGGCATTTAGCAGACGCTCTTATCCAGAGCGACTTACACAACTTTTTAGCATTTTTTTACATATTATCCATTTACACAGCTGGATATATACTGAAGCGATTCAGGTTAAGTACCTTGCAGTACAGGTACAAAGGCAGTGTCCTACCTGGGAATCGAACCTGCAACCTTTCGGTTACAAGGCCAGTTCCTTAACCATTATACTACACTTTGAATACTTCAAAGTTTCTGGGTAGTTCACTTTCATTATTAAGTAAACTTACTGAACTACTTAAAAGTATACTTTTGAATACTTCAAAGTATCTATGCAGACTATTACTGTCAGTTTTGCAAAACCCCCACTCCAGGCTCTTTTCTCCATATGTTTTGGTGTCCAATTGTAGCAAATTTGTGGAATCATGTCAATTCTGTAATGTCCGATTTGTTAAGCATTCACTTTGTTTCCAACCCTTGTTTATGTCTACTCAATGACGATTCAGATTCTGATCTAAGTGTTACTCAAAAGAAAATGTTGTTTACTGGTTTTACTTCTGCAAAAAAAACTATTCTTCAAAATTGGATTACTCCTGATTTTTGCATGAACACTTTTTGGTTATATTCTTTACAGAAGATTGTAAATCTTGAGTGCACTACTGCCAGACTAAACAAAGCGAGGCCCAGTACTGTTGAGGCATGGAAGTCCTTTTCGTTTAAATTGTTTAACTTTATTTGACTGTAAGGTAACGTCATTTTTGTTTTCCTCCAATCTTGACTGTGATATATTTTTGTTTATAATACTACGACATGTCTGTTGCCCCCCCCCCCCCTTTCTTTTCTTTTTGTTTTTATTATTTTTTCTATTTCTTGCTCTGTATTGTTCTCTGTTGTGAAAAGCAATAAAAGATTTTGATCACAAAAAAAGTATCTATGCAGTACACTTTTATATACTTATTGGAATACTTCAACTTTTTTATGAGTATTTTGCTTGTCGTCTGATGTTTATTCCCTGTAGCCTATGCGTTTTGGCCACTACTTTCAGTCTAATGTCTAATGTCAGTCTAAATCAGTCAAGTCTAATGAACAAAATGTGGAGCAATAAAAATAATTACAATATCAAATGTGATTATTCTTAATAGTATAATGGTATAAAGCTATGACTTCAGTATAAAATGCATCATGTAATTTACTTCTATTTTCTGAATACTTAAACAATATATACAAGATTTAAAAAAATAAGTAAATTCCAGTGTACAGTATTTCAACTGGGTTGGCTGTATAATGGAAGTGGACTTGCATATGACTCCAGTATGAATCTATACTACGTTTTCTATTAGGGAGTGTACTAAAAAGTATAATGTGTTCTATAAGTAAACCATTTTCTATGTGTACTTCTTGAACGTATACCAAAAGTAAACTAAAAGGCTACTGTCAAATTTTAAGTTCAGAGAAGTATACTAATGTGTTCTAGAAGTATACTATTTTCTAAGTTTACTTCTTGAAAGTATACCAAAAGTAAACTAAAAGGCTACTGTCAAATTTTAAGTTCAGAGAAGTATACTAATGTGTTCTAGAAGTATACTATTTTCTAAGTTTACTTCTTGAAAGTATGCCAAAAGTAAACTAAAAGTATACTATGTTTAAAAAAGTATACTTTCAGTATACTTTTATATACTTATTTTTCGTAAGGGAATGCATTGGTCCAACCCCTCTTCTACCCTGTGGTGACTTCTACATATGAATTCTGCGGGGAGTAATGTGGACGAGTTTCTATGGCGACCGGTCAAACCACATTCCTCTCAGTTCTTGTTAAAAATGTTTCCTAATCCTGAACACGCCTGAGGAGAGGGACTCGTAACGGCGGGCATCTGAATCCTTTCCTTTCACATGCTATTCACCGACTAGCATTACATCATTTTAGTACAATTACTTTCTCCCCTTGGCCCCCTGTGAGGGATGTGCTTTGTCCATGCTGAGCGTGTGAGGTAGCTGCTCACCCTGCCACGTGTCAGACTCTTCTCTCTCTAAGGCAGGGCATGCTGGTTTTCGTTGTTACTCTGTACTCAACTGTTATCGGCTGCTTTAATTGATCAATTAATTCACCACACCTGGTTTCTTGGGTCTGAATTGGTTGCCGATATTAAGGGAAAGACAAAAACCAGCATACCCTGCGGCCCTCCAGGACCAGGATTGAAAAACACTGCTCTAAGGTAAATGCTGCTGATGGCACCTCGCCCGGTCTTATTCATGTGTAGCTAAATCGTAGCCAATTTAGCGCATGGACACATTCCCAAGCATTTTTCAGTGAACCTGATGTCTCACATGGTCGCCTTTGCAAACGTACTGGTATCGAATGTATTATAATGAGGGCTTTTATGTTTTAAATGTTACAAAATAAAATATTGTACAATTTTGCTGAGGCGTTTGTTTCAGATCATTCTTGCTTTTTGTATTGTGTAGGTTCAGGGCGTGTTACAGGAGTGTGTTCCTGTACGAGACTTAATAGCCAGTCATTACAGCCTCAGTGAATTTAAACCCAAACCTGAAGTCCCCAACCATGCTAATGCTAAACAATACTGCTTAGGAAATATTGACTGAACTGCTGGATAAAATTCATGCAATCTGTTTAAAATAAAATACTAGTGAAATGCATTGGTCCAACCCCTCTTCTACCCTGTGGTGACTTCTACATTTCAATTCCGCGGGGAGTAGCCTAATGTGGACGAGTTTCTATGCCGACCAGTCGAACCACATTCCTCTCCGTTCTTGTTAAAAATGTTTCCTAATCCTATGCAGGGGGATTGCACTGACCTAGAATTTTCGCCTAGTTTTTACTAGTGTCAATTAAGTGCCAATATCTCAAAAACTATTCACTGCACATCCATGGTTGAAAGTTTCAATGAAAGAAGAGGCTTGTCCCATTCAGACATTTGGAACAGAATAAATGTATGTCAAAGTGGTCACATACAATTTATACAAAATACACATAAGAATACAAAAAAAAGTACAAAACGCCTTGTGTTTTTATAGTTTATCACTGAATATCTGAACTTCAAAGTACTGGAGCAAGCCAGAATTGTTTATACTAGTGCACTAATATGTTGTCCACTTGTGTATACAATTTGGTAAAGATATCTACAGGCTTTCCTTATGCATTGGTATTTTTACCAAAACGGGGCCCAGGTGTCCCAAAACCTTTCCAAACCTCGCCAAATATAAAACATTTGCATATCTTTCTGTCTAGGCATGTCAATCATCAGAAAACTTTATTTTTCTTTTAAAACATTTTTTGTAATACAGAATGTGAAGAAAATTAACCTACACATGTTTTGTGTTTATGTGTATGAGGGTATTCTCTTACAAAGCGTGCCCAAATACCTCTCCAAAAAGGATTACTTAACCTAATGTTATCCAACCAATCTGCTTTACATTTAAAATGGCACTGTACTTCAAAATTAGATTTACCAGAGCCCCATAAGCCAGCAGAATAACAGGTTTATCTATAACAAGCCTTCAACTTGACTTTTTACAGCAAAAGTAATGAATTATACATCACTTTATTTGGCAAACCTGTCTGTTACCACCTCCTACGACAGAGGTGTCAGGTGGGGGAGGAGTGTCTTCACTGTCCTCCCTGAAAAAGACAGATTCAAGTACATTACTAAGTAGAATCACTAAAAAATGAGAACACAAATTATCTCAAAAAGACATATGGCAAGTATTACAATCAAGTGGAAAAAATAAAAAAAATGTATTATTTTTTTATATATATATATACACACACACACACACACACACACACATATTTTATATATATATATATATACATATATACGTATATACATTAAAAAATCTTACATCCACAGTACGTCTGATATTAGCTCCAACATAATTAGCAATCGTAGCTAACTAGGATTTATGAATTAGTTTGTCAGCTTGCACGAACTAAATTACATTATTATAATACTGTAATGTCTTGACTGAACCGTGAAATAAAGTACTGAGAATGGATGTAGTTTCATGCGTGAATTCAACAACTAGCCCTTGTGTTGGTTGCTACACAAAGAAACTGCGAATGAACGCTACAAAACAGACCCCCTTAGCAGGAGCTCCTTACCAGCCTGTGACAACATAGAAGCTAACTAGCGAACTCCTGCGAGAATCCATTTATCACCAAACTAAAAATACTCTAGATAATAGCGCTCCATACTGTTGATGATTATGATGATGATGATAATAACAATAATAATAATAATAATTTGTATTATATATTTTTAAAAACACTTACATGTCCAGGCACGGGTCCATGCCACAGAGTCATTGCTCTGCCAGAGCACAGACTTCTTCACCTCTGGGACACTGCGGTGGAGCACCTCCAAAACCTGAGCAACCGTGAAATAAGCGCTCTTCTTTCCACCGTTGATTGCCACGTTCGCGTATAAATGTATAAAATAATCGTAATCGTTGAAGCAGCAAAGACATGACCAGCGCCATTACACCATACAGCAAACCTCGTATGCGTACAGAGAAAAACTGGCCTGTGACGTATATTCAGCTCACAAAAAAGCTACACATTGCTAAATATCATCTGGATAGACTAAAAACATACTTGTACAGCAATCCAGTCCATCCCTTCCAGGATAAACTCAGTAAAAATGGCCACAGGTGTCATCTGATGCTGTCGACAGTCGAGAGCGCACAGCCGATTGCCCTATGGGCTGTCGTTACGCGTGGATACAGCGCCGTTCCCATTCGCTAGAATATGACATAGTTTACATCATTTAACCCTATGGACTTTGGCCCCCTAGTGGTGGGACGTATCCGTCCCAATTTTTTATAGTGTTCATATTTTCATATTTCATATTTCATATTTCTCTTAAATTCTAAATTATAACGTTAATAAAACACGGAACTTTCGACGCAAAATTGTTAAAAACAGTCACAGCCTGCGAACACATTCGTTTATATGCTTATCAGCTCTCAGGTTACACTACAGAGCCATAAAGCAGCAGGGTGCTAATAGCCCAACCCACTGTTTACAGCCTTCACCTCGCCGCAGTCACAGGCAATAAAATGCATATCAAAAAAACTCTTGGTACAGTTTCTACATGCTAAAAAATCAAGATCCGATTTAGGAACAATTGTATGTTACTGAAAAGTTGTATAAATGAACATTATGTGTTTTTTCCCCGTTCTCACTTCACTACGCATACAACCGATGTTCTTCCGGTTTCAATATATTTTATTTTCTACAAGATCTCTTGATAAACATATCATATATACCTGGTTATGCAGTTATAACTGTTTTCTGAAGAATCTTGAAAGTTTTTTCGTAATCCATTTATCCATTCTCCAGCAAAATCTCGATTTCCATGGTGCGTACCCATCACATTTGCGTTTGTACTACGTTACTACCGTTGCGTAAAAACATTACTAGACTGCTTCAGGGTTGATCTAACGTAAACCACGTAGTTTATCTTCTACGGGGTTTCCTGCCCTTTTAACCTTTTACACTGACACTTAAAAACAGGTAGATAAGACTGCAGTAAAACATTGCCTGTAGTGTCAAAAGAACTTTGTCATTAATGAGCTTATCAAGAAATTTAGCTAAATGGCTGGGCTAATTAAATAATGCGTTTAAAAGCAGAGGTTGGCATGAACTTTAGAAATGGACACAACCCTCCTTGCCCACCTCTGCCCCGAGACCTGCAGGGACTATACACTGTTTGTGATGCATCGCCTTGGACTGTTGCTATAGTTTACTGTTAAAACCATGTTCCAGTGCCAAGGAAATCTTTCTTTCAAGGGTATGTAGGCTTATATCTAGAGGTTACAATTTATTAATGTACAATATTTAGTTTTACATTGAATTCAGTATTTTTTCCATGTCTTTCATGGATTTACTTCCCATCTTGTCCTTTCAGTTGAATAAAGTGAACCTACCAAATGTTACTTTAGGGTTGTTTTCCTTGCAGATGTCTTCAAGTTGGTTAAATAATTGTACACAAGTGACAGGCTCACTACTCTCTGTATATACACACTACGCACTCAATATATGCAAAACAACTTTGGCAGAAACAAAATCACCTCTTACACACTGACAAAACATTGTAAGCGTGGACCAGCTGACAAAATACATTTGTAATGTGCTTAGATTCCCTAGTTTGGATTCTTCAGTTTTCCATTTGTCCAGTGTGTGTGGAAGTAAGCTGTTTTGTGAAACTGTTCTGTAGGCCCAAGAAAGCCTCATAAGCAAACTTTTATAAATAATTAAATAATACAGTCAAGATCTAGTGGAAAAGTACTGAGATGGGGGGTTGTGAGAGGGTGCAGGATAGTTCTCTGTCAGCAAGGACGAGGGCATCTAGCATACCAGTCAAAACAGGAATGTTTTCCTCCTGTGTTCCATAACTAACCTGATAAGATATATCATGCTGACCGAACAGGTGGGAGAAGAATAAAAAAATAAGGGAAATTAAGGAAAATTTCATGGTCTGATTAAAACTAAAGGAGGAGAGGTCACAAACAATGTTATTTGACAGATCAAGAGTGCCCCCAAGCGCATAGGGTAAGAACAGGTCATATAACATATTTATTTTTTTGTCTAATTTGTTATTGGATAAAATAAGATATTATGAAAGGGTGTTACCACATATTATTGGAGTATTAGTAACGTAAAGGTGGAGTTATGATATTATATAAGCTAATGTTTGTTTTTGTTCGGGGAATTCCGAATCCTCTGCGTAGGTTTATGGTTTTCCCACGTTGAATCAACGTTTGACCGTTTAATAAAAGATTAAATTTAATAGAAGATTCTGCTATTTCCTTCATCTTTATCTTGAGAATGCTTCCACTCGAAAACCCATCTCAAATTGAACTTAATGAGGAGGGAGTAAAGGACTTCCCTCCGCATATTTGGCGAGCCAGCCAGGAGTCCAAGATCCCGGGAAGGATGCAGGAGGGAACCAACGGCGTGCGGTGTTTTATCTTCAAGTTAGAGACCGGTCAATAGTGAGAGGTAAGCAGACACCTTTTTCATAAAAAGTCTGCAGAGAGGAATTACCCGCACTCCGTTGGCCCCAAGTGTGGTCCTACACCGGTGACGGGGCTCCAGTGGGTGAGTGGAAAGAAAATAATAATAATAATAATAATTCATTAAATAAATAGGATAGGATAAATAGGTAGAAAAATTATTGTGATGAAGTGAAATAAGCAGGAGTGTTGAGTGTTGAAAAAAAATTGTGATTTTTGAAAAGGTTTGAGCCCGGAGTGTGATATTTTGTGATTTTTGAGCTCTGAGTGTGATATTTTGTGATTTTTGAGCTCTGAGTGTGATATTTTGTGATTTTTGAGCTCTGAGTGTGATATTTTGTGATTTTTGAAAATGTTTGAGCTCTGAGTGTGATATTTTGTGATTTATGACAACACTGTGGGGGAGCAATGGGCTCCAAGTTAGCTAACCAAAAACTCTGAAATAACGAGCAATTCCGGGTTGTGGGTCGCGTAGAGGTTGTGTGTAAAGGGACGCCTTTCCCTTCAAACAGTCCGCCACAAACGGTGATAGAGTGAAGCAGTTGAAAGATACTGCCACTGCTATATTACGGTAGGGACAGTTAGGGAAGCAGTGTTGTGGAAAAAAATAATTAAAAAAAATAAATGTTATGTTGTGTGGCCAAATAATTTACTATTGTTAATAATACTATAATTTTTGTTATAATTTTTTGTAAATAGTACTATATGTATATACATATATCTCAATTAATCAAATTAGAACAAATACCGCCTCCAAGAAGTGTACCTCAAGGTTTGATAGTTCTTTGGGTTGTGCTATTATTGTATTTTACAATAAGTTTGGGCTGGTTAGCCTTTACCATAGATCCATTGCACGGGTTGTACAATCAAACTGAACATAATCGATTAAACAATACTGTAACAGGAGAAATATAGAAAAAAGATAAGGTGTGCTAACATTATATGAGAATTTGTTGTACTTTGGATGCTGTATATAATGCTGAAGGAAATTATGTAAATAACAGGGTTTTACTTAGATAGATAGTACTCCACTAGAAAAGTGGAAATATTATGTGTATGTTATTGTGTATGTTATTGTGGGAAAAGATACAGTGGGAGAATAATTAACATGAGAACAGTTATATGGAGTGAAATCTCTGTGCTGCCACTCAGGGATTGATAAATTCCTACCCAAGGCCATAGAAACAGGAGAAACATTTGAAATATGTTTAGACTGGTGGGCAGACGGAGCCGTTTGGCTGGAGTGTACCCCAGTGAGGGAATTGAGAACTGAAGAGGTAGAAGGGGAAGTTGAGCAGGGGCATTCAGGGGGAGGAGCCACACGAGTCACAGTCACTAAGTGGGAACTAACAGGATTAAAGGTAAAGGCGTGGCTACCAAGAACAGAGTGGTCCCCTGAATTATAAAAAATAATAATAATAAATCAATTAAGAATAAATCAATTAAGAATAAATTAATTATTTTTATTTTTAAAATTTTATTTCTTTAATTTTATTTTTTATTTTAAAAAGAAAACATGGAGGCAAAGTTATTATAGTTGTAAGTTTTTCATTTAGTTTTTATTTTTATTAGTTTTTAATTTCACTTTCTAATTTAGAGGGAGAGAAATTAAATATTGGTTTTGAATGTTTTAAATTACTCTATATGCAATCCAGATTTCAGATCACAGATCAGGAAGAGGATCAGAAACTAAAACTAAAAAGAATTCATGATTCATTTTTATTTTTATTTCAGTTCGTTTTGCACCACTACAGTACAGTTTTAGTTTTAAAAGTAACTTTAATTTTTATTTTTATTTCAGTTAACTAAAATGTTTTTATTTTATTTTTAGTTTCAGTTTTAGTTTCACTTTCAGTTAACTAGAATAAGCTTGCATGGGCTAAAGAAAAATAAGGATTTGAAAACGCGGAAGGGCGAGACTTTAAAGACACCTCTCTCCTGCATGAGTGAATTATTTCAAACAGATTATGAGAAGACTATGAAAAAATGGGAAAAGTGGACAAGAGGTGGTCCCTTGGTATGGCCTAAGGAAGGCATTTTTGGGCTTCAATACCTGCAATCAGTGGAAACAATTTTGTGTAGTAAGGAGAGTAAGAGCCGGAAAGGAAAGTTGCGAACTTACAGAGCACATCTAAATCAATGGAAAAATCAGTCTTTCAGACGGAGAGCGACTATGGAGAAGAAGGAGGGGCACCAGCCGAAAGTGAACCCCCAGCCAGCAGCATCAGAGAGACCACCAGAAGGATGGCGACGACCGGCGAATGGAGCTACAGGCCTGTATCCCCTATTGAACAGCACTGGGGAACAAGAAGATTTGAGCCAGGGGCCTGAGACTACTGTGAGGATGAGGCCAGAGTTGGTGAAAGTGAAAGGGACCCTGGAAGTAGAAGGTAATTTGGAAACCGTTTTAATAAGATCAAAAGTTACAGCAGCATGCCCAGAGGAAGGAGAATCAGAGACAGCCCAGAGTGACAGCCAAGGAAACGAGGGAAATCCCGCAAATAGCACACCATGCCCACGCCTCCACACACCTCATGGCGGGCCAGAGACATCAGGGAATTCAAGCAGCAGTGATAACCCAGCAGATACAGGCACCCCCACCCTCACAACAAGTCCAAGGAGGACAGGGCCCATCCATCGAATGGGCTGGACCAAATTTCCAAAGGCCAGTGTTCCCATGGACAAACCAGGGCCAGTGGCAGCAGAAAGACTGCTGGAAATGCGGAAAGATGGGACACTGGGCCAGGAACTGTCAGAGAGGAAGAGGAAGGGGAGGATTCCAATCAAGAGGCAGCATGAACCAAGGAGCAAACCCTGGGTGGTGGCCATCGTCATCGTACCCCGCCAATGCCATCATATCAAGGACCCGAGAACCAGATAGCAATGACCCCACAGCAAAACATGTATGGGCAGCAGCAGGAGGGATGGCAGCCACAGCAGCCACAGCAGACACAACAGCCACAACAACAATGGGGATTGAGTCCCCAACAAAATCCCCTTCAATAGGGATGCCTTGAGAATCCTACACCCCTAGGAGCAGAGGGAGAGTGTGAAGCAAAGGAAATGCTATCTATAACATCCAGCTGTGCCACAAATTAACCACAAATTGATATTCTCATAAGAGGGAAAACATGCAACTTTTTTATAGATACATGGGGCAACAGTACACTTATCAGAGACTGCCTCAAGGATATGTAGAATCCCCTAGCCTATTCAATAAAATGGTCAGAAATGACCTAGCAGACTTTGCGCCACAAGGGGGAAGCACTCTCATCCAGTACGTGGACGACCTTCTCCTATGCAGCCCAAGTATGACTGCATGCAAAGAGGACAGTAAGAAACTGTTACAAGAACTGACACTAAAAGGCCACAAAGTATCCAAGCCAAAGTTACAGTTTTGTCAAGAACAAGTGCAATACCTGGGTCATACTCTTAAGGAAGGGAGCAAAAGTATTTCAGCAGAACAAATTGAAGCAATTACGAAGGTGCCCAGACCGAGAACGGTGAAAGAAATGCAGAGATTCCTAGGAATGACGGGGTACTGCAGGCAGTGGATTTGTGACTATGCGGAAATGGCACGGCCACTAAGAGATTTGTGCCTAAATAAAGCAGGAAGACACCAAATTGAATGGCTCCCAGGGACAGAATCAGCTTTCACTGGACTTAAGCAAGCATTACAAACAGCTCCAACTCTGGGACTCCCAGACTACAACAAACAGTTCCACCTGTTCTGTGCAGAAAAAGGGGGGTTTGCCACAGCAGTACTGACCAAAAAAGAGCAAGAAAGATACAAACCCATTGCCTATTCAGGGCTCGACATTACCATCTGCCCGGTGGCCCGGCGGCATATTTTGAACCCTCCGGGCCACTACGGGCCAGCTGATTAAACTTTTCAATGGCCCGTGGGGCCAGTAGCCAGGCAGGCTATACAAAAAAAATACCCAGTAGAGGGAAATCGTCCCTAACTCATCGGAGAGTATCAGGATATGAGATCCTACTCACACAGCCAGGATTGACCATTATCAGATGCAAAGCTGTGAACCCAGCGGAGTCTTCGCCTGGGTATGCCCATCCTCGCAAAGGCTTTTGTGGTAATGAAGCATCACAATGCATTGTTCTAACCCCTCTTCTACCCCGTGGTGACTTCTACGTTTGAATTCCGCCGGGAGTAATGTGGACGAGTTTCTATGCCGACCGGTCGAACCGCATTCCTCTCAGTTCTTGTTAAAAATGTTTCCTAATCCTGAACACGCCTGAGGAGAGGGACTCGTAACGGCCAGCATCTGAATCCTTTCCTTTCACATGCTATTCACCGACTAGCATTACATCATTTTAGTACAATTACTTTCTCCCCTTGGCCCCCTGTGAGGCATGTGCTTTGTCCATGCTGAGCATGTGAGGTAGCTGCTCACCCTGCCACGTGTCAGACTCTTCTCTCTCTAAGGCAGGGCATGCTGGTTTTCGTTGTTACTCTGTACTGAACTGTTATCGGCTGCTTTAATTGATCAATTAATTGACCACACCTGGTTTCTTGGGTCTGAATTGGTTGCCGATATTAAGGGAAAGAAAAAAACCAGCATACCCTGCGGCCCTCCAGGACCAGGGCTGAGAAACACTGCTCTAAGGTAAATGCTGCTGATGGCACCTCGCCCGGTCTTAGTCATGTGTAGCTAAATCGTAGCCAATTTAGCGCATGGACACATTCCCAAGCATTTTTCAGTGAACCTGATGTCTCACATGGTCGCCTTTGCAAACGTACTGGTATCGAATGTATTCTAATGAGGGCTTTTATGTTTTAAATGTTACAAAATAAAATATTGTACAATTTTGCTGAGGCGTTTGTTTCAGATCATTCTTGCTTTTTGTATCGTGTAGGTTCAGGGAGTGTTTCTGTACGAGACTTAAAGCCAGTCATTACAGCCTCAGTGAATTTAAACCAAAACCTGAAGTCCCCAACCATGCTAATGCTAAACAATACTGCTTAGGAAATATTGACTGAAGTGCTGGATAAAATTCATGCAATCTGTTTAAAATAAAATACTAGTGAAATGCATTGGTCCAACCCCTCTTCTACCCTGTGGTGACTTCTACATATGAATTCCGCGGGGAGTAATGTGGACGAGTTTCTATGCCGACCGGTCGAACCGCATTCCGCTCAGTTCTTGTTAAAAATGTTTTCTAATCCTATGCAGGGGGATTGCACTGACCTAGAAAACAACAGGACTGTTAAATTGGAAACATCTAAAATAGAAATTAAGGGAATTTTTTATTTTTTTTTAAATGTCCAATTAGAGGACCATTGACATCGTTTATAAATATTCTACATCAGCACACTTGACAAATGGAAAACTGAAGAATCCAAACAAGGGAATCTAAGCACATTACAAATGTATTTTGTCATCTGGTCCACGCTTACAATGTTTTGTCAGTGTGTAAGAGGTGATTTATTTTTTTTCTGCCAAGGTTGTTTTGCATATATTGAGTGCGTAGTGTGTATATACAGAGAGTAGTGAGCCTGTCACTTGTGTACAATTATTTAACCAACTTGAAGACATCTGCAAGGAAAACAGCCCTAAAGTAACATTTGGTAGGTTCACTTTATTCAACTGAAAGGACAAGATGGGAAGTAAATCCATGAAAGACATGGAAAAAATACTGAATTCAATGTAAAACTAAAGAACCTGATGCAGTGTGGCTCTGACCTCCAAAGGTCAGTCCATGAGATCTTCCACTCCACAACTTACTCCCATCTAGTCCAGGTGCCTTGCTGTCTCATTCCCACTGCTCTGCTGGACCTCTCCTCCTCAACAGCAGCTCTCACCTCATTCTGGACCAGTTGCTGCCGCTCCATTCCCTGAGCCTTGTCATAATGGGGGGCTTGCGACGGTTCCTAGCCCAGCCCTTCCTCTAGCCACCGTTCCCACCAGGACTCCATGGCGTAGCCGTGACTGCCTGCTCAACTGCAGCCTCCGCTCTCCACTTCCTGCCAGTCTTGACTGCTACCCCTGCCCCCGAGACTTTAGGGTCGCTTGACTCTCGGAACGGCAGCACCTCCCTTACATGCAAGACCTTGAACTCCTCCTCGATGGATTTCAGGGGGAGCCTCAGTTTGCAGGTGTTTCCATAGAGGGCGATGCTGCTCAAGCTCCTCAGTAGACCTAGCCATCTCCTCAGGTAGCAGCTGACTCTCCTTTCCAGGCCTGAGATGATGGGGATCGGGAACTCATAGAGGAGCAGTGGCCACAAGATCCTTGGCAGAATCCCGTGCTGATAGACCCACGCCTTGAATTTTCCTGGAAGGCCCGTCCTGTCGACATCTTTCAGCCACCCCTCCAACTCCTCACAGGTGTTCTTAATGGATGCTGTATCCCTGAGGCTGCTGTCAAAGATTTTCCCCAGGCTTTTCACAGGCTTCTCCGAGATGGTAGGGAATAGTGTTTCTGAGAAACGGAACTTATCCACTATTCTGCCTTTCTTCAAAACCAAGGACCTTGATTTATCTGGCTTGAAGGACATGCTGGCCCATCCCATCAGTCTCTCCAGCCCCTTCAGGATCCATCTGCCTCCAGGCACTGACTCAGTGGTCACTGATAAGTCGTCCATGAAGGTGCGGATTGGTGGTTGGCGGATCCCGGACTTTGACTTGGGGCCTCTACACTCTGGTTCAGCAGATTTCACTAACATCGCCAGAGCAAACAGGAGCACTGAGATGTTGCAGCCTGTGATGATTCCCACCTCCAGTCTGTGCCACTCAGATGTTATTAGCCCTACTGAGACTCTCAGGCTGAAATCGCTGTAATAATCCAGGATGAGGTCTCTTACTGCGGCTGGAACATGGTGCCTCGAAAGCGTCTCCAGCACCAACTTGTGGGGCATCGAGCCATAGGCGTTGGCCAGGTCTAACCACAGCACCACCAGATCACCCCTGTTCTCCTTAACTTCTCTGAGGAGCTGTGTGACCACGCCTGTGTGCTCTAAACAACCTGGTACCCCAGGGATGCCACCTTTCTGCACTGAAGTGTCTATGTATCCATTCTTGAGGAAGAAATCAGCCAGTCGCTTAGCTACAATGCTGAAGAAAATCTTGCCTTCAACACTGAGCAACGAGATGATTCGAAACTGGCTGATGCTCTTGGAGTCCTCCTCTTTAGGAATCCACACTCCTTCTGCACACCGCCACTGCTGTGCTGTTTTACCTCTTCTCCATATGACCTAAAAGATCCTCCGAAGCCGGTGTAGCAGCTTGGGGCAGTGCTTGTACACCTTGTAGGATGTTCCGCTTAGTCCTGGTGCTGACCTGGACCTTGCTTTCTTCACCACATCCTGGACTTCTTTCAGGAGTGGCTCCCTCAGGTCAAATGCCTCAGTAGGCTCTGGTGGTCTTATCACAGGCTCACAGTTCCTTAGGTCTTGGTCTCTGATGGGGTCACTGAAGTTGTTGTGAAGGTGTAGGTCGACTTCCTCCTCCGAACAGGCTAGGGGTCCACTGCGTCTCTGCCCAGGGACCTGTCTGATGAACCCAAACGGGTTGTTAATGAAGGCAGTCCGCTTCCTAGCCCCCTCTCCCTCTGCCGCCTCCTGTGTTGCTCAGCTCTACGCAGGTTTAGGAGCCTCTTCCTGAGCATCATGCCCCCCTCTTCACTAGCCTCCTTGTGCTGCTTCTTCAAGGCTTTCCTGATTTTGTGGATTTTAACTGCCCTCTGGTTATTAGTGTAGGTTTGCTTGGCTCCCCTTTCTTCCTCAACACCAAACCTCTCAGCAGCTATGCTCACCATGGTGGTCGTCATAGTTCGCAGCCTTCTCTCCATGTCCCCTTTGGCTGTTGCTTCCAGCACCTTATCTACATCCTCATCAAACCTCTGCCACTCTGTTGTTTGGCAGGCTTGTAGCCACCTGATCCCTTTCTTCTCTGACTGTCTGAGCGGTGGGACTGTTTGCACCACCTGGAGGCTCTGGGCTCTGTGGGGTGCTTCCGGGCCCGCCTCCTCCTCTGTCTCACCAGGTGCTAGACCTGTGCATTGTGGTGCTTGCAATCTCTCCTTGTATTTCATTCTCGATTACTGGATCTTTAGGCCGCTCATTCTTGCAGATCTTGCCGCAAAAACACTCTATACTCGTCGTCGTTTGTCCATTGCTGTTGGTCGTTAACCTTGTACCTGTCCGGCTGGGGTGCTCATCCTCCCCCCCTCTCGGGCTTCCCTGGGGGTATAACTCCTTTCTTTGATCCGCAGCTTGCTTTGGGTCCACCTTCACAGGAGGTGCGGTTAGGGCTGCTAACCCACACCGCCCCAGTTGCCGTCTTTCCGAGCTGCCATCTGTCTCTCCAGTCGTCACCAGTCTGTTCATGGTTGTCAACCAGCCTATTCCTGGTAGTCACTGGGTTCTCCAGTCTGACAGTTGTAATGAAACATCCTCTGATGCTAAGCTAGGGCACATGGTCAGTGATGTATAATAATATTTTATGCACAATATTTGAGATACAAAATGGATTGTTACAGAAATATAGATTGGGGAAATATACAGAACAACGTGTTTTATTGTGTGTGTGTGTGTGTGTGTGTGTGTGTGTGTCGGCGGCGGGGGGGGGGGGGGGGGTGGATGCATTCAGTCAGAGGGTATGAAAGCCCATGTGGACTTGGAGACAAAGCTTGGAAAAGGTTCAAAAATAAAAAGTGCTCGGGGGCTGAAAAGCATAGGTTAGTACAGTGAGAGGGGCAGTTGTCAGAACTGTGAGGCAAAACTGGGCATGTTTTGTTTTTTTGGTAACAAACTCACTGCCTTAAACCTTTTGCTCTCCTCCCACCAAATGATGCTCCAGTGCACGCACAGAGACAGGAAGACAGGGAGAAGTTTATTCTACGGAGAGGACCTTTTGCTGGTAGGTAGACAGTTGCCCTGATTGGTAGCCACATAGCTAGCCCTGATTGGGTGGTTTTTGTAAGACCGGGTTGAGATTTTTTGACAGCCTAATACAGAGCCCAGGACACTCACAGAAACCAGATTTTTTCCCAGAACACTTGATTTATTGATAGCTTCGGGAATATAATGAGTTAATGTAATAATTTAGCCAAAATTATATAGAAAAAATCTTGCCTACTGCACTTTTAAGTGAAAACTGAATTTCATGTCTGTGTGCGCAACAGAGGAAGTTATGGTTATTTTGCAAGCACAGTATCAATCTGAGAAAACTTTTAACAGCTCGGTAGCATTAATAAACAGATTATAATCAATAAAATAACAATTTTCCGAGACGACGCTCTCAGAATGCAAAGCTCTGCATGCTTGCTTTAATATGCCAGTGGTAAAGCACTCATTGTAGCTACCAGCAGTTTTGCAATCCTAAAAGCATAAAAATGGCACTGCGGTATTATTAAAAAATATGACTAAGACGTTTACAAGAATGTTTCCACAATTTTCACTTGTACAATTTCCTCCATATTTTGACAGCACATATTTAAACGAACCACAAGGAAAATACAGCCCCTTGATCTCTAAAATGTATAAATCTAAAATGAATAAATGTCTTAGGTTCATAGCTGGTAGAATATTTGTTCTGTAGCTAGCTATTAAAAGTAATAGCTGTTTAGTCATGCAAAAAATAATAAAATCATATTGAACAATAATAATGTCACACTGCCCAAACCACAGAGTATTTTCACACTAAAGAATATAATACTTTGCAATAAAAAATGTTAGAAATTATGGAAAAGATTATGTGTTGACTGAAAGAAATAATGCCACAGCTTGCATGGACATACGTATTTGAGTTGGATTAACTTGAACTCTTTTGGGGTTAATAATTTCTGTTTGCATAGAACCATTACATCAAATTAGGCAATACAAAAATGTGTTCCCCTCTACATAATTCATCGAGAAAAACTGTATTGCATTTTTAAAAGAAGATTCGAATTTCAAAGCACTTTGGGCATGGAACAACCTCTGGACATCTCTTAAACTAGATAAACTGGTTTCACTCAATAAATTGAAAAAGAAAAACCTGTTAAATGACAATTCTGTGGAAGAATGCAAGTGTTTCTGTGATTTTCTAGATATTAGCTACTCAGTCCAGTTATCCAGCTAACTCAATAATCCTGCTTTGTAGTATACCCCCCTGGTCTCTCTTGAAAAAGACATTTTAATCTCAATGAGACTAACCTGGTTGAATGTCAATTGAAATATGAAACGGAGCCCAGTACAAGAACAAAGAATATCGTTACTGTTGGTACATAGTGGCCACACATAATGAAACAAGCCCAAACGGGAGCAGATAGGCCTAATGCTAAGCTAATGTTATGAAGATGCCTGCACGGCATTATGAGGCCACATAACCTGTACAATAGCTGTAAGTGCTCCCAGGTGATCCTGCGACGGAACGGATTTCTCTGCCCCGCCGGTACCATGTTTGTCTCGCGGTTCCCCGCAAAGTGCAAAACCCTGGGTAAATTTTAGCTTCCTGCAAGCTGCAAACAGACCGCGCCGCACAGCCACGGTTCAGGTAGAGCTGTATTCCCACTGTGAGTTGTATTTCGGGGCAAAATACAAGACCTCAGTGACGAAGAAAGAGGGCTGATTATTGAGGTACATTTGCCAGGAGCTTCAGCGATGTAGACGGTTCAACTTGCTGATGTTTCAGGATCAGTGTCTAAGGTGATGTTGGCCGAAGGAAAAACTGTCATCAAAGGCATCTGTTGTCAGAAGCACATACTCCTAGTTTAATTACACTACATTTAGAGTACATGTAGCCTACTTAACTTTCTCATCCAGTGTGCTGAACTAGCCTACTCAATACTATTGTAAGGTGCTGGTGGGGGAAGGACCCAAACGCAGGCAGGAGTGTGAAAAAACCGAAGTTTAATCTGGGCAAGGCAGCAATCCGCAGTAGAACAGGCAGGGGTCGTAACCGGGAAGGCACAGCAAAGGTACAAAAAGGGGAATCCAAAAACAGGGTTGCGAGAACACAGGCAGGAGTCAAAAACCGGGGACGCGTAGAAGGAACACAAAGAAAACAAAACAGACTGGATACTAGTGATGTTACGGATGACACCGAAGCTCCGAGCTGTGTGTCGAGCAGGTAGGGCAGTTTCTGGAGAAGCCTCGCACCGAAGCTTGTATCACTTTCAGAGAAGCACGTGATCGATGACAAACGAGGCCTCGGGTGCTGTAGAACCACGTGATCGGTTTGTTTTACGCTTTGGGCGGGATTGGGGGTTTTGAATTGTAGATATAAAGGAGTGATACCCACCCCTATTTTGAGGGTTGTTGTCGTTGGTTGGTTGTTGCGGAGATTTAGTTATTATTGGTATTATTGCGATTGAAAGTTTTTGGAGGATTTTTGTGAGTTTTTTGAGGAGTTTTTTTTTTTTTTGTACAGCTTTTGTACTGTTTTGTCGTTTTTGTACAGTTTTTGTACACAATTGGCTAATGGAACCTGCACGGAAGCGAAAATCTTCTCCTGCTTGGGAATATTTTGACCTGATATCTCCCAATAAAGTAGGCCTAAGTGGCGTAGATATAAAAACACACTGAAACGCTATTCGAACATTGGGCTAGCAATCGACTGTGCATGTAGTTCGTTGGTTGTTATTTTAACGTTTAACAGTTCTGAAACACTCCCAGTCCCCAGTTCTGAAACACTCCCAATCCCAGACCAGAAACACTTTTACTGCTCAATAGAACCCCACGCAAATGTTGTCCCCCTTTATATCAATCTTCCTGTTTTTTTTTTCATTTTCAAAGTTAATATAATATTATTACATATATTATTTTATAATATAACTTAGTAGAAAACAAATCTAGCCTAATGACAGTTACAAATATAAATTATTTTATAAATATTAAGTACGCTAGAATGTGTATTGCCTGAGCGGGGTTCCGAACTTGTATTTTCTCTTACACCAATGGCTCTGAAGTCCGACGCGTTATCAGTGAGCTAAAGGGCTGTTTGTTGTTAGCGCACGGCAACTTCGTTATTTTGAACCTGAGGTGGAATTTCTAATGATTTCGTTGCTCTACATTATTTTTACCAGCAGGTGTCACTAGTGTACACTGTGTCGAATGAGGCTTCGAGTAATGAATCTATTTGCGATACAAAGCCTCAGTGCTTCAGGAAGCCTAATTTCGCCATCACTACTGGATACAAAACAAAACAACAATAGGCAAAGGACTTGGGAAACAAAAACTAGAAAACAGAATAAACAAAACAACTCGGGCAGAAACTCGGAAAAACAGACGGTAACACAGAAGCAGAATATCATAAGGAACTCGCGAAGAACACTGAAATGACAAGGTATATATACACAGAGGGAGACAGACATAATGGGAATCAGGTGTGTAGAAGCAGGGAGGGGAGATTGCTCACAGGTGAGAACAGTGAGGGTTAACAGGGACCAATAAAACAATGACAGGGGAAACGTAAGACACGGACTGGAATACACAGACACAATGATAACAAACGGCCTGGAGTTAGCAGGTAAACAAGTACACAGCTCAGATTGGAGGAAGACGAAAGTGGACACATGTGCAGAGAATGCGAAATCACAGATTGATGCAGGGATAGGATAACGAGGAGGGAAATGACAGCTGCAGGTAGAAACTCAAGATGAATTAGTAATGTTAGTAGTGAACTCTAGAACCCTAATGTTAGTAGGTTAGTATTATATACACATGTTAGTTTGTTAGCAGGTTAGTATTAAATCTAATCTAACAGTTAGTATGATTAGTACATTAGTATTATATACAAATATAAATAAAGTCAGAAGGAAGAAAACGAGATATACGAAATACAGAAGAAGCCTGAATGTTCCCAAAATCACCCGAATAGTGCAATGACAAAGACAGGGGGTGGAATCTCAGAAACATGGAACGCGGACTGACAATCGCGAGGGAAAGAAAACAGGAAAAATAATAACAAATAAAGAAATAAGACACAGATTACAGGATCCTAACAACTATAGAAGGGCGCTGATTCAGACACAGCCCAAATTACAATCTAGAGCATGTGCAGGCAGTTTAATCAAAAACGGTCCACGAGAGCTCTACTGAGCAGGATATCATAATCAGGTTACAGTGCACAACACAACATGGCAATGCATGTTTTTGTGAGTACAGTGGTGAAATAGCACATGCAATGGACTATCCAACAGTGGAAAAATGTGACATGATCAGATTAAGTATCCTTCACCGTGTTCTCAACAAGCGGATGACTGCAGTCTAAAGGCCAATTCATAGTCACCAAAAAAAGTATGCGTACGGTCGTCCACAGGGCCCACGCGGACCTAAATGACATCATAGCAGACCCAAAATGGACTCTGAGCGGACGTCTCCTAGGCAATCCGCACAGCAGTTATTTTTTGTGTCCGCGCAGACCTGTCCGTTTCCAACCCTGTCGTTTGAACTGCACAAGTGTACATTCTGTGTAGTCTTCTTCCATGCAGGATGCCATTTTTGTTTGCAATTTTTGTGCAAAAATGATAGCAAATGTAGTCTACAAAGGGAGGTTGATATAATTGACTATGAAAGACTATACTCCGCTGACAGTCCGGGGACTGTCCGTCCACGTATGTGTCTGCTCCCTGTTTTAAACACTCTGTATCCACCTTAAAGAAGCCTACAGCCCCGAGCGTTTGTTTCCAACAGTCCACTCATCACCTTAGAAGGCAAGGTCAAAGGTCAAAGGTCAAAGGTCAAAGCTAATCTCTTTACGTGCCTGGAGTAGGGATGTTGATAACGGATAGTTTTGCAACCGGTTATCCAACATCATTATTCGGTTAATTAACGGTTATAAATGCTGAAATTTTCTACAGTTATGACCTACATAATACCCAACCCAAAACCCCCAAATTAAAAATGCATGCATACACAGAATGGACGTTTCTCAGAATGGTATTTATTGCTTTCAAAATGTAACATTGAGCATAACAAATAATAAGTTGTAATATACATTTTATAGCCTACAAATAGCAGCCTATGTTGTAGCCCTAATTATTTTTAAATGGACATCGGCACATGCTCTTGAGGGGGGAAAAATCTAATTAGGCTATGACGTGAACTAGGCTAAACTAAATCAAATTTAGTCTACTTATTAGCTAGCCTACACATTTTTGTTCAGGAAGATTATCATGTTGACATGTTCTGGTGTTAATCTGGTGCGTATGCTAGTCTGTTTACGGTAAGGTTCGTCGCCGAGAACACCCACTCCTGGGGAACGGATGTCCCCGGCACACGCAGATAGCGTCTGGCTAAAGCTGATGGGGACACATTACACAACTTTTCCAATCTTAAGCGACAATGACAATAATGAGTACCACACATTTAACAAATGTCATATGCAGATTTTCAGTCTCTTGTGTCGCACACACATAACGACGGCTGTTTTTCAGGAGCACAAATCTAAAAGACAGAGAATTTCCGCAGAAGGATGCAGTGCTATTGGGAGAACTGAATAGCATCCATCTGCAGACTCGCAGACTGGCCTGAGTCGTGATTACAGGAAGTGCGCAAGTGCGCATGCGCTTACAAGACGAAGGGGGAAAAAACAGAAAGAGTAGCATGGAGGTAAAGCCACACTGAAATAAAACAATCGCTCGTAATTAATGGAACCTTCTGAATTTCAAAAGCAATGGTATCTAGCCTACTGAGTGAAAGTCTGAGAGTTATTCAGCTGAAGTTCGCTCGGTTGCCAGTTAGTGATAAGCTATTAGTGTTAGCTATTACGTGTTACGTGCTTTATTGTTGTAGCTAGTAAAAGAAAAAAAAGTTGGTAACACTTTGCAATAATGTTACATGAATTGGCATTAACTAATAGCTATGTAGTTGTTAACATTAATTAATGATGTACAAATCCATTAACAAAGCATTCGATTAACTTTTCATTATTTAGTACCCTTATTGAAAGTACAAACCTTTAGCTAATGTATTTGTTAACCGTTAACTACTAACTATGGTAATTAAGTTTAGCCCATGATAATGGACTTCATTTATCTACAATCCGTAATCGAATTCCGCCCCACTACTGCTGCCGTTGTTTTGGTCAGACATGTGTATACACGTGGTTTAGCTAGCTAATCATTTTCTTAGCTAGAAAACATCATGTCAGCTTCTGAATCAACTTTGGATGAGCCTCCGAGGACGAAGATGAAACGTTGTTGTCAGTAGCAGCTCGTGTTGTTGTACTATTCAGCTAAACACAGCGCGGCGCAGACATTATGGATTGTAGCCTACTGTTAATAAACAGTTGACAAATACATTAACTAATGGTTTGTAATTTCAAACCATTTGTTAATGTTTAAAAATGCTTTGTTAAAATATTTGTACATCATTAATTCATATTAACAACTATATTAGTTAATTCCAATTCATGTAACCTTATTGTAAAATGTTACCAGATAGTCTTTGGTAGTCAAACAAAGGGCTTTGTTCTACCCTCTATTGTCAAACTTTCAGACTGACTGCTATTGTTCTACCAGTGATGAACAATTATTGCTGATTTTAACATACTCCTGATGTAGAGTATCAATTTCTCATGTCTCTTTTTTCCAGCCTCACATTACAGTTTTAAAACGTGGTGGAGAGCAATCCCTCCAGAGGTGTGTTCGGTGCTGCAGTAAATACCACTGCCCGGTGCTGCTTTACAGGACTCATGCAGTACTTTTGTATGTTGTAAAATATTATAAATAAAATTTACTTTTTGATCCACTACCCTTGTTATCTATCGTCCCTTTTGTGTTCAGTCACCAGCCCTGGCCATAACAACCCTGGACAGGGTTCATTCTTCCAAACTTTTTTCAATCTGAATAGAACAAATTAGACTTTTTTTAATATGAACAAATGATCTAAAATAGAGAACATCGCTTGATCCTTAATGAAACCAGAATGAGTACACTAGATCATTAGCATAGACTATCCATACAATTTTTTTTATGTGAAATGGCAACAAACAGCTCATGCAGGCGGCCATGCCCAGTGGAATGAGAACCTGTGTCATGAGGCCATCAGCGGCCTGTCCAGGTTGTGAAGTGGGCAGTGCACTGATAAATGTTTCAGGATCCGGTGTCACTCTGCTATCCGGTGACCTCATCAGCAAATTTTCTTCCTTAGCATACAACTATGCATAAAATGTTATAGTTTATCACAGTTTGTTTGGATCTGTGTCATAGTGTTTTAAATCACCTCTTGATACCATGCTTGCTTTTCTGGCACACCATTCAGGGTAATTACACTGTTTTGATTGGTATGTGTACACTATATAGGCTTATTTCAAATACCTTGGATCAAATTTTGTTCACATTAAAAAGACTATTTTAAACTATTTTATACTGATTTGCATTTCTCCACTGAATCTATATTTTGAGACGAATGGAGATGTTTAACAAAAAAGGCCAAAATTGAGAGAATGTCAATTATGTAATGTCACATTACATTATTGGTGGCCAGTTTTTATGGGATGAGACCTACAATGATCCTGATCTAGGGCTGGAAATTAAGGAACCATTAAGATAAAGCAAATGTTTAATTTGAGTTATGCCATCAATGGACCTCTTGTAAATCTGTCATACAGATCATTAGCCTGGATTTAATATCATATGGGGCATGCCCCACCAAGCCGTAACTTGGCGGATGGCATACCTGTCATCCCAATGTTACTTTTCCAAACAAGAGCAAGACTAACGTAATGCAGACAAATCAATTTCTTTAGTCATATAGCCTAAATCTGCATTTTCAAAATGGTTTTGGTTATGGGGGTAGTAGCAATGTCACTCAGTTTTTAATGCTAGCTCATGATGATGAATTACTTTCTCCATTTCTACTAAGTTGTAGCCAGAATAACTGCATAGACCTACCCAGCTGGTAAACAGCGCGAACATAATGAAAATACAGACACGATTGTTAACAATGTAATGACAACTTTATTTTGAGATTCATAGTTCACTGTAAGTTATCCAATGCTGCAATGAATATCTGCATATTGTTGCCTTCCACTGACCATTCTTCTGGCATACGCCTACGGACCTATTTTTATACAGTCTATGCTATACGGACGTTAGCAAAAACCATAGACTGGTTACAGGCTAAATGTTGCTGATAACGTTACTAATATATTTCAGTAACATTTAGCCTACTGTTTCTACAGTAGCTACAATGCGAGCTAACGACCTAACGTTATTCCTCTCAGGTGTACTTACTAGGCCTAATATCATCGGAATTTCCCCGAGTTAGTTACGGCAAAGGTCAGACTGTTAGGTCAGATGTGCGTTCCACGACTGATCAAAACTTTCCGTGCTACCCTGCTAGTATGCGGTTTGAGACACATATGTGGTGTTAAATAATCCCTTTCATACATGCTATATTTTTGTTAAGTTTAATGATGTAATGTTAACCAGTGTAGCTAGCTAGCAGGCTGTATAAGACTACCTACGTCGATGCTGACAAGCGCAATTGGCCTACGAAGAGCTCCAGCTCTAAGGATGGCCTGCCATCGTCGGATGCCGTTTTAAACAATGATCCACCGTCTTATTCTCGCAGCAACCCGTCTTTTCTCCTTTCAATGGAAAACCACCCCAGAAGGCCTACCCAGTTGTTCACGCACTGGTAAACAGCGCGAAAATAATCCAAACACAGACACGATTGTTTACAATGCAAAGACAATTTTATACGGTTGATTGTTTACTTAAAGGTATCCAATGATGCAATGGCTATTTTCCTAGCCATCGTTGCATTCCACTGAGTTTCCTGGAATAAAGCTAGCAAAAATGAGAATTCAACTGTTGCGGTTGGTTATATCAGAATATTTCAGTAACAGCCTGCCAGCGAACAACGTTATTCTTCTCAGATTTATCCTACTTTTTTATTATTATTATTCAGATTTAGCCTACTTTTTTTTATTTATTATTCAGGTTTAGCCTACTTACATGTTGGAATTTCCCCGATAGTTCTTCTTCTTCTTGTTCTTCTTTGTAGTTGAACGGCAGCGAGCATTCTTATTGCTGCCATCTTCTGGATCAAACCATCACGCCATCTCACTTAAATTCTATTAATTAATCCAGTGTCTTTCATAAATTTAAAGAGCCATCTTTTCCCTCTTCCATTTGTCCCAATTTCTAAAATACTTTTAACTGATATTTCATTCAAACCAATCTCCCTCATTTCTGCATACATCTCTTCTCTTTCTGTTGTGTATCTCCTGCATGATATAAATATATGCTGTACTGTTTCTGGTTGTTGACATTCCTGACATAACCCAGTAGGATGTTTCCCTATGACCTTCAGTGTGCTATTTAGGTTAGTATGACCAATTCTCATCCTAGTCATGATTACTTGCTCCTTCCTCTTCCATCCCCCTCCCCTGCTAAGGTCAACTGTACCATTTACTCTGCTCCTTAATGAATACAGGTGCCTCCCTTTTGTCTCCTGCTCCCAATACTTTTGCCACTCCAGCATTATCTCCTTCCACACAATGTTTTTCCCTTCAGCTTTGGAAAGATTTATATTTACATCTATGTTTTCCTTCTTCACAGCTTTTTTTTTGCCAATCTGTCCACTTTTTCATTTGTTGGAATACCTGTGTGTGCTGGAACCCACATAAATGAGACCTCAATGCCCCTCTTTGCTACTTCCTTGATTGCAAACAGAATCTCATAAATTAGGTCTTGCCTACTCTTAGATGTACCAATCCCTATACTCTTGATAGCTGATACTGAGTCACTGCACACCAACACTTTATGAGATTGAATCTGTTCTGTCTATTGTACTGCCATCAGTATAGCATACAACTCTACTGTAAATACATTCAGGAAGTTTGACGTTCAGGAAGTTTGACGTTCTTTAAATTTCTCCACATTCCAGCCCTGGACTACAATAGCTGCTCCTGTAGCACCTGTTTCAGGATCCTTTGTTCCATCAGTAAAAATAAGAACGTGCTCTCTATAGTTATCTCTTACGTGGCAATAATACTCATCTACCAGATCTAAATTTCCACTTTCTGACTTAGCCTGGAGCAATTCTAAATCAATTGTAGGAGCCTCTAGTATCCATAATGAAACTGAAGGCCATAGCACTACAGGGCAAAATTCTTTGTTGTCTATCCCCATGTCCTTTGCCACTAATTCCCCAGTTCACCCAAAGCTTGATACCTGTGCCACACCTCTTTCCCAGCATGCCTGAATCACCTGTTTTGTTGGGTGACTATCCCCCTGTCCCTTCAGGTTCACCCAGTAGTTAGCTAATAGTTGTCTACGCTGCAAACCCAATGGCATTTCCCCTGCCTCAACCTGAAGTGCACATATCGGAGAAGACCGTACAGCCCCTGTGCATATCCTTAGTGCCTTAGCTTGGATAAAATCTAATCCAGACAGTACTGACTTAGAAGCAGACCCGTATACTACACTTCCATATTCTATTCTTGATCTGATTAAAGACACATACATTTGTTTTAGGGATGCTGTGTCTGCTCCCCATTCTATACCAGCTATGCATCTCATAACATTCATTACTTTTTTGCATTTTCCAATGGTTCTTATTACATGCTCCTTCCATGTTAATTTAGAATCAAAATACACCCCCAAGAACCGGAAACTTTTAGCTTTCTCCAGGTTATTTCCATAGAGCTTCAGTTGGACATTCTCCCAAACCCTCCTTCTTGTAAAGAACATGATCTTTGATTTCTCAACAGAAAATCTAAAACCCAATCTCCTTCCGCAATCTTCTACCTGATTTATCCCTTCTTGAACTTTCTTGACTACATAATTCATATTATTCATATATACTTTTTCATAAACAACCATCATCTGCAAACAACAATCTCCCAATTCCTGGCTGAATGTTTGCAAATATATAATTTATCATGATAGTAAATAAAATCGGACTTATCACACTCCCTTGAGGAGTTCCATTCTCCACCACACACTTTCTGGAAATTACTGATCCTATTTTAACTTGAATGCTTCTTCCACTTAAAAATTCCATAACCCAATTAAATATGCTTCCCCCTATTCCCATCAAATGCATCTTAATTAGAAGACCTTCTTTCCACAACATATCATATGCCTTCTCTACATCAAAGAATAAAGCAACCACAATCTCTTTTTTAACTTGGGCTTTTCTCACCTCATCCTCCAGACATATTACTGGGTCACTAGTACCTCTTCCTTTTCTGAAGCCACTCTGATAGCTTGCCACTAATCCCTGTTCCTCCATAAGGTGCATTACTCTTTCATTTAGCAGACGTTCCATTAACTTACCTATATGTGACGTCAATGCTATTGGTCTATAATTTATTGGATTGCTTGCATCTTTCCCTGGCTTTCTAATAGGGACAATAACTGCCTCCTTCCACCCTGTAGGAATCTTCCCTTCCTCCCATACTTTATTATATAATTTCAAAAGCTTCTGAAGCCCCTCATCACTCATGTGTTTTAACATTATATAACAAACTTCATCTTTCCCTGGCGCTGAATTTTTACACTTAGCCAATGCCCTCTTTAGCTCACTCAGGGTGAATGGGACATTGTACTTGTCCACTGTGGTGTCTTTCCTCTGTAGGACTTCAACATACATCCTTTTTGTACCTTCTCTACCCTTTCTCTCTTCTTCTGACAAATTGCAAGAACTGTGCACCCTACTAAGTGTATTTACCATCAATTCTGCTTTCTGTCTATTTGATACAGCAATCTGCTCTCCATCTTCTTAATCATCCCCCATATTTCCCCTATAGGAGTTGAATTTCCAATTCTATCACAAAAATCCCTCCAGTATGCTCTCTTTGTTTGTCTTATTGTCCTCCTCACTACTGCCTGTAGTTGTTTATACTCAATCATGTGCTGGTAATTATGAGTTCTTTTTAATATTCTAAAAGCTCGATTCCTGTTCTTAACTGCTTCTTTACATTTATCATCCCACCATGGCACTGCCTTTCTCTTAAATCTTCCTTTACTTTAAGGTATAGTGGCCATTGCAGCCATTCTTATACTCTCTACCATTTCCTTTGCATAAGACTCAATGTGCCCTATCTTACACCCGGCGCTAACGCAAACGCAAGTGTCTTTGCTATCTTACACCCGGCGCTAGGTCCATAATAACGCCTAACGCTTACGCCGTTTAACTAGCATTGCGCCATTAACTAGTCTTGCGCCATCATTAGTGAACTGGGCGTGTTGGTCTTAAGATGAGGAGTGGCCAGGATTCTTTTTGGCGTATTGCTATCTTGAGCCAGCAGAAAGCGCTTGCGCTAGAACCACCACAAACCTGGTCTAAAGTCATGTCGCAGTTGTTTACATGCTATTTTAACGGCGCATATAAGTGTGTCTACATAGGCGTGTGCACAACGCGCATACCCTCCTGTCTGTTACACACAGGGGCGTGCACAGGCATGACTAAAATATCTAGATCACAATGTGAAATATTATTATTGTGTAGGCTATATCAAAAATGCATAATAATAAAAGGTTCCATAGGTCCACATACCTTTCCCTCAGCGAAGGGAAACAATGCCACATTACATTGCTCTCAGCCCACTCCATCAACATCCAGGCGATGTGCGATGGTACGGGACAATGGCTATCCATTAAAAAGGAGCTGATAACACCTATAGCTATCAAGCCTAATGCGCGAATTGTCTTTGCACCTAATGCGTGAATTGTCATTCAATGGAAAACTCGCGCACGGCAATAGACGGACATTTAAGTTCTGAAAATGCGCTTCAGATGTCATTACAATACAGCTCTGTTTATCTATGAATACAGCCTGTAAGTAAATAGAATGGTTTGTGACTGAAAAAAGTTCAAAACCTTGTCCAGTGAATATTGCATTTATTGTTTTTCAAATAGCCTAGGCTACAGCGGATTCGCTGTGCATAAGGTTTTTTTCGATAGCCTATGGTTAAAAAACGGAGATGTCACCATGTTAACTAAATTGTAACCTTAGCTATTCTTCGTCCTTCATATTTTTTTAAATTACAGTGACCAGGTTTCCATACTGTCACCGTTTAAAACCCAGCTGATTTCACCCGTTATTCCTTAACTGAGAAAAACGATTTTAAAGAGAACTAAGCGTCTAATTAGAAACTAAAACAAATTTGCAGCACGTTACACAATTAATTCACAATTAATTTTAATGTAAGTCGCACGTTTCACGGTCTTCCTGGGAAAGTGGATTGTTTTAAAGGATTACGCTACGAGTAAAACAGGTTGGTCACATTTCCATAAACAGGAAATTATTAAACAAGGGGAAATATGCGTGAACTTATGGGTTGCGAACCTGACAGCTTTATTGTAGGCTATTTAGTGTCATCATTAAGGCAAAATAACGGTATGTATGTTATTAATCAATATTAGCCTACTATGGAGGTAGCCTAATGAACTTTGGATAAAGCTTGAACTTCGAGAACTCCATGAGAACAGCCTCTTGGAATTGATGTTTGACACTTTCATTGCATAATCAAACGAAATTCGCTGAACAAGCAGGCTAATTTGGCGTTTTCTAAGGTGAGACTGAAGCCATTGATAGCTTATTCTCAGCTGTTGCAGGTCCTTTTAGCGAAATTTAACCGCACATATTTTGTAAAATAACAGCCCTGTCTGGAATTACCGGGAACTCATAGGCTAATGGTTAGTCCGAATAATATTGATCATACTCCATTTAGCCTATTCCTTGATCACACTAAACACGCACGAGCATGTCTGTTTCGCCATCATAAGCAATCCGCCAAGGTGGAAAAGCAGGCTTTTAAAGGGAATGGGATATGACATTTTGATTGGTTTATTGAATGTCACGCCCAAGACACACCTATAATTAATGAAGCGACTAGGTTCAGCCCAGTTGCGCCATGCGCCGTGCTTAGCGCCAAAAAAACACAGCGTTAAAATAGCAAAAGTGGACTTGGACACGCCCTAAATGGACTTAGCGCCATGCGCTTAAACTAAGCGCCAAGATCGCCAAGATAGGGCCCAATGTCTCTTTCTTCTTGGATCAATCTTACATATGTATCACTTTCTTCCATAAACCTTTCCCAGTTTGCCTTCTCAAAAACCCATCTTCCATTTCTGTTTTCTACAATCGGGGATATATTGACATTAATTTTTACATACCACAGGATAGTGATCACTTCTTACCGTTCCCCTTTCATATACCTCCCACTCACACTTTGGGGCCATTCTACTGGAAATCAGTGTAAGGTCCAACACAGACTCCCTATCTGTTCTAACATCTATCCTGATCTTCTTACCATCATTCAAGCACACTAAATTTCTTTCATTCAACATCTCTTCTATTACCTGTCCATTATTATCTGTCTTTTCACCTCCCCACAGTGTGTTATGTGCATTAAAATCCCCACACCATATTACATTACTCTTATCCTGGCCTTCTACTTCTTCTAGCTCATTTAACTCTAACTGTTTCCATGGATTATAATAGTTTATCACCACTATTTCCTTCCTTTCTGCCCACACCTCCACTACTACATACTCCTGCTCCTGCCCTATACCTAGTACTCTATAAGGTATTCCTTTCCTTATAAAGGTAGCACAGCCCCTTCCACCTGTTTTATCAGTCCCGTCCTTTTAACTGCTTCTGCATATGAAACTTTATCCTTAACTTTTATGTGCTGAATCTCAGCCTCCCGTTTCATCACTTCACATCCCCAGTATGCAGCACTATGCTCCCCTCAACAATTACAGCATTTTGGTCTTATTCCCTCTCCACATTTACCATATTCATGATTGCCACCACACTTTGCACATCTTTTCTTCCCCTTACATAACTTTGCTATATGCCCAAACTTGTGGCAATTGAAACACCTTATTGGTTTCTGCATGTATTCTCTTACCTTATACCTCATGAATCCAAAGTACAGTTCTCTTGGCAAGTCCTTTGTTTCAAATTCTACCAGGACTGGCTCAGTTTCCTTTTCCTCAAACCCCTTAGTCATTCTTTTGACACTCTTAACTGATTCACATCTCATCTTTAAATTTTCAATAAGCTCCTTCATACCAACTGTGAGAGGAATTCCATAAATCACTCCCTTACATCATAAATCACCCAACCCATTGCTCCCCTACTCTCACTACTTTGGATACTTTCATTTTTCCAACAGTCTTTTTTGCTTTTTCAATCTGCCCTTCAGAGTTACATCCTATTAACAAATTTCCATCATCCAGAACTCTAGCATATTTCACCTCCCCTACTTGATTTCTGATAATTTTTGTCAATTTCATTGGATCTAGCTTTTTCACCCCTCCTTCTCCTTCAAACCTCACAACAACATTCAATAATTGTTCCACTATATTCTCCCTATCCTCACTCTCCAATCCTCCCATATCCTTCCTTCCCCTCTTTAGGCCCCGTCTGAGTCTCCGTATCTCCATTTCCACCCTTCCCACTACCCTCTCCCTCACAATCCTCCATACTACTGCTACCACTTCCTTCCTGACTGCCTAACATTCTATCCCAGTAGAAGGGAACACCGAGCAGGAGCACCGCGTACCAGACCTATACAGGCCGTCGGCTAATACCCCCACACAATATCCCCCGCTCTACCTGCCCTATTAAACAATATTATCCAGATGGCCGTAATCCAAACTGTGCAATTTAACCGTTCTGTTGCCGGGAGTCACAAAACATACAGTACCAGTCAAAAGTTTGGACACACCTACTCATAGAAGGTTTTTTTCCATTATTTTTACTGTTTTCAAAATTATGCAAAAAACAAAAAAGGGTTAAACAAATTTTAAAAAAGTCTTATATTTTAGATTCTTCAAAGTAGCCACCCTTTGCCTTGATAACGGCTTTGCACATTCTTGCCATTCTCTCAAACAACTTCTGTGGTAAACAGGTTGTCATGGTTTTCAACCCTGTTTCCCCATGCGGTCGTTTTCCTCTGTGGCCACGCGGGGGCGCTGTCCTTTTGGTGGATGCTTGCTCCGCCCTGCTGAGTTGGCGTAGCATCTGTTAAGCATTTTCACCTGTGTAGTGGCCCTGAGAGTTATATAAGCATTCCGTCTCCTTCGTTCGGGTCTTCGACATTGATTGTTAATTGTTTGTACTGTGGTGTTATTGTTGGCTGTGTATTCTCGTACCGTTTTGGCTATTCGCCTATTTTTAACGTCTCTTAGTTGGGACAGGGCTTATTTCTTACTGGCTTAGTAGTTGATTATCTCGTAGAAGTTTGGGACCGTAAATCTCTGCTCTATTTCGCCATAGTGTGCTTTTTCTCCGTGTATGGAGATTTGGGCGTTTCTGTTGGGAACTTTAGTCCAGTTCGCCTCTAGGTGCATGTCGTCTCATGTGAGATTGGGCGTTTGCGCTTCTGCTGGGCTGCTTAGCTTGTGGAAGTGTAGAGTAGTTCTTTGTTCCCCTTCGCCTGTTATTTGGTTTTCTTACTGAGAGACCTGGCGTTTTGCTTCTACTCAATTCCGTGTTACTGTGAGCCAGTAAGTAGCCGTGGTACGTTTATTCCCTGTTGTCTCCTTCTCGTGGACTACGTTCCCCTTTGTTGTGACTCAGGGTTTTTATTTATATTGAGGTTGTCGTGCTATTATGTTTGCGTAGGTCTTTGTTACAGCAGTCCTGTTCGCCTTTTTGCCTGCGAGACGATTGTTGTGAACTGTTGTTCTGTTTCGTTCTCCGGGTGTGTTGTCTCCTTATGTGGAGCTTGGGCGATGTTGTGGACGTGTGTGTGTGTTTGACTGCGTGTTTTTAATAATAGCCTCGGAACGTTAGCTCTCTGTTCCATTTCGCCTCGTTACATTTTTTCCATTAGTCAGAGGCTAGGGCGGTTGTTTTATATTCTAGCTTGCGTTAGTCTGTGGATAGTAAGTTATGGGACGACAGTGCTTCGTCGGCTCACCTGTAAAATGTTTCTCTCTTGGGAGATCGGGTGTTTACCCTCTTGGTTTTATTCATTGGACTGCGAGCCTTTTTATATCGCCAGGGAACGTTAAATCTCTGTTCCTGTTCGCCTCGTTACATTTCCCCTTATTTAGAGGCAGGGCTTGTTTTTGTGTTTGTGCTTGTCAGTCAGATAGCCTATAGTTTCTGTGCAGCTGTCTGTACCTTTCGTCTTTTGTGCTTGTTCTCCGGGTATGGAGTTTTGGGCTATTCTGTTCAGAACTTAGTTCTGTTTGCCCTTCGGTGCTATTTGTCTCTTAGTGAGACCGGACGATGTTGTGGACATGTTTGCATATGACTGCGAGTCTCAAACTATGCCTTGGAACATTAATTACCTGTTCCTTTGCCTCATTACATTCCTCCTGTCTGAGAGGTTAGGGAGTGGCTGTTTTAAGCTTGGTCATTTTTGCTGGTAAGGTTATGGGACTGCGGTTCTCCGTCGGCTCGCCTGTAAAATGTTTCTTCCCCCTGGCAGATCGGGCGTTTACCCTCCTTTTGGTTCCGCATTTGACTGTTAGTTCCAGCTTATGTATTTAGCCACGTAACATTATATCTGTTCCTTCTCCTCCATTAAATCATATTCATTATTTGTTGACTACTGTTTATTTGTTTGTGCCTTTTTCGCTACTCGCCCGTTCTGATTTGTCTCGTTACCGAGACAGGGCACGTATTTATTTCTGGCTGTTCTGATCCCTGTCCTAGCGCTCTAGTTACTTGGCGTTTTGACAGTTAGCCGGTTAGTAGCATCTGTCGTGGTGTTTGTGTTCCTTGTCTTGTCTCCTCCCTTATCTGCGGGTTTCCCGCCTTAGTGGCCTAAGGGCTTTAAGAATCCCCTTGCTGCGTTTGGCTCCTCCTTCCTCACACGTCACGCCCCATTACACAGGTATTCCACAGGTAAACAGGTGATGCCATCATGACTCTATATAAAAGGATATCAAAAGACTCCTGATATCTTATTTCCAGGTACTCTTAGAAGCGATACTATAACCTCTGCATTTGAATGGATCTCTATGGGAATTGGGGGGTGGGACTAGATTAAGCTGTAAATTATACGGGAATAGTATGGAACCCATGGTTTGTTAATTGGCTTTAAGTCAACAAGGGTCTGAGGTATCAAACGAGCCTCAAACCATCACTCTGCTGCCAGATATGCAGTAGATATGGATGGATAACTTGAAGGGTTTCTTCTCCTGACTTATTTTTCCATAGAGTTCAATAGGAAAATTTGTCAGGAGAAACAACCCTTCAAGTGATCCATCCATATCTACTGCATATCTGGCAGCAGAGTGATGGTTTGAGGCTCGTTTGATACCTCAGACCCTTGATGACTTAGAGCCATTTAGCCAACCATGTGTTCCACACTGTTCCAGTGTAATTTAAAGCTAAATCTAGTCCCACCCCCCAATTCCCATAGAGATCCATTCAAATGCAGAGAGGTTATAGTATTGCTTCGAAGAGTACCTGGGAATAAGATATCAGGAGTCTTTTGATATCCTTTCATACAGAATCATGATGGCATCACCTGTTTACCTGTGGAATACCTGTTTACCACAGAAGTTGTTTGAGAGAATGGCAAGAATGTGCAAAGCCGTTATTAAGGGTGGCTACTTTGAAGAATCTAAAATAAAATACTTTTTTTTATTTGTTTAACACTTTTTTGGTTTTTTCATAATTTAATTTGTGTTATCTCATAGTTTTGATGTCTTTACTATTGTAAAATGTGGAAAACAGTAAAAAATAATGGAAAAAAACCTTCTATGTGTGTCCAAACTTTTGACTGGTACTGTACTTCTCCGATAGTTACGGGAAAGGTTAAAAGTTATGGGTCAGATCAGATGTCGCCACGAAGTGCGTCCCACGACTGAACAAAACCTTCCGTGCTACTGTACTTCCATGCTCCAGAGTGCGCACTCGGGAGCACGGTAGTGCGGAGCATGGAAGTATGCGGTTTCAGACACAGCCATTGATTTGCCCTGGAGCCATGCTCCCATGGTGGCCCTGATAGTGTTAGACAGCCACCTGCTGGAACATTAAGGTATTGCAGAGCTTGGGCGACAATGCATTACTTGCTCTCCATGAAGAGGTGTGAGAATTGACAGGGCCACCCACACGGTGCACCTAGTCACCTGGAGTTCCAAACATTGCTGAAGGTGCAGGACAAGAACATACCAAGAAACAAAAAAAGAATAGACTTCCATTATCCAATGATATGCTTTGACATGGTCCACAATAGTGGCGCTGACGCTATTTGATATGTTTGTTGCTCTTGGAATCCTTGCACACCTCTCACACGCATGCCTCTTTTCCCCACAGGTTCCATTGTTGTCCCCTTGACTGTGCCTCTGCAGAAAATCTGTATTGCTTTATCTTAAAGATGTCTAAAATTTCTGCACACCTTGGTCGTGGAAAAACCTCTGGACGTCTCTTAAAATAGAAAAACGGGTGTCACTCAATGAATTGAAAAACCTGTTAAACGGTAATTTTTGTGGAATAATACAAGTGTTTCTGAGATATTTCCCACTCTGAATTTTGTATATGGTGAGCACCATAATTCATTGGACAGTGACACATTTTTTGTTATTTTGGTTCTGTACTCTAGCACGTTGAGTTTGAAAGAATACAATGACAATGAGGTTGAAGTGCAAACTGTCAGCTTTAATTTGACGGTATTTTCATCCATATTGGATGAACCGTTTAGAAATGATAGAACGATAGATTCTATCATTTGATAGATTCAGAATTAGCGTATATTTTTTGGAATTGGGGTTTGTATACTAAAAACATTAAATATCTTTTCTTTGTACTGTTTTCAATTACAGTGTTTCTCGATTGCTTAGACACATTTTTCGAAACTAAGCTCCATTTCTCAAAACACAAATCCAAAACTGCACACTCAACTCCTCAAACGTCAAATTTCCAGGTGAAAACCTAACTCTCCACTCAAAACCATTTCCTCTTGCTGAAAAACCAAACTTTGCCTTCACACATCACACAATAGTCCAGAAAAACACACACACTACAACATAGTCTTAGACACTGCGGAGATCAATTCATAACACTGCCACAAAAACCTAAGATGAATAATGTTGCTTCTGGTTCTCCCCCACAAAACCTCTTTACGTGATAAACACAATAGACAAAAATGTTTACTTTTTTTATTCATAATGTATTCTACAGTACAACTTCCAATCAATACAATGTTAAAGGATGAAAAGGGTACTGTAAACGCAGTAAAAAAAAATATATAAAACATAAAAAAATACTGTAATAGAAAATAATTTACCACAGCATCCCCACCGTGGATTACTGGCAAATACAGAAAATATTTTACTCTGCTACTGCCACTGCATCGCGTCTCTGGTCTGGGTCAGGCCAGAGAACCTCATCTACATCACATGCTATATTGGCCCTTGCCAGGCAGCGGGGGAAAAAACGCCTCGTATGCCTAATCCACCCCTGGCATGCATCTACTGTTATGTCTAAACATGCCTCCTCCATGGCCTGGAGAAGGTGAGCACGAATGTAGGGGCCTCTGTCATACACCTTTTACTGCCATGCCGGAAAAAAACTCCTCTATGGGGTTGAGGAAGGGGGAATATGCTGGTAGAAAGATATTGCTGAACCTGGGCTTATTGGTGAACCAGTCACGAACTAGAGCAGCCCGATGGAAACTTACATTGTCCCAAATGACAATGTAGCGTGGCTGCGTGCGTGCGTGCGTGCGTGCGTGCGTGCGTGCGTCTGACAGGGGTAGCAGTTCAGCAGAGGGCGTGTGCTCTTGGCCTTGATGACCTTGTCCTTCCGCATGCCCTGGCTGAGATGACGACATCTGCTCTTTCTCACGCCTCTTATAGAGTCACCTGCATGTCAGGACCACATTCACATCCTTCAGCCTTCCAGGGGCCAATGGGGTGAACGCCATTCTAAAAACACTAGAGATCCATTCAAATGCAGAGAAGTTATAGTATCGCTTGTAAGAGTACCAGAAAATAAGATTTCAAGAGTTTTTTGATATTGTAAATACCCTCAAATTAAAGCTGACAGTCTGCACTTCAGCCTCATTGTCAATGTATCTTTTAAACTCAAAGTGCTAGAGTACAGAACCAAAATAACACAAAATGTGTCACTGTCCAATTAATTATGGTGCTCACTGTATGAATTATTCTTATGCGGTCCTGGAAAAGCTCAGGACCAGTTCCCTCTAAAACGTTTTACAGCTCGACAGAAGATTTTTGACCCCATAGTTTATCTCAGCCGTATAAATTGAGTCTGAAACGTTTGCACCCAAATACATGAGTATGGTGTGAGGCCTGAAGGCTCAATTAGTCTAAGCAAACATTGGTCTCAGCAGAAAGTCTGCCCAAGAAATTCTTGCAATTATTCAACACCTTCAGCAGTATCAGTTCCCTATACTAGAAAAATTTTGGCTCCTTCTTACTCTTAAGAAAAATGTAGCAAAACATGTAACTTCTCACCCAAACCACAAAGATCACACAAAGGCCTCTCAAAATTCCATATTTGTTGTTCCAATAAGCCCTCAGTCCAGCAGAAGCTAATTACATTGATTGCATGGAGCTATTAGATATATTGGTGTGACGACCTCATTCCCGTCCTGTTGTTTCCCGTGTTTTCCTTCTCCCCGTTTCAGGTTTGTCTCTCCCTAGTCTGTTTTCCCCGTTGCTGCAGGTTGGGCGTGGTTTCATATCTGTGTCACTCTGTTTCACTCCACTCTTTTCAGCCTATCCCATTTCCCTGTTTTCGCATGCATTCCACTCTTCAATCTGCTAATCACTCTTGCATACATTCGCGCGCGGCACATAATTGATACCAATTAAATGTTGTATTTAGTCACCCGGTGTTCTCTGTCCTGTGCCAGTTTGTTAACGTTTGTAGTCTGAAACCTCTGGTCCTGTCTGGTTCTCTGTCTAGTTTCCTAGTCATACAGTTTAGTTCTGTTTCGGTGTTAACTCACCCTGCTAACCTGTTAAGTCCTAGTCTGTTCAGTCTGAACGGCATAACCCGCTGTTCATTATTCTGTCTCGCTAACCACCTTTATCTGCTTAAAGTCTGCCAGTCTGCAGCTGTCCGTGAATCCCTGCCTGTGTTGCGGTTTCCCTGCCTTCCACCTGACGTTTGTGCATGCAGCTTTGGCTTCTGCTATTACACCCTGCGGCGGTCCCCGCTCACAACCAGTGCTGCGGTGCTGTTGATGTGCTGTCGCTCCTGCCTCTGCTGTCACTGCCGCCCTGCTGTTGCCGTGCTGCTACTGCTGTCCTGCCCGGGCTCCGCTGCACTGTCCTGCTCTACCGCTCCCGCTCCCGCTCATCCCCTGCTCCAAACAACCCGGTTATCTGTTGCCATCATCACCCCTGACTTTCCCTGCTCCCTCTGCTCCCGCACATTCATAACTGGACTGTCTGTATTTATTGTTCTCCCTACGCTTCAGGAGTTTAGTTCGAAGCCTAATTTATTGGATGCTTAGCGCTCCCACTCTCTGTCCTGTCCGTCAAGTCCAGTTTCGGCTTGGAACAATTCCGGTGTGACCTGTCAAGTCCAGCTCCGGCTTGGAACTTCTACTGCCTTTGCCTTTCTCCCCATGCTCAGGACTGCCCTGAGCATAAATAAATATTGAGTTTTTGCATTCCTGTCTCCTTGTCGTTGCATTTGGGTTCAGTCCTCTTCCGGGGTCGTAACAATTGGAACTGAATTGTATACTCAATGTCAATAATACAACATAACAGCACTTCTTTTATATTTTTTGTTATCAAGTGGCTTGTGTTTTCAGGACCCTATGAGATGCTAGATGACTTTGAAATAGCCTACAGACAGACACCTGCAATTGTAACCTACTTTGCAGCAGCAAGCAGGGGTGCATCCCAATATATTCTTCACCTCCTTTCCTCCACTCCCCCACTACCACTCCTCTCCTACCCGGAAATATGCAAAACTGCCTGAACGTTTCAAGTACAAGTAATTGCATGTACAGTATACAATGTACCTGACATTGCGGTTTGCGTCAAGACATTAATTAATATGTAACCTTTAATACTTAATTAAGATGTAATTAGCAACATTAGATTAAAACACAAAGATCTGTTTCCGGGGCACAGAGGAGAGTAGTGCAGTGGAGGTAGTGGAGGAAAGGAGGGTGCTTTTTTTGAGTATTGGGACGCACCCGAGGTTTCGGCATCTTTCAGGCTCAGTTATTGAATAATCATGCAATGGGGATAGAGAGAGCACAAAGATGTCACTTAAAGGGGAAACTATATGGTTGTTCTATGAGAAACCGATTGGAATTTCAGTCATTTATAAGTGTCTTGTGAGAACCATTTTGCTTGGTATGTGAATCCTACAGCATGGCAAACACTGTCCCATGGGGTTCCTTTGAAAACATTTGACTTTTTCTTCTATCTCCAGCTACATACACATGATAACAAACAAACTGGGTGTGTATAGTTATTGCTTTTTCAGTGTGAGTCTAAAGTTGATTTCTTTATATGTGGGATGATAAATTATGTTAATATCCCAGTGTATCTGGGCTATTTATAAGCAGTGCTGGTCCCTATTACTGCAGTGCAAGTGAGACAACAAAAAAAACACCTGTATTGATCAGTCAGTCTACTGCAAGCATTTTTAGCAATGCAATACTAAAACAGATGCTAAGTAACCTCAACAAACTGATCAATGTGTCCCAAATTAATGCAGGTACGTGCTCTTAGACAGCAGTGCACTGTAGATAATGAGTGGGGGTTGCCCAATACCCCACCCCTCCCCCTGGGGGTAGTTTCCCGCCTTCGACTCATGGATTGGGTTGTTACTGTTACCACCGACGTAGCGCAGTTTCTGTGCAGTTTCAGTCACTTCCCCCAACATCCGCTACTGTCCCCTTCTCTGTGTATTTCCACTTGGAAAATTCTCACGATAATCAAACTGTAGGGTTAGTATTTTTGAACGTTTTCATGTCTTCAAAAATTATTGCCTCCTTAATACACCTGCCCTTTAACACAGAGTTGATATCTTACGTACATGTTCAATGGGCAAATGCATATCTGGACACAATAACTGGGTGGAGACCAAAGATAAGTAACTTTCTAAAGTGACAAGTTTGTCAGCCGCCCCTCTTTATAATGGGGAATGAGTAAGCACTATACTAATTCCGTGCCCTTACACACAGTAACTTTTGGTTTCCAGCATTACTAGATCCTAAGTAAATAAGTTGATCATTTTGGGCTGTAGAAAATTTGAATGACCTAATATATTTTTCTCCTATGTTTTTTAGACAATGTCTGCGTCCAATGTCTGGGCAACATTTAGTGAATGAAATGGCAACATTTACCCTATGAATGATTTAATCTCTACAGGAAAGTGAAGTCTAAAATTAGGTTTAAACTTAATAATTTTTGAGTGCAACAGGAAGTTTTGCTTCTCGACAACAATTCTGTATGCATCTCAGTACACTACATTTGTTAAAGTATCTGCCTAAAAGGATCTTTTTTCTTTATAGCCCCAGCAATTATGCACTGTGTCATTAAAATTGTTTAGGCTACTGGTTATTGGTATCTCAGACACATAGTGGAACATCACATAACAATTTACCATGCAGACATGCGTTAAATTAATTTGTGTAGGCCTATAGCTTGTATCTTATCTTTTTCTTTTTTTACCGACAGCTGCACAATCAACAGCGTTCCCTTTGACTACATCTAGACATTTTCATCGCATTCCTGAAAGATATTATTTGTATGCTATTTAAAAAATTGTTTCAAATGTTTTTCGTGAGCACTTCTTTAGTCTAGTGAGCAGTCGCATTAAACTAGGCTATATTGTAGCAATAATTAATTATAAATTAATTGTTCTCCCTATGTGCAATAGCTATAGGCTACAGAAAAGAGGTAGGTCTATAACGTTCTTGAAAACGTTCGGCTAAGAGGGTAGATTTTAAAGTTCCCCACCTGTCAAGCACTACTTCTCTGTGGTCTCCGCCCTGTGATTACATTTCCCAGAGTATGTGTCTGGCAGAAGATGGGCTATAAGTACGCAGCTACTGCCGAACTCGCATCATCACAGTGAATTAAACAAGCCTGCAAGGTGGAGTAGCCTACATTCCTTTATCTGCGTTTCGCGTTCCATTCCACTCAAAGGTTATAAGCACAAGCTATAGCCTGTATTAGTTTTACAGATAGACGCGAATGGTGTTTCTCAGGGGTGTCAAACTCCGGTCCTGGAGGGCCGCAGTGTCTGCTGGTTTTTGGTGCACTTCAGCACAAGTGATTCATTTAAGTCACTGATTGGCTAAGAAGTCCACACACCTTGTTCTCAATGCTTTAACTGGGTGCTGATTGAAAGGAAACTACAAATACCTGTAGACACTGCGGCCCTCCAGGACTGGAGTTTGACACCCCTGGGTCAGATTATTGAAATTGAGAGGGAACGACCGCATCTGTCTGAAGGAGAGAAGACACGTAGGCTAAGGAGTTACTGGAGCGGTACCAGTGGTGATCAAAATGAATGAGACGGACTATCAACTACATCTTGTTGAATATGACTTTGAGCGTAGATTTGATGAAAGAGTCGCAATCGAATGGATGCAAGAAAATTGGTGAGAAAAGCACTTGGATGGGACACTAATTGCGTTTCCTAAACTAAATCCGTATATGGGCTACCCGCAAGGTGTGGTCGCTTAGGTGGTGGTCTCTATAATCAGTCAATCCGTTTTCTATACAATTATCATGGGATATATTTTGGGTTACTATATAACTATGGTATTTCTGGGCCTATTTGTGAATTTTATCACCGTGGTAAAGATAGCTTGTAGTTCGATATTCAAGTTCGATATTCATATTCGGGAGTTAATACATTTTTTTCCTGAGACAAAACGTTAAGAACATAATTGCGTTGATTTGTGAATTCATCACGGATGTTTTTTTTAAGTTTTTTTTTTTACTCACCTCTTCCGTTTCAATTGCCGTTATGTGGATTCATTTTAAAAACCTCATAATTTCATAATTCAGCAACCAAGACAGCTCAGACCGGTTGCATTTTGCTCAGGGTGATTTGTGAATTTTTTCACAACTGTTATGCTATCTCATTGGATTGAAGTCATTATGTGTTCTGGTTAGTGAGCAGTAAGCCTCTGAATAGCACCTTCCAGGCCCATAATGACGTATGGAATATACAGTATATTTGAACATTTAAAAAAATGTATTACAGGTTTCACAAATCAGCCAAGGTTGTGAATATATCTACATGGAGTTTTCTCTCTCAAACCATTGGATTGAAGTCATTACTATCAAAATGCAACCGGTCTGAGCTATCTTGGTTTCTGAATTATGAAAGTATGAAGCTTTTAAAATTAATGCACATAACGGCAATTGAAACGGAAGAGTTGAGTAAAAAAAACATCCGTGATAAATTCACAAATCATGCTTTGCACAACGCAATTATGTTCTTAACGTTTTGTCTCAGGAAAAACGTTTATTAACCACCGAATTTGAATATCGAACTTGAATATCGAACTGCAAGCTATCTTTACCACGGTAATTTACCGAGGGGATGGTGTTCATAGCAAGCTAGTTAGCTGATCGGATTGCTTGCTGACTAGTGAGTCATTACGTAAAACCAGTGATTATCTTACTGATTATCTGTAAATTGCTTTTCAAGAGTGGTTACATTGCCTGATTTTATTTATTTATATGCATTTTCGCAGATGTTCTTAAATTGAATCTACGAATATCTAGCTAGTTACAAGTATTTTGCTGTCAAGCGACCAAACCAGACACATGTTGGCGAGGTAGTTTGCTAACTGTAGCTAACACATTCGCTTGCTACTTTGTAACAAGAGTGAAATTCTGTCTCCAGTGACTAACGTTAGTGACGCGAACCAAGAACCTAGTGAACAAGAGAATCGTGTAATCCATTAGTAGTCAAATGCTAGCCTAGCCTATATTTGGCTTGTGTCTGAACTAGCTACCTAATTGTTTCTGCCATCATCATCGTTTAGGCTACTTTGAGTTTCGGTTATGGTGGTTCTTCACGTTCAAGACTAGGCTGTAGTCTATCGCTGGATAGCATATCCACGTCGAATTGAATAGTTTAATCGATATAAATTGTACATTTTTGACGAATGTGTCCAAGTCCATTACTGCACTATTATATGGGTTTGATTAAATTTTAAAAAAAAAATCTATTTACTCAGTCGAGGTGGCCAAAAAATTGTAACTCAAAGGCTATAACTTGACTGAGGTGAGCACTCTCTCAACCTGCTACCGAGCTTGCCAAATTCCCAGCATCCGTAGGCTACAGGCTCAGGCAGTCACATCTCAGACCACAGAAGGGATCGTTAAGAGACGTAACATTTTGAACGGTACAAATGGACAATTGGGCTTTTGTGTCTTGTAATTTGTAATTGGAAGTGAAGATGCATGTCTGTAGGGCAGTTGTCATGCACAAAGCGTTTATAGCCCCGCATACAATTCCCAGTTTTCATAACTTATCCATGGCAATTTTGTATATAATTTTCCCAGTGGGTAAAGCGGTACCCCACTCCTCTCTTGCAGAGATGAGGGACAACTGAAAACATTGCTTTAAGGCTCGCCACGCGCCTGGTTGTCTTTGCCCTTCTCTGGTGTCATTGGCGCACGCTTTGTCTTTTGATGCTGCTCACGCCCTCACCTTCAGCACCGCAAGGACTAATAGTACCAATATGATTAAATTTATTTGGTCAGTTGACGGCAATTTTGTTAGCGTTTTTATGTACATTTTTTTATTTCTCCTATTGTCATGTCATGTTTTAAAATGGTGTCCCTGCCTTAGCCACAATGTGGGCTACTGTATTTTGTTTATTTTAATAAACTTTTTAAAATAAATAATGCCAGTTCAGGCAAAATTGTGAGCTGCCTCAGTGCTGCTTGTATGACGTCTGATTGTTGCTGACAGGAATGTCTTTTTTTCTCTCTCTCTCTCTCGGCAGGAGTAAGTCGTTTGTGTTCTGTGGCCTCTACGCAGCGACCATATTCGGGGGCCAGCATTTTATGCGAGAGAGGCAGAAGTTGGATTTACGCAGGCCGTTGGTGCTCTGGTCACTTGGACTGACACTCTTCAGGTAGGTGAACACCCCCCACCCCCCCCCCCATGGTTTTGCTTTTGTTGAATGCATGAATAGGAGAAACATGAAACAGGGATTGATGTCCTTTGGATCAGAAATGTTTAACTGTGAAAGACATGAAAAATGCACTCATTTTAGGAATTTGAATGCATTAGCATAATTTTAAATGGGCTACTCATTTTGTATCTATAGTCCATAATTGAAGTTAACCAAGAATCAAACTAGTGGTAATGGAATCTTATCAGAATCTCCCTTCCCTCTCACATTGGCTTTAGTTTGTGATGTCTCCTTTTCAGAGCTGAGCTTTATTTATGAACTGTTTGATATCTTTCCTCCCTGCATCAAATGCTGTTGTATTGTTAGCAATAGCAATAAGATGTGTCCCTTCGTCCAGTCTGCAGGGTGTGAAATTAACCCCAATCGGCCACCAGCCAAATGCTGGGAAAATCTTGATTGTGGCTTGGAAGATTTTTTCTCTAGCAGTCACTTTAGCAAGTAACCAACCAGGTTGTGTTATATTGAAAAAGCTAATGCGGCTGGAAAAAATGTTGAAAGTGGCTGGTGATTTTTAGAATCCGCAAGCCACTCTGGCCAGTGGGTGAAAAAGTACATTTCATAATTCATATCCTGCTAGTCTACTATTTTGGAATTCTCAACAAAAAGGTTGACTTTTGGTTTTAATGTGCAGTTTTGCCTATGATGCTAAGGGGACCTGATGAAGAAAGGTCTTGCATCTTGTTTCATTGAAGGGTTAGTCATATCTCTGAGGTTTTAATATGTGTGTTTTATAGCTTAAAGGAGCTATATGTAACAAATTTACTGTACTAAATCATAAAAAGACCATGACATGTCATCAGAGATTAAGGAAACATGCTAAGTCGAAATACTGGCTTCTCCGACAACAATGCTACAGCCAATATGTTCTCCTTTGAAATTTCCATTCCGGATCGGAACGTCTGTATTTGTTTTGGCCTGTGTGATTCACTATTCTCCGATTTAAATATATATATGTATATAGTTACTCGCTAAACATACCACTAACGTTAGCTTATATCTGTGTGACCGTAAACATAGCCAGCCATGCATCTAGCTAACATTGACAGAGTTATAAAAAGTCCACATGAGCTGGTTTATAATTTGCAAAGAATAAATAATAATCAAATTGCAAACGTATACATTAGCTGATCAACTTAGCGTCTCAAAATATAATGTTGCGCTCGTCTTGCGCTTGTGTACGTTCAGTGTCTCAACTCTCTCCAATATTGTGAATTTGGATTGCAGTACCCATTTTAAACGCTCAGTGTCAATGTTACATATAGCTCCTTTAATTAAAGAGGTGCTTAAAGCTTGAAAAGCTAAAGTGCAGGTGGAACTGTAGCGGTAAATTTTGTCCAAAGTGTGGCACTCCTGTTGTCCTCATCACTAATATGGGTTTTGGCAGCGGTTCACATTTTGGTGACTGCCAGGCAAAAAAAATGGTTGCTTGGGGGAACTATGGACATATTTAAACCTTTATTATTGTTTTTGAGCCTTTAGTATACAAATGTTAGGTCAGTGTTTACCTGTCAGGCTTTTGCTTGCATCTTTGTTTCACAATCAAAACCACGGTTTAATTTCCTTGAAATTGGTTTTACATAACAACTCATTAACGTTCTTCCAAGGTTATGGCTTATTGGCAAGCTGGCCGGTTTTGTTTTGTGTGAACTGTGAGCATAAGTTTAAACAATGGAACTGTTAAAATAATAGAAGACTTTGGTGCACCATGAGTGTTGAGCTGTACGTTCTGGCACTGGAGAGTTGCCAGGGATGTGTAATTGTATCCTTTGGCTCATGCGATGGTGCTGCATGTTCATGTCAAAAATGGTGGAGGAGTGCTGTGATTGGTTCACATGTAAAATTTCCCTACCTGCCAGACAGGTGTGTCTGGTCTAATTCATTTTGGCTTCTCCAAGGTGTTGGTATGGTACGAGGATAAACAGTGGATACATTTCTGACAAAAAATGGACTGAAAACCAATGTTTATGCCTCATTTTTAAACTGAATTCCACACAACTGATTTTTTTCCCTCTTGTCAAAATTAAGTGAATTTGTGATTGTTTTTTTCAACCGATTACCCTGGCTTGGCTTCTAATCAGATGTATATCAGACCACAGTAAAACATTGAGGATATTTGTGTAGTCTATAGCTGTTACTGATAATATTATATATATGATATAATATACGGTATGATTATAATAAGATCAAGATATGATTGACCTAAATTAAAAAAGAGGTTGACACCGAATCGTGAAATGGCCCTTGTTGTGCACCCTATATTGTGTATAATATCTCTGAGGGTCAAGGTGGTGTATTAAGTTCACCAGGGGGGTATACTATGAAGCAGGATTACTGAGTTAGCTGGATAACTGCACTGAGTAAAACACAGAACAGCCATTTTAACTTCAGTCCATGTTCCAGATTTGGGAGGGTTCCAGTTTTACTCAGTGCAGTTATCCAGCTAACTCAGTAATCCTGCTTTGTAGTATACCCCCCAGGTGTTGCGGTAAGTTGAAGCGCTCTCATTAACGGGCTGGGTCTGGGCTGTGTTACGCAGCATCATCGGCACGGTGCGGACGGGCAGGTACATGCTGCACATTCTCAATACCAGCGGCTTCAAGCAGTCCGTGTGCGACCAGAGCTTCTACAACGCGCCCGTCAGCAAGTTCTGGGTCTATGCCTTTGTCATCAGCAAGGCCCCTCAGCTGGGTAAGCGTGTGGGTCGGGGTGGGAATTGCGGTGTGGGTGGGTGTCAGGGTGAGTGTGTGGGTGGCTAAAGGCTCAGATACGGAAGAGGGATGGAGTTTCGTGGCCACACGTTGGTGAGAATCCAGCACATTTTTTAAAGCTCATCTGATTGGTTTCCATTCGTTGCACTCGTGCTGTGTAGGGAGGCCCGGCGAGACCAGGCGGGGTTCCTGGCGACGCACCAGAACGGAAACAAAATTGCCGCTTGTCAATAGGCACAAAGGGCACATGAGCTTGTGTGCACTCTCAAATTGGATGTTACAGCAATGGGAGAGGTGTAGAAATACGATTGGGCATTCCAAATGGAGGCTAAAATAATCCCTTAAAAAAAGGTTGAATCTATGAACACTGAGAGGCACAGTGACTCGGGCTTAACACCCATGCAAAGGCCTACATGCTGTCTGGTGGTTCATAATGCCATTGGCTGTTGTGTGGGCTTTCCTGATTGGATTGATCTCCGAATGTAGCTATATGGATTTTTGCATATGAACTATCAAAGTGTGTGTGTTTACGTTCTGTCATCATGAATGCCGCTCTCTACCCTCCCACGCAGGTGACACCATCTTCATCGTTCTACGGAAGCAGCGCCTCATCTTCCTGCACTGGTACCACCACATCACCGTCCTGCTCTACTCCTGGTACTCCTACAAGGACCAGGTGGCGGGCGGCTGTTGGTTCATGACCATGAACTACCTGGTCCACTCGCTGATGTACAGCTACTCCACCCTGCGGGCGGCCGGCGTGCGCATGCCCCGCCCCTACACCACCATCATCATCACCACCATGCAGATCGCCCAGATGTCCATGGGCCTGACGGTCAACGGCTTGGTCTACATGTGGATGCAGGAGGGCCACTGTCCATCCTACCTGGACAACATCATGTGGTCCTCTCTCATGTACCTCAGCTACCTGCTCCTGATCATCTACCAGTCCTACTTCAAAGGTGCCTGGGGCAAGGGCTCTAAAGGAGAATAGCCCCCCCCCCCCCCCTGATCGTGTGTGTGGTGGGGGGGGGGGGGGTCCTGTCGCTGTAGCAAGGCGCGCTTTTTGGCCCAAATATCTCTTGCCTTGTTTTTACGGCCAGCCCAGAGGAACGTGTGAGTAAACTGTACCAAAAGAAGAGAAAAGTGAGGCATGGCAGTCCGGGGGGGGGGGGGGGTAGCAGCACAGGTACGCGGTTGATCAAGGGTTATTCTGCATGGGGGTTCATCCACCTTCCACTTGTGATTGTCATTTTGACAGATTTGGTGTTGCGTGTTACCTTGCTAGCATAGTAAGCAATGGGGTTTGTAGCAGTTTACAGGAGAACACACCAGTGGGTCTGGGTTCATGTTTATGAATGAGGGGATCACTGCAGCCAGTTTGCACACACCCAAACACTTTTTACGAAGGGAGTTTCTGTGCCAGGCTGCAGACGCAGCTTGAAACGGTCAGTTTCACAAACTAGGGTTTCACCCAACCAGTTGGCTATATTTGATTGCAATTTCACAAAATGAAGGATGTGGGGGGGGGGGGGGGAATCTATGCATACTTGTCAGTTCATTGCACAGTTGTCACATGTCAGGGAATGCTGACTGATTAGGGCAGGCCTGGTGCATAGGGAAAGGGTAAGGGAGGATATTATGGTAACAAGCTTTCATTTGGGCTCTGTATTGCATATTTTTCTGTAGTCTGTAATCTCTTCTGTAGATCCTTCACAAAGGCTGACATGTAGTTGTGGGGAAGTCGGTGGGTGGAAAGACCATGTTATACTGATAGGTGTGAGTATTTGGATTTGATGGCTCCATAAATGGTACAGGAATAGTCCAATTTCTTATGGTATCTGTTGTTCCTTAATATTATGTGAATTTTTTTAACAATCTTTTTTTGTGTGTGTGTGTTCAAATGCAATTGAAAGTAGCCATGTATTTTTTTTGTATCGGGGGACTGGTGTTGAGGTGTGTGGCCAAATGTTGCTGGCTGACACAAGTGTGAAATTTAGGTTTCGGTATAGGTATATTTCTCACTCGACCAGGACTAAAAGCACACCTTTTATTGTTGGGAGTCTCTCAACCACTATATGCACACTGAGGTTTGGATTTAACTCACACTCGCATACTCTAATGGTGACGTTCAGGGGAAAAGTTCAAATGCTGAGAGGTTTGTGCAAAATGATGCAGAGCATCGCTCTTCTCTCTCAAAGGTAAAGGCTGCTGATGGCACCTCGCCCGGTCTTATTCATGTGTAGCTAAATCGTAGCCACTTTAGCGCATGGACACATGCCCAAGCATTTCTCAGTGAACCTGATTTCTCACATGGTCGCCTTTGCAAACGTACTGGTATCGAATGTATTATAATAAGGGCTTTTATGTTTTAAATGTTATTGAAATGTTACAAAATAAAAAAATATATTGTACAATCTTGCCGAGGCGCTTGTTTCAGATCATTCTTGCTGTTTGTATTGTGTAGGTTCAGGGCGTGTTACAGAAGTGTGTTCCTGTACGAGACTTAATAGCCAGTCATTACAGCCTCAGTGAATTTAAACCCAAACCTGAAGTCCCCAACCATGCTAATGCTAAACAATACTGCTTAGGAAATATTGACTGAAGTGCTGGATAAAATTCATGCAATCTGTTTAAAATAAAATACTGGTGAAATGCATTGGTCCAACCCCTCTTCTACCCTGTGGTGACTTCTACATATGAAAGAGTAATGTGGACGAGTTTCTATGCCGATCGGTCGAACCGCATTCCTCTCAGTTCTTGTTAAAAATGTGTCCTAATCCTATGCAGGGGGATTGCACTGACCTAGAAAACAACAGGACTGTTCGGAAACATCTAAAATAAAAATTAAGGGAATTTTTTTTAAAAATTTTTTTTAATGTCCAATTAGAGGACCATTGACATTGTTTATAAATATTCTACATCAGCACACTGGACAAATGGAAAACTGAAGAATCCAAACTAGGGAATCTAAGCACATTACAAATGTATTTTGTCATCTGATCCACGCTTACAATGTTTTGTCAGTGTGTAAGAGGTGATTTTTTTTTCTGCCAAAGTTGTTTTGCATATATTGAGTGCGTAGTATGTATATACAGAGTAGTGAGCCTGTCACTTGTGTACAATTATTTAACCAACTTGAAGACATCTGCAAGGAAAACAACCCTAAAGTAACATTTGGTAGGTTCACTTTATTCAACTGAAAGGACAAGATGGGAAGTAAATCCATGAAAGAAATGAAAAAATACTGAATTCAATGTAAAACTAAATATTTTACTGTGGCAAGGTGAGTGCCACCGCTCCAGAGAAGAGTCGTACACGTTGATTAGTTCAAGGGTTTTATTATTTTTCCCCCGCCCACAATTGGCTCTCTCAGCCGGTTTCTCCGTGTGCTTTTTCCTGAGCACATGTGTTTTACTGCTACACCCGCAGCCACACAACCCACTCCCTCTTCTCCAGGTCAACAATGCCTTTTCCTCACGGAAGTCTCCTTTTTATCCTCCCAGGCTCACTGTCGAACAATCAAGGCAATTGGTTAAGTGATTCAATCCACAATAATCATACGTCACCAATTGCCTGAATTCTGCCAGCTGTGCCGGTTCCACAAACCACCCGAGTTCACTCTCTCTTGCCGACAGCGCCTAAAACCACGCCCCCCTACCACATTTACATTCATAAATTGTAACCTCTAGATCAGTGGTTCTCAACCCTGGTCCTGGAGTACCCCTGTGTATGCTGGTTTTCGATCCAACCACAATTGCAATACTTGAATTTTAACAAGCTGTTAATTTTTCTTAATTAGGTGTTAATTAGGCAAACATTTCAGGTGAAGGATAATCCACTTCTTACCTTCGAGACTGTGTTAAAATCTATAGGAGCTAATTATTTTATTATGAGTATTAGCCTATCATTATCGCTGATCACTGTTGTGATATGCTATTGTAATATTTACCATTATATATTTAGAGGAGTAGAGTGGAGTAGAAAAGTTTATGAAAGTGCCACTCCACAATGGTACATACAATAGCAAAAGATACAAACATGTCTTCTAATGTCTTCAATTGTTGTAGACGCATTTGTAAAGGACTTCAGTTGGATCCATTGTGCGCACTGCCTTTTTAATACGGCGGGGTTTATATAGGCCTACACGTCGCTGCTGATTGGGTAACACCTCTGAGTTGTCGGGTAAGTGAGGACTAGGTAAAATGTGTATTTTCTGAATCCAGCGGTTCTAACAGTCAATGCCCTTGTTAAAACGTTCAGCACTCTGAATACTGAACACAAGCGATATTGCGTGCTAGAACCCCTCACTTAACCTACATTCAAAATAAGCTTTATGTGATTTAATTTAATAATTATTAAGAATTACAATCATTAATTAAATCGCAGAATTCGTTAATAGGTAAGTCGAACAGTAACCTGGTGGATCAACCAACAAGCCAAAACAAAGTCTAAATCAGGTCTTGAGATTAAGTAATTTTATTAAGCGAAAACAGTCAATTGGAATAATGAATTGAAATCATACATTCACTAAGGAATGTAGGCTGACTACTTATAATTCACAAAAGTGAAGGCATTAAACCAGACATTAATTAGGAAATACCAGTAAAGAGAGATAAGCCAAAAATTGCCAATATTATTTACCCTCCAGCTGAACAGGAACAAAAGGAAATGCACAAGGAACCAAAAGGATGACTTCTCCAAACAAACTCCACAATTGACTAACTTCTTTTTCTGCGGTACACTCATAAAATACCTCCACAGGAAGACCATCCCTGTCCTGATTGGGTTAAGGTGTGGGGGAGGGGGGGGAGAGGGGTCATTTATGACAAAGACTGGCTTATCTTTGATGGGGGGTTGAGAATGAGAGAGACAGAGATAGAGAGAAGGGGGGAAATATTAGATATCCTACATCCCTCTCTTGTAAGAATAGGTGCATGCACCTGCTAAAAACCTATTCTTACATCACCAAATAGGAATCACATTACACATTTGGACATTGAAGATGCAGTTACCTGCTAACAACAAAAACAACTGTCCAAATGGTTCACCAACCATTTTTAAAACATTTAGTCCATGCCCAGTTTAATAGTCCCTTTGTGATCTAGAGTCATATCTCTATTAGACACTCTTTTGTGTCGCTGCTGTTATGACACCCTGGTTCAGTCTCTTCCTTCTCCAGTGTCCGGGTATCTAGACTGGCAAGGGACCAGAAGTTCCCTGGACTTGGGTAACATGCAGTGCTTTTGTCCATTAGTGTTGCAATTGCGTGAGTGAAATGCAACCTACTCCACAGTGTCTCTACCAGTTCTGCACGGCGTGCGGGGGCTCTGTCTCCTGTGACAGGAAGCTGGACGATCCACAGGTGGCAAAGTGCAGTCAGGGCCTCTCTTCTGACGGGCGGGGAAGCTCCTCTTTCCCTGTCGGAATCCATTTTGGCTCCTTCAGCCTGGATCCAATTGGGTGGACTGCTGACGGCAGTTGCTTAGGCTAGCTTCCCGCGGCAGGGTGTGGGACCGGTTGCACTTGTTTGCACTTGTGTCTGTGGGTGTCTTTTAGGGAATGGCAGGAGAAGACTGTGGGAGTTGAGGGCTTAGGCATTAACACTCATAGCAACATGTGAAGACCGGAACAATTAATGATAGCACTGCATGTTATGACCGCTGTCAGTCCATGCCGGGGAACCTTACGGACAGGGTTTACCTTCCATGGGATTGCCAGTCTAAATAATCACATGAATAGGGCTGACTTGTCCAGAAGTGTCTATGAACAGTATTTGGCGGGGCACCTACACTCTATAAAAGGGACTTAAACACAACATGGGCATGGTATTAGGTTAAAAGGTGGTGGTAGGGATGGGGGGGGGGAGGGGGGGGGGGGCAGAGAGAGGCCGAGAGAGAGAGGCCGAGAGAGAGAGACAGAGAGAGGGAGAGAGAAAGAGCACAGGACATTAGGCAACATCCCGTCATTCCCTCTCTTGGAACGATAGGTGCATGCAGCTGCTAAGAGCCTATCGTTCCATCATCAGAACAAACACACATTTGGACATTATAAATATCATTGTACAATGATAGCTGCATGAAAACAACTGTCCTAATGGTTCATTAACCATCTTTAAAACAATTAGTCCATGTCCAGTTTACTAGTCCCATTGTGATGATCCGGTGTGGTGCAGACATTTTTTTTTTTTTTGTCACTGCTGTCATGGCACCTTGGTTCAGTCAATTCCTTCTCCAGTGTCAGGGTATCTGGACTGGCAAGGGAAGAGGCTCCCTGGACTTCCTTGGATAACATGCAGTGCTTATTCCCCTTAATGTTGTAGCTGTGTGAGTGAAAGGCCGCCTAATTCCACAGTGTCGCTACCAATTCTGCACAGCGTGCGGGGGGCTCTGTCTCCTGTGACAGGCAGCTGGACGATCCACAGGCGGAAAAGTGCGGTCAAGACCTCTCTACTGACGGGTGGGGAAGCACCTCTTTCCCTGTCGGAATCCGTTTTGGCTCCTTGAGCTCGGGTTCAGTTGGGGGGACTGCTGACGGCAGTCGCTTAGGTTAGCTTCCCGCGGCAGGGTATGGGTCCGGTTGCACTTGTGCCTCTGGGGGTCCTTCGGGGAGTGGCAGGAGAAGACTGTGGGACTTGAGGGTTTAGGCCTTATCACTCACAGCAACATGTGAAGAGGAGAACACTGCATGTTATAAGCACTTAGTCCATTCAGGGGAACCTTACGGACAGGATTTACTATCCACAATTGACAGTCCAAATAATCACCTGAATAGGGCAGACTTGTCCACAAGTGCCCAGGAACAGCATTGGAGGGGGCACCTACACTTTAGAAAAGGGACTTAAAAACATGGGCATTGTCTTATGTTAAAAGGTGGTGGTAGGGATGTGGGGGTGGGGGGGGGGGCAGGGGCAGGCAGAGTGCCAGTTTTACCTCCTAGAACCCCAGTGTGGTTACTGGCAGTCCTTTGGCTGCGGAGGGCCACAGCGTTCAGCAAACCGGGATGACAGGAGGCATCCTGTCGTCTTGCTTCTTCCGCACGTGGATGCCCCTTAACCACGCCCGTCTCATCTCTGTCCAGGGGTCTATGCCAGTTTTGGCTTTGGTTCCCTCTCTGGGCAGCTGGGCTGATCGTCGCTCGTAGGCATCCAGTCCATCACTGCTCTCCGAACACTTCTGATGTCGGAAAGGGGCTCTTGCACTCTCCCTGGATGACGTGTGTGTGTAAAGTTTGCAGGTGTGGCTCGGGGGTGGAGAGACAAGGGTGGGGGAAACTGTTGTGCTAAATTGGCTGCTTTCATCTTGCTTTGGATTGCAAGACAACACTCTGGCGGAGACTTTGAGGGCCAGAGGAGTCGTAAAACGGCCGGGGGTTGGCTTCCTGCTCCGTTTCTCCCGGGGTCTCTTTACAGCTCTGATAGGGGAGCGAGACTTTCGCAGAAGTCCCCCTATCTCCTCCATCACAGGAACTGTGGAAGTGGGAGAGTCCACAGAGCACACCCCTTCTGTCTGTGCAGCAGACAGAGGTTCCCCGGATTCAGCAGGAGGGGAAGCAGCAGGAGGGGAAGGAAGGTCCACAAGGGGTGGGGTGGGGTCCTCGGCCTGGGTGGACTTTTCTGTGGGGGCTAACTCCACCTGTTGGGGTGCGTAGACCTCTCCACCTGGCAGGGCTGATGGGCCTGTAGAAGCCGGTTCCGCGTCCTGCGGTTCAACGGTCTCCTCACCAGGCTGGGCTGCTGCGTCTGCAGTAGCAGGTTCTTCCCCCAGTGGTTCGACGGTCTCCTCACCAGGCTGGGCTGCTGTGTCTGCAGTAGCAGGTTCTGCCTCCAGGGGTTTGACAGTCTCCTCACCAGGCTGGTCTGCTGTGTTTGCAGTAGCAGGTTCTGCCTCCAGGGGTTTGACGGTCTCCTCACCAGGCTGGGCTGCTGTGTCTGCAGTAGCAGGTTCTGCCTCCAGGGGTTTGACGGTCTCCTCACCAGGCTGGGCTGCTGTGTCTGCAGTAGCAGGTTCTGCCTCCAGGGGTTTGACGGTCTCCTCACCAGGCTGGGCTGCTGTGTCTGCAGTAGCAGGTTCTGCCTCCAGGGGTTTGACGGTCTCCTCACCAGGCTGGGCTGCTGTGTCTGCAGTAGCAGGTTCTGCCTCCAGGGGTTTGACGGTCTCCTCACCAGGCTGGGCTGCTGTGTCTGCAGTAGCAGGTTCTGCCTCCAGGGGTTTGACGGTCTCCTCACCAGGCTGGGCTGCTGTGTTTGCAGTAGCAGGTTCTGCCTCCAGGGGTTTGACGGTCTCCTCACCAGGCTGGGCTGCTGTGTCTGCAGTAGCAGGTTCTGCCTCCAGGGGTTTGACGGTCTCCTCACCAGGCTGGGCTGCTGTGTCTGCAGTAGCAGGTTCTGCCTCCAGGGGTTTGACGGTCTCCTCACCAGGCTGGGCTGCTGTGTCTGCAGTAGCAGGTTCTGCCTCCAGGGGTTTGACGGTCTCCTCACCAGGCTGGGCTGCTGTGTCTGCAGTAGCAGGTTCTGCCTCCAGGGGTTTGACGGTCTCCTCACCAGGCTGGGCTGCTGTGTCTGCAGTAGCAGGTTCTGCCTCCAGGGGTTTGACTGTCTCCTCACCAGGCTGGGCTGCTGTGTCTGCAGTAGCAGGTTCTGCCTCCAGGGGTTCGACGGTCTCCTCACCTGGCTCAGCTGAGAGGACTGCAGCAGCGGATTCCACGTCCTGTGGGGTCACATCCTCTGTGGTGGCTGGTGTGATACAAGACACAGAGCTGTTTCCCCAAAATTCCTCCAGGGAAGGGGGGCTCACCAGGGGGGCGGCTACATTGTCTGTGGAGGTGACAAAATCCACAGAATTGTCCAAGCCTGAAGGGGGTGGGGATGAGTCAAGGGAGAGTGCTGTATTGTCCTCGGTGGGGGGTGGTGCCTGGGTTATGGCTGGAATGGCGCCATGCACTGCTCCTTCCAGCGCATGCTGGACTGCCACAGAAGAAACTGGTTTGGCAGTAACTCCTGACTTAGAGTGGTGCTTTTCCCAAGCCAGTTTCCACATCTGGTTTACCTCCTCCCATGCCTGCTTTGACCGCCAGAGGTAGAGAAAATGTTGTCTTTTCTCTAGGTACGACCTTATCCCTTGGACAATCTTGCGCTTGGTTTCATCACTATCTGGAGAAATCAGATAGTCCAAATACTCAGTCCGCAGGTTGTAAAGGGCCTCCTCCTTCAGCTGGTCCATTGCCTTGAGCTGTTCTGCAAATTTTGGGCACTGGGCTATCAAATATTGCCGTTCTGATAACATGAGATACCACTGCTGATCCAGCCTTGACTGGCCAGGGAATGCTGGTAGGTTAGCAGTGGAGGGTAAATGAGGCATCTCTCTCTTTGTCTGGTATGCCATAATAATATTTTTTTTTTAAATGTTTATTTAAAAGAATAAAATAAAATCAATAAATCTAAGACCAGTCGATTAGAAAAAGATTTGAACTTGTCTCAGAGTTTACCGCAGTTTACTCAATAGCAAAATTTAGTATGCTATAGGACAACCTATCTCGGTGGGACCTCCAATTATGTCGGGTAAGTGAGGACTAGGTAAAATGTGTATTTTCTGAATCCAGCGGTTCTAACAGTCAATGCCCTTGTTAAAACGTTCAGCACTCTGAATACTGAACACAAGCGATATTGCGTGCTAGAACCCCTCACTTAACCTACATTCAAAATAAGCTTTATGTGATTTAATTTAATAATTATTATTAAGAATTACAATCATTAATTAAATCGCAGAATTCGTTAATAGGTAAGTCGAACAGTAACCTGGTGGATCAACCAACAAGCCAAAACAAAGTCTAAATCAGGTCTTGAGATTAAGTAATTTTATTAAGCGAAAACAGTCAATTGGAATAATGAATTGAAATCATACATTCATTAAGGAATGTAGGCTGACTACTTATAATTCACAAAAGTGAAGGCATTAAACCAGACATTAATTAGGAAATACCAGTAAAGAGAGATAAGCCAAAAATTGCCAATATTATTTACCCTCCAGCTGAACAGGAACAAAAGGAAATGCACAAGGAACCAAAAGGATGACTTCTCCAAACAAACTCCACAATTGACTAACTTCTTTTTCTGCGGTACACTCATAAAATACCTCCACAGGAAGACCATCCCTGTCCTGATTGGGTTAAGGTGTGGGGGAGGGGGGGAGAGGGGTCATTTATGACAAAGACTGGCTTATCTTTGATGGGGGGTTGAGAATGAGAGAGAGAGACAGAGATAGAGAGAAGGGGGGAAATATTAGATATCCTACAGAGTGTTCTATAACATCACGACCAAACACAAACATATGAATGAACAAAACTTATCGGGGTGCCCACCGTAATTCGAATGTGGTTGTCAAGAAGGCGGAAGGTTAGAGAATGCCGGTGTCGTGAAAAATAAGTTCCCCCTCAGAAATAAGTTCCCCCCCTGTCAATATGACGTCACAATTTAAAGGGAATGTCCATATTACCCAGATGTAGATCAAGATCAAGATCAAAGTGCATTATTCCCAATTGTAGTGTGCTCTCTAAACTTGTATTGTCCCATGATAATCCTGATTGCACCGTGCTTTAAATGCCACCTGTAGGATACAAAAATTGTATTTCATAAGCCTGCTACTGACCAGGTTTTTTCAGAAGACTAAGACAAATAATCACAAATCTTTATAGTCGACTTCAGCACGCATCTGCTACTGGCTAGCACTTTTACACAAATTTATTTACATAAAATATATATTTTTTGCATTAAAAACAAATAATAAATACACTCTGTATTGTGTCATTGTCTGTGTCTCCAAAATGGCTGTCCGTAACTGTTCGTAACTGTTCTTCCATTACATAAGACAACAAAAGCCTAGAATGAATACTAGATACTGAAAGCTCTCTTATACCTGCACTAAGGAAGAAATTTAACACACCTGACTAAACAGAAACACCTGTGAAGCCATTTGTCCCAAACATTATGGTGCACTGAAATGGGGGGGGGGGGGGGGGGGGGGCATGTATAAAAAAAAAAAGTCTGTAATTTCTACATGGTGAAAACAAGATGTATAAAAATACCCTTTATTACATGCTTAACGACGTGATTTGTTTGAGCATTGTGCCAAATAAAGAAAAAGATACAGTGAGCACCATAATTCATTGGACAGTGACACATAACATAATGTAGAATAAAGTAATCATTTTAAATATTTGGTTGCATATCCTTTGCATGGCATGACTTCCTGATGTCTGTGACCCAAAAATATCAAAAGACTCTTATTTTCTTCCAAAATAACTAAATATTTTTGTCACTGTCCAATGAATTATGGTGCTCACTGTACGTACGAGGACTGGTTATTGTTTGTATTGACAAAATCCGCTTCGTTCTAGTTCGTATACGTGCTAAAAGTGTCATTTTGAGACCGTTTTAGCTGCCCTATAGAAGTGAATGGAGAGCAACAAACACCCTATTCTGGATTATCACCCCAGGGGAGCACAGAGCAACTAACAAACATATTTCACCACCATTTGGACTCCTATCATGGCCAGGTAACTACACAACCCTAAGTTCAGTTGTGCTTTAAGCATGGAGGTGGATCCATTATGCTTTGGGGTTGTGTGGCAGTTGGCACAGGAAATCAATGGCCACCACAGTCCACAGACTTGAATATTTTATTGAAAATCTGTGGAGAGATCTCAAACATGCCGTGCATGCAAGGAGGATGAAAAATATTTATGAGCTAGAGGTGTTCTGCCAGAAAGAATGGGGAAAAATAGAAATTTGAAGAACTGTCATGTCTAACTGTACCATTTAGAGGTCAGGTTAGCTTCTGTTCACTTAGATATTAATGGTAAACAGCATTTTGACCAAGGGTGCCCAGAGTTTTGCACCCCACTGTAAACACACAGTAGGGACTAAGTCTGAGGACTGATTGTTTTATTATTTATCACAGGCTAATATAACTATGACTCTTCTACTTATGCATGAACAGCCTACATCATTTTTTAATAACGTAATATAAGTAAAAAACTAAATTAAAAAAAATGTTGGTAGCCTATTTCGGGTAGAATGGCAGATTCATTCAATTAATAGCTAGATTGTTTTAGTTGTAAATAGCCCAGATATTAGCATATTGACCTTTAGGAACGGACATGTGTTAATATTACAATAGAATAAAGGTTAACTTGTGACATCGAATAGAGAAACGCTTACCTTATGGCGAACGAACCAGACATTCACATATTAGCCTCCCATTTCACACGAGCGTTTTGAAAATGTGTTCAAATTTGTAACTGTTTTCAATAATGCGTTATTGAATAATAAGTGTAATTAGAGTACCATAATTGCATTATTCCTTTATAAATACATTAATGAAAACAGTCAGGAATTGGTAGTGTCCTCAGAATTTTGGTCCCCACTGTATAACATACATAACAAAGAGAATTGTGGATAAATCTGAGGTACGTAGGTTACTTATCTTACACTGCGCAGCTATCCCATTTCAAACTTGAAACTTGCGAGCGTTGTCCCACTTATTACCATGAGCGACGGTGACTACAAACCATTCATATTTTAAAATTGCTATTAACTAACGTTAGCTTGCTTGCACATCAGCTAAAGACCACAGTTTCACTTATATTTTCAGTTAACGTTAACTTAACTACCGAGTGATGTATTCGGTTTAACAAGCTCAGCAGACTAGCTCATTAGCTAATGATCGTAAGGTTAGTTACTGATGTAGCTATTATCAATTTAGCTAACCCAGGTACGTCATGTGGTTGGTTGAAAAGCATAAGAAAGCGCATGTCGTGTTGTCGAAAATAAACGCGACCTTTGGTACCCGGTGGGATTTGAACCCGGGTCTCCCGCATCGAAGGCAATCGCTCTAACCACAAAGCCATCTCAGATGTTGTATGGTATGGGGAGAATTATTGGAGGCTATGGAGCATTTTTGATGAAGAATTTGGCAGGAAAAAGAATAACTTTATTAAAACTTTATTTGTTTCACTCATTTAATTACTAGTGAAACAGTGAATAGTTAATATAGTAAAATCTCTTTGTCTTTTCAATAATGTGAAAACAACATTATTAAGTGTGAAAAGCATAACAAACTGTGCATTGTTTTCATCGAAAAGAAAAGTAACCTATGGTGGGGATTGAACCCGGGTCTCCCACATACTGAGCCATTGCTCTTACCGCTAAGCCATAACAGATAACCGGTGGCTGCCCATTGATTGATCACGACACATAATTTTCAATGTTTAAAACACAACAGTGATTTTTCATGAAGGGAAATGGTAATAGCATTTCCAAAATGGCGGCCAATCCAAGATGGCAGCGACATATATGGGGCATACTTATGTTCCAGATGAGGAAATTGATCACTACCGCAAGTTTTAAATGTCTAAAAAATAATGGTGATTTTTTATGAATTTATAAATTGAAAACAATATATTATGCTCTATAGCGCCACCATTTGATTCTATTGAGCCAATACTTTCGATTTTGGCTCAGAAGGTCAGTCCAAGTATAGATACCAAATTTTGTTAATATCCATTGACGAATTGAAGAGTTATTAGCGTTTTTGTGACTAGCCACGCCCACAACAGTTTTTATTGGCTTACTGCGATCAGGATATTTATAAAATCAGGAAAATCGCTTCGTGATTCTTTAGAGAATCGTCCCCTGAACAAAAGGGTGTGAATTGCATGTTGATATGTCAAATGGTCTCGGAGGAGTACGAATTCATAGGTTTTTCACAAAATGCAAATTTGCAAAAGATCCATTATGGCGGACCTCATTGGTCCTGAAGGCAAATTTATTTGCCACAAACCAACGAATTTGAGGCAAAAAGAATTTTGAAGATAGGCTAAACGGTTCAAAAGTTGGAATTCGCTGTACATGTGTCTTGGCGCAATGGCTACATGTGTGCAAAGTTTCAGCAAAAGATATCATGTGGTTTTGCTGCAATTGTACCAAATGTGGGAATAATAATAATAATAATAATAATAATAATAATAAAACCAGCAATAACAATAGGGTTCCAGCACTACGTGCTTGGACCCCTAATGATACATTTCCTTATTTTCGCTTTACTTTGTTTATGCATTTATTGCTGTAGCTCTGTAGCTATCTGCGTGCCAGTGTTGCTGTCTGTTACGCACTTTGATGCACTGTCTGTTTCTCTGTTTGCTGTTGGCTACTTGCCGTTGTAAAGCACTTTGAGATTTTCACTGTAGAATGTATTACTGGTCCACGGACCGGTAGTTCTATCCATGGACCACTCGCGGACCACTTGGAGTGGTCCGTGTACACTGGTTCGTTGCTCTCTAGCGCCCCTAGTGATACAGACCAGTGGTCCGTGTACACTGGTCCGTTTCGGCTACAACTGCTGCTCCGTACGCGTGCTCCGTTTTTACCAAAATCTGAAGTATGCATCGATTCGTGCTCTGACCGGCATAATTCCCATGATCATTCCTTTCGAGAAAAAGGTCCCAATTCCAAAAATTTGCCATCTTAATGGCAGACCACAGTTGCGAGATCTATCTTAACGATGTAGCTAACTTTAGATATCTTAGTAAATATGTGAATTACAATGCAATTTGCAAGCTATTAAATGACATAACGTAACTAGTTAAAGCCAGATAATAATGGCGTTAGTAATAGACTCAGCGATACTAAAACATGAATATTTGCAGTCCCCAGATCCAACTTAGGCTACTTGCTAGCTGTATATCAACCCAGTTAGCTAGCGTCGCACTTGGTAACGTTAGATAACGTTATACCCTCGGTAGCCTACAGCCAGCTGTGTGATCTGGGAACTTACAAATAACGTTGCAGTAACGTCAAGTTATACAGTAGCTACTTCGGTACATACGAATATTGTATTATTAATGAACGTTAGTGTCATGCCACGCCAGTAGCCTATACTACATTGACTAACTTAGTTTCCCAGTTTTTTGTTGTTACTGTGACCCTTGCTGTGTAGCTAATGTTACTTTTCCAAACAAGAGCAAGACTAACGTAATGCAGACAAATCCATTTCTTTAGTCATATAGCCTAAATCTGCATTTTCAAAATGGTTTTGGTTATGGGGGTAGTAGCAATGTTACTCAGTTTTTAATGCTAGCTCATGATGATTAATTACCTTCTCCATTTCTACTAACTTGTAGCCAGAATAACTGCATAGACCTACCCAGCTGGTAAACAGCGCGAACATAATGAAAATACAGACACGATTGTTTACAATGTAATGACAACTTTATTTTGAGATTCATAGTTTACTGTAAGTTATCCAATGCTGCAATGAATATCTGCATATTGTTGCCTTCCACTGACCATTCTTCTGGCATACGCCTAAGGACCTATTTTTATACAGTCTATACTACGGACGTTAGCAAAAACCATAGACTGGTTACAGGCTAAATGTTGCTGACAACGTTACTAATATATTTCAGTAACATTTAGCCTACTGTTTCTACAGTAGCTACAATGCGAGCTAACGAACTAACGTTATTCCTCTCAGGTGTACTTACTAGGCCTAATATCATCGGAATTTCCCCGATAGTTACGGCAAAGGTGAAAGACTGTTAGGTCAGATGTGCATTCCACGACTGATCAAAACTTTCCGTGCTACCCTGATAGTATGTGGTTTGAGGCACATATGTGATGTTAAATAATCCCTTTCACACATGCTATATATTTGTTAAGTTTAATGATGTAAGGTTAACCAGTGTAGCTAGCTAGCAGGCTGTATAAGACTACCGATGCTTACGAGCGCAATTGGCCTACGAAGAGCTCCAGCTCCTCGCCCCAGCTCTCCGGATGGCCTGCCATCGTCGGATGCCGTTTTAAACAATGATCCACCATCTTATTCTCACAGCAACCCGTCTTTTCTCCTTTCAATGGAAAACAACCCGTGAAGGACGACGCTGAAGTTGGCTCCCGATTCGCAGCTCCCGATTCGGAATTGCGGGTCCACCTTAAATCAGTCGCGAAAAGCGATTGTATGCTTTCACGGTCATCCTTCGGCTTTTTTCTCCGCTAAATCTAATTGGCTCAACATTCTGACAGCCTAGTTGTGTGTGTGTATATATATATATATATATTTTTTTTTTTTGGATACTGCACCATTTTGAAATAATCGCACTCCAAACTTCCTTGTCCACCAATGTAAATTACTGAAAAAGGTGAAATTTTGAATAGGAATTTCTTTCCTATTTTAGAAGGTGTCAAACTTTTGACACTTGGATATGACAGACGAACGAGGTTCTATTTCATATCGGTCAACACGCCACACTATGGGGCATCCTCGCCGAGAGGAAGAGCTGCTGGGAAACTGAATAGCAAATTAACCACTACGGGCGGAACCACATCACGCCATAAATATGGCGCTTGTACGCCGCCCGGCCTCTTTTGCCGACTTGAGGGCACTTGCCATCCTGAGGGTGCAAGGTTCCCCGCCTGACCACGGTATTGGTCACAGAATACCAAATAACGTTGGGCGCGGTATGTAGTGGGGTACCAGGACCACAGGTCATTGCATTATTGCGAATCCTGTAAAAAACAAAATGCACTATTGGTTGCTGTTCTTACCAGAAGAGCAAGCTCAAGTGGGAAACGTGGAAAATAACCACCGGGTGATAGAAACCCTAAATCATCACAAAATTACATACAAGGTTGCTCCGCTGCCCTGAGGACAGAGGAGGCAACTGAGGAGGCTGTTCTTTCCATTATCTGTCCATAACAGCTTGCTAAATTCCATATTACTAGGGCTTCCCATATCGTGAATCATATCAATTTTGTATAATCACGTTAATAGTAATGTCCCCCATTGAATGTAAGTGTTTGTATTTTTGTCTTAAAGTGTCAGGTAAAAACAAGGCCACAAGTGAGATCTCCGTTAGAGCTCACTGCTACAGCTCTATGAGGAAAGCTGACACTTACATTCAATGGGGGACATTACTTTTAATGTGATTATACAAAATTGATACGATTCACGAAGCCCCAGTAATATGGAATTTAGCAAGCTGTTATGGACAGATAACGGAAAGAACAGCCTAGCGGCCGTTAGCCCAACTAGCTAGCTAAGGTTAGCTAGCATTAGTGACATACCTTCATAATTGCAGAGGTAAGAAGACACATAAAACTTGAAACCTTTCTCAAGTTTTCTCTGCGGCGTTTGAGTGCACATCCTGGCTATTCTCCGCACATCATTGACGGTTAGGCTACTTTTGGTAATTCTAGTAAACAGCGGGTGAACCGCGACGATTCTGCCATCCTGCCGTCTTCGATCTCGCTGACCGGAAGAGGAGGAGCGGCCTTGGTCAAAACACGGAAGTGGTCGTGCATAGAGCCTATTGTATTATACGGTTGATTGTTTACTTAAGGGTATCCAATGATGCAATGGCTATTTTCCTAGCCATCGTTGCATTCCACTGACTTTCCTGTAATAAAGCTAGCAAAAATGAGAATTCAACTGTTGCGGTTGGTTATATCAGAATATTTCAGTAACAGCCTGCCAGCGAACGACGTTATTCTTCTCAGATTTATCCTACTTTTTTATTATTATTATTCAGGTTTAGCCTACTTACATGTTGTAATTTCCCCGATAGTTCTTCTTCTTCTTCTTCTTCTTCTTCTTTGTAGTTTAACGGCAGCCGGCATCCTTGTTGTTGCATTGCTGCCATCTTCTGGATCAAACCTTCTTCTTCTTCTTCTTCTTCTTCTTTGGGGTTTTACGGCAGCTTGCATCCTTAGTGTTGCACTACTGCCATCTTCTGGAGTTAGTTAACTCCTACATTGTCCGGTTTGCTATATTTTCCCTATTAGTCCTGTTCTCTTAAAGAGATACTGCAGAGGCTTTTCTAAGGCCTTTTTTACCGCTTCAATTTGAACTGGAACTCGTGAGTGGGTGTGGTCATATGACGATGGTGCCACGTATTCATATTATGAATATTCATACGGTCAAAGAGTGAAAGGGTGTGTCGATATAAGTCGTAATATTAACGTTAGCAGTAATACAAAGCAATTCACATTTGAACTTGAACGAACTAGTTAGCAGTAAGGGTCTCAGTCTCAAAGAGGAAAAAAAACCCGTTGGTCTCTGCTTTTATACCACGTGCCCAGCCGAGACCACCCCTAGGATCACCTCAACTCCACCCATTTTTATGTTAAGGATCTCGTGACGTCACGAATCCCCGGAAACTAGCGTATTGGTAAGCCTACACAAAAACTCAGATAAAACTATTTTGACTAAACATGAGATTTTCTGACATAAACAGTTGTGTATGATCATAATCTAACCCAAAACATCGGTTTTCAACGGGAAAAGTCGGTTTTTGACTGCAGTATCACTTTAAGATAGCTGATCAAACATTTCCTGCCTTGTCCACTTTCACCACACTCCAGTATGCCCTTTACATCTCCTCCTGCTAGTCCTGCTCTTTTCATTCCCTCCATCATGTCCTTATTTTCTACAGTTAACAAGTACATGTTGTACTGTTTCTGGTGTCTGACAATGGTCACATAATCCATTTTGGTGCTTCCCTATAATGTGGAGAGTCCCGTTCAGGTTGCTGTGTCCTATTCTTAGTCTGGTCATCACTGCCTCCTCTCTTCTATTTCCTCCCCTGCTTCTCCCAGTGCCCACTCTACTCTGTATTGCATGTAGCTGTCTTCCTCTTAACTCCTGATCCCATTGTTGCTGCCACTCTTCATTAATTTTCTTCCATGCAATACCCTTTCCTTCTGATTTTGAAAGTTTTATTATAGTGTCTATGTTTTCTTTTTTAACAGCTTGTTTGGCTAGGTTGTCCACTCTCTCATTACCCATAATGCCCATGTGCGCAGGAACCCAAATAAATGTGATCACATAGTCCAGCCTTGATCGAATTAGTGCTACATATATATATTTCAAGGATGCTACATCCGCTACCCAATCCAAGCCTACAAGGCATCTCATCACATTTATTACTTTTTTACATTTATCCATAATACATTTAATGTGTTCCCTCCATGTTAGTCTGGAATCAAAATACACTCCTAAGAATCTAAATGATTCTACTGTCTCTAAATTATTTCCATATATTTTAAAATGAGTGTTTCCTCTAATCCTCTTTCTTGTGAAGAACATTACTTTAGTCTTTTCAACTGAGAACTTAAAGGCCCATTTCTTCCCCCACATCTCAACTTGATTTATTCCTTCTTGTAATTTCCTAATTATGTGGTTAAAATTTCTACCTCTTTTCCACATAGCGCCATCATCTGCAAATAATGATCTTCCCATATCTACTGATACATTTCCAAATATGTCATTTATCATAATAGAGAATAATATAGGACTTATCACACTCCCCTGCCGTGTCCCATTTTCAATCTCATATTTATTGGACATTTCAGATCCTACCTTAACCTGGATGGTTCTTTTATTCAAAAAGTCCTTTACCCAGTTAAAAACCTTACCTCCAATTCCCATTGCATGTAACTTTATCAGAAGCCCCTCCTTCCATAACATATCATATGCTTTTTCTACATCAAAGAAAACTGCTGCTACTGTTTCTTTATTAATTTGCGCTTTCCTTATTTCATCTTCTACTACTATTGGATCCAAAGTACCTCTCCCTTTCCTAAATCCACTTTGACACCCTGACATTATATTTTCTTTCTCTAGAGAATACATCAATCTTTCATTTACCATTTGTTCCATCAGTTTGCATATGTTAGAAGTTAATGCAATTGGTCTATAGTTTGTAGGTTTGCTTGCATCTTTCCCTGGCTTCCTTATAGGAACAATGACTGCCTCCTTCCAACTCTCAGGTATTCTACCTTCATCCCACACCTTGTTATACATCAATAACAATTTGTTCAGACCTTCTGCACTTAAGTTATTTATCATCACATAACATATTTCATCCTTCCCTGGTGCAGTCATACCAGCTTTAGCCAGCGCCCTTTTTAACTCCCCCAAAGTAAACGGCACACTCTGTTCATCTCCAGTATTTTCCTTTCCCCTTAAAACCTCCATGTTTTCAGATTTTGTTTTCTCCCTGCCCCTTCTTCCCTCCTCCGATAAATTATTTGAACTGTGTACCTTAACAAACGTGTTGGCCAATAACTCAGCTTTTTCTTTATTAGTTACTGCTACTTCATTTCCATCTGTTAACACTGGATAACTCCACTCCCTTCTGTCCCCTCCCATTTTTCTGATCATCCCCCACACCTCTCCTACTGGGGTTGTGTTCCCAATCGAATCGCAAAACTTTCTCCAGTATGTCCTTTTTGCCTGCCTTATTGTCCTCCTTACCACCGCCTGAGCTTTTTTGTACTCTATCATATGTTGAAAGTTATGGGTTCTTTTCAATAGTTTAAACAACTTATTTCTGTTTCTCACAGCTTCTTTACAGTTCTCATCCCACCATGGTACTGCCTTCCTCTTTATTCTGCCTTTACTCTTAGGGATGGATCTCATTGCAGCTACTCTAATACCTTTTTCTATTTCATTATCCAGGATTTCTATGGTTATATCAGCATTAATCTGGCTCAGACACTCTTCACTTACTTCCTTAAACTTCTCCCAGTCAGCTTTCCCAAACACCCATTTTCCTCCCCTGTCTATTTCAGTCACTGTTGCATTAATGTTTATCGTACTTAAAACTGGATAATGGTCACTACCTATAGTTCCCTCTTGGTACACTTTCCAATTGCATATGTGAGCAATGTTATTTGATACCAATGTAAGATCCAGCGTTGACTCCCTTCCTGTGTTAATGTCTATTCTTGTTTTATTTCCATCATTTAAGCAAACTAAATTTCTCTCATCTAACAGGTCTTCTATTTCCTGGCCATTAACATCTGTTTTCTCACTCCCCCATAATGTGTTATGTGCATTGAAGTCCCCACACCACACAATACTTGCTCTATTTTGCCCTTCTATTTCTTCAAGCTTGCCTAATTCTATTTTCTTGCAAGGGTTATAATAATTCACTATCACTAATTCCTTCCTTCCCATCCATACTTCCACTACCACATACTCCAGTTCCTTTCCAATACCCAGTACTCTATAAGGAGTCCCTTGTTTAATAAATGTGACACAGCCCCCTCCTCCCCCCTCTTTCCTATCTCGCCTAACTGCCTCATACCCATACATAACAAAGTCTAAGTGGGGTTTCAGCCATGATTCCTGAACACACAAAATGTCCGGTTTCTCCCTCCGACTGTCTATAAATTTCTTAAAATCCTGCCCATTAGCAATAAGGCTTCTTGCATTCCCTTGTAGGATTAACATTATTAATAATATCATCCCACATTCGTTGTCTCTTGACTTGACTGTGCCTTGAGTTCATCATTTACTTCTTCCCATTTTAAACCAATCATACCCAAATGGTGTTCTGCAGCTATCACAATTACCCGAATCCTTTCAGTTTTAGATTTAATCTCATGTGTTGCATTTAGTACTCCAGTCATAAAGGTCACCAATTTCTTCTTCTCTATCCATGCTTTCTTCTTATCTTGCTGTTCTTTTTCTGCCACTTGTTCTTTGTTATATCCTCCCTCCTTATTCTGTTTTTCCTGTCCTGCCAACTTAACTGCCTCAGCATATGATATTTTTTCCTTCACCTTTATCTGTTGTACTTCCACCTCTTTTTTCATCATTTTACATCCCCAATAAGCTACGCTGTGATCACCTCCACAATTACAGCACTTTGGTCTCACTCCCTCTCCACATTTCCCATATTCATGCTCCCCACTACACCGAGCGCATCTTCTCTTTTCTTTACACACTTTGGCCACATGCCCAAATTTCTGACAGTTAAAACATCTCATAGGTTTTGGTATGTATTCCCTTACACTATATTTTATAAATCCAAAATATACCTCCTTTGGAAGCACCTTTTCCTCAAACTCTATCAATATGGTTTCAGTCTCCTTTTTCTCTATTCCCCTTGTCATTCTTTTCACATTTTTCACATTACTATTCCTCCCCTTCAAGTTCTCCTTTAATTCCTCCATATTAACACCGAGGGGAACCCCAGAGATCACCCCCTTGCTACCATTGAACCTCTGTTCTCCAACTCTTACAACCCTGGACACTTTGATTTTCCCAATAATAGTCATATTTTTTGCCTTCTCTACCTGCGCTTCCATCTTACATCCTATTAACAAGTTTCCATCTCCTAAAACTCTCGCATGATTTACTTCCCCAACTTCCCTCCTAATGATTTTTGTTAATCTAACTTCTTTACTCCCCCTTCCCCCTCGAATCTTACCACTACATTTATTAATCCTGTCTTCGGGACTTTCTCCTCACCTTCTCTTCCCTCGCTTTCCGATCCACCTGCACTAGATGTATTTTTCTTTCTTTTGCGACTTTTCGCCTTCTTGGCTTTACTACACCCCGCCTCTTCCCACTCACTCTCCCTCCTCTCATCTTCCCCACTTAACTCCATGCTGTTATTATCATCCGTCTCCCTCCCTGCCATCCTGTCAGAGTGTGTAAGGAACAGCGTAAAAATACCGTTCCGGACCTATACAGGCCGTCGATATTCTCACAACCGCTCCCCACAATACCCAATTTAAGAAGTCCCGATGTCCGCAAATCCTAAGTCAAACGTCATTTTATTCCTAAAATGAAGTCAATCAATCAAAAAAACAAACGAAATGCCCAAAATGGCATTTTCAGCTCCTCTCCTCTCCCACTCTCACACCCGCCGCACTGCTCTCTGACCGAAACTGTGAAGGACCCGAAAGTAAGCCTGTCCCGGAAGAAGCTCAGCCTGGATCAAACCATCACGCCATCTCACTTCAATTCTATTAATTAATCCAGTGTCTTTCATAAATTTAAAAAGCCATCTTTTCCCTCTTCCATTTGTCCCAATTTCTAAAATACTTTTAACTGATATTTCAGTCAAACCAATCTCCCTCATTTCTGCATACATCTCTTCTCTTTCTGTTGTGTATCTCCTGCATGATATAAATATATGCTGTACTGTTTCTGGTTGTTGACTGGAACAGTCAGGAACTGGACTTGTAACCGAAAGGTTGCAGGTTCGATTCCCAGGTAGGACACTGCCGTTGTACCCTTGAGCAAGGTACTTAACCTGAATTGCTTCAGTATATATCCAGCTGTATAAATGGTAAATGTAATAAGAAGTTGTGTAAGTCGCTCTGGATAAGAGCGTCTGCTAAATGCCTATAATGTAATGTTGACATTCCTGACATAACCCAGTAGGATGTTTCCCTATGACCTTCAGTGTGCTATTTAGGTTAGTATGACCAATTCTCATCCTAGTCATGATTACTTGCTCCTTCCTCTTCCATCCCCCTCCCCTGCTAAGGTCAACTGTACCATTTACTCTGCTCCTTAATGAATACAGGTGCCTCCCTTTTGTCTCCTGCTCCCAATACTTTTGCCACTCCAGCATTATCTCCTTCCACACAATGTTTTTCCCTTCAGCTTTGGAAAGATTTATATTTACATCTATGTTTTCCTTCTTCACAGCTTTTTTTTGCCAATCTGTCCACTTTTCCATTTGTTGGAATACCTGTGTGTGCTGGAACCCACATAAATGAGACCTCAATGCCCCTCTTTGCTACTTCCTTGATTGCAAACAGAATCTTATAAATTAGGTCTTGCCTACTCTTAGATGTACCAATCCCTATCCTCTTGATAGCTGATACTGAGTCACTTCACACCAACACTTTATGAGATTGAATCTGTTCTGTCCAGTCCATTGTACTGCCATCAATATAGCATACAACTATACTGTAAATACATTCAGGAAGTTTGACATTCTTTTAAATTTCTCCACATTCCAGCCCTGGACTACAATAGCTGCTCCTGTAGCACCTGTTTCAGGATCCTTTGTTCCATCAGTAAAAATAAGAATGTGCTCTCTGTAGTTCTCTCTTACATGGCAATAATACTCATCTACCAGATCTAAATTTCCACTTTCTGACTTAGCCTGGTGCAATTCTAAATAAATTTTAGGAGCCTCTAGTATCCATAATGAAAGTGAAGGCCATAGCACTACAGGGCAAAATTCTTTGTTGTCTATCCCCATGTCCTTTGCCACTAATTCCCCAGTTCACCCAAAGCTTGATACCTGTGTCACACCTCTTTCCCAGCATGCCTGAATCACCTGTTTTGTTGGGTGACTATCCCCCTGTCCCTTCAGGTTCACCCAGGAGTTCGCTAATAGTTGTCTAAGCCGCAAACCCAATGGCATTTCCCCTGCCTCAACCTGAAGTGCACATATCAGAGAAGACCGCACAACCCCTGTGCATATCCTTAGTGCCTTAGCTTGGATTAAATCTAATCCAGACAGTACTGATTTAGAAGCAGACCCGTATACTACACTTCCATATTCTATTCTTGATCTGATTAAAGACACATACATTTGTTTTAGGGATGCTGTGTCTGCTCCCCATTCTATACCAGCTATGCATCCCATAACATTCATTACTTTTTTGCATTTTCCAATGGTTCTTATTACATGCTCCTTCCATGTTAATTTAGAATCAAAATACACCCCCAAGAACCGGAAACTTTTAACTTTCTCCAGGTTATTTCCATAGAGCTTCAGTTGGACATTCTCCCCAACGTTCCTTCTTGTAAAGAACATGATCTTTGATTTCTCAACAGAAAATCTAAAACCCCATCTCCTTCCCCAATCTTCTACCTGATTTATCCCTTCTTGAACTTTCTTGACTACATAATTCATATTATTCATATATACTTTTTCATAAACAACCATCATCTGCAAACAACGATCTCCCAATTCCTGGCTGAATGTTTGCAAATATATCATTTATCATTATAGTAAATAAAATTGGGCTTATCACACTCCCTTGAGGAGTTCCATTCTCCACCACACACTTTCTGGAAATTACTGATCCTATTTTAACTTGAATGCTTCTTCCATTTAAAAATTCCATAACCCAATTAAATATGCTTCCCCCTATTCCCATCAAATGCATCTTAATTAGAAGACCTTCTTTCCACAACATATCATATGCCTTCTCTACATCAAAGAATAAAACAACCACAATCTCTTTTTTAACTTGGGCTTTTCTCACCTCATCCTCCAGACATATTACTGGGTCACTAGTACCTCTTCCTTTTCTGAAGCCACTCTGATAGCTTGCCACTAATCCCTTTTCCTCCATAAGTGTAACGGGGCGTGACGTGTGAGGTAGGAGGAGCCAAACGCAGCAAGGGGATTCTTTAAGCCCTAAGGCCACTAAGGCGGGGAAACCCCGCAGATAAGGGAGGAGACAAGACAAGGAACACACACCACAGCTACAGACCGGCTCACTGTTACATACCAAAGAGTAGAAGCACAAACGCCTGGTTTCACAACAAGAAACCCAAACAAGGCATAGGGAACAAAGAACTACTACCCCATACTTCTACGAGCTAAGTAACTAAAAAAACGAGCCGGAAATAACAAACGCCCTGTCTCGGAAACGAGACGCATAAGAACAGGCGAGTAGCATAATGGCACAAATACACACCAACGTACCGAAGCTACGAACCGGCACACTGTAACACGCAATTGTGTAGAAGCACAAACGCCTGATTTCACAGCAAGAAATCCAAACAAGGCGAAGGGGAACAAAGAACTGCTACCCCATGCTTCCATGTGCTAAGTAATTAAACGGCCAGCAATAATAAACGCCCTGCCTCAGTAATGAGGCGTAAGAATAGGCAAGTAGCATAAAAGGTACACATCAAACACACAACCAACAAACACTGAAAACTAATACTCATTTCAGTCAGGCCACTGTTGTTCAAATAACTTTATTGACATTATGAAACAATACATTTTAGGTTTGGCGGTATGGTTCTGTTCACCAAACCCTCCCGCCTATCCACGCGAGCAAGCATGGGTATGGCGGCGAGGGCAGCTGCACAACCCCCATTAGGGTTATGCTAGAACAGAACCGCAGCACTGAGAATGGTTTTGACAGAATCCATTCAGTCAGTTATATGTATATATATATAAATGGCACTTAAGTGTCATTATCACAAGAATTTACAAGGAACCGGGCCTGAAACCCCGTAGAGCATGCCTAAGGCGACGGTGGCAAGGAAAAACTCCCTGCTGTTAGCAGGAAGAAACCTTGGGCAGAACCTGACTCTGAGGGGGAAGTCCATCCGCCGCTGACTGGCACCGGTTACTAAATGCTGATTACAGAATAGAAATTTGTAGACAGAACATATGAAAATGTCAATGTATAAGGAGCCGGTGAGGAAGACTGATTGAAGCCCGGCAGGTGCATCATAGCTGGGTACATGCATGGAGCTGGAGCCGACCGTCTGCTTCTGGAGAACGATGTTTGTTGATCTATAGCTATCGCTCCGGCGGATGCCGAAGCGGGAAGGAAAGAGGAAAAGAAATCAGTAGGCACTCGAAAATGTTAGTGATTCATGCAGGAGCGATATAGGCTAGGTGTATGTGCGCAATGGGAAACTGAAGAGGATGGAGCTGGGGTGGAGGGGGGGGGTTTTGTGTGCAGCGGGTGTGCTGGCAGGGGATCCACCATGGTAGGGCGAGGCGGTTAAATAGACCGCCTTGTTATGTGAATGGACTGATGGGTGAATCGTCACTACTCAGCTGAGCTGTCAGCTGATTAACTATGGCCGGGTTTCACTCTCGTGACCTGCCTGAACTGACGCTATGCTCGATTTCAGTCAGGCCACTGTTGTTCAAATAACTTTATTGACATTATGAAACAATACATTTTAGGTTTGGCGGTATGGTTCTGTTCACCAAGCCCTCCCGCCTATCCACGCGAGCAAGCATGGGTATGGCGGCGAGGGCAGCTGCACAACCCCAAAAACAACCATACGCCAAGTGCTGCCAGCATGTGCACACGTGATGACCGTGCAACGACCCCTCGCCTTGGAGAAAGCCGATCTGTCCATCTGCTCAAGGATCCCCCAATACCACAACGATCAATGTCATGTGCACCAACGCCTGTTGGACTCCCCCGTGCGCCAGACGGAGTGCTGACCAACCCCATGAAATCCATGTGTAGTGGTGAAGAACAATGTGTGACCTTCTGGCTACCGATGAAACCATACTGTCCTTCAGCACAAGGTCCTTCTAACGTAACATGGATCAGTGGCTATGTGCACCAACGCCCGTTGGACTCCCCTGTGCCAGATGCAGTGCAAAATAACCCCAGGAAGTTCTACGTGTAGTGATAAAGAACGATGTGTGACCTCTGGCTACCGATGAAGTCATGCTGTCCTTCAGCACGAGGTCCTTTAACGTTACATGGATCAGTGGCTAAGTGTACCAACGCTTGTTGGACTCCCCCGTGTGCCAGAGTATAGTATGACTAACCCCAAGAAGTTTATGTGCAGTGATAAAGAACAATGTGTGACCTTCCAGCTACCGATGAAGCCATCCTGTCCTTCAGCACAAGGTCCTTTAACGTTACATGGATCAGTGGCTAAGTGTACCAACGCTTGTTGGACTCCCCCGTGTGCCAGAGTATAGTATGACTAACCCCAAGAAGTTTATGTGCAGTGATAAAGAACAATGTGTGACCTTCCGGCTACCGATGAAGCCATCCTGTCCTTCAGCTCGAGGCCTTTTAAACGTTACATGGATCAGTAGCTATGCGTACCAACGCATGTTGGACTTCTCCTGGGAGCCAGACATTGGATTACCCAGGGAAATTCTATGTGTAGTGGTGAATAACAATGTGTGACCTTTCAGCTACCGATGTAGCCATCCTGTCCTTCAACCCAAGGCCCCTTAACATTTACGTGGATCAGTGGCTTTGTGTACCAACGCCTGTTGGACTTCCATGGGAGCAAAACTAATCAGGGGAGTTCTAAGTGTAGTGATAAAAATTGTGTGACCTACCGCTCTCGGTCCTTCAAAATTACGTGGATCAGTGGCTATGTGTACCAACGCCTGTTGGACTTCCATGGGAGCAAAACTAATCAGGGGAGTTATATGTGTAGTGATGAAAAACTGTGTGACCTTCCAGCTCTCGGTCTTCTAACATTACGTGGATCAGTGGCTATGTGTACCAACGCCTGTTGGACTTCCATGGGAGCAAAACTAATCAGGGGAGTTCTATGTGTAGTGATGAAGGACTATGTGTGACCTTTCGGCTACGGATGAAGCCGGCATGCCTATGGGAGAAGCTCTTCATCCCTTCAGGTCACTGCCAATTAATATCATACCAACGCCTGTTGGTCTTCTCCCTGACGTCAGGGAGGATGCTGTGCGTAACATTGGCTTCATGGCACCCGTATGCCTAGGGCCATTCGAACTACTGGAGTTGTATTTGTAGTATATGTATATGTACCAACCACCTGAAAGTTATGTGAACTTTTCGGCTACGGATGAAGCCTGCATGCTTATGGGGAGAAGCTCTTCGTCCCTCAGGTCAATGCCAATTAATACCATACCAACGCCTGTTGGTCTTCTCCCTGACGTCAGGGAGGATGCTGTGCGTAACATTGGCTTCATGTCGCCCGTATGCCTAGGGCCATTCGAACTACTGGAGTTGTATTTGTAGTATATGTATATGTACCAACCACCTAAAAGCTATGCGTGACCTTTCGGCTACTGATGAAGCCGGCATGCTTATGGGGAGAAGCTCTTCATCCCTCAGGTCAAATGCCAATTAATACCATACCAACGCCTGTTGGTCTTCTCCCTGACGTCAGGGAAGATGCTGTGCGTAACATTGGCTTCATGGCGCCCGTATGCCTAGGGCCATTCTAACTACTGAAGTTGTATTGTAGTATATGCAAGAACAGCGCGAAGCGTGAATTTTTCATAACGCAAGTCCAAATCCAATTATGCATAACGCAATCCAGTCCAGGCGTCTACTAGCCTATTGATGAAAGGGACAGACGAGCATCCTTTGTTAATGATGTTGACGGTGGCTTGGTTGTCGCAATAGGCCAAAATTTGTTTCCTTGGCCAGCTGTTCCCATAGGATGCAAGCAACGATGATTGGGTATAGTTCGAGCAAAGCTATAAATTGAATATTGCGAGGCAGAGTTTGCAGCTCTTTAGGCCATGTTTCTGCAACCATAGTATTATAAACCCCCAAAAGCAATAGAAAGCGCTGCGTCGGTAAAGAATTTAAAAGTAACTGATGTTTCGACGTAGTCGTTATGAAAACGCAAGGCTTTAATCCAAGTGCGAATCTTCCAGCCCCGAAATTGGACCTCTTGCTCCGCCTACCCACTTGCTATAAGTTTAAAATCCATGAAAATCAACCATGCGTCGAGAGCATCATGTTGCATAATTAATTGAATTTTGCATCGCAAACGTTAAACGGTCTGAAATTGATGATTTAATAGCAACTCACCTTTATTAATAGCTACCAGACATCATTTATTAATGCTTATTATACATTACATTCATTTATACCACGGCATTGTTGAATACTCGATTCTGATGGGGTCAATACATATTCCAAGGTTGTGCATTTATTTTCACCACTGCCTTTTAACGGTGTGTCTTTCGTCCCGCTCGTGTCTCGCTTGCTTTCAACTTGGCTATGAGCTAATTCTCGCAAGCATCACATTCGAACCTATGCTGTCCTTTAGTCCCCAGTTGTATTAAGAAAATTATGCATGTTTGGAAAATTCAAACATGAACACACTTATACGACCGAAAAACACTTCCGGTTTCGATATTTTACTTCCAGCGGTCAAAATAACTTTGGTCTAGCACTCCGCCAAAACGGGACGCACATCACTGGTTCTTTGCAGAGTGAAATGATTACACGTGTCACATACTGACTGATCTACGGTATTCGGGTTTCTGTAGTTTTCGCGAAAATCAATGTTATTCTTTCGTCCCGTGTTTCTTTCGTCCCGGTTCTCCCCTAGTAGTATCCACAAAAAACTACACGCGTAATGTTGCAATGTGAATTAGGGTTGTCTGCAATCAGTAGTATGCTAGGGTAAAATAGCCTACAAATCCCTGGCAATGATATAATTTAGCCGTAATAATGATGAATAGGCTACAACACTTAAATTCAACCTGAAAACTATTAGCTAGGTATCCGAGTAGGCTACGCAGATGCAGTAGGCTAGGCCTACAAGCGCAATTATGTCCCGATAAATTAAAATACCATGCAGGATACAGATCGGCCAACGCAATAACGTGCAAGATATAGAATGTATAATTACATACCAGGTTAACGGTAGGCCTAGTCTTCACATCATTACCGATTACACACGCAGAACTAGTTACGATAATAGTTGGAGCAGCAGTGCGTTAGGACGTGAACTATGTAGACTAATCATTTGTCGCATTTGTTTATTTATTCATTTTCTCCCCACTTACGTAACGTTATCAGCCTCCGTGAACGGCCACGAACCTCTCGTATCAGAAGCCAGCTCAATGATTAGCCTAGTCGGACCGCATCCACGAAATATCAGATCTTTTTTTTTTTTTGGTCTCCCACTTCCAGAACGAGGCAGCGAGTATACGAACATGACCAACCAATATTCCGGGGCAGGGTGTATGCTTACCGTTTAGGTTAGCCCAAGGATCATATAAAGGTTACCGTGCGTTTTATGCCTCTGAAGCCAATATAGTCTGTTAATGTCAGCTAGCAATCCTGTTGGAAGGTTTCGAATACGAGCAATAAGGTCCGGGTTACACGACAAGACACACGCTTTAAATAGCCAGCTTACGCAACGTGAATATAGCCCTTCCTTGTCCGGGAAATGTTATTTGAATATCGCCAGTTTCCATAGCGGACCATAAGCTTAAACGATACTTGCAGTCACTTAGCTTTAGCAACAAATTCAGGAATCCTATTCGTTTTCGCTGACAGTGTGCAGTCATGCATGCAGGGAAGCAGGTTTGGAATAACCGAATGTTATTTGAATATATCGCCCTTTTCTTTTGTCTAACAGACCATAAAACTTAAGAATACAGAGCTTGACATCACTTAGCTTTTACGTAGAATTTTGCAGGATTCCGATTCTTTTCCCCCGGCGTGTAGTAGAACAAGCAGGATGTGCAGCGTAGAAGATGGTTTTGTGTGCAGGTTTTGTGTGCAGCGGGTGTGCTGGCAGGGGATCCACCATGGTAGGGCGAGGCGGTTAAATAGACCGCCTTGTTATGTGAATGGACTGATGGGTGAATCGTCACTACTCAGCTGAGCTGTCAGCTGATTAACTATGGCCGGGTTTCACTCTCGTGACCTGCCTGAACTGACGCTATGCTCGATTAGTATAGGAGGAGGCGAAGGAACAGATATAACGTTCCGTGGCTACTTCCATAAGCTAGCAGTCACATGCAGAACATAAAGGGGTAAACACCCGATCTCCCAGGAGGAAGAAACATTTTACAGGCGAGCCGACGAAGCACCGCAGTCCCATAACTTTACTAGCAGAATGACTAGCTTAAATAGAAAATAAACGCCCTAGACTCTCAGTAAGGGGAAATGTAACGAGGCGAAGGAACCGATAATAAATGTTCCAAGGCTTATATGGAGGCTCGCAGTCACACGCAAACATGTCCTCAACATCGCCCAATCTTCCTACAGGAAGACATGCACCGACAGACGTAACAGAAATACAGTTCCGAACAGAATCGTCAAACTCCATATACGGATAAAAGCACAAGACACGCACCGACAGACGTAACAGAACTACAGTTCCGAACAGAATCGTCAAACTCCATATATGGATAAAAGCACAAGACACGCACCGACAGACGAAACTGAACTACAGTTCCGAACAGAATCGTCAAACTCCATATACGGATAAAAGCACACAGGGGCGAGAGGACAGTTGCACCGGAATTATCGGCTATCTGACTAGCGCAAGCTCAAACACTAATACAAGCCCTGCCTCTCAGTATGAACAAATGAAACATACCAAGGCTACTAACTGGCTCCCTGTAACACGGAAATGAGTAGAAGCTAAAACGCCAGGTCTCTCAGCAAGAAAACCAATCACAGGCGAAAATGGAACAAAGAACTGCTACTCTATACCTCTACGAGCTAAGTAACTAAAGAGCCAGCAAGAAATAAGCCCTGCCTCAGCAATGAGATGCAAAAGTAGGCGAGTAGCTCAAATGGTACGGATAACTCACAGCCAACAATACACCACAGTACAAAACAATAAACAAACACAATGAACAATTAATCTCGAAGCCCCGAATGAAGGAAACGGAAGGTTTATATAGCTCACCGGCAACCATGTACAGCTGTGCAACGTAGATGGGACTTCTTCGCGAGAAGAAGGAACGGAGTCAAAACTCCACCAACGAAGCAGCGCCCACTTGTGGCGACCCAGGAACACGACCGCAAGGGAAAAAGGTCACAAACCATGACATAAGGTGCGTTACTCTTTCATTTACCAGACGTTCCATTAACTTACCTATATGTGACGTAAATGCTATTGGTCTATAATTTATTGGATTGCTTGCATCTTTCCCTGGCTTTCTAATAGGGCCAATAACCGCCTCCTTCCACCCTGTAGGAATCTTCCCTTCCTCCCATACTTTATTATATAATTTCAAAAGCTTCTGAAGCCCCTCATCACTCATGTGTTTTAACATTATATAACAAACTTCATCTTTCCCTGGCGCTGAATTTTTACACTTAGCCAATGCCCTCTTTAGCTCACTCAGGGTGAATGGGACATTGTACTTGTCCACTGTGGTGTCTTTCCTCTGTAGGATTTCAACATACATTTTGTACCTTCTCTACCCTTTCTCTCTTCCTCTGACAAATTGCAAGAACTGTGCACCCTACTAAGTGTATTTACCATCAATTCTGCTTTCTGTCTATTTGATACAGCAATCTGCTCTCCATCTTCTTAATCATCCCCCATATTTCCCCTATAGGAGTTGAATTTCCAATTGTATCACAAAAATCCCTCCAGTATGCTCTCTTTGTTTGTCTTATTGTCCTCCTCACTACTGCCTGTAGTTGTTTATACTCAATCATGTGCTGGTAATTATGAGTTCTTTTTAATATTCTAAAAGCTCGATTCCTGTTCTTAACTGCTTCCTTACATTTATCATCCCACCATGGCACTGCCTTTCTCTTAAATCTTCCTTTACTTTTAGGTATAGCGGCCATTGCAGCCATTCTTATACTCTCTACCATTTCCTTTGCATAAGACTCAATGACTCTTTCTTCTTGGATCAATCTTACATATGTATCACTTTCTTCCATAAACCTTTCCCAGTTTGCCTTCTCAAAAACCCATTTTCCATTTCTGTTTTCTACAATCGGGGATATATTGACATTAATTTTACATATACTATACGGCAGTGTAGTATAATGGTTAAGGAACTGGACTTGTAACCGAAAGGTTGCAGGTTCGATTCCCAGGTAGGACACTGCCGTTGTAAGGTACTTGAGCAAGGTACTTAACCTGAATTGCTTCAGTATATATCCAGCTGTATAAATGGATAAATGTAATAAGAAGTTGTGTAAGTCGCTTGAAGGGTTGTTTCTCCTGACAAATTTTCCTATTGAACTCTATGGAAAAATAAGTCAGGAGAAGAAACCCTTCAAGTTATCCATCCATATCTACTATATTTCTGGCAGCAGAGTGATGGTTTAAGGCTTGTTTGATACGTCAGACCCTTGATGACTTAGAGCCATTTAGCCAACCATGTGTTCCACACTGTTCCAGTGTAATTTAAAGCTAAATCTAGTCCCACCCCCCAATTCCCATAGAGATCCATTCAAATGCAGAGAGGTTATAGTATTGCTTCGAAGAGTACCTGGGAATAAGATATCAGGAGTCTTTTGATATCCTTTCATACAGAATCATGATGGCATTACCTGTTTACCTGTGGAATACCTGTTTACCACAGAAGTTGTTTGAGAGAATGGCAAGAATGTGCAAAGCCGTTATTAAGGGTGGCTACTTTGAAGAATCTAAAATAAAAGACTTTTTTTTATTTGTTTAACACTTTTTTGGTTTTTTCATAATTTAATTTGTGTTATCTCATAGTTTTGATGTCTTTACTATTGTAAAATGTGGAAAACAGTAAAAATAATGGAAAAAAACCTTCTATGTGTGTCCAAACTTTTGACTGGTACTGTACACCGACCGGCCTTCTCCGATAGTTACGGGAAAGGTTAAAAGTTATGGGTCAGATCAGATGTCGCCACGAAGTGCGTCCCACGACTGAACAAAACCTTCCGTGCTACTGTACTTCCATGCTCCAGAGTGCGCACTCGGGAGCACGGTAGTGCGGAGCATGGAAGTATGCGGTTTCAGACACAGCCATTGATTTGCCCTGGAGCCATGCTCCCATGGTGGCCCTGATAGTGTTAGACAGCCACCTGCTGGAACATTAAGGTATTGCAGAGCTTGGGCGACAATGCATTACTTGCTCTCCATGAAGAGGTGTGAGAATTGACAGGGCCACCCACACGGTGCACCTAGTCACCTGGAGTTCCAAACATTGCTGAAGGTGCAGGACAAGAACATACCAAGAAACAAAAAAAGAATAGACTTCCATTATCCAATGATATGCTTTGACATGGTCCACAATAGTGGCGCTGACGCTATTTGATATGTTTGTTGCTCTTGGAATCCTTGCACACCTCTCACACGCATGCCTCTTTTCCCCACAGGTTCCATTGTTGTCCCCTTGACTGTGCCTCTGCAGAAAATCTGTATTGCTTTATCTTAAAGATGTCTAAAATTTCTGCACACCTTGGTCGTGGAAAAACCTCTGGACGTCTCTTAAAATAGAAAAACGGGTGTCACTCAATGAATTGAAAAACCTGTTAAACGGTAATTTTTGTGGAATAATACAAGTGTTTCTGAGATATTTCCCACTCTGAATTTTGTATATGGTGAGCACCATAATTCATTGGACAGTGACACATTTTTTGTTATTTTGGTTCTGTACTCTAGCACGTTGAGTTTGAAAGAATACAATGACAATGAGGTTGAAGCTTTAATTTGACGGTATTTTCATCCATATTGGATGAACCGTTTAGAAATGATAGAACGATAGATTCTATCATTTGATAGATTCAGAATTAGCGTATATTTTTTGGAATTGGGGTTTGTATACTAAAAACATTAAATATCTTTTCTTTGTACTGTTTTCAATTACAGTGTTTCTCGATTGCTTAGACACATTTTTCGAAACTAAGCTCCATTTCTCAAAACACAAATCCAAAACTGCACACTCAACTCCTCAAACGTCAAATTTCCAGGTGAAAACCTAACTCTCCACTCAAAACCATTTCCTCTTGCTGAAAAACCAAACTTTGCTTTCACACATCACACAATAGTCCAGAAAAACACACACACTACAACATAGTCTTAGACACTGCGGAGATCAATTCATAACACTGCCACAAAAACCTAAGATGAATAATGTTGCTTCTGGTTCTCCCCCACAAAACCTCTTTACGTGATAAACACAATAGACAAAAATGTTTACTTTTTTTATTCATAATGTATTCTACAGTACAACTTCCAATCAATACAATGTTAAAGGATGAAAAGGGTACTGTAAACGCAGTAAAAAAAAATGAAGAAAAAAATATATAAAACATAAAAAAATACTGTAATAGAAAATAATTTACCACAGCATCCCCACCGTGGATTACTGGCAAATACAGAAAATATTTTACTCTGCTACTGCCACTGCATCACGTCTCTGGTCTGGGTCAGGCCAGAGAACCTCATCTACATCACATGCTATATTGGCCCTTGCCAGGCAGCGGGGGAAAAAACGCCTCGTATGCCTAATCCACCCCTGGCATGCATCTACTGTTATGTCTAAACATGCCTCCTCCATGGCCTGGAGAAGGTGAGCACGAATGTAGGGGCCTCTGTCATACACCTTTTACTGCCATGCCGGAAAAAAACTCCTCTATGGGGTTGAGGAAGGGGGAATATGCTGGTAGAAAGATATTGCTGAACCTGGGCTTATTGGTGAACCAGTCACGAACTAGAGCAGCCCGATGGAAACTTACATTGTCCCAAATGACAATGTAGCGTGGCTGCGTGCGTGCGTGCGTGCGTGCGTGCGTGCGTGCGTGCGTGCGTGCGTGCGTGCGTGCGTGCGTGCGTGCGTGCGTGCGTGCGTCTGACAGGGGTAGCAGTTCAGCAGAGGGCGTGTGCTCTTGGCCTTGATGACCTTGTCCTTCCGCATGCCCTGGCTGAGATGACGACATCTGCTCTTTCTCACGCCTCTTATAGAGTCACCTGCATGTCAGGACCACATTCACATCCTTCAGCCTTCCAGGGGCCAATGGGGTGAACGCCATTCTAAAAACACTAGAGATCCATTCAAATGCAGAGAAGTTATAGTATCGCTTGTAAGAGTACCAGAAAATAAGATTTCAAGAGTTTTTTGATATTGTAAATACCCTCAAATTAAAGCTGACAGTCTGCACTTCAGCCTCATTGTCATTGTATCTTTTAAACTCAAAGTGCTAGAGTACAGAACCAAAATAACACAAAATGTGTCACTGTCCAATTAATTATGGTGCTCACTGTATGAATTATTCTTATGCGGTCCTGGAAAAGCTCAGGACCAGTTCCCTCTAAAACGTTTTACAGCTCGACAGAAGATTTTTGACCCCATAGTTTATCTCAGCCGTATAAATTGAAACGTTTGCACCCAAATACGTGAGTAGGGTGTGAGGCCTGAAGGCTCAATTAGTCTAAGCAAACATTGGTCTCAGCAGAAAGTCTGCCCAAGAAATTCTTGCAATTATTCAACACCTTCAGCAGTATCAGTTCCCTATACTAGAAAAATTTTGGCTCCTTCTTACTCTTAAGAAAAATGTAGCAAAACATGTAACTTCTCACCCAAACCACAAAGATCACACAAAGGCCTCTCAAAATTCCATATTTGTTGTTCCAATAATCCCTCAGTCCAGCAGAAGCTAATTACATTGATTGCATGGAGCTATTAGATATATTGGTGTGACGACCTCATTCCCGTCCTGTTGTTTCCCGTGTTTTCCTTCTCCCCCTGTTTCAGGTTTGTCTCTCCCTAGTCTGTTTTCCCCGTTGCTGCAGGTTGGGCGTGGTTTCATATCTGTGTCACTCTGTTTCACTCCACTCTTTTCAGCCTATCCCATTTCCCCGTTTTCGCATGCATTCCACTCTTCAATCTGTTAATCACTCTTGCATACATTCGCGCGCGGCACATAATTGATACCAATTAAATGTTGTATTTAGTCACCCGGTGTTCTCTGTCCTGTGCCAGTTTGTTAACGTTTGTAGTCTGAAACCTCTGGTCCTGTCTGGTTCTCTGTCTAGTTTCCTAGTCATACAGTTTAGTTCTGTTTCGGTGTTAACTCACCCTGCTAACCTATTAAGTCCTAGTCTGTTCAGTCTGAACGGCATAACCCGCTGTTCATTATTCTGTCTCACTAACCACCTTTATCTGCTTAAAGTCTGCCAGTCTGCAGCTGTCCGTGAATCCCTGCCTGTGTTGCGGTTTCCCTGCCTTCCACCTGACGTTTGTGCATGCAGCTTGGGCTTCTGCTATTCCACCCTGCGGCGGTCCCCGCTCACAACCAGTGCTGCGGTGCTGTTGATGTGCTGTCGCTCCTGCCTCTGCTGTCACTGCCGCCCTGCTGTTGCCGTGCTGCTACTGCTGTCCTGCCCGGGCTCCGCTGCACTGTCCTGCTCTCCCGCTCCCGCTCATCCCCTGCTCCAAACAACCCGGTTATCTGTTGCCATCATCACCCCTGACTTTCCCTGCTCCCTCTGCTCCCGCACATTCATAACTGGACTGTCTGTATTTATTGTTCTCCCTACGCTTCAGGAGTTTAGTTCGAAGCCTAATTTATTGGATGCTTAGTGCTCCCACTCTCTGTCCTGTCCATCAAGTCCAGTTTCGGCTTGCAACAATTCCGGTGTGACCTGTCAAGTCCAGCTCTGGCTTGGAATTTCTACTGCCTTTGCCTTTCTCCCCATGCTCAGGACTGCCCTGAGCATAAATAAATATTGAGTTTTTGCATTCCTGTCTCCTTGTCGTTGCATTTGGGTTCAGTCCTCTTCCGGGGTCGTAACAATTGGAACTGAATTGTATACTCAATGTCAACAATACAACATAACAGCACTTCTTTTATATTTTTTGTTATCAAGTGACTTGTGTTTTCAGGACCCTATGAGATGCTAGATGACTTTGAAATAGCCTACAGACACCTGCAATTGTAACCTACTTTGCAGCAGCAAGCAGGGGTGCGTCCCAATATATTCTTCACCTCCTTTCCTCCACTCCCCACTACCACTCCTCTCCTACCCGGAAATATGCAAAACTGCCTGAACGTTTCAAGTACAAGTAATTGCATGTACAGTATACAATGTACCTGACATTGCGGTTTGCGTCAAGACATTAATGAATATGTAACCTTTAATACTTAATTAAGATGTAATTAGCAACATTAGATTAAAACACAAAGATCGGTTTCCGGGGCACAGAGGAGAGTAGTGTAGTGGAGGTAGTGGAGGAAAGGAGGGTGCTTTTTTTGAGTATTGGGACGCACCCAAGGTGTCGGCATCTTTCAGGCTCAGTTATTGAATAATCATGCAATGGGGATAGAGAGAGCACAAAGATGTCACTTAAAGGGGAAACTATATGGTTGTTCTATGAGAAACCGATTGGAATTTCAGTCATTTATAAGTGTCTTGTGAGAACCATTTTGCTTGGTATGTGAATCCTACAGCATGCCAAACACTGTCCCATGGGGTTCCTTTGAAAACATTTGACTTTTTCTTGAAACCGTCATATGAATTTCCATCTCCAGCTACATACACATGATAACAAACAAACTGGGTGTTTATAGTTATTGCTTTTTCAGTGTGTCTAAAGTTGATTTCTTTATATGTGGGATGATAAATTATGTTAATATCCCAGTGTATCTGGGCTATTTATAACCAGTGCTGGTCCCTATTACTGCAATGCAAGTGAGACAACAACAAAAAAAACACCTGTATTGATCAGTCAGTCTACTGCAAGCATTTTTAGCAATGCAATACTAAAACAGATGCTAAGTAACCTCAACAGACTGATCAATGTGTCCCAAATTAATGCAGGTACGTGCTCTTAGACAGCAGTGCACTGTAGATAATGAGTGGGGGTTGCCCAATACCCCCACCCCTCCCCCTGGGGGTAGTTTCCCGCCTTCGACTCATGGGTTGGGTTGTTACTGTTACCACTGACGTAGCGCAGTTTCTGTGCAGTTTCAGTCACTTCCCCCAACATCCCATTAAGTAGGGTTCCGCTACTGTCCCCTTCTCTGTGTATTTCCACTTGGAAAATTCTCACGATAATCAAGCTGTAGGGTTAGTATTTTTGAACGTTTTCATGTCTTCAAAAATTATTGCCTCCTTAATACACCTGCCCTTTAACACAGAGTTGATATCTTCTGTACATGTTCAATGGGCAAATGCATATCTGGACACAATAACTGGGTGGAGACCAAAGATAAGTAGCTTTCTAAAGTGACAAGTTTGTCAGCCGCCTCTCTTTATAATGGGGAATGAGTAAGCACTATACTAATTCCGTGCCCTTACACACAGTAACTTTTGGTTTCCAGCATTACGACAACTTCTCGACAACAATTCTGTATGTATCTCAGTACACTACATTTGTTAAAGTATCTGCCTAAAAGGATATTTTTTCTTTATAGCCCCAGCAATTATGCACTGTGTCATTAAAATTGTTTAGGCTACTGGTTATTGGTATCTCAGACACATAGTGGAACATCACATAACAATTTACCATGCAGACATGCGTTAAATTAATTTGTGTAGGCCTATAGCTTGTATCTTATCTTTTTCTTTTTTTACCGACAGCTGCACAATCAACAGCGTTCCCTTTGACTACATCTAGACATTTTCATCGCATTCCTGAAAGATATTATTTGTATGCTATTTAAAAAATTGTTTCAAATGTTTTTCGTGAGCACTTCTTTAGTCTAGTGAGCAGTCGCATTAAACTAGGCTATATTGTAGCAATAATTAATTATAAATTAATTGTTCTCCCTATGTGCAATAGCTATAGGCTACAGAAAAGAGGTAGGTCTATAACGTTCTTGAAAACGTTCGGCTAAGAGGGTAGGGTTTAAAGTTCCCCACCTGTCAAGCACTACTTCTCTGTGGTCTCCGCCCTGCGATTACATTTCCCAGAGTATGTGTCTGGCAGAAGATGGGCTATAAGTACGCAGCTACTGCCGAACTCGCATCATCACAGTGAATTAAACAAGCCTGCAAGGTGGAGTAGCCTATATTCCTTTATCTGCGTTTCGCGTTCCATTCCACTCAAAGGTTATAAGCACAAGCTATAGCCTGTATTAGTTTTACAGATAGACGCGAATGGTGTTTCGCGTTGTTCGGTCAGATTATTGAAATTGAGAGGGAACGACCGCATCTGTCTGAAGGAGAGAAGACACGTAGGCTAAGGAGTTACTGGAGCGGTACCAGTGGTGATCAAAATGAATGAGACGGACTATCAACTACATCTTGTTGAATATGACTTTGAGCGTAGATTTGATGAAAGAGTCGCAATCGAATGGATGCAAGAAAATTGGTGAGAAAAGCACTTGGATGGGACACTAATTGCGTTTCCTAAACTAAATCCGTATATGGGCTACCCGCAAGGTGTGGTCGCTTAGGTGGTGGTCTCTATAATCAGTCAATCCGTTTTCTATACAATTATCATGGGATATATTTTGGGTTACTATATAACTATGGTATTTCTGGGCCTATTTGTGAATTTTATCACCGTGGTAAAGATAGCTTGCAGTTCGATATTCAAGTTCGATATTCATATTCGGTAGTTAATACATTTTTTTCCTAAGACAAAACGTTAAGAACATAATTGCGTTGATTTGTGAATTCATCACGGATGTTTTTTTTTTGTTTTTTTTTACTCAACTCTTCCGTTTCAATTGCCGTTATGTGGATTCATTTTAAAAACCTCATAATTTCATAATTACATTACATTACATTACATTTATTTAGCAGACGCTTTTATCCAAAGCGACGTACAGTAAGTGCGTACAGAGACATCCTTGGAATTGGAATTACATCTGCGGTCAGGCCAGCCTCCACTTCGGAAAAGACGGTCAAGCCAGCCGCCGCGAATTTATTTGGTTCGCAATATACTAGGCATTCTACGGTAAGCGTGTAAGAATTGATTTCAAAATAAAAGTAAAGTTCTTCTAAATTCAGATTGATATTAAAAGGAAACCGCCTGTTTTCACGGAACCATTTCTCTTCAAAATGATAGAACACCTCAGAGTGTCACTCAGGTAACCTCAGGACATTCTGATGTGGAATTTCAAAATTAAAGCCCTCTAAAATGTCATATAAGAGCTTAGCTTCACAGTTTACAATTTCTACAGCTTTCATCTACAAATTATGCTTTCACAAGACCAGCAGAGCTACTGCAAATGCTACTACCTCAGAGTGTAAAGGGAATGGAACTAATATGATGATGCAGCTTCCCAGTTTAATCCAAGCCCATTTGGCCACCTCTAAACACCTTAAAGCAGCTTGCCTTGTCCTGAGATTGTCTGAGTGACACTCTGAGGTGTTCTTCTATCATTCTGAAGTGAACTGGTTTTGTGAAAATAGGAGGTTTCCTTTTAATATCAATCTGAATTTAGAAGAAACACAGCATTTATATGACATTTTAGAGCACTTTAATTTTGAAATTCCACATCAGAATGTCCTGAGATTGCCTGAGTGACACTCTGAGGTGTTCTTCTATCATTGTATAGTGAAATGGTTTTGTGAAAACAGGCAGTTTCCTTTTAATATCAATCTGAATTTAGAAGAACAACAGCTCTTATATGACATTTTAGAGCGCTTTAATTTTGAAATTCCACATCAGAATGTCCTGAGATTGCCTGAGTGACACTGAGGTGTTCATCTATCATTCTATAGTGAAATGGTTTTGTGAAAACAAGCGGTTTCCTTTTAATATCAATCTGAATATAGAAGAAACACAGCATTTATATGACATTTTAGAGGGCTTTAATTTTGAAATTCCACATCAGAATGTCCTGAGTTTACCTGAGTGACACTCTGAGGTCTTCTTCTATCATTGTATAGTGAAATGGTTTTGTGAAAACAGGCGGTTTCCTTTTAATATCAATCTGAATTTAGAAGAACAACAGCTCTTATATGACATTTTAGAGGGCTTTAATTTTGAAATTCCACATCAGAATGTCCTGAGGTTACCTGAGTGACACTCTGAGGTGTTCATCTATCATTGTATAGTGAAATGGTTTCGTGAAAACAGGCAGTTTTCTTTTAATATCAATCTGAATATAGAAGAAACACAGCATTAGAGGGTTTTAATTTTGAAATTCCACATCAGAATGTCCTGAGGTTACCTGAGTGCAACTCTGAGGTGTTTATCTATCATTTTATAGTGAAATGGTTCCGTGAAAACAGGCGGTTTCCTTTTAATATTAATCTGAATATAGAAGAACTTTACTTTTATTTTGAAATGAATTCTTACACGCTCTTACCGTAGAATGCCTAGTATATTGCGAACCAAATAAATTCGCTGCGGCTGGCTTGACCGTCTTTTTCGAAGTGGAGGCTGGCCTGACCGCAGTGTTTAATCGATATAAATTGTACATTTTTGACGAATGTGTCCAAGTCCATTACTGCACTATTATATGGGTTTGATTAAATTTTTAAAAAAAATCTATTTACTCAGTCGAGGTGGCCAAAAAATTGTAACTCAAAGGCTATAACTTGACTGAGGTGAGCACTCTCTCAACCTGCTACCGAGCTTGCCAAATTCCCAGCATCCGTAGGCTACAGGCTCAGGCAGTCACATCTCAGACCACAGAAGGGATCGTTAAGAGACGTAACATTTTGAACGGTACAAATGGACAATTGGGCTTTTGTGTCTTGTAATGTAACGTTCCGTAACGTTCCGTTCCCTTCCTGTCCGTTTTCCGGGTTTTCCTGTTTTCCCTCCGTGTCATGTTGGATTCCTTTGTCCGTGTTTTCCCTGCTGCTGCAGTCTGGGCGTCTTCCTCTGTCTTGTTCGTTTTATTGTCACTTTTGTTTCCGCCTATCGCTCTCCCTACTCGTTGCATGCATTCCTCACCTCTGTGTTTTGCAATCACTCCCGGTTAATTATCACACCTGTTTCTCATTCACTCTTTCATTCCCTGCACTATTTAAACCCCTGGCTGGTTGCTAGTCGGCGCCAGTTCGTTAACTAACCTACCTTGTCTATGTCTTGTCACGCTTCTGGTCCGGAGTTTTTGCATTCCGCTGTGTTTAATCTGTTCACCTGTTCTGCGGTTGGTAGCTATCTTCCCGTAACATTCGCTGTTGCATGCTACTTACTTGTCTCCCTTCAAATCTCCAGACGCCGTGGTTCCAGCCTCCCTGTAGCAGTGTTTGTCTTCCCTTTATGTTGTGTGAGTGTGTTGCGGTACTCCCACCTCCAGCTCGGGTATAGATCCGCTGTCTAATCTGCCTGGCTATCTCTCGCTGTTGTTCCTGTCCGGCCGTAGCTACCTCCTGTACTTCGGTTACGGTTCCAGGATCCCTGGAGTTCAGCCGGCTCCGACGAGATCTACCCAAGCTACACCTCACCTCCCAGCTCCGTCGGGTTTTCGCCAGCTTACCCTGGCTGTCGACTTAACCTTCATTGAAACCTCCCAGTCGTTACCCTGTCTGTAGTACCCTGCTGCTAACCTCTGCTTTGTACCCTCTAACTCAAGTTGTTAACCCGGTCCAGTTCCTGTTCAGTCCCGGAGTGAGATACTCCGCCAAAGTAAAGTCCAGTTTCGGCTTGGAACATTCGCGCCGTTCCAGAACCTGCACCAGAGTGAATTCTCCCGGTCCAGTTCCAGTCCAGTCCCGGTGTATAGCCCACCATTCCGTTAAAGTCCAGTTCCGGCTTGGAACGTATTCCGTTCCAGCACCCGTTTCCTGAGTGGACCTCCCGGTCCAGTTCCAGTCCAGTTCCTGTCCAGTTCCGGCTTGGAACGTATTCCGTTCCAGCACCCGTTTCCTGAGTGGACCTCCCGGTCCAGTTCCAGTCCAGTTCCAGTCCAGTTCCTGTCCTGGTCCAGTCCTGTTCCAGTCCAGTTCCTGTCCAGTTCCAGTCCAGTTCCTGTCCAGTTCCAGTCCAGTCCCTGTTTCCAGTTCCGGCTTGGAACAGTAGGGCACTCCCTGCAGCTCCTTTCGGTTCCGGCTTGGAACCCACCTTGTTTTCAAGTCCAGCTCCGGCTTGGAGCAGTCCGTGTAGGACTTTATTTATGTTCTGTGTATTAACCTTGTTTTCCTTTCTGTACAGCTTTGGGACTACCCCAACGCTTAATAAATATTCCTTTCATTTGAATCTGCCTCCTGGTCGTTGCACTTGGGTTCGTCCCGTATCAGGATCGTAACATGTAATTTGTAATTGGAAGTGAAGATGCATGTCTGTAGGACAGTTGTCATGCACAAAGCATTTGTTTTCAGTAGAGAAGGTTGCATGGTATGATTGGTTCAACTGCCAACAATAAGAACAATGTTAAATTTAGTGATTCATACGTTATGTTAACTTGATTTCAGTTTCATTACTTTATCAGACTCTGAGCAGTATTGCTTTGAACCGGCAGGTGGATAGGGATGCTCGGTGACTTCCATGCAACGTGTAGCAACCGAAAACGATGACGCGTGTATAGCCCCGCATACAATTCCCAGTTTTCATAACTTATCCATGGCAATTTTGTATATAATTTTCCCAGTGGGTAAAGCGGTACCCCACTCCTCTCTTGCAGAGATGAGGGACAACGGAAAACATTGCTTTAAGGCTCGCCACGCGCCTGGTTGTCTTTGCCCTTCTCTGGTGTCATTGGCGCACGCTTTGTCTTTTGATGCTGCTCACGCGCTCACCTTCAGCACCGCAAGGACTAATAGTACCAATATGATTAAATTTATTTGGTCAGTTGACGGCAATTTTGTTAGCGTTTTTATGTACATTTTTTAATTTCTCCTATTGTCATGTCATGTTTTAAAATGGTGTCCCTGCCTTAGCCACAATGTGGGCTACTGTATTTTGTTTATTTTGATAAACGTTTTAAAATAAATAATGCCAGTTCAGGCAAAATTGTGAGCTGCCTCAGTGCTGCTTGTATGACGTCTGATTGTTGCTGACAGGAATGTCTTTTTTTCTCTCTCTCTCGGCAGGAGTAAGTCGTTTGTGTTCTGTGGCCTCTACGCAGCGACCATATTCGGGGGCCAGCATTTTATGCGAGAGAGGCAGAAGTTGGATTTACGCAGGCCGTTGGTGCTCTGGTCACTTGGACTGACACTCTTCAGGTAGGTGAACACCCCCCACCCCCCATGGTTTTGCTTTTGTTGAATGCATGAATAGGCGAAACATGAAACAGGGATTGATGTCCTTTGGATCTGAAATGTTTAACTGTGAAAGACATGAAAAATGCACTCATTTTACGAATTTGAATGCATTAGCATAATTTTAAATGGGCTACTCATTTTGTATCTATAGTCCATAATTGAAGTTAACCAAGAATCAAACTAGTGGTAATGGAATCTTATCAGAATCTCCCTTCCCTCTCACAATGGCTTTAGTTTGTGATGTCTCCTTTTCAGAGCTGAGCTTTATTTATGAACTGTTTGATATCTTTCCTCCCTGCATCAAATGCTGTTGTATTGTTAGCAATAGCAATAAGATGTGTCCCTTCGTCCAGTCTGCAGGGTGTGAAATTAACCCCAATCGGCCACCAGCCAAATGCTGGGAAAATCTTGATTGTGGCTTGGAAGATTTTTTCTCTAGCAGTCACTTTAGCAAGTAACCAACCAGGTTGTGTTATATTGAAAAAGCTAATGCGGCTGGTAAAATGTTGAAAGTGGCTGGTGATTTTTAGAATCCGCAAGCCACTCTGGCCAGTGGGTGAAAAAGTACATTTCATAATTCATATCCTGCTAGTCTACTATTTTGGAATTCTCAACAAAAAGGTTGACTTTTGGTTTTAATGTGCACAGTTTTGCCTATGATGCTAAGGGAACCTGATGAAGAAAGGTCTTGCATCTTGTTTCATTGAAGGGTTAGTCATATCTCTGAGGTTTTAATATGTGTGTTTTATAGCTTAAAGGAGCTATATGTAACAAATTTACTGTACTAAATCATAAAAAGACCATAACATGTCATCAGAGATTAAGGAAACATGCTAAATCGAAATACTGGCTTCTCCAACAACAATGCTACAGCCAGTATGTTCTCCTTTGAAATTTCCATTGCGGGTCGGAACGTCTGTATTTGTTTTGGCCTGTGTGATTCACTATTCTCCGAGTTGACTCCGAGTCCACTGCCCATTACGAACAACCAGATGTACTCCGGCACTCCGACAGCCGATTTACGAATGCCTAAGCTAAGTTCAAAATCGTTTCCATTTAGCTAGCTAGCTAGCTAAAGATTTAAATATATATATGTATATAGTTACTCGCTAAATATACCACTAACGTTAGCTTATATCTCTGTGACCGTAAACATAGCCAGCCATGCATCTAGCTAACATTGACAGAGTTATAAAAAGTCCACATGAGCTGGTTTATAATTTGCAAAGAATAAATAATAATCAAATTGCAAACGTATACTAGGCCTGTCACGATAACTATTTTTGTTGGACGATATATTGTCCCAGAAATAATTGCGATAAACGATATTATTGTAATTTTAAGACCATTTTATGCCACTGATATAATGATAATGTTTGAGTCACTTCCCTCTAGGAGGAGGCTGCGGTCCATCAGGACCAAAACCTCACGCCAAAACCTCACGCCACAAACAGTTTCTTCCCATCTGCAGTGGGCCTCATTAACAAGGCCCGGGACCCCCACTGACACTGTTTCCTACCTCCTCCACCTATAGACACTTCACATTACATTAAAGTCTGTCAATATGCGTTATATTAACGCACCTCTGGACTATGTACTTACACTCCATAACTGTGAATAACTGAACATTAATCCTGCACAATTGCACTCTTGTTATTTCCATAACTGTGAATAACTGAACATTCAATTGTTACATTGTTAACTGTGAATAACTGAACATTCCATTGTTAATACTTTTGCACATTAATCCCGCACAATTGCACTCCTGTTATTTAAGGAAAATAAGAATATCCTGCAGATTCCGTATACATTCCTCATACTGTTTTCCTCTTGTAAATATGTTTATTTTTATTCTATTCTCTTTTACTAATTTATGTACTGTGAAGCACCAAAAAACCAAGACAAATTCCTTGTATGTGAAAACACAGCAGTATTCCTGTTAGTTCATGATTTTCTTTCGAATGTGATTCTAAAATATATATTGACTGGTTGGTTGAATGGTTACAGTGAAACAGTTCTCAGAGTATATCAGCAGGAGCCAGGACGCTGCGCAAAAAAGAAGAATAAAAGCGAGTGTTCTACAATTTAGATCTGAAAGTATCCTGATGAGAGGAGGGAATGCATTTTTCACCATAAAAAAACAGTAGGCTAGGCTGAGATTGAAGGGAATTTGACATGAAAAATCTCACCAATATAGCTCACGCTATCCAAAACTGAATTTCCCCCCACTTCTAAACTCATTCCGGCGCCACTGTGAGAGGCACAGATCGTCTCGAACAAAGTGGCTCAAAAGGCCGAGTTAACCAACAACTGAGTAACAACAGTAACGTAACAAGTGTCGCTGTCATCAACTCGACCAACGTTACTTCGCTGTCTCCTCTGCTCCGCTGAATTCCGTGTGTGGAGGTGCAGCCCCGGCGCGGTGGTCAGAGGAGAGAAACTCAGCGGGATCATAAATGACTGCAAAACTGGATTTATCAAAATGCTGAAACCTTCTGGAAATAACCTGCTGAAACAGGTAGACAGATTATTTGCCTCAAATAGATAGACCACGCACAATAAGTTATGCTGTTTATTCTGGCATCATGTTGGCTAAAATGTTGGTGACATTCTTATGTAAACAAACACGCATGTACTGTAAACACAATGGGCAATATCGAGGTCGCAAAAATGATCGACGTCATGTCCATTTATCGTAAGATAAGTCGATATAGTAATTATCGTGACAGGCCTAACGTATACATTAGCTGATCAACTTAGCGTCTCAAAATATAATGTTGCGCTCGGCTCGTCTTGCGCTTGTGTACGTTCAGTTTCTCGACTCTCTCCAATATTGTGAATTTGGATTGCAGTACCCATTTTAAACGCTCAGTGTCAATGTTACATATAGCTCCTTTAATTAAAGAGGTGCTTAAAGCTTGAAAAGCTAAAGTGCAGGTGGAACTGTAGCGGTAAATTTTGTCCAAAGTGTGGCACTCCTGTTGTCCTCATCACTAATATGGGTTTTGGCAGCGGTTCACATTTTGGTGACTGCCAGGCAAAAAAAATGGTTGCTTGGGGGAACTATGGACATATTTAAACCTTTATTATTGTTTTTGAGCCTTTAGTGTTATGATCCTGATACGGGACGAACCCAAGTGCAACGACCAGGAGACAGATTACAGAAAGTGGAACTTTATTAAGCGTTGGGGTGGTCCCAAAGCTGTACACGGGAGCAAAACAGGTTAGTTAGTTAACACAGGATAGCGTCCAACTGAGGACTGCTCCAAGCCGGAGCTGGACTTGAGGAAACACGGAACTGTTCCAAGCCGGAACTGGACTTGAACGGAGGTGTCTAAAACACCGGAACTGGACTGGAACTGGACTGGAACTGGACTGGAAACTGGATCGGAACTGGACTGGAAACTGGACCGGAAGGTCCACTCAGGAAACGGGAACGGCACGGAACTTGTTCCAAGCCGGAACTGGACTTGAACGGAGGTGTATAAAACACCGGAACTGGACTGGAACTGGACTGGGAACTGGACTGGAAACTGGACCGGGAGATCCACTCAGGAAACGGGAACGGCACGGAACTTGTTCCAAGCCGGAACTGGACTTGAACGGAGGTGTATGAAACACCGGAACTGGACTGGAACTGGACTGGAAGCTGGACCGGAAGGTCCACTCAGGAACACAGGGGACGGCACGGAACTTGTTCCAAGCCGGAACTGGACTAGAACGGAGGTGTCTAAAACACCGGAACTGGACTGGAACTGGACTGGAAACTGGACTGGAGCTGGACTGGAAACTGGATCGGAACTGGGCTGGAACAGGACTGGAAACTGGACCGGGTAGCTTGAGTAACCGGGCAGAAAGCAGAGGTTAAAGGCAGGGTGTTGTGACAGGACTGTAGCTGGTGAATGCACCGCCGAGTTGGAAGGTGCGGCGTAGCTCGGGCAATACTGGCGTAAGCCGGCTGGCATGCAGAGGTCCTGGTACTGCAACACGAGTGCGGGAGGTACGTAACACGGGGAGGACAAACACAGCTGCGGGAAGACTGGAACTGCGGCGTCTGGAGGTTTTGAAGGGAAACAGGTAAATGCATGCAGCAGCGAAAGATTAGCAGAGATAGCTACCAGTCAGGAAACCAGGCGAACAGGTATGAACCAGCAGGTTCACAAACACTGGACCAGAAACGGGATACGAAACAAACACGGTAGGTTAGTCAACGAACTGGCGCTGAATAGCAGCCAGCCAGGGGTTTAAATGGTGCAGGAAGTGAAGGAGAAAACGAGAAACAGGTGTGATGTTAAATCAGGAGTGATTGCCGAAGCACAGCAGTGAGGAATGTGAGTAACGAGAGGGGCGAGTGATAGGCGGAAGCTAAAGTGGAAAATGAAACCAAAAGTACCCGAGGGAGACGCCCAGTCCACAGCCAGGAGGGAAACACGGACAAGGGATCCAACATGACACGGAAGGAAACAAGGAAAACATGGAAAACGGACAGGACGGGAACGGAACGTTACAGTACCCCCCCCCTCAATGTACGCCACCTGGCGTACCCGGAGGCCTGGTCTTGTCAGGGAACTGTTCGTGGAAGTCTTGGATTACTGAATGGTCCAAGATCAGGCTCTTGTGGAGCCACGACCTCTCCTCAGGACCGTACCCCTCCCAGTCGACGAGGTATTGGAAACCCCGGCCCCTGCGGCGGATATCAATAACACGGTTCACCGTGTAGGCCGGGGCGTTGTCAACAACTCGGACGGGAGGAGGCGGGATGGTAGGGGTACTGAGGGGGCTGGAGGAGACAGGCTTAACCTGGGACACATGAAACACCGGGTAAACTTTGAGGGAGGCGGGGAGGGAAAGTTTAACAGACACCGGGTTAACTAGACAAATGATGGGGAAGGGACCAATAAAACGGGGCTGAAGCTTTCTGGATGAAGAGGGAAGGGAGATGTTTGCAGTGGAGAGCCAGACCTGCTGACCGGCCCTATACTGTGGGGCTGCGGTCCTGTGAAGGTCCGCCAGACGTTGGGAGCGGGAATTGGCGTGAAGGAGTGCGGTGCGTGTGAGTCTCCAAATGTTTTTACAACGAAGGACATGGGCCCTAACAGAGGGGACAGCTATCTCGGCCTCCTGGGTCGACAGAAGAGGGGGTTGATAGCCTAAAGCACACTCAAACGGGGATAGGCCAGTAGAGGCACTCTTAAGGGAGTTATGTGCGTACTCGACCCAGGGGAGAAAACGGCTCCAAGAGGCAGGATTGCGCACTGTAACGCACCGCAGGGCGGCCCCCAGGTCCTGGTTCGCCCTCTCTGCCTGACCATTAGACTGGGGATGGAAACCCGAGGAAAGACTAGGAGAGGCACCCAGGGCTGCACAGAACGCCCTCCAAACTCGGGAGGAGAACTGGGGCCCACGGTCTGACACGATGTCAGAGGGGATCCCGTGCAGCCTGACCACGTGTAGCACCAAGAGCTCAGCGGTTTCAAGGGCGGACGGGAGCTTGGGGAGGGGAACAAAGTGAACCGCCTTGGAGAACCGGTCCACTATTGTCAGAATGACGGTGTTACCTTCTGACAACGGCAGACCGGTTACGAAGTCCACACCAATGTGACTCCAAGGACGGCCAGGGACGGGGAGGGAAAGGAGAAGACCGGAGGGAGGCTGGTGGGAAGCCTTGCTCCTGGCGCACACCGAGCAGGCCAGGACGAAGGCACGGGTATCCCCTTTAAGGGTAGGCCACCAGAAACTCCTCCTGACGAGGGCGATAGTTCTGGCGACACCTGGGTGACATGCCAGGCACGAGGCGTGAACCCATTCGAGGACCTGGGAGCGGACGGAATCGGGGACAAAAAGACAGGAGTTAGGGTTATTGCGGGGGTCCGGTTGGGAAGTCTGGGCGGCCTTCACAATGCCCTCAATCTCCCAGGAGACCGCAGCCACCACACAGGAGGCCGGCAAAATGGGCTCCGGATCAGCAGGACTGGAGGGAGGGGAAAAAAATGCGGGACAGGGCATCTGCTTTAATATTACGGGAACCAGGGCGGAAAGAAACAGAGAAATTAAAGCGTGCAAAAAATAACGACCATCTAGCCTGACGAGAATTGAGCCTCTTGGCAGATCTTAAATAAATGAGGTTTTGATGGTCGGTAAAAACAAGAAAAGGGGTACCTGCCCCCTCCAGCCAGTGGCGCCACTCCTCAAGAGCCAGTTTTATCGCCAGCAGTTCCCGATCCCCGACATCGTAGTTCCTCTCGGCGGAGGACAGCCTCCGGGAGAAGAATGCGCAGGGATGGAGCTTGCTATCAGAGGCGGACCGTTGAGACAGAATGGCCCCCACGCCGGTGTCGGAGGCATCCACCTCAACGACAAACTGCCGAGAAGTGTCAGGGTGAAGGAGGATAGGTGCTGAGGAAAACCGAGCCTTGAGTAGCTCGAAAGCTCGCTGGGCATCGGAATTCCAACAGTAAGGCAGGGCAACGGAAGTGAGTTTAGTCAGGGGAGCAGCAATGGAACTGTAATTGCGAATAAAGCGGCGGTAGAAATTTGCAAACCCCAGGAACTGTTGAAGGTGCTTGCGGGAGGTGGGTTGGGGCCATTCTGTCACCGCCTTGATTTTCACAGGGTCCGCCCGGATACTGCCCTCCTCGATAATGAAGCCGAGGAACGGGACCGTGGAAGCGTGGAAGGAACATTTCTCAGCCTTAACAAACAGCTGATTCTCCAACAGCCGCTGGAGAACCTCTCGAACGTGACGGACATGCTCCTGCGGGGATTGAGAAAAAATTAAAATATCATCGATATAAACAAAAACGCTCCTCCCTAGGAGGTCCCGCAGGACGTCGTTCACCATGCTCTGGAAGACTGCTGGGGCGTTAGTAAGGCCGAAAGGGACCACCAGGTATTCGTAGTGGCCCAACGGGGTATTAAAAGCAGTCTTCCACTCGTCCCCCTCACGGATACGCACCAAGTGATACGCATTCCGGAGGTCGAGCTTGGTGAACGTCACAGCTGGAGAGAGGGCTTCAAAGGCGGTGTTAATGAGGGGAAGAGGGTATTTGTTACGGATGGTGACCTGGTTGAGGCCCCGGTAGTCGATGCAGGGTCGCAGGGAGCCATCCTTCTTCCCAACGAAGAAGAACCCTGCACCGACTGGGGATGAAGAGGGACGGATAATACCCGAAGCGAGGGAGTCGTGGATGTATTCCTCCATGGCTAGTTTCTCCGGTCCAGACAGACTGTAGAGGCGTCCCGATGGCAGTTTAGCTCCAGCCAGTAGGTCAATGGCGCAGTCATACGGCCTGTGAGGAGGTAAGGACAGAGCACGTGATTTAGAAAATACTTGCGCGAGGTCGTGATACTCGCTGGGAACATTCGTTAAATCCGGTATAGGTTGCCTGGAACAGGGTTTACTGGGCCCCGGAGGGGGTAGTGCAGAACGGAGACAGCTGGCTAGACAGTGGGCACTCCACGCCAGGATGCGACCGGCTTTCCAGTCAATATGGGGATTGTGGAGGCGAAGCCAGGTCTGACCTAAAACCAGAGCAGATTGTTGGGAGTTAATCAGTAATAGCTGAATGGACTCCCGATGATTGCCAGATAGAACTAATTGGATAGGAACGGTGGAGTGGGTAACTAACCCCAACCTCCTGCCGTCCAGAGCTAGAGCTGAAATGGGTGAAGTGAGACGTTCCGTGGGAATGCCGGCCCTCCTGGCGAAGGTGATATCCATGAAGCTGGCGTCAGCTCCGGAGTCAATTAGGGCCGAAGAAGATAGGGTCTTGTCCCTCCAAAGGAGAGTAGCCTTGAACATGAGGCGGTCCTGGGCAGCATGGTTGGGAACGATGGGGCTCGTCAGTACGCCCAGTCTTACTGGCGAGCCCCTTCTTTTGGGCGAATGGGACAGGAGGCGATCTGATGGCCAGGCTTGCCGCAATAGAAACAGGATCTGGTGCGCTGACGGCGCTGACGCTCCTCGGGATTGACCGCAACTCTGCCCAGTTGCATGGGCTCTTCCTCGGACCCGGCCGTAGGCGCCCGAGATCCAGTGATGGAGTGTGAATGAACATTAGAGACGACGGAGGGCGAATGACGCCCGGAACTTCCTCCCCGCTCCCGGGCCCGGATGCGGAGACGATTATCGATGGCTATAGCGAGGCTGATGAGGCTATTAAGGGAGTTGGATTCCTCCCGAGTGGCAAGCTGGTCCTTGAGTTCCTCGCTGAGAGCTTGGCGGAAAGCCCCCTGGAGGGAGGCGTCATTCCATCCTGACTCCGCGGCGAGGGTACGAAACTGAATGGCCATTTCTGCGACACTGCGGTTGCCTTGGCGAACTTGAAGCAGACGCTGGGTAGCGTCACGTCCACAGGTCGGGTGTTCAAACACACGTCGCATCTCTGCCGTAAAGGCTGCGAAGTTGCTGCATAACGGAGCCTGGCTGTCCCAGATGGATGTAGCCCACTCCAGGGCGCTCCCTCCCAGGCTGCTCATAATGAACGCGATCTTGCTGGAGTCAGAGGCGAAGGAGGAGGGCTGCATCCGAAACACTATGTCACATTTAAGTAGAAATTCACGACATCTCCCCAACCCCCCGCGATATAACTCGGGGTGTTGTACACGGGGCTCACGGCTGGAAGTGGGAGCCGGTGCCTCCGGATGGGGTTCGGGAGAGGAAGGAGTAGGGTTGGCTGGAATCCGTAGTAGCGGTTGGTGGAGCGAAAGTTGGGATACTTGCTCCGTGATGCCCCTAACTACTTCCAGCACATCATCCAAACGGCGACCCTGTTGGTCGCTGATCGCAGTTTGGCAGGAGAAGGCGTGGCGAATCTGTTCCAGATCGGCTGGGTCCATATTGTTGGCCAGTTCGTTCTGTTACGATCCTGATACGGGACGAACCCAAGTGCAACGACCAGGAGACAGATTACAGAAAGTGGAACTTTATTAAGCGTTGGGGTGGTCCCAAAGCTGTACACGGGAGCAAAACAGGTTAGTTAGTTAACACAGGATAGCGTCCAACTGAGGACTGCTCCAAGCCGGAGCTGGACTTGAGGAAACACGGAACTGTTCCAAGCCGGAACTGGACTTGAACGGAGGTGTCTAAAACACCGGAACTGGACTGGAACTGGACTGGAACTGGACTGGAAACTGGATCGGAACTGGACTGGAAACTGGACCGGAAGGTCCACTCAGGAAACGGGAACGGCACGGAACTTGTTCCAAGCCGGAACTGGACTTGAACGGAGGTGTATAAAACACCGGAACTGGACTGGAACTGGACTGGGAACTGGACTGGAAACTGGACCGGGAGATCCACTCAGGAAACGGGAACGGCACGGAACTTGTTCCAAGCCGGAACTGGACTTGAACGGAGGTGTATGAAACACCGGAACTGGACTGGAACTGGACTGGAAGCTGGACCGGAAGGTCCACTCAGGAACACAGGGGACGGCACGGAACTTGTTCCAAGCCGGAACTGGACTAGAACGGAGGTGTCTAAAACACCGGAACTGGACTGGAACTGGACTGGAAACTGGACTGGAGCTGGACTGGAAACTGGATCGGAACTGGGCTGGAACAGGACTGGAAACTGGACCGGGTAGCTTGAGTAACCGGGCAGAAAGCAGAGGTTAAAGGCAGGGTGTTGTGACAGGACTGTAGCTGGTGAATGCACCGCCGAGTTGGAAGGTGCGGCGTAGCTCGGGGCAATACTGGCGTAAGCCGGCTGGCATGCAGAGGTCCTGGTACTGCAACACGAGTGCGGGAGGTACGTAACACGGGGAGGACAAACACAGCTGCGGGAAGACTGGAACTGCGGCGTCTGGAGGTTTTGAAGGGAAACAGGTAAATGCATGCAGCAGCGAAAGATTAGCAGAGATAGCTACCAGTCAGGAAACCAGGCGAACAGGTATGAACCAGCAGGTTCACAAACACTGGACCAGAAACGGGATACGAAACAAACACGGTAGGTTAGTCAACGAACTGGCGCTGAATAGCAGCCAGCCAGGGGTTTAAATGGTGCAGGAAGTGAAGGAGAAAACGAGAAACAGGTGTGATGTTAAATCAGGAGTGATTGCCGAAGCACAGCAGTGAGGAATGTGAGTAACGAGAGGGGCGAGTGATAGGCGGAAGCTAAAGTGGAAAATGAAACCAAAAGTACCCGAGGGAGACGCCCAGTCCACAGCCAGGAGGGAAACACGGACAAGGGATCCAACATGACACGGAAGGAAACAAGGAAAACATGGAAAACGGACAGGACGGGAACGGAACGTTACATTTAGTATACAAATGTTAGGTCAGTGTTTACCTGTCAGGCTTTTGCTTGCATCTTTGTTTCACAATCAAAACCACGGTTTAATTTCCTTGAAATTGGTTTTACATGACAACTCATTAACGTTCTTCCAAGGTTATGGCTTATTGGCAAGCTGGCCGGTTTTGTTTTGTGTGAACTGTGAGCATAAGTTTAAACAATGGAACTGTTAAAATAATAGAAGACTTTGGTGCACCATGAGTGTTGAGCTGTACGTTCTGGCACTGGAGAGTTGCCAGGGATGTGTAATTGTATCCTTTGGCTCATGCGATGGTGCTGCATGTTCATGTCAAAAATGGCGGAGGAGTGCTGTGATTGGTTCACATGTAAAATTTCCATACCTGCCAGACAGGTGTGTCTGGTCTAATTAACTTTGGCTTCTCCAAGGTGTTGGTATGGTACGAGGATAAACAGTGGATACATTTCTGACTAAAAACAGACTGAAAACCAATGTTTATGCCTCATTTTTAAACTGAATTCCACACAACTGATTTTTTTCCCTCTTGTCAAAATTAAGTGAATTTGTGATTGTTTTTTTCAACCGATTACCCTGGCTTGGCTTCTAATCAGATGTATATCAGACCACAGTAAAACATTGAGGATATTTGTGTAGTCTATAGCTGTTACTGATAATATTATATATATGATATAATATACGGTATGATTATAATAAGATCAAGATATGATTGACCTAAATTAAAAAAGAGGTTGACACCGAATCGTGAAATGGCCCTTGTTGTGCACCCTATATTGTGTATAATATATCTGAGGGTCAAGGTGGTGTATTAAGTTCACCAGGGGGGTATACTATGAAGCAGGATTACTGAATTAGCTGGATAACTGCACTGAGTAAAACACCATTTTAACTTCAGTCCATGTTCCAGATTTGGGAGGGTTCTAGTTTTACTCAGTGCAGTTATCCAGCTAACTCAGTAATCCTGCTTTGTAGTATACCCCCCAGGTGTTGCGGTAAGTTGAAGCGCTCTCATTAACGGGCTGGGTCTGGGCTGTGTTCCGCAGCATCATCGGCACGGTGCGGACGGGCAGGTACATGCTGCACGTTCTCAATACCAGCGGCTTCAAGCAGTCCGTGTGCGACCAGAGCTTCTACAACGCGCCCGTCAGCAAGTTCTGGGCCTATGCCTTTGTCATCAGCAAGGCCCCTCAGCTGGGTAAGCGTGTGGGTCGGGGTGGGAATTGGGGTGTGGGTGGGTGTCAGGGTGAGTGTGTGGGTGGCTAAAGGCTCAGATACGGAAGAGGGATGGAGTTTCGTGGCCACACGTTGGTGAGAATCCAGCACATTTTTTAAAGCTCATCTGATTGCTTTCCATTCGTTGCACTCGTGCCGTGTAGGGAGGCCCGGCGAGACCAGGCGGGGTTCCTGGCGACGCACCAGAACGGAAACAAAATTGCCGCTTGTCAATAGGCACAAAGGGCACATGAGCTTGTGTGCACTCTCAAATTGGATGTTACAGCAATGGGAGAGGTGTAGAAATACGATTGGGCATTCCAAATGGAGGCTAAAATAATCCCTTAAAAAAGGTTGAATCTATGAACACTGAGAGGCACAGTGACTCGGGCTTAACACCCATGCAAAGGCCAACATGCTGTCTGGTGGTTCATAATGCCATTGGCTGTTGTGTGGGCTTTCCTGATTGGATTGATCTCCGAATGTAGCTATATGGATTTTTGCATATGAACTATCAAAGTGTGTGTGTTTACGTTCTGTCATCATGAGTGCCGCTCTCTACCCTCCCACGCAGGTGACACCATCTTCATCGTTCTACGGAAGCAGCGCCTCATCTTCCTGCAATGGTACCACCACATCACCGTCCTGCTCTACTCCTGGTACTCCTACAAGGACCAGGTGGCGGGCGGCGGTTGGTTCATGACCATGAACTACCCGGTCCACTCGCTGATGTACAGCTACTCCACCCTGCGGGCGGCCGGCGTGCGCATGCCCCGCCCCTACACCATCATCATCACCACCATGCAGATCGCCCAGATGTCCATGGGCCTGACGGTCAACGGCTTGGTCTACATGTGGATGCAGGAGGGCCACTGTCCATCCTACCTGGACAACATCATGTGGTCCTCTCTCATGTACCTCAGCTACCTGCTCCTGATCATCTACCAGTCCTACTTCAAAGGTGCCTGGGGCAAGGGCTCTAAAGGAGAATAGGCCCCCCCCCCCTGATCGTGTGTGTGGTGGCGGGGGGGGGGGGTCCTGTCGCTGTAGCAAGGCGCGCTTTTTGGCCCAAATATCTCTTGCCTTGTTTTTACGGCCAGCCCAGAGGAACGTGTGAGTAAACTGTACCAAAAGAAGAGAAAAGTGAGGCATGGCAGTCCGGGCGGGGGGGGGTGGGGGGGTAGCACAGGTACGCGGTTGATCAAGGGTTATTCTGCATGGGGGTTCATCCACCTTCCACTTGTGATTGTCATTTTGACAGATTTGGTGTTGTGTGTTACCTTGCTAGCATAGTAAGCAATGGGGTTTGTAGCAGTTTACAGGAGAACACACCAGTGGGTCTGGGTTCATGTTTATGAATGAGGGGATCACTGCAGCCAGTTTGCACACACCCGAACCCTTTTTACAAAGGGAGTTTCTGTGCCAGGCTGCAGACGCAACTTGAAACGGTCAGTTTTACAAACTAGGGTTTCACCCAACCAGTTGGCTATATTTGATTGCAGTTTCACAAAATGAAGGATGTTTTTCTTTCTCCATTTTATCACCACACTTTAATTATGCCAGAATGGCAGGTCGACTTTTAATTAAAAATGTTTATTTTTTTTATTTTATTTTTATTTTATTTTTAAAAGGCTTCTTCACTTCCTGCAGCACAAATGAGCGCAAAGGTCTTTCTACTGCACCTCCCCCATTCTGCATTGTGAAGTCTAATTTACTGCAAGCAAATCGACACAAGTTTTGTCCCATTTAAATATCAGTATTAGTACTATTACGCCCATCATCGCAAAGACTTTTCTTGTGGTAATGAAGCGTCAGAATGCGTTGGTCCAACCCCTCTTCTACCCCGCGGTGACTTCTACGTTTACATTCTGCGGGGAGTAATGTGGACGAGTTTCTATGCCGACCGGTCGAACCGCATTCCTCTCAGTTCTTGTTAAAAATGTTTCCTAATCCTGAACCCACCTGAGGAGCGGGAATCCTTTCCTTTCACACGCTATTCACCGACTAGCATTACATCACTTTAGACTCCTCTCCCCCTTGGCCCCCTGTGAGTGATATGCTTTGTCCATGCTGAGCGTGTGAGGTAGCGGCTTTCCCAGCCATGTGTCAGACCTGACTGCGACGACCGTGATGCAATCTGTGATAACGAATGCGCAAAGGCCAACCAATAAAAAGCGGCGAGTGATTCACCCGCTTTATCGGATGGCAGGTGTTAAGGACTAGTGACATCTCCCTGCAATTGGGGGGGGGGGGGGGGGGGGGGGGGGGGGGGATCTATGCATACTTGTCAGTTCATTGCACAGTTGTCACATGTCAGGGAATGCTGACTGATTAGGGCAGGCCTGGTGCATAGGGAAAGGGTAAGGGAGGATATTATGGTAACAAGCTTTCATTTGGGCTCTGTATTGCATATTTTTCTGTAGTCTGTAATCTCTTCTGTAGATCCTTCACAAAGGCTGACATGTAGTTGTGGGGAAGTCGGTGGGTGGAAAGACCATGTTATACTGATAGGTGTGAATATTTGGATTTGATGGCTCCATAAATGGTACAGGAATAGTCCAATTTCTTATGGTATCTGTTGTTCCTTAATATTATGTGAATTTTTTTAACAACTTTTTTTGTGTGTGTGTGTGTGTGTGTGTGTGTGTGTGTGTGTGTGTGTGTGTGTGTGTGTGTGTGTGTGTGTGTGTGTGTGTGTGTGTGTGTGTGTGTGTGTGTGTGTGTGTGTGTGTTCAAATGCAATTGAAAGTAGCCATGTATTTTTTTTGTATCGGGGGGACTGGTGTTGAGGTGTGTGGCCAAATGTTGCTGGCTGACACAAGTGTGAAATTTAGGTTTCGGTATAGGTATATTTCTCACTCGACCAGGACTAAAAGTACACCTTTTATTGTTGGGAGTCTCTCAACCACTATATGCACACTGAGGTTTGCATTTAACTCACACTCGCATACTCTAATGGTGACGTTCAGGGGAAAAGTTCAAATGCTGAGAGGTTTCTGCCAAATGATGCAGAGCATCGCTCTTCTCTCTCGAAGGTAAAGGCTGCTGATGGCACCTCGCCCGGTCTTATTCATGTGTAGCTAAATCGTAGCCACTTTAGCGCATGGACACACGCCCAAGCATTTCTCAGTGAACCTGATTTCTCACATGGTCGCCTTTGCAAACGTACTGGTATCGAATGTATTATAATAAGGGCTTTTATGTTTTAAATGTTATTGAAATGTTACAAAATAAAAAAATATATTGTACAATCTTGCCGAGGCGCTTGTTTCAGATCATTCTTGCTGTTTGTATTGTGTAGGTTCAGGGAGTGTTACAGGAGTGTGTTCCTGTACGAGACTTAATAGCCAGTCATTACAGCCTCAGTGAATTTAAACCCAAACCTGAAGTCCCCAACCATGCTAATGCTAAACAATACTGCTTAGGAAATATTGACTGAAGTGCTGGATAAAATTCATGCAATCTGTTTAAAATAAAATACTAGTGAAATGCATTGGTCCAACCCCTCTTCTACCCTGTGGTGACTTCTACATATGAAAGAGTAATGTGGACGAGTTTCTATGCCGATCGGTCGAACCGCATTCCTCTCAGTTCTTGTTAAAAATGTTTCCTAATCCTATGCAGGGGGATTGCACTGACCTAGAAAACAACAGGACTGTTAAATCGGAAACATCTCAAATAGAAATTAAGGGAATTTTTTTTTTTTTTTTTTTTTAAATGTCCAATTAGAGGACCATTGACATTGTTTATAAATATTCTACATCAGCACACTGGACAAATGGAAAACTGAAGAATCCAAACTAGGGAATCTAAGCACATTACAAATGTATTTTGTCATCTGATCCACGCTTACAATGTTTTGTCAGTGTGTAAGAGGTGATTTTATTTTCTGCCAAAGTTGTTTTGCATATATTGAGTGCGTAGTGTGTATATACAGAGAGTAGTGAGCCTGTCACTTGTGTACAATTATTTAACCAACTTGAAGACATCTGCAAGGAAAACAACCCTAAAGTAACATTTGGTAGGTTCACTTTATTCAACTGAAAGGACAAGATGGGAAGTAAATCCATGAAAGAAATGAAAAAATACTGAATTCAATGTAAAACTAAATATTTTACATTCATAAATTGTAACCTCTAGATCAGTGGTTCTCAACCCTGGTCCTGGAGTACCCCTGTGTATGCTGGTTTTCGATCCAACCACAATTGCAATACTTGAATTTTAACAAGCTGTTAATTTTTCTTAATTAGGTGTTAATTAGGCAAACATTTCAGGTGAAGGATAATCCACTTCTTACCTTCGAGACTGTGTTAAAATCTATAGGAGCTAATTATTTTATTATGAGTATTAGGCCTATCATTATCGCTGATTACTGTTGTTGTGATATGCTATTGTAATATTTACCATTATATATTTAGAGGAGTAGAGTGGAGTAGAAAAGTTTATGAAAGTGCCACTCCACAATGGTACATACAATAGCAAAAGATACAAACATGTCTTCTAATGTCTTCAATTGTTGTAGACGCATTTGTAAAGGACTTTAGTTGGATCCATTGTGCGCACTTGCACTGCCTTTTTAATACGGCGGGGTTTATATAGGCCTACACGTCGCTGCTGATTGGGTAACACCTCTGAGTGTTCTATAACATCACGACCAAACACAAACATATGAATGAACAAAACTTATCGGGGTGCCCACCGTAATTCGAATGTGGTTGTCAAGAAGGCGGAAGGTTAGAGAATGCCGGTGTTGTGAAAAATAGGTTCCCCCTCAGAAATAAGTTCCCCCCCTGTCATTATGACGTCACAATTTAAAGGGAATGTCCATATTACCCAGATGTAGATCAAGATCAAAGTGCATTATTCCCGATTGTAGTGTGCTCTCTAAACTTGTTGTATTGTCCCATGATAATCCTGATTGCACCGTGCTTTAAATGCCACCTGTAGGATACAAAAATTGTATTTCATAAGCCTGCTACTGACCAGGTTTTTACAGAAGACTAAGACAAATAATCACAAATCTTTATAGTCGACTTCACGTCTTTCAGCACGCATCTGCTACTGGCTAGCACTTTTACACAAATTTATTTACATAAAATATATATTTTTTGCATTAAAAACAAATAATAAATACACTCTGTATTGTGTCATTGTCTGTGTCTCCAAAATGGCTGTCCTTTGTTAAATTCGTAACTGTTCTTCCATTAAATAAGACAATCAAAAGCCTAGAATGAATACTAGATACTGAAAGCTCTCTTATACCTGCACTAAGGAAGAAATATAACACACCTCACTAAACAGAAACACCTGTGAAGCCATTTGTCCCAAACATTATGGTGCACTGAAATGGGGGGGGGGGGGGGGCATGTATAAAAAAAAAAGTCTAATTTCTACATGGTGAAAACAAGATGTATAAAAATACCCTTTATTACATGCTTAACGACATGTGATTTGTTTGAGCATTGTGCCAAATAAAGAAAAAGATACAGTGAGCACCATAATTCATTGGACAGTGACACATAACAATGTAGAATAAAGTAATCATTTTAAATATTTGGTTGCATATCCTTTGCATGGCATGACTTCCTGATGTCTGTGACCCAAAAATATCAAAAGACTCTTGATATCTTATTTTCTTCCAAAATAACAAAAAATGTGTCACTGTCCAATGAATTATGGTGCTCATTGTAGGACAAATGGAAAACTTTTTTTTAATGGTGCTCATTCCTTTATAAATACGTTAATGAAAACAGTCAGGAATTGGTAGTGTCCTCAGACTTTTGGTCCCCACTGTATAACATAACAAAGAGAATTGTGGATAAATCTGAGGTACGTAGGCTACTTATCTTACACTGCACAGCTATCCCTCTTCAAACTTGAAACTTGCGAGCGTTGTCCCACTTATTACCATGAGCGACGGTGACTACAAACCATTCATATTTTAAAATGGCTATTAACTAACGTTAGCTTGCTTGCACATCAGCTAAAGACCACAGGTTCACTTATATTTTCAGTTAACGTCAACTTAACTACCGAGTGATGTATTCGGTTTAACAAGCTCAGCAGACTAGCTCATTAGCTAATGATCGTAAGGTTAGTTACTGATGTAGCTATTATCAATTTAGCTAACCCAGGTACGTCATGTGGTTGGTTGAAAAGCATAAGAAAGCGCATGTCGTGTTGTCGAAAATAAACACGACCTTTGGTACCCGGTGGGATTTGAACCCGGGTCTCCCGCATCGAAGGCAATCGCTCTAACCACAAAGCCATCGCAGATATTGTATGATACGGGGAGAATTATTGGAGGGTATGGAGCATTTTTGATGAAGAATTTGGCAGGAAAAAGAATAACTTTATTAAAACTTTATTTGTTTCACTCATTTAATTACTAGTGAAACAGTGAATAGTTAATATAGTAAAATCTCTTTGCCTTTTCAATAATGTGAAAAGAACATTATTAAGTGTGAAAAGCATAACAAACTGTGCATTGTTTTCATCGAAAAGAAAAGTAACCTATGGTGGGGATTGAACCCGGGTCTCCCACATACTGAGCCATTGCTCTTACCGCTAAGCCATAACAGATAACCGGTGGCTGCCCATTGATTGATCACGACACATAATTTTCAATGTTTAAAACACAACAGTGATTTTTCATGAAGGGAAATGGTAATAGCATTTCCAAAATGGCGGCCAATCCAAGATGGCAGCGACATATATGGGGCATACTTATGTTCCAGATGAGGAAATTGATCACTACCGCAAGTTTTAAATGTCTAAAAAATAATGGTGATTTTTTATGAATTTACGAATTAAAAAATATATATTATGCTCTATAGCGCCACCATTTGATTCTACTGAGCCAATACTTTAGATTTTGGCTCAGAAGGTCAGTCCAAGTATAGATACCAAATTTTGTTAATATCCATTGAAGAGTTATTAGCGTTTTTGTGACTAGCCACGCCCACAACAGTTTTTATTGGCTTACTGCGATCAGGATATTTATAAAATCAGGAAAATCGCTTCGTGATTCTTTAGAGAATTGTCCCCTGAACAAAAGGGTGTGAATTGCATGTTGATATGTCAAATGGTCTCGGAGTACGAATTCATAGGTTTTTCACAAAATGCAAATTTGCAAAAGATCCATTATGGCGGACCTCATTGGTCCTGAAGGCAAATTTATTTGCCACAAACCAACGAATTTGAGGCAAAAAGAATTTTGAAGATAGGCTAAACGGTTAAAAAGTTATAGCCCAAAAAGTTTATAGAATTTCACTTTTTCTCTATAGCACCACCATCAGGTCAATTGGGTTGGAATTCGCTGTACATGTGTCTTGGCGCAATGGCTACATGTGTGCAAAGATTCAGCAAAAGATATCATGTGGTTTTGCTGCAATTGTACCAAATGTGGGAATAATAATAATAATAATAATAATAATAATAATAATAAAACCAGCAATAGCAATAGCTGGTCTGTTTCGGCTACAACTTCTGCTCCGTACGCGTGCTCCGTTTTTACCAAAATCTGAAGTATGCATCGATTCGTGCTCTGACCGGCATAATTCCCATGAACATTCCTTTCGAGAAAAAGGTCCCAATTCCAAAAATTTGCCATCTTAATGGCAGACCACAGTTGCGAGATCTATCTTAACGATGTAGTATTTATTTTATTTTTTTGGATACTGCACCGTTTTGAAATAATCGCACTCGTCCAACAAAGTAAATTACTGAAAAAGGTGAAACTTTGAATAGGATTTTCTTGCCAATTTTAGAACGTCTCAAACTTTGGACACTTGGGTATGAGAGAAGAGGTCCTCCACCACATCTGACTCGAGTTGGGTGAAATATTACTGTAGCATTTTCAAATAATCCCTCTTCAAACTTTCTATGTAATCCAATATAAATCGACTGAAAAAGGTGACATTTTGAATAGGATTCTCTTGCCAATTTTAAAACGTCTCAAACTTTTGACACTTGGGTATGAGAGAAGAGGTCCTCCACTATATCTGACCCGAGTTGGGTGAAATATTACTGTAGCATTTTGAAATAATCCCACTTCAAACTTTCTATGTAATCCAATGTAAATCGACTGAAAAAGGTGATATTTTGAATAGGATTCTCTTGCCAATTTTAAAACGTCTCAAACTTTTGACACTTGGGTATGAGAGAAGAGGTCCTCCACTATATCTGACCCGAGTTGGGTGAAATATTACTGTAGCATTTTGAAATAATCCCACTTCAAACTTTCTATGTAATCCAATGTAAATCGACTGAAAAAGGTGATATTTTGAATAGGATTCTCTTGCCAATTTTAAAACGTCTCAAACTTTTGACACTTGGGTATGAGAGAAGAGGTCCTCCACTATATCTGACCCGAGTTGGGTGAAATATTACTGTAGCATTTTCAAATAATCCCTCTTCAAACTTTCTATGTAATCCAATGTAAATCGACTGAAAAAAAAGGTGATATTTTTAATAGGATTTTCTTGCCAATTTTAAAACGTCTCAAACTTTTGACACTTGAGTATGAGAGAAGACGTCCTCCACTATATCTCCCCTGAGTTGGGTGAAATATTACTGTAGCATTTTGAAATAATCCCACTTCAACCTTTATATGTAATCCAATGTAAATCGACTGAAAAAGGTGATATTTTGAATAGGATTTTCTTGCCAATTTTAGAACGTCTCAAACTTTTGACACTGCGGTATGAGAGAAGAGGTCCTCCACCACATCTGACTCGAGTTGGGTGAAATATTACTGTAGCATTTTCAAATAATCCTTCTTCAAACTTTCTATGTAATCCAATGTAAATCGACTGAAAAAGGTGATATTTTTAATAGGATTTTCTTGCCAATTTTAAAACGTCTCAAACTTTTGACACTTGAGTATGAGAGAAGACGTCCTCCACTATATCTCCCCTGAGTTGGGTGAAATATTACTGTAGCATTTTGAAATAATCCCACTTCAACCTTTATATGTAATCCAATGTAAATCGACTGAAAAAGGTGATATTTTGAATAGGATTTTCTTGCCAATTTTAGAACGTCTCAAACTTTTGACACTGCGGTATGAGAGAAGAGGTCCTCCACCACATCTGACTCGAGTTGGGTGAAATATTACTGTAGCATTTTCAAATAATCCTTCTTCAAACTTTCTATGTAATCCAATGTAAATCGACTGAAAAAGGTGATATTTTGAATAGGATTTTCTTGCCAATTTTAGAACGTCTCAAACTTTTGACACTTGGGTATGAGAGAAGAGGTCCTCCACTGTATCTCCCCTGAGTTGGGTGAAATATTACTGTAGCATTTTAAAATAATCCCTCTTCAAACCTTCTATGTAATCCAATGTAAATCGACTGAAAAAGGTGATATTTTGAATAGGATTTTCTTGCCAATTTTAGAACGTCTTAAACTTTTGACACTGCGGTATGAGAGAAGAGGTCCTCCACTATATCTGACCCGAGTTGGGTGAAATATTACTGTAGCATTTTGAAATAATCCCACTTCAAACTTTCTATGTAATCCAATGTAAATCGACTGAAAAAGGTGATATTTTTAATAGGATTTTCTTGCCAATTTTAGAATGTCTCAAACTTTTGACACTTGGGTATGAGAGAAGAGGTCCTCTTCTATATCTGACCCGAGTTGGGTGAAATATTACTGTAGCATTTTGAAATAATCACAGACGAACGAGGTTCTATTTCATATCGGTCAACACGCCACACTATGGGGCATCCTCGCCGAGAGGAAGAGCTGCTGGGAAACTGAATAGCAAATTAACCACCACTGCGGGCGGAACCACGTCACGCCATAAATATGGCGCTTGTACGCCGCCCGGCCTCTTTTGCCGACTTGAGGGCACTTGCCATCCTGAGGGTGCAAGGTTCCCCACCTGACCACGGTATTGGTCACAGAATACCAAATAACGTTGGGCGCGGTATGTAGTGGGGGTACCAGGACCGCAGGTCATTGCATTATTGCGAATCCTGTAAAAAACAAAATGCACTATTGGTTGCTGTTCTTACCAGAAGAGCAAGCTCAAGTGGGAAACGTGGAAAATAACCACCGGGTGATAGAAACCCTAAATCATCACAAAATTACATACAAGGTTGCTCCGCTGCCCTGAGGACAGAGGAGGCAACTGAGGAGGCTGTTCTTTCCATTATCTGTCCATAACAGCTTGCTAAATTCCATATTACTAGGGCTTCCCATATCGTGAATCATATCAATTTTGTATAATCACGTTAATAGTAATGTCCCCCATTGAATGTAAGTGTTTGTATTTTTGTCTTAAAGTGTCAGGTAAAAACAAGGCCACAAGTGAGATCTCCGTTAGAGCTCACTGCTACAGCTCTATGAGGAAAGCTGACACTTACATTCAATGGGGGACATTACTTTTAATGTGATTATACAAAATTGATACGATTCACGAAGCCCCAGTAATATGGAATTTAGCAAGCTGTTATGGACAGATAACGGAAAGAACAGCCTAGCGGCCGTTAGCCCCAACTAGCTAGCTAAGGTTAGCTAGCGTTAGTGACATACCTTCATAATTGCAGAGGTAAGAAGACACATAAAACTTGAAACCTTTCTCAAGTTTGCTCTGCGGCGTTTGAGTGCACATCCTGGCTATTCTCTGCACATCATTGACGGTTAGGCTACTTTTGGTAATTCTAGTAAACAGCGGGTGAACCGCGACGATTCTGCCATCCTGCCGTCTTCGATCTCGCTGACCGGAAGAGGAGGAGCGGCCTTGGTCAAAACACGGAAGTGGTCGTGCATAGAGCCTATTGTATTATACGGTTGATTGTTTACTTAAGGGTATCCAATGATGCAATGGCTATTTTCCTAGCCATCGTTGCATTCCACTGACTTTCCTGTAATAAAGCTAGCAAAAATGAGAATTCAACTGTTGCGGTTGGTTATATCAGAATATTTCAGTAACAGCCTGCCAGCGAACGACGTTATTCTTCTCAGATTTATCCTACTTTTTTATTATTATTATTCAGGTTTAGCCTACTTACATGTTGTAATTTCCCCGATAGTTCTTCTTCTTCTTCTTCTTCTTCTTCTTCTTCTTCTTCTTCTTCTTCTTCTTCTTCTTCTTCTTCTTCTTCTTCTTCTTCTTCTTCTTCTTCTTCTTCTTCTTCTTCTTCTTCTTCTTCTTCTTCTTCTTCTTTGTAGTTTAACGGCAGCCGGCATCCTTGTTGTTGCATTGCTGCCATCTTCTGGATCAAACCTTCTTCTTCTTCTTCTTCTTCTTTGGGGTTTTACGGCAGCTTGCATCCTTAGTGTTGCACTACTGCCATCTTCTGGAGTTAGTTAACTCCTACATTGTCCGGTTTGCTATATTTTCCCTATTAGTCCTGTTCTCTTAAGATAGCTGATCAAACATTTCCTGCCTTGTCCACTTTCACCACACTCCAGTATGCCCTTTACATCTCCTCCTGCTAGTCCTGCTCTTTTCATTCCCTCCATCATGTCCTTATTTTCTACAGTTAACAAGTACATGTTGTACTGTTTCTGGTGTCTGACAATGGTCACATAATCCATTTTGGTGCTTCCCTATAATGTGGAGAGTCCCGTTCAGGTTGCTGTGTCCTATTCTTAGTCTGGTCATCATTGCCTCCTCTCTTCTATTTCCTCCCCTGCTTCTCCCAGTGCCCACTCTACTCTGTATTGCATGTAGCTGTCTTCCTCTTAACTCCTGATCCCACTGTTGCTGCCACTCTTCATTAATTTTCTTCCATGCAATACCCTTTCCTTCTGATTTTGAAAGTTTTATTATAGTGTCTATGTTTTCTTTTTTTAACAGCTTGTTTGGCTAGGTTGTCCACTCTCTCATTACCCATAATGCCCATGTGCGCAGGAACCCAAATAAATGTGATCACATAGTCCAGCCTTGATCGAATTAATGCTACATATATATATTTCAAGGATGCTACATCCGCTCCCCAATCCAAGCCTACAAGGCATCTCATCACATTTATTACTTTTTTACATTTATCCATAATACATTTAATGTGTTCCCTCCATGTTAGTCTGGAATCAAAATACACTCCTAAGAATCTAAATGATTCTACTGTCTCTAAATTATTTCCATATATTTTAAAATGAGTGTTTCCTCTAATCCTCTTTCTTGTGAAGGACATTACTTTAGTCTTTTCAACTGAGAACTTAAAGGCCCATTTCTTCCCCCACATCTCAACTTGATTTATTCCTTCTTGTAATTTCCTAATTATGTGGTTAAAATTTCTACCTCTTTTCCACATAGCGCCATCATCTGCAAATAATGATCTTCCCATATCTACTGATACATTTCCAAATATGTCATTTATCATAATAGAGAATAATATAGGACTTATCACACTCCCCTGCCGTGTCCCATTTTCAATCTCATATTTATTGGACATTTCAGATCCTACCTTAACCTGGATGGTTCTTTTATTCAAAAAGTCCTTTACCCAGTTAAAAACCTTACCTCCAATTCCCATTGCATGTAACTTTATCAGAAGCCCCTCCTTCCATAACATATCATATGCTTTTTCTACATCAAAGAAAACTGCTGCTACTGTTTCTTTATTAATTTGCGCTTTCCTTATTTCATCTTCTACTACTATTGGATCCAAAGTACCTCTCCCTTTCCTAAATCCACTTTGACACCCTGACATTATATTCTCTTTCTCTAGAGAATACATCAATCTTTCATTTACCATTCGTTCCATCAGTTTGCATATGTTAGAAGTTAATGCAATTGGTCTATAGTTTGTAGGTTTGCTTGCATCTTTCCCTGGCTTCCTTATAGGAACAATGACTGCCTCCTTCCAACTCTCAGGTATTCTACCTTCATCCCACACCTTGTTATACATCAATAACAATTTGTTCAGACCTTCTGCACTTAAGTTCTTTATCATCACATAACATATTTCATCCTTCCCTGGTGCAGTCATACCAGTTTTAGCCAGCGCCCTTTTTAACTCCCCCAAAGTAAATGGCACACTCTGTTCATCTCCAGTATTTTCCTTTCCCCTTAAAACCTCCATGTTTTCAGATTTTGTTTTCTCCCTGCCCCTTCTTCCCTCCTCCGATAAATTATTTGAACTGTGTACCTTAACAAACGTGTTGGCCAATAACTCAGCTTTTTCTTTATTAGTTACTGCTACTTCATTTCCATCTGTTAACACTGGATAACTCCACTCCCTTCTGTCCCCTCCCATTTTTCTGATCATCCCCCACACCTCTCCTACTGGGGTTGTGTTCCCAATCGAATCGCAAAACTTTCTCCAGTATGTCCTTTTTGCCTGCCTTATTGTCCTCCTTACCACCGCCTGAGCTTTTTTGTACTCTATCATATGTTGAAAGTTATGGGTTCTTTTCAATAGTTTAAACAACTTATTTCTGTTTCTCACAGCTTCTTTACAGTTCTCATCCCACCATGGTACTGCCTTCCTCTTTATTCTGCCTTTACTCTTAGGGATGGATCTCATTGCAGCTACTCTAATACCTTTTTCTATTTCATTATCCAGGATTTCTATGGTTATATCAGCATTAATCTGGCTCAGACACTCTTCACTTACTTCCTTAAACTTCTCCCAGTCAGCTTTCCCAAACACTCATTTTCCTCCCCTGTCTATTTCAGTCACTGTTGCATTAATGTTTATCGTACTTAAAACTGGATAATGGTCACTACCTATAGTTCCCTCTTGGTACACTTTCCAATCGCATATGTGAGCAATGTTATTTGATACCAATGTAAGATCCAGCGTTGACTCCCTTCCTGTGTTAATGTCTATTCTTGTTTTATTTCTATCATTTAAGCAAACTAAATTTCTCTCATCTAACAGGTCTTCTATTTCCTGGCCATTAACATCTGTTTTCTCACTCCCCCCATAATGTGTTATGTGCATTGAAGTCCCCACACCACACAATACTTGCTCTATTTTGCCCTTCTATTTCTTCAAGCTTGCCTAATTCTATTTTCTTGCAAGGGTTATAATAATTCACTATCACTAATTCCTTCCTTCCCACCCATACTTCCACTACCACATACTCCAGTTCCTTTCCAATACCCAGTACTCTATAAGGAGTCCCTTGTTTAATAAATGTGACACAGCCCCCTCCTCCCCCCTCTTTCCTATCTCGCCTAACTGCCTCATACCCATACATAACAAAGTCTAAGTGGGGTTTCAGCCATGATTCCTGAACACACAAAATGTCCGGTTTCTCCCTCCGACTGTCTATAAATTTCTTAAAATCCTGCCCATTAGCAATAAGGCTTCTTGCATTCCATTGTAGGATTAACATTATTAATAATATCATCCCACATTCGTTGTCTCTTGACTTGACTGTGCCTTGAGTTCATCATTTACTTCTTCCCATTTTAAACCAATCATACCCAAATGGTGTTCTGCAGCTATCACAATTACCCGAATCCTTTCAGTTTTAGATTTAATCTCATGTGTTGCATTTAGTACTCCAGTCATAAAGGTCACCAATTTCTTCTTCTCTATCCATGCTTTCTTCTTATCTTGCTGTTCTTTTTCTGCCACTTGTTCTTTGTTATATCCTCCCTCCTTATTCTGTTTTTCCTGTCCTGCCAACTTAACTGCCTCAGCATATGATATTTTTTCCTTCACCTTTATCTGTTGTACTTCCACCTCTTTTTTCATCATTTTACATCCCCAATAAGCTACGCTGTGATCACCTCCACAATTACAGCACTTTGGTCTCACTCCCTCTCCACATTTCCCATATTCATGCTCCCCACTACACCGAGCGCATCTTCTCTTTTCTTTACACACTTTGGCCACATGCCCAAATTTCTGACAGTTAAAACATCTCATAGGTTTTGGTATGTATTCCCTTACACTATATTTTATAAATCCAAAATATACCTCCTTTGGAAGCACCTTTTCCTCAAACTCTATCAATATGGTTTCAGTCTCCTTTTTCTCTATTCCCCTTGTCATTCTTTTCACATTTTTCACATTACTATTCCTCCCCTTCAAGTTCTCCTTTAATTCCCCCATATTAACACCGAGGGGAACCCCAGAGATCACCCCCTTGCTACCATTGAACCTCTGTTCTCCAACTCTTACAACCCTGGACACTTTGATTTTCCCAATAATAGTCATATTTTTTGCCTTCTCTACCTGCGCTTCCATCTTACATCCTATTACCAAGTTTCCATCTCCTAAAACTCTCGCATGATTTACTTCCCCAACTTCCCTCCTAATGATTTTTGTTAATCTAACTTCTTTACTCCCCCTTCCCCCTCGAATCTTACCACTACATTTATTAATCCTGTCTTCGGGACTTTCTCCTCACCTTCTCTTCCCTCGCTTTCCGATCCACCTGCACTAGATGTATTTTTCTTTCTTTTGCGACTTTTCGCCTTCTTGGCTTTACTACACCCCGCCTCTTCCCACTCACTCTCCCTCCTCTCATCTTCCCCACTTAACTCCATGCTGTTATTATCATCCGTCTCCCTCCCTGCCATCCTGTCAGAGTGTGTAAGGAACAGCGTAAAAATACCGTTCCGGACCTATACAGGCCGTCGATATTCTCACAACCGCTCCCCACAATACCCAATTTAAGAAGTCCCGATGTCCGCAAATCCTAAGTCAAACGTCGTTTTATTCCTAAAATGAAGTCAATCAATCAAAAAAACAAACGAAATGCCCAAAATGGCATTTTCAGCTCCTCTCCTCTCCCACTCTCACACCCGCCGCACTGCTCTCTGACCGAAACTGTGAAGGACCCGAAAGTAAGCCTGTCCCGGAAGAAGCTCAGCCTGGATCAAACCATCACACCATCTCACTTAAATTCTATTAATTAATCCAGTGTCTTTCATAAATTTAAAAAGCCATCTTTTCCCTCTTCCATTTGTCCCAATTTCTAAAATACTTTTAACTGATATTTCAGTCAAACCAATCTCCCTCATTTCTGCATACATCTCTTCTCTTTCTGTTGTGTATCTCCTGCATCATATAAATATATGCTGTACTGTTTCTGGTTGTTGACTGGAACAGTCAGGAACTGGACTTGTAACCGAAAGGTTGCAGGTTCGATTCCCAGGTAGGACACTGCCGTTGTACCCTTGAGCAAGGTACTTAACCTGAATTGCTTCAGTATATATCCAGCTGTATAAATGGTAAATGTAATAAGAAGTTGTGTAAGTCGCTCTGGATAAGAGCGTCTGCTAAATGCCTATAATGTAATGTTGACATTCCTGACATAACCCAGTAGGATGTTTCCCTATGACCTTCAGTGTGCTATTTAGGTTAGTATGACCAATTCTCATCCTAGTCATGATTACTTGCTCCTTCCTCTTCCATCCCCCTCCCCTGCTAAGGTCAACTGTACCATTTACTCTGCTCCTTAATGAATACAGGTGCCTCCCTTTTGTCTCCTGCTCCCAATACTTTTGCCACTCCAGCATTATCTCCTTCCACACAATGTTTTTCCCTTCAGCTTTGGAAAGATTTATATTTACATCTATGTTTTCCTTCTTCACAGCTTTTTTTTTGCCAATCTGTCCACTTTTCCATTTGTTGGAATACCTGTGTGTGCTGGAACCCACATAAATGAGACCTCAATGCCCCTCTTTGCTACTTCCTTGATTGCAAACAGAATCTTATAAATTAGGTCTTGCCTACTCTTAGATGTACCAATCCCTATCCTCTTGATAGCTGATACTGAGTCACTTCACACCAACACTTTATGAGATTGAATCTGTTCTGTCCAGTCCATTGTACTGCCATCAATATAGCATACAACTATACTGTAAATACATTCAGGAAGTTTGACATTCTTTTAAATTTCTCCACATTCCAGCCCTGGACTACAATAGCTGCTCCTGTAGCACCTGTTTCAGGATCCTTTGTTCCATCAGTAAAAATAAGAATGTGCTCTCTGTAGTTCTCTCTTACATGGCAATAATACTCATCTACCAGATCTAAATTTCCACTTTCTGACTTAGCCTGGTGCAATTCTAAATAAATTTTAGGAGCCTCTAGTATCCATAATGAAAGTGAAGGCCATAGCACTACAGGGCAAAATTCTTTGTTGTCTATCCCCATGTCCTTTGCCACTAATTCCCCAGTTCACCCAAAGCTTGATACCTGTGTCACACCTCTTTCCCAGCATGCCTGAATCACCTGTTTTGTTGGGTGACTATCCCCCTGTCCCTTCAGGTTCACCCAGTAGTTCGCTAATAGTTGTCTAAGCCGCAAACCCAATGGCATTTCCCCTGCCTCAACCTGAAGTGCACATATCAGAGAAGACCGCACAACCCCTGTGCATATCCTTAGTGCCTTAGCTTGGATTAAATCTAATCCAGACAGTACTGACTTAGAAGCAGACCCGTATACTACACTTCCATATTCTATTCTTGATCTGATTAAAGACACATACATTTGTTTTAGGGATGCTGTGTCTGCTCCCCATTCTATACCAGCTATGCATCCCATAACATTCATTACTTTTTTGCATTTTCCAATGGTTCTTATTACATGCTCCTTCCATGTTAATTTAGAATCAAAATACACCCCCAAGAACCGGAAACTTTTAACTTTCTCCAGGTTATTTCCATAGAGCTTCAGTTGGACATTCTCCCCAACGTTCCTTCTTGTAAAGAACATGATCTTTGATTTCTCAACAGAAAATCTAAAACCCCATCTCCTTCCCCAATCTTCTACCTGATTTATCCCTTCTTGAACTTTCTTGACTACATAATTCATATTATTCATATATACTTTTTCATAAACAACCATCATCTGCAAACAACGATCTCCCAATTCCTGGCTGAATGTTTGCAAATATATCATTTATCATTATAGTAAATAAAATTGGGCTTATCACACTCCCTTGAGGAGTTCCATTCTCCACCACACACTTTCTGGAAATTACTGATCCTATTTTAACTTGAATGCTTCTTCCATTTAAAAATTCCATAACCCAATTAAATATGCTTCCCCCTATTCCCATCAAATGCATCTTAATTAGAAGACCTTCTTTCCACAACATATCATATGCCTTCTCTACATCAAAGAATAAAACAACCACAATCTCTTTTTTAACTTGGGCTTTTCTCACCTCATCCTCCAGACATATTACTGGGTCACTAGTACCTCTTCCTTTTCTGAAGCCACTCTGATAGCTTGCCACTAATCCCTTTTCCTCCATAAGTGTAACGGGGCGTGACGTGTGAGGTAGGAGGAGCCAAACGCAGCAAGGGGATTCTTTAAGCCCTAAGGCCACTAAGGCGGGAAACCCCGCAGATAAGGGAGGAGACAAGACAAGGAACACACACCACAGCTACAGACCGGCTCACTGTTACATACCAAAGAGTAGAAGCACAAACGCCTGGTTTCACAACAAGAAACCCAAACAAGGCATAGGGAACAAAGAACTACTACCCCATACTTCTACGAGCTAAGTAACTAAAAAAACGAGCCGGAAATAACAAACGCCCTGTCTCGGAAACGAGACGCATAAGAACAGGCGAGTAGCATAATGGCACAAATACACACCAACGTACCGAAGCTACGAACCGGCACACTGTAACACGCAATTGTGTAGAAGCACAAACGCCTGATTTCACAGCAAGAAATCCAAACAAGGCGAAGGGGAACAAAGAACTGCTACCCCATGCTTCCATGTGCTAAGTAATTAAACGGCCAGCAATAATAAACGCCCTGCCTCAGTAATGAGGCGTAAGAATAGGCAAGTAGCATAAAAGGTACACATCAAACACACAACCAACAAACACTGAAAACTAATACTCATTTCAGTCAGGCCACTGTTGTTCAAATAACTTTATTGACATTATGAAACAATACATTTTAGGTTTGGCGGTATGGTTCTGTTCACCAAGCCCTCCCGCCTATCCACGCGAGCAAGCATGGGTATGGCGGCGAGGGCAGCTGCACAACCCCCATTAGGGTTATGCTAGAACAGAACCGCAGCACTGAGAATGGTTTTGACAGAATCCATTCAGTCAGTTATATGTATATATATATAAATGGCACTTAAGTGTCATTATCACAAGAATTTACAAGGAACCGGGCCTGAAACCCCGTAGAGCATGCCTAAGGCGACGGTGGCAAGGAAAAACTCCCTGCTGTTAGCAGGAAGAAACCTTGGGCAGAACCTGACTCTGAGGGGGAAGTCCATCCGCCGCTGACTGGCACCGGTTACTAAATGCTGATTACAGAATAGAAATTTGTAGACAGAACATATGAAAATGTCAATGTATAAGGAGCCGGTGAGGAAGACTGATTGAAGCCCGGCAGGTGCATCATAGCTGGGTACATGCATGGAGCTGGAGCCGACCGTCTGCTTCTGGAGAACGATGTTTGTTGATCTATAGCTATCGCTCCGGCGGATGCCGAAGCGGGAAGGAAAGAGGAAAAGAAATCAGTAGGCACTCGAAAATGTTAGTGATTCATGCAGGAGCGATATAGGCTAGGTGTATGTGCGCAATGGGAAACTGAAGAGGATGGAGCTGGGGTGGAGGGGGGGGGGTTTTGTGTGCAGCGGGTGTGCTGGCAGGGGATCCACCATGGTAGGGCGAGGCGGTTAAATAGACCGCCTTGTTATGTGAATGGACTGATGGGTGAATCGTCACTACTCAGCTGAGCTGTCAGCTGATTAACTATGGCCGGGTTTCACTCTCGTGACCTGCCTGAACTGACGCTATGCTCGATTTCAGTCAGGCCACTGTTGTTCAAATAACTTTATTGACATTATGAAACAATACATTTTAGGTTTGGCGGTATGGTTCTGTTCACCAAGCCCTCCCGCCTATCCACGCGAGCAAGCATGGGTATGGCGGCGAGGGCAGCTGCACAACCCCAAGAACAACCATACGCCAAGTGCTGCCAGCATGTGCACACGTGATGACCGTGCAACGACCCCTCGCCTTGGAGAAAGCCGATCTGTCCATCTGCTCAAGGATCCCCCAATACCACAACGATCAATGTCATGTGCACCAACGCCTGTTGGACTCCCCCGTGCGCCAGACGGAGTGCTGACCAACCCCATGAAATCCATGTGTAGTGGTGAAGAACAATGTGTGACCTTCTGGCTACCGATGAAACCATACTGTCCTTCAGCACAAGGTCCTTCTAACGTAACATGGATCAGTGGCTATGTGCACCAACGCCCGTTGGACTCCCCTGTGCCAGATGCAGTGCAAAATAACCCCAGGAAGTTCTACGTGTAGTGATAAAGAACGATGTGTGACCTCTGGCTACCGATGAAGTCATGCTGTCCTTCAGCACGAGGTCCTTTAACGTTACATGGATCAGTGGCTAAGTGTACCAACGCTTGTTGGACTCCCCCGTGTGCCAGAGTATAGTATGACTAACCCCAAGAAGTTTATGTGCAGTGATAAAGAACAATGTGTGACCTTCCAGCTACCGATGAAGCCATCCTGTCCTTCAGCACAAGGTCCTTTAACGTTACATGGATCAGTGGCTAAGTGTACCAACGCTTGTTGGACTCCCCCGTGTGCCAGAGTATAGTATGACTAACCCCAAGAAGTTTATGTGCAGTGATAAAGAACAATGTGTGACCTTCCGGCTACCGATGAAGCCATCCTGTCCTTCAGCTCGAGGCCTTTTAAACGTTACATGGATCAGTAGCTATGCGTACCAACGCATGTTGGACTTCTCCTGGGAGCCAGACATTGGATTACCCAGGGAAATTCTATGTGTAGTGGTGAATAACAATGTGTGACCTTTCAGCTACCGATGTAGCCATCCTGTCCTTCAACCCAAGGCCCCTTAACATTTACGTGGATCAGTGGCTTTGTGTACCAACGCCTGTTGGACTTCCATGGGAGCAAAACTAATCAGGGGAGTTCTAAGTGTAGTGATAAAAATTGTGTGACCTACCGCTCTCGGTCCTTCAAAATTACGTGGATCAGTGGCTATGTGTACCAACGCCTGTTGGACTTCCATGGGAGCAAAACTAATCAGGGGAGTTATATGTGTAGTGATGAAAAACTGTGTGACCTTCCAGCTCTCGGTCTTCTAACATTACGTGGATCAGTGGCTATGTGTACCAACGCCTGTTGGACTTCCATGGGAGCAAAACTAATCAGGGGAGTTCTATGTGTAGTGATGAAGGACTATGTGTGACCTTTCGGCTACGGATGAAGCCGGCATGCCTATGGGAGAAGCTCTTCATCCCTTCAGGTCACTGCCAATTAATATCATACCAACGCCTGTTGGTCTTCTCCCTGACGTCAGGGAGGATGCTGTGCGTAACATTGGCTTCATGGCACCCGTATGCCTAGGGCCATTCGAACTACTGGAGTTGTATTTGTAGTATATGTATATGTACCAACCACCTAAAAGTTATGTGAACTTTTCGGCTACGGATGAAGCCTGCATGCTTATGGGGAGAAGCTCTTCGTCCCTCAGGTCAATGCCAATTAATACCATACCAACGCCTGTTGGTCTTCTCCCTGACGTCAGGGAGGATGCTGTGCGTAACATTGGCTTCATGTCGCCCGTATGCCTAGGGCCATTCGAACTACTGGAGTTGTATTTGTAGTATATGTATATGTACCAACCACCTAAAAGCTATGCGTGACCTTTCGGCTACTGATGAAGCCGGCATGCTTATGGGGAGAAGCTCTTCATCCCTCAGGTCAAATGCCAATTAATACCATACCAACGCCTGTTGGTCTTCTCCCTGACGTCAGGGAGGATGCTGTGCGTAACATTGGCTTCATGGCGCCCGTATGCCTAGGGCCATTCTAACTACTGAAGTTGTATTGTAGTATATGCAAGAACAGCGCGAAGCGTGAATTTTTCATAACGCAAGTCCAAATCCAATTATGCATAACGCAATCCAGTCCAGGCGTCTACTAGCCTATTGATGAAAGGGACAGACGAGCATCCTTTGTTAATGATGTTGACGGTGGCTTGGTTGTCGCAATAGGCCAAAATTTGTTTCCTTGGCCAGCTGTTCCCATAGGATGCAAGCAACGATGATTGGGTATAGTTCGAGCAAAGCTATAAATTGAATATTGCGAGGCAGAGTTTGCAGCTCTTTAGGCCATGTTTCTGCAACCATAGTATTATAAACCCCCAAAAGCAATAGAAAGCGCTGCGTCGGTAAAGAATTTAAAAGTAACTGATGTTTCGACGTAGTCGTTATGAAAACGCAAGGCTTTAATCCAAGTGCGAATCTTCCAGCCCCGAAATTGGACCTCTTGCTCCGCCTACCCACTTGCTATAAGTTTAAAATCCATGAAAATCAACCATGCGTCGAGAGCATCATGTTGCATAATTAATTGAATTTTGCATCGCAAACGTTAAACGGTCTGAAATTGATGATTTAATAGCAACTCACCTTTTTTAATAGCTACCAGACATCATTTATTAATGCTTATTATACATTACATTCATTTATACCACGGCATTGTTGAATACTCGATTCTGATGGGGTCAATACATATTCCAAGGTTGTGCATTTATTTTCACCACTGCCTTTTAACGGTGTGTCTTTCGTCCCGCTCGTGTCTCGCTTGCTTTCAACTTGGCTATGAGCTAATTCTCGCAAGCATCACATTCGAACCTATGCTGTCCTTTAGTCCCCAGTTGTATTAAGAAAATTATGCATGTTTGGAAAATTCAAACATGAACACACTTATACGACCGAAAAACACTTCCGGTTTCGATATTTTACTTCCAGCGGTCAAAATAACTTTGGTCTAGCACTCCGCCAAAACGGGACGCACATCACTGGTTCTTTGCAGAGTGAAATGATTACACGTGTCACATACTGACTGATCTACGGTATTCGGGTTTCTGTAGTTTTCGCGAAAATCAATGTTATTCTTTCGTCCCGTGTTTCTTTCGTCCCGGTTCTCCCCTAGTAGTATCCACAAAAAACTACACGCGTAATGTTGCAATGTGAATTAGGGTTGTCTGCAATCAGTAGTATGCTAGGGTAAAATAGCCTACAAATCCCTGGCAATGATATAATTTAGCCGTAATAATGATGAATAGGCTACAACACTTAAATTCAACCTGAAAACTATTAGCTAGGTATCCGAGTAGGCTACGCAGATGCAGTAGGCTAGGCCTACAAGCGCAATTATGTCCCGATAAATTAAAATACCATGCAGGATACAGATCGGCCAACGCAATAACGTGCAAGATATAGAATGTATAATTACATACCAGGTTAACGGTAGGCCTAGTCTTCACATCATTACCGATTACACACGCAGAACTAGTTACGATAATAGTTGGAGCAGCAGTGCGTTAGGACGTGAACTATGTAGACTAATCATTTGTCGCATTTGTTTATTTATTCATTTTCTCCCCACTTACGTAACGTTATCAGCCTCCGTGAACGGCCACGAACCTCTCGTATCAGAAGCCAGCTCAATGATTAGCCTAGTCGGACCGCATCCACGAAATATCAGATCTTTTTTTTTTTTTGGTCTCCCACTTCCAGAACGAGGCAGCGAGTATACGAACATGACCAACCAATATTCCGGGGCAGGGTGTATGCTTACCGTTTAGGTTAGCCCAAGGATCATATAAAGGTTACCGTGCGTTTTATGCCTCTGAAGCCAATATAGTCTGTTAATGTCAGCTAGCAATCCTGTTGGAAGGTTTCGAATACGAGCAATAAGGTCCGGGTTACACGACAAGACACACGCTTTAAATAGCCAGCTTACGCAACGTGAATATAGCCCTTCCTTGTCCGGGAAATGTTATTTGAATATCGCCAGTTTCCATAGCGGACCATAAGCTTAAACGATACTTGCAGTCACTTAGCTTTAGCAACAAATTCAGGAATCCTATTCGTTTTCGCTGACAGTGTGCAGTCATGCATGCAGGGAAGCAGGTTTGGAATAACCGAATGTTATTTGAATATATCGCCCTTTTCTTTTGTCTAACAGACCATAAAACTTAAGAATACAGAGCTTGACATCACTTAGCTTTTACGTAGAATTTTGCAGGATTCCGATTCTTTTCCCCCGGCGTGTAGTAGAACAAGCAGGATGTGCAGCGTAGAAGATGGTTTTGTGTGCAGGTTTTGTGTGCAGCGGGTGTGCTGGCAGGGGATCCACCATGGTAGGGCGAGGCGGTTAAATAGACCGCCTTGTTATGTGAATGGACTGATGGGTGAATCGTCACTACTCAGCTGAGCTGTCAGCTGATTAACTATGGCCGGGTTTCACTCTCGTGACCTGCCTGAACTGACGCTATGCTCGATTAGTATAGGAGGAGGCGAAGGAACAGATATAACGTTCCGTGGCTACTTCCATAAGCTAGCAGTCACATGCAGAACATAAAGGGGTAAACACCCGATCTCCCAGGAGGAAGAAACATTTTACAGGCGAGCCGACGAAGCACCGCAGTCCCATAACTTTACTAGCAGAATGACTAGCTTAAATAGAAAATAAACGCCCTAGACTCTCAGTAAGGGGAAATGAAACGAGGCGAAGGAACCGATAATAAATGTTCCAAGGCTTATATGGAGGCTCGCAGTCACACGCAAACATGTCCTCAACATCGCCCAATCTTCCTACAGGAAGACATGCACCGACAGACGTAACAGAAATACAGTTCCGAACAGAATCGTCAAACTCCATATACGGATAAAAGCACAAGACACGCACCGACAGACGTAACAGAACTACAGTTCCGAACAGAATCGTCAAACTCCATATATGGATAAAAGCACAAGACACGCACCGACAGACGAAACTGAACTACAGTTCCGAACAGAATCGTCAAACTCCATATACGGATAAAAGCACACAGGGGCGAGAGGACAGTTGCACCGGAATTATCGGCTATCTGACTAGCGCAAGCTCAAACACTAATACAAGCCCTGCCTCTCAGTATGAACAAATGAAACATACCAAGGCTACTAACTGGCTCCCTGTAACACGGAAATGAGTAGAAGCTAAAACGCCAGGTCTCTCAGCAAGAAAACCAATCACAGGCGAAAATGGAACAAAGAACTGCTACTCTATACCTCTACGAGCTAAGTAACTAAAGAGCCAGCAAGAAATAAGCCCTGCCTCAGCAATGAGATGCAAAAGTAGGCGAGTAGCTCAAATGGTACGGATAACTCACAGCCAACAATACACCACAGTACAAAACAATAAACAAACACAATGAACAATTAATCTCGAAGCCCCGAATGAAGGAAACGGAAGGTTTATATAGCTCACCGGCAACCATGTACAGCTGTGCAACGTAGATGGGACTTCTTCGCGAGAAGAAGGAACGGAGTCAAAACTCCACCAACGAAGCAGCGCCCACTTGTGGCGACCCAGGAACACGACCGCAAGGGAAAAAGGTCACAAACCATGACATAAGGTGCGTTACTCTTTCATTTACCAGACGTTCCATTAACTTACCTATATGTGACGTAAATGCTATTGGTCTATAATTTATTGGATTGCTTGCATCTTTCCCTGGCTTTCTAATAGGGCCAATAACCGCCTCCTTCCACCCTGTAGGAATCTTCCCTTCCTCCCATACTTTATTATATAATTTCAAAAGCTTCTGAAGCCCCTCATCACTCATGTGTTTTAACATTATATAACAAACTTCATCTTTCCCTGGCGCTGAATTTTTACACTTAGCCAATGCCCTCTTTAGCTCACTCAGGGTGAATGGGACATTGTACTTGTCCACTGTGGTGTCTTTCCTCTGTAGGATTTCAACATACATTTTGTACCTTCTCTACCCTTTCTCTCTTCCTCTGACAAATTGCAAGAACTGTGCACCCTACTAAGTGTATTTACCATCAATTCTGCTTTCTGTCTATTTGATACAGCAATCTGCTCTCCATCTTCTTAATCATCCCCCATATTTCCCCTATAGGAGTTGAATTTCCAATTGTATCACAAAAATCCCTCCAGTATGCTCTCTTTGTTTGTCTTATTGTCCTCCTCACTACTGCCTGTAGTTGTTTATACTCAATCATGTGCTGGTAATTATGAGTTCTTTTTAATATTCTAAAAGCTCGATTCCTGTTCTTAACTGCTTCCTTACATTTATCATCCCACCATGGCACTGCCTTTCTCTTAAATCTTCCTTTACTTTTAGGTATAGCGGCCATTGCAGCCATTCTTATACTCTCTACCATTTCCTTTGCATAAGACTCAATGACTCTTTCTTCTTGGATCAATCTTACATATGTATCACTTTCTTCCATAAACCTTTCCCAGTTTGCCTTCTCAAAAACCCATTTTCCATTTCTGTTTTCTACAATCGGGGATATATTGACATTAATTTTACATATACTATACGGCAGTGTAGTATAATGGTTAAGGAACTGGACTTGTAACCGAAAGGTTGCAGGTTCGATTCCCAGGTAGGACACTGCCGTTGTAAGGTACTTGAGCAAGGTACTTAACCTGAATTGCTTCAGTATATATCCAGCTGTATAAATGGATAAATGTAATAAGAAGTTGTGTAAGTCGCTTGAAGGGTTGTTTCTCCTGACAAATTTTCCTATTGAACTCTATGGAAAAATAAGTCAGGAGAAGAAACCCTTCAAGTTATCCATCCATATCTACTATATTTCTGGCAGCAGAGTGATGGTTTAAGGCTTGTTTGATACGTCAGACCCTTGATGACTTAGAGCCATTTAGCCAACCATGTGTTCCACACTGTTCCAGTGTAATTTAAAGCTAAATCTAGTCCCACCCCCCAATTCCCATAGAGATCCATTCAAATGCAGAGAGGTTATAGTATTGCTTCGAAGAGTACCTGGGAATAAGATATCAGGAGTCTTTTGATATCCTTTCATACAGAATCATGATGGCATTACCTGTTTACCTGTGGAATACCTGTTTACCACAGAAGTTGTTTGAGAGAATGGCAAGAATGTGCAAAGCCGTTATTAAGGGTGGCTACTTTGAAGAATCTAAAATAAAAGACTTTTTTTTATTTGTTTAACACTTTTTTGGTTTTTTCATAATTTAATTTGTGTTATCTCATAGTTTTGATGTCTTTACTATTGTAAAATGTGGAAAACAGTAAAAATAATGGAAAAAAACCTTCTATGTGTGTCCAAACTTTTGACTGGTACCGGCCTTCTCCGATAGTTACGGGAAAGGTTAAAAGTTATGGGTCAGATCAGATGTCGCCACGAAGTGCGTCCCACGACTGAACAAAACCTTCCGTGCTACTGTACTTCCATGCTCCAGAGTGCGCACTCGGGAGCACGGTAGTGCGGAGCATGGAAGTATGCGGTTTCAGACACAGCCATTGATTTGCCCTGGAGCCATGCTCCCATGGTGGCCCTGATAGTGTTAGACAGCCACCTGCTGGAACATTAAGGTATTGCAGAGCTTGGGCGACAATGCATTACTTGCTCTCCATGAAGAGGTGTGAGAATTGACAGGGCCACCCACACGGTGCACCTAGTCACCTGGAGTTCCAAACATTGCTGAAGGTGCAGGACAAGAACATACCAAGAAACAAAAAAAGAATAGACTTCCATTATCCAATGATATGCTTTGACATGGTCCACAATAGTGGCGCTGACGCTATTTGATATGTTTGTTGCTCTTGGAATCCTTGCACACCTCTCACACGCATGCCTCTTTTCCCCACAGGTTCCATTGTTGTCCCCTTGACTGTGCCTCTGCAGAAAATCTGTATTGCTTTATCTTAAAGATGTCTAAAATTTCTGCACACCTTGGTCGTGGAAAAACCTCTGGACGTCTCTTAAAATAGAAAAACGGGTGTCACTCAATGAATTGAAAAACCTGTTAAACGGTAATTTTTGTGGAATAATACAAGTGTTTCTGAGATATTTCCCACTCTGAATTTTGTATATGGTGAGCACCATAATTCATTGGACAGTGACACATTTTTTGTTATTTTGGTTCTGTACTCTAGCACGTTGAGTTTGAAAGAATACAATGACAATGAGGTTGAAGCTTTAATTTGACGGTATTTTCATCCATATTGGATGAACCGTTTAGAAATGATAGAACGATAGATTCTATCATTTGATAGATTCAGAATTAGCGTATATTTTTTGGAATTGGGGTTTGTATACTAAAAACATTAAATATCTTTTCTTTGTACTGTTTTCAATTACAGTGTTTCTCGATTGCTTAGACACATTTTTCGAAACTAAGCTCCATTTCTCAAAACACAAATCCAAAACTGCACACTCAACTCCTCAAACGTCAAATTTCCAGGTGAAAACCTAACTCTCCACTCAAAACCATTTCCTCTTGCTGAAAAACCAAACTTTGCTTTCACACATCACACAATAGTCCAGAAAAACACACACACTACAACATAGTCTTAGACACTGCGGAGATCAATTCATAACACTGCCACAAAAACCTAAGATGAATAATGTTGCTTCTGGTTCTCCCCCACAAAACCTCTTTACGTGATAAACACAATAGACAAAAATGTTTACTTTTTTTATTCATAATGTATTCTACAGTACAACTTCCAATCAATACAATGTTAAAGGATGAAAAGGGTACTGTAAACGCAGTAAAAAAAAATGAAGAAAAAAATATATAAAACATAAAAAAATACTGTAATAGAAAATAATTTACCACAGCATCCCCACCGTGGATTACTGGCAAATACAGAAAATATTTTACTCTGCTACTGCCACTGCATCACGTCTCTGGTCTGGGTCAGGCCAGAGAACCTCATCTACATCACATGCTATATTGGCCCTTGCCAGGCAGCGGGGGAAAAAACGCCTCGTATGCCTAATCCACCCCTGGCATGCATCTACTGTTATGTCTAAACATGCCTCCTCCATGGCCTGGAGAAGGTGAGCACGAATGTAGGGGCCTCTGTCATACACCTTTTACTGCCATGCCGGAAAAAAACTCCTCTATGGGGTTGAGGAAGGGGGAATATGCTGGTAGAAAGATATTGCTGAACCTGGGCTTATTGGTGAACCAGTCACGAACTAGAGCAGCCCGATGGAAACTTACATTGTCCCAAATGACAATGTAGCGTGGCTGCGTGCGTGCGTGCGTGCGTGCGTGCGTGCGTGCGTGCGTGCGTGCGTGCGTGCGTGCGTGCGTGCGTGCGTGCGTCTGACAGGGGTAGCAGTTCAGCAGAGGGCGTGTGCTCTTGGCCTTGATGACCTTGTCCTTCCGCATGCCCTGGCTGAGATGACGACATCTGCTCTTTCTCACGCCTCTTATAGAGTCACCTGCATGTCAGGACCACATTCACATCCTTCAGCCTTCCAGGGGCCAATGGGGTGAACGCCATTCTAAAAACACTAGAGATCCATTCAAATGCAGAGAAGTTATAGTATCGCTTGTAAGAGTACCAGAAAATAAGATTTCAAGAGTTTTTTGATATTGTAAATACCCTCAAATTAAAGCTGACAGTCTGCACTTCAGCCTCATTGTCATTGTATCTTTTAAACTCAAAGTGCTAGAGTACAGAACCAAAATAACACAAAATGTGTCACTGTCCAATTAATTATGGTGCTCACTGTATGAATTATTCTTATGCGGTCCTGGAAAAGCTCAGGACCAGTTCCCTCTAAAACGTTTTACAGCTCGACAGAAGATTTTTGACCCCATAGTTTATCTCAGCCGTATAAATTGAAACGTTTGCACCCAAATACGTGAGTAGGGTGTGAGGCCTGAAGGCTCAATTAGTCTAAGCAAACATTGGTCTCAGCAGAAAGTCTTGCAATTATTCAACACCTTCAGCAGTATCAGTTCCCTATACTAGAAAAATTTTGGCTCCTTCTTACTCTTAAGAAAAATGTAGCAAAACATGTAACTTCTCACCCAAACCACAAAGATCACACAAAGGCCTCTCAAAATTCCATATTTGTTGTTCCAATAATCCCTCAGTCCAGCAGAAGCTAATTACATTGATTGCATGGAGCTATTAGATATATTGGTGTGACGACCTCATTCCCGTCCTGTTGTTTCCCGTGTTTTCCTTCTCCCCCTGTTTCAGGTTTGTCTCTCCCTAGTCTGTTTTCCCCGTTGCTGCAGGTTGGGCGTGGTTTCATATCTGTGTCACTCTGTTTCACTCCACTCTTTTCAGCCTATCCCATTTCCCCGTTTTCGCATGCATTCCACTCTTCAATCTGTTAATCACTCTTGCATACATTCGCGCGCGGCACATAATTGATACCAATTAAATGTTGTATTTAGTCACCCGGTGTTCTCTGTCCTGTGCCAGTTTGTTAACGTTTGTAGTCTGAAACCTCTGGTCCTGTCTGGTTCTCTGTCTAGTTTCCTAGTCATACAGTTTAGTTCTGTTTCGGTGTTAACTCACCCTGCTAACCTATTAAGTCCTAGTCTGTTCAGTCTGAACGGCATAACCCGCTGTTCATTATTCTGTCTCACTAACCACCTTTATCTGCTTAAAGTCTGCCAGTCTGCAGCTGTCCGTGAATCCCTGCCTGTGTTGCGGTTTCCCTGCCTTCCACCTGACGTTTGTGCATGCAGCTTGGGCTTCTGCTATTCCACCCTGCGGCGGTCCCCGCTCACAACCAGTGCTGCGGTGCTGTTGATGTGCTGTCGCTCCTGCCTCTGCTGTCACTGCCGCCCTGCTGTTGCCGTGCTGCTACTGCTGTCCTGCCCGGGCTCCGCTGCACTGTCCTGCTCTCCCGCTCCCGCTCATCCCCTGCTCCAAACAACCCGGTTATCTGTTGCCATCATCACCCCTGACTTTCCCTGCTCCCTCTGCTCCCGCACATTCATAACTGGACTGTCTGTATTTATTGTTCTCCCTACGCTTCAGGAGTTTAGTTCGAAGCCTAATTTATTGGATGCTTAGTGCTCCCACTCTCTGTCCTGTCCATCAAGTCCAGTTTCGGCTTGCAACAATTCCGGTGTGACCTGTCAAGTCCAGCTCTGGCTTGGAATTTCTACTGCCTTTGCCTTTCTCCCCATGCTCAGGACTGCCCTGAGCATAAATAAATATTGAGTTTTTGCATTCCTGTCTCCTTGTCGTTGCATTTGGGTTCAGTCCTCTTCCGGGGTCGTAACAATTGGAACTGAATTGTATACTCAATGTCAACAATACAACATAACAGCACTTCTTTTATATTTTTTGTTATCAAGTGACTTGTGTTTTCAGGACCCTATGAGATGCTAGATGACTTTGAAATAGCCTACAGACACCTGCAATTGTAACCTACTTTGCAGCAGCAAGCAGGGGTGCGTCCCAATATATTCTTCACCTCCTTTCCTCCACTCCCCCACTACCACTCCTCTCCTACCCGGAAATATGCAAAACTGCCTGAACGTTTCAAGTACAAGTAATTGCATGTACAGTATACAATGTACCTGACATTGCGGTTTGCGTCAAGACATTAATGAATATGTAACCTTTAATACTTAATTAAGATGTAATTAGCAACATTAGATTAAAACACAAAGATCGGTTTCCGGGGCACAGAGGAGAGTAGTGTAGTGGAGGTAGTGGAGGAAAGGAGGGTGCTTTTTTTGAGTATTGGGACGCACCCAAGGTGTCGGCATCTTTCAGGCTCAGTTATTGAATAATCATGCAATGGGGATAGAGAGAGCACAAAGATGTCACTTAAAGGGGAAACTATATGGTTGTTCTATGAGAAACCGATTGGAATTTCAGTCATTTATAAGTGTCTTGTGAGAACCATTTTGCTTGGTATGTGAATCCTACAGCATGCCAAACACTGTCCCATGGGGTTCCTTTGAAAACATTTGACTTTTTCTTGAAACCGTCATATGAATTTCCATCTCCAGCTACATACACATGATAACAAACAAACTGGGTGTTTATAGTTATTGCTTTTTCAGTGTGTCTAAAGTTGATTTCTTTATATGTGGGATGATAAATTATGTTAATATCCCAGTGTATCTGGGCTATTTATAACCAGTGCTGGTCCCTATTACTGCAATGCAAGTGAGACAACAACAAAAAAAACACCTGTATTGATCAGTCAGTCTACTGCAAGCATTTTTAGCAATGCAATACTAAAACAGATGCTAAGTAACCTCAACAGACTGATCAATGTGTCCCAAATTAATGCAGGTACGTGCTCTTAGACAGCAGTGCACTGTAGATAATGAGTGGGGGTTGCCCAATACCCCCACCCCTCCCCCTGGGGGTAGTTTCCCGCCTTCGACTCATGGGTTGGGTTGTTACTGTTACCACTGACGTAGCGCAGTTTCTGTGCAGTTTCAGTCACTTCCCCCAACATCCCATTAAGTAGGGTTCCGCTACTGTCCCCTTCTCTGTGTATTTCCACTTGGAAAATTCTCACGATAATCAAGCTGTAGGGTTAGTATTTTTGAACGTTTTCATGTCTTCAAAAATTATTGCCTCCTTAATACACCTGCCCTTTAACACAGAGTTGATATCTTCTGTACATGTTCAATGGGCAAATGCATATCTGGACACAATAACTGGGTGGAGACCAAAGATAAGTAGCTTTCTAAAGTGACAAGTTTGTCAGCCGCCTCTCTTTATAATGGGGAATGAGTAAGCACTATACTAATTCCGTGCCCTTACACACAGTAACTTTTGGTTTCCAGCATTACTAGATCCTAAGTAAATAAGTTGATCATTTTGGGCTGTAGAAAATTTGAATGACCTAATATATTTTTCTCCTATGTTTTTTAGACAATGTCTGCGTCCAATGTCTGGGCAACATTTAGTGAATGAAATGGCAACATTTACCCTATGAATGATTTAATCTCTACAGGAAAGTGAAGTCTAAAATTAGGTTTAAACTTAATAATTTTTGAGTGCAACAGGAAGTTTTGCTTCTCGACAACAATTCTGTATGTATCTCAGTACACTACATTTGTTAAAGTATCTGCCTAAAAGGATATTTTTTCTTTATAGCCCCAGCAATTATGCACTGTGTCATTAAAATTGTTTAGGCTACTGGTTATTGGTATCTCAGACACATAGTGGAACATCACATAACAATTTACCATGCAGACATGCGTTAAATTAATTTGTGTAGGCCTATAGCTTGTATCTTATCTTTTTCTTTTTTTACCGACAGCTGCACAATCAACAGCGTTCCCTTTGACTACATCTAGACATTTTCATCGCATTCCTGAAAGATATTATTTGTATGCTATTTAAAAAATTGTTTCAAATGTTTTTCGTGAGCACTTCTTTAGTCTAGTGAGCAGTCGCATTAAACTAGGCTATATTGTAGCAATAATTAATTATAAATTAATTGTTCTCCCTATGTGCAATAGCTATAGGCTACAGAAAAGAGGTAGGTCTATAACGTTCTTGAAAACGTTCGGCTAAGAGGGTAGGGTTTAAAGTTCCCCACCTGTCAAGCACTACTTCTCTGTGGTCTCCGCCCTGCGATTACATTTCCCAGAGTATGTGTCTGGCAGAAGATGGGCTATAAGTACGCAGCTACTGCCGAACTCGCATCATCACAGTGAATTAAACAAGCCTGCAAGGTGGAGTAGCCTATATTCCTTTATCTGCGTTTCGCGTTCCATTCCACTCAAAGGTTATAAGCACAAGCTATAGCCTGTATTAGTTTTACAGATAGACGCGAATGGTGTTTCGCGTTGTTCGGTCAGATTATTGAAATTGAGAGGGAACGACCGCATCTGTCTGAAGGAGAGAAGACACGTAGGCTAAGGAGTTACTGGAGCGGTACCAGTGGTGATCAAAATGAATGAGACGGACTATCAACTACATCTTGTTGAATATGACTTTGAGCGTAGATTTGATGAAAGAGTCGCAATCGAATGGATGCAAGAAAATTGGTGAGAAAAGCACTTGGATGGGACACTAATTGCGTTTCCTAAACTAAATCCGTATATGGGCTACCCGCAAGGTGTGGTCGCTTAGGTGGTGGTCTCTATAATCAGTCAATCCGTTTTCTATACAATTATCATGGGATATATTTTGGGTTACTATATAACTATGGTATTTCTGGGCCTATTTGTGAATTTTATCACCGTGGTAAAGATAGCTTGCAGTTCGATATTCAAGTTCGATATTCATATTCGGTAGTTAATACATTTTTTTCCTAAGACAAAACGTTAAGAACATAATTGCGTTGATTTGTGAATTCATCACGGATGTTTTTTTTTTGTTTTTTTTTACTCAACTCTTCCGTTTCAATTGCCGTTATGTGGATTCATTTTAAAAACCTCATAATTTCATAATTACATTACATTACATTACATTTATTTAGCAGACGCTTTTATCCAAAGCGACGTACAGTAAGTGCGTACAGAGACATCATTGGAATTGGAATTACATCTGCGGTCAGGCCAGCCTCCACTTCGGAAAAGACGGTCAAGCCAGCCGCCGCGAATTTATTTGGTTCGCAATATACTAGGCATTCTACGGTAAGCGTGTAAGAATTGATTTCAAAATAAAAGTAAAGTTCTTCTAAATTCAGATTGATATTAAAAGGAAACCGCCTGTTTTCACGGAACCATTTCTCTTCAAAATGATAGAACACCTCAGAGTGTCACTCAGGTAACCTCAGGACATTCTGATGTGGAATTTCAAAATTAAAGCCCTCTAAAATGTCATATAAGAGCTTAGCTTCACAGTTTACAATTTCTACAGCTTTCATCTACAAATTATGCTTTCACAAGACCAGCAGAGCTACTGCAAATGCTACTACCTCAGAGTGTAAAGGGAATGGAACTAATATGATGATGCAGCTTCCCAGTTTAATCCAAGCCCATTTGGCCACCTCTAAACACCTTAAAGCAGCTTGCCTTGTCCTGAGATTGTCTGAGTGACACTCTGAGGTGTTCTTCTATCATTGTATAGTGAAATGGTTTTGTGAAAACAGGCAGTTTCCTTTTAATATCAATCTGAATTTAGAAGAACAACAGCTCTTATATGACATTTTAGAGCGCTTTAATTTTGAAATTCCACATCAGAATGTCCTGAGATTGCCTGAGTGACACTCTGAGGTGTTCATCTATCATTCTATAGTGAAATGGTTTTGTGAAAACAAGCGGTTTCCTTTTAATATCAATCTGAATATAGAAGAAACACAGCATTTATATGACATTTTAGAGGGCTTTAATTTTGAAATTCCACATCAGAATGTCCTGAGTTTACCTGAGTGACACTCTGAGGTCTTCTTCTATCATTGTATAGTGAAATGGTTTTGTGAAAACAGGCGGTTTCCTTTTAATATCAATCTGAATTTAGAAGAACAACAGCTCTTATATGACATTTTAGAGGGCTTTAATTTTGAAATTCCACATCAGAATGTCCTGAGGTTACCTGAGTGACACTCTGAGGTGTTCATCTATCATTGTATAGTGAAATGGTTTCGTGAAAACAGGCAGTTTTCTTTTAATATCAATCTGAATATAGAAGAAACACAGCATTAGAGGGTTTTAATTTTGAAATTCCACATCAGAATGTCCTGAGGTTACCTGAGTGCAACTCTGAGGTGTTTATCTATCATTTTATAGTGAAATGGTTCCGTGAAAACAGGCGGTTTCCTTTTAATATTAATCTGAATATAGAAGAACTTTACTTTTATTTTGAAATGAATTCTTACACGCTCTTACCGTAGAATGCCTAGTATATTGCGAACCAAATAAATTCGCTGCGGCTGGCTTGACCGTCTTTTTCGAAGTGGAGGCTGGCCTGACCGCAGTGTTTAATCGATATAAATTGTACATTTTTGACGAATGTGTCCAAGTCCATTACTGCACTATTACACTACTCACAAAAAGTTAGGGATATTCGGCTTTCGGGTGAAATTTCAGGATGAACCTAAAATGCACTATAACCTTTACAGGTGAAATTAATTTGACCTTCTCTAAACTTTTGAATGCACATGTCCAACTATTCAATGTTTCAGTACTTTTTGCACAACTTGCTGTTCTCTAACAAGGAGCTGAACGGCAAAATTCACAACAGGTGTTTGATCCATGAATCGACCAATAAATTTCCTGGTTCAATTAGAATTGGTATTTAAACAGTCCTCTTCATCATGCTGTTCACATTTTGACATCATGAGACCAAGACGACACCTAACAATTGATCAACAGTACCTCGCCATTGCGAGGCTTCAAACAGGATGTTCTCAGAGGGAAGTGGCCACTGAGCTTAGAGTGTCACAGAGTGTCATCAGCAGGTTGCAACAGAGATACAGAGAGACTGGAAGAGTCACAGAAAGGCATAGAAGTGGACGTCCTTTGGCCACATCCCACACTGATGACCGCTTCATTGTGAACAGTGCCCTGCGGAACCGGATGATGAATGCCACTCAACTCCAGGCACATTTAAGGGAGGTGAGAGGCACCCAAGTGTCACGTCAGACCATTCGAAACCGTTTACATCAGCGTGGTCTGCGTGCTAGACGACCTGCAAGGGTACCTGACCACACCACCAGGCACAGGCGTCATCATCTTGCATGGGCCAGGGAGCATTTACGCTGGACGAGGGACCAGTGGGCCTCAGTGCTGTTCTCTGATGAGTCGATTCACGTTGAGCAGAAATGATGGCCGCCAACGATGTTGGAGACGTCAAGGAGAGCGCTATGCATCAGCCACTGTTGTCACCAGACGACCCTTTGGTGGTGGCGGTGTTACAGTGTGGGCAGGTGTGTCTAGTCAATACAGAACTGCCCTACACTTTGTGAATGGTACAGTGACAAGCCCATACTACCTGAATAACATCATTAATCCAGTCATTGTGCCCCTGCATGAACAACACAGGCCTAATTTCATCTTCATGGACGACAATGCTCCAGCTCATCGAGGTCGCATCATTAGGGAAAGGCTGCTGGAGACTGGGGTACCTCAAATGGAGTGGCCTGCACTTTCTCCAGACCTGAATCCCATAGAAAACCTATGGGATCAGCTGACTCACCGTGTAGAGGCTCGTAACTCTGTACCCCAGAACCTCAATGACCTGAGGGCCGCCCTTCAAGAAGAGTGGGATGCCATGCCTCAGCAGACAATAAGTCGACTTGTGAACAGCATGAGACGTCGTTGTCAAGCTGTAATTGATGCTCAAGGGCACATGACAAGTTATTGAGACATTGACATTTTTGTTGTGGTATACCCACCACTGTTGTTGGCTTTTGTTTCAATAAATTGTTTGAGATGAGGAAATCACCATTGCATGCTTCTACTTAAATGCCCTACTTTCATGATACGTATAATATCACTGTAGCGTGAACTTACATTTTCCATAAATTTCACCCGAAAGCCAAATATCCCTAACTTTTTGTGAGTAGTGTATATGGGTTTGATTAAATTTAAAAAAAAAATCTATTTACTCAGTCGAGGTGGCCAAAAAATTGTAACTCAAAGGCTATAACTTGACTGAGGTGAGCACTCTCTCAACCTGCTACCGAGCTTGCCAAATTCCCAGCATCCGTAGGCTACAGGCTCAGGCAGTCACATCTCAGACCACAGAAGGGATCGTTAAGAGACGTAACATTTTGAACGGTACAAATGGACAATTGGGCTTTTGTGTCTTGTAATGTAACGTTCCGTTCCCTTCCTGTCCGTTTTCCGGGTTTTCCTGTTTTCCCTCCGTGTCATGTTGGATTCCTTTGTCCGTGTTTTCCCTGCTGCTGCAGTCTGGGCGTCTTCCTCTGTCTTGTTCGTTTTATTGTCACTTTTGTTTCCGCCTATCGCTCTCCCTACTCGTTGCATGCATTCCTCACCTCTGTGTTTTGCAATCACTCCCGGTTAATTATCACACCTGTTTCTCATTCACTCTTTCATTCCCTGCACTATTTAAACCCCTGGCTGGTTGCTAGTCGGCGCCAGTTCGTTAACTAACCTACTTTGTCTATGTCTTGTCACGCTTCTGGTCCGGAGTTTTTGCATTCCGCTGTGTTTAATCTGTTCACCTGTTCTGCGGTTGGTAGCTATCTTCCCGTAACATTCGCTGTTGCATGCTACTTACTTGTCTCCCTTCAAATCTCCAGACGCCGTGGTTCCAGCCTCCCTGTAGCAGTGTTTGTCTTCCCTTTATGTTGTGTGAGTGTGTTGCGGTACTCCCACCTCCAGCTCGGGTATAGATCCGCTGTCTAATCTGCCTGGCTATCTCTCGCTGTTGTTCCTGTCCGGCCGTAGCTACCTCCTGTACTTCGGTTACGGTTCCAGGATCCCTGGAGTTCAGCCGGCTCCGACGAGATCTACCCAAGCTACACCTCACCTCCCAGCTCCGTCGGGTTTTCGCCAGCTTACCCTGGCTGTCGACTTAACCTTCATTGAAACCTCCCAGTCGTTACCCTGTCTGTAGTACCCTGCTGCTAACCTCTGCTTTGTACCCTCTAACTCAAGTTGTTAACCCGGTCCAGTTCCTGTTCAGTCCCGGAGTGAGATACTCCGCCAAAGTAAAGTCCAGTTTCGGCTTGGAACATTCGCGCCGTTCCAGAACCTGCACCAGAGTGAATTCTCCCGGTCCAGTTCCAGTCCAGTCCCGGTGTATAGCCCACCATTCCGTTAAAGTCCAGTTCCGGCTTGGAACGTATTCCGTTCCAGCACCCGTTTCCTGAGTGGACCTCCCGGTCCAGTTCCAGTCCAGTTCCTGTCCAGTTCCGGCTTGGAACGTATTCCGTTCCAGCACCCGTTTCCTGAGTGGACCTCCCGGTCCAGTTCCAGTCCAGTTCCAGTCCAATTCCTGTCCTGGGCCAGTCCTGTTCCAGTCCAGTTCCTGTCCAGTTCCAGTCCAGTTCCAGTCCAGTCCCTGTTTCCAGTTCCGGCTTGGAACAGTAGGGCACTCCCTGCAGCTAGTCCGGCTTGGACTTCCAGTCCTGCACTCCTTTCGGTTCCGGCTTGGAACCCACCTTGTTTTCAAGTCCAGCTCCGGCTTGGAGCAGTCCGTGTAGGACTTTATTTATGTTCTGTGTATTAACCTTGTTTTCCTTTCTGTACAGCTTTGGGACTACCCCAACGCTTAATAAATATTCCTTTTATTTGAATCTGCCTCCTGGTCGTTGCACTTGGGTTCATCCCGTATCAGGATCGTAACAGAACGAACTGGCCAAAAACATGGACCCAGCCGACCTGGAACAGATTTGCCACGCCTTCTCCTGCCAAACTGCGGTCAGCGACCAACAGGGCCGTCGTTTGGATGATGTCTTGGAAGTACTAAGGGGCATCACGGAGCAGGTAGCTCAACTTTCGCTTCACCAGCCGCTACCGCGGATTCCTGTGGGCCCAATTCCTCCCGCTCCTGAACCACCTCCGGAGGCTCCGGCTCCCACTTCGAGTCGGGAGCCCCGAGTACAACACCCCGAGTTATATCGCGGGGGGTTGGGGAGATGTCGTGAATTTCTAATGAAATGTGACATAGTGTTCCGCATGCAGCCCACCTCCTTCGCCTCAGACTCCTGCAAGATCGCGTTCATCATGAGCAGCTTGGGAGGAAGTGCCCTGGAGTGGGCTACATCTATCTGGGACAGCCAGGCTCTGTTATGCAGCAACTTTGCAGCCTTTACCGCTGAGATGCGGCGCGTGTTTGATCACCCTACCTGCGGGCGAGATGCTACTCAACGTCTGCTCCAAGTTCGTCAAGGCAATTGCAGCGTCGCAGAGATGGCCATTCAGTTTCGCACCCTCGCCGCGGAGTCCGGATGGAATGACACCTCCCTTCAGGGGGCTTTCCGCCAAGCTCTTAGCGAGGAACTCAAGGACCAGCTTGCTACTCGGGAAGAGTCCAACTCCCTTAATAGTCTCATTAGCCTCGCCATTGCTATAGATAATCGTCTTCGTATCCGGGCCCGTGAGCGGGGAAAGAGCTCCGGGCGTCATCTACCCTCCGACACTCCTAACGTTCGTCAACACTCCTCTGTCTCTGGATCTAGGGCATCGACTGGTGTCTCCGAGGAGGAGCCTATGCAACTGGGCAGAGTTTCGGTCGACCCCGAGGAGCGCCAACGCCGTCTTCGCACTAGGTCCTGCTTTTACTGCGGCAAGCCTGGCCATCAGATCGCCTCCTGTCCTATTCACCCAAAAGAATGGGCTCGCCAGTAAAACTGGGCGTACTGACGAGCCCCATCATCCCTAACCATGCAGCTCAGGATCGCCTTGTGTTCAAGGCTACCCTCCTTTGGAGGGACAAGACAGCATCCTCCTCGGCTCTCATCGATTCCGGAGCCGACGCCAACTTTATGGATATCACCTTCGCCAGGAGGGCCGGCATTCCCACGGAGCTTCTGCCCTCTCCTATTTCAGCTCTTGCTCTGGACGGTCGGAGTTTGGGGCTAGTTACCCACTCCACAGTTCCTATCCAACTTGTTTTGTCTGGCAATCATCGAGAGTCTATTCAGCTCCTGCTCATTCATTCTAAACAATCTGCTCTTGTTTTAGGTCAAACCTGGCTCCGCCTCCACAACCCTCACATTGACTGGAAAGCCGGTCGCATCCTGGCGTGGAGTGCCCACTGTCTAGCCAGTTGTCTCCGTTCTGCTCTACCCCCTCCGGGGTCCAGAAATCCCTGTTCTGTGCAACCTGTGCCCGATTTATCTAATGTTCCTAACCAATATCACGATCTGGTGCAGGTTTTCTCTAAATCACGTGCTCTGTCCTTACCTCCTCACAGGCCGTACGACTGTTGTATCGATCTGCTGGCGGGAGCCAAACTGCCATCTGGCCGCCTCTACAGTCTGTCGGGACCGGAGAAACTGGCTATGGAGGAGTATATTCACGAGTCCCTCGCTTCGGGTATTATCCGTCCATCCTCATCCCCGGTCGGTGCAGGGTTCTTCTTCGTGGGGAAGAAGGATGGCTCTCTGCGACCCTGCATCGACTACCGTGGACTAAATCAAATCACTATCCGTAACAAGTACCCTCTTCCCCTCATTAACACCGCCTTTGAACCCCTCTCGCAAGCGGTTACGTTTACTAAGCTCGACCTCCGTAACGCTTATCACTTGGTGCGTATACGGGAGGGGGACGAATGGAAGACTGCTTTCAACACCCCGTTGGGCCACTATGAATACCTGGTGGTTCCCTTCGGCCTTACTAACGCCCCAGCAGTCTTCCAGGGCATGGTGAACGACGTCTTACGTGACCTTCTCGGGAAGAGTGTATTTGTTTACATCGATGATATATTAATTTTTTCTAAATCCCCCCAGGAACACGTTCTCCACGTCCGGGAGGTTCTCCAGCGGCTGCTGGAGAATCAACTTTTCGTCAAGGCGGAGAAGTGTTCATTTCACGTGTCTACTGTCCCGTTCCTCGGCTTCATTATCGAGGAGGGCAGTATCCGGGCGGACCCTGCAAAGATCAAGGCGGTGACAGAATGGCCCCAACCCACCTCTCGCAAGCACCTTCAGCAGTTCCTTGGGTTTGCTAATTTCTATCGCCGCTTTATCCGTAATTATAGTGTCATTGCCGCTCCCCTTACTAAACTCACCTCCGTTGCTTTACCCTTCTGTTGGAATCCCGATGCCCAGCGAGCATTTGATCTGCTTAAGGTTCGGTTTTCCTCAGCTCCTATCCTCTGTCACCCGGACACTTCTCGTCAGTTCACCGTTGAGGTGGATGCCTCCGACACCGGCGTGGGGGCCATTCTGTCTCAACGAGCCGCCTTGGACAACAAGCTCCATCCCTGCGCATTTTTCTCCCGGAGACTGTCCTCCGCGGAGCGAAACTATGATGTCGGGGATCGGGAACTGCTGGCTATCAAGCTGGCTCTTGAGGAGTGGCGCCACTGGCTGGAGGGGGCAGGTAATCCCTTCCTTGTTTTGACCGACCATCAGAACCTTATTTATTTAAAGACTGCCAAGAGGCTTAATGCCCGTCAGGCTAGATGGTCGTTATTTTTTGCCCGTTTCAATTTCTCTGTTTCTTTCCGCCCCGGTTCCCGTAATGTCAAGGCAGATGCCTTGTCCCGTATTTTTTCCCTCCCCTCCAGTCCTGCTGATCCGGAGCCCATTCTACCGGCTTCCTGTGTGGTGGCTGCGGTCTCCTGGGAGATCGAGGGTATCGTGAAGGCCGCTCAGACCTCCCAACCAGATCCCCGCAGTAACCCTAACTCCTGCCTTTTTGTGCCCAATTCCGTCCGCTCCCAGGTCCTGGAATGGGTTCGCGCCTCGTGCCTGGCATGTCACCCAGGTGTTGCCAGAACGATCGCCCTTGTCAGGAGGAGTTTCTGGTGGCCTACCCTTAAGGGGGATACCCGTGCTTTTGTCCTGGCCTGCTCTGTGTGCGCCAGGAGTAAGGCATCCCACCAGCCTCCCTCTGGTCTTCTCCTTCCCCTCCCTGTCCCGGGCCGTCCTTGGAGTCACATTGGCGTAGACTTCGTCACCGGTCTGCCATTGTCAGAAGGTAACACCGTTATCCTGACAATAGTGGACCGGTTCTCCAAGGCGGTTCACTTTGTTCCCCTCCCTAAACTCCCGTCTGCCCTTGAGACCGCTGAGCTCTTGGTGTTGCATGTGGTCAGGCTGCACGGGATCCCCTCGGACATTGTGTCTGATCGTGGGTCCCAGTTCTCCTCCCGGGTTTGGAAGGCGTTCTGTGTGGCCCTGGGTGCTTCGGCTAGTTTATCTTCTGGTTTTCATCCCCAGTCTAACGGCCAGGCAGAGAGGGCGAACCAGGACCTGGGGGCCGCCCTGCGGTGTGTCACTGTGCGTAATCCCGCCTCTTGGAGCCGTTTTCTCCCCTGGGTGGAGTACGCTCACAACTCCCTTAAGTGTGCCTCTACTGGGTTATCTCCGTTTGAATGCTCGTTAGGCTATCAACCCCCTCTCCTGTCGGCCCAGGAGGCTGAGGTAGCTGTTCCCTCTGTTAAGTCCCATCTACTAAGATGTAAACGCATGTGGAGGCTTACGCGCACCGCACTCCTTCGCTCCAATTCCCGTTCCCAACGTCTGGCGGACCTTCACAGGACCGCAGCCCCGCAGTATAGGGCCGGTCAGCAGGTCTGGCTCTCTACCGCCAATATTTCCCTTCCCTCCTCATCCAAGGAACTCCAGCCCCGCTTTATTGGTCCCTTCCCCATCATTTGTTTAGTTAATCCTGTTTCAGTTAAACTTTCCCTCCCTGCCTCCCTCAAAGTTTACCCTGTTTTTCACGTTTCCCAGATTAAGCCTGTCTCCTCCAGTCTCCTCAGTACTCCCTCCATCCCTCCTCCTCCCGTCCGAGTTATCGACGACGCCCCGGCCTACACGGTTAACCGTGTTATTGATATCCGCCGTAAGGGCCGGGGCTTCCAATACCTCGTTGACTGGGAGGGTTATGGTCCTGAGGAGCGGTCGTGGCTCCACAAGAGCCTTATTCTGGATCACTCACTCATCATGGATTTCCATAAACTGTTTCCTGATAAAACCAGGCCTCCTGGTACGCCAGGTGGCGTACATTGAGGGGGGGGTACTGTAACGTTCCGTTCCCTTCCTGTCCGTTTTCCGGGTTTTCCTGTTTTCCCTCCGTGTCATGTTGGATTCCTTTGTCCGTGTTTTCCCTGCTGCTGCAGTCTGGGCGTCTTCCTCTGTCTTGTTCGTTTTATTGTCACTTTTGTTTCCGCCTATCGCTCTCCCTACTCGTTGCATGCATTCCTCACCTCTGTGTTTTGCAATCACTCCCGGTTAATTATCACACCTGTTTCTCATTCACTCTTTCATTCCCTGCACTATTTAAACCCCTGGCTGGTTGCTAGTCGGCGCCAGTTCGTTAACTAACCTACCTTGTCTATGTCTTGTCACGCTTCTGGTCCGGAGTTTTTGCATTCCGCTGTGTTTAATCTGTTCACCTGTTCTGCGGTTGGTAGCTATCTTCCCGTAACATTCGCTGTTGCATGCTACTTACTTGTCTCCCTTCAAATCTCCAGACGCCGTGGTTCCAGCCTCCCTGTAGCAGTGTTTGTCTTCCCTTTATGTTGTGTGAGTGTGTTGCGGTACTCCCACCTCCAGCTCGGGTATAGATCCGCTGTCTAATCTGCCTGGCTATCTCTCGCTGTTGTTCCTGTCCGGCCGTAGCTACCTCCTGTACTTCGGTTACGGTTCCAGGATCCCTGGAGTTCAGCCGGCTCCGACGAGATCTACCCAAGCTACACCTCACCTCCCAGCTCCGTCGGGTTTTCGCCAGCTTACCCTGGCTGTCGACTTAACCTTCATTGAAACCTCCCAGTCGTTACCCTGTCTGTAGTACCCTGCTGCTAACCTCTGCTTTGTACCCTCTAACTCAAGTTGTTAACCCGGTCCAGTTCCTGTTCAGTCCCGGAGTGAGATACTCCGCCAAAGTAAAGTCCAGTTTCGGCTTGGAACATTCGCGCCGTTCCAGAACCTGCACCAGAGTGAATTCTCCCGGTCCAGTTCCAGTCCAGTCCCGGTGTATAGCCCACCATTCCGTTAAAGTCCAGTTCCGGCTTGGAACGTATTCCGTTCCAGCACCCGTTTCCTGAGTGGACCTCCCGGTCCAGTTCCAGTCCAGTTCCTGTCCAGTTCCGGCTTGGAACGTATTCCGTTCCAGCACCCGTTTCCTGAGTGGACCTCCCGGTCCAGTTCCAGTTCCTGTCCTGGTCCAGTCCTGTTCCTGTCCAGTTCCAGTCCAGTTCCTGTCCAGTTCCAGTCCAGTCCCTGTTTCCAGTTCCGGCTTGGAACAGTAGGGCACTCCCTGCAGCTCCTTTCGGTTCCGGCTTGGAACCCACCTTGTTTTCAAGTCCAGCTCCGGCTTGGAGCAGTCCGTGTAGGACTTTATTTATGTTCTGTGTATTAACCTTGTTTTCCTTTCTGTACAGCTTTGGGACTACCCCAACGCTTAATAAATATTCCTTTTATTTGAATCTGCCTCCTGGTCGTTGCACTTGGGTTCGTCCCGTATCAGGATCGTAACATGTAATTTGTAATTGGAAGTGAAGATGCATGTCTGTAGGACAGTTGTCATGCACAAAGCATTTGTTTTCAGTAGAGAAGGTTGCATGGTATGATTGGTTCAACTGCCAACAATAAGAACAATGTTAAATTTAGTGATTCATACGTTATGTTAACTTGATTTCAGTTTCATTACTTTATCAGACTCTGAGCAGTATTGCTTTGAACCGGCAGGTGGATAGGGATGCTCGGTGACTTCCATGCAACGTGTAGCAACCGAAAACGATGACGCGTGTATAGCCCCGCATACAATTCCCAGTTTTCATAACTTATCCATGGCAATTTTGTATATAATTTTCCCAGTGGGTAAAGCGGTACCCCACTCCTCTCTTGCAGAGATGAGGGACAACGGAAAACATTGCTTTAAGGCTCGCCACGCGCCTGGTTGTCTTTGCCCTTCTCTGGTGTCATTGGCGCACGCTTTGTCTTTTGATGCTGCTCACGCGCTCACCTTCAGCACCGCAAGGACTAATAGTACCAATATGATTAAATTTATTTGGTCAGTTGACGGCAATTTTGTTAGCGTTTTTATGTACATTTTTTAATTTCTCCTATTGTCATGTCATGTTTTAAAATGGTGTCCCTGCCTTAGCCACAATGTGGGCTACTGTATTTTGTTTATTTTGATAAACGTTTTAAAATAAATAATGCCAGTTCAGGCAAAATTGTGAGCTGCCTCAGTGCTGCTTGTATGACGTCTGATTGTTGCTGACAGGAATGTCTTTTTTTCTCTCTCTCTCGGCAGGAGTAAGTCGTTTGTGTTCTGTGGCCTCTACGCAGCGACCATATTCGGGGGCCAGCATTTTATGCGAGAGAGGCAGAAGTTGGATTTACGCAGGCCGTTGGTGCTCTGGTCACTTGGACTGACACTCTTCAGGTAGGTGAACACCCCCCACCCCCCATGGTTTTGCTTTTGTTGAATGCATGAATAGGCGAAACATGAAACAGGGATTGATGTCCTTTGGATCTGAAATGTTTAACTGTGAAAGACATGAAAAATGCACTCATTTTACGAATTTGAATGCATTAGCATAATTTTAAATGGGCTACTCATTTTGTATCTATAGTCCATAATTGAAGTTAACCAAGAATCAAACTAGTGGTAATGGAATCTTATCAGAATCTCCCTTCCCTCTCACAATGGCTTTAGTTTGTGATGTCTCCTTTTCAGAGCTGAGCTTTATTTATGAACTGTTTGATATCTTTCCTCCCTGCATCAAATGCTGTTGTATTGTTAGCAATAGCAATAAGATGTGTCCCTTCGTCCAGTCTGCAGGGTGTGAAATTAACCCCAATCGGCCACCAGCCAAATGCTGGGAAAATCTTGATTGTGGCTTGGAAGATTTTTTCTCTAGCAGTCACTTTAGCAAGTAACCAACCAGGTTGTGTTATATTGAAAAAGCTAATGCGGCTGGTAAAATGTTGAAAGTGGCTGGTGATTTTTAGAATCCGCAAGCCACTCTGGCCAGTGGGTGAAAAAGTACATTTCATAATTAATATCCTGCTAGTCTACTATTTTGGAATTCTCAACAAAAAGGTTGACTTTTGGTTTTAATGTGCACAGTTTTGCCTATGATGCTAAGGGAACCTGATGAAGAAAGGTCTTGCATCTTGTTTCATTGAAGGGTTAGTCATATCTCTGAGGTTTTAATATGTGTGTTTTATAGCTTAAAGGAGCTATATGTAACAAATTTACTGTACTAAATCATAAAAAGACCATAACATGTCATCAGAGATTAAGGAAACATGCTAAATCGAAATACTGGCTTCTCCGACAACAATGCTACAGCCAGTATGTTCTCCTTTGAAATTTCCATTGCGGGTCGGAACGTCTGTATTTGTTTTGGCCTGTGTGATTCACTATTCTCCGAGTTGACTCCGAGTCCACTGCCCATTACGAACAACCAGATGTACTCCGGCACTCCGACAGCCGATTTACGAATGCCTAAGCTAAGTTCAAAATCGTTTCCATTTAGCTAGCTAGCTAGCTAAAGATTTAAATATATATATGTATATAGTTACTCGCTAAACATACCACTAACGTTAGCTTATATCTGTGTGACCGTAAACATAGCCAGCCATGCATCTAGCTAACATTGACAGAGTTATAAAAAGTCCACATGAGCTGGTTTATAATTTGCAAAGAATAAATAATAATCAAATTGCAAACGTATACTAGGCCTGTCACGATAACTATTTTTGTTGGACGATATATTGTCCCAGAAATAATTGCGATAAACGATATTATTTTAATTTTAAGACCATTTTATGCCACTGATATAATGATAATGTTTGAGTCACTTCCCTCTAGGAGGAGGCTGCGGTCCATCAGGACCAAAACCTCACGCCACAAAAACAGTTTCTTCCCATCTGCAGTGGGCCTCATTAACAAGGCCCGGGACCCCCACTGACACTGTTTCCTACCTCCTCCACCTATAGACACTTCACATTACATTAAAGTCTGTCAATATGCGTTATATTAACGCACCTCTGGACTATGTACTTACACTCCATAACTGTGAATAACTGAACATTAATCCTGCACAATTGCACTCCTGTTATTTCCATAACTGTGAATAACTGAACATTCAATTGTTACATTGTTAACTGTGAATAACTGAACATTCCATTGTTAATACTTTTGCACATTAATCCCGCACAATTGCACTCCTGTTATTTAAGGAAAATAAGAATATCCTGCAGATTCCGTATACATTCCTCATACTGTTTTCCTCTTGTAAATATGTTTATTTTTATTCTATTCTCTTTTACTAATTTATGTACTGTGAAGCACCAAAAAACCAAGACAAATTCCTTGTATGTGAAAACACAGCAGTATTCCTGTTAGTTCATGATTTTCTTTCGAATGTGATTCTAAAATATATATTGACTGGTTGGTTGAATGGTTACAGTGAAACAGTTCTCAGAGTATATCAGCAGGAGCCAGGACGCTGCGCAAAAAAAGAAGAATAAAAGCGAGTGTTCTACAATTTAGATCTGAAAGTATCCTGATGAGAGGAGGGAATGCATTTTTCACCATAAAAAAACAGTAGGCTAGGCTGAGATTGAAGGGAATTTGACATGAAAAATCTCACCAATATAGCTCACGCTATCCAAAACTGAATTTCCCCCCACTTCTAAACTCATTCCGGCGCCACTGTGAGAGGCACAGATCGTCTCGAACAAAGTGGCTCAAAAGGCCGAGTTAACCAACAACTGAGTAACAACAGTAACGTAACAAGTGTCGCTGTCATCAACTCGACCAACGTTACTTCGCTGTCTCCTCTGCTCCGCTGAATTCCGTGTGTGGAGGTGCAGCCCCGGCGCGGTGGTCAGAGGAGAGAAACTCAGCGGGATCATAAATGACTGCAAAACTGGATTTATCAAAATGCTGAAACCTTCTGGAAATAACCTGCTGAAACAGGTAGACAGATTATTTGCCTCAAATAGATAGACCACGCACAATAAGTTATGCTGTTTATTCTGGCATCATGTTGGCTAAAATGTTGGTGACATTCTTATGTAAACAAACACGCATGTACTGTAAACACAATGGGCAATATCGAGGTCGCAAAAATGATCGACGTCATGTCCATTTATCGTAAGATAAGTCGATATAGTAATTATCGTGACAGGCCTAACGTATACATTAGCTGATCAACTTAGCGTCTCAAAATATAATGTTGCGCTCGGCTCGTCTTGCGCTTCTGTACGTTCAGTTTCTCGACTCTCTCCAATATTGTGAATTTGGATTGCAGTACCCATTTTAAACGCTCAGTGTCAATGTTACATATAGCTCCTTTAATTAAAGAGGTGCTTAAAGCTTGAAAAGCTAAAGTGCAGGTGGAACTGTAGCGGTAAATTTTGTCCAAAGTGTGGCACTCCTGTTGTCCTCATCACTAATATGGGTTTTGGCAGCGGTTCACATTTTGGTGACTGCCAGGCAAAAAAAATGGTTGCTTGGGGGAACTATGGACATATTTAAACCTTTATTATTGTTTTTGAGCCTTTAGTATACAAATGTTAGGTCAGTGTTTACCTGTCAGGCTTTTGCTTGCATCTTTGTTTCACAATCAAAACCACGGTTTAATTTCCTTGAAATTGGTTTTACATGACAACTCATTAACGTTCTTCCAAGGTTATGGCTTATTGGCAAGCTGGCCGGTTTTGTTTTGTGTGAACTGTGAGCATAAGTTTAAACAATGGAACTGTTAAAATAATAGAAGACTTTGGTGCACCATGAGTGTTGAGCTGTACGTTCTGGCACTGGAGAGTTGCCAGGGATGTGTAATTGTATCCTTTGGCTCATGCGATGGTGCTGCATGTTCATGTCAAAAATGGCGGAGGAGTGCTGTGATTGGTTCACATGTAAAATTTCCATACCTGCCAGACAGGTGTGTCTGGTCTAATTAACTTTGGCTTCTCCAAGGTGTTGGTATGGTACGAGGATAAACAGTGGATACATTTCTGACTAAAAACAGACTGAAAACCAATGTTTATGCCTCATTTTTAAACTGAATTCCACACAACTGATTTTTTTCCCTCTTGTCAAAATTAAGTGAATTTGTGATTGTTTTTTTCAACCGATTACCCTGGCTTGGCTTCTAATCAGATGTATATCAGACCACAGTAAAACATTGAGGATATTTGTGTAGTCTATAGCTGTTACTGATAATATTATATATATGATATAATATACGGTATGATTATAATAAGATCAAGATATGATTGACCTAAATTAAAAAAGAGGTTGACACCGAATCGTGAAATGGCCCTTGTTGTGCACCCTATATTGTGTATAATATATCTGAGGGTCAAGGTGGTGTATTAAGTTCACCAGGGGGGTATACTATGAAGCAGGATTACTGAATTAGCTGGATAACTGCACTGAGTAAAACACCATTTTAACTTCAGTCCATGTTCCAGATTTGGGAGGGTTCTAGTTTTACTCAGTGCAGTTATCCAGCTAACTCAGTAATCCTGCTTTGTAGTATACCCCCCAGGTGTTGCGGTAAGTTGAAGCGCTCTCATTAACGGGCTGGGTCTGGGCTGTGTTCCGCAGCATCATCGGCACGGTGCGGACGGGCAGGTACATGCTGCACGTTCTCAATACCAGCGGCTTCAAGCAGTCCGTGTGCGACCAGAGCTTCTACAACGCGCCCGTCAGCAAGTTCTGGGCCTATGCCTTTGTCATCAGCAAGGCCCCTCAGCTGGGTAAGCGTGTGGGTCGGGGTGGGAATTGGGGTGTGGGTGGGTGTCAGGGTGAGTGTGTGGGTGGCTAAAGGCTCAGATACGGAAGAGGGATGGAGTTTCGTGGCCACACGTTGGTGAGAATCCAGCACATTTTTTAAAGCTCATCTGATTGCTTTCCATTCGTTGCACTCGTGCCGTGTAGGGAGGCCCGGCGAGACCAGGCGGGGTTCCTGGCGACGCACCAGAACGGAAACAAAATTGCCGCTTGTCAATAGGCACAAAGGGCACATGAGCTTGTGTGCACTCTCAAATTGGATGTTACAGCAATGGGAGAGGTGTAGAAATACGATTGGGCATTCCAAATGGAGGCTAAAATAATCCCTTAAAAAAGGTTGAATCTATGAACACTGAGAGGCACAGTGACTCGGGCTTAACACCCATGCAAAGGCCAACATGCTGTCTGGTGGTTCATAATGCCATTGGCTGTTGTGTGGGCTTTCCTGATTGGATTGATCTCCGAATGTAGCTATATGGATTTTTGCATATGAACTATCAAAGTGTGTGTGTTTACGTTCTGTCATCATGAGTGCCGCTCTCTACCCTCCCACGCAGGTGACACCATCTTCATCGTTCTACGGAAGCAGCGCCTCATCTTCCTGCAATGGTACCACCACATCACCGTCCTGCTCTACTCCTGGTACTCCTACAAGGACCAGGTGGCGGGCGGCGGTTGGTTCATGACCATGAACTACCCGGTCCACTCGCTGATGTACAGCTACTCCACCCTGCGGGCGGCCGGCGTGCGCATGCCCCGCCCCTACACCATCATCATCACCACCATGCAGATCGCCCAGATGTCCATGGGCCTGACGGTCAACGGCTTGGTCTACATGTGGATGCAGGAGGGCCACTGTCCATCCTACCTGGACAACATCATGTGGTCCTCTCTCATGTACCTCAGCTACCTGCTCCTGATCATCTACCAGTCCTACTTCAAAGGTGCCTGGGGCAAGTGCTCTAAAGGAGAATAGGCCCCCCCCCCTGATCGTGTGTGTGGTGGCGGGGGGGGGGGGTCCTGTCGCTGTAGCAAGGCGCGCTTTTTGGCCCAAATATCTCTTGCCTTGTTTTTACGGCCAGCCCAGAGGAACGTGTGAGTAAACTGTACCAAAAGAAGAGAAAAGTGAGGCATGGCAGTCCGGGCGGGGGGGGGGTGGGGGGGTAGCACAGGTACGCGGTTGATCAAGGGTTATTCTGCATGGGGGTTCATCCACCTTCCACTTGTGATTGTCATTTTGACAGATTTGGTGTTGTGTGTTACCTTGCTAGCATAGTAAGCAATGGGGTTTGTAGCAGTTTACAGGAGAACACACCAGTGGGTCTGGGTTCATGTTTATGAATGAGGGGATCACTGCAGCCAGTTTGCACACACCCGAACCCTTTTTACAAAGGGAGTTTCTGTGCCAGGCTGCAGACGCAACTTGAAACGGTCAGTTTTACAAACTAGGGTTTCACCCAACCAGTTGGCTATATTTGATTGCAGTTTCACAAAATGAAGGATGTTTTTCTTTCTCCATTTTATCACCACACTTTAATTATGCCAGAATGGCAGGTCGACTTTTAATTAAAAATGTTTATTTTTTTTATTTTATTTTTATTTTATTTTTAAAAGGCTTCTTCACTTCCTGCAGCACAAATGAGCGCAAAGGTCTTTCTACTGCACCTCCCCCATTCTGCATTGTGAAGTCTAATTTACTGCAAGCAAATCGACACAAGTTTTGTCCCATTTAAATATCAGTATTAGTACTATTACGCCCATCATCGCAAAGACTTTTCTTGTGGTAATGAAGCGTCAGAATGCGTTGGTCCAACCCCTCTTCTACCCCGCGGTGACTTCTACGTTTACATTCTGCGGGGAGTAATGTGGACGAGTTTCTATGCCGACCGGTCGAACCGCATTCCTCTCAGTTCTTGTTAAAAATGTTTCCTAATCCTGAACCCACCTGAGGAGCGGGAATCCTTTCCTTTCACACGCTATTCACCGACTAGCATTACATCACTTTAGACTCCTCTCCCCCTTGGCCCCCTGTGAGTGATATGCTTTGTCCATGCTGAGCGTGTGAGGTAGCGGCTTTCCCAGCCATGTGTCAGACCTGACTGCGACGACCGTGATGCAATCTGTGATAACGAATGCGCAAAGGCCAACCAATAAAAAGCGGCGAGTGATTCACCCGCTTTATCGGATGGCAGGTGTTAAGGACTAGTGACATCTCCCTGCAATTGGGGGGGGGGGGGGGGGGGGGGGGATCTATGCATACTTGTCAGTTCATTGCACAGTTGTCACATGTCAGGGAATGCTGACTGATTAGGGCAGGCCTGGTGCATAGGGAAAGGGTAAGGGAGGATATTATGGTAACAAGCTTTCATTTGGGCTCTGTATTGCATATTTTTCTGTAGTCTGTAATCTCTTCTGTAGATCCTTCACAAAGGCTGACATGTAGTTGTGGGGAAGTCGGTGGGTGGAAAGACCATGTTATACTGATAGGTGTGAATATTTGGATTTGATGGCTCCATAAATGGTACAGGAATAGTCCAATTTCTTATGGTATCTGTTGTTCCTTAATATTATGTGAATTTTTTTAACAACTTTTTTTGTGTGTGTGTGTGTGTGTGTGTGTGTGTGTGTGTGTGTGTGTGTGTGTGTGTGTGTGTGTGTGTGTGTGTGTGTGTGTGTGTGTGTGTGTGTGTGTGTGTGTGTGTGTGTGTTCAAATGCAATTGAAAGTAGCCATGTATTTTTTTTGTATCGGGGGACTGGTGTTGAGGTGTGTGGCCAAATGTTGCTGGCTGACACAAGTGTGAAATTTAGGTTTCGGTATAGGTATATTTCTCACTCGACCAGGACTAAAAGTACACCTTTTATTGTTGGGAGTCTCTCAACCACTATATGCACACTGAGGTTTGCATTTAACTCACACTCGCATACTCTAATGGTGACGTTCAGGGGAAAAGTTCAAATGCTGAGAGGTTTCTGCCAAATGATGCAGAGCATCGCTCTTCTCTCTCGAAGGTAAAGGCTGCTGATGGCACCTCGCCCGGTCTTATTCATGTGTAGCTAAATCGTAGCCACTTTAGCGCATGGACACACGCCCAAGCATTTCTCAGTGAACCTGATTTCTCACATGGTCGCCTTTGCAAACGTACTGGTATCGAATGTATTATAATAAGGGCTTTTATGTTTTAAATGTTATTGAAATGTTACAAAATAAAAAAATATATTGTACAATCTTGCCGAGGCGCTTGTTTCAGATCATTCTTGCTGTTTGTATTGTGTAGGTTCAGGGAGTGTTACAGGAGTGTGTTCCTGTACGAGACTTAATAGCCAGTCATTACAGCCTCAGTGAATTTAAACCCAAACCTGAAGTCCCCAACCATGCTAATGCTAAACAATACTGCTTAGGAAATATTGACTGAAGTGCTGGATAAAATTCATGCAATCTGTTTAAAATAAAATACTAGTGAAATGCATTGGTCCAACCCCTCTTCTACCCTGTGGTGACTTCTACATATGAAAGAGTAATGTGGACGAGTTTCTATGCCGATCGGTCGAACCGCATTCCTCTCAGTTCTTGTTAAAAATGTTTCCTAATCCTATGCAGGGGGATTGCACTGACCTAGAAAACAACAGGACTGTTAAATCGGAAACATCTCAAATAGAAATTAAGGGAATTTTTTTTTTTTTTTTTTTTTTAAATGTCCAATTAGAGGACCATTGACATTGTTTATAAATATTCTACATCAGCACACTGGACAAATGGAAAACTGAAGAATCCAAACTAGGGAATCTAAGCACATTACAAATGTATTTTGTCATCTGATCCACGCTTACAATGTTTTGTCAGTGTGTAAGAGGTGATTTTATTTTCTGCCAAAGTTGTTTTGCATATATTGAGTGCGTAGTGTGTATATACAGAGAGTAGTGAGCCTGTCACTTGTGTACAATTATTTAACCAACTTGAAGACATCTGCAAGGAAAACAACCCTAAAGTAACATTTGGTAGGTTCACTTTATTCAACTGAAAGGACAAGATGGGAAGTAAATCCATGAAAGAAATGAAAAAATACTGAATTCAATGTAAAACTAAATATTTTACATTCATAAATTGTAACCTCTAGATCAGTGGTTCTCAACCCTGGTCCTGGAGTACCCCTGTGTATGCTGGTTTTCGATCCAACCACAATTGCAATACTTGAATTTTAACAAGCTGTTAATTTTTCTTAATTAGGTGTTAATTAGGCAAACATTTCAGGTGAAGGATAATCCACTTCTTACCTTCGAGACTGTGTTAAAATCTATAGGAGCTAATTATTTTATTATGAGTATTAGGCCTATCATTATCGCTGATTACTGTTGTTGTGATATGCTATTGTAATATTTACCATTATATATTTAGAGGAGTAGAGTGGAGTAGAAAAGTTTATGAAAGTGCCACTCCACAATGGTACATACAATAGCAAAAGATACAAACATGTCTTCTAATGTCTTCAATTGTTGTAGACGCATTTGTAAAGGACTTTAGTTGGATCCATTGTGCGCACTTGCACTGCCTTTTTAATACGGCGGGGTTTATATAGGCCTACACGTCGCTGCTGATTGGGTAACACCTCTGAGTGTTCTATAACATCACGACCAAACACAAACATATGAATGAACAAAACTTATCGGGGTGCCCACCGTAATTCGAATGTGGTTGTCAAGAAGGCGGAAGGTTAGAGAATGCCGGTGTTGTGAAAAATAGGTTCCCCCTCAGAAATAAGTTCCCCCCCTGTCATTATGACGTCACAATTTAAAGGGAATGTCCATATTACCCAGATGTAGATCAAGATCAAGATCAAAGTGCATTATTCCCGATTGTAGTGTGCTCTCTAAACTTGTTGTATTGTCCCATGATAATCCTGATTGCACCGTGCTTTAAATGCCACCTGTAGGATACAAAAATTGTATTTCATAAGCCTGCTACTGACCAGGTTTTTACAGAAGACTAAGACAAATAATCACAAATCTTTATAGTCGACTTCACGTCTTTCAGCACGCATCTGCTACTGGCTAGCACTTTTACACAAATTTATTTACATAAAATATATATTTTTTGCATTAAAAACAAATAATAAATACACTCTGTATTGTGTCATTGTCTGTGTCTCCAAAATGGCTGTCCTTTGTTAAATTCGTAACTGTTCTTCCATTAAATAAGCCTTCCAATCAAAAGCCTAGAATGAATACTAGATACTGAAAGCTCTCTTATACCTGCACTAAGGAAGAAATATAACACACCTCACTAAACAGAAACACCTGTGAAGCCATTTGTCCCAAACATTATGGTGCACTGAAATGGGGGGGGGGGGGGGCATGTATAAAAAAAAAAGTCTAATTTCTACATGGTGAAAACAAGATGTATAAAAATACCCTTTATTACATGCTTAACGACATGTGATTTGTTTGAGCATTGTGCCAAATAAAGAAAAAGATACAGTGAGCACCATAATTCATTGGACAGTGACACATAACAATGTAGAATAAAGTAATCATTTTAAATATTTGGTTGCATATCCTTTGCATGGCATGACTTCCTGATGTCTGTGACCCAAAAATATCAAAAGACTCTTGATATCTTATTTTCTTCCAAAATAACAAAAAATGTGTCACTGTCCAATGAATTATGGTGCTCATTGTAGGACAAATGGAAAACTTTTTTTTAATGGTGCTCATTCCTTTATAAATACGTTAATGAAAACAGTCAGGAATTGGTAGTGTCCTCAGACTTTTGGTCCCCACTGTATAACATAACAAAGAGAATTGTGGATAAATCTGAGGTACGTAGGCTACTTATCTTACACTGCACAGCTATCCCTCTTCAAACTTGAAACTTGCGAGCGTTGTCCCACTTATTACCATGAGCGACGGTGACTACAAACCATTCATATTTTAAAATGGCTATTAACTAACGTTAGCTTGCTTGCACATCAGCTAAAGACCACAGGTTCACTTATATTTTCAGTTAACGTCAACTTAACTACCGAGTGATGTATTCGGTTTAACAAGCTCAGCAGACTAGCTCATTAGCTAATGATCGTAAGGTTAGTTACTGATGTAGCTATTATCAATTTAGCTAACCCAGGTACGTCATGTGGTTGGTTGAAAAGCATAAGAAAGCGCATGTCGTGTTGTCGAAAATAAACACGACCTTTGGTACCCGGTGGGATTTGAACCCGGGTCTCCCGCATCGAAGGCAATCGCTCTAACCACAAAGCCATCGCAGATATTGTATGATACGGGGAGAATTATTGGAGGGTATGGAGCATTTTTGATGAAGAATTTGGCAGGAAAAAGAATAACTTTATTAAAACTTTATTTGTTTCACTCATTTAATTACTAGTGAAACAGTGAATAGTTAATATAGTAAAATCTCTTTGCCTTTTCAATAATGTGAAAAGAACATTATTAAGTGTGAAAAGCATAACAAACTGTGCATTGTTTTCATCGAAAAGAAAAGTAACCTATGGTGGGGATTGAACCCGGGTCTCCCACATACTGAGCCATTGCTCTTACCGCTAAGCCATAACAGATAACCGGTGGCTGCCCATTGATTGATCACGACACATAATTTTCAATGTTTAAAACACAACAGTGATTTTTCATGAAGGGAAATGGTAATAGCATTTCCAAAATGGCGGCCAATCCAAGATGGCAGCGACATATATGGGGCATACTTATGTTCCAGATGAGGAAATTGATCACTACCGCAAGTTTTAAATGTCTAAAAAATAATGGTGATTTTTTATGAATTTACGAATTAAAAAATATATATTATGCTCTATAGCGCCACCATTTGATTCTACTGAGCCAATACTTTAGATTTTGGCTCAGAAGGTCAGTCCAAGTATAGATACCAAATTTTGTTAATATCCATTGAAGAGTTATTAGCGTTTTTGTGACTAGCCACGCCCACAACAGTTTTTATTGGCTTACTGCGATCAGGATATTTATAAAATCAGGAAAATCGCTTCGTGATTCTTTAGAGAATTGTCCCCTGAACAAAAGGGTGTGAATTGCATGTTGATATGTCAAATGGTCTCGGAGTACGAATTCATAGGTTTTTCACAAAATGCAAATTTGCAAAAGATCCATTATGGCGGACCTCATTGGTCCTGAAGGCAAATTTATTTGCCACAAACCAACGAATTTGAGGCAAAAAGAATTTTGAAGATAGGCTAAACGGTTAAAAAGTTATAGCCCAAAAAGTTTATAGAATTTCACTTTTTCTCTATAGCACCACCATCAGGTCAATTGGGTTGGAATTCGCTGTACATGTGTCTTGGCGCAATGGCTACATGTGTGCAAAGATTCAGCAAAAGATATCATGTGGTTTTGCTGCAATTGTACCAAATGTGGGAATAATAATAATAATAATAATAATAATAATAATAATAATAATAAAACCAGCAATAGCAATAGCTGGTCTGTTTCGGCTACAACTTCTGCTCCGTACGCGTGCTCCGTTTTTACCAAAATCTGAAGTATGCATCGATTCGTGCTCTGACCGGCATAATTCCCATGAACATTCCTTTCGAGAAAAAGGTCCCAATTCCAAAAATTTGCCATCTTAATGGCAGACCACAGTTGCGAGATCTATCTTAACGATGTAGTATTTATTTTATTTTTTTGGATACTGCACCGTTTTGAAATAATCGCACTCGTCCAACAAAGTAAATTACTGAAAAAGGTGAAACTTTGAATAGGATTTTCTTGCCAATTTTAGAACGTCTCAAACTTTGGACACTTGGGTATGAGAGAAGAGGTCCTCCACCACATCTGACTCGAGTTGGGTGAAATATTACTGTAGCATTTTCAAATAATCCCTCTTCAAACTTTCTATGTAATCCAATATAAATCGACTGAAAAAGGTGACATTTTGAATAGGATTCTCTTGCCAATTTTAAAACGTCTCAAACTTTTGACACTTGGGTATGAGAGAAGAGGTCCTCCACTATATCTGACCCGAGTTGGGTGAAATATTACTGTAGCATTTTGAAATAATCCCACTTCAAACTTTCTATGTAATCCAATGTAAATCGACTGAAAAAGGTGATATTTTGAATAGGATTCTCTTGCCAATTTTAAAACGTCTCAAACTTTTGACACTTGGGTATGAGAGAAGAGGTCCTCCACTATATCTGACCCGAGTTGGGTGAAATATTACTGTAGCATTTTGAAATAATCCCACTTCAAACTTTCTATGTAATCCAATGTAAATCGACTGAAAAAGGTGATATTTTGAATAGGATTTTCTTGCCAATTTTAAAACGTCTCAAACTTTTGACACTTGGGTATGAGAGAAGAGGTCCTCCACCACATCTGACTCGAGTTGGGTGAAATATTACTGTAGCATTTTCAAATAATCCCTCTTCAAACTTTCTATGTAATCCAATGTAAATCGACTGAAAAAAAAGGTGATATTTTTAATAGGATTTTCTTGCCAATTTTAAAACGTCTCAAACTTTTGACACTTGAGTATGAGAGAAGACGTCCTCCACTATATCTCCCCTGAGTTGGGTGAAATATTACTGTAGCATTTTGAAATAATCCCACTTCAACCTTTATATGTAATCCAATGTAAATCGACTGAAAAAGGTGATATTTTGAATAGGATTTTCTTGCCAATTTTAGAACGTCTCAAACTTTTGACACTGCGGTATGAGAGAAGAGGTCCTCCACCACATCTGCCTCGAGTTGGGTGAAATATTACTGTAGCATTTTCAAATAATCCTTCTTCAAACTTTCTATGTAATCCAATGTAAATCGACTGAAAAAGGTGATATTTTTAATAGGATTTTCTTGCCAATTTTAAAACGTCTCAAACTTTTGACACTTGAGTATGAGAGAAGACGTCCTCCACTATATCTCCCCTGAGTTGGGTGAAATATTACTGTAGCATTTTGAAATAATCCCACTTCAACCTTTATATGTAATCCAATGTAAATCGACTGAAAAAGGTGATATTTTGAATAGGATTTTCTTGCCAATTTTAGAACGTCTCAAACTTTTGACACTGCGGTATGAGAGAAGAGGTCCTCCACCACATCTGACTCGAGTTGGGTGAAATATTACTGTAGCATTTTCAAATAATCCTTCTTCAAACTTTCTATGTAATCCAATGTAAATCGACTGAAAAAGGTGATATTTTGAATAGGATTTTCTTGCCAATTTTAGAATGTCTCAAACTTTTGACACTTGGGTATGAGAGAAGAGGTCCTCCACTGTATCTCCCCTGAGTTGGGTGAAATATTACTGTAGCATTTTAAAATAATCCCTCTTCAAACCTTCTATGTAATCCAATGTAAATCGACTGAAAAAGGTGATATTTTGAATAGGATTTTCTTGCCAATTTTAGAACGTCTTAAACTTTTGACACTGCGGTATGAGAGAAGAGGTCCTCCACTATATCTGACCCGAGTTGGGTGAAATATTACTGTAGCATTTTGAAATAATCCCACTTCAAACTTTCTATGTAATCCAATGTAAATCGACTGAAAAAGGTGATATTTTTAATAGGATTTTCTTGCCAATTTTAGAATGTCTCAAACTTTTGACACTTGGGTATGAGAGAATAGGTCCTCCCCTATATCTGACCCGAGTTGGGTGAAATATTACTGTAGCATTTTGAAATAATCCCACTTCAAACTTTCTATGTAATCCAATGTAAATCGACTGAAAAAGGTGATATTTCGAATAGGATTTTCTTGCCAATTTTAAAACGTCTCAAACTTTTGACACTTGGGTATGAGAGAAGAGGTCCTCTTCTATATCTGACCCGAGTTGGGTGAAATATTACTGTAGCATTTTGAAATAATCACAGACGAACGAGGTTCTATTTCATATCGGTCAACACGCCACACTATGGGGCATCCTCGCCGAGAGGAAGAGCTGCTGGGAAACTGAATAGCAAATTAACCACCACTGCGGGCGGAACCACGTCACGCCATAAATATGGCGCTTGTACGCCGCCCGGCCTCTTTTGCCGACTTGAGGGCACTTGCCATCCTGAGGGTGCAAGGTTCCCCACCTGACCACGGTATTGGTCACAGAATACCAAATAACGTTGGGCGCGGTATGTAGTGGGGTACCAGGACCGCAGGTCATTGCATTATTGCGAATCCTGTAAAAAACAAAATGCACTATTGGTTGCTGTTCTTACCAGAAGAGCAAGCTCAAGTGGGAAACGTGGAAAATAACCACCGGGTGATAGAAACCCTAAATCATCACAAAATTACATACAAGGTTGCTCCGCTGCCCTGAGGACAGAGGAGGCAACTGAGGAGGCTGTTCTTTCCATTATCTGTCCATAACAGCTTGCTAAATTCCATATTACTAGGGCTTCCCATATCGTGAATCATATCAATTTTGTATAATCACGTTAATAGTAATGTCCCCCATTGAATGTAAGTGTTTGTATTTTTGTCTTAAAGTGTCAGGTAAAAACAAGGCCACAAGTGAGATCTCCGTTAGAGCTCACTGCTACAGCTCTATGAGGAAAGCTGACACTTACATTCAATGGGGGACATTACTTTTAATGTGATTATACAAAATTGATACGATTCACGAAGCCCCAGTAATATGGAATTTAGCAAGCTGTTATGGACAGATAACGGAAAGAACAGCCTAGCGGCCGTTAGCCCAACTAGCTAGCTAAGGTTAGCTAGCGTTAGTGACATACCTTCATAATTGCAGAGGTAAGAAGACACATAAAACTTGAAACCTTTCTCAAGTTTGCTCTGCGGCGTTTGAGTGCACATCCTGGCTATTCTCTGCACATCATTGACGGTTAGGCTACTTTTGGTAATTCTAGTAAACAGCGGGTGAACCGCGACGATTCTGCCATCCTGCCGTCTTCGATCTCGCTGACCGGAAGAGGAGGAGCGGCCTTGGTCAAAACACGGAAGTGGTCGTGCATAGAGCCTATTGTATTATACGGTTGATTGTTTACTTAAGGGTATCCAATGATGCAATGGCTATTTTCCTAGCCATCGTTGCATTCCACTGACTTTCCTGTAATAAAGCTAGCAAAAATGAGAATTCAACTGTTGCGGTTGGTTATATCAGAATATTTCAGTAACAGCCTGCCAGCGAACGACGTTATTCTTCTCAGATTTATCCTACTTTTTTATTATTATTATTCAGGTTTAGCCTACTTACATGTTGTAATTTCCCCGATAGTTCTTCTTCTTCTTCTTCTTCTTCTTCTTCTTCTTCTTCTTCTTCTTCTTCTTCTTCTTCTTCTTCTTCTTCTTCTTCTTCTTCTTCTTTGTAGTTTAACGGCAGCCGGCATCCTTGTTGTTGCATTGCTGCCATCTTCTGGATCAAACCTTCTTCTTCTTCTTCTTCTTCTTTGGGGTTTTACGGCAGCTTGCATCCTTAGTGTTGCACTACTGCCATCTTCTGGAGTTAGTTAACTCCTACATTGTCCGGTTTGCTATATTTTCCCTATTAGTCCTGTTCTCTTAAGATAGCTGATCAAACATTTCCTGCCTTGTCCACTTTCACCACACTCCAGTATGCCCTTTACATCTCCTCCTGCTAGTCCTGCTCTTTTCATTCCCTCCATCATGTCCTTATTTTCTACAGTTAACAAGTACATGTTGTACTGTTTCTGGTGTCTGACAATGGTCACATAATCCATTTTGGTGCTTCCCTATAATGTGGAGAGTCCCGTTCAGGTTGCTGTGTCCTATTCTTAGTCTGGTCATCACTGCCTCCTCTCTTCTATTTCCTCCCCTGCTTCTCCCAGTGCCCACTCTACTCTGTATTGCATGTAGCTGGCTTCCTCTTAACTCCTGATCCCACTGTTGCTGCCACTCTTCATTAATTTTCTTCCATGCAATACCCTTTCCTTCTGATTTTGAAAGTTTTATTATAGTGTCTATGTTTTCTTTTTTAACAGCTTGTTTGGCTAGGTTGTCCACTCTCTCATTACCCATAATGCCCATGTGCGCAGGAACCCAAATAAATGTGATCACATAGTCCAGCCTTGATCGAATTAATGCTACATATATATATTTCAAGGATGCTACATCCGCTCCCCAATCCAAGCCTACAAGGCATCTCATCACATTTATTACTTTTTTACATTTATCCATAATACATTTAATGTGTTCCCTCCATGTTAGTCTGGAATCAAAATACACTCCTAAGAATCTAAATGATTCTACTGTCTCTAAATTATTTCCATATATTTTAAAATGAGTGTTTCCTCTAATCCTCTTTCTTGTGAAGGACATTACTTTAGTCTTTTCAACTGAGAACTTAAAGGCCCATTTCTTCCCCCACATCTCAACTTGATTTATTCCTTCTTGTAATTTCCTAATTATGTGGTTAAAATTTCTACCTCTTTTCCACATAGCGCCATCATCTGCAAATAATGATCTTCCCATATCTACTGATACATTTCCAAATATGTCATTTATCATAATAGAGAATAATATAGGACTTATCACACTCCCCTGCCGTGTCCCATTTTCAATCTCATATTTATTGGACATTTCAGATCCTACCTTAACCTGGATGGTTCTTTTATTCAAAAAGTCCTTTACCCAGTTAAAAACCTTACCTCCAATTCCCATTGCATGTAACTTTATCAGAAGCCCCTCCTTCCATAACATATCATATGCTTTTTCTACATCAAAGAAAACTGCTGCTACTGTTTCTTTATTAATTTGCGCTTTCCTTATTTCATCTTCTACTACTATTGGATCCAAAGTACCTCTCCCTTTCCTAAATCCACTTTGACACCCTGACATTATATTCTCTTTCTCTAGAGAATACATCAATCTTTCATTTACCATTCGTTCCATCAGTTTGCATATGTTAGAAGTTAATGCAATTGGTCTATAGTTTGTAGGTTTGCTTGCATCTTTCCCTGGCTTCCTTATAGGAACAATGACTGCCTCCTTCCAACTCTCAGGTATTCTACCTTCATCCCACACCTTGTTATACATCAATAACAATTTGTTCAGACCTTCTGCACTTAAGTTCTTTATCATCACATAACATATTTCATCCTTCCCTGGTGCAGTCATACCAGCTTTAGCCAGCGCCCTTTTTAACTCCCCCAAAGTAAATGGCACACTCTGTTCATCTCCAGTATTTTCCTTTCCCCTTAAAACCTCCATGTTTTCAGATTTTGTTTTCTCCCTGCCCCTTCTTCCCTCCTCCGATAAATTATTTGAACTGTGTACCTTAACAAACGTGTTGGCCAATAACTCAGCTTTTTCTTTATTAGTTACTGCTACTTCATTTCCATCTGTTAACACTGGATAACTCCACTCCCTTCTGTCCCCTCCCATTTTTCTGATCATCCCCCACACCTCTCCTACTGGGGTTGTGTTCCCAATCGAATCGCAAAACTTTCTCCAGTATGTCCTTTTTGCCTGCCTTATTGTCCTCCTTACCACCGCCTGAGCTTTTTTGTACTCTATCATATGTTGAAAGTTATGGGTTCTTTTCAATAGTTTAAACAACTTATTTCTGTTTCTCACAGCTTCTTTACAGTTCTCATCCCACCATGGTACTGCCTTCCTCTTTATTCTGCCTTTACTCTTAGGGATGGATCTCATTGCAGCTACTCTAATACCTTTTTCTATTTCATTATCCAGGATTTCTATGGTTATATCAGCATTAATCTGGCTCAGACACTCTTCACTTACTTCCTTAAACTTCTCCCAGTCAGCTTTCCCAAACACTAATTTTCCTCCCCTGTCTATTTCAGTCACTGTTGCATTAATGTTTATCGTACTTAAAACTGGATAATGGTCACTACCTATAGTTCCCTCTTGGTACACTTTCCAATCGCATATGTGAGCAATGTTATTTGATACCAATGTAAGATCCAGCGTTGACTCCCTTCCTGTGTTAATGTCTATTCTTGTTTTATTTCCATCATTTAAGCAAACTAAATTTCTCTCATCTAACAGGTCTTCTATTTCCTGGCCATTAACATCTGTTTTCTCACTCCCCCATAATGTGTTATGTGCATTGAAGTCCCCACACCACACAATACTTGCTCTATTTTGCCCTTCTATTTCTTCAAGCTTGCCTAATTCTATTTTCTTGCAAGGGTTATAATAATTCACTATCACTAATTCCTTCCTTCCCACCCATACTTCCACTACCACATACTCCAGTTCCTTTCCAATACCCAGTACTCTATAAGGAGTCCCTTGTTTAATAAATGTGACACAGCCCCCTCCTCCCCCCTCTTTCCTATCTCGCCTAACTGCCTCATACCCATACATAACAAAGTCTAAGTGGGGTTTCAGCCATGATTCCTGAACACACAAAATGTCCGGTTTCTCCCTCCGACTGTCTATAAATTTCTTAAAATCCTGCCCATTAGCAATAAGGCTTCTTGCATTCCATTGTAGGATTAACATTATTAATAATATCATCCCACATTCGTTGTCTCTTGACTTGACTGTGCCTTGAGTTCATCATTTACTTCTTCCCATTTTAAACCAATCATACCCAAATGGTGTTCTGCAGCTATCACAATTACCCGAATCCTTTCAGTTTTAGATTTAATCTCATGTGTTGCATTTAGTACTCCAGTCATAAAGGTCACCAATTTCTTCTTCTCTATCCATGCTTTCTTCTTATCTTGCTGTTCTTTTTCTGCCACTTGTTCTTTGTTATATCCTCCCTCCTTATTCTGTTTTTCCTGTCCTGCCAACTTAACTGCCTCAGCATATGATATTTTTTCCTTCACCTTTATCTGTTGTACTTCCACCTCTTTTTTCATCATTTTACATCCCCAATAAGCTACGCTGTGATCACCTCCACAATTACAGCACTTTGGTCTCACTCCCTCTCCACATTTCCCATATTCATGCTCCCCACTACACCGAGCGCATCTTCTCTTTTCTTTACACACTTTGGCCACATGCCCAAATTTCTGACAGTTAAAACATCTCATAGGTTTTGGTATGTATTCCCTTACACTATATTTTATAAATCCAAAATATACCTCCTTTGGAAGCACCTTTTCCTCAAACTCTATCAATATGGTTTCAGTCTCCTTTTTCTCTATTCCCCTTGTCATTCTTTTCACATTTTTCACATTACTATTCCTCCCCTTCAAGTTCTCCTTTAATTCCCCCATATTAACACCGAGGGGAACCCCAGAGATCACCCCCTTGCTACCATTGAACCTCTGTTCTCCAACTCTTACAACCCTGGACACTTTGATTTTCCCAATAATAGTCATATTTTTTGCCTTCTCTACCTGCGCTTCCATCTTACATCCTATTACCAAGTTTCCATCTCCTAAAACTCTCGCATGATTTACTTCCCCAACTTCCCTCCTAATGATTTTTGTTAATCTAACTTCTTTACTCCCCCTTCCCCCTCGAATCTTACCACTACATTTATTAATCCTGTCTTCGGGACTTTCTCCTCACCTTCTCTTCCCTCGCTTTCCGATCCACCTGCACTAGATGTATTTTTCTTTCTTTTGCGACTTTTCGCCTTCTTGGCTTTACTACACCCCGCCTCTTCCCACTCACTCTCCCTCCTCTCATCTTCCCCACTTAACTCCATGCTGTTATTATCATCCGTCTCCCTCCCTGCCATCCTGTCAGAGTGTGTAAGGAACAGCGTAAAAATACCGTTCCGGACCTATACAGGCCGTCGATATTCTCACAACCGCTCCCCACAATACCCAATTTAAGAAGTCCCGATGTCCGCAAATCCTAAGTCAAACGTCGTTTTATTCCTAAAATGAAGTCAATCAATCAAAAAAACAAACGAAATGCCCAAAATGGCATTTTCAGCTCCTCTCCTCTCCCACTCTCACACCCGCCGCACTGCTCTCTGACCGAAACTGTGAAGGACCCGAAAGTAAGCCTGTCCCGGAAGAAGCTCAGCCTGGATCAAACCATCACACCATCTCACTTAAATTCTATTAATTAATCCAGTGTCTTTCATAAATTTAAAAAGCCATCTTTTCCCTCTTCCATTTGTCCCAATTTCTAAAATACTTTTAACTGATATTTCAGTCAAACCAATCTCCCTCATTTCTGCATACATCTCTTCTCTTTCTGTTGTGTATCTCCTGCATGATATAAATATATGCTGTACTGTTTCTGGTTGTTGACTGGAACAGTCAGGAACTGGACTTGTAACCGAAAGGTTGCAGGTTCGATTCCCAGGTAGGACACTGCCGTTGTACCCTTGAGCAAGGTACTTAACCTGAATTGCTTCAGTATATATCCAGCTGTATAAATGGTAAATGTAATAAGAAGTTGTGTAAGTCGCTCTGGATAAGAGCGTCTGCTAAATGCCTATAATGTAATGTTGACATTCCTGACATAACCCAGTAGGATGTTTCCCTATGACCTTCAGTGTGCTATTTAGGTTAGTATGACCAATTCTCATCCTAGTCATGATTACTTGCTCCTTCCTCTTCCATCCCCCTCCCCTGCTAAGGTCAACTGTACCATTTACTCTGCTCCTTAATGAATACAGGTGCCTCCCTTTTGTCTCCTGCTCCCAATACTTTTGCCACTCCAGCATTATCTCCTTCCACACAATGTTTTTCCCTTCAGCTTTGGAAAGATTTATATTTACATCTATGTTTTCCTTCTTCACAGCTTTTTTTTGCCAATCTGTCCACTTTTCCATTTGTTGGAATACCTGTGTGTGCTGGAACCCACATAAATGAGACCTCAATGCCCCTCTTTGCTACTTCCTTGATTGCAAACAGAATCTTATAAATTAGGTCTTGCCTACTCTTAGATGTACCAATCCCTATCCTCTTGATAGCTGATACTGAGTCACTTCACACCAACACTTTATGAGATTGAATCTGTTCTGTCCAGTCCATTGTACTGCCATCAATATAGCATACAACTATACTGTAAATACATTCAGGAAGTTTGACATTCTTTTAAATTTCTCCACATTCCAGCCCTGGACTACAATAGCTGCTCCTGTAGCACCTGTTTCAGGATCCTTTGTTCCATCAGTAAAAATAAGAATGTGCTCTCTGTAGTTCTCTCTTACATGGCAATAATACTCATCTACCAGATCTAAATTTCCACTTTCTGACTTAGCCTGGTGCAATTCTAAATAAATTTTAGGAGCCTCTAGTATCCATAATGAAAGTGAAGGCCATAGCACTACAGGGCAAAATTCTTTGTTGTCTATCCCCATGTCCTTTGCCACTAATTCCCCAGTTCACCCAAAGCTTGATACCTGTGTCACACCTCTTTCCCAGCATGCCTGAATCACCTGTTTTGTTGGGTGACTATCCCCCTGTCCCTTCAGGTTCACCCAGTAGTTCGCTAATAGTTGTCTAAGCCGCAAACCCAATGGCATTTCCCCTGCCTCAACCTGAAGTGCACATATCAGAGAAGACCGCACAACCCCTGTGCATATCCTTAGTGCCTTAGCTTGGATTAAATCTAATCCAGACAGTACTGACTTAGAAGCAGACCCGTATACTACACTTCCATATTCTATTCTTGATCTGATTAAAGACACATACATTTGTTTTAGGGATGCTGTGTCTGCTCCCCATTCTATACCAGCTATGCATCCCATAACATTCATTACTTTTTTGCATTTTCCAATGGTTCTTATTACATGCTCCTTCCATGTTAATTTAGAATCAAAATACACCCCCAAGAACCGGAAACTTTTAACTTTCTCCAGGTTATTTCCATAGAGCTTCAGTTGGACATTCTCCCCAACGTTCCTTCTTGTAAAGAACATGATCTTTGATTTCTCAACAGAAAATCTAAAACCCCATCTCCTTCCCCAATCTTCTACCTGATTTATCCCTTCTTGAACTTTCTTGACTACATAATTCATATTATTCATATATACTTTTTCATAAACAACCATCATCTGCAAACAACGATCTCCCAATTCCTGGCTGAATGTTTGCAAATATATCATTTATCATTATAGTAAATAAAATTGGGCTTATCACACTCCCTTGAGGAGTTCCATTCTCCACCACACACTTTCTGGAAATTACTGATCCTATTTTAACTTGAATGCTTCTTCCATTTAAAAATTCCATAACCCAATTAAATATGCTTCCCCCTATTCCCATCAAATGCATCTTAATTAGAAGACCTTCTTTCCACAACATATCATATGCCTTCTCTACATCAAAGAATAAAACAACCACAATCTCTTTTTTAACTTGGGCTTTTCTCACCTCATCCTCCAGACATATTACTGGGTCACTAGTACCTCTTCCTTTTCTGAAGCCACTCTGATAGCTTGCCACTAATCCCTTTTCCTCCATAAGTGTAACGGGGCGTGACGTGTGAGGTAGGAGGAGCCAAACGCAGCAAGGGGATTCTTTAAGCCCTAAGGCCACTAAGGCGGGAAACCCCGCAGATAAGGGAGGAGACAAGACAAGGAACACACACCACAGCTACAGACCGGCTCACTGTTACATACCAAAGAGTAGAAGCACAAACGCCTGGTTTCACAACAAGAAACCCAAACAAGGCATAGGGAACAAAGAACTACTACCCCATACTTCTACGAGCTAAGTAACTAAAAAAACGAGCCGGAAATAACAAACGCCCTGTCTCGGAAACGAGACGCATAAGAACAGGCGAGTAGCATAATGGCACAAATACACACCAACGTACCGAAGCTACGAACCGGCACACTGTAACACGCAATTGTGTAGAAGCACAAACGCCTGATTTCACAGCAAGAAATCCAAACAAGGCGAAGGGGAACAAAGAACTGCTACCCCATGCTTCCATGTGCTAAGTAATTAAACGGCCAGCAATAATAAACGCCCTGCCTCAGTAATGAGGCGTAAGAATAGGCAAGTAGCATAAAAGGTACACATCAAACACACAACCAACAAACACTGAAAACTAATACTCATTTCAGTCAGGCCACTGTTGTTCAAATAACTTTATTGACATTATGAAACAATACATTTTAGGTTTGGCGGTATGGTTCTGTTCACCAAGCCCTCCCGCCTATCCACGCGAGCAAGCATGGGTATGGCGGCGAGGGCAGCTGCACAACCCCCATTAGGGTTATGCTAGAACAGAACCGCAGCACTGAGAATGGTTTTGACAGAATCCATTCAGTCAGTTATATGTATATATATATAAATGGCACTTAAGTGTCATTATCACAAGAATTTACAAGGAACCGGGCCTGAAACCCCGTAGAGCATGCCTAAGGCGACGGTGGCAAGGAAAAACTCCCTGCTGTTAGCAGGAAGAAACCTTGGGCAGAACCTGACTCTGAGGGGGAAGTCCATCCGCCGCTGACTGGCACCGGTTACTAAATGCTGATTACAGAATAGAAATTTGTAGACAGAACATATGAAAATGTCAATGTATAAGGAGCCGGTGAGGAAGACTGATTGAAGCCCGGCAGGTGCATCATAGCTGGGTACATGCATGGAGCTGGAGCCGACCGTCTGCTTCTGGAGAACGATGTTTGTTGATCTATAGCTATCGCTCCGGCGGATGCCGAAGCGGGAAGGAAAGAGGAAAAGAAATCAGTAGGCACTCGAAAATGTTAGTGATTCATGCAGGAGCGATATAGGCTAGGTGTATGTGCGCAATGGGAAACTGAAGAGGATGGAGCTGGGGTGGAGGGGGGGGGTTTTGTGTGCAGCGGGTGTGCTGGCAGGGGATCCACCATGGTAGGGCGAGGCGGTTAAATAGACCGCCTTGTTATGTGAATGGACTGATGGGTGAATCGTCACTACTCAGCTGAGCTGTCAGCTGATTAACTATGGCCGGGTTTCACTCTCGTGACCTGCCTGAACTGACGCTATGCTCGATTTCAGTCAGGCCACTGTTGTTCAAATAACTTTATTGACATTATGAAACAATACATTTTAGGTTTGGCGGTATGGTTCTGTTCACCAAGCCCTCCCGCCTATCCACGCGAGCAAGCATGGGTATGGCGGCGAGGGCAGCTGCACAACCCCAAAAACAACCATACGCCAAGTGCTGCCAGCATGTGCACACGTGATGACCGTGCAACGACCCCTCGCCTTGGAGAAAGCCGATCTGTCCATCTGCTCAAGGATCCCCCAATACCACAACGATCAATGTCATGTGCACCAACGCCTGTTGGACTCCCCCGTGCGCCAGACGGAGTGCTGACCAACCCCATGAAATCCATGTGTAGTGGTGAAGAACAATGTGTGACCTTCTGGCTACCGATGAAACCATACTGTCCTTCAGCACAAGGTCCTTCTAACGTAACATGGATCAGTGGCTATGTGCACCAACGCCCGTTGGACTCCCCTGTGCCAGATGCAGTGCAAAATAACCCCAGGAAGTTCTACGTGTAGTGATAAAGAACGATGTGTGACCTCTGGCTACCGATGAAGTCATGCTGTCCTTCAGCACGAGGTCCTTTAACGTTACATGGATCAGTGGCTAAGTGTACCAACGCTTGTTGGACTCCCCCGTGTGCCAGAGTATAGTATGACTAACCCCAAGAAGTTTATGTGCAGTGATAAAGAACAATGTGTGACCTTCCAGCTACCGATGAAGCCATCCTGTCCTTCAGCACAAGGTCCTTTAACGTTACATGGATCAGTGGCTAAGTGTACCAACGCTTGTTGGACTCCCCCGTGTGCCAGAGTATAGTATGACTAACCCCAAGAAGTTTATGTGCAGTGATAAAGAACAATGTGTGACCTTCCGGCTACCGATGAAGCCATCCTGTCCTTCAGCTCGAGGCCTTTTAAACGTTACATGGATCAGTAGCTATGCGTACCAACGCATGTTGGACTTCTCCTGGGAGCCAGACATTGGATTACCCAGGGAAATTCTATGTGTAGTGGTGAATAACAATGTGTGACCTTTCAGCTACCGATGTAGCCATCCTGTCCTTCAACCCAAGGCCCCTTAACATTTACGTGGATCAGTGGCTTTGTGTACCAACGCCTGTTGGACTTCCATGGGAGCAAAACTAATCAGGGGAGTTCTAAGTGTAGTGATAAAAATTGTGTGACCTACCGCTCTCGGTCCTTCAAAATTACGTGGATCAGTGGCTATGTGTACCAACGCCTGTTGGACTTCCATGGGAGCAAAACTAATCAGGGGAGTTATATGTGTAGTGATGAAAAACTGTGTGACCTTCCAGCTCTCGGTCTTCTAACATTACGTGGATCAGTGGCTATGTGTACCAACGCCTGTTGGACTTCCATGGGAGCAAAACTAATCAGGGGAGTTCTATGTGTAGTGATGAAGGACTATGTGTGACCTTTCGGCTACGGATGAAGCCGGCATGCCTATGGGAGAAGCTCTTCATCCCTTCAGGTCACTGCCAATTAATATCATACCAACGCCTGTTGGTCTTCTCCCTGACGTCAGGGAGGATGCTGTGCGTAACATTGGCTTCATGGCACCCGTATGCCTAGGGCCATTCGAACTACTGGAGTTGTATTTGTAGTATATGTATATGTACCAACCACCTAAAAGTTATGTGAACTTTTCGGCTACGGATGAAGCCTGCATGCTTATGGGGAGAAGCTCTTCGTCCCTCAGGTCAATGCCAATTAATACCATACCAACGCCTGTTGGTCTTCTCCCTGACGTCAGGGAGGATGCTGTGCGTAACATTGGCTTCATGTCGCCCGTATGCCTAGGGCCATTCGAACTACTGGAGTTGTATTTGTAGTATATGTATATGTACCAACCACCTAAAAGTTATGTGAACTTTTCGGCTACGGATGAAGCCTGCATGCTTATGGGGAGAAGCTCTTCATCCCTCAGGTCAAATGCCAATTAATACCATACCAACGCCTGTTGGTCTTCTCCCTGACGTCAGGGAGGATGCTGTGCGTAACATTGGCTTCATGGCGCCCGTATGCCTAGGGCCATTCTAACTACTGAAGTTGTATTGTAGTATATGCAAGAACAGCGCGAAGCGTGAATTTTTCATAACGCAAGTCCAAATCCAATTATGCATAACGCAATCCAGTCCAGGCGTCTACTAGCCTATTGATGAAAGGGACAGACGAGCATCCTTTGTTAATGATGTTGACGGTGGCTTGGTTGTCGCAATAGGCCAAAATTTGTTTCCTTGGCCAGCTGTTCCCATAGGATGCAAGCAACGATGATTGGGTATAGTTCGAGCAAAGCTATAAATTGAATATTGCGAGGCAGAGTTTGCAGCTCTTTAGGCCATGTTTCTGCAACCATAGTATTATAAACCCCCAAAAGCAATAGAAAGCGCTGCGTCGGTAAAGAATTTAAAAGTAACTGATGTTTCGACGTAGTCGTTATGAAAACGCAAGGCTTTAATCCAAGTGCGAATCTTCCAGCCCCGAAATTGGACCTCTTGCTCCGCCTACCCACTTGCTATAAGTTTAAAATCCATGAAAATCAACCATGCGTCGAGAGCATCATGTTGCATAATTAATTGAATTTTGCATCGCAAACGTTAAACGGTCTGAAATTGATGATTTAATAGCAACTCACCTTTATTAATAGCTACCAGACATCATTTATTAATGCTTATTATACATTACATTCATTTATACCACGGCATTGTTGAATACTCGATTCTGATGGGGTCAATACATATTCCAAGGTTGTGCATTTATTTTCACCACTGCCTTTTAACGGTGTGTCTTTCGTCCCGCTCGTGTCTCGCTTGCTTTCAACTTGGCTATGAGCTAATTCTCGCAAGCATCACATTCGAACCTATGCTGTCCTTTAGTCCCCAGTTGTATTAAGAAAATTATGCATGTTTGGAAAATTCAAACATGAACACACTTATACGACCGAAAAACACTTCCGGTTTCGATATTTTACTTCCAGCGGTCAAAATAACTTTGGTCTAGCACTCCGCCAAAACGGGACGCACATCACTGGTTCTTTGCAGAGTGAAATGATTACACGTGTCACATACTGACTGATCTACGGTATTCGGGTTTCTGTAGTTTTCGCGAAAATCAATGTTATTCTTTCGTCCCGTGTTTCTTTCGTCCCGGTTCTCCCCTAGTAGTATCCACAAAAAACTACACGCGTAATGTTGCAATGTGAATTAGGGTTGTCTGCAATCAGTAGTATGCTAGGGTAAAATAGCCTACAAATCCCTGGCAATGATATAATTTAGCCGTAATAATGATGAATAGGCTACAACACTTAAATTCAACCTGAAAACTATTAGCTAGGTATCCGAGTAGGCTACGCAGATGCAGTAGGCTAGGCCTACAAGCGCAATTATGTCCCGATAAATTAAAATACCATGCAGGATACAGATCGGCCAACGCAATAACGTGCAAGATATAGAATGTATAATTACATACCAGGTTAACGGTAGGCCTAGTCTTCACATCATTACCGATTACACACGCAGAACTAGTTACGATAATAGTTGGAGCAGCAGTGCGTTAGGACGTGAACTATGTAGACTAATCATTTGTCGCATTTGTTTATTTATTCATTTTCTCCCCACTTACGTAACGTTATCAGCCTCCGTGAACGGCCACGAACCTCTCGTATCAGAAGCCAGCTCAATGATTAGCCTAGTCGGACCGCATCCACGAAATATCAGATCTTTTTTTTTTTTTGGTCTCCCACTTCCAGAACGAGGCAGCGAGTATACGAACATGACCAACCAATATTCCGGGGCAGGGTGTATGCTTACCGTTTAGGTTAGCCCAAGGATCATATAAAGGTTACCGTGCGTTTTATGCCTCTGAAGCCAATATAGTCTGTTAATGTCAGCTAGCAATCCTGTTGGAAGGTTTCGAATACGAGCAATAAGGTCCGGGTTACACGACAAGACACACGCTTTAAATAGCCAGCTTACGCAACGTGAATATAGCCCTTCCTTGTCCGGGAAATGTTATTTGAATATCGCCAGTTTCCATAGCGGACCATAAGCTTAAACGATACTTGCAGTCACTTAGCTTTAGCAACAAATTCAGGAATCCTATTCGTTTTCGCTGACAGTGTGCAGTCATGCATGCAGGGAAGCAGGTTTGGAATAACCGAATGTTATTTGAATATATCGCCCTTTTCTTTTGTCTAACAGACCATAAAACTTAAGAATACAGAGCTTGACATCACTTAGCTTTTACGTAGAATTTTGCAGGATTCCGATTCTTTTCCCCCGGCGTGTAGTAGAACAAGCAGGATGTGCAGCGTAGAAGATGGTTTTGTGTGCAGGTTTTGTGTGCAGCGGGTGTGCTGGCAGGGGATCCACCATGGTAGGGCGAGGCGGTTAAATAGACCGCCTTGTTATGTGAATGGACTGATGGGTGAATCGTCACTACTCAGCTGAGCTGTCAGCTGATTAACTATGGCCGGGTTTCACTCTCGTGACCTGCCTGAACTGACGCTATGCTCGATTAGTATAGGAGGAGGCGAAGGAACAGATATAACGTTCCGTGGCTACTTCCATAAGCTAGCAGTCACATGCAGAACATAAAGGGGTAAACACCCGATCTCCCAGGAGGAAGAAACATTTTACAGGCGAGCCGACGAAGCACCGCAGTCCCATAACTTTACTAGCAGAATGACTAGCTTAAATAGAAAATAAACGCCCTAGACTCTCAGTAAGGGGAAATGTAACGAGGCGAAGGAACCGATAATAAATGTTCCAAGGCTTATATGGAGGCTCGCAGTCACACGCAAACATGTCCTCAACATCGCCCAATCTTCCTACAGGAAGACATGCACCGACAGACGTAACAGAAATACAGTTCCGAACAGAATCGTCAAACTCCATATACGGATAAAAGCACAAGACACGCACCGACAGACGTAACAGAACTACAGTTCCGAACAGAATCGTCAAACTCCATATATGGATAAAAGCACAAGACACGCACCGACAGACGAAACTGAACTACAGTTCCGAACAGAATCGTCAAACTCCATATACGGATAAAAGCACACAGGGGCGAGAGGACAGTTGCACCGGAATTATCGGCTATCTGACTAGCGCAAGCTCAAACACTAATACAAGCCCTGCCTCTCAGTATGAACAAATGAAACATACCAAGGCTACTAACTGGCTCCCTGTAACACGGAAATGAGTAGAAGCTAAAACGCCAGGTCTCTCAGCAAGAAAACCAATCACAGGCGAAAATGGAACAAAGAACTGCTACTCTATACCTCTACGAGCTAAGTAACTAAAGAGCCAGCAAGAAATAAGCCCTGCCTCAGCAATGAGATGCAAAAGTAGGCGAGTAGCTCAAATGGTACGGATAACTCACAGCCAACAATACACCACAGTACAAAACAATAAACAAACACAATGAACAATTAATCTCGAAGCCCCGAATGAAGGAAACGGAAGGTTTATATAGCTCACCGGCAACCATGTACAGCTGTGCAACGTAGATGGGACTTCTTCGCGAGAAGAAGGAACGGAGTCAAAACTCCACCAACGAAGCAGCGCCCACTTGTGGCGACCCAGGAACACGACCGCAAGGGAAAAAGGTCACAAACCATGACATAAGGTGCGTTACTCTTTCATTTACCAGACGTTCCATTAACTTACCTATATGTGACGTAAATGCTATTGGTCTATAATTTATTGGATTGCTTGCATCTTTCCCTGGCTTTCTAATAGGGCCAATAACCGCCTCCTTCCACCCTGTAGGAATCTTCCCTTCCTCCCATACTTTATTATATAATTTCAAAAGCTTCTGAAGCCCCTCATCACTCATGTGTTTTAACATTATATAACAAACTTCATCTTTCCCTGGCGCTGAATTTTTACACTTAGCCAATGCCCTCTTTAGCTCACTCAGGGTGAATGGGACATTGTACTTGTCCACTGTGGTGTCTTTCCTCTGTAGGATTTCAACATACATTTTGTACCTTCTCTACCCTTTCTCTCTTCCTCTGACAAATTGCAAGAACTGTGCACCCTACTAAGTGTATTTACCATCAATTCTGCTTTCTGTCTATTTGATACAGCAATCTGCTCTCCATCTTCTTAATCATCCCCCATATTTCCCCTATAGGAGTTGAATTTCCAATTGTATCACAAAAATCCCTCCAGTATGCTCTCTTTGTTTGTCTTATTGTCCTCCTCACTACTGCCTGTAGTTGTTTATACTCAATCATGTGCTGGTAATTATGAGTTCTTTTTAATATTCTAAAAGCTCGATTCCTGTTCTTAACTGCTTCCTTACATTTATCATCCCACCATGGCACTGCCTTTCTCTTAAATCTTCCTTTACTTTTAGGTATAGCGGCCATTGCAGCCATTCTTATACTCTCTACCATTTCCTTTGCATAAGACTCAATGACTCTTTCTTCTTGGATCAATCTTACATATGTATCACTTTCTTCCATAAACCTTTCCCAGTTTGCCTTCTCAAAAACCCATTTTCCATTTCTGTTTTCTACAATCGGGGATATATTGACATTAATTTTACATATACTATACGGCAGTGTAGTATAATGGTTAAGGAACTGGACTTGTAACCGAAAGGTTGCAGGTTCGATTCCCAGGTAGGACACTGCCGTTGTAAGGTACTTGAGCAAGGTACTTAACCTGAATTGCTTCAGTATATATTGTCGGGTAAGTGAGGACTATGTAAAATGTGTATTTTCTGAATCCAGCGGTTCCAACAGTCAATACCCTTGTTAAAACGTTCGGCACTCTGAATACTGAACACAAGCGATATTGCGTGCTAGAACCCCTCACTTAACCTACATTCAAAATAAGTTTTACGTGATTTAATTTTATTATTATTATTAAAAATTACAATCATCAATCAAATCGCCAAATTCGTTAATAGGTAAGTCGAACAGTAACCTGGTGGATCAACTAACAAGCCAAAACAAAGTCTAAATCAGGTCTTGAGATTAAGTAATTTTATTAAATGAAAACATTCAATTAGAATAATGACTGGGAATCATACATTCACGGAGGATTGTAGGCTGACTACTTATAATTCACAAAAGTGAAGACATTAAACCAGACATTAATTAGGAAATATACCAGAAAAGAGAGAGATAAGCCAAAAATTGTCAAATTATTTACCCTCCAGCGGAACAGGAACAAAAGGAAACGCACGAGGAACCAAAAAGAATGACTTCTTCTCACAAACTCCACAATTGACTAACTTCTTTTTCTGCGGTACACTCATAAAATACCTCCACAGGAAGACCATCCCTGTCCTGATTGGGTTAAGGTGTGGGGGAGGGGGGGGAGAGGAGTCATTTATGACAGACTGGCTTATCTTTGATGGGGGGTTGAGAATGAGAGAGAGAGAAGGAGATAGAGAGAAGGGGGGAAATATTAGATATCCTACATCCCTCTCTTGTAAGAATAGGTGCATGCACCTGCTAAAAACCTATTCTTACATCACCAAATAGGAATCACATTACACATTTGGACATTGAAGATGCAGTTACCTGCTAACAACAAAAACAACTGTCCAAATGGTTCACCAACCATTTTTAAAACATTTAGTCCATGCCCAGTTTAATAGTCCCTTTGTGATCTAGAGTCATATCTCTATTAGATACTCTTTTGTGTCGCTGCTGTTATGACACCCTGGTTCAGTCTCTTCCTTCTCCAGTGTCAGGGTATCTGGACTGGCAAGGGAAGAGGCTCCCTGGACTTCCTTGGATAACATGCAGTGCTTATTCCCCTTAATGTTGTAACTGTGTGAGTGAAAGGCGGCCTAATTTGACAGTGTCTCTACCAATTCTGCACAGCGTGCGGGGGGCTCTGTCTCCTGTGACAGGCAGCTGGACGATCCACAGGCGGAAAAGTGCAGTCAAGACCTCTCTACTGACGGGCGGGGAAGCACCTCTTTCCTGTCGGAATCCGTTTTGGCTCCTTGAGCTCGGGTCCAGTTGGGTGGACTGCTGACGGCAGTCGCTTAGGCTAGCTTCCCGTGGCAGGGTATGGGTCCGGTTGCACTTGTGCCTCTGGGGGTCCTTCGGGGAGTGGCAGGAGAAGACTGTGGGACTTGAGGGTTTAGGCCTTATCACTCACAGCAACATGTGAAGAGGGGAACACTGCATGTTATAAGCACTTAGTCCATTCAGGGGAACCTTACGGACAGGATTTACTATCCACAAGATTGCCAGTCCAAATAATCACCTGAATAGGGCAGACTTGTCCACAAGTGCCCAGGAACAGCATTGGAGGGGGCACCTACACTTTAAAAAAGGGACTTAAAAACATGGGCATTGTCTTATGTTAAAAGGTGGTGGTAGGGATGTGGGGGGGTGGTGAGGGGGGGGGGGGGGGCAGGGGCAGGCAGAGTGCCAGTTTTACCTCCTAGAACCCCAGTGTGGTTACTGGCAGTCCTTTGGCTGCGGAGGGCCACAGCGTTCAGCAAACCGGGATGACAGGAGGCATCCTGTCATCTTGCTTCTTCCGCACGTGGATGCCCCTTAACCACGCCCGTCTCATCTCTGTCCAGGGGTCTATGCCAGTTTTGGCTTTGGTTCCCTCTCTGGGCAGCTGGGCTGATCGTTGCTCGTAGGCATGCAGTCCATCACTGCTCTCCGAACACTTCTGATGTCGGAAAAGGGCTCTTGCACTCTCCCTGGATGACGTGTGTGTGCGAAGTTTGCAGGTGTGGCTCGGGGGTGGAGAGACGAGGGTGGGGGAAACTGTTGTGCTAAATTGGCTGCTTTCATCTTGCTTTGGATTGCAAGACAACACTCTGGTGGAGACTTTGAGGGCCAGAGGAGTCGTAAAACGGCCGGGGGTTGGCTTCCTGCTCCGTTTCTCCCGGGGTCTCTTTACCGCTCTGATAGGGGAGCGAGACTTTCGCAGAAGTCCCCCTATCTCCTCCATCACAGGAACTGTGGAAGTGGGAGAGTCCACAGAGCACACCCCTTCTGTCTGTGCAGCAGACAGAGGTTCCCCGGATTCAGCAGGAGGGGAAGAGAAGTCCACAAGGGGTGGGATGGGGTCCTCGGCCTGGGTGCACTGGTCTGTGGGGGCTGACTCCACCTGTTGGGGTGCGTAGACCTCTCCACCTGGCAGGGCTGATGGGCCTGTAGAAGCCGGTTCCGCGTCCTGCAGTTCAACGGTCTCCTCACCAGGCTGGGCTGCTGCATCTGCAGTAGCAGGTTCTTCCCCCAGGGGTTTGACGGTCTCCTCACCAGGCTGGGCTGCTGTGTCTGCAGTAGCAGGTTCTGCCTCCAGGGGTTTGACGGTCTCCTCACCAGGCTGGGCTGCTGTGTCTGCAGTAGCAGGTTCTGCCTCCAGGGGTTTGACGGTCTCCTCACCAGGCTGGGCTGCTGTGTCTGCAGTAGCAGGTTCTGCCTCCAGGGGTTTGACGGTCCCCTCACCAGGCTGGGCTGCTGTGTCTGCAGTAGCAGGTTCTGCCTCCAGGGGTTTGACGGTCTCCTCACCAGGCTGGGCTGCTGTGTTTGCAGTAGCAGGTTCTGCCTCCAGGGGTTTGACGGTCTCCTCACCAGGCTGGGCTGCTGTGTCTGCAGTAGCAGGTTCTGCCTCCAGGGGTTTGACGGTCTCCTCACCAGGCTGGGCTGCTGTGTCTGCAGTAGCAGGTTCTGCCTCCAGGGGTTTGACGGTCTCCTCACCAGGCTGGGCTGCTGTGTCTGCAGTAGCAGGTTCTGCCTCCAGGGGTTTGACGGTCTCCTCACCAGGCTGGGCTGCTGTGTCTGCAGTAGCAGGTTCTGCCTCCAGGGGTTCGACGGTCTCCTCACCTGGCTCAGCTGAGAGGACTGCAGCAGCGGATTCCACGTCCTGTGGGGTCACATCCTCTGTGGTGGCTGGTGTGATACAAGACACAGAGCTGTTTCCCCAAAATTCCTCCAGGGAAGGGGGGCTCACCAGGGGGGCGGCTACATTGTCTGTGGAGGTGACAAAATCCACAGAATTGTCCAAGCCTGAAGGGGGTGGGGATGAGTCAAGGGAGAGTGCTGTATTGTCCTCGGTGGGGGGTGGTGCCTGGGTTATGGGTGGAATGGCGCCATGCACTGCTCCTTCCAGCGCATGCTGGACTGCCACAGAAGAAACTGGTTTGGCAGTAACTCCTGACTTAGAGTGGTGCTTTTCCCAAGCCAGTTTCCACATCTGGTTTACCTCCTCCCATGCCTGCTTTGACCGCCAGAGGTAGAGAAAATGTTGTCTTTTCTCTAGGTACGACCTTATCCCTTGGACAATCTTGCGCTTGGTTTCATCACTATCTGGAGAAATCAGATAGTCCAAATACTCAGTCCGCAGGTTGTAAAGGGCCTCCTCCTTCAGCTGGTCCATTGCCTTGAGCTGTTCTGCAAATTTTGGGCACTGGGCTATCAAATATTGCCGTTCTGATAACATGAGATACCACTGCTGATCCAGCGTTGACTGGCCAGGGAATGCTGGTAGGTTAGCAGTGGAGGGTAAATGAGGCATCTCTCTCTTTGTCTGGTATGCCATAATAATATTTAAAATTATTTATTTATTTTTTAAATAAAATCAATAAATCTAAGACCAGTCGATTAGAAAAAGATTTGAACTTGTCTCAGAGTTTACCGCAGTTTACTCAATAGCAAAATTTAGTATGCTATAGGACAACCTATCTCGGTGGAACCTCCAATTATGTCGGGTAAGTGAGGACTATGTAAAATGTGTATTTTCTGAATCCAGCGGTTCCAACAGTCAATACCCTTGTTAAAACGTTCGGCACTCTGAATACTGAACACAAGCGATATTGCGTGCTAGAACCCCTCACTTAACCTACATTCAAAATAAGTTTTACGTGATTTAATTTAATTATTATTATTAAAAATTACAATCATCAATCAAATCGCCAAATTCGTTAATAGGTAAGTCGAACAGTAACCTGGTGGATCAACTAACAAGCCAAAACAAAGTCTAAATCAGGTCTTGAGATTAAGTAATTTTATTAAATGAAAACATTCAATTAGAATAATGACTGGGAATCATACATTCACGGAGGATTGTAGGCTGACTACTTATAATTCACAAAAGTGAAGACATTAAACCAGACATTAATTAGGAAATATACCAGAAAAGAGAGAGATAAGCCAAAAATTGTCAAATTATTTACCCTCCAGCGGAACAGGAACAAAAGGAAACGCACGAGGAACCAAAAAGAATGACTTCTTCTCACAAACTCCACAATTGACTAACTTCTTTTTCTGCGGTACACTCATAAAATACCTCCACAGGAAGACCATCCCTGTCCTGATTGGGTTAAGGTGTGGGGGAGGGGGGGGAGAGGAGTCATTTATGACAGACTGGCTTATCTTTGATGGGGGGTTGAGAATGAGAGAGAGAGAAGGAGATAGAGAGAAGGGGGGAAATATTAGATATCCTACAATATCCAGCTGTATAAATGGATAAATGTAATAAGAAGTTGTGTAAGTCGCTTGAAGGGTTGTTTCTCCTGACAAATTTTCCTATTGAACTCTATGGAAAAATAAGTCAGGAGAAGAAACCCTTCAAGTTATCCATCCATATCTACTATATTTCTGGCAGCAGAGTGATGGTTTAAGGCTTGTTTGATACATCAGACCCTTGATGACTTAGAGCCATTTAGCCAACCATGTGTTCCACACTGTTCCAGTGTAATTTAAAGCTAAATCTAGTCCCACCCCCCAATTCCCATAGAGATCCATTCAAATGCAGAGAGGTTATAGTATTGCTTCGAAGAGTACCTGGGAATAAGATATCAGGAGTCTTTTGATATCCTTTCATACAGAATCATGATGGCATTACCTGTTTACCTGTGGAATACCTGTTTACCACAGAAGTTGTTTGAGAGAATGGCAAGAATGTGCAAAGCCGTTATTAAGGGTGGCTACTTTGAAGAATCTAAAATAAAATACTTTTTTTTATTTGTTTAACACTTTTTTGGTTTTTTCATAATTTAATTTGTGTTATCTCATAGTTTTGATGTCTTTACTATTGTAAAATGTGGAAAACAGTAAAAATAATGGAAAAAAACCTTCTATGTGTGTCCAAACTTTTGACTGGTACTGTACACCGACCGGCCTTCTCCGATAGTTACGGGAAAGGTTAAAAGTTATGGGTCAGATCAGATGTCGCCACGAAGTGCGTCCCACGACTGAACAAAACCTTCCGTGCTACTGTACTTCCATGCTCCAGAGTGCGCACTCGGGAGCACGGTAGTGCGGAGCATGGAAGTATGCGGTTTCAGACACAGCCATTGATTTGCCCTGGAGCCATGCTCCCATGGTGGCCCTGATAGTGTTAGACAGCCACCTGCTGGAACATTAAGGTATTGCAGAGCTTGGGCGACAATGCATTACTTGCTCTCCATGAAGAGGTGTGAGAATTGACAGGGCCACCCACACGGTGCACCTAGTCACCTGGAGTTCCAAACATTGCTGAAGGTGCAGGACAAGAACATACCAAGAAACAAAAAAAGAATAGACTTCCATTATCCAATGATATGCTTTGACATGGTCCACAATAGTGGCGCTGACGCTATTTGATATGTTTGTTGCTCTTGGAATCCTTGCACACCTCTCACACGCATGCCTCTTTTCCCCACAGGTTCCATTGTTGTCCCCTTGACTGTGCCTCTGCAGAAAATCTGTATTGCTTTATCTTAAAGATGTCTAAAATTTCTGCACACCTTGGTCGTGGAAAAACCTCTGGACGTCTCTTAAAATAGAAAAACGGGTGTCACTCAATGAATTGAAAAACCTGTTAAACGGTAATTTTTGTGGAATAATACAAGTGTTTCTGAGATATTTCCCACTCTGAATTTTGTATATGGTGAGCACCATAATTCATTGGACAGTGACACATTTTTTGTTATTTTGGTTCTGTACTCTAGCACGTTGAGTTTGAAAGAATACAATGACAATGAGGTTGAAGCTTTAATTTGACGGTATTTTCATCCATATTGGATGAACCGTTTAGAAATGATAGAACGATAGATTCTATCATTTGATAGATTCAGAATTAGCGTATATTTTTTGGAATTGGGGTTTGTATACTAAAAACATTAAATATCTTTTCTTTGTACTGTTTTCAATTACAGTGTTTCTCGATTGCTTAGACACATTTTTCGAAACTAAGCTCCATTTCTCAAAACACAAATCCAAAACTGCACACTCAACTCCTCAAACGTCAAATTTCCAGGTGAAAACCTAACTCTCCACTCAAAACCATTTCCTCTTGCTGAAAAACCAAACTTTGCTTTCACACATCACACAATAGTCCAGAAAAACACACACACTACAACATAGTCTTAGACACTGCGGAGATCAATTCATAACACTGCCACAAAAACCTAAGATGAATAATGTTGCTTCTGGTTCTCCCCCACAAAACCTCTTTACGTGATAAACACAATAGACAAAAATGTTTACTTTTTTTATTCATAATGTATTCTACAGTACAACTTCCAATCAATACAATGTTAAAGGATGAAAAGGGTACTGTAAACGCAGTAAAAAAAAATGAAGAAAAAAATATATAAAACATAAAAAAATACTGTAATAGAAAATAATTTACCACAGCATCCCCACCGTGGATTACTGGCAAATACAGAAAATATTTTACTCTGCTACTGCCACTGCATCACGTCTCTGGTCTGGGTCAGGCCAGAGAACCTCATCTACATCACATGCTATATTGGCCCTTGCCAGGCAGCGGGGGAAAAAACGCCTCGTATGCCTAATCCACCCCTGGCATGCATCTACTGTTATGTCTAAACATGCCTCCTCCATGGCCTGGAGAAGGTGAGCACGAATGTAGGGGCCTCTGTCATACACCTTTTACTGCCATGCCGGAAAAAAACTCCTCTATGGGGTTGAGGAAGGGGGAATATGCTGGTAGAAAGATATTGCTGAACCTGGGCTTATTGGTGAACCAGTCACGAACTAGAGCAGCCCGATGGAAACTTACATTGTCCCAAATGACAATGTAGCGTGGCTGCGTGCGTGCGTGCGTGCGTGCGTGCGTGCGTGCGTGCGTGCGTGCGTGCGTGCGTGCGTGCGTGCGTGCGTGCGTGCGTGCGTGCGTCTGACAGGGGTAGCAGTTCAGCAGAGGGCGTGTGCTCTTGGCCTTGATGACCTTGTCCTTCCGCATGCCCTGGCTGAGATGACGACATCTGCTCTTTCTCACGCCTCTTATAGAGTCACCTGCATGTCAGGACCACATTCACATCCTTCAGCCTTCCAGGGGCCAATGGGGTGAACGCCATTCTAAAAACACTAGAGATCCATTCAAATGCAGAGAAGTTATAGTATCGCTTGTAAGAGTACCAGAAAATAAGATTTCAAGAGTTTTTTGATATTGTAAATACCCTCAAATTAAAGCTGACAGTCTGCACTTCAGCCTCATTGTCATTGTATCTTTTAAACTCAAAGTGCTAGAGTACAGAACCAAAATAACACAAAATGTGTCACTGTCCAATTAATTATGGTGCTCACTGTATGAATTATTCTTATGCGGTCCTGGAAAAGCTCAGGACCAGTTCCCTCTAAAACGTTTTACAGCTCGACAGAAGATTTTTGACCCCATAGTTTATCTCAGCCGTATAAATTGAAACGTTTGCACCCAAATACGTGAGTAGGGTGTGAGGCCTGAAGGCTCAATTAGTCTAAGCAAACATTGGTCTCAGCAGAAAGTCTGCCCAAGAAATTCTTGCAATTATTCAACACCTTCAGCAGTATCAGTTCCCTATACTAGAAAAATTTTGGCTCCTTCTTACTCTTAAGAAAAATGTAGCAAAACATGTAACTTCTCACCCAAACCACAAAGATCACACAAAGGCCTCTCAAAATTCCATATTTGTTGTTCCAATAATCCCTCAGTCCAGCAGAAGCTAATTACATTGATTGCATGGAGCTATTAGATATATTGGTGTGACGACCTCATTCCCGTCCTGTTGTTTCCCGTGTTTTCCTTCTCCCCCTGTTTCAGGTTTGTCTCTCCCTAGTCTGTTTTCCCCGTTGCTGCAGGTTGGGCGTGGTTTCATATCTGTGTCACTCTGTTTCACTCCACTCTTTTCAGCCTATCCCATTTCCCCGTTTTCGCATGCATTCCACTCTTCAATCTGTTAATCACTCTTGCATACATTCGCGCGCGGCACATAATTGATACCAATTAAATGTTGTATTTAGTCACCCGGTGTTCTCTGTCCTGTGCCAGTTTGTTAACGTTTGTAGTCTGAAACCTCTGGTCCTGTCTGGTTCTCTGTCTAGTTTCCTAGTCATACAGTTTAGTTCTGTTTCGGTGTTAACTCACCCTGCTAACCTATTAAGTCCTAGTCTGTTCAGTCTGAACGGCATAACCCGCTGTTCATTATTCTGTCTCACTAACCACCTTTATCTGCTTAAAGTCTGCCAGTCTGCAGCTGTCCGTGAATCCCTGCCTGTGTTGCGGTTTCCCTGCCTTCCACCTGACGTTTGTGCATGCAGCTTGGGCTTCTGCTATTCCACCCTGCGGCGGTCCCCGCTCACAACCAGTGCTGCGGTGCTGTTGATGTGCTGTCGCTCCTGCCTCTGCTGTCACTGCCGCCCTGCTGTTGCCGTGCTGCTACTGCTGTCCTGCCCGGGCTCCGCTGCACTGTCCTGCTCTCCCGCTCCCGCTCATCCCCTGCTCCAAACAACCCGGTTATCTGTTGCCATCATCACCCCTGACTTTCCCTGCTCCCTCTGCTCCCGCACATTCATAACTGGACTGTCTGTATTTATTGTTCTCCCTACGCTTCAGGAGTTTAGTTCGAAGCCTAATTTATTGGATGCTTAGTGCTCCCACTCTCTGTCCTGTCCATCAAGTCCAGTTTCGGCTTGCAACAATTCCGGTGTGACCTGTCAAGTCCAGCTCTGGCTTGGAATTTCTACTGCCTTTGCCTTTCTCCCCATGCTCAGGACTGCCCTGAGCATAAATAAATATTGAGTTTTTGCATTCCTGTCTCCTTGTCGTTGCATTTGGGTTCAGTCCTCTTCCGGGGTCGTAACAATTGGAACTGAATTGTATACTCAATGTCAACAATACAACATAACAGCACTTCTTTTATATTTTTTGTTATCAAGTGACTTGTGTTTTCAGGACCCTATGAGATGCTAGATGACTTTGAAATAGCCTACAGACACCTGCAATTGTAACCTACTTTGCAGCAGCAAGCAGGGGTGCGTCCCAATATATTCTTCACCTCCTTTCCTCCACTCCCCCACTACCACTCCTCTCCTACCCGGAAATATGCAAAACTGCCTGAACGTTTCAAGTACAAGTAATTGCATGTACAGTATACAATGTACCTGACATTGCGGTTTGCGTCAAGACATTAATGAATATGTAACCTTTAATACTTAATTAAGATGTAATTAGCAACATTAGATTAAAACACAAAGATCGGTTTCCGGGGCACAGAGGAGAGTAGTGTAGTGGAGGTAGTGGAGGAAAGGAGGGTGCTTTTTTTGAGTATTGGGACGCACCCAAGGTGTCGGCATCTTTCAGGCTCAGTTATTGAATAATCATGCAATGGGGATAGAGAGAGCACAAAGATGTCACTTAAAGGGGAAACTATATGGTTGTTCTATGAGAAACCGATTGGAATTTCAGTCATTTATAAGTGTCTTGTGAGAACCATTTTGCTTGGTATGTGAATCCTACAGCATGCCAAACACTGTCCCATGGGGTTCCTTTGAAAACATTTGACTTTTTCTTGAAACCGTCATATGAATTTCCATCTCCAGCTACATACACATGATAACAAACAAACTGGGTGTTTATAGTTATTGCTTTTTCAGTGTGTCTAAAGTTGATTTCTTTATATGTGGGATGATAAATTATGTTAATATCCCAGTGTATCTGGGCTATTTATAACCAGTGCTGGTCCCTATTACTGCAATGCAAGTGAGACAACAACAAAAAAAACACCTGTATTGATCAGTCAGTCTACTGCAAGCATTTTTAGCAATGCAATACTAAAACAGATGCTAAGTAACCTCAACAGACTGATCAATGTGTCCCAAATTAATGCAGGTACGTGCTCTTAGACAGCAGTGCACTGTAGATAATGAGTGGGGGTTGCCCAATACCCCCACCCCTCCCCCTGGGGGTAGTTTCCCGCCTTCGACTCATGGGTTGGGTTGTTACTGTTACCACTGACGTAGCGCAGTTTCTGTGCAGTTTCAGTCACTTCCCCCAACATCCCATTAAGTAGGGTTCCGCTACTGTCCCCTTCTCTGTGTATTTCCACTTGGAAAATTCTCACGATAATCAAGCTGTAGGGTTAGTATTTTTGAACGTTTTCATGTCTTCAAAAATTATTGCCTCCTTAATACACCTGCCCTTTAACACAGAGTTGATATCTTCTGTACATGTTCAATGGGCAAATGCATATCTGGACACAATAACTGGGTGGAGACCAAAGATAAGTAGCTTTCTAAAGTGACAAGTTTGTCAGCCGCCTCTCTTTATAATGGGGAATGAGTAAGCACTATACTAATTCCGTGCCCTTACACACAGTAACTTTTGGTTTCCAGCATTACGACAACTTCTCGACAACAATTCTGTATGTATCTCAGTACACTACATTTGTTAAAGTATCTGCCTAAAAGGATATTTTTTCTTTATAGCCCCAGCAATTATGCACTGTGTCATTAAAATTGTTTAGGCTACTGGTTATTGGTATCTCAGACACATAGTGGAACATCACATAACAATTTACCATGCAGACATGCGTTAAATTAATTTGTGTAGGCCTATAGCTTGTATCTTATCTTTTTCTTTTTTTACCGACAGCTGCACAATCAACAGCGTTCCCTTTGACTACATCTAGACATTTTCATCGCATTCCTGAAAGATATTATTTGTATGCTATTTAAAAAATTGTTTCAAATGTTTTTCGTGAGCACTTCTTTAGTCTAGTGAGCAGTCGCATTAAACTAGGCTATATTGTAGCAATAATTAATTATAAATTAATTGTTCTCCCTATGTGCAATAGCTATAGGCTACAGAAAAGAGGTAGGTCTATAACGTTCTTGAAAACGTTCGGCTAAGAGGGTAGGGTTTAAAGTTCCCCACCTGTCAAGCACCACTTCTCTGTGGTCTCCGCCCTGCGATTACATTTCCCAGAGTATGTGTCTGGCAGAAGATGGGCTATAAGTACGCAGCTACTGCCGAACTCGCATCATCACAGTGAATTAAACAAGCCTGCAAGGTGGAGTAGCCTATATTCCTTTATCTGCGTTTCGCGTTCCATTCCACTCAAAGGTTATAAGCACAAGCTATAACCTGTATTAGTTTTACAGATAGACGCGAATGGTGTTTCGCGTTGTTCGGTCAGATTATTGAAATTGAGAGGGAACGACCGCATCTGTCTGAAGGAGAGAAGACACGTAGGCTAAGGAGTTACTGGAGCGGTACCAGTGGTGATCAAAATGAATGAGACGGACTATCAACTACATCTTGTTGAATATGACTTTGAGCGTAGATTTGATGAAAGAGTCGCAATCGAATGGATGCAAGAAAATTGGTGAGAAAAGCACTTGGATGGGACACTAATTGCGTTTCCTAAACTAAATCCGTATATGGGCTACCCGCAAGGTGTGGTCGCTTAGGTGGTGGTCTCTATAATCAGTCAATCCGTTTTCTATACAATTATCATGGGATATATTTTGGGTTACTATATAACTATGGTATTTCTGGGCCTATTTGTGAATTTTATCACCGTGGTAAAGATAGCTTGCAGTTCGATATTCAAGTTCGATATTCATATTCGGTAGTTAATACATTTTTTTCCTAAGACAAAACGTTAAGAACATAATTGCGTTGATTTGTGAATTCATCACGGATGTTTTTTTTTTGTTTTTTTTTACTCAACTCTTCCGTTTCAATTGCCGTTATGTGGATTCATTTTAAAAACCTCATAATTTCATAATTACATTACATTACATTACATTTATTTAGCAGACGCTTTTATCCAAAGCGACGTACAGTAAGTGCGTACAGAGACATCCTTGGAATTGGAATTACATCTGCGGTCAGGCCAGCCTCCACTTCGGAAAAGACGGTCAAGCCAGCCGCCGCGAATTTATTTGGTTCGCAATATACTAGGCATTCTACGGTAAGCGTGTAAGAATTGATTTCAAAATAAAAGTAAAGTTCTTCTAAATTCAGATTGATATTAAAAGGAAACCGCCTGTTTTCACGGAACCATTTCTCTTCAAAATGATAGAACACCTCAGAGTGTCACTCAGGTAACCTCAGGACATTCTGATGTGGAATTTCAAAATTAAAGCCCTCTAAAATGTCATATAAGAGCTTAGCTTCACAGTTTACAATTTCTACAGCTTTCATCTACAAATTATGCTTTCACAAGACCAGCAGAGCTACTGCAAATGCTACTACCTCAGAGTGTAAAGGGAATGGAACTAATATGATGATGCAGCTTCCCAGTTTAATCCAAGCCCATTTGGCCACCTCTAAACACCTTAAAGCAGCTTGCCTTGTCCTGAGATTGTCTGAGTGACACTCTGAGGTGTTCTTCTATCATTCTGAAGTGAACTGGTTTTGTGAAAATAGGAGGTTTCCTTTTAATATCAATCTGAATTTAGAAGAAACACAGCATTTATATGACATTTTAGAGCACTTTAATTTTGAAATTCCACATCAGAATGTCCTGAGATTGCCTGAGTGACACTCTGAGGTGTTCTTCTATCATTGTATAGTGAAATGGTTTTGTGAAAACAGGCAGTTTCCTTTTAATATCAATCTGAATTTAGAAGAACAACAGCTCTTATATGACATTTTAGAGCGCTTTAATTTTGAAATTCCACATCAGAATGTCCTGAGATTGCCTGAGTGACACTGAGGTGTTCATCTATCATTCTATAGTGAAATGGTTTTGTGAAAACAAGCGGTTTCCTTTTAATATCAATCTGAATATAGAAGAAACACAGCATTTATATGACATTTTAGAGGGCTTTAATTTTGAAATTCCACATCAGAATGTCCTGAGTTTACCTGAGTGACACTCTGAGGTCTTCTTGTATCATTGTATAGTGAAATGGTTTTGTGAAAACAGGCGGTTTCCTTTTAATATCAATCTGAATTTAGAAGAACAACAGCTCTTATATGACATTTTAGAGGGCTTTAATTTTGAAATTCCACATCAGAATGTCCTGAGGTTACCTGAGTGACACTCTGAGGTGTTCATCTATCATTGTATAGTGAAATGGTTTCGTGAAAACAGGCAGTTTTCTTTTAATATCAATCTGAATATAGAAGAAACACAGCATTAGAGGGTTTTAATTTTGAAATTCCACATCAGAATGTCCTGAGGTTACCTGAGTGCAACTCTGAGGTGTTTATCTATCATTTTATAGTGAAATGGTTCCGTGAAAACAGGCGGTTTCCTTTTAATATTAATCTGAATATAGAAGAACTTTACTTTTATTTTGAAATGAATTCTTACACGCTCTTACCGTAGAATGCCTAGTATATTGCGAACCAAATAAATTCGCTGCGGCTGGCTTGACCGTCTTTTTCGAAGTGGAGGCTGGCCTGACCGCAGTGTTTAATCGATATAAATTGTACATTTTTGACGAATGTGTCCAAGTCCATTACTGCACTATTATATGGGTTTGATTAAATTTTTTTAAAAAATCTATTTACTCAGTCGAGGTGGCCAAAAAATTGTAACTCAAAGGCTATAACTTGACTGAGGTGAGCACTCTCTCAACCTGCTACCGAGCTTGCCAAATTCCCAGCATCCGTAGGCTACAGGCTCAGGCAGTCACATCTCAGACCACAGAAGGGATCGTTAAGAGACGTAACATTTTGAACGGTACAAATGGACAATTGGGCTTTTGTGTCTTGTAATGTAACGTTCCGTAACGTTCCGTTCCCTTCCTGTCCGTTTTCCGGGTTTTCCTGTTTTCCCTCCGTGTCATGTTGGATTCCTTTGTCCGTGTTTTCCCTGCTGCTGCAGTCTGGGCGTCTTCCTCTGTCTTGTTCGTTTTATTGTCACTTTTGTTTCCGCCTATCGCTCTCCCTACTCGTTGCATGCATTCCTCACCTCTGTGTTTTGCAATCACTCCCGGTTAATTATCACACCTGTTTCTCATTCACTCTTTCATTCCCTGCACTATTTAAACCCCTGGCTGGTTGCTAGTCGGCGCCAGTTCGTTAACTAACCTACCTTGTCTATGTCTTGTCACGCTTCTGGTCCGGAGTTTTTGCATTCCGCTGTGTTTAATCTGTTCACCTGTTCTGCGGTTGGTAGCTATCTTCCCGTAACATTCGCTGTTGCATGCTACTTACTTGTCTCCCTTCAAATCTCCAGACGCCGTGGTTCCAGCCTCCCTGTAGCAGTGTTTGTCTTCCCTTTATGTTGTGTGAGTGTGTTGCGGTACTCCCACCTCCAGCTCGGGTATAGATCCGCTGTCTAATCTGCCTGGCTATCTCTCGCTGTTGTTCCTGTCTGGCCGTAGCTACCTCCTGTACTTCGGTTACGGTTCCAGGATCCCTGGAGTTCAGCCGGCTCCGACGAGATCTACCCAAGCTACACCTCACCTCCCAGCTCCGTCGGGTTTTCGCCAGCTTACCCTGGCTGTCGACTTAACCTTCATTGAAACCTCCCAGTCGTTACCCTGTCTGTAGTACCCTGCTGCTAACCTCTGCTTTGTACCCTCTAACTCAAGTTGTTAACCCGGTCCAGTTCCTGTTCAGTCCCGGAGTGAGATACTCCGCCAAAGTAAAGTCCAGTTTCGGCTTGGAACATTCGCGCCGTTCCAGAACCTGCACCAGAGTGAATTCTCCCGGTCCAGTTCCAGTCCAGTCCCGGTGTATAGCCCACCATTCCGTTAAAGTCCAGTTCCGGCTTGGAACGTATTCCGTTCCAGCACCCGTTTCCTGAGTGGACCTCCCGGTCCAGTTCCAGTCCAGTTCCTGTCCAGTTCCGGCTTGGAACGTATTCCGTTCCAGCACCCGTTTCCTGAGTGGACCTCCCGGTCCAGTTCCAGTCCAGTTCCAGTCCAGTTCCTGTCCTGGTCCAGTCCTGTTCCAGTCCAGTTCCTGTCCGTCCAGTCCCTGTTTCCAGTTCCGGCTTGGAACAGTAGGGCACTCCCTGCAGCTCCTTTCGGTTCCGGCTTGGAACCCACCTTGTTTTCAAGTCCAGCTCCGGCTTGGAGCAGTCCGTGTAGGACTTTATTTATGTTCTGTGTATTAACCTTGTTTTCCTTTCTGTACAGCTTTGGGACTACCCCAACGCTTAATAAATATTCCTTTCATTTGAATCTGCCTCCTGGTCGTTGCACTTGGGTTCGTCCCGTATCAGGATCGTAACATGTAATTTGTAATTGGAAGTGAAGATGCATGTCTGTAGGACAGTTGTCATGCACAAAGCATTTGTTTTCAGTAGAGAAGGTTGCATGGTATGATTGGTTCAACTGCCAACAATAAGAACAATGTTAAATTTAGTGATTCATACGTTATGTTAACTTGATTTCAGTTTCATTACTTTATCAGACTCTGAGCAGTATTGCTTTGAACCGGCAGGTGGATAGGGATGCTCGGTGACTTCCATGCAACGTGTAGCAACCGAAAACGATGACGCGTGTATAGCCCCGCATACAATTCCCAGTTTTCATAACTTATCCATGGCAATTTTGTATATAATTTTCCCAGTGGGTAAAGCGGTACCCCACTCCTCTCTTGCAGAGATGAGGGACAACGGAAAACATTGCTTTAAGGCTCGCCACGCGCCTGGTTGTCTTTGCCCTTCTCTGGTGTCATTGGCGCACGCTTTGTCTTTTGATGCTGCTCACGCGCTCACCTTCAGCACCGCAAGGACTAATAGTACCAATATGATTAAATTTATTTGGTCAGTTGACGGCAATTTTGTTAGCGTTTTTATGTACATTTTTTAATTTCTCCTATTGTCATGTCATGTTTTAAAATGGTGTCCCTGCCTTAGCCACAATGTGGGCTACTGTATTTTGTTTATTTTGATAAACGTTTTAAAATAAATAATGCCAGTTCAGGCAAAATTGTGAGCTGCCTCAGTGCTGCTTGTATGACGTCTGATTGTTGCTGACAGGAATGTCTTTTTTTCTCTCTCTCTCGGCAGGAGTAAGTCGTTTGTGTTCTGTGGCCTCTACGCAGCGACCATATTCGGGGGCCAGCATTTTATGCGAGAGAGGCAGAAGTTGGATTTACGCAGGCCGTTGGTGCTCTGGTCACTTGGACTGACACTCTTCAGGTAGGTGAACACCCCCCACCCCCCATGGTTTTGCTTTTGTTGAATGCATGAATAGGCGAAACATGAAACAGGGATTGATGTCCTTTGGATCTGAAATGTTTAACTGTGAAAGACATGAAAAATGCACTCATTTTACGAATTTGAATGCATTAGCATAATTTTAAATGGGCTACTCATTTTGTATCTATAGTCCATAATTGAAGTTAACCAAGAATCAAACTAGTGGTAATGGAATCTTATCAGAATCTCCCTTCCCTCTCACAATGGCTTTAGTTTGTGATGTCTCCTTTTCAGAGCTGAGCTTTATTTATGAACTGTTTGATATCTTTCCTCCCTGCATCAAATGCTGTTGTATTGTTAGCAATAGCAATAAGATGTGTCCCTTCGTCCAGTCTGCAGGGTGTGAAATTAACCCCAATCGGCCACCAGCCAAATGCTGGGAAAATCTTGATTGTGGCTTGGAAGATTTTTTCTCTAGCAGTCACTTTAGCAAGTAACCAACCAGGTTGTGTTATATTGAAAAAGCTAATGCGGCTGGTAAAATGTTGAAAGTGGCTGGTGATTTTTAGAATCCGCAAGCCACTCTGGCCAGTGGGTGAAAAAGTACATTTCATAATTCATATCCTGCTAGTCTACTATTTTGGAATTCTCAACAAAAAGGTTGACTTTTGGTTTTAATGTGCACAGTTTTGCCTATGATGCTAAGGGAACCTGATGAAGAAAGGTCTTGCATCTTGTTTCATTGAAGGGTTAGTCATATCTCTGAGGTTTTAATATGTGTGTTTTATAGCTTAAAGGAGCTATATGTAACAAATTTACTGTACTAAATCATAAAAAGACCATAACATGTCATCAGAGATTAAGGAAACATGCTAAATCGAAATACTGGCTTCTCCGACAACAATGCTACAGCCAGTATGTTCTCCTTTGAAATTTCCATTGCGGGTCGGAACGTCTGTATTTGTTTTGGCCTGTGTGATTCACTATTCTCCGAGTTGACTCCGAGTCCACTGCCCATTACGAACAACCAGATGTACTCCGGCACTCCGACAGCCGATTTACGAATGCCTAAGCTAAGTTCAAAATCGTTTCCATTTAGCTAGCTAGCTAGCTAAAGATTTAAATATATATATGTATATAGTTACTCGCTAAATATACCACTAACGTTAGCTTATATCTCTGTGACCGTAAACATAGCCAGCCATGCATCTAGCTAACATTGACAGAGTTATAAAAAGTCCACATGAGCTGGTTTATAATTTGCAAAGAATAAATAATAATCAAATTGCAAACGTATACTAGGCCTGTCACGATAACTATTTTTGTTGGACGATATATTGTCCCAGAAATAATTGCGATAAACGATATTATTGTAATTTTAAGACCATTTTATGCCACTGATATAATGATAATGTTTGAGTCACTTCCCTCTAGGAGGAGGCTGCGGTCCATCAGGACCAAAACCTCACGCCAAAACCTCACGCCACAAACAGTTTCTTCCCATCTGCAGTGGGCCTCATTAACAAGGCCCGGGACCCCCCACTGACACTGTTTCCTACCTCCTCCACCTATAGACACTTCACATTACATTAAAGTCTGTCAATATGCGTTATATTAACGCACCTCTGGACTATGTACTTACACTCCATAACTGTGAATAACTGAACATTAATCCTGCACAATTGCACTCTTGTTATTTCCATAACTGTGAATAACTGAACATTCAATTGTTACATTGTTAACTGTGAATAACTGAACATTCCATTGTTAATACTTTTGCACATTAATCCCGCACAATTGCACTCCTGTTATTTAAGGAAAATAAGAATATCCTGCAGATTCCGTATACATTCCTCATACTGTTTTCCTCTTGTAAATATGTTTATTTTTATTCTATTCTCTTTTACTAATTTATGTACTGTGAAGCACCAAAAAACCAAGACAAATTCCTTGTATGTGAAAACACAGCAGTATTCCTGTTAGTTCATGATTTTCTTTCGAATGTGATTCTAAAATATATATTGACTGGTTGGTTGAATGGTTACAGTGAAACAGTTCTCAGAGTATATCAGCAGGAGCCAGGACGCTGCGCAAAAAAGAAGAATAAAAGCGAGTGTTCTACAATTTAGATCTGAAAGTATCCTGATGAGAGGAGGGAATGCATTTTTCACCATAAAAAAAACAGTAGGCTAGGCTGAGATTGAAGGGAATTTGACATGAAAAATCTCACCAATATAGCTCACGCTATCCAAAACTGAATTTCCCCCCACTTCTAAACTCATTCCGGCGCCACTGTGAGAGGCACAGATCGTCTCGAACAAAGTGGCTCAAAAGGCCGAGTTAACCAACAACTGAGTAACAACAGTAACGTAACAAGTGTCGCTGTCATCAACTCGACCAACGTTACTTCGCTGTCTCCTCTGCTCCGCTGAATTCCGTGTGTGGAGGTGCAGCCCCCGGCGCGGTGGTCAGAGGAGAGAAACTCAGCGGGATCATAAATGACTGCAAAACTGGATTTATCAAAATGCTGAAACCTTCTGGAAATAACCTGCTGAAACAGGTAGACAGATTATTTGCCTCAAATAGATAGACCACGCACAATAAGTTATGCTGTTTATTCTGGCATCATGTTGGCTAAAATGTTGGTGACATTCTTATGTAAACAAACACGCATGTACTGTAAACACAATGGGCAATATCGAGGTCGCAAAAATGATCGACGTCATGTCCATTTATCGTAAGATAAGTCGATATAGTAATTATCGTGACAGGCCTAACGTATACATTAGCTGATCAACTTAGCGTCTCAAAATATAATGTTGCGCTCGGCTCGTCTTGCGCTTGTGTACGTTCAGTTTCTCGACTCTCTCCAATATTGTGAATTTGGATTGCAGTACCCATTTTAAACGCTCAGTGTCAATGTTACATATAGCTCCTTTAATTAAAGAGGTGCTTAAAGCTTGAAAAGCTAAAGTGCAGGTGGAACTGTAGCGGTAAATTTTGTCCAAAGTGTGGCACTCCTGTTGTCCTCATCACTAATATGGGTTTTGGCAGCGGTTCACATTTTGGTGACTGCCAGGCAAAAAAAATGGTTGCTTGGGGGAACTATGGACATATTTAAACCTTTATTATTGTTTTTGAGCCTTTAGTATACAAATGTTAGGTCAGTGTTTACCTGTCAGGCTTTTGCTTGCATCTTTGTTTCACAATCAAAACCACGGTTTAATTTCCTTGAAATTGGTTTTACATGACAACTCATTAACGTTCTTCCAAGGTTATGGCTTATTGGCAAGCTGGCCGGTTTTGTTTTGTGTGAACTGTGAGCATAAGTTTAAACAATGGAACTGTTAAAATAATAGAAGACTTTGGTGCACCATGAGTGTTGAGCTGTACGTTCTGGCACTGGAGAGTTGCCAGGGATGTGTAATTGTATCCTTTGGCTCATGCGATGGTGCTGCATGTTCATGTCAAAAATGGCGGAGGAGTGCTGTGATTGGTTCACATGTAAAATTTCCATACCTGCCAGACAGGTGTGTCTGGTCTAATTAACTTTGGCTTCTCCAAGGTGTTGGTATGGTACGAGGATAAACAGTGGATACATTTCTGACTAAAAACAGACTGAAAACCAATGTTTATGCCTCATTTTTAAACTGAATTCCACACAACTGATTTTTTTCCCTCTTGTCAAAATTAAGTGAATTTGTGATTGTTTTTTTCAACCGATTACCCTGGCTTGGCTTCTAATCAGATGTATATCAGACCACAGTAAAACATTGAGGATATTTGTGTAGTCTATAGCTGTTACTGATAATATTATATATATGATATAATATACGGTATGATTATAATAAGATCAAGATATGATTGACCTAAATTAAAAAAGAGGTTGACACCGAATCGTGAAATGGCCCTTGTTGTGCACCCTATATTGTGTATAATATATCTGAGGGTCAAGGTGGTGTATTAAGTTCACCAGGGGGGGTATACATGAAGCAGGATTACTGAATTAGCTGGATAACTGCACTGAGTAAAACACCATTTTAACTTCAGTCCATGTTCCAGATTTGGGAGGGTTTCTAGTTTTACTCAGTGCAGTTATCCAGCTAACTCAGTAATCCTGCTTTGTAGTATACCCCCCAGGTGTTGCGGTAAGTTGAAGCGCTCTCATTAACGGGCTGGGTCTGGGCTGTGTTCCGCAGCATCATCGGCACGGTGCGGACGGGCAGGTACATGCTGCACGTTCTCAATACCAGCGGCTTCAAGCAGTCCGTGTGCGACCAGAGCTTCTACAACGCGCCCGTCAGCAAGTTCTGGGCCTATGCCTTTGTCATCAGCAAGGCCCCTCAGCTGGGTAAGCGTGTGGGTCGTGGGGTGGGAATTGGGGTGTGGGTGGGTGTCAGGGTGAATGTGTGGGTGGCTAAAGGCTCAGATACGGAAGAGGGATGGAGTTTCGTGGCCACACGTTGGTGAGAATCCAGCACATTTTTTAAAGCTCATCTGATTGCTTTCCATTCGTTGCACTCGTGCCGTGTAGGGAGGCCCGGCGAGACCAGGCGCGGGGTTCCTGGCGACGCACCAGGAACGGAAACAAAAATTGGCCGCTTGTCAATAGGCACAAAGGGCACATGAGCTTGTGTGCACTCTCAAATTGGATGTTACAGCAATGGGAGAGGTGTAGAAATACGATTGGGCATTCCAAATGGAGGCTAAAATAATCCCTTAAAAAAGGTTGAATCTATGAACACTGAGAGGCACAGTGACTCGGGCTTAACACCCATGCAAAGGCCAACATGCTGTCTGGTGGTTCATAATGCCATTGGCTGTTGTGTGGGCTTTCCTGATTGGATTGATCTCCGAATGTAGCTATATGGATTTTTGCATATGAACTATCAAAGTGTGTGTGTTTACGTTCTGTCATCATGAGTGCCGCTCTCTACCCTCCCACGCAGGTGACACCATCTTCATCGTTCTACGGAAGCAGCGCCTCATCTTCCTGCAATGGTACCACCACATCACCGTCCTGCTCTACTCCTGGTACTCCTACAAGGACCAGGTGGCGGGGCGGCGGTTGGTTCATGACCATGAACTACCCGGTCCACTCGCTGATGTACAGCTACTCCACCCTGCGGGGGCGGCCGGCGTGCGCATGCCCCGCCCCTACACCATCATCATCACCACCATGCAGATCGCCCAGATGTCCATGGGCCTGACGGTCAACGGCTTGGTCTACATGTGGATGCAGGAGGGCCACTGTCCATCCTACCTGGACAACATCATGTGGTCCTCTCTCATGTACCTCAGCTACTGCTCCTGATCATCTACCAGTCCTACTTCAAAGGTGCCTGGGGCAAGGGCTCTAAAGGAGAATAGGCCCCCCCCCCTGATCGTGTGTGTGGGTGGCGGGGGGGGGGGGGTCCTGTCGCTGTAGCAAGGCGCGCTTTTTGGCCCAAATATCTCTTGCCTTGTTTTTACGGCCAGCCCAGAGGAACGTGTGAGTAAACTGTACCAAAAGAAGAGAAAAGTGAGGGCATGGCAGTCCGGGGGGGGGGGGGGGGGAGTTTCTGTGCCAGGCTGCAGACGCAACTTGAAACGGTCAGTTTTACAAACTAGGGTTTTCACCCAACCAGTTGGCTATATTTGATTGCAGTTTCACAAAATGAAGGATGTTTTTCTTTCTCCATTTTATCACCACACTTTAATTATGCCAGAATGGCAGGTCGACTTTTAATTAAAAATGTTTATTTTTTTTATTTTATATTTTATTTTATTTTTAAAAGGCTTCTTCACTTCCTGCAGCACAAATGAGCGCAAAGGTCTTTCTACTGCACCTCCCCATTCTGCATTGTGAAGTCTAATTTACTGCAAGCAAATCGACACAAGTTTTTGTCCCATTTAAATATCAGTATTAGTACTATTACGCCCATCATCGCAAAGACTTTTCTTGTGGTAATGAAGCGTCAGAATGCGTTGGTCCAACCCCTCTTCTACCCCGCGGTGACTTCTACGTTTACATTCTGCGGGGAGTAATGTGGACGAGTTTCTATGCCGACCCGGTCGAACCGCATTCCTCTCAGTTCTTGTTAAAAATGTTTCCTAATCCTGAACCCACCTGAGGAGCGGGAATCCTTTCCTTTCACACGCTATTCACCGACTAGCATTACATCACTTTAGACTCCTCTCCCCTTGGCCCCCTGTGAGTGATATGCTTTGTCCATGCTGAGCGTGTGAGGTAGCGGCTTTCCCAGCCATGTGTCAGACCTGACTGCGACGACCGTGATGCAATCTGTGATAACGAATGCGCAAAGGCCAACCAATAAAAAGCGGCGAGTGATTCACCCGCTTTATCGGATGGCAGGTGTTAAGGACTAGTGACATCTCCCTGCAATTGGGGGGGGGCGGGGGAATCTATGCATACTTGTCAGTTCATTGCACAGTTGTCACATGTCAGGGAATGCTGACTGATTAGGGCAGGCCTGGTGCATAGGGAAAGGGTAAGGGAGGATATTATGGTAACAAGCTTTCATTTGGGCTCTGTATTGCATATTTTTCTGTAGTCTGTAATCTCTTCTGTAGATCCTTCACAAAGGCTGACATGTAGTTGTGGGGAAGTCGGTGGGTGGAAAGACCATGTTATACTGATAGGTGTGAATATTTGGATTTGATGGCTCCATAAATGGTACAGGAATAGTCCAATTTCTTATGGTATCTGTTGTTCCTTAATATTATGTGAATTTTTTTAACAATCTTTTTTGTGTGTGTGTGTGTGTGTGTGTGTGTGTGTGTGTGTGTGTGTGTGTGTGTGTGTGTGTGTGTGTGTGTGTGTGTGTGTGTGTGTTGTGTGTGTGTGTGTGTGTGTGTGTGTGTGTGTGTGTGTGTGTGTTCAAATGCAATTGAAAGTAGCCATGTATTTTTTTTGTATCGGGGGACTGGTGTTGAGGTGTGTGGCCAAATGTTGCTGGCTGACACAAGTGTGAAATTTAGGTTTCGGTATAGGTATATTTCTCACTCGACCAGGACTAAAAGTACACCTTTTATTGTTGGGAGTCTCTCAACCACTATATGCACACTGAGGTTTGCATTTAACTCACACTCGCATACTCTAATGGTGACGTTCAGGGGAAAAGTTCAAATGCTGAGAGGTTTCTGCTAAATGATGCAGAGCATCGCTCTTCTCTCTCGAAGGTAAAGGCTGCTGATGGCACCTCGCCCGGTCTTATTCATGTGTAGCTAAATCGTAGCCACTTTAGCGCATGGACACACGCCCAAGCATTTCTCAGTGAACCTGATTTCTCACATGGTCACCTTTGCAAACGTACTGGTATCGAATGTATTATAATAAGGGCTTTTATGTTTTAAATGTTATTGAAATGTTACAAAATAAAAAAATATATTGTACAATCTTGCCGAGGCGCTTGTTTCAGATCATTCTTGCTGTTTGTATTGTGTAGGTTCAGGGAGTGTTACAGGAGTGTGTTCCTGTACGAGACTTAATAGCCAGTCATTACAGCCTCAGTGAATTTAAACCCAAACCTGAAGTCCCCAACCATGCTAATGCTAAACAATACTGCTTAGGAAATATTGACTGAAGTGCTGGATAAAATTCATGCAATCTGTTTAAAATAAAATACTAGTGAAATGCATTGGTCCAACCCCTCTTCTACCCTGTGGTGACTTCTACATATGAAAGAGTAATGTGGACGAGTTTCTATGCCGATCGGTCGAACCGCATTCCTCTCAGTTCTTGTTAAAAATGTTTCCTAATCCTATGCAGGGGGATTGCACTGACCTAGAAAACAACAGGACTGTTAAATCGGAAACATCTCAAATAGAAATTAAGGGAATTTTTTTTTTTTTTTTTTTTTTTTTTTTTTTTTAAATGTCCAATTAGAGAACCATTGACATTGTTTATAAATATTCTACATCAGCACACTGGACAAATGGAAAACTGAAGAATCCAAACTAGGGAATCTAAGCACATTACAAATGTATTTTGTCATCTGATCCACGCTTACAATGTTTTGTCAGTGTGTAAGAGGTGATTTTATTTTCTGCCAAAGTTGTTTTGCATATATTGAGTGCGTAGTGTGTATATACAGAGAGTAGTGAGCCTGTCACTTGTGTACAATTATTTAACCAACTTGAAGACATCTGCAAGGAAAACAACCCTAAAGTAACATTTGGTAGGTTCACTTTATTCAACTGAAAGGACAAGATGGGAAGTAAATCCATGAAAGAAATGAAAAAATACTGAATTCAATGTAAAACTAAATATTTTACATTCATAAATTGTAACCTCTAGATCAGTGGTTCTCAACCCTGGTCCTGGAGTACCCCTGTGTATGCTGGTTTTCGATCCAACCACAATTGCAATACTTGAATTTTAACAAGCTGTTAATTTTTCTTAATTAGGTGTTAATTAGGCAAACATTTCAGGTGAAGGATAATCCACTTCTTACCTTCGAGACTGTGTTAAAATCTATAGGAGCTAATTATTTTATTATGAGTATTAGGCCTATCATTATCGCTGATTACTGTTGTTGTGATATGCTATTGTAATATTTACCATTATATATTTAGAGGAGTAGAGTGGAGTAGAAAAGTTTATGAAAGTGCCACTCCACAATGGTACATACAATAGCAAAAGATACAAACATGTCTTCTAATGTCTTCAATTGTTGTAGACGCATTTGTAAAGGACTTTAGTTGGATCCATTGTGCGCACTTGCACTGCCTTTTTAATACGGCGGGGTTTATATAGGCCTACACGTCGCTGCTGATTGGGTAACACCTCTGAGTGTTCTATAACATCACGACCAAACACAAACATATGAATGAACAAAACTTATCGGGGTGCCCACCGTAATTCGAATGTGGTTGTCAAGAAGGCGGAAGGTTAGAGAATGCCGGTGTTGTGAAAAATAGGTTCCCCCTCAGAAATAAGTTCCCCCCCTGTCATTATGACGTCACAATTTAAAGGGAATGTCCATATTACCCAGATGTAGATCAAGATCAAGATCAAAGTGCATTATTCCCGATTGTAGTGTGCTCTCTAAACTTGTTGTATTGTCCCATGATAATCCTGATTCCACCGTGCTTTAAATGCCACCTGTAGGATACAAAAATTGTATTTCATAAGCCTGCTACTGACCAGGTTTTTACAGAAGACTAAGACAAATAATCACAAATCTTTATAGTCGACTTCACGTCTTTCAGCACGCATCTGCTACTGGCTAGCACTTTTACACAAATTTATTTACATAAAATATATATTTTTTGCATTAAAAACAAATAATAAATACACTCTGTATTGTGTCATTGTCTGTGTCTCCAAAATGGCTGTCCTTTGTTAAATTCGTAACTGTTCTTCCATTAAATAAGACAATCAAAAGCCTAGAATGAATACTAGATACTGAAAGCTCTCTTATACCTGCACTAAGGAAGAAATATAACACACCTCACTAAACAGAAACACCTGTGAAGCCATTTGTCCCAAACATTATGGTGCACTGAAATGGGGGGGGGGGGGGGCATGTATAAAAAAAAAAGTCTAATTTCTACATGGTGAAAACAAGATGTATAAAAATACCCTTTATTACATGCTTAACGACATGTGATTTGTTTGAGCATTGTGCCAAATAAAGAAAAAGATACAGTGAGAACCATAATTCATTGGACAGTGACACATAACAATGTAGAATAAAGTAATCATTTTAAATATTTGGTTGCATATCCTTTGCATGGCATGACTTCCCTGATGTCTGTGACCCAAAAATATCAAAAGACTCTTGATATCTTATTTTCTTCCAAAATAACAAAAAATGTGTCACTGTCCAATGAATTATGGTGCTCATTGTAAGGACAAATGGAAAACTTTTTTTTTAATGGTGCTCATTCCTTTATAAATACGTTAATGAAAACAGTCAGGAATTGGTAGTGTCCTCAGACTTTTGGTCCCCACTGTATAACATAACAAAGAGAATTGTGGATAAATCTGAGGTACGTAGGCTACTTATCTTACACTGCGCAGCTATCCCTCTTCAAACTTGAAACTTGCGAGCGGTTGTCCCACTTATTACCATGAGCGACGGTGACTACAAACCATTCATATTTTAAAATGGCTATTAACTAACGTTAGCTTGCTTGCACATCAGCTAAAGACCACAGGTTCACTTATATTTTCAGTTAACGTCAACTTAACTACCGAGTGATGTATTCGGTTTAACAAGCTCAGCAGACTAGCTCATTAGCTAATGATCGTAAGGTTAGTTACTGATGTAGCTATTATCAATTTAGCTAACCCAGGTACGTCATGTGGTTGGTTGAAAAGCATAAGAAAGCGCATGTCGTGTTGTCGAAAATAAACACGACCTTTGGTACCCGGTGGGATTTGAACCCGGGTCTCCCGCATCGAAGGCAATCGCTCTAACCACAAAGCCATCGCAGATATTGTATGATACGGGGAGAATTATTGGAGGGTATGGAGCATTTTTGATGAAGAATTTGGCAGGAAAAAGAATAACTTTATTAAAACTTTATTTGTTTCACTCATTTAATTACTAGTGAAACAGTGAATAGTTAATATAGTAAAATCTCTTTGCCTTTTCAATAATGTGAAAAGAACATTATTAAGTGTGAAAAGCATAACAAACTGTGCATTGTTTTCATCGAAAAGAAAAGTAACCTATGGTGGGGATTGAACCCGGGTTTCCCACATACTGAGCCATTGCTCTTACCGCTAAGCCATAACAGATAACCGGTGGCTGCCCATTGATTGATCACGACACATAATTTTCAATGTTTAAAACACAACAGTGATTTTTCATGAAGGGAAATGGTAATAGCATTTCCAAAATGGCGGCCAATCCAAGATGGCAGCGACATATATGGGGCATACTTATGTTCCAGATGAGGAAATTGATCACTACCGCAAGTTTTAAATGTCTAAAAAATAATGGTGATTTTTTATGAATTTACGAATTAAAAAATATATATTATGCTCTATAGCGCCACCATTTGATTCTACTGAGCCAATACTTTAGATTTTGGCTCAGAAGATCAGTCCAAGTATAGATACCAAATTTTGTTAATATCCATTGAAGAGTTATTAGCGTTTTTGTGACTAGCCACGCCCACAACAGTTTTTATTGGCTTACTGCGATCAGGATATTTATAAAATCAGGAAAATCGCTTCGTGATTCTTTAGAGAATTGTCCCCTGAACAAAAGGGTGTGAATTGCATGTTGATATGTCAAATGGTCTCGGAGTACGAATTCATAGGTTTTTCACAAAATGCAAATTTGCAAAAGATCCATTATGGCGGACCTCATTGGTCCTGAAGGCAAATTTATTTGCCACAAACCAACGAATTTGAGGCAAAAAGAATTTTGAAGATAGGCTAAACGGTTAAAAAGTTATAGCCCAAAAAGTTTATAGAATTTCACTTTTTCTCTATAGCACCACCATCAGGTCAATTGGGTTGGAATTCGCTGTACATGTGTCTTGGCGCAATGGCTACATGTGTGCAAAGATTCAGCAAAAGATATCATGTGGTTTTGCTGCAATTGTACCAAATGTGGGAATAATAATAATAATAATAATAATAATAATAATAATAATAAAACCAGCAATAGCAATAGCTGGTCTGTTTCGGCTACAACTTCTGCTCCGTACGCGTGCTCCGTTTTTACCAAAATCTGAAGTATGCATCGATTCGTGCTCTGACCGGCATAATTCCCATGAACATTCCTTTCGAGAAAAAGGTCCCAATTCCAAAAATTTGCCATCTTAATGGCAGACCACAGTTGCGAGATCTATCTTAACGATGTAGTATTTATTTTATTTTTTTGGATACTGCACCGTTTTGAAATAATCGCACTCGTCCAACAAAGTAAATTACTGAAAAAGGTGAAACTTTGAATAGGATTTTCTTGCCAATTTTAGAACGTCTCAAACTTTGGACACTTGGGTATGAGAGAAGAGGTCCTCCACCACATCTGACTCGAGTTGGGTGAAATATTACTGTAGCATTTTCAAATAATCCCTCTTCAAACTTTCTATGTAATCCAATATAAATCGACTGAAAAAGGTGACATTTTGAATAGGATTCTCTTGCCAATTTTAAAACGTCTCAAACTTTTGACACTTGGGTATGAGAGAAGAGGTCCTCCACTATATCTGACCCGAGTTGGGTGAAATATTACTGTAGCATTTTGAAATAATCCCACTTCAAACTTTCTATGTAATCCAATGTAAATCGACTGAAAAAGGTGATATTTTGAATAGGATTCTCTTGCCAATTTTAAAACGTCTCAAACTTTTGACACTTGGGTATGAGAGAAGAGGTCCTCCACTATATCTGACCCGAGTTGGGTGAAATATTACTGTAGCATTTTGAAATAATCCCACTTCAAACTTTCTATGTAATCCAATGTAAATCGACTGAAAAAGGTGATATTTTGAATAGGATTCTCTTGCCAATTTTAAAACGTCTCAAACTTTTGACACTTGGGTATGAGAGAAGAGGTCCTCCACTATATCTGACCCGAGTTGGGTGAAATATTACTGTAGCATTTTCAAATAATCCCTCTTCAAACTTTCTATGTAATCCAATGTAAATCGACTGAAAAAAAAAGGTGATATTTTTAATAGGATTTTCTTGCCAATTTTAAAACGTCTCAAACTTTTGACACTTGAGTATGAGAGAAGACGTCCTCCACTATATCTCCCCTGAGTTGGGTGAAATATTACTGTAGCATTTTGAAATAATCCCACTTCAACCTTTATATGTAATCCAATGTAAATCGACTGAAAAAGGTGATATTTTGAATAGGATTTTCTTGCCAATTTTAGAACGTCTCAAACTTTTGACACTGCGGTATGAGAGAAGAGGTCCTCCACCACATCTGACTCGAGTTGGGTGAAATATTACTGTAGCATTTTCAAATAATCCTTCTTCAAACTTTCTATGTAATCCAATGTAAATCGACTGAAAAAGGTGATATTTTTAATAGGATTTTCTTGCCAATTTTAAAACGTCTCAAACTTTTGACACTTGAGTATGAGAGAAGACGTCCTCCACTATATCTCCCCTGAGTTGGGTGAAATATTACTGTAGCATTTTGAAATAATCCCACTTCAACCTTTATATGTAATCCAATGTAAATCGACTGAAAAAGGTGATATTTTGAATAGGATTTTCTTGCCAATTTTAGAACGTCTCAAACTTTTGACACTGCGGTATGAGAGAAGAGGTCCTCCACCACATCTGACTCGAGTTGGGTGAAATATTACTGTAGCATTTTCAAATAATCCTTCTTCAAACTTTCTATGTAATCCAATGTAAATCGACTGAAAAAGGTGATATTTTGAATAGGATTTTCTTGCCAATTTTAGAACGTCTCAAACTTTTGACACTTGGGTATGAGAGAAGAGGTCCTCCACTGTATCTCCCCTGAGTTGGGTGAAATATTACTGTAGCATTTTAAAATAATCCCTCTTCAAACCTTCTATGTAATCCAATGTAAATCGACTGAAAAAGGTGATATTTTGAATAGGATTTTCTTGCCAATTTTAGAACGTCTTAAACTTTTGACACTGCGGTATGAGAGAAGAGGTCCTCCACTATATCTGACCCGAGTTGGGTGAAATATTACTGTAGCATTTTGAAATAATCCCACTTCAAACTTTCTATGTAATCCAATGTAAATCGACTGAAAAAGGTGATATTTTTAATAGGATTTTCTTGCCAATTTTAGAATGTCTCAAACTTTTGACACTTGGGTATGAGAGAAGAGGTCCTCTTCTATATCTGACCCGAGTTGGGTGAAATATTACTGTAGCATTTTGAAATAATCACAGACGAACGAGGTTCTATTTCATATCGGTCAACACGCCACACTATGGGGCATCCTCGCCGAGAGGAAGAGCTGCTGGGAAACTGAATAGCAAATTAACCACCACTGCGGGCGGAACCACGTCACGCCATAAATATGGCGCTTGTACGCCGCCCGGCCTCTTTTGCCGACTTGAGGGCACTTGCCATCCTGAGGGTGCAAGGTTCCCCACCTGACCACGGTATTGGTCACAGAATACCAAATAACGTTGGGCGCGGTATGTAGTGGGGTACCAGGACCGCAGGTCATTGCATTATTGCGAATCCTGTAAAAAACAAAATGCACTATTGGTTGCTGTTCTTACCAGAAGAGCAAGCTCAAGTGGGAAACGTGGAAAATAACCACCGGGTGATAGAAACCCTAAATCATCACAAAATTACATACAAGGTTGCTCCGCTGCCCTGAGGACAGAGGAGGCAACTGAGGAGGCTGTTCTTTCCATTATCTGTCCATAACAGCTTGCTAAATTCCATATTACTAGGGCTTCCCATATCGTGAATCATATCAATTTTGTATAATCACGTTAATAGTAATGTCCCCCCATTGAATGTAAGTGTTTGTATTTTTGTCTTAAAGTGTCAGGTAAAAACAAGGCCACAAGTGAGATCTCCGTTAGAGCTCACTGCTACAGCTCTATGAGGAAAGCTGACACTTACATTCAATGGGGGACATTACTTTTAATGTGATTATACAAAATTGATACGATTCACGAAGCCCCAGTAATATGGAATTTAGCAAGCTGTTATGGACAGATAACGGAAAGAACAGCCTAGCGGCCGTTAGCCCAACTAGCTAGCTAAGGTTAGCTAGCGTTAGTGACATACCTTCATAATTGCAGAGGTAAGAAGACACATAAAACTTGAAACCTTTCTCAAGTTTGCTCTGCGGCGTTTGAGTGCACATCCTGGCTATTCTCTGCACATCATTGACGGTTAGGCTACTTTTGGTAATTCTAGTAAACAGCGGGGTGAACCGCGACGATTCTGCCATCCTGCCGTCTTCGATCTCGCTGACCGGAAGAGGAGGAGCGGCCTTGGTCAAAACACGGAAGTGGTCGTGCATAGAGCCTATTGTATTATACGGTTGATTGTTTACTTAAGGGTATCCAATGATGCAATGGCTATTTTCCTAGCCATCGTTGCATTCCACTGACTTTCCTGTAATAAAGCTAGCAAAAATGAGAATTCAACTGTTGCGGTTGGTTATATCAGAATATTTCAGTAACAGCCTGCCAGCGAACGACGTTATTCTTCTCAGATTTATCCTACTTTTTTATTATTATTATTCAGGTTTAGCCTACTTACATGTTGTAATTTCCCCGATAGTTCTTCTTCTTCTTCTTCTTCTTCTTCTTCTTCTTCTTCTTCTTCTTCTTCTTCTTCTTCTTCTTCTTCTTCTTCTTCTTCTTCTTCTTCTTCTTCTTCTTCTTCTTCTTCTTCTTCTTCTTCTTCTTCTTCTTCTTCTTCTTCTTCTTTGTAGTTTAACGGCAGCCGGCATCCTTGTTGTTGCATTGCTGCCATCTTCTGGATCAAACCTTCTTCTTCTTCTTCTTCTTCTTTGGGGTTTTACGGCAGCTTGCATCCTTAGTGTTGCACTACTGCCATCTTCTGGAGTTAGTTAACTCCTACATTGTCCGGTTTGCTATATTTTCCCTATTAGTCCTGTTCTCTTAAGATAGCTGATCAAACATTTCCTGCCTTGTCCACTTTCACCACACTCCAGTATGCCCTTTACATCTCCTCCTGCTAGTCCTGCTCTTTTCATTCCCTCCATCATGTCCTTATTTTCTACAGTTAACAAGTACATGTTGTACTGTTTCTGGTGTCTGACAATGGTCACATAATCCATTTTGGTGCTTCCCTATAATGTGGAGAGTCCCGTTCAGGTTGCTGTGTCCTATTCTTAGTCTGGTCATCATTGCCTCCTCTCTTCTATTTCCTCCCCTGCTTCTCCCAGTGCCCACTCTACTCTGTATTGCATGTAGCTGTCTTCCTCTTAACTCCTGATCCCACTGTTGCTGCCACTCTTCATTAATTTTCTTCCATGCAATACCCTTTCCTTCTGATTTTGAAAGTTTTATTATAGTGTCTATGTTTTCTTTTTTAACAGCTTGTTTGGCTAGGTTGTCCACTCTCTCATTACCCATAATGCCCATGTGCGCAGGAACCCAAATAAATGTGATCACATAGTCCAGCCTTGATCGAATTAATGCTACATATATATATTTCAAGGATGCTACATCCGCTCCCCAATCCAAGCCTACAAGGCATCTCATCACATTTATTACTTTTTTACATTTATCCATAATACATTTAATGTGTTCCCTCCATGTTAGTCTGGAATCAAAATACACTCCTAAGAATCTAAATGATTCTACTGTCTCTAAATTATTTCCATATATTTTAAAATGAGTGTTTCCTCTAATCCTCTTTCTTGTGAAGGACATTACTTTAGTCTTTTCAACTGAGAACTTAAAGGCCCATTTCTTCCCCCACATCTCAACTTGATTTATTCCTTCTTGTAATTTCCTAATTATGTGGTTAAAATTTCTACCTCTTTTCCACATAGCGCCATCATCTGCAAATAATGATCTTCCCATATCTACTGATACATTTCCAAATATGTCATTTATCATAATAGAGAATAATATAGGACTTATCACACTCCCCTGCCGTGTCCCATTTTCAATCTCATATTTATTGGACATTTCAGATCCTACCTTAACCTGGATGGTTCTTTTATTCAAAAAGTCCTTTACCCAGTTAAAAACCTTACCTCCAATTCCCATTGCATGTAACTTTATCAGAAGCCCCTCCTTCCATAACATATCATATGCTTTTTCTACATCAAAGAAAACTGCTGCTACTGTTTCTTTATTAATTTGCGCTTTCCTTATTTCATCTTCTACTACTATTGGATCCAAAGTACCTCTCCCTTTCCTAAATCCACTTTGACACCCTGACATTATATTCTCTTTCTCTAGAGAATACATCAATCTTTCATTTACCATTCGTTCCATCAGTTTGCATATGTTAGAAGTTAATGCAATTGGTCTATAGTTTGTAGGTTTGCTTGCATCTTTCCCTGGCTTCCTTATAGGAACAATGACTGCCTCCTTCCAACTCTCAGGTATTCTACCTTCATCCCACACCTTGTTATACATCAATAACAATTTGTTCAGACCTTCTGCACTTAAGTTCTTTATCATCACATAACATATTTCATCCTTCCCTGGTGCAGTCATACCAGTTTTAGCCAGCGCCCTTTTTAACTCCCCCAAAGTAAATGGCACACTCTGTTCATCTCCAGTATTTTCCTTTCCCCTTAAAACCTCCATGTTTTCAGATTTTGTTTTCTCCCTGCCCCTTCTTCCCTCCTCCGATAAATTATTTGAACTGTGTACCTTAACAAACGTGTTGGCCAATAACTCAGCTTTTTCTTTATTAGTTACTGCTACTTCATTTCCATCTGTTAACACTGGATAACTCCACTCCCTTCTGTCCCCTCCCATTTTTCTGATCATCCCCCACACCTCTCCTACTGGGGTTGTGTTCCCAATCGAATCGCAAAACTTTCTCCAGTATGTCCTTTTTGCCTGCCTTATTGTCCTCCTTACCACCGCCTGAGCTTTTTTGTACTCTATCATATGTTGAAAGTTATGGGTTCTTTTCAATAGTTTAAACAACTTATTTCTGTTTCTCACAGCTTCTTTACAGTTCTCATCCCACCATGGTACTGCCTTCCTCTTTATTCTGCCTTTACTCTTAGGGATGGATCTCATTGCAGCTACTCTAATACCTTTTTCTATTTCATTATCCAGGATTTCTATGGTTATATCAGCATTAATCTGGCTCAGACACTCTTCACTTACTTCCTTAAACTTCTCCCAGTCAGCTTTCCCAAACACTCATTTTCCTCCCCTGTCTATTTCAGTCACTGTTGCATTAATGTTTATCGTACTTAAAACTGGATAATGGTCACTACCTATAGTTCCCTCTTGGTACACTTTCCAATCGCATATGTGAGCAATGTTATTTGATACCAATGTAAGATCCAGCGTTGACTCCCTTCCTGTGTTAATGTCTATTCTTGTTTTATTTCCATCATTTAAGCAAACTAAATTTCTCTCATCTAACAGGTCTTCTATTTCCTGGCCATTAACATCTGTTTTCTCACTCCCCCATAATGTGTTATGTGCATTGAAGTCCCCACACCACACAATACTTGCTCTATTTTGCCCTTCTATTTCTTCAAGCTTGCCTAATTCTATTTTCTTGCAAGGGTTATAATAATTCACTATCACTAATTCCTTCCTTCCCACCCATACTTCCACTACCACATACTCCAGTTCCTTTCCAATACCCAGTACTCTATAAGGAGTCCCTTGTTTAATAAATGTGACACAGCCCCCTCCTCCCCCCTCTTTCCTATCTCGCCTAACTGCCTCATACCCATACATAACAAAGTCTAAGTGGGGTTTCAGCCATGATTCCTGAACACACAAAATGTCCGGTTTCTCCCTCCGACTGTCTATAAATTTCTTAAAATCCTGCCCATTAGCAATAAGGCTTCTTGCATTCCATTGTAGGATTAACATTATTAATAATATCATCCCACATTCGTTGTCTCTTGACTTGACTGTGCCTTGAGTTCATCATTTACTTCTTCCCATTTTAAACCAATCATACCCAAATGGTGTTCTGCAGCTATCACAATTACCCGAATCCTTTCAGTTTTAGATTTAATCTCATGTGTTGCATTTAGTACTCCAGTCATAAAGGTCACCAATTTCTTCTTCTCTATCCATGCTTTCTTCTTATCTTGCTGTTCTTTTTCTGCCACTTGTTCTTTGTTATATCCTCCCTCCTTATTCTGTTTTTCCTGTCCTGCCAACTTAACTGCCTCAGCATATGATATTTTTTCCTTCACCTTTATCTGTTGTACTTCCACCTCTTTTTTCATCATTTTACATCCCCAATAAGCTACGCTGTGATCACCTCCACAATTACAGCACTTTGGTCTCACTCCCTCTCCACATTTCCCATATTCATGCTCCCCACTACACCGAGCGCATCTTCTCTTTTCTTTACACACTTTGGCCACATGCCCAAATTTCTGACAGTTAAAACATCTCATAGGTTTTGGTATGTATTCCCTTACACTATATTTTATAAATCCAAAATATACCTCCTTTGGAAGCACCTTTTCCTCAAACTCTATCAATATGGTTTCAGTCTCCTTTTTCTCTATTCCCCTTGTCATTCTTTTCACATTTTTCACATTACTATTCCTCCCCTTCAAGTTCTCCTTTAATTCCCCCATATTAACACCGAGGGGAACCCCAGAGATCACCCCCTTGCTACCATTGAACCTCTGTTCTCCAACTCTTACAACCCTGGACACTTTGATTTTCCCAATAATAGTCATATTTTTTGCCTTCTCTACCTGCGCTTCCATCTTACATCCTATTACCAAGTTTCCATCTCCTAAAACTCTCGCATGATTTACTTCCCCAACTTCCCTCCTAATGATTTTTGTTAATCTAACTTCTTTACTCCCCCTTCCCCCTCGAATCTTACCACTACATTTATTAATCCTGTCTTCGGGACTTTCTCCTCACCTTCTCTTCCCTCGCTTTCCGATCCACCTGCACTAGATGTATTTTTCTTTCTTTTGCGACTTTTCGCCTTCTTGGCTTTACTACACCCCGCCTCTTCCCACTCACTCTCCCTCCTCTCATCTTCCCCACTTAACTCCATGCTGTTATTATCATCCGTCTCCCTCCCTGCCATCCTGTCAGAGTGTGTAAGGAACAGCGTAAAAATACCGTTCCGGACCTATACAGGCCGTCGATATTCTCACAACCGCTCCCCACAATACCCAATTTAAGAAGTCCCGATGTCCGCAAATCCTAAGTCAAACGTCGTTTTATTCCTAAAATGAAGTCAATCAATCAAAAAAACAAACGAAATGCCCAAAATGGCATTTTCAGCTCCTCTCCTCTCCCACTCTCACACCCGCCGCACTGCTCTCTGACCGAAACTGTGAAGGACCCGAAAGTAAGCCTGTCCCGGAAGAAGCTCAGCCTGGATCAAACCATCACGCCATCTCACTTAAATTCTATTAATTAATCCAGTGTCTTTCATAAATTTAAAAAGCCATCTTTTCCCTCTTCCATTTGTCCCAATTTCTAAAATACTTTTAACTGATATTTCAGTCAAACCAATCTCCCTCATTTCTGCATACATCTCTTCTCTTTCTGTTGTGTATCTCCTGCATCATATAAATATATGCTGTACTGTTTCTGGTTGTTGACTGGAACAGTCAGGAACTGGACTTGTAACCGAAAGGTTGCAGGTTCGATTCCCAGGTAGGACACTGCCGTTGTACCCTTGAGCAAGGTACTTAACCTGAATTGCTTCAGTATATATCCAGCTGTATAAATGGTAAATGTAATAAGAAGTTGTGTAAGTCGCTCTGGATAAGAGCGTCTGCTAAATGCCTATAATGTAATGTTGACATTCCTGACATAACCCAGTAGGATGTTTCCCTATGACCTTCAGTGTGCTATTTAGGTTAGTATGACCAATTCTCATCCTAGTCATGATTACTTGCTCCTTCCTCTTCCATCCCCCTCCCCTGCTAAGGTCAACTGTACCATTTACTCTGCTCCTTAATGAATACAGGTGCCTCCCTTTTGTCTCCTGCTCCCAATACTTTTGCCACTCCAGCATTATCTCCTTCCACACAATGTTTTTCCCTTCAGCTTTGGAAAGATTTATATTTACATCTATGTTTTCCTTCTTCACAGCTTTTTTTTTGCCAATCTGTCCACTTTTCCATTTGTTGGAATACCTGTGTGTGCTGGAACCCACATAAATGAGACCTCAATGCCCCTCTTTGCTACTTCCTTGATTGCAAACAGAATCTTATAAATTAGGTCTTGCCTACTCTTAGATGTACCAATCCCTATACTCTTGATAGCTGATACTGAGTCACTTCACACCAACACTTTATGAGATTGAATCTGTTCTGTCCAGTCCATTGTACTGCCATCAATATAGCATACAACTATACTGTAAATACATTCAGGAAGTTTTTCTCCACATTCCAGCCCTGGACTACAATAGCTGCTCCTGTAGCACCTGTTTCAGGATCCTTTGTTCCATCAGTAAAAATAAGAATGTGCTCTCTGTAGTTCTCTCTTACGTGGCAATAATACTCATCTACCAGATCTAAATTTCCACTTTCTGACTTAGCCTGGTGCAATTCTAAATACATTTTAGGAGCCTCTAGTATCCATAATGAAAGTGAAGGCCATAGCACTACAGGGCAAAATTCTTTGTTGTCTATCCCCATGTCCTTTGCCACTAATTCCCCAGTTCACCCAAAGCTTGATACCTGTGCCACACCTCTTTCCCAGCATGCCTGAATCACCTGTTTTGTTGGGTGACTATCCCCCTGTCCCTTCAGGTTCACCCAGTAGTTCGCTAATAGTTGTCTACGCCGCAAACCCAATGGCATTTCCCCTGCCTCAACCTGAAGTGCACATATCAGAGAAGACCGCACAACCCCTGTGCATATCCTTAGTGCCTTAGCTTGGATTAAATCTAATCCAGACAGTACTGACTTAGAAGCAGACCCGTATACTACACTTCCATATTCTATTCTTGATCTGATTAAAGACACATACATTTGTTTTAGGGATGCTGTGTCTGCTCCCCATTCTATACCAGCTATGCATCCCATAACATTCATTACTTTTTTGCATTTTCCAATGGTTCTTATTACATGCTCCTTCCATGTTAATTTAGAATCAAAATACACCCCCAAGAACCGGAAACTTTTAACTTTCTCCAGGTTATTTCCATAGAGCTTCAGTTGGACATTCTCCCCAACGTTCCTTCTTGTAAAGAACATGATCTTTGATTTCTCAACAGAAAATCTAAAACCCCATCTCCTTCCCCAATCTTCTACCTGATTTATCCCTTCTTGAACTTTCTTGACTACATAATTCATATTATTCATATATACTTTTTCATAAACAACCATCATCTGCAAACAACGATCTCCCAATTCCTGGCTGAATGTTTGCAAATATATCATTTATCATTATAGTAAATAAAATTGGGCTTATCACACTCCCTTGAGGAGTTCCATTCTCCACCACACACTTTCTGGAAATTACTGATCCTATTTTAACTTGAATGCTTCTTCCATTTAAAAATTCCATAACCCAATTAAATATGCTTCCCCCTATTCCCATCAAATGCATCTTAATTAGAAGACCTTCTTTCCACAACATATCATATGCCTTCTCTACATCAAAGAATAAAACAACCACAATCTCTTTTTTAACTTGGGCTTTTCTCACCTCATCCTCCAGACATATTACTGGGTCACTAGTACCTCTTCCTTTTCTGAAGCCACTCTGATAGCTTGCCACTAATCCCTTTTCCTCCATAAGTGTAACGGGGCGTGACGTGTGAGGTAGGAGGAGCCAAACGCAGCAAGGGGATTCTTTAAGCCCTAAGGCCACTAAGGCGGGAAACCCCGCAGATAAGGGAGGAGACAAGACAAGGAACACACACCACAGCTACAGACCGGCTCACTGTTACATACCAAAGAGTAGAAGCACAAACGCCTGGTTTCACAACAAGAAACCCAAACAAGGCATAGGGAACAAAGAACTACTACCCCATACTTCTACGAGCTAAGTAACTAAAAAAACGAGCCGGAAATAACAAACGCCCTGTCTCGGAAACGAGACGCATAAGAACAGGCGAGTAGCATAATGGCACAAATACACACCAACGTACCGAAGCTACGAACCGGCACACTGTAACACGCAATTGAGTAGAAGCACAAACGCCTGATTTCACAGCAAGAAATCCAAACAAGGCGAAGGGGAACAAAGAACTGCTACCCCATGCTTCCATGTGCTAAGTAATTAAACGGCCAGCAATAATAAACGCCCTGCCTCAGTAATGAGGCGTAAGAATAGGCAAGTAGCATAAAAGGTACACATCAAACACACAACCAACAAACACTGAAAACTAATACTCATTAGTATAGGAGGAGGCGAAGGAACAGATATAACGTTCCGTGGCTACTTCCATAACCTAGCAGTCACATGCAGAACATAAAGGGGTAAACACCCGATCTCCCAGGAGGAAGAAACATTTTACAGGCGAGCCGACAAAGCACCGCAGTCCCATAACTTTACTAGCAGAATGACTAGCTTAAATAGAAAATAAACGCCCTAGCCTCTCAGTAAGGGGAAATGTAACGAGGCGAAGGAACCGATAATAAATGTTCCAAGGCTTATATGGAGGCTCGCAGTCACACGCAAACATGTCCTCAACATCGCCCAATCTTCCTACAGGAAGACATGCACCGACAGACGTAACAGAACTACAGTTCCGAACAGAATCGTCAAACTCCATATACGGATAAAAGCACAAGACACGCACCGACAGACGAAACTGAACTACAGTTCCGAACAGAATCGTCAAACTCCATATACGGATAAAAGCACAAGACATGCACCGACAGACGAAACAGAACTACAGTTCCGAACAGAATCGTCAAACTCCATATACGGATAAAAGCACAAGACATGCACCAACAGACGAAACTGAACTACAGTTCCGAACAGAATCGTCAAACTCCATATACGGATAAAAGCATGCAAGACACGCACCGACAGACGAAACTGAACTACAGTTCCGAACAGAATCGTCAAACTCCATATACGGATAAAAGCACACAGGGGCGAGAGGACAGTTGCACCGGAATTATCGGCTATCTGACTAGCGCAAGCTCAAACACTAATACAAGCCCTGCCTCTCAGTATGAACAAATGAAACATACCAAGGCTACTAACTGGCTCCCTGTAACACGGAAATGAGTAGAAGCTAAAACGCCAGGTCTCTCAGCAAGAAAACCAATCACCGGCGAAAATGGAACAAAGAACTGCTACTCTATACCTCTACGAGCTAAGTAACTAAAGAGCCAGCAAGAAATAAGCCCTGCCTCAGCAATGAGACGCAAAAGTAGGCGAGTAGCCCAAATGGTACGGATAACTCACAGCCAACAATACACCACAGTACAAAACAATAAACAAACACAATGAACAATTAATCTCGAAGCCCCGAATGAAGGAAACGGAAGGTTTATATAGCTCACCGGCAACCATGTACAGCTGTGCAACGTAGATGGGACTTCTTCGCGAGAAGAAGGAACGGAGCCAAAACTCCACCAACGAAGCAGCGCCCACTTGTGGCGACCCAGGAACACGACCGCAAGGGAAAAAGGTCACAAACCATGACATAAGGTGCGTTACTCTTTCATTTACCAGACGTTCCATTAACTTACCTATATGTGACGTAAATGCTATTGGTCTATAATTTATTGGATTGCTTGCATCTTTCCCTGGCTTTCTAATAGGGCCAATAACCGCCTCCTTCCACCCTGTAGGAATCTTCCCTTCCTCCCATACTTTATTATATAATTTCAAAAGCTTCTGAAGCCCCTCATCACTCATGTGTTTTAACATTATATAACAAACTTCATCTTTCCCTGGCGCTGAATTTTTACACTTAGCCAATGCCCTCTTTAGCTCACTCAGGGTGAATGGGACATTGTACTTGTCCACTGTGGTGTCTTTCCTCTGTAGGACTTCAACATACATCCTTTTTGTACCTTCTCTACCCTTTCTCTCTTCCTCTGACAAATTGCAAGAACTGTGCACCCTACTAAGTGTATTTACCATCAATTCTGCTTTCTGTCTATTTGATACAGCAATCTGCTCTCCATCTTCTTAATCATCCCCCATGTTTCCCCTATAGGAGTTGAATTTCCAATTGTATCACAAAAATCCCTCCAGTATGCTCTCTTTGTTTGTCTTATTGTCCTCCTCACTACTGCCTGTAGTTGTTTATACTCAATCATGTGTTGGTAATTATGAGTTCTTTTTAATATTCTAAAAGCTCGATTCCTGTTCTTAACTGCTTCCTTACATTTATCATCCCACCATGGCACTGCCTTTCTCTTAAATGTTCCTTTACTTTTAGGTATAATCAATCAATCAATCAATATTTATTTATATAGCGCATTTCACAACAAGTTGTCACAATGCACTTCACAGCAAAACCCAGCCTAAACCCCCCACAAGAGCAAGCCAAAGGCAACAGTGGCAAGGAAAAACTCCCTGGTGTAACTAGGAAGAAACCTTGGAAGGAACCAGACTCAATGGGGGAACCCATCCTCCTCTGGTCGGCTCAGGGTCTAGGGCTTAAAGACCAACATGGTCAAAACAGCCAATGTCCATGATAATATAATTTGCAGCAGCTAGATGACAGACCAGATGTGGCGGCAGTGATGGTGGGGAACCGGGCGCCGATGGCAGCGGGAGCAGCTGGCAGCGGTGGTAAGGAGGGAGGGGCAAGCGGCAACGGACAGGAAGCCGGACAGCAACTCTCGAGATGCGGGGCATAAGCCCCGCCGGCAGAATGTAAAAAAAAAGAGAGAGAGAAAACAGTTAGGGGAAGTGCAATAGAGCAGCAGGAGCACCAACTGGAGGGGTGGGGTGTGGGGAAGGGGTGGGAGGGTTGGACAAGTGCCCCCGCCAGGAGTAATCTATGGCTGCATAGCTATGAAGACAGAGTTTGAGAAACCATGCAGTCATGAGAGGGAAAGCAATCCTACCCACCTATCAAGAGCCAGCCCAGGAAGATGGGGTCACAGCTGTTGACAGGTGACAGTAAGGAAAGGATGCCACCCCACATTACTCTATGGCTAAATGCTTCTCTGGTCCTGTCTCCAGACTATAGCTCATTATAAGCCTGATCATAAAGGTGCGTTTTTAATCTAGACTTAAATATTGAGACAGTGTCTGATTCCCTTATAAATTTTGGCAGGGTGTTCCACACTAGTGGCGCTCTGTAGGAGAAAGCTCTACCACCCGTCAAGTTTTTAGATATTCTTGGGACTACTAGGTAGCCTGCGTCTTGGGAACGGAGTGATCTTTTTGGCTTATATGGTAAAAGCAGATTACATATATACACTGGCACAAGTCCATTTAAAGCTTTAAAGGTCAGAAGCAAAACCTTAAAGTCTATCCTAAACTTAATTGGTAGCCAATGAAGCGATGCTAGTACTGGGGTAATATGCTCATATTTCTTAGTTCTAGTTAAAATGCGAGCGGCTGCATTCTGCACAAGCTGGAGATTATTTAGCAAGGACTTAGGGCAGCCAGATAGCAGGGCATTACAGTAATCTAGCCTAGACGTAACAAAAGCATGGATCAGTTTCTCTGCGTCGCCTATTGATAGGAAGTGCCTTATTTTAGCTATGTTCCTTAACTGAAAGAAAGCTACTTTAGATATGTTTTTTATGTACGCGCTAAAGGTTAGATCTGGGTCTATAGTAACACCTAGGTCTTTCACAGCTGAGTTTACAACAACTAAACAACCATCGAAATTTAAAGTAGATGTACCCAATTTCTCCCTTTGGTTTTTTGGACCTAAAACCAGCATTTCGGTCTTTTCTGAGTTTAGGCGCAGGAAATTGGAAAGCATCCAAGCTTTAATATCGGCAATACAAGCCTCTAACCGAGAAAGTGGTAGTGCCTCGCCGGGTTTCATGGAAATGTATATCTGCATATCGTCCGCATAGCAGTGAAAATCTACCCCATGTGCCCGAATAATATCACCAAGTGGTAGCATACAGTATATAATGAAAAGAGTACTGGGCCTAGCACTGATCCTTGTGGAATACCATATTTCATTACTGAGTAACTGGATGATACTTCATTTAATTTAACAAACTGCTTCCTATTGTATAAGTATGATCTGAACCATGCAAGAGCTTGACCATTTAGTCCAACACAGCCCTGGAGTCTGTTCAGTAGAATCTCGTGATCTATTGTATCAAAAGCTGCACTTAGGTCAAGAAGTACAAGAACAGACACAGAGTTTTGGTCGGCTGATAATAGTAAATCGTTAATAACTTTAACAAGTGCCGTTTCAGTGCTATGGTAGGGTCTAAATCCTGACTGGAACATTTCATTGATATGGTTTGAGCTAAGGTATGCACCAAGTTGCTTAGCAACAGCTTTCTCTAATATTTTTGATAGAAATGGAAGATTTGAAATGGGTCTATAGTTTTCCAATTTGTCAGATTCGAGGTTTGGTTTCTTTAGTACTGGCTTAATAACCACCATTTTTAGTGGCTCTGGTACATATCCTGCTACTAAGGATGTGTTAATGATTTTTAACATATGCTGGCCTAGTATGGGGAAAAGTTCTTTAACTAATTTTGTAGGGATTGGGTCGAGTAGGCAGGTAGTCGGTTTTGAGGACATAACCAGTTTAGACAGCTCCTCCATGTCAATTGGCTTAAAACAGTTTAGTGCCACTGTTGATACATCTTCCTGTGTTGACCAGGATCTGGGCTGTTCATTGATTATGGGAGGAGTGATGCCTAGAGGAGGAGGCAATTTGGAGATCTGGTCTCTAATACCTTCAATCTTTTGATTTAAAAAATTCATGAAATCATTACTGCTGTAAACGCTGGGGTAGGATGAAAATTCTGATGATGGTTTTTTAGTCAAATTGTCCACAGTGCTAAACAAGAATTTTGGGTTGCATTTGTTTTGTTCAATTAATTTAGAGAAAAAGGCAGATCTAGCTGATACAAGAGCTTGCTTGTACTGGAGGAGGCTATCTTTCCATGCAAGACGAAATACTTCTAGTTTAGCTGACCGCCATTTTCGCTCCAGTTTTCTTGTGGACTGCTTCAGGGCACGGGTAGTGTCATTGTACCAGGGAGTACGGTTTTTCCGACAAAACTTTCTTTTTAGAGGGGAACCATATCAAGGGTGCTTCTGAGAGTAAAACTTAACTGGTTAGTCAGTTCGTCCAGCGATACTTCAGTGGTATTTCCTTTGTTTGAAAGGAATGATTCCGGAAGCATATCTATAAACTTTGGAATGACGTCAGAGTTTAACGACCGGCTGTAATAGTGTCTTGGCTCTGATATAGAAGTGGTCGTTGCCTCGATTTCAAAAGTAATAAGGAAATGATCAGATAATACAGGGTTATGGGGTGCAATAGTAAGATTCATAACATTGATACCATAGGATAACACTAAGTCTAGGGTTGGCTATGGTAATGAGTGGGTCCACAGACATTTTGTTTGAACCCAACAGAGTCAATAATAGAGGCAAAGGCTGTTCCTAGGGGATCACCCGGATTATCCACATGTATGTTAAAATCACCAACAATCACAACCTTGTCTGCCGAAATAGCAAGGCAAGACAAAAACTCAGCGAATTCTATTAGAAAATCCGAATAGGGCTCAGGTGGTCTGTAAACAGACACTAGGAAAAAGGACTGCATGTATAGCGGCCATTGCAGCCATTGTTATACTCTCTACCATTTCCTTTGCATAAGACTCAATGACTCTTCTTGGATCAATCTTACATATGTATCACTTTCTTCCATAAACCTTTCCCAGTTTGCCTTCTCAAAAACCCATCTTCCATTTCTGTTTTCTACAATCGGGGATATATTGACATTAATTTTACATACCACAGGATAGTGATCACTTCTTACCGTTCCCCTTTCATATACCTCCCACTCACACTTTGGGGCCATTCTACTGGAAATCAGTGTAAGGTCCAACACAGACTCCCTATCTGTTCTAACATCTATCCTGATCTTCTTACCATCATTCAAGCACACTAAATTTCTTTCATTCAACATCTCTTCTATTACCTGTCCATTATTATCTGTCTTTTCACCTCCCCACAGTGTGTTATGTGCATTAAAATCCCCACACCATATTACATTACTCTTATCCTGGCCTTCTTGAAACTTTATCCTTAACTTTTATGTGCTGAATCTCAGCCTCCCGTTTCATCACTTCACATCCCCAGTATGCAGCACTATGCTGCCCTCCACAATTACAGCATTTTGGTCTTATTCCCTCTCCACATTTACCATATTCATGATTGCCACCACACTTTCCTTCCCCTTACATAACTTTGCTATATGCCCAAACCTGTGGCAATTGAAACACCTTATTGGTTTCTGCATGTATTCTCTTACCTTATACCTCATAAATCCAAAGTACAGTTCTCTTGGCAAGTCCTTTCTTTCAAATTCTACCAGGACTGACAGTTTCCTTTTTCGCAAACCCCTTAGTCATTCTTTTGACACTCTTAACTGATTCACATCTCATCTTTAAATTTTCAATAAGCTCCTTCTGTTACAACCCCGGAAGAGGACTGAACCCAAATGCAACGACAAGGAGACAGGAATGCAAAAACCCAATATTTATTTATGCTCAGGGCAGTCCTGAGCATGGGGAGAAAGGCAAAGGCAGTAGAAGTTCCAAGCCGGAACTGGACTCAACCGGAACCTCAGTATTGCTCCAAGCCGGAGCTGGACTTGACGGACAGGACGGACTTGACAGACAGGACAGAGTGGGAGCGCTAAGCATCCAATAAATTAAGCTTCGAACTAAACTCCTGAAGCGTAGGGAGAACAATAAATACAGACAGTCCAGTTATGAATGTGCGGGAGCAGAGGGAGCAGGGAAAGTCAGGGGTGATGATGGCAACAGATAACCGGGTTATTTGGAGCAGGGGATGAGCGGGAGCGGGAGCGGTAGAGCAGGACAGTGCAGTGGAGCCCGGGCAGGACGCAGGCGTGGCAACAGGGCAGCGGCAGTAGCAGCATGGCAACAGCAGGGCGGCAGCAGCAACAGCAGAGGCAGGAGCGACAGCACATCAACAGCAACGCAGCATTGGCTGTGAGCGGGGACCGCCACAGGGTGTAATAGCAGAAGCCCAAGCTGCATGCACACACGTCAGGTGGAAGGCAGGGAAACCGCAACACAGGCAGGGATTCACACACAACTGCAGACTGGCAGACTTTAAGCAGACAAAGGTGGTTAGCGAGACAGAATAATGAACAGCGGGTTATGCCGTTCAGACTGAACAGAATAGGACTTAACAGGTTAGCAGGGTGAGTTAACACCGAAACAGAACTAAACTGTATGACTAGGAAACTAGACAGAGAACCAGACAGGACCAGAGGTTTCAGACTACAAACGTTAACGAACTGGCAAAGGACAGAAAACACCAGGTGACTAAATGCAAGCATTAATTGGAATCAATTAGGAAAAGCGTGCGAATGTATGCAAGGGTGATTGAACAGAGTGGAGAGTGAGGAATGCATGCGAAACGGGGGAATGGGATAGGCTGAGACAGGAGTGGTGAAACAGAGTGATACAAACGGGAGAAACACGCCCAACCTGCAGCACGGGGGAAAACACGGACAATGGAGAGACAAACACGAAACAGGGGGAGAGGGAAAACACGGAGAAACTACAGGATGGGAGTGGAATGTTACACCTTCATACCAACTGTGAGAGGAATTCCATAAATCACTCCCTTACAACCCATCCTTTGCTCCCCTACTCTCACTACTTTGGATACTTTCATTTTTCCAACAGTCTTTTTTGCTTTTTCAATCTGCCCTTCAGAGTTACACCCTATTAACAAATTTCCATCATCCAGAACTCTTGCATATTTCACCTCCCCTACTTGATTTCTGATAATTTTTGTCAATTTCATTGGATCTAGCTTTTTCACCCCTCCTTCTCCTTCAAACCTCACAACAACATTCAATAATTGTTCCACTATATTCTCCCTATCCTCACTCTCCGATCCTCCCATATCCTTCCTTCCCCTCTTTTGGCCCCGTCTGAGTCTCCGTATCTCCCAGATACTATCTCCATTTCCACTATTCCTACTACCCTCTCCCTCACAATCCTCCATACTACTGCTACCACTTCCTTCCTGACTGCCTAACATTCTATCGCAGTAGAAGGGAACACCGAGCAGGAGCACCGCGTACCGGACCTTTACAGGTCGTCGGCTAATACCCCCACACAATATCCCCCGCTCTACCTGCCCTATTAAACAATATTATCCAGATGGCCGTAATCCAAACTGTGCAATTTAACCGTTCTGTTGCCGGGAGTCACAAAACATACAGTACCAGTCAAAAGTTTGGACACACCTACTCATAGAAAGTCTTTTTCCGTTATTTTGACTGTTTTCCACATTTTGGAATAGTAAAGACATCAAAACTATGAGATAACACAAATTAAATGCAAAATTATGCAAAAAACAAAAAAGGGTTTGTCGTGGTTTCCAAGCGACAAGAATTCTAAGTTTTCAGCTTACAGTCTTAATTTTTTCTAAATTCTTCAATCAAGAGGAGTGAGGCAGGATCTTCCAGAATATTCAGATTTTATTACACAGACGCTCATAAAGTCGAAACAGCTCTGCAGAGTTGTTCAAAGTGTTTACAGTTACATCTCCATTTATACATTTGTTTGAGCACATAGTCCTCATGCCACCATGGTTCCCTCATTTAGCATCGTTTTGATTGGTTAACCCCTATAACCCCCAATGTGCTGATTTCTCTGAAACTATGGTGGTTCTCACTAGATAAGATTTCTTTCTCATCACTCAACCCCATTCTGACAGTTTTGGAAAGTACCCAAACTCCCAAACTCCCTTATTGACCTGAACGGACATGTTCGTTATTCAATCATTGTGGCGCCATAGTCCGAATGTCCAAAAAATAAAAACAATGACTACATGCCCAGACACAAATACAAAATACAGATGAATCTATGTCACTGTGTCTAGATAATCTCCTCTTACAGCCCCCCCCGAGTTCCTGTTTGTTAAATTCTGAGCCTGAGCATCTGTTAGACATCAGTTTCTCACCGTTTTCTTGTTCCATAACAACTCATTATTAATTTGTAAGATAATAGTGCATTACAGTGTTGTTTACATGGTTTGCCTCTATACTTATCCAGTGCTCATACATTGTGGGTTTTTTAATACATTTCTAATACAAATCCATACACCTTTTTATGCTGTGTACAGGTAATACAGTTTACAGGTGACCTGTGGCCCAATGGAATATTTCCAACAGGTTAAACAAATAAAAAAAAGTCTTATATTTTAGATTCTTCAAAGTAGCCACCCTTTGCCTTGATAACGGCTTTGCACATTCTTGCCATTCTCTCAAACAACTTCTGTGGTAAACAGGTATTCCACAGGTAAACAGGTGATGCCATCATGACCCTATATAAAAGGATATCAAAAGACTCCTGATATCTTATTTCCAGGTACTCTTAGAAGTGATACTATAACCTCTGCATTTGAATGGATCTCTATGGGAATTGTGGGGTGGGACTAGATTAAGCTGTAAATTACACGGGAATAGTATGGAACCCATGGTTGGCTAAATGGCTGTAAGTCAACAAGGGTCTGAGGTATCAAACGAGCTCTGCTGCCATATGCAGTGGATATGGATGGATCACTTGAAGGGTTGTTTCTCCTGACAAATTTTCCTATTGAACTCTATGGAAAAATAAGTCAGGAGAAGAAACCCTTCAAGTTATCCATCCATATCTACTGTATTTCTGGCAGCAGAGTGATGGTTTAAGGCTTGTTTGATACGTCAGACCCTTGATGACTTAGAGCCATTTAGCCAACCATGTGTTCCACACTGTTCCAGTGTAATTTAAAGCTAAATCTAGTCCCACCCCCCAATTCCCATAGAGATCCATTCAAATGCAGAGAGGTTATAGTATTGCTTCTAAGAGTAACTGGGAATAAGATATCAGGAGTCTTTTGATATCCTTTCATACAGAATCATGATGGCATCACCTGTTTACCTGTGGAATACCTGTTTACCACAGAAGTTGTTTGAGAGAATGGCAAGAATGTGCAAAGCCGTTATCAAGGCAAAGGGTGGCTACTTTGAAGAATCTAAAATATAAGACTTTTTTTATTTGTTTAACACTTTTTTGGTTTTTTCATAATTTAATTTGTGTTATCTCATAGTTTTGATGTCTTTACTATTCTAAAATGTGGAAAACAGTAAAAATAACGGAAATGAGTAGGTGTGTCCAAACTTTTGACTGGTACTGTACACCGGCCTTCCCCGATAGTTACGGGAAAGGTTAAAGGTTATGGGTCAGATCAGATGTCGCCACGAAGTGCGTCCCACGACTGAACAAAACCTTCCGTGCTACTGTACTTCCATGCTCCAGAGTGCGCACTCGGGAGCACGGTAGTGCGGAGCATGGAAGTATCCGGTTTGAGACACAGCCATTGATTTGCCCTGGAGCCATGCTCCCATGGTGGCCCTGATAGTGTTAGACAGCCACCTGCTGGAACATTAAGGTATTGCAGAGCTTGGGCGACAATGTATTACTTGCTCTCCATGAAGAGGTGTGAGAATTGGCAGGGCCACCCACACGGTGCACCTAGTCACCTGGAGTTCCAAACATTGCTGAAGGTGCAGGACAAGAACATACCAAGAAACAAAAAAAGAATAGACTTCCATTATCCAATGATATGCTTTGACATGGTCCACAATAGTGGCGCTGACGCTATTTGATATGTTTGTTGCTCTTGGAATCCTTGCACACCTCTCACACGCATGCCTCTTTTCCCCACAGGTTCCATTGTTGTCCCCTTGACTGTGCCTCTGCAGAAAATCTGTATTGCTTTATCTTAAAGATGTCTAAAATTTCTGCACACCTTGGTCGTGGAAAAACCTCTGGACATCTCTTAAAATAGAAAAACGGGTGTCACTCAATGAATTGAAAAACCTGTTGAACAGTAATTTTTGTGGAATAATAATAATAGTGTTTCTGAGATATTTCCCACTCTGAATTTTGTATACGGTGAGCACCATAATTCATTGGACAGTGACACATTTTTTGGTATTTTGGTTCTGTACTCTAGCACGTTGAGTTTGAAAGAATACAATACAAGGTTGAAGTGCAAACTGTCAGCTTTAATTTGATGATATTTTCATCTATATTGGATGAACCGTTTAGAAATGATAGAACGATAGATTCTATCATTTGATAGATTCAGAATTAGCGTATATTTTTTGGAATTGGGGTTTGTATACTAAAAACATTAAATATCTTTTCTTTGTACTGTTTTCAATTACAGTGTTTCTCGATTGCTTAGACACATTTCTCAAAACTAAGCTCCATTTCTCAAAACACAAATCCAAAACCGCACACACAACTCCCCAAACATCAAACTTCCAGGTCAAAACCTAACTCTCCACTCAAAACCATTTCCTCTTGCTGAAAAACCAAACTTTGCCGTCACACATCACACAATAGTCCAGAAAAACATACACACTACAACATAGTCTTAGACACTGCGGAGATCAATTCATAACACTGCCACAAAAACCTAAGATGAATAATGTTGCTTCTGGTTCTCCCCCACAAAACCTCTTTACATGATAAACACAATAGACAAAAATGTTTACTTTTTTTATTCATAATGTATTCTACAGTACAACTTCCAATCAATACAATGTTAAGGGATGAAAAGGGTACTGTAAACACAGTTTTAAAAAAAATGAAGAAAAAAATATTTACGTAAAAATATATAAAACATAAAAAAATACTGTAATAGAAAATAATTTACCACAGCATCCCCACCGTGGATTACTGGCAAATACAAAAAATATTTTACTGTGCTACTGCCACTGCATCGCGTCTCTGGTCTGGGTCAGGCCAGAGAACCTCATCTACATCACATGCTATATTGGCCCTTGCCAGGCAGCGGGGGAAAAAACGCCTCGCATGCCTAATCCACCCCTGGCATGCATCTACTGTTATGTCTAAACATGCCTCCTCCATGGCCTGGAGAAGGTGAGCAGGAATGTAGGGGCCTCTGTCATACACCTTCCACCGCCATGCCGAAAAGAACTCCTCTATGGGGTTGAGGAAGGGGGAATATGCTGGTAGAAAGATATTGCTGAAACTGGGGTTATTGGTGAACCAGTCACGAACTAGAGCAGCCCGATGGAAACTTACGTTGTCCCAAATGACAACGTAGCGTGGCTGCTGTAGTTGTGCTGGCTCCCTCTGTTCTAACTGATATATGGTCTCGCAGACTATCAAGGAAAGTAAGGAGAAGCATTGTGTTATATGGCCCAAGGATGGCATGGCGGTGGAGGACCCCTCGGTGGCTGATGGCGGCGCACATAGTGATATTCCCTCCTCGCTGGCCAGGGACATGCACGATGGCCCGTTGGCCAATTATGTTCCTCCCCCTTCTTCTTCTCTTAGTCAGGTCAAATCCCGCTTCATCAATAAAGATCATCTCGTGAGGAACAGGTCGCCCTTCTACTTCAAAGATTCCCTGCAAAAAACATGAAATATAGTAGAGTACTGTAAATGACTACTCCAAAACACATTGCTAGAGGGTGCAAATGGTAGGCCATCACATATGTAGTTTGTTCCTCAGTATAGACAGCTGTACTGTACAGTACAGTAATACTGTATCATACTGAAATACTTCATACAGTGCACATATTCCTGATGCTGGTATTTCACTCTGTCAGAGTTTCTTTCAAAGGGGACACGATATGCCTGTTTCATTCGCAGATGGTTTTTTCTCAGAATACGATCAATTGTTGAGATACTAATGGCATCAATTCCTCAAAAGACTTGTTGATCCTCAATGAACCGCTGTTGAATCTCTCGCAGGCGAATTGCATTGTTGGCAATGACCATGTTGACCATTTCCCTCTCTTGGTCCTCGGACACCAGCCTTCTCCTGCCTCCACCAGGTGGTCATCTCTCAGTTCTGCAAAAACAGAAGTGGGATGGGATACTGTAACTGTAAACCATCCTTTTGACAAAATGGGAGCATACCGTAACTCCACATTACATACTGTAACTGAGATGCATACAGAACGATAGAGCAAACAGCTACAGTACATATATACATGCTGTACAGTACTGTAAGAGTACAGCAATCTAAAGTAGAGTACAGTAGAGAGCAGTATGTACATAAAATACTTACCTATTTTCGTGCCTGAAGGTCCGTATGATGGAGGCAACAGTGAAGCGGCTAAGGTTCGGCTGCACTCGTTGCCCAGCCTCCCTCATTGACAGGCCATGCACAAGGACATGGTCAACAAGAGTGGCACGAATTTCATCGCTCACTACTTGTCTCCTCGGTCTTCGCCTTCCTCTTCCTCTTCTTCTTCTTCTTCTTCTTCTTCTTCCTCCTCTTCCTCCTCCTCCTCTTCCTCCTCCTCCTCCTCTTCCTCCTCCTCCTCCTCCTCCTCCTCCTCCTCTTCTTCTTCTTCCTCCTCCTCATCCTCCTCCTCCTCGACCTCTTCCTCTTCCTTGCCTTCCTGGATCCATTGTTCTAAAACTAAATGAACTAACCCAGGGCCCTTTTATCTATGCATTGGAGGTTCTGATTGGTGTGTGAACAATTTTGTCTCATAGTGTTTTCAATCATGTAATTGTGTGCTAATTGGGTTAAATCTTTGCTGACTGAGTTAACAATGTCGAATGCTTGTGCTTTCTGAATGAACACAAGGTGCAGGCAATGATAATTAAGGGGATTTGTGTGTACAGTTTTGCACTAAAAGTTCAACTAATTTGAATCATGTTTGTAAACAGGTCAATATGGTTTACAGTTTTGGGAAATGGGTGTGTCTTTTGGGAGATGGCATTATGCATTAGGATATTTAGTTCATAAGTCTGGTAATAGTGTGTAAGCAATTGAGAAAAACTGTAAATATATGTAAAAGATCATTTACAAATGACTGCTTTCTGCTTTTATGTGCATTTTACATACTGTCAATATTTTTTGGAATTGGGGTTTGTATTTAGTATGTAAAGACTTGTGTTGCGTTTACGTATTGTGTTGTGTAAACTGTTGGTATGTGCTGTGTAGGGGAATGTGGACTTATAGGCCAGTGCACGGCCACACCTTCACCACACCCTCAACTCGTGCAGTTTTCTCCATTGAAATAACAAAAGTGATTTGGACATGCCTCTTTTTGAACTGTGTTTACGACATCAAAACAAGGCCTTGTGTGTGTGCATGTGTGTGTGTGCGTGCGTGCGTGCGTGCGTGCGTGCGTGCGTATGTCTGTCTGTGTGTGTGTGTGTGTGTGCGTGTGTGCGCGTGTGTGTGTGTGTGTGTGTGTGTGCGTGCGTGCGTGCGTGCGTGCGTGCGTGCGTGCGTGCGTGCGTGCGTGCGTGCGTATGTCTGTCTGTGTGTGTGTGTGTGTGTGTGTGTGTGTGGGTGGTGTGTGTGTGTGTGTGTGTGTGTGTGTGTGTGTGTGTGTGCGTGCGTGCGTGCGTGCGTGCGTGCGTGCGTGCGTGCGTGCGTGCGTGCGTGCGTGCGTCTGACAGGGGTAGCAGTTCAGCAGAGGGCGTGTGCTCTTGGCCTTGATGACCTTGTGCTTCCGCATGCCCTGGCTGAGATGACGACATCTGCTCTTTCTCACGCCTCTTATAGAGTCACCTGCATGTCAGGACCACATTCACATCCTTCAGCCTTCCAGGGGCCAATGGGGTGAACCCCATTCTAAAAACACTAGAGATCCATTCAAATGCAGAGAAGTTATAGTATCGCTTTTAAGAGTACCAGAAAATAAGATTTCAAGAGTTTTTTGATATTGTAAATACCCTCAAATTAAAGCTGACAGTCTGCACTTCAGCATCATTGTCATTGTATCTTTTAAACTCAAAGTGCTAGAGTACAGAACCAAAATAACACAAAATGTGTCACTGTCCAATTAATTATGGTGCTCACTGTATGAATTATTCTTATGCGGTCCTGGAAAAGCTCAGGACCAGTTCCCTCTAAAACGTTTTACAGCTCGACAGAAGATTTTTGACCCCATAGTTTATCTCAGCCGTATAAATTGAAACGTTTGCACCCAAATACATGAGTATGGTGTGAGGCCTGAAGGCTCAATTAGTCTAAGCAAACATTGGTCTCGGCAGAAAGTCTGCCCAAGAAATTCTTGCAATTATTCAACAATTGTTATTCAACACCAGTACAGCAGTATCAGTTCCCTATACTAGAAAAATTTTGGCTCCTTCTTACTCTTAAGAAAAATGTAGAAAACGTAGAAAACTTCTCACCCAAACCACAAAGATCACACAAAGGCCTCTCGAAAAATGTGACCATTGCAGTGTCCTTTTGCTAAGTGTGTAAATGTAATAAATTGTCATAATGTGCAAACATTGATCCTTATTAGACTACAAAAGAGCATGGGTTCTGTGTCGTGCTATCAAAATTCCATATTTGTTCCAATAAGCCCTCAGTCCAGCAGAAGCTAATTACATTGATTGCATGGAGCTATTAGATATATTGGAACTGAATTGTATACTCAATGTCAACAATACAACATAACAGCACTTCTTTTATATTTTTTGTTATCAAGTAGCTTGTGTTTTCAGGACCCTATGAGATACTAGATGACTTTGAAGTAGCCTACAGACAGACACCTGCAATTGTAACCTACTTTGCAGCAGCAAGCAGGGGTGCGTCCCAATATATTCTTCACCCCCCACCTCCTTTCCTCCACTCCCCCACTACCACTCCTCTCCTACCCGGAAATATGCAAAACTGCCTGAACGTTTCAAGTACAAGTAATTGAATGTACAGTATACAATGTACCTGACATTGCGGTTTGCGTCAAGACATTAATTAATATGTAACCTTTAATACTTAATTAAGATGTAATTAGCAACATTAGATTAAAACACAAAGATCTGTTTCCGGGGCACAGAGGAGAGTAGTGCAGTGGAGGTAGTGGAGGAAAGGAGGGTGCTTTTTTTGAGTATTGGGACGCACCCGAGGTGTCGGCATCTTTCAGGCTCAGTTATTGAACAATCATGCAATGGGGATAGAGAGAGCACAAAGATGTCACTTAAAGGGGAAACTATATGGTTGTTCTATGAGAAACCGATTGGAATTTCAGTCATTTATAAGTGTCTTGTGAGAACCATTTTGCTTGGTATGTGAATCCTACAGCATGCCAAACACTGTCCCATGGAGTTCCTTTGAAAACATTTATTGACTTTTTCTTGAAACCGTCATATGAATTTCCATCTCCAGTTACATACACATGTTAACAAACAAACTGGGTGTTTATAGTTATTGCTTTTTCAGTGTGAGTCTAAAGTTGATTTCTTTATATGTGGGATGATAAATTATGTTAATATCCCAGTGTATCTGGGCTATTTATAACCAGTGCTGGTCCCTATTACTGCAATGCAAGTGAGACAACAACAAAAAAAAAACACCTGTATTGATCAGTCAATCTACTGCAAGCATTTTTAGCAATGCAATACTAAAACAGATGCTAAGTAACCTCAACAGACTGATTAATGTGTCCCAAATGAATGCAGGTATGTGCTCTTAGACAGCAGTGCACTGTAGATAATGAGTTCTGTCTCCTCACGCACACACTGAGTGCTGCAATGCTACAACTGAAGTTGCCCAATACCCCACCCCTCCCCCTGAGGGTAGTTTCCCGCCTTTGACTCATGGGTTGGGTTGATACTGTTACCACCGACGTAGCGCAGTTTCTGTGCAGTTTCAGTCACTTCCCCCAACATCCCATTAAGTAGGGTTCCGCTACTGTCCGCTTCTCTGTGTATTTCCACTTGGAAAATTATCACGATAATCAAGCTGTAGGGTTAGTATGTTTGAACGTTTTTATGTCTTCAAAAATTATTGCCTCCTTAATACACCTGCCCTTTAACACAGAGTTGATATCTTAGGTGCATGTTCAATGGGCAAATGCATATCTGGACACAATAACTGGGTGGAGACCAAAGATAAGTAGCTTTCTAAAGTGACAAGTTTGTCAGCCGCCCCTCTTTATAATGGGGAATGAGTAAGCACTATACTGATTCCGTGCCCTTACACACAGTAACTTTTGGTTTCCAGCATTACTAGATCCTAAGTAAATAAGTTGATCATTTTGGGCTGTAGAATATTTTAATAACATATGACTCAAATGACCTAATATATTTTTCTCCTATGTTTTTTAGACAATGTCTGCGTCCAATGTCTGGGCAACATTTAGTGAATGAAATGGCAACATTTACCCTATGAATGATTTAATCTCTACAGGAAAGTGAAGTCTAAAATTAGGTTTAAACTTAATAATTTTTGAGTGCAACAGGAAGTTTTGCTTCTCGACAACAATTCTGTATGTATCTCAGTACATTACATTTGTTAAATTATCTGCCTAAAAGGATTTTTTTTCTTTACAGCCCCAGCAATTATGCACTGTGTCATTAAAATTGTTTAGGCTACTGGTTATTGGTATCTCAGACATAGTGGAACATCACATAACAATTTACCATGCAGACATGCGTTAAATTAATTTGTGTAGGCCTATAGCTTGTATCTTATCTTTTTCTTTTTTTACCGACAGCTGCACAATCAACAGCGTTCCCTTTGACTACATCTAGACATTTTCATCGCATTCCTGAAAGATATTATTTGTATGCTATTTAAAAAAATGTTTCAAATGTTTTTTGTGAGCACTTCTTTAGTCTAGTGAGCAGTCGCATTAAACTAGGCTATATTGTAGCAATAATTAATTATAAATTAATTGTTCTCCCTATGTGCAATAGCTATAGGCTACAGAAAAGAGGTAGGTCTATAACGTTCTTGAAAACGTTCGGCTAAGAGGGTAGGGTTTAAAGTTCCCCACCTGTCAAGCACTACTTCTCTGTGGTCTCCGCCCTGCGATTAAATTTCCCAGAGTATGTGTCTGGCAGGAGATGGGCTATAAGTACGCAGCTACTGCCGAACTCGCATCATCACAGTGAATTAAACAAGCCTGCAAGGTGGAGTAGCCTACATTCCTTTATCTGCGTCGCGTTCCATTCCACTCAAAGGTTATAAGCACAAGTTATAGCCTGTTTTAGTTTTACAGATAGACGCGAATGGTGTTTCGCGTTGTTCGGTCAGATTATTGAAATTGTCTGAAGGAGAGAAGACACGTAGGCTAAGGAGTTACTGGACCGGTACCAGTGGTGATAAAAATGAATGAGACGGACTATCAACTACATCTTGTTGAATATGACTTTGAGCGGAGATTTGATGAAAGAGTCGCAATCGAATGGATGCAAGAAAATTGGTGAGAAAAGCACTTGGATGGGACACTAATTGCGTTTCCTAAACTAAATCCGTATATGGGCTACCCGCAAGGTGTGGTCGCTTAGGTGGTGGTCTCTATAATCAGTCAATCCGTTTTCTATACAATTATCATGGGATATATTTTGGGTTACTATATAACTATGGTATTTCTGGGCCTATTTGTGAATTTTATCAGGGGATGGTGTTCATAGCAAGCTAGTTAGCTGATCGGATTGCTTGCTGACGAGTGATTTAGTCATTACGTAAAACCAGTGATTATCTTATTGACTGTCTGTAAATTGCTTTTCAAGAGTGGTTACATTGCCTGATTTTATTTATTTATATGTATTTCCCATTTTCACAAATGTTCTTAAATTGAATCTACGAATATCTAGCTAGTTACAAGTATTTTGCTGTCAAGCGACCAAACCAGACACATGTTGGCGAGGTAGCTTGCTAACTGTAGCTAACACATTCGCTTGCTACTTTGTAACAAGAGTGAAATTCTGTCTCCAGTGACTAACGTTAGTGACGCGAACCAAGAACCTAGTGAACAAGAGAATCGTGTAATCCATTAGTAGTAAAATGCTAGCCTAGCCTATATTTGGCTTGTGTCTGAACTAGCTACCTAATTGTTTCTGCTATCATCATCGTTTAGGCTACTTTGAGTTTCGGTTATGGTGGTTCTTCTCACGTTCAAGACTAGGCTGTAGCCTATCGCTGAATAGCATATCCACGTCGAATTGAATAGTTTAATCGATATAAATTGTACATTTTTGACGAATGTGTCCAAGTCCATTACTGCACTATTATATGGGTTTGATTAATTGTTTTTTTTAATCCATTTACTCAGTCGAGGTGGCAAAACAATTGTAACTCAAAGGCTATAACTTGACTGAGGTGATCACTCTCTCAACCTGCTGCCGAGCTTGCCAAATTCCCAGCATCCGTAGGCTACAGGCAGTCAAATCTCAGACCACAGAAGGGATCGTTAAGAGACGTAACATTTTGAACGGGAGTACAAATGGACAATTGGGCTTTTGTGTCTTGTAATTTGTAATTGGAAGTGAAGATGCATGTCTCTAGGACAGTTGTCATGCACAAAGCGTTTGTTTTCAGTAGAGAAGGTTGCATGGTATGATTGGTCCAACTGCCAACAATAAGAACAATGTTAAATTTAGTGATTCATACGTTGTTAACTTGATTTCAGTTTCATTACTTTATCAGACTCTGAGCAGTATTGCTTTGAACCGGGAGGTGGATAGGGATGCTCGGTGACTTCCATGCAACGTGTAGCAACCGAAAACGATGACGCGTGTATAGCCCCGCATACAATTCCCAGTTTTCATAACTTATCCATGGCAATTTTGTATATAGTTTTCCCAGTGGGTAAAGCGGTACCCCACTCCTCTCTTGCAGAGATGAGGGACAACTGAAAACATTGCTTTAAGGCTCGCCACGCGCCTGGTTCTTTGCCCTTCTCTGGTGTCATTGGCGCACGCTTTGTCTTTTGATGCTGCTCACGCCCTCACCTTCAGCACCGCAAGGACTAATAGTACCAATATGATTAATTTCATTTGGTCAGTTGACGGCAATTTTGTTAGCGTTTTTATGTAAGTGAAAGCATAACCATATGTATATGGTTTGCAAATTAGAGGGCAGTACATTTTTTTGTTTCTCCTATGGTCATGTCATGTTTTAAAATGGTGTCCCTGCCTTAGCCACATTGTGGGCTACTGTATTTGTTTATAAAATAAATAATGCCAGTTCAGGCAAAATTGTGAGCTGCCTCAGTGCTGCTTGTGTGATGTCTGATTGTTGCTGACAGGAATGTTTTTTCTTCTCTCTCTCTCTCTCTCTCCCTCTCTGCAGGAGTAAGTCGTTTGTGTTCTGTGGCCTCTACGCAGCGACCATATTCGGGGGCCAGCATTTTATGCGAGAGAGGCAGAAGTTGGATTTACGCAGGCCGTTGGTGCTCTGGTCACTTGGACTGGCACTCTTCAGGTAGGTGAACACCCCCCACCCCCCCCCCCCATGGTTTTGCTTTTGTTGAATGCAGTCATGTCACATGTCATGTTTTTCTTTGGGTGGAAGCTTCTTGCATGCTGTTGGTCTAGCCCAGTAGCACACCCCAATTCCCATAGGGCACATGTGTGGATTACCAATTATTTTGGCTTACTGATGGCAGCTGATGAACTCTGTACAGCAACGCTAGTTGTCTTGTGTATTAAACTGATGTAAAACAATGCGGTTTTTGGATACAGACTCGGTCTTTGGCTGTCATTGATGATTTTTATTTTAATATAGTATATTATGTAAATGATTTGGCTGTTAAATAATTACAAATATAAGGGTGTGATTGTGATTGCACTAGTTAAGTTATTTGGTTAAGTCTGTTCATTTCTGTCTGAAGTGCACAATAAAATCTTTTCAGCTTTAATGCTTTCTTGTGCAGTGTGTCCTGGAAAAATGAAACCACGGATTAAGTTTAAATGGACAGAACAGTACTTTTTATATACTTACAAATTCACCAGCAGTTCAAGATTATGACGTTTTTTTTCAATGGTTCTGTAATGGATAATACATAGTATTCCATGTAGATGTGTCAGAGAAAGACCCATATTCAATAAACACAATTGTGTCTGGCTCCCGTACTGTCTAGGATTTCTGAGTTAGCCGGGTTTTACTCAGTGCAGTTATCCAGCTAACTCGGTTAGCCTGCTTCGTAGTATAGCCCCCTGGAGGTCTGCTGTGTCTGTTTGTTTTGGTGTGTTTCAACCCTGAAATGAATAATTGAAGTGAGTGATTGGCTGACCTTGGTTCCATGGCCTAAATTGGATGCTGATTGAAAGGAAACCACATAAATGCATGTCTACACTGTGGCCTTTCAGGACTTGGGTTTGACACGCATGAATTGACGTTTCTGTCAATCTGTCAATCTGTCAAGCCTGTTATTGAGAGCTCTCCTCTAGGTAAAATGGTATCAATGTTGTGACATGAAGCCCATTGCTGGGAAACTCTGGCCTGGCAGTAGACATTTATACCTGTATGCAGTGGCGATTTTAGCATGGCATTTCTGGAGGGGCAGTTTTGTATGACGTCACCATAGAAAGAAAATAAAGATAGCCAATTAGTCTACGGTAGGCCTATGCTATGGGCTGTGCTGTAGGCCTAAGTGCCAGGGAGCAGAAAGATTTCAAAACTGAATACAATGTATCGCTTCAGCACAACACAGAACCCTACATTGAGGTTGCCTATACTGCAACAAAGTAATAGGATGAGACAGACATGTTTCTTCAATAACTTGCATGCTTTATCAAAACCGTAAATACAAGCATATGACACCTTGTTAACTTGTAGGAAAGTGAAAACAAGTTTGATCAAGTTTATCCAGAACTAATGCAATTATAGCCTAGCTAAAATACAAAAAACGCAAAGCATACCAACGGCATATAATAATAACGCTAATTATCAGATAAATGTCAAATAAATATGCAAACATTTAATACTAACATTTGGTATTGCTTTAGCTATGTTAAGACATGCCTTAAAGAAACTTCAAAAAGGTAAATAACATAGGTGTCAACCTCTGGAGAGAGCTGCCCTTATTTTCACGCCTGCAAAACTATAAATTCACCAAAAACCGTATAAAACATTATCTATTAAAATCACTAGCCACCAGGTATTTGTCTGATTCAAGTTTATTTAATATATTCATGTATTTAGCTTTTCACATAATAATGAGTGTGTAACAAATTCAGCAAGGTGCTTCGTTGTCATAAAGCGTATTTTTAGATCATAACTTAGTCTTGTTGCGCTACTTGCTTTTCCCACGGCCTCAGAAATCGAGAAAATATCAGAGAGAGGGAGAAAGAAAATGTGATTGCAGTGATTAAATTAATTATGTTGGAAAACATTTAAAAAAATGTTAGACTAGATTTCCTGTATCATAACCTTATATGCCTGTATACCTTCGAAAAGTTGGAAAAACCGTATTTTATATGGGCAAACTTGATACCTATGGCAAAATAAAATCAAACTAATGGAAAACTTTAGCTGGCTAGCATTAGCGATACACACACACTGAATTTGCTTCGTTTATGTTTATTTCCTGGTCACGTCAGCCCACGTTAACGACATTAGCTTTTTTTTTTTTTTTCGCCACCTGTTGCTAGGCAGAATTAGTAGGGGCAAAAACATTTCTGCCCCTCCGCCCAATATAATTTGCAGCAGGTTTTCCCTGCTTACGCAGATCACACTTACGTTGTTTCCCTAGCAACAGTGGGGCAGAGTGCTCCGCTGCCCCACAGCAGAGACATAGGACAGGAAGCGCAGTCCACAGAGTGAGCACACACATACACACAAAGGAAACTACTCAAAAACATCACTATAAGGAGTGTAAATCAAGTTTTTTTTATATTTATACACGCCAATTTCACGATTGAATCACTGTTTTGCATTAAATATAAAATACATTTTGCCACAACGTTCAGATGTTACGAGTAGCTATCTTGCACAACAGCGCCACATCTGTTGGGGCACTGCCCCTAATGTAAAAACGCCACTGCCTGTATGTAGGTGAAGCCCACATCATTGATTTATAATCACTGGCTTTGGGGTCTTGTCTCCCTGCAACCTGCGCATGCAATCTCACCCCCAGGCAAATTAGAGAGCTTGTTAGGGGATTTGCCTTGGAGACATAACCATTGATGACAACGTCGGCATGATCTTTTGCCACGTCCGTTTCCCTGGAAACATCTTGCCCATCTGGCTGCTACTGGATATAATGGCAGCTAATAGCTGGTATTGATTTTTTTTTCTTTAAGATTGAACAAGCTCTGTGAGCAGTACACAGAAAGTGAATGCGTTTGTCCTCTGAGCTTAAAGCATTAGTGAGCACTGTTGGACACAGCAGTGGTGATTCAGGCCTTAACACACATGTAAAGGCCCACATGTTGTCCGCTGGTTTATAACGCCATTGACTATGAGTTTTCCTGATTGGATTGATTTCCTAATGTAGCCATAGGGATGTTTGTATGTTAACAGTAGAAGTGTGTGTGTGTGTGTGTGTGTGTGTACACATGCGCACAAGCATCCACGGCCCTTCAGTGCAGGTTTGTAATCCTAATCCGCACAAGCTCCACAGTACGGCTGACCTGGAATCCCCAGCCACGCCCCTCTAATCCACAAATGATAGGTCACTAAAAAAATGGCACGGGTTAATGCAAATGGGAAAACATTGATTTCTTACCCCCTCAGTTATTTCTTACGCCCATTTTGAATAGGAGAAACATGAAACAGGGATTGATGTCCTTTGGATCTGAAATGTTTAACTGTGAAAGACATGAAAAATGCACTCATTTTAGGAATTTGAATGCATTAGCATAATTTTAAATGGGCTACTCATTTTGTATCTATAGTCCATAATTGAAGTTAACCAAGAATCAAACTAGTGGCAATGGAATCTTATCAGAATCTCCCTTCCCTCTCACGTTGGCTTTAGTTTGTGATGTCTCCTTTTCAGAGCTGAGCTTTATTTATGAACTGTTTGATATCTTTCCTCCCTGCATCAAATGCTGTTGTATTGTTAGCAATAGCAATAAGATGTGTCCCTTCGTCCAGTCTGCAGGGTGTGAAATTAACCCCAACCTGCCACCAGCCAAATGCTGGGAAAATCTTGATTGTGGCTTGGAAGATTTTTTCTCTAGCAGCCACTTTAGCAAGTAACCAACCAGGTTGTGTTATATTGAAAAAGCTAATGCGGCTGGTAAAATGTTGAAAGTGGCTGGTGATTTTTAGAATCCGCAAGCCACTCTGGCCAGTGGGTGAAAAAGTAAATTTCATAATTCATATCCTGCTAGTCTATTATTTTGGAATTCTCAACAAAAAGGTTGACTTTTGGTTTTAATGTGCACAGTTTTGCCTATGATGCTAAGGGAACTTGATGAAGAAAGGTCTTGCATCTTGTTTCATTGAAGGGTTAGTCATATCTCTGAGGTTTTAATATGTGTGTTTTATAGCTTAAAGGAGCTATATGTAACAAATTTACTGTACTAAATCATAAAAAGACCATGACATGTCATCAGAGATTAAGGAAACATGCTAAGTCGAAATACTGGCTTCTCCGACAACAATGCTACAGCCAGTATGTTCTTTGAAATTTCCATTGCGGGTCGGAACGTCTGTATTTGTTTTGGCCTGTGTGATTCAGTTGACTCCGAGTCCACTGCCCATTACGAACAACCAGATGTACTCCGGCACTCCGACAGCCGATTTACGAATGCCTAAGCTAAGTTCAACATCGTTTCCATTTAGCTAGCTAGCTAAAGATTTAAATATATATACAGTCAAGCCGGAAAGTCTGCACACCCCTTTCACCTTCTCCACGTTTTATTACGTTACAGACTTATACTACAATAGATTGAGTTCATGTTTTGCCTCAAACATCTACACACAATAGCCAATAATGACCAAGTGAAAACAGGTTTTTAGAATATATGCAATTTTATTTTACTGACAAAAATAGGTTATTTAGGGGTTACATATCTGTACACACCCTTAGCCTAATACTTGGTTGCTGCACCTTTGACAACAATTACAGCTTCAAGGCGTCTTGGGAAAGAAGCTACGAGCTTGGCACACTTGTTTCTGGACATTTTTGCCCATTCCTCTTGGCATATCCTTGCAAGCTCCGTCAGGTTGGATGGGGAGCGTCGGTACACAGCCATTTCAGCCCTTTCCACAGATGTTCAATTGGATTCAGGTCTGGGCTCTGGCTGGGCCACTCAAGGACATGCACAGACTTTCTCCGAAGCCACTGCTTTGTTCTCTTGGCTGTGTGCTTCGGGTCGTTGTCATGTTGGAAGGTAAACCTTCGCCCCAGTCTGAGGTCCAGAGCGCTCTGGAGCAGGTTTTCTTCAAGGATCTCGGTGTACTTAGCTGCATTCATCTTTCCCTCTATCAGGACTAGTCGCCCCGTTCCCGCTGCTGAAAAACATCCCCACATCATGATGCTGCCACCGCCATGCTTCACTGTAGGGATGGTATTAGCCAGGTGATGAGCGGTGCCTGGTTTCCTCCAGACGTGACGCTTGGTATTCAGGCCAAAAAGTTCAATTTTGGTTTCATCAGACCAGAGAATCTTGATTCTCATGGTTTGAGAGTCCTCTAGGTGCCTTTTGGCAAACTCCAAGCGGGCTGTGATGTGCCTTTTACTAAGGAGGGGCTTCCGTCTGGCCACTCTACCATAAAGGCCTGATTGGTGGAGTGCTGCCTGGATGGTTGATCTTCTGAAAGGTTCTCCCATCTCTACAAGGATACGCTGGAGCTCTGTCAGAGTGAACCTCGGGTTCCTGCTCACCTCCCTGGCCAAGGCCCGTCTTCCCCGATTGCTCAGTTTGGCCGGGCGGCCAGGTCTAGGAAGATTCTTGGTGGTTCCAAACTTCTTCCATTTACGAATGATGGTGGCCACTGTGCTCTTTGGGACCTGTAAAGCTGCAGAGATTTTTCCGTACCCTTCTCCAGATCTATGCCTTGACACAATCCTGTTTCTGAGGTCTGCAGATAATTCATTTGACCCCATGGCTTGGAGTTTGCTCTGACATGCACTGTCAACTGTGGGACCTTATATAGGCAGGTGTTGGTAATCCCCAATCATGTCCAATCAATTGAATTTATCACAGGTGGACTCCAATTAAGTTGTAGAAACTTCTCAAGCAGTATCAGTGGAAACAAAATGCACCTCTGCTCACTTTTTGGTGTCATATCAAAGGGTGTGCACACTTGTGTACGTACGATATTTTACATTTTGATTTTTAATAAATTAGCACAAATGTCTAAACCTGTTTTTACTTTGTCATTATGGGCTATTTTGTGTAGAATTTGGAGACAAAAAATTAACTCAATCTATTGTAGAATATGTAATAAAACGTGGAGAAGGTGAAAGGGGTGTCCAGACTTTCCGACTTGACTGTATGTACAGTCAAGCCGGAAAGTCTCCCCACCCCTTTCACCTTCTCCACGTTTTATTACGTTACAGACATATTCCAAAATTGATTAAATTCATTTTTTCCCTCAAAATTCTACACACAACATCCCATAATGACAATGTGAAAAAAGTTTTTTTGAGATTTTTGCACATTTATTAAAAATAAAAAACTAAAATTTCTCATTTACATAAGTATTCATACCCTTTGCTTTAACGTATTTTTAAAGTATCATATTTCATATTTGGTCGCATATCCTTTGCATGCTGTTACTTCCTGAAGTCTGTGACCATTAACATAAAAAAACTGTCGATATCTTATTTTCAGGTACTGTTACAAGCGATACTATAACCTCTCTGCATTTGAATGGATCTCTATGGAAATTGGGGGGTAAGACTAGATTCAGCTGTAAATTACACTGGTACAGTATGGAACACATGGCTGGCTAAATGGCTGTAGGTTATCAAGGGTCTGAGCTATCAAACGAGCCCCAAACCATCACTCTGTTGCCAGATATGGAGTAGATGTGGATGGATCACTGCAAGGGGTATTTCTCCGGACTCATTTTCCTATAGAACTCTATGGGGAAAAAAGTCAGGAGAAACAACCCTTAAAGTGATCCATCCACATCTACTCCATATCTGGCAAAAGAGTGATGGTTTGGGGCTCGTTTGATAGCTCAGACCCTTGATAACTTACAGCCATTTAGCCAGCCATGTGTTCCATACTGTACCAGTGTAATTTACAGCTGAATCTAGTCTCACCCCCCAATTTCCATAGAGATCCATTCAAATGCAGAGAGGTTATAGTATCGCTTGTAACAGTACCTGAAAATAAGATATCGACATTTTTTTGATGTTGATGGTCACAGACTTCTGGAAGTAACAGCATGTAAAGGATATGCGATGAAATATGATACTTTAAAAATACGTTAAAGCAAAGGGTATGAATACAAAGGAGATGACTCAACCATCACTCCCTCCCCCCTGGCACGCAACCTTGGTTTCATCCTTGACCCCACCCTCTCCTTTGTCCCCCATGTCAGCTCTGTCATCAAGACCTCATACTTCCACCTCCGCAATATTGCCAAAATCAGACACTGCCTCTCCCCCTCTGCTGCTGAAAACCTCATTCACGCCTTCATCTCCTCCCGCCTTGATTATTGCAACTCCCTTCTTACTGGCATCACCTCCCACTCCCTCCTTAGACTCCAAATGGTCCAGAACTCCGCTGCCCGTCTACTCACTCACACCCGGTCCCGTGAACACATCACCCCTGTACTCCAATCTCTTCACTGGCTCCCCATCAAAGAGCGCATTAACTTTAAAGTTCTCCTCCTCACCTTTAAAGCCCTCCACAGCCTGGCCCCCCCCTACCTGACTGACCTCCTCCTGCCCCTCCGCCCCACCCGAACCCTCCGCTCTTCCGCCACCACCACCCTCTTCATACCATTTTCCAAACTCAAAACCTTTGGCGATCGAGCCTTTTCCAGGACTGCACCCCGACTCTGGAACTCACTCCCACAAACCGTCAGAGACTCACCCACACTCCCCATTTTCAAATCCCGGCTAAAAACATTTCTTTTCTCCCAAGCCTACAACCTCCCCTACCCCTAAATGACCCTCCTCCGTTTCTCCTCCCACCCTAACCATCTGCTCAGCCTCCCCTCTTCTTCTCTCTCTTCTCCTCTCACCCCGTCCACCATGTTATTTTCTGTGATTTTTGTACATGTTTATTTACTGTCCCAGTTGTTTTTTGTTTATTTTGTGTGTTCCACCAGCCAGTTACTTCACCTTCATCTCATTTGTTACCATCTCTCCTTTTGTCTTGTTGTCTTTTGTGTTTCTGTTCCCCCCTCTCAAATTCTGTAAGCGACCTTGGGTTCTGAAAGGCGCTATATAAATAAAATGTATTATTATTATTATTATTATTACTTATGTAAATGAGAAATTTTATTTTTTTATTTTTAATAAATTTGCAAAAATCTCAAAAAAACTTTTTTCACATTGTCATTATGGGGTGTTGTGTGTAGATGTTTGAGTCAAAACATGAACTCAATCTATTGTAGTATAAGTCTGTAACGTAATAAAACGTGGAGAAGGTGAAAGGGTGGGGAGACTTTCCGGCTTGACTGTATATAGTTACTCGCTAAACATACCACTAATGTTAGCTTATATCTGTGTGACCGTAAACATAGCCAGCCATGCATCTAGCTAACATTGACCGAGTTATACAAAATCCACATGAGCTGTTTTATAATTTGCAAAGAATAAATAATAATCAAATTGCAAACGTATACATTAGCTGATCAACTTAGCGTCTCAAAATATAATGTTGCGCTCGGCTTGTCTTGCGCTCGTGTACGTTCAGTGTCTCGACTCTCTCCAATATTGTGAATTTGGATTGCAGTACGCTCAGTGTCAATGTTACATGTAGCTCCTTTAATTAAAGAGGTGCTTAAAGCTTGAAAAGCTAAAGTGCAGGTGGAACTGTAGCGGTAAATTTTGTCCAAAGTGTGGCACTCCTGTTGTCCTCATCACTAATATGGGTTTTGGCAGCAGTTCACATTTTGGTGACTGCCAGGCAAAAAAAATGGTTGCTTGGGGGAACTATGGACATATTTAAACCTTTATTATTGTTTTTTGAGCCTTTAGTATACAAATGTTAGGTCAGTGTTTACCTGTCAGGCTTTTGCTTGCATCTTTGTTTCACAATCAAAACCACGGTTTAATTTCCTTGAATTTGGTTTTACATGACAACTCATTAACGTTCTTCCAAGGTTATGGCTTATTGGCAAGCTGGCCGGTTTTGTTTTGTGTGAACTGTGAGCATAAGTTTAAACAATGGAACTGTTAAAATAATAGAAGACTTTGGTGCACCATGAGTGTTGAGCTGTACGTTCTGGCACTGGAGAGTTGCCAGGGATGTGTAATTGTATCCTTTGGCTCGTGCGATGGTGCTGCATGTTCATGTCAAAAATGGCGGAGGAGTGCTGTGATTGGGTCACATGTAAAATTTCCCTACCTGCCAGACAGGTGTGTCTGGTCTAATTCACTTTGGCTTCTCCAAGGTGTTTGTATGGTACGAGGATAAACACTGGATACATTTCTGACTAAAAACGGACTGAAAACCAATGTTTTAACCAACCTCATTTTTAAACTGAATTCCACACAACTGATTTTTTTCCCTCTTGTCAAAATTAAGTGAATTTGTGATTGTTTTTTTCAACCGATTACCCTGGCTTGGCTTCTAATCAGATGTATATCAGACCACAGTAAAACATTGAGGATATTTGTGTAGTCTATAGCTGTTACTGATAATATTATATATATGATATAATATACGGTATGATTATAATAAGATCAAGATATGATTGACCTAAATTAAAAAGGAGGTTGACACCGAATCGTGAAATGGCCCTTGTTGTGCACCCTATATTGTGTATGATATCTCTGAGAGTCTAGGTGGTGTATTAAGTTCACCAGGGGGGTATACTATGAAGCAGAATTACTGAGTTAGCTGGATAACTGCACTGAGTAAAACACAGAACAGCCATTTTAACTTCAGTCCATGTTCCAGATATGGGAGGGTTCCAGTTTTACTCAGTGCAGTTATCCAGCTAACTCAGTAATCCTGCTTTGTAGTATTCCCCCCAAGTGTTGCGGTTGAAGCGCTCTCATTAACGGGCTGGGTCTGGGCTGTGTTCCGCAGCATCATCGGCGCAGTGCGGACGGGCTGGTACATGCTGCACGTTCTCAATACCAGCGGCTTCAAGCAGTCCGTGTGCGACCAGAGCTTCTACAGTGCGCCCGTTAGCAAGTTCTGGGCCTATGCCTTCGTCCTCAGCAAGGCCCCTGAGCTGGGTAAGTGTGTGGGTCGGGGTGGGAATTGGGGTGTGGGTGGGTGTCAGGGTGAGTGTGTGGGTGGCTAAAGGCTCAGATACAGAAGAGGGATGGAGTTTCGTGGCCACACGTTGGTGAGAATCCAGCACATTTTTTTCAAGCTCATCTGATTGGTTTCCATTCGTTGCACTCGTGTCGTGTAGGGAGGCCCGGCAAGACCAGGCGGGGTTCCTGGCGACGCACCAGAACGGAAACAAAATTGGCGCTTGTCAATAGGTACAAAGGGCACGTGAGCTTGTGTGCACTCTCAAATTGGATGTTACAGCAATGGGAGAGGTGTAGAAATACGATTGGGCATTCCAAATGGAGGCTAAAATAATCCCTTAAAAAAGGTTGAATCTATGAACACTGAGGCACAGTGACTCGGGCCTTAACACCCATGCAAAGGCCAACATGCTGTCTGGTGGTTCATAATGCCATTGGCTGTTGTGTGGGCTTTCCTGATTGGATTGATCTCCGAATGTAGCTATATGGATTTTTGCATATGAACAATCAAAGTGTGTGTGTTTACGTTCTGTCATCATGAGTGCCACTCTCTACCCTCCCACACAGGTGACACCATCTTCATCGTTCTACGGAAGCAGCGCCTCATCTTCCTGCACTGGTACCACCACATCACTGTCCTGCTCTACTCCTGGTACTCCTACAAGGACCAGGTGGCGGGCGGCGGTTGGTTCATGACCATGAACTACCTGGTCCACTCGCTGATGTACAGCTACTTCACCCTGCGGGCGGCCGGCGTGCGCGTGCCCCGCCACTACGCCATGATCATCACCACCTCGCAGATCGCCCAGATGGCCATGGGCCTGACGGTCAGCGGCTTGATCTACCAGTGGATGCAGGAGGGCCACTGTCCATCCTACCTGGACAACATCATGTGGTCCTCTCTCATGTACCTCAGCTACCTGCTCCTGTTCTCCTCCTTCTTCTACCAGTCCTACTTCAAAGGTGCCTGGGGCAAGGGCTCTAAAGGAGAATAGGCCCCCCCTGATATCGATCCTGATTGGGAGGGGGGGGGGGGGGGCGGGGCTGCTGTGTGCGCGTGAGGGAGAGGGCCGTCCGTGATGTAGGACACGCTGACTTTTCGGTTTTCTTTCCAGGTTCCTGCCACTGTAGCAAGTCGGGCTTTGTGGCCCGAATATCTCTCGCCTTGCTTTTACGGGCAACCCAGAGGAATGTGTCAGTAAACTGTACCAAAAGAAGAAAAAAGTGAGGCATGGCCAGGGAGGCAGTGCGGGGGGGGCGGGGTAGCACAGGTAAGCATGATGGCGCGGTTGATCAAGGGTTATTCTGGGGGTTCATGACAGACGTTCAATCCACCTTCCACTTGTGATTGTCATTTTGACAGATTTGGTGTTGCGTGTTACCTTGTTAGCATAGTAAGCAATGGGGTGTGTAGCGGTTTACAGGAGAACACACCAGTGGGTCTGGGTTCATGTTTATGAATGAGGGGATCACTACAGCCAGTTTGCACACACCCGAACACTTTTTACAAAGGGAGTTTCTGTGCAGACGCAGCTTGAAACGGTCAGTTTCACAAACTAGGGTTTCACCCAACCAGTTGGCTATATTTGATTGCAGTTGCACAAAATGAAGGATTTTTTTCTTTCTCCATTATCACCGCACTTTAATTATGCCAGAAAGGCTTCTTCTGCTGAACTTTGTTCACTTCCTGTAGCACAAATGAGCACAAACAAGTCTTTGTACTGCACCTCCCCCATTCTGCATTGTGAAGTCTAATTTACTGCAAGCAAATCGAAACAAGTTTTGTCCCATTTAAGTATCAGTATTAGTATTATCGCCTGGGTATGCCCATCATTGCAAAGACTTTTCTTGTGGTAATGAAGCGTCAGAATGCGTTGGTCCAACCCCTCTTCTACCCCGCGGTGACTTCTACGTTTACATTCTGCGGGGAGTAATGTGGACGAGTTTCTATGCCGACCGGTCGAACCGCATTCCTCTCAGTTCTTGTTAAAAATGTTTCCTAATCCTGAACCCACCTGAGGAGCGGGAATCCTTTCCTTTCACACGCTATTCACCGACTAGCATTACATCACTTTAGACTCCTCTCCCCCTTGGCCCCCTGTGAGTGATATGCTTTGTCCATGCTGAGCGTGTGAGGTAGCGGCTTTCCCAGCCATGTGTCAGACCTGACTGCGACGACCGTGATGCAATCTGTGATAACGAATGCGCAAAGGCCAACCAATAAAAAGCGGCGAGTGATTCACCCGCTTTATCGGATGGCAGGTGTTAAGGACTAGTGATATTTCCCTGCAATTGGGGGGGGGGGAATCTATGCATACTTGTCAGTTAATTGCACAGTTGTCACATGTCAGGGAATGCTGACTGATTAGGGCAGGCCTGGTGCATAGGGAAAGGGTAAGGGAGGATATTATGGTAACAAGCTTTCATTTGGGCTCTGTATTGCATATTTTTCTGTAGTCTGTAATCTCTTCTGTAGATCCTTCACAAAGGCTGACATGTAGTTGTGGGGAAGTCGGTGGGTGGAAAGACCATGTTATACTGATAGGTGTGAGTATTTGGATTTGATGGCTCCATAAATGGTACAGGAATAGTCCAATTTCTTATGGTATCTGTTGTTCCTTAATATGTGAATTTTTTTAACAATCTTTTTTTTTTTTGTGTGTGTTCAAATGCAATTGAAAGTAGCCATGTATTTTTTTGTATCGGGGGACTGGTGTTGAGGTGTGTGGCCAAATGTTGCTGGCTGACACAAGTGTGAAATTTTGGTTTCTTTCTGGTGGTGGTGAAGGCTTTACCAACAAAGCTGCTAACACATGGTTTATAGAAAGACGTTTTAAAAAGGTGTCAAGAATTGTGGCTAAAGACTATGAGCAAAGCTCTCAAAGGAGGATTTCAGTTGTAGAACATGTCAAAATGTTGGGTTGCAAACTTATTCAAAGAGGTCACATATGAATGCATGTATGTAAGGTACGTTTGTAGTTAATATGTCCAAGGATAGCCAAGCTAAGGAAATTATGAAGGTTCAACAAGCTAAACAAAGGATACCTAGCATTTAAATGTCAATATCAGATATCCTACGAGAAATGCTATCTGTAGTATGCTAGTTATTGACCCAAGAGTGCAACCTGTATCCTTGTGGAAGCTGGGTGAGTCTTTAGCAAAAATGTGTATTCATGCACTGTCCTGGCTTAATTTTCAGTCTTTCTGTTCTATTTAAGTGTATTTATTTATTTTGTGTACTATCCCTGTTGTGTGTGTGTGTGTGTGTGTGTGTGCGCAAACGGAAGAGGATGGTGGTTGAGACCAGCTGCTAGAGCCAAATCAGAACTCGATAGTATTTGGCAAAATGCCGTCCAATCTGCCGGAGGAGATGATATGAGGGAGGTAGCCAAATCAGTCTAACAGATTGATTAAAAAGGCATTGCCCTTGGTGTGTTGCATCGTGACGTTCTATGTCTCGACATCCAGATGCTACATTCAGGTATACTTCTCACTCGACCAGGACTAAAAGCACACCTTTTATTGTTGGGAGTCTCTCAACCACTATATGCACACTGAGGTTTGCATTTAACTCACACTCGCATACTCTAATGGTGACGTTCAGGGGAAAAGTTCAAATGCTGAGAGGTTTGTGCCAAATGATGCAGAGCATCGCTCTTCTCTCTCGAAGGTAAATGCTGCTGATGGCACCTCGCCCGGTCTTATTCATGTGTAGCTAAATCATAGCCACTTTAGCGCATGGACACATTCCCAAGCATTTCTCAGTGAACCTGATGTCTCACATGGTCGCCTTTGCAAACGTACTGGTATCGAATGTATTATAATAAGGGCTTTTATGTTTTAAATGTTATTGAAATGTTACAAAATAAAAAAAAATATTGTACAATCTTGCCGAGGCGCTTGTTTCAGATCATTCTTGCTGTTTGTATTGTGTAGGTTCAGGGCGTGTTACAGGAGTGTGTTCCTGTACAAGACTTAATAGCCAGTCGTTACAGCCTCAGTGAATTTAAACCCAAACCAGAAGTCGCCAACCATGCTAATGCTAAACAATACTGCTCAGGAAATATTGACTGAAGTGAAACTGAAGTGCTGAAGTAAACTCCAAATATACATAAGCAGATAATCTACAAACTGAGAAATACTTCCATGTAATCTGTAAAAACATAACTAGTGAAATTGTTGAAGACAGAAAACAAGATATAATGTACCAATAAATATATAGTACGCAGGGGGATTGCGCAGACCCAGAAAACCACAAGACTGTTAAATCAGAAACATCTGAAATCGAAATTATGGGAATTTTTCAATTATACAAGACCATTGACATTGTCTACAAATATTCTACATCAGCACGTTGGACAAATAGAAAATCCAAACAAGGGAATCTAAGCACATTACAAATGCATTATCTTGACATCTGGGAAAGTCTCGCTATGTACAATATGCTTTGTCAGTGTGAAATGGGCGATTTCTTTTTCTTTTTTTTTTGTGCCAAAGTTGTTTTGCATATATTGAGTGCGTAGTGTGTATATACAGAGAGTAGTGAGCCTGTCACTTGTGTACAATTATTTAACTTGAAGACATCTGCAAGGAAAACAACCCTAAAGTAATATTTGGTAGGTTCACTTTATTCAACTGAAAGGACGACAAGATGGGAAGTAAATCCATGAAAGAAATGAGAAGATACTGAATTCAGTGTAAAACAAATCCTTTGCAAAACATTTTACATTAATAAGTTATAAACTCTAGATTTAAGCCTACATACCATTGGAAGAAAGATTTTCTTGGCATAGGAACATGGTTTTAATGGTAAACTACTGCAACAGTCCAAGGTGATGCATCACAAACACAATGTATGGTCCCATCAGGGTGGTGAGCTCAGAACGGTCAAAGGTAGAACAGTCTCAAGGCAGAAGTGGGTGGGCAACGAGGGTTGTGTCCATTTCTAGATTTCACTCCAACTTCTGCCCAGCCATTTAGCTAAATTTCTTGATGAGCTTGTTAATGACAGCTAAAGTTCTTGACCTATATTTGTTTTACTGTGGTCTACCAGTGAAACAGTGTTTTAAGTGTGTGTGAAAACCGCTATTAGGCTAACTGAGCCAGAGGTAATTGATAAAAGCAATGCCTGCACAAACACTGGTATTTCAGCCATTTTCTAGAGATGCCCACCCCTGTCTTAGAGCCAAGAGCACACTCTTCAAGGTGGTGAAGTTCAACGGCCACAGGTTGGTGCGAGGCTATTTCAGAACAGCCATGCAGAATCATGGTCTTGGTTGTGGTTTCTTCAGGGTGGCCGGCTGAAATGTTTTAAAGATGTTTGTGTGCATGTGGGGTGTGTGTGGGGGGGGACGGAGCTGTGTGTGTGTGTGTGTGTGTGTGTGTGTGTGGGGGGGGGGGGGGGGTTGGAAAGCTCTGAGTGCTCTCTGCGCTCTCTTCAGTGCGGTCAGGCAGGTCTCAGGACTGTGCATGTTCACCTGTGCACGGTCACCTGAGCGCGGTCAGGCCGCCTCTCTGGGAGCCGTCTGGCCCATTTCCCTCCAGCTCTTCCACAGCAGCAGGCCTTTGCTCTTGCTCTGAGTGACCAGGCAGCGGGCCAGCCTCACGCCGCCTAATTGCCCCACTCCGTCGTCCCGCCCCATGGCCAGCAGCATGGTCACGCTTCCTGTGGAGGAACGCACAGAGCCACGCCCACACCGTTAAAGCGGCAAACTCAAAGCTGCATTCAAAACCAGAGGGCTATGGGTTCATATAAGAAGGAATGACAGCTGTGGGCATGTATGGTACGCAGGTAAAATGGAAACCTTCCTAGAAAAGGAGGTAAAAATGAGCGGTTCAGCAGTTGGGTTTGTTATGGCTGGCAACATGTTCCATTAGAATGTTGCAACAAATTGTTTTGTTGCACTTTTCCCAAGAAAAAAGTTTTTACTGGGAAAAGTGGAATCATGACAATCACAGTCAGCAATAGCTGACTCACTGACCCATGAAATGGGAGCTTTTTCTTTTTTAATGCATTCAAGTTGCACATTCTAAAGTGGCGCAAAACTGAAACAGAAGGGCACAGGTCCGATTCCCAATTAGGGCACAGCCATTGCACCCATGAGCAACTTACTTAATCTGAACTTTTACATAGCTTACATTTACATAGTTTGTAAGCAAACCTGTATCAGGGCATCTGCCCCTATAAACAATGTTGTGTCTGTTTAGAAATGTACAGATAGCACTAGACATACAAACAGACAGTGATGTATCTACTGAATGGAATGTTTTGATACCTGGAGGCCCCATTGCAACAAACTCCACTGTGTACGTGTACATGTGATCTGGGCGTATGACATTCTAGAAAAAGGGGGGGGGGGGGTTGTGTGGTTGGAACATACTGGCTCGTGAACAAATAAATTGTTCAAAATTAAGTAAGTCTTGCAGTTCAAAGTTAAAACTCAAGTTTGTAAAACTACAGGTCCGTTATCACCTGGAATTGACACCTAAAATGGAAAAATTTATATAATTATTTACTTCTTATTTCCAGCGGAAGTCATATGCAGATACTGACAGGCTGGCAATAACGATTAGGAACAGGGGACAATGCAGAGTCCTTGGAGAGTAAAATTATCTTTATGATAATTGAGTTGAGGACAGTCAAGTTTAGACTCTTTTACCTGTCTTGTAGGAGGTCAGTGCCTTGCCCAAGAGGCTGTTTATAATGTTGGTGACAGCCACCCCGGCATGCAGGCCAGCGTGATATGCCATCTTGGGCTCATTGATGTCAGCGCAGTCTCCAATGGCGTAGATGTTCTCAAAGCCCTCCACCTGCAGATGTGGGTTCACCTTCAGAGCACCATTTTCAGTCAGGCAATCACCTGTAACACTCACACACAGCAGACACAGGTGTGAGCATACCCAAGCGCATACACGTGTAAATACACACACACACACATTCTGACGTGCACATACCTAAACACACAATCATGTAAGCAAAACACACTTGTGCACACAACCTTACATACACACACACAAACAAACCTGTCAGTCAATGTATGCTTGCATTTTACAGACTTCGACATAGATTACCGATGAGAAAAAACACACACAACAACCTCAGTAACCTCATCCAGTGATTAGGAATTTACATGCAACCTGTAATCAGTATAAAACTGTGACACCAAACTGTCAACAGCAAGACACAATGACCTAAAAACAACACCCGCCAGCACGTCACGGATGTATAGAGGGGTGTGTCCAACCAGGATACCTAACACACCCATCACGGATGAGGAATCTGAAGAATTTCCGGTGGATGACTCTCAATGAATCACGCACCAGTACTGACCTGAAATCTGTGGGTTTGGTCTACATGTGACCTATCAATCACTCACCCCGTCTGTTCATTAAAACTGTCACAACATAGCCGTCACTCACTGCAGCATGATAAATGCCTGTCCTGGTTAAAATATGTCACGTTTAGACATTTGCAGCATGATAAATGCCTGTGATAAATGCATGATAAATGCCACGTTTAGACATTTGCAGCATGACATTTGCAGCATGATAAATGCCTGTCCTGGTTAAAATATGTCACGTATATGCAGCTCAAAGTATACACCGTTCCACTGCACATTCTGTCCTTATACAAGTCTACCTAAGGGAGGCCTTGCTTTAGGATTATAAGTAAATTAATTTCATTGCTTAATTATATTGCCATGAGGGATGAGGGACGTAGCTACCAGTTGACATTGCTAGCCTATGTTAAATTGTATACTGTCATTTTCTTTATTATCCTATTATGTAAAAGATATTTGATTGAGCTGTCCATATATTAGACTTTTTAAAAGACATCAGGGAGAACAAGGGTTTTTTAACCTTGGTAGCGACCGATGATTTGCTGCCAATCTGATCAATTTGTAGTGACGTAGCAGAGACTGACAAGGAATTAGCCTACCAAATGGCAGTCATTATGAGTGAAATGTGAAGGAAGTAAATGGACCATAAAAACGCATAGTTTATGGTAGTTACTACCCCACCAACTAACTAATCTAACTATGATAAGGTTAGCTAGCTAACGTTGGCTGTAAAGAAAATGTTTTCTAGTTGCTTAGCGAGGTAAGGTCAGATAGCTAATAAGTTGACTAACCACATAGCCTAGCCTCTTTTCAAACCAAGATCGTAAAACTGTGAACAGAATGAACCAAATTTGAATGGAACGTATTTCCAGGTGGCAATTCTAACTTACATTACTAAAGAATCTAAGATACAATGCTTTTTAATAACCACAACCTGAAATAAAGCTCCCTGGCTCAGTAACAACTATTCAACCCCAATGACTTAAGAGTAAATGGGAATTTATCAGACCTCTTTACCGTGCTTTATAATTGAGGGGAACTATCTGTGCTAAACAGAGAGACTTCCTGACATTTAAGAAAAAAACATGCTGCGGTGTCAAAAGTGGAGGGCGCCATGGGCCTCTTTGGCCCTATTCCTTGTAGCTTGTAAAACTGAGAAAACCCCCGAATATGGAATATATTATGAAGCAAAAAGACTGTTCTGAGTTTTACTCAGCGCAGTTAGCCAGCTAACTCAGCCAGCTATGAGGAATAGGGCCCTGGTTTTGATGAGTGATTTTGAAAAAGCCGGACTGAAAGCTATGAAATGTCTCCCCCTGGTGGATAAAGGGGCAGCAACATTCATTATCCAAGACGGTAGTACCAGAGAAATTACAATACCTGCAAGACAGGAGACTCAAGACAAAGAGCAACTGAGAAACACATGGAAGGGAAACAACAAATATCTCCTTGAGATAACTTGACTCCTTCCGATCAATCAGGAATAGTTAAATGTGAATACATGTTTTATGCAGAAGTCTTGCAAAGAGATTGTAAACTTGCAGATTCAACACAATCACAATGTATAGTCCACTCCGCCTACTGGTGGCCTTTGTCATATCATAATTTCTCTCTTTCTCTCTCTCTCTCTCTCTCTCAAACACACATACTTACACAAAGACGAGCTGTAGGCAGCACTGTTGATTTTGTTGCCTGTGCAGGAGATTACAAGGTCAGCTATGAGCTCTGTGTCCTTATCTGTCAGGATTGTCATGTTCTTCCGGGTCACGTTGAACTCCAGGTCAGAAAGGTTTGCCACTTTCTGTCCTAAAATGGCAGGAGTCAGACAGGGTGGTAATTGGATAGGGTGGAAATCATGGGAGAATTACAACAGCAGCCATTTCAGGGAATGGAGGGCAGCATGGAGTAGTTACAGAACAAATCAAACAGAGGCCGGCAAAAGAAACTACATGAGGTTAAAACGATTTTTTCTGTCTTTATTTATTTGCATCAATCACTTATTGCTATTGTATGGTGATTAAATGCACAATTTCAGCACTGCAATATCATATTCTTTATATAGACCATTTCACAGTTTATTTGTGCTCTTTTATTTCTTTACATGCCCTCGTTTAAACTCTCACATAGAGGTCTACCATCTCAGGGCCTCAAGAGTGCAGTCTGCAGGCGACTCGCAGCTCTCCACAAAATTTCAAAGGCAAAACAGTGACACATTTCTAATATGCTTATTTTCCTTTGGACTGGCCTTCTCTCCTTTTGATTCTTGTATTTTTAATTGACAACTTTGTTACGGTAAAACCTTGAGACTTTCACTGTAAAGAAAACATATTTTTATAAATTGTGTTACTATTATTGCTATTATTATTATTATGACTGGGACCACCCTAGCAGACAGGCCTCAGTGTATAACAGCGGTATGTCTGCCGACTGCCGTGGTTTTGAACCATGACCCTCACCATCCGCATGGCTTAACAACAGTTAAGAGTAACCCTCTGAGCTAATGACCAGCGGGGAGAATGACTCTTATTCAGGTTCCACAGGGTGATGTCACCTTCTGCAGTGGACGTTCACGTGCTAAACCACGCTACAGAAAGCCGCCACAAGTGCATTTGGCGCCCTGGGTAACTGCCCTCCAGGGTGTAGTTACCTAGCACCAGCTCCACCCCCTTCTTCAACAGCACGTCCTTGGCTTGCTGCCTGACACTGGGCAGCAGCTCTGGGTCGGCCAGGGCAATGCGGGAGTGGACCAGGACTACCTGGAGACGGACGTAAAGAGAGTGAGAGGCAGGTCGCCCCAAAGTACAGGTAGAGGCTTCTAGACTCTTCTCTACGGAATTCCTGGTTCAAATTATTCATAACCCTTTGGCATCCCAAATCAATCTGCTCTGCTAGGTTCATATCAGTTAATCAGAAACTAGGCAGTGGGCAATCCACAAAGAATCTTGAACCCCCACCCTGCTCGATCTCATAGACATAGTTCCTGCATGGCACAGCATAACTTCCTTTTCTGAAGGCTTTTGCAAAAACGGGACAAGCAGGTTCTGAGCTCTGACACACTCAGGAAACACGGAGAAGAATTTTACACAACTGCAACACCAGTGCCCTGGACTTGGAGGCACATTTTTCCACCGAGACATACTGCAAATGAAGGTTGAATTTTTAAAAACATTTTTTGGTTTTCTTTTATTTCTACAGCACATCGTGAAACTTCAGCCCAATGTGCTTCACAGCACATCCCAACAATTACATTTAATTGAATATACAGTTATTACCATACTAAGTAAATAAATAAATAAAAATGTTGAGTTAGGGTGTGTATTCACTGGGCACAGTACAGTTGTGTAGGTCCAGACCTTTTTGTCAGGGTAATCTGTTTTGATCTCAGCTGCCATTTCCACCCCTGTTGATCCACCGCCAATCACAACCAGTGAACTGGCTGCCTGGATCTGGACAAACACACAAACACACATACACACATATGAAACCAATGAAAACTAACACCATCAATTATGAGGTACTGTTCAGTTGCTATGGTAGCTGCTGTAAAAAGGTAAATATGGTGCACACGTCTAATTTTGAGACTTAGGGCCTGATTTGCTAAGACCTTTAGCTTGTGCAAAACCTTTTAGCACATGCAAAACCAATAACAAATATAGCAGCGACTGCACGGGGTCCAAGCAAAAGGTTGTAATTTTGTTGTAATCATGTTACATTGGTTTCCTTTTACAATCGAGTCTCGGAAGGTATATGTGAGACACGTATGTGAGCTGCAAGACATGAGTGTCTAAACATGAATATGTATAAAAGGTCAAACTGTTTTCAGACCACCACCTTCAGTTAATTCTGGGTAAACTGAATAATTTGAGAAGACATTCATGAAAGAGACCATCAATCTGAGGCAATGCCTAGATATTAACTCAAAAAATGTGTTTTAGTGTTTCCTACCCCATTAATGTGAAATAAGATAAGATTTGTAGATGTGAAAAGCATAAGAAAGTGCATGTTGTGTTGTCGAAAAAGAAACGCAACCTTTGGTACCCGGTGGGATTTGAAGCCGGGGCTGCCACATTGAAGGCAATCGCTCTAACCACAAAGCCATTGCAGATGTTGTATTAGATAGAGAGAATTATTTGAGGGTATGGAGCATTTTTGATGAAGAATTTGGCAGGAAAAAGAATAACTTTATTAAAACTTTATTTGTTTCACTCATTTAAGTACTAGTGAAACAGTGAATAGTTAATATAGTAAAATCTCTTCACCTTTGCAATAATGTGAAAAGAACATTATTAAGTGTGAAAAGCATAACAAACTGTGCATTGTTTTCATCGAAAAGAAAAGTAACGTATGGCGGGCCTGCCTGGTGGGGATTGAACCTAGGTCTCCCACATACCAAGCCATTGCTATTACCACTAAGCCATAACAGATAACCTGTGGCTGCCCAGTGATTGGTCACAACACATAATTTTCAATGTTTAAAACACAACAGTGATTTTTCATGAAGGGAAATGGTAATAGCATTTCCAAAATGGCGGCCAATCCAAGATGGCAGCGACATATATGGGACATACATATGTTCCAGATGAGGAAATTGATCACTAAAGCTAGTTTTAAATGTCGAAAAAATTATGATTTTTTATGAATTTATAAATTAAAAAATATATATAATGCTCTATAGCGCCACCATTTGATTCTATTGAGCCAATACTTTAGAGTTTGGCTCAGAAGCTCAGTGCAAGTATACAAACCGAATTTTATTAATATCCATTGAGGAATTGAAGAGTTATTAGCGTTTTTGTGACTAGCCATGCCCACAACCATTTTTATTGGCTTACTGCGATCAGGATATTTGGAAAATCGGAAAATCGCTTCCGACGTTTTTTGGAGAATCGTCCCCTGAACAAAAGGGTGTGAGTTGCATATTGATATGTCAAATGATCTCGGAGGAGTTCGATTTTATAGGTTTTTCACAAAATGCAAATTTGCAAAAGATCCAATATGGCGGACCTCATTGATCCTAATGGCAAAGTTATTTGCCATGAGCCAAGGAATTTGAGGCAAAAATCATTTTGAAGATAGGCTAAACGTTTCAAAAGTTATAGCCCAAAAAATATTATAGAATTTCACTTTGTCTCTATAGTGCCACCATCAGGTCAATTGGGTTGGAATTCTCTGTACATGTGTCATGTCGCAGTGTCTACATGTGTGCTAAGTTTCATAGTTGTCAGTTTTGTGGTTAGGCCAATACCGGGGACAGAGGGAAATGGTAATAGCATTTCCAAAATGGCGGACAATCCAAGATGGCAGCGACATATATGGGACATACTTATGTTCCAGATGAGGAAATTGATCACTACAGCAAGTTTTAAATGTCTAAAACATAATGGTGATTTTTTATGAATTTATGAATTAAAAAAAATATATTATGCTCTATAGCGCCACCGTTTGATTCTATTTAGCCAATACTTTAGAGTTTGGCTCATAACATCAGTGCAAGTATAGAAACCAAATTTTATTAATATCCATTGAAGAATTGAAGAGTTATTAGCATTTTTGTGACTAGCCATGCCCACAACAGTTTTTATTGGCTTACTGCGATCAGGATATTTGGAAAATCTGACAATCGACTCCTACGTTTTTTGGAGAATCTTCCCCTGAACAAAAGGGTGTGCGTTGCATGTTGATATGTCAAATGGTCTCAGAGGAGTTCGATTTTATAGGTTTTTCACAAAATGCAAATTTGCAAAAGATCCAATATGGCGGACCTCATTGATCCTAAAGGCAAATTTATTTGCCACAAACCAACAAATTGGAGGCATAAAGAATTTTGATGATAGGCCAAACGGTTCAAAAGTTATAGCCCAAAAGATTATAAAATTTCACTTTGTCTCTATAGCGCCACCATCAGGTCAATTGGGTTGGAATTCGCTGTACATGTGTCGTGTCGCAGTGTCTACATGTGTGCAAAGTTTCAGCAAAAGTCATCATGTGGTTTTGCTGCAATTGTACCAAATGTGGGAATAATAATAATAATAATAAAACCAGCAAAAACAACAGGGTTCCAGCACTACGTGCTTGGACCCCTAATGATGATTGGTCATGGTATTTGTTTTGCACCAATCATTGGTTGTGTTATTAGCTTTATATGTGCTAAAAAGTTTTGCACATGCTAAAGGTCTTAGTAAATCAGGTCCTTAATATGCTACAATTACAGAGTGTAGACACGGGGTTGCCATAGCCCAGGGTTACCATATCCCAGCGAGACTCACCTCCTTCACTAGGTCTTCATATTTCTGAATGGCCATGTGGTAGTCAGCTACGGCGTTGAACTTCCCAGGGAAAGGCCCATCCATGCCAGTGCACAGGATCAGATGAGAGTAATGGATTTCCTGTGCAGACCTCAATATGCTGATAAACCCCAGACTACTTTCCTTAGATACTATTTCAACCTGTGCGTCCTGTGTTTATGTTGAGTTGGCTAGCATGCTAATCATGTTACTGAATTTTTCCACGTATACATTTACAATTCAAACCATTTTCAAGAGTCTCCCAGGGGGGTTAAAGGGTCCTTTTCTAAGATTGTTTGCTTAAATTATTTTTCCTCATGTTTTTTCCCTTGGTAAAATTCCAACTGTTGACCATTGTGTGATGATAAAAGGCAATACATACACTAAGGTCGATTCATTTATGCACAAGAGGCCTGTCAATTTTCACAGTGTTGTCATTATGCTTTCTGGTGCCAAAAGAGAAACGTGCCCGTCGAATTCAGAGCCCATGATGTCAGCACCTGATGTGACAGGTAACCACCTTTACCTTTCCTCCTTCCAGAACCACCACCTGTGCCCTTGGGTCCACTTGCACCACACGGCCCTGGCGGAAACTTGCCCCAAAAGTCTCCTGGAAGGGTATGAACGTCTGCTGGGCAAATCCTGCACCAGAGGTGCAAAATCCAGGGGTCAGAAAATAAAAGCACTGCCATGGGTTTCTTCCACCCATGAACTGACTCAGCTGATTTCACTAATTAGTTCTACGTCCTGGCTGAAGAATTGTGCTAATTAGAAAATCCAGGTGATTGTAACAAAATACTGGGGAGGACTTTTACTTTTACACCTCTGGCCTTCACAGCAAAATGTCCAGTGTCAATTCAACTCTAACATAGTTTATATGAGTCCATTAAGGACCATGTGTACTCTGTAAGAGTTGATTTAACACTGAACATTTTACTGTGTGCCAAGACCGCACAATATGGGTCAGGAGACTGGTGCCTGTGCACTAGGAATAATAATATAACTGCAGGTAGAACTGCACATGGGAGAGGTTGTATTAATGCATGGGGGTGGGATCTAGGGGCAGAAACTCACCACTCTGGATCGAAGCCCTCAACGCCGCCACGTTATGGTGAAAAGCATTGCGCAGATCGATAAGGGTGAAAGGGATCCCCTTAGATTTCAGGTGCTGTCCGGCCGCGATGCCGCCAAAGCCTCCGCCAACAACGACCACGTGGACATTGTCTACAGACAGCTGGCCGCCCATCTCACACTTCTTCACTGTAGAGTAGTCTACACGGAGAACACAGAAAGAAGTGTGTTGTGTGTGTGTGTGTGTGTGTGTGTGTGTGTGTGTGTGTGTGTGTGTGTGTGTGTGTGTGTGTGTGTGTATGTGTGTGTGATCTCTACTGATAGGGCCATTCCATGCAAAATGAATTAAATTTGGCAAACACAAACATTCTTGTGGATGAATGTTTAGACATATTTTGTATCCAACTTTGTTTTTGACTACACTATTTTTGATTTAAAAAATGTGAAATACTGTATGATCTATGATCTAATATCACCAAATGCATGTTCCTGACACTGCAACATAGGCCTATTATTATTATTATTATTATTATTATTATTATTATTAACTCATAGACCGCATAAAATGCTCATGTAGGAATTTTCTATTTGCCTACTGACTTCGTTTCCGTTTAATTAATGAGATTTGCATAAATAAAGTAACGTTAAATATTACAAGCCATTCCCTGTCTCGGTTGATTGACACTAATCATATTAAGGGCCCTAAGTGCAGCAGAATGGTTACGAATAGCCTACTTCTTGGAAAAACATTTAATATTTTATTAATTGTGTTCTTCAAATATCGAACTTGGTAGAACATTTCCGGTAGCGCAAAACCTGTTATTCAAAAAGTGACTAAGAATTGCATGACATACAGCCTACGTATTTAACCACTAAACTACTAAAATGCTAGAATTAATTTACTGGCACTGAGCATTTCAAAAACACAACACAAGGAACAACCGAAATTCGGCATAGGCTATCTATCGCTTTCATAATGTAGCCTACTATAGGCCTAGTGCTGATGTCCTGCACTCGTTTTTCCGTGACCAAGGGTAAAAAGATTTCCTTAGTAAGACAAGACTTACCCCCTTTTAAATTATTTTTGCTCAGAGTTGGACCAACGTGACTCTTCTCGTACAGTTTATGTGGTGGTTTACACAACGCTAAGTACATTTCTAGTTCCTGAAAACATTTTTAAAAGACTGGGACAGGCAATTTCTTGGCCACGCACGCTCAAAAAATGATAATCATATTTAAATGTATAGTCAGGGCTTCATCTGTGACAATATTTGCCTCTGTCCTCTTTTGAATCTTAACAATGTACGTTTAGACTTTTAAATTCGAAAGAACCTCCTCGATGAATATGTCATCATTACTGCCCTCCTGTGGACGTAACCAGTGGGCGGGCGGCTGTGTAGTATAAAGGTTAAGGAACTGGCCTAGTAACCGAAAGATTGCAGATTCGATTCCCTGGTAGGACACTGTCGTTGTACCCTTCTGGACGATACTAACTTGAATCGCTTCAGTATATATCCGGCTGTATAAATGGATATTGTATGTAAAAAAATGCTTTACGTTGCTCTGGATAAGAGTGTCTGCTAAATGTCTGTAATGTAACAAGATGGTAATATAAAACAATCTTCCTTCCTAACCACTGAACTATACCTATAGATAAATAATGGGATATAGTGTACTAAAGACCCTAAATATAAATGTTATACTTGTTTCTTCAATCAGTTTGGTTGCTCAACTTTGATTACTCATCACTGACTGGAATTGACCTGACTCAGTATTGCCAGAGATCATGGTTGCTTAAGTACTAATGTCACATCCCCTCAGCAGCCAAGGAGGGATTAAAAAACCTGGTCGAAATCTATTTTTATACAGTCTATGGTTGAAACCCACAAACTGAATGGTGAAGTCTGATGCTTGAGTATATGCTAGGCTAGCTACATGCTGAGTCATCATTTAAGGTACCAGGTACACAGTTCTAAGTGTCTTGTCTGTCTGCACATCTGTTTTGAGATTACTTATCTGCAAAGTTGTGTAACTTATGCTAAGAACACTTGGACTTAGTGTATGCAAGAGGGTATTTCAGAGGGCTGCATTTACAGAGGATTTTAGATTAGAAGTTCAAAACCGTGGTCATGCATATTGGTTCAATGATGAAGCTATTCGCACATTTCCAGCCTTGCTTTGATTATCGCTTGACAAACCCTTATGGAAAACGTATGGAAAGTCCATCCGGGTCCTTTATTTCTGCTTCAATCTGGTAGGATTGTGTGCTGAGTCATTCTTTTCGGTTTTAACATTTCATGTAGGTTCAAGACACCTCAGATTGGTCTGATCGAGCTTGAACATGGTCGCCTGAAAAGTTGACTGACATTACAGAGTGTAATTTCTGCCCTGGGGGAATTAGCATGCACCACTCTGTCTGATTGTGTAGGAATGTGCTGTTTCAATTTGATGGTAGCACCGTCTGGTTTCATCCCGTGGGTCACCGGACACATTCACAGAGGGTGTTGAACGGGATCATCGTCATTAACGCGGTCTAGTTTAACAAAGTTTTTATTACACTGGGTGAAACAGGGGAAACATTACGTTCCTGGAACTCCTCATCATGCTGTAAACATTGAGCATGATTACCTCAGCTCCACTAAACAGCATATAAACTAGACTCACATCACTTTACAACAAACACCTAATATACACTAGATTGACTAGAAGAAGAACTGTGGTGCCTTCAAAAATGCAAGTGGCTGTTGCAGGATTTCAGATATTTTATACTCCTTCAGTGTGTAGCAGCAGCTTCCTGTTTGCTATAAAATCAAGTCAATGTTTGTGGCACTATCTGAAAGAGGGCAGAGGTGGAATTATTTAAAGGAAAAAGTGACGGAGGGATGAAGACAAGGGCTGCAAGTGCAGTTCCATAAATAGCCACAAGGGGAGGGAAACTCTGATTTGTAGTGTAGTAACAGTTACATTCCCTTATCGAATGCCACAGTATTTATATTTACATTTGATAAACGTGTCTCCGCTTTGTGAATCCAGACCTTTGGCTAGCCAAACATTGACTGAACACATTTTCAGTCATCATATGATAGACAAATTTCTCCTGTCTAGCAAACCCCCAACCCAACCTGCTCCAATTAGCATGAGTTTGAACTTTACTCTTTCTCTCCTTCCACAGAGTCTCAGACTGCTGTGCTGTACGGGATTCCCTATCAGAGAGTGTATCCGAGTCCTATCCCCCCCACTGGCTGACCTGACTCCACAGTCAGTCATGGCTGCTGTCTGGGCTGAAATGGAGCTAATCTTCAGCATACACACTAAATGGTGTTTGTGACTGTTTGCATAGAGGGCCTGTGTGAACTGGGTCCCAATGTCAGTCTTTGTGCTCCTCAAAGTTAGACATTTACAGTGGGCAGTGTTATTTTTGTCTCTAAATTGAGTTTTTGCATGACTAATTTCATCTGAGGAAGCCTAAATATTCATCATGGCCATACAAGTGCGATAACTGTAACAGTCTTTCTGAAAAATTGTGTTTTTCTCCTGTAAGGACAGCATCGGTTCACGTAGCCTACAGTGAGCACCATAATTCATTGGACAGTGCACATTTTTTGTTATTTTGGTTTTGTATTCTAGCACTTTGAGTTTGAAAGAATACAATGACAATGAGGTGGTTGAAGTGCAGACTGTCAGCTTTAATTTTAAGGTATTTTCATCCATATCGGATGAACCGTTTAGAAATTATAGAACCTTTTGTACATAGTCCCCCCCATTTTCGGGCATCAAAAAATATTGGACAGTTTAATATAAAGTAATCTTTTAATATTTGGTCACATATCCTTTGCATGCCCTGACTTCCTGATGTCTGTGACCCAACAATATCAAAAGACTCTTGATATCTTATTTTCTGGTACTCTAGAAGCGATACTATATCTTCTCTGCGTTTGAATGGATGGGAATTGGGGATTGCGACTAGATTTAGCTGTAAATTACACTGGAACAGTATAGAACACATGGTTAGCTAAATGGCTTTAAGTCATCAAGGGTCTGACATATCAAACAAGCCTTAAACCATCACTCTGCTGCCAGATATGCAGTAGATATGGATGGATAACTTCAAGGGTTTCTTCTCCTGACTTATTTTTCCCATAGAGTTCAATAGGAAAATTTACAGCTAAATCTAGTCCCACCCACCAATTCCCATAGAGATCCATTCAAATGCAGAGAAGTTATAGTATCGCTTGTAAGAATACCAGAAAATAAGATAAAGAGTCTTTTGATATTGTTGGGTCACAGACATCAGGAAGTCATGGCATGCAAAGGATATGCGACCAAATATTAAAAATGATTACTTTATTCTACATTATGTTAAACTGTTACAGAGTAACAAAAATATTTTTTGATGCCCAAAAATGGGGGGGACTATGTACAAAAGGTTCTATAATTTCTAAACGGTTCATCCGATATGGATGAACATACCTTAAAATTAAAGCTGACAGTCTGCACTTCAACCTCAATGTATCCTTTCACACTCAAAGTGCTAGAGTACAGAACCAAAATAACAACAAATGTGTCACTGTCAAATGAATTATGGTGCTCACTGTACATGCAAAGGTGGGCCTTATTTGAAGCAGGCTTACTGTACTTGGTATTCCTGCTACACTCGGCCGCCTATCCAGCAGGGGCTGCAAACTGTAGCCAGAGGCGCCATTCCTCCCTCAGCATCACTAGATGATTGGCAGCGCTTTCAGGACCGCCCCGTACCAACCACGGCTTGATAGGACCAGTACGGTACAGTATCCCGCACAATACAGCGAGAGACCTATGCTTTCGGTATGCTTTCGGCCACTGTGCTCTTTGGGACCTGTAAACCTGCAGAGATTTTTCCGTACCCTTCTCCAGATCTATGCCTTGACACAATCCTGTTTCTGAGGTCTGCAGATAATTCCTTTGACCCCATGGATTGGAGTTTGCTCTGACATGCACTGTCAACTGTGGGACCTTATATAGGCAGGTGTTGGCAATCCCTAATCATGTCCAATCAATTGAATTTATCACAGGTAGACTCCAATTAAGTTGTAGAAACATTTCAAGTAGTATCAGTGGAAACAAAATGCACCTCTGCTCACTTTTTGGTGTCATATCAAAGGGTGTGCACACTTGTCTACATATGATATTTTACATTTTGATTTTTAATAAATTAGCACAAATGTCTAAACCTGTTTTTACTTTGTCATTATGGGCTATTTTGTGTAGAATTTTGAGACAAAAAATGAACTCAATCTATTGTAGAATATGTAATAAAACGTGGAGAAGGTGAAAGGGGTGTGCAGACTTTCCGACTTGACTGTATGTATATAGTTACTCGCTAAACATACCACTAACGTTAGCTTATATCTGTGTGACCATAAACATATGCAGCCATGCATCTAGCTAACATTGACAGAGTTAGACAAAATCCACATGAGCTGTTTTATAATTTGCAAAGAATAAATAATAATCAAATTGCAAACGTATACATTAGCTGATCAACTTAGCGTCTCAAAATATAATGTTGCGCTCGGCTCGTCTTGCGCTCGTGTACGTTCAGTGTCTCGACTCTCTCCAATATTGTGAATTTGGATTGCAGTACGCTCAGTGTCAATGTTACATGTAGCTCCTTTAATTAAAGAGGTGCTTAAAGCTTGAAAAGCTAAAGTGCAGGTGGAACTGTAGCGGTAAATTTTGTCCAAAGTGTGGCACTCCTGTTGTCCTCATCACTAATATGGGTTTTGGCAGCAGTTCACATTTTGGTGACTGCCAGGCAAAAAAAAAGGTTGCTTTGGGGAACTATGGACATATTTAAACCTTTATTATTGTTTTTTGAGCCTTTAGTATACAAATGTTAGGTCAGTGTTTACCTGTCAGGCTTTTGCTTGCATCTTTGTTTCACAATCAAAACCACGGTTTAATTTCCTTGAATTTGGTTTTACATGACAACTCATTAACGTTCTTCCAAGGTTATGGCTTATTGGCAAGCTGGCCGGTTTTGTTTTGTGTGAACTGTGAGCATAAGTTTAAACAATGGAACTGTTAAAATAATAGAAGACTTTGGTGCACCATGAGTGTTGAGCTGTACGTTCTGGCACTGGAGAGTTGCCAGGGATGTATAATTGTATCCTTTGGCTCGTGCGATGGTGCTGCATGTTCATGTCAAAAATGGCGGAGGAGTGCTGTGATTGGTTCACATGTAAAATTTCCCTACCTGCCAGACAGGTGTGTCTGGTCTAATTCACTTTGGCTTCTCCAAGGTGTTGGTATGGTACGAGGATAAACAGTGGATACATTTCTGACTAAAAACGGACTGAAAACCAATGTTTTAACCAACCTCATTTTTAAACTGAATTCCACACAACTGATTTTTTTCCCTCTTGTCAAAATTAAGTGAATTTCTGATTGTTTTTTTCAACCGATTACCCTGGCTTGGCTTCTAATCAGATGTATATCAGACCACAGTAAAACATTGAGGATATTTGTGTAGTCTATAGCTGTTACTGATAATATTATATATATGATATAATATACGGTATGATTATAATAAGATCAAGATATGATTGACCTAAATTAAAAAGGAGGTTGACACCGAATCGTGAAATGGCCCTTGTTGTGCACCCTATATTGTGTATAATATCTCTGAGGGTCTAGCTGGTGTATTAAGTTCACCAGGGGGGTATACTATGAAGCAGGATTACTGATTTAGCTGGATAACTGCACTGAGTGAAACACAGAACAGCCATTTTAACTTCAGTCCATGTTCCAGATTTGGGAGGGTTCCAGTTTTACTCTGTGCAGTTATCCAGCTAACTCAGTAATCCTGCTTTGTAGTATACCCCCCAAGTGTTGCGGTAAGTTGAAGCGCTCTCATTAACGGGCTGGGTCTGGGCTGTGTTCCGCAGCATCATCGGCGCAGTGCGGACGGGCTGGTACATGCTGCACGTTCTCAATACCAGCGGCTTCAAGCAGTCCGTGTGCGACCAGAGCTTCTACAGCGCGCCCGTTAGCAAGTTCTGGGCCTATGCCTTCGTCCTCAGCAAGGTCCCTGAGCTGGGTAAGTGTGTGGGTCGGGGTGGGAATTTGGGGTGTGGGTGGGTGTCAGGGTGAGTATGTGGGTGGCTAAAGGCTCAGATACAGAAGAGGGATGGAGTTTTGTGGCCACACGTTGGTGAGAATCCAGCACATTTTTTTAAAGCTCATCTGATTGGTTTCCATTCGTTGCACTCGTGTCGTGTAGGGAGGCCCGGCAAGACCAGGCGGGGTTCCTGGCGACGCACCAGAACGGAAACAAAATTGGCGCTTGTCAATAGGTACAAAGGGCACGTGAGCTTGTGTGCACTCTCAAATTGGATGTTACAGCAATGGGAGAGGTGTAGAAATACGATTGGGCATTCCAAATGGAGGCTAAAATAATCCCTTAAAAAAGGTTGAATCTATGAACACTGAGGCACAGTGACTCGGGCCTTAACACCCATGCAAAGGCCAACATGCTGTCTGGTGGTTCATAATGCCATTGGCTGTTGTGTGGGCTTTCCTGATTGGATTGATCTCCGAATGTAGCTATATGGATTTTTGCATGTGAACAATCAAAGTGTGTGTGTTTACGTTCTGTCATCATGAGTGCCGCTCTCTACCCTCCCACACAGGTGACACCATCTTCATCGTTCTACGGAAGCAGCGCCTCATCTTCCTGCACTGGTACCACCACATCACCGTCCTGCTCTACTCCTGGTACTCCTACAAGGACCAGGTGGCGGGCGGCGGTTGGTTCATGACCATGAACTACCTGGTCCACTCGCTGATGTACAGCTACTTCACCCTGCGGGCGGCCGGCGTGCGCGTGCCCCGCCACTACGCCATGATCATCACCACCTCGCAGATCGCCCAGATGGCCATGGGCCTGACGGTCAGCGGCTTGATCTACCAGTGGATGCAGGAGGGCCACTGTCCATCCTACCTGGACAACATCATGTGGTCCTCTCTCATGTACCTCAGCTACCTGCTCCTGTTCTCCTCCTTCTTCTACCAGTCCTACTTTAAAGGTGCCTGGGGCAAGGGCTCTAAAGGAGAATAGGCCCCCCCTGATATCGATCCTGATTGGGAGGGGGGGGGGGCTGCTGTGTGCGCGTGAGGGAGAGGGCCGTCCGTGATGTAGGACACGCTGACTTTTCGGTTTTCTTTCCAGGTTCCTGCCACTGTAGCAAGTCTGGCTTTGTGGCCCGAATATCTCTCGCCTTGCTTTTACGGGCAACCCAGAGGAATGTGTCAGTAAACTGTACCAAAAGAAGAAAAAAGTGAGGCATGGCCAGGGAGGCAGTGCGGGGGGGGGGCGGGGTAGCACAGGTAAACATGATGGCGCGGTTGATCAAGGGTTATTCTGGGGGTTCATGACAGACGTTCAATCCACCTTCCACTTGTGATTGTCATTTTGACAGATTTGGTGTTGCGTGTTACCTTGTTAGCATAGTAAACAATGGGGTGTGTAGCAGTTTACAGGAGAACACACCAGTGGGTCTGGGTTCATGTTTATGAATGAGGGGATCACTGCAGCCAGTTTGCACACACCCCAACACTTTTTACAAAGGGAGTTTCTGTGCAGACGCAGCTTGAAACGGTCAGTTTCACAAACTAGGGTTTCACCCAACCAGTTGGCTATATTTGATTGCAGTTGCACAAAATGAAGGATGTTTTTCTTTCTCCATTATCACCGCACTTTAATTATGCCAGAAAGGCTTCTTCTGCTGAACTTTGTTCACTTCCTGTAGCACAAATAAGCACAAACAAGTCTTTGTACTGCACCTCCCCCATTCTGCATTGTGAAGTCTAATTTACTGCAAGCAAATCGAAACAAGTTTTGTCCCATTTAAGTATCAGTATTAGTATTATCGCCTGGGTACGCCCATCATCGCAAAGACTTTTCTTGTGGTAATGAAGCGTCAGAATGCGTTGGTCCAACCCCTCTTCTACCCCGCGGTGACTTCTACGTTTACATTCTGCGGGGAGTAATGTGGACGAGTTTCTATGCCGACCGGTCGAACCGCATTCCTCTCAGTTCTTGTTAAAAATATTTCCTAATCCTGAACCCACCTGAGGAGCGGGAATCCTTTCCTTTCACACGCTATTCACCGACTAGCATTACATCACTTTAGACTCCTCTCCCCCTTGGCCCCCTGTGAGTGATATGCTTTGTCCATGCTGAGCGTGTGAGGTAGCGGCTTTCCCAGCCATGTGTCAGACCTGACTGCGACGACCGTGATGCAATCTGTGATAACGAATGCGCAAAGGCCAACCAATAAAAAGCGGCGAGTGATTCACCCGCTTTATCGGATGGCAGGTGTTAAGGACTAGTGACATCTCCCTGCAATTGGGGGGGGCGGGGGAATCTATGCATACTTGTCAGTTCATTGCACAGTTGTCACATGTCAGGGAATGCTGACTGATTAGGGCAGGCCTGGTGCATAGGGAAAGGGTAAGGGAGGATATTATGGTAACAAGCTTTCATTTGGGCTCTGTATTGCATATTTTTCTGTAGTCTGTAATCTCTTCTGTAGATCCTTCACAAAGGCTGACATGTAGTTGTGGGGAAGTCGGTGGGTGGAAAGACCATGTTATACTGATAGGTGTGAGTATTTGGATTTGATGGCTCTATAAATGGTACAGGAATAGTCCAATTTCTTATGATATCTGTTGTTCCTTAATATTATGTGAATTTTTTTAACAATCTTTTTTTTGTGTGTGTGTGTGTGTGTTCAAATGCAATTGAAAGTAGCCATGTATTTTTTTTGTATCGGGGGACTGGTGTTGAGGTGTGTGGCCAAATGTTGCTGGCTGACACAAGTGTGAAATTTTGGTTTCTTTCTGGTGGTGGTGAAGGCTTTACCAACAAAGCTGCTAACACATGGTTTATAGAAAGACGTTTTAAAAAGGTGTCAAGAATTGTGGCTAAAGACTATGAGCAAAGCTCTCAAAGGAGGATTTCAGTTGTAGAACATGTCAATTTTGGGTTGCAAACTTATTCAAAGATGTCACGTATGAATGCATGTATGTAAGGTACGTTTGTAGTTAATATGTCCAAGGACAGCCAAGCTAAGGAAATTATGAAGGTTCAACAAGCTAAACAAATGATATCTAGCATTTAAATGTCAATATCAGATATCCTATGAGAAATGCTATCTGTAGTATGCTAGTTATTGACCCAAGAGTGCAACCTGTATGCTTGTGGAAGCTGGGTGAGTCTTTAGCAAAAATGTGTATTCATGCACTGTTCTGGCTTAATTTTCACTGTCTTTCTGTTCTAAGTGTATTTATTTATTTTGTGTACTATCCCCGTTGGTGTGTGTGTGCGCAAACGGAAGAGGATGGTGGTTGAGACCAGCTGCTAGAGCCAAATCAGAACTCGATAGTATTTGGCAAAATGCCGTCCAATCTGCCGGAGGAGATGATATGAGGGAGGTAGCCAAATCAGTCTAACAGATTGATTAAAAAGGCATTGCCCTTGGTGTGTTGCATCGTGACGTTCTATGTCTCGACATCCAGGTGCTACATTCAGGTATACTTCTCACTCGACCAGGACTAAAAGCACACCTTTTATTGTTGGGAGTCTCTCAACCACTATATGCACACTGAGGTTTGCATTTAACTCACACTCGCATACTCTAATGGTGACGTTCAGGGGAAAAGTTCAAATGCTGAGAGGTTTGTGCCAAATGATGCAGAGCATCGCTCTTCTCTCTCGAAGGTAAAGGCTGCTGATGGCACCTCGCCCGGTCTTATTCATGTGTAGCTAAATCATAGCCACTTTAGCGCATGGACACATTCCCAAGCATTTCTCAGTGAACCTGATTTCTCACATGGTCACCTTTGCAAACGTACTGGTATCGAATGTATTATAAGAAGGGCTTTTATGTTTTAAATGTTATTGAAATGTTACAAAATTAAAAAAAATATTGTACAATCTTGCCGAGGCGCTTGTTTCAGATCATTCTTGCTGTTTGTATTGTGTAGGTTCAGGGCGTGTTACAGGAGTGTGTTCCTGTACGAGACTTAATAGCCAGTCGTTACAGCCTCAGTGAATTTAAACCCAAACCAGAAGTCGCCAACCATGCTAATACTAAACAATACTGCTCAGGAAATATTGACTGAAGTGAAACTGAAGTGCTGAAGTAAACTCCAAATATACATAAGCAGATAATCTACAAACTGACAAATACTTCCATGTAATCTGTAAAAACATAACTAGTGAATTGTTGAAGACAGAAAACAAGATATAATGTGCCAATAAATATATAGTACGCAGGGGGATTGCGCAGACCCAGAAAACCACAAGACTGTTCATTTCTATTTCAGATGTTTCTGATTTATGGAAATTTTACAATTATACAAGACCATTGACATTGTCTACAAATATTCTACATCAGCACGTTGGACAAATAGAAAATCCAAACAAGGGAATCTAAGCACATTACAAATGCATTATCTTGACATCTGGGAAAGTCTCGCTATGTACAATATGCTTTGTCAGTGTGAAATGGGCGATTTCTTTTTCTTTGTGCCAAAGTTGTTTTGCATATATTGAGTGCGTAGTGTGTATATACAGAGAGTAGTGAGCCTGTCACTTGTGTACAATTATTTAACTTGAAGACATCTGCAAGGAAAACAACCCTAAAGTAACATTTGGTAGGTTCACTTTATTCAACTGAAAGGACGACAAGATGGGAAGTAAATCCAAGAAAGAAATGAGAAGATACTGAATTCAATGTAAAACAAATCCTTTGCAAAACATTTTACATTAATAAGTTATAAACTCTAGATTTAAGCCTACATACCATTGGAAGAAAGATTTTCTTGGCATAGGAACATGGTTTTAATGGTAAACTACTGCAACAGTCCAAGGTGATGCATCAAAACACAATGTATGGTCCCATCAGGGTGGTGAGCTCAGAACGGTCAAAGGTAGAACAGTCTCAAGGCAGAAGTGGGTGGGCAACGAGGGTTGTGTCCATTTCTAGATTTCACTCCAACTTCTGCCCAGCCATTTAGCTAAATTTCTTGATGAGCTTGTTAATGACAGCTAAAGTTCTTGACCTATATTTGTTTTACTGTGGTCTACCAGTGAAACAGTGTTTTAAGTGTGTGTGAAAACCGCTATTAGGCTAACTGAGCCAGAGGTAATTGATAAAAGCAATGCCTGCACAAACACTGGTATTTCAGCCATTTTCTAGAGATGCCCACCCCTGTCTTAGAGCCAAGAGCACACTCTTCAAGGTGGTGAAGTACAACGGCCACAGGTCGGTGCGAGGCTATTTCAGAACAGCCATGCAGAATCATGGTCTTGGTTGTGGTTTCTTCAGGGTGGCCGGCTGAAATGTTTTAAAGATGTTTGTGTGCATGTGGGGTGTGTGTGGGGGGGGGGACGGAGCTGTGTGTGGGGGGGGGGGGGGGTTGGAAAGCTCTGAGTGGACCGTGCATGTTCACCTGTGCACGGTCACCTGAGCGTGGTCAGGCCGCCTCTCTGGGAGCCGTCTGGCCCATTTCCCTCCAGCTCTTCCACAGCAGCAGGCCTTTGCTCTTGCTCTGAGTGACCAGGCAGCGGGCCAGCCTCACGCCGCCTAATTGCCCCACTCCGTCGTCCCGCCCCATGGCCAGCAGCATGGTCACGCTTCCTGTGGAGGAACGCACAGAGCCACGCCCACACCGTTAAAGCGGCAAACTCAAAGCTGCATTCAAAACCAGAGGGCTATGGGTTCATATAAGAAGGAATGACAGCTGTGGGCATGTATGGTACGCAGGTAAAATGGAAACCTTCCTAGAAAAGGAGGTAAAAATGAGCGGTTCAGCAGTTGGGTTTGTTATGGCTGGCAACATGTTCCATTAGAATGTTGCAACAAATTGTTTTGTTGCACTTTTCCCAAGAAAAACGTTTTTACTGGGAAAAGTGGAATCATGACAATCACAGTCAGCAATAGCTGACTCACTGACCCATGAAATGGGAGCTTTTTCTTTTTTAATGCATTCAAGTTGCACATTCTAAAGTGGCGCAAAACTGAAACAGAAGGGCACAGGTCCGATTCCCAATTAGGGCACAGCCATTGCACCCATGAGCAACTTACTTAATCTGAACTTTTACATAGCTTACATTTACATAGTTTGTAAGCAAACCTGTATCAGGGCATCTGCCCCTATAAACAATGTTGTGTCTGTTTAGAAATGTACAGATAGCACTAGACATACAAACAGACAGTGATGTATCTACTGAATGGAATGTTTTGATACCTGGAGGCCCCATTGCAACAAACTCCACTGTGTATGTGTACATGTGATCTGGGTGTATGACATTCTAGAAAAGGGGGGGGGGGGGGGGGGTTGTGTGGTTGGAACATACTGGCTCATGTGAACAAATAAATTGTTCAAAATTAAGTAAGTCTTGCAGTTCAAAGTTAAAACTCAAGTTTGTAAAACTACAGGTCCGTTATCACCTGGAATTGACACCTAAAATGAAAAAATTTATATAATTATTTACTTCTTATTTCCAGCGGAAGTCATATGCAGATACTGACAGACTGGCAATGACGATTAGGAACAGGGGACAATGCAGAGTCCTTGGAGAGTAAAATTATCTTTATGATAATTAAGTTGAGGACAGTCAAGTTTAGACTCTTTCACCTGTCTTGTAGGAGGTCAGTGCCTTGCCCAAGAGGCTGTTTATAATGTTGGTGACAGCCACCCCGGCGTGCAGGCCAGCGTGATATGCCATCTTGGGCTCATTGATGTCAGCGCAGTCTCCGATGGCGTAGATGTTCTCAAAGCCCTCCACCTGCAGATGTGGGTTCACCTTCAGAGCACCATTTTCAGTCAGGCAATCACCTGTAACACACACACACACAGCAGACACAGGTTTTTAATAACCACAACCTGAAATAAAGCTCCCTGGCTCAGTAACAACTATTCAACCCCAATGACTTAAGAGTAAATGGGAATTTATCAGACCTCTTTACCGTGCTTTATAATTGAGGGGAACTATCTGTGCTAAACAGAGAGACTTCCTGACATTTAAGAAAAAAACATGCTGCGGTGTCAAAAGAGGAGGGCGCCATGGGCCTCTTTGGCCCTATTCCTTGTAGCTTGTAAAACTGAGAAAACCCCCGAATATGGAATATATTATGAAGCAAAAAGACTGTTCTGAGTTTTACTCAGCGCAGTTAGCCAGCTAACTCAGCCAGCTATGAGGAATAGGGCCCTGGTTTTGATGAGTGATTTTGAAAAAGCCGGACTGAAAGCTATGAAATGTCTCCCCCTGGTGGATAAAGGGGCAGCAACATTCATTATCCAAGACGGTAGTACCAGAGAAATTACAATACCTGCAAGACAGGAGACTCAAGACAAAGAGCAACTGAGAAACACATGGAAGGGAAACAACAAATATCTCCTTGAGATAACTTGACTCCTTCCGATCAATCAGGAATAGTTAAATGTGAATACATGTTTTATGCAGAAGTCTTGCAAAGAGATTGTAAACTTGCAGATTCAACACAATCACAATGTAGTCCACTCCGCCTACTGGTGGCCTTTGTCATATCATAATTTCTCTCTCTCTCTCTCAAACACACACACTTACACAAAGACGAGCTGTAGGCAGCACTGTTGATTTTGTTGCCTGTGCAGGAGATTACAAGGTCAGCTATGAGCTCTGTGTCCTTATCTGTCAGGATTGTCATGTTCTTCCGGGTCACGTTGAACTCCAGGTCAGAAAGGTTTGACACTTTCTGTCCTAAAATGGCAGGAGTCAGACAGGGTGGTAATTGGATAGGGTGGAAATCATGGGAGAATTACAACAGCAGCCATTTCAGGGAACGGAGGGCAGCATGGAGTAGTTACAGAACAAATCAAACAGAGGCCGGCAAAAGAAACTACGTGAGGTTAAAACGATTTTTTCTGTCTTTATTTATTTGCATCAATCACTTATTGCTATTGTATGGTGATTAAATGCACAATTTCAGCACTGCAATATCATATTCTTTATATAGACCATTTCAGTTTATTTGTGCTCTTTTATTTCTTTACATGCCCTCGTTTAAACTCTCACATAGAGGTCTACCATCTCAGGGCCTCAAGAGTGCAGTCTGAAGGCGACTCGCAGCTCTCCACAAAATTTCAAAGGCAAAACAGTGACACATTTCTAATATGCTTATTTTCCTTTGGACTGGCCTTCTGTCCTTTTGATTCTTGTTTTATTGTATTTTTAATTGACAACTTTGTTACGGTAAAACCTTGAGACTTTCACTGTAAACAAAACATATTTTTATAAATTGTGTTACTATTATTGCTATTATTATTATTATTATGACTGGGACCACCCTAGCAGACAGGCCTCAGTGTATAACAGCGGTATATCTGCAGACTGCCGTGGTTTTGAACCAAGACCTCACCATCCGCACGGCTTAACGACAGTTAAGAGTAACCCTCTGAGCTAATGACCAGCGGGGAGAATGACTCTTATTCAGGTTCCACAGGGTGATGTCACCTTCTGCAGTGGACGTTCACGTGCTAAAACCACGCTACAAAAGCCGCCACAAGTGCATTTGGCGCCCTGGGTAACTGCCCTCCAGGGTGTAGTTACCTAGCACCAGCTCCACCCCCCTTCTTCAACAGCACGTCCTTGGCTTGCTGCCTGACACTGGGCAGCAGCTCTGGGTCGGCCAGGGCAATGCGGGAGTGGACCAGGACTACCTGGAGACGGACGTAAAGAGAGTGAGAGGCAGGTCGCCCCCAAAGTACAGGTAGAGGCTTCTAGACTCTTCTCTACGGAATTTCCTGGTTCAAATTATTCGTAACCCTTTGGCATCCCAAAGCCATCTGCTCTGCTAGGTTCATATCAGTTAATCAGAAACTAGGCAGTGGGCAATCCACAAAGAATCTTGAACCCCCACCCTGCTCAATCTCATAGACATAGTTCCTGCATGGCACAGCATAACTTCCTTTTCTGAAGGCTTTTGCGAAAACAGGACAAGCAGGTGCTGAGCTCTGACACACTCAGGAAACCACGGAGAAGAATTTTACACAACTGCAACACCAGTGCCCTGGACTTGGAGGCACATTTTTCCACCGAGACATACTGCAAAAAACATTTTTTGGTTTTCTTTTATTTCTACAGCACATCGTGAAAACTTCAGCCCAATGTGCTTCACAGCACATCCCAACAATTACATTTAATTGAATATACAGTTATTACCATACTAAGTAAATAAATAAAAATGTTGAGTTAGGGTGTGTATTCACTGGGCACAGTACAGTTGTGTAGGTCCAGACCTTTTTTGTCAGGGTAATCTGTTTTGATCTCAGCTGCCATTTCCACCCCTGTTGATCCACCGCCAATCACAACCAGTGAAATGGCTGCCTGGATCTGGACAAACACACAAACACACATACACACATATGAAACCAATGAAAAACTAACACCATCAATTATGAGGTACTGTTCAGTTGCTATGGTAGCTGCTGTAAAAAGGTAAATATGGTGCACCACGTCTAATTTTGAGACTTAGGGCCCTGATTTGCTAAGACCTTTAGCTTGTGCACAACCTTTTAGCACATGCAAAACCAATAACAAATATAGCAGCGACTGCACGGGGTCCAAGCAAAAGGTTGTAATCATGTTACATTGGTTTCCTTTTTACAATCGAGTCTCGGAAGGTATATGTGAGACACGCATGTGAGCTGCAAGACATGAGTGTCTAAACATGAATATGTATAAAAGGTCAAACTGTTTTCAGACCACCACCTTCAGTTAATTCTGGTAAACTGAATAATTTGAGAACACATTCATGAAAGAGACGATCAATCTGAAGCAATGCCTTAGATATTAACTCAGAAAATGTGTTTTAGTGTTTCCTACCCCATTAATGTGAAAATAAGATTTGTAGATGTGAAAAGCATAAGAAAGTGTATGTTGTGTTGTCGAAAAATAAAACGCAACCTTGGTACCTGGTGGGATTTGAACTCGGAGCTGCCACATTGAAGGCAATCACTCTAACCACAAAGCCATTGCAGATGTTGTATTGGATAAGGAGAATTATTTGAGGGTATGGAGCATTTTTGGTGAAGAATTTGGCAGGAAAAAGAATAACTTTATTAAAACTTTATTTGTTTCATTCATTTAAGTACTAGTGAAACAGTGAATAGTTAATATAGTAAAATCTCTTCACCTTTGCAATAATGTGAAAAGAACATTATTAAGTGTGAAAAGCATAACAAACTTTGCATTGTTTTCATCGAAAAGAAACGTATGGCAGGCCTGCCTGGTAGGGATTTAACCTGGGTCTCCCACATACCAAGCCATTGCTCTTACCACTAAGCCATAACAGATAACCTGTGGCAGTCCAGTGATTGATCACGACACATAATTTTCAATGTTTAAAACACAACAGTGATTTTTCATGAAGGGAAATGGTAATAGCATTTCCAAAATGGCGGCCAATCCAAGATGGCAGCGACAAATATGGACATGCATATGTTCCAGATGAGGAAATTGATCACTAAAGCAAGTTTTAAATGTCTAAAAAATAATGATTTTTTATGAATTAAAAAATATATATTATGCTCTATAGCGCCACCATCAGGTCAATTGGGTTGGAATTTGCTGTACATGTGTCCTGTCGCAGTGTCTACATGTGTGCTAAGTTTCATAGTTGTCAGTTTTGTGGTTAGGCCAATACCGGGGACAGAGGGAAATGGTAATAGCATTTCCAAAATGGCGGCCAATCCAAGATGGCAGCGACATATGGGACATCCATATGTTCCAGATGAGGAAATTGATCACTACAGCAAGTTTTAAATGTCTAAAACATAATGATTTTTTAGGAATTTAAAAATATATATTATGCCCCTATAGCGCCACCATTTGATTCTATTTAGCCAATACGTTAGAGTTTGGCTCATAACATCAGTGCAAGTATAGAAACCAAATTTTATTTTTTTAAGAATTGAAGAGTTATTAGTGTTTTTGTGACTAGCCACGCCCACAACAGTTTTTATTGGCTTACTGCGATCAGGATATTTGGAAAATCGGAAAATCGCTTCCTACGTTTTTTGGAGAATCTTCCCCTGAACAAAAGGGTGTGCGTTGCATGTTGATATGTCAAATGGTCTCGGAGGAGTTCAATTTTATAGGTTTTTCACAAAATGCAAATTTGCAAAAGATCCTCATTGATCCTAAAGGCAAATTTTATTTGCCACAAACCAACGAATTGGAGGCAGAAAGAATTTTGATGATAGGCCAAACGGTTCAAAAGTTATAGCCCAAAAGATTATTAAATTTCACTTTGTCTATAGCGCCCACCATCAGGTCAATTGGGTTGGAATTCGCTGTACATGTCATGTCGCAAGTGTCTACATGTGTGCAAAGTTTCAGCAAAAGTTATCATGTGGTTTTGCTGCAATTGTACCAAATGTGGGAATAATAATAATAATAAAACCAGCAAAAACAATAGGGTTCCAGCACTATGTGCTTGGACCCCTAATGATGATTGGTCATGGTATTTGTTTTGCACCAATCATTGGTTGTGTTATTAGTTTTGCATGTGCTAAAAAAGTTTCGCACATGCTAAAGGTCTTAGTAAATCAGGTCCTTAATATTCTACAATTACAGAGTGTAGACACGGGTTTGCCATATCCCAGCGAGACTCACCTCCTTCACTAGGTCTTCATATTTCTGAATGGCCATGTGGTAGTCAGCTACGGCGTTGAACTCCCAGGGAAAGGCCCATCCATGCCAGTGCACAGGATCAGATGAGAGTAATGGATTTCCTGTACAGACCTCAATGTGCTGATAAACCCCAGACTACTTTCCTTAGATACTATTTCAACCTGTGCGTCCTGCGTTTATGTTGAGTTGGCTAGCATGCTAATCATGTTACTGAATTTTTCCACGTATACATTTACAATTCAAACCATTTTATCAAGAGTCTCCCAGGGGGGTTAAATTGTCCTTTTCTAAGATTGTTTGCTTAAATTATTTTTTCCTCATGTTTTTTCCCTTGGTTAAAATTCCAACTGTTGACCATTGTGTGATGATAAAAGGCAATACATACACTAAGGTCGATTCATTTATGCACAAGAGGCCTGTCAATTTTCACAGTGTTGTCATTATGCTTTCTGGTGCCAAAAGAGAAACGTGCCCGTCGAATTCAGAGCCCATGATGTCAGCACCTGATGTGACAGGTAACCACCTTTACCTTTCCTCCTTCCAGAACCACCACCTGTGCCCTTGGGTCCACTTGCACCACACGGCCCTGGCGGAAACATTGCCCCAAAAGTCTCCTGGAAGGGTATGAACGTCTGCTGGCAAATCCTGCGCCAGAGGTGCAAAATTCAGGGGTCAGAAAATAAAAAGCACTGCCATGGGTTTCTTCCACCCATGAACTGACTCAGCTGATTTCACTAATTAGTTCTACGTCCTGGCTGAAGAATTGTGCTAATTAGAAAATCCAGGTGATTGTAACAAAAATACTGGGGAGGACTTTTACTTTTACACCTCTGGCCTTCACAGCAAAATGTCCAGTGTCAATTCAACTCTAACATAGTTTATATGAGTCCATTAAGGACCATGTGTACTCTGTAAGAGTTGATTTAACACTGAACATTTTACTGTGTGCCAAGACCGCACAATATGGGTCAGGAGACTGGTGCCTGTGCACTAGGAATAATAATATAACTGCAGGTAGAACTGCACATGGGAGAGGTTGTATTAATGCATGGGGGTGGGATCTAGGGGCAGAAACTCACCACTCTGGATCGAAGCCCTCAACGCCGCCACGTTATGGTGAAAAGCATTGCGCAGATCGATAAGGGTGAAAGGGATCCCCTTAGATTTCAGGTGCTGTCCGGCCGCGATGCCGCCAAAGCCTCCGCCAAACAACGACCCACGTGGACATTGTCTACAGACAGCTGGCCGCCCATCTCACACTTCTTCACTGTAGAGTAGCCTACACGGAGAACACAGATAGAAGTGTGTGTGTGTGTGTGTGTGGTGTGTGAGCTCTACTGATGGGGCCATTCCATGCAAAATTAATTAAATTTGGCAAACATAAAAATTCTTGTGGATGAATGTTTAGACATATTTTGTGTCCAACTGTTTTTGACTACACTATTTTTTATTTAAAAAAATGTGAAATACTGTATGATCTATGATCTAATATCACCAAATGCATGTTCCTGACACTGCAACATAGGCCTATTATTTATTATTATTCTCATAGACCGCATAAAATGCTCATGTAGGAATTTTCTAATTGTCCTACTGACTTAGTTTCCGTTTTATTAATGAGATTTACATAAATTAAATAAAGTAACGTTAAATATTACAGGCCATTCCCTGTCTCGGTTGATTGACACTAATCATATTAAGGGCCCTAAGTGCAGCAGAATGGTTACGAATAGCCTACTTCTTGGAAAAACGTTTAATATTTTATTCATTGTGTTCTTCAAATATCGAACTTGGTAGAACATTTCCGGTAGCGCAAAACCTGTTATTCAAAAAGTGACTAAGAATTGCATGACATATAGCTACGTATTTAACCACTAAACTACTAAAATGCTAGAATTAATTTACTGACACTGAGCATTTCAAAAACACAACACAAGGAACAACCGAAATTCGGCATAGGCTATTTATCGCTTTCATAATGTAGCCTACTATAGGCCTAGTGCTGATGTCCTGCACTCGTTTTTCCGTGACCAAGGGTAGAAAGATTTCCCTTAGTAAGACAAGACTTACCCCCTTTTAAATAATTTTTGCTCAGAGTTGGACCAACGTGACTCTTCTCGTACAGTTTATGTCAGTGGCGTAACGTCGGCTGTAAAATAGACCTTCGGCAAACCTTACCTTTATACGGATATTACTCTCAACCTGTTTCTACTTGTAGTTCTTAATTATCAATCAAGCAATTCAATAACTGAATAACAAACATCAATGAATATATCAAGTTTTTCCTGTGCTAGTATTTTTCTTTGCGTCATAAAAATTGGTAGCAGTGTAGCGACGGCCTGCGCGTTGGAGAAAGTGGGGATTACTTGTTTCCGTTTATTTAGATTCAGTAGCCTAACAATCAATCCATTCATTCTCTGAATAATCAAAACCAATTTGTAGCCTATACTGATTTAGGAAATGATAACGGCAAAGAGACAATTTAAGATTGTTTAACAAGGATCAGGCAATAATCTGAATGCGTTAAAGAATGTAATTAATTTTAAGACGACACTAAAATTAGTCAAAGCGATTTAAACATTAGAAAGCATAAATTTAAAGAGGACAGCCTCTTAAGTGTCTCGAATCGTTGAGAGCAGCGCATAATACAGGCTAGAAATACTCATTTACGAAAATCTACGTTGAACATTTAAACATGGAGCATTTAAAAGTGAGAATCTTCGCATGATAACACATCATAAATGTCGATATACAAAAATGCAACACAAGTTTATGTTGCACAGTACAATAATGCTATCTCAAAATAACTTGGTAGCCTAATAATTTACTTCTTGTTCTTGGTTATTGAGTGAATCAATGATTTGATTGACAATCAGGAAAAGTAAACGGAAACAGATTGAGAGTGATCATCCGTTAAAGGTAAGTTTACAGAAGGCCTAGTTCTACTCCCACGGTACGCCACTGGTTTATGTGGTGGTTTACACTACGCTAAGTACATTTCTAGTTCCTGAAAACATTTTTAAAAGACTGGGACAGGCAATTTCTTGGCCACGCACGCTCAAAAAAATGATAATCATATTTAAATGTATAGTCAGGGCTTCATCTGTGACAATATTTGCCTCTGTCCTCTTTTGAATCTTAACAATGTACGTTTAGACTTTTAAATTCGAAAGAACCTCCTCGATTAATTAACCAGTGGACGGGCGGCTGTGTAGTATAATGGTTAAGGAACTGGCCTAGTAACCGAAAGATTGCAGGTTCGATTCCCGGTAGGACACTGTCGTTGTACCCTTGTGCACGGTACTTAAAGGTTGTATCAGCGATTTTGGGTGGAAACATAAATGATCACATTCATCTGATTTTTCCTCACGATCCGCTAGCTGCCCGCCCCATAAGCAGGCCGTCAAAAAAACCGCGTCTCTGTAGGCAGCCTATGCTCCGAGATCGTACACAAAAACAAATGGTACTACCAACCACTCAAAACCAAAATAAACAGTATTCCAACCAATCACAATGATCTGCACAAACGCTAATACTCTCATCTCGCTGAAATCTTGACGGATTTACAAACGGTTTGGTTTCTTACAAACGTTATTAACGTGGTTATAATTCTGGATGCTTGAACACTATTTTTTAAAACATAACATAATTATTCATAAGTATGTTTGTTTGGGATTTCGCTTCAGAAGTGACTTCACCCAAAATCGCTGATACAACCTTTAATCTAAATCGCTTCAGTATATATCCAGTATATTCAGTATATATGGATATTGTATGTAAAAGAAAATGCTTTAAGTTAGCAGACGATAAGAGTGTCTGCTAAATGTCTGTAATGTAACAAGATGGTAATATAAAAAAATCTTCCTTCCTAACAACTGAACTATAGCTACCTATAGATAAATAGTGTACTAAAGACCCTACATATAAATGTTATACTTGTTTCTTCAATCAGTTTGGTTACTCAACTTTGATTACTCATCACTGACTGGAATAGACTTGACTCAGTATTGCCAGAGATCGTGGTTGCTTAAAGGTTGTATCAGCGATTTTGGGTGGAAACATAAATGATCACATTCATCTAATTTTTCCTCACGATCCGCTAGCTGCCCGCCCCATAAGCAGGCCGTCAAAAAAAACCGCGTCTCTGTAGGCAGCCTATGCTCCGAGATCGTACACAAAAACAATGGTACTACCAACTACTCAAAACCAAAATAAACAGTATTCCAACCAATCACAATGATCTGCACAAACGTGACGTCACTTCTGAAGCGAAATCCCAAACAAACATACTTATGAATAATTATGTTATGTTTTTAAAAATAGTGTTCAAGCATCCAGAATTATAACCACGTTAATAACGTTTGTAAGAAACCAAACCGTTTGTAAATCCGTCAAGATTTCAGCGAGATAAGAGTATTAGCGTTTGTGCAGATCATTGTGATTGGTTGGAATACTGTTTATTTTGGTTTTGAGTAGTTGGTAGTAGCCTACCATTTGTTTTTGTGTACGATCTCGGAGCATAGGCTGCCTACAGAGACGCGGTTTTTTGACGGCCTGCTTATGGGGCGGGCCGGCCTGCTTATGGGGCGGGCAGCTAGCGGATCGTGAGGAAAAAAAAAATCGCTGATACAACCTTTAAGTACTAATGTCACATCCCCTCAGCAGCCAAGGAGGGATTAAAAAAACCTGGTCGAAATCTATTTTTATACAGTCTATGGTTGATACCCACAAACTGAATGGTGAAGTCTGATGCTTGAGTATATGCTAGGCTAGCTACATGCTGAGTCATCATTTAAGATACCAGGTACACAGTTCTAAGTGTCTTGTCTGTCTGCACATCTGTTTTGAGATTACTTATCTGCAAAGTTGTGTAACTTATGCTAAGAACACTTGGACTTAGTGTATGCAAGAGGGTATTTCAGAGGGCTGCATTTACAGAGGATTTTAGATTAGAAGTTCAAAACCGTGGTCATGCATATTGGTTCAATGATGAAGCTATTCGCACATTTCCAGCCTTGCTTTGATTATCGCTTGACAAACCCTTATGGAAAACGTATGGAAAGTCCATCCGGGTCCTTTATTTCTGCTTCAATCTGGTAGGATTGTGTGCTGAGTCATTCTTTTCGGTTTTAACATTTCATGTAGGTTCAAGACACCTCAGATTGGTCTGATCGAGCTTGAACATGGTTGCCTGAAAAGTTGACTGACATTACAGAGTGTAATTTCTGCCCTGGGGGAATTAGCATGCACCACTCTGTCTGATTGGTGAATACTGTGTAGGAATGTGCTGTTTCAATTTGATGGTAGCACCGTCTGGTTTCATCCCGTGGGTCACCGGACACATTCACAGAGGGTGTTGAACGGGATCATCGTCATTAACGCGGTCTAGTTTAACAAAGTTTTTATTACACTGGGTGAAACAGGGGAAACATTACGTTCCTGGAACTCCTCATCATGCTGTAAACATTGAGCATGATTACCTCAGCTCCACTAAACAGCATATAAACTAGACTCACATCACTTTACAACAAACACCTAATATACACTAGATTGACTAGAAGAAGAACTGTGGTGCCTTCAAAAATGCAAGTGGCTGTTGCAGGATTTCAGATATTTTATACTCCTTCAGTGTGTAGCAGCAGCTTCCTGTTTGCTATAAAATCAAGTCAATGTTTGTGGCACTATCTGAAAGAGGGCAGAGGTGGAATTATTTAAAGGAAAAAGTGACAGAGGGATGAAGACAAGGGCTGTAAGTGCAATTCCATAAATAGCCACAAGGGGAGGGAAACTCTGATTTGTAGTGTAGTAACAGTTACATTCCCTTATCGAATGCCACAGTATTTATATTTACATTTGATAAACGTGTCTCCGCTTTGTGAATCCAGACCTTTGGCTAGCCAAACATTGACTGAACACATTTTCAGTCATCATATGATAGACAAATTGCTCCTGTCTAGCAAACCCCCAACCCAACCTGCTCCCATTAGCATGAGTTTGAACTTTACTCTTTCTCTCCTTCCACAGAGTCTCAGACTGCTGTGCTGTACAGGATTCCCTATCAGAGAGTGTATCCGAGTCCTATCCTCCCCACTGGCTGACCTGACTCCACAGTCAGTCATGGCTGCTGTCTGGGCTGAAATGGAGCTAATCTTCAGCATACACACTAAATGGTGTTTGTGACTGTTTGCATAGAGGGCCCGTGTGAACTGGGTCCCAATGTCAGTCTTTGTGCTCCTCAAAGTTAGACATTTACAGTGGGCAGTGTTATTTTTGTCTCTAAATTGAGTTTTTGCATGACTAATTTCATCTGAGGAAGCCTAAATATTCATCATGGCCATACAAGTGCGATAACTGTAACAGTCTTTCTGAAAAATTGTGTTTTTCCCCTGTAAGGACAACATCGGTTCACGTAGCCTACAGTGAGCACCATAATTCATTGGACAGTGCACATTTTTTGTTATTTTGGTTTTGTATTCTAGCACTTTGAGTTTGAAAGAATACAATGACAATGAGTTGGTTGAAGTGCAGACTGTCAGCTTTAATTTGAGGGTATTTACATCCGTATCAGATGAACCGTTTAGAAATTATAGAATCTTTTGTACATAGTCCCCCCCATTTTCGGGCATCAAAAAATATTGGACAGTTTAATATAAAGTAATCTTTTAATATTTGGTCACATATCCTTTGCATGCCCTGACTTCCTGATGTCTGTGACCAAACAATATCAAAAGACTCTTGATATCTTATTTTCTGGTACTCTAGAAGCGACACTATATCTTCTCTGCGTTTGAATGGATGGGAATTGGGGGGTGCGACTAGATTTAGCTGTAAATTACACTGGAACAGTATAGAACACATGGTTAGCTAAATGGCTTTAAGTCATCAAGGGTCTGACATATCAAACAAGCCTTAAACCATCACTCTGCTGCCAGATATGCAGTAGATATGGATGGATAACTTCAAGGGTTTCTTCTCCTGACTTATTTTTCCCATAGAGTTCAATAGGAAAATTTACAGCTAAATCTAGTCCCACCCACCAATTCCCATAGAGATCCATTCAAATGCAGAGAAGTTATAGTATCGCTTGTAAGAATACCAGAAAATAAGATATCAAGAGTCTTTTGATATTGTTGGGTCACAGACATCAGGAAGTCATGGCATGCAAAGGATATGCGACCAGATATTAAAAATGATTACTTTATTCTGCATCATGTTAAACTGTTACAGAGTAACAAAAATATTTTTTGATGGCCGAAAATGGGGGGGACTATGTACAAAAGGTTCTATAATTTCTAAACGGTTCATCCGATATGGATGAAAATACCTTAAAATTAAAGCTGACAGTCTGCACTTCAACCTCAATGTATCCTTTCACACTCAAAGTGCTAGAGTACAAAACCAAAATAACAAAAAATGTGTCACTGTCCAATGAATTATGGTGCTCACTGTACATGCAAAGGTGGGCCTTATTTGAAGCAGGCTTACTGTACTTGGTATTCCTGCTACACTCGGCCGCCTATCCAGCAGGGGCTGCGAACTGTAGCCAGAGGCGCCATTCCTCCCTCAGCATCACTAGATGATTGGCAGCGCTTTCAGGACCGCCCCGTACCAACCACGGCTTGATAGGACCAGTACGGTACAGTGTCCCGCACAATACAGCGAGAGACCTATGCTTTCGGTAACTTCTATAAAATGCAAAGGAAACTGGGTTCATCCGTCCACGGAAACCAATTTCGGAGGAATGGTCCCAGCATTTGAGTTATAACGATGCGACAACATCTACGCATTTGGACACGCCAGTGAGTTTTGGCTCGAATCGGCGGCGTGGACTACCGAACGGTGAGATGCAAAAAAAAAAAAAAAAAAACGTGACGTTACGTGCCATATTCTTGGCTTTCGTGAACGTCCCTTAAATTGTACATGGATCCTTTTAACAAGTTGTAGGTGAACCTGTTATTATATTTTACCAACGAGCTGCAATACAGTTAGATCATTTGTGTCCGTGGACTGTCTGGAAAGTTTGTTTCCTTATTTCGTCTGATCTTTTGTTTCGCTATGGTTGGATCTCCGTTCCCATGGTGAAGCGTACTACTGGACTGACGCTTGAAAATACTTTGGGGTAACGTTAGGCTAGTCGTGAAAAGAAGCTAGCACTCTCTTCCTGTGCATGTGGCAGGGATTGTGAATTGAAGCGTTATAAATAGAAACGTTCGGGGGGAAAATAGAAAGAAATAGAATCTTTTAGCTACATTTTGATTTTGACTCATTGAAGCTAACGTTTTAACGTGTGGGACAACTTGTGTTTCTGTCTGCTACGACGTAAATGAAAAAAAGATAATAGTCAATTTCTACACGCATCAACATTTTAACTATAACGTTATAGCCGACATGCCACAGCCTTAAAAATAGATATGGAGCTCAAATAGTTGTGCTCTTCTTGTTAGTCTACTGTAGCCTACAGTAGACGGTAAAATATAGCTACGCGTGTATTTTGTTGGAATAGCCTACGATACGTGTGTCAATTCAAATTACTAAATATTGCATTATTGGTTAATATAGAGCGCTTAAGATAGGCTACATTAAAATATGACTTTTTTACATCTTTATTTTACAGTGCGCTAATAAGTAGGTGTTTGTTGTATTTGTCCTGAAGTTGCTTCTACCAGTATACTAGCCTATATCTATACACAGAGAACAGACGTCTTCCAAACAATCACTTGTTTCCCTGGCTTTGTGGAATAATTGTGACAATGATCAGGGCAACTGTTAAGCTCGATTGCAAACAAGAGAAGTGCCCTTTTCTTGTTGCGCAAATTAAATAGGCTATGACCAAGTTTTCTTGACCTGAGATTATTTTCTGCCGAAGTGACCTGAACAGGTGAGATGACTGATTAGCCAGATGTAAGTCTATCATAACAGCTGGCAACAAAAACTCCTGCACATAGCACATGTGGCAGTTTAAAAGGTTTTTTTAAAGTAATATTTTAACATTTTACAATAGCCTACATGGGTAAATTGTTTTGGAAACTAACTAACTATAATTATTACAGGAAACAGGATTTTCTTAATTTAATTCACCGAACAAATGGAATTTAATTGGACTTGATATCGGCGCATAAAATGCCAAAGGAGTTCATCAGAGTGCATACAGTTTTCCCTCCGCCTGTGCAGTTAACGGCCCGTATTACATAACTGCTGCCGGAATCGAAAAAACCGACGTTGGAATTTAATGCCAGACTGCCCGGCTTTGCAGATGTTTTTGGCTGTGGGTCCCTCTGTGGAATGCGAGATTTTCAAATGCTTTTAAGAGCGAGGGATAGGTGGGCGCTATTATGACAACACTTTTTTCAATGTTTGAAGTAATATCCTGGATTGGAAGCTAACCCTCCACTCAACTGCCGCCCCCCCCCAAACACACACACACACACACACACACACACACACACACACACACACACACACACACACACACAGTTGTTTTACATACCTCTCCCAACCCACCCTCTTTATGCTATCGTGTTAACCAATTTCAGTTGCCAGTACCACTTAGATTATGAAAATTTACAGCCAGTGTTTTTGAATGCTGATAGGGGTAGGTTTATGTGTAGAGTTATGAATGTCTTAGCCTGTTTGTCTTTATCTGTGTGTCTGTTGTGTGTCTCTGAGAGTGTGTGGAAATGGGTGGCTGTACAGTATTGTGTGTTACAACATGTTAGGCCATGTGTATCTGCAGTGTGTGTGTGTGTGAGAGAGAGAGAGAGTAAGAGAAAGCACACCCAGTGGCAAACAGTAGTAACTGACGCACCTTATGGTAACTCTCTCTCTTTCTCTCTCTCTCTCTCTCTCTCTCTCTCTCTCTCTCTCTCTCTCTCTCTCTCTCTCTCTCTCTCTCTCTCTCTCTCTCTCTCTCTCTCTCTCTTCTCTCTCTCTCTCTCTCTCCTCTCTGGGCTCAGGAGTGGCTTTGCAACATGCTGTGGGATGGATGATGGATGAGGAGGAGCAGAATCGCTACGTGGTCCAGCTGAAGGAGGAGTTTGACGGCTGTGACACCACGGGCACCGGCTACTTGGACAAGGAGGAGCTGACCTCTCTGTGCACCAAGCTACACCTGGAAGCCCACCTCCCACTGCTGCTCAGCACCCTGCTGGGCCCTCAGCACTATTCTCGGGTAAGGGAAACCCCCAGCCCATCTCCACAACACCTCCTTCTGTTACATATGACTTGCACCCCAGCTCATTTAGCTGGCTTGGGAGGGAGAGACCGGGGGGGGTATACTATGAAGCAGGATTACTGAGTTAGCTGGATAACTGCACTGAGTAAAACCCGGATCAGCTCTTTTTTTTTTTTACTTCAGTCCATGTTAAAGATTTGGGAAGGTCCTGGGTTTTGTAGTATACCCCCAGTGTTGAGTTGCGATGATAAAACTGGGGTAATGTAACCCATATGTTTATGTTAGCTTGTATGTATGCTAACCCATATTAGCAGTATGAAGGTGTTAATATATTTTCCCCTCGTATTGAAGTACTATTAAAGTTTCAGTTGATTTGCCGATTACTTTTACTTGTACAGTGGTATATATCCATTTTGTTGTATATTCCTAGGATTAAGTGAAGGATCATGCAAGTGACTGTTATATTATATATTATGTATTATACAATATATAAAAGCGGCGTATCTACACTCAAATACCCTATCCTGAAATGCACAGATAAGGTGTTGTATACTGATAATTTTTCTCCCCAAACATGACATACTGCTTTTCATATTTCCTTTAGCGGTTCAGGCCGAACACCTTGCTCACAGGTGCCAGTGTGTTAGTAACACAGGTTTCAGTGTGCTAATAACACAGATGTCACTAACACATGTTCCAGTGTGCTAATAACACAGGTGCCAGTGTGCCACTAACACAGGTTTCAGTGTGCTAATAACACAGGTGCCAGTGTGCGACTAACACAGGTTCCAGTGTGCTAATAACACAGGTGCCACTAACACAGGTTCCAGTGTACTAATAACACCGGTTCCACTAACACAGATGCCAGTGTGCTAGTAACACAAGTGCCACTAACACAGGTTCCAGTGTGCTAATAACACAGGTGCCACTAACACAGGTTCCAGTGTACTAATAACACAGGTGCCACTAACACAGGTTCCAGTGTGCTAATTAACACAGGTTCCAGTGTGCTAGTAACACAGGTGCCATGTGCTAATAACACAGGTGCCAGTGTGCGAGTAACACAGGTGCCAGTGTGCTAATTACACAGGTGCCACTAACACAGGTTCCAGTGTGCTAATAACACAGGGTGCCACTAACACAGGTTCCAGTGTGCTAGTAACACAGGTGCCACTAACACAGGTTCCAGTGTGCTAATAACACAGGTGCCACTAACACAGGTGCCAGTGTGCTAGTAACACAGGTGCCACTAACACAGGTTCCAGTGTGCTAATAACACAGGTGACACTAACACAGGTGCCAGTGTGCTAGTAACACAAGTGCCACTAACACAGGTTCCAGTGTGCTAATAACACAGGTGCCAGTGTGCTAATAACACAGGTTCCAAAGTGCTAATAACACAGGTTCCAGTGTGCTAATAACACAGGTGCCAGTGTGCCACTAACACAGGTGCCAGTGTGCTAATAACACAGGTTCCAGTGTGCTAGTAACACAAGTGCCACTAACACAGGTGCCAGTGTGCGAGTAACACAGGTGCCAGTGTGCTAATAACACAGGTGCCACTAACACAGGTTCCAATGTGCTAATAACACAGGTGCCATTAACACAGGTGCCAATGTGCTAATAACACAGGTTCCAGTGTGCTAATAACACAGGTGCCACTAACACAGGTTCCAGTGTGCTAATAACACAGGTGCCAGTGTGCTAATAACACAGGTGCCAGTGTGCAAGTAACACAGATGCCAGTGTGCTAATAACACAGGTGCCACTAACACAGGTGCCAGTGTGCGAGTAACACAGGTGCCAAGTGTGCTAATAACACAGGTGCCACTAACACAGGTTCCAGTGTGCTAATAACACAGGTTCCAGTGTGCTAGTAACACAGGTGCCATGTGCTAATAACACAGGTGCCAGTGTGCGAGTAACACAGGTGCCAGTGTGCTAATTACACAGGTGCCACTAACACAGGTTCCAGTGTGCTAATAACACAGGTGTCACTAACACAGGTTCCAGTGTGCTAATAACACAGGTTCCAGTGTGCTAGTAACACAGGTGCCATGTGCTAATAACACAGGTGCCAGTGTGCGAGTAACACAGGTGCCAGTGTGCTAATTACACAGGTGCCACTAACACAGGTTCCAGTGTGCTAATAACACAGGTGCCACTAACACAGGTTCCAGTGTGCTAGTAACACAGGTGCCACTAACACAGGTTCCAGTGTGCTAATAACACAGGTGCCACTAACACAGGTGCCAGTGTGCTAGTAACACAGGTGCCACTAACACAGGTTCCAGTGTGCTAATAACACAGGTGCCACTAACACAGGTGCCAGTGTGCTAGTAACACAAGTGCCACTAACACAGGTTCCAGTGTGCTAATAACACAGGTGCCAGTGTGCTAATAACACAGGTTCCAAAGTGCTAATAACACAGGTGCCACTAACACAGGTTCCAGTGTGCTAATAACACAGGTGCCAGTGTGCCACTAACACAGGTGCCAGTGTGCTAATAACACAGGTTCCAGTGTGCCAGTAACACAAGTGCCACTAACACAGGTGCCAGTGTGCGAGTAACACAGGTGCCAGTGTGCTAATAACACAGGTGCCACTAACACAGGTTCCAATGTGCTAATAACACAGGTGCCATTAACACAGGTGCCAATGTGCTAATAACACAGGTTCCAGTGTGCTAATAACACAGGTGCCACTAACACAGGTTCCAGTGTGCTAATAACACAGGTGCCAGTGTGCTAATAACACAGGTGCCAGTGTGCAAGTAACACAGATGCCAGTGTGCTAATAACACAGGTGCCACTAACACAGGTGCCAGTGTGCGAGTAACACAGGTGCCAGTGTGCTAATAACACAGGTTCCAGTGTGCTAGTAACACAAGTGCCACTAACACAGGTGCCAGTGTGCTAATAACACAGGTGCCACTAACACAGGTTCCAGTGTGCTAATAACACAGGTCCCACTAACACAGGTTCCAGTGTACTAATAACACAGGTGCCACTAACACAGGTTCCAGTGTGCTAATAACACAGGTGCCACTAACACAGGTTCCAGTGTGCTAATAACACAGGTGCCACTAACACAGGTTCCAGTGTGCTAATAACACAGGTGCCAATGTGCTAATAACACAGGTGCCATGTGCTAATAACACAGGTGCCAGTGTGCGAGTAACACAGGTGCCAGTGTGCTAATTACACAGGTGCCACTAACACAGGTTCCAGTGTGCTAGTAACACAGGTGCCACTAACACAGGTTCCAGTGTGCTAATAACACAGGTGCCACTAACACAGGTGCCAGTGTGCTAGTAACACAGGTGCCACTAACACAGGTTCCAGTGTGCTAATAACACAGGTGCCACTAACACAGGTTCCAGTGTGCTAATAACACAGGTCCCACTAACACAGGTTCCAGTGTACTAATAACACGGGTGCCACTAACACAGGTTCCAGTGTGCTAATAACACAGGTGCCACTAACACAGGTTCCAGTGTGCTAATAACACAGGTGCCACTATCACAGGTGCCAGTGTGCTAATAACACAGGTGACAGTTCCCCAGTAACACAGGTGCCAGTGCCTCACCGTGGGGCCTAACCAACAGCCCTCAGGTTACAAGCCCTGCTCCTTTAGGACCACAGCACACCACTTTATGAGAAGGAGTCTCCCCAGACTTGCCATGTAACGTGTGTCATTGTCATTGGTTGGCAGGTGAATTTTGAGGAGTTCAAGGAGGGCTTTGTGGCTGTTCTCTCACGCTCTCTGGACCTGAGTACTTCTGAGGAGGAGACCAGCTACCTGGAGCCAGGTACTATTCCTGAATTATAGAGTGGACCAGTGACGGTCACTGTAAAAATTAAGATGTAGCTTGCAGTTGCTGTATCTTACAGTTATCGGTCCTCCTTGTGTGTCAGGTTGCAGTTTGAAATTGAAGGATCGTTTCAGTGAAAATGTTGGGATGACGTTGGAAAATCAACGCGATTGGAAGGTTCATAGTTTCTCTTTCCAAGCACAAACACAAAGGGCCCTATCTTACACCCGGCGCTAACGCAAACGCAAGTGTCTTTGCTATCTTACACCCGGCGCTAGGTCCATAATAACGCCTAACGCTTACGCCGTTTACCTACCATGTACTCTTGCGCCATCATTGGTCTTAAGATGAGGAGTGGCCAGGATTCTTTTTGGCGTATTGCTATCTTGAGCCAGCAGAAAGCGCTTGCGCTAGAACCACCACAAACCTGGTCTAAAGTCATGTCGCAGTTGTTTACATGCTATTTTAACGGCGCATATAAGTGCGTCTACATAGGCGTGTGCACAACGCGCATACCCTCCTGTCTGTTACACACAGGGGCGTGCACAGGCATGACTAAAATATCTAGATCACAATGTGAAATATTATTATTGTGTAGGCTATATCAAAAATGCATAATAATAAAAGGTTCCATAGGTCCACATACCTTTCCCTCAGCGAAGGGAAACAATGCCACATTACATTGCTCTCAGCCCACTCCATCAACATCCAGGCGATGTGCGATGGTACGGGACAATGGCTATCCATTAAAAAGGAGCTGATAACACCTATAGCTATCAAGCCTAATGCGCAAATTGTCTTTGCACCTAATGCGTGAAGTGTCATTCAATGGAAAACTCGCGCACGGCAATAGACGGACATTTAAGTTCTGAAAATGGGCTTCAGATGTCATTACAATACAGCTCTGTTTATCTATGAATACAGCCTGTAAGTAAATAGAATGGTTTGTGACTGAAAAAAGTTCAAAACCTTGTCCAGTGAATATTGCATTTAATGTTTTTCAAATAGCCTAGGCTACAGCGGATTCGATGTGCATAAGGTTTTTTTGATAACCTATGGTTAAAAAACGGAGATGTCACCATGTTAACTAAATTGTAACCTTAGCTATTCTTCGTCCTTCATATTTTTTAAAATTACAGTGACCAGGTTTCCATACTCTCACCGTTTAAAACCCAGCTGATTTCACCCGTTATTCCTTAACTGAACAAAACGATTTTAAAGAGAACTAAGCGTCTAATTAGAAACTAAAACAAATTTGCAGCACGTTACACAATTAATTCACAATTAATTTTAATGCCATTCTCTGCACGTGAGCTGCATGTTCTCTGTTTCCCCTGCTGTAAGTCGCACGTTTCACGGTCTTCCTGGGAAAGTGGATTGTTTTAAAGGATTACGCTACGAGTAAAACAGGTTGGTCACATTTCCATAAACAGGACATTATTAAACAAGGGGAAATATGCCTGAACTTATGGGTTGCGAACCTGACAGCTTTATTGTCGGCTATTTAGTGTCATCATTAAGGCAAAATAACGGTATTATTAATCAATATTAGCCTACAATGCAGGTAGCCTAATGAACTTTGGATGAAGCTTGAACTTCGAGAACTCCATGAGAACAGCCTCTTGGAATTGATGTTTGACACTTTCATTGCATAATCAAACGAAATTCGCTGAACAAGCAGGCTAATTTGGCGTTTTCTAAGGTGAGACTGAAGCCATTGATAGCTTATTCTCAGCTGTTGCAGGTCCTTTTAACGAAATTTAACCGCACATATTTTGTAAAATAACAGCCCTGTCTGGAATTACCGGGAACTCATAGGCTAATGGTTAGTCCGAATAATATTGATCATACTCCATTTAGCCTATTCCTTGATCACACTAAACACGCACGAGCATGTCTGTTTCGCCATCATAAGCAATCCGCCAAGGTGGAAAAGCAGGCTTTTAAAGGGAATGGGATATGACATTTTGATTGGTTTATTGAATGTCACGCCCAAGACACACCTATAATTAATGAAGCGACTAGGTTCAGCCCAGTTGCGCCATGCGCCGTGCTTAGCGCCAAAAAAACACGCCGTTAAAATAGCAAAAGACTTAGACTAAGCGCCAAGATCGCCAAGATAGGGCCCAAAGTGTACAACCCATTTCCTTTCTGATGTGCAAAAGCTTCGTAGCTCAAATGGGAATAATTTTCATAGAAGTCCAACTCTGATGTCTTTAAGATGCTGGTTTTGAGTCCATATGGCTGTGAATCAAAGGTTTGCCGTTTTATTGTCTCCTTTCTCAGGACAGAAACCCACTGTGCAGTGCAGAGGTTGTAGAATGTGTGCAATAAATAAAACCATATGCAGACGCAGTGGGTCAATTGCAGTATGCTTAGCTGGAGTTACCTCAGGTTTAAACCTCTAGACCACAGAACTGCATTACATATGGAACAGCTAATCCTTATTCCACGGCTTTGGATAGCTGTTCCGGTTGTAATGCAGTTCTGTGGTCTAGAGGTTTAAACTCCAGCAAACACACTGCATTGATCCAGGGCATTTAAATAATGGTGTACTCCTACAATAAAAGTAACAAACTACAGATCTGTAAACATTTTTGGTTATTGTTGGTGCTGCAGCTTCAAAAAAGTCCTCTTTTTCTAATCAGAGTAAAGCAATGATTCCCAAACTTGGTTCTGGGGACCCACTGTGTGTTCTGCTTTTTGTCACAAGAAATCTCTTGATCAATTACGGTTGTTGAAAACATGTGTTTAAGTACTCTCATTTTGTCCTCAAACTTAATAGAACACAGTGTCGGTTTTGCTTGCTTCCACTGGTTTTAATTGTGTTTGAACTCTTCTTTTTCTGCAAGTGGTTTATTTCCTGTGACCCGTTGTCCACGCTTTAGCAATTACAACCCGGGTGATTTGACCTGCCAGTCCATAATTGAACCAATTAAACATGTTACCTCCTTCTGAAGGTAGCATTTACTTAGGCTGACCAGATATCCTTCTTTTCCTGGACATCTACATTTCTACATACCGAAAAATGTCCAGTTAGGTTTTTCTCATTCCGTAGACCGTATATAAACAAACATAGCCTAGTATTATGTTCATAGCGCCTGCCCGCCCCTGTCCTTTTTTTTTTAATCCAATATATGGTCACCCTAATTTAGCACATACAGCATATATTACATGACAGAGAATGAAAGCATTAGTTGTTTGGACTGATTACATTTCCTGTGATGTGAATATGGAACATTTATTTTTCATAGCGTGCATAGCTATTCCTGGCATAATATGGCCTTAAGGAGGGAAATCATTCCTCAGTAGACATTAAAGTGTCTCATTAAAAAATATTAGGAGCTTGTTACAATTCAGAGGTTGCAATATTTGTTGGAACGCAAACCAGCAGACACAGTGGAATTTGGGAACCGTCCTGGGGATAATTTTGAAGTAAAGTGAGTTTTCCCAAGCAAATTGAGCTTATTAAAGGAAACAGTATCTGCGTTTGGTCTCACAACTTTAAAAAATATTTTATTATTTTTGGCTGAACATTCTGGAAATTTGATTGTAAGTTTTGAGTTGTACCTACACTCAAACTCAAATTATAATATCAAGGTGAAACAAACTAGAGGTGGGAGGGGGTTGGTTGCAAACAACATTTACAAAAAAAGGTATAATACATTGAGCATTAAAAAAACGCTACTGAAATCTGCTGGTATAGCGTGTACTTGGACTTCCACAGTCCCCTTATATTTTTTCAGGATAAAAACCAACAAGTGGTTTTGTTGCATTCCCTTGTGGAATTCATGCTGTTGCTCGCAGTAAGAACCTAAGAGGCAATCTAACGCAATGGGAATAATGCCCCTTTCACATGATGTAAACCAAGCTTGGAGAATTCTTTAAAGGTTAGTTTTAATCCGCTCCATATGAAAAGGTTAATGTTGTCGGATTTTTGGTGATTACACAGATTTTCTCAGCATTAGTTAGCCTCTTGCATTTTTTGAGGTAACTGCAACTATAATTCCGTGCAGTTTTGAGAGTGTAATAATACTGGCAACCTTCAAGTATTTTTTAAAGCACTAATGACAGTATAACACAATGAGGCATTCAGATGACGGGTTTTTCACCAAAATAGGGCTGCACAGACCGGTGATCAAAGGTCACTTATTTGCTCTCCTCACTCTTTGGGTAGAAGAAACCGCTTCTTGGTTCATTGGTTAGTTAAACATTAAGAACTCTACCCAACATAATAATTTGCTTCAATGACTTTCTCATTAGCCCATGGTTTTGGGAACATTTTTAAAATGCCTTTATGTTTGTAATATTGTAAGACTGTGGTCATCTGGCCTTAGAAAAACAAGGAGCCATCAGGAAACAAATACAATGCAATTGCAAATTGCAGTACTAACCCAGTCAATTAAAGGATCACATCATGCTCTGGTCATAAAAACTGACCGTTTCTGAAGGCATATCAAAAGATTCTGGTGGTCTATATTCAGGAATGTGCTTCTGAGGTAAAAAGCTAAAACATTGAACCACAAATGGCTTTTGGTCAAAAAAGCCTTCTACTTTAGCTTGGGACTTGGGTGTGTCCTCTGTTAATGGGCAATCTAAAGAAAATATATTTTGACCTATTTTGGCTACATTTTGGAAACACTGAGCTTACATCTGCTTCTCATGTCCTGCCTTCTTTCATGATCGAGTTCAGAGATAAAGGCCGAGAGTGCCAAACGTCCTAGATTCAAAAACCGATTCCACACAAGATACAGGAAAATATTAACATACAGTATTTCAATGCTGTCAAAAGTAGAAAATATATTTTACAAATTGTCAACACACTTTAATTACAACAGTAACCCTCACAAGTGATCTGTGGAGAGTAACTGTCCACAGTTAGGTCTGTCGTAACCAACGGCATGTATTTATGTGGGATGAGTGAGGGATTCAGAAGGTTTTTCAGGTGTGAATACAGGGTGAGACACTGTTATTGTAGTTTTTGGTTAGGTACACAGTTATAAGCTGGCTGTATACATTTGTAAGAATAGAAAGAATCCACAGTCCAGCAGTAAATAAATGGAACAAACCAAAGCAGCCCATTCCTGGCCTTCAAATATACATTTATGGCTTATATACCTATGTTTTTGTTAATAGAATTTTATACACGACAGTAGTGTCAATTTGCCATTGAATTCACATGTGACTGTATGTGTCAACTGCCTGTTTTCTATTTGTCCCTGTCTCCTCCCCCATCTGACCCTCCAGTGGTACCAGAGGAGGTGAAGCCCAAATTTGTGAAGGGGACGAAACGCTATGGCCGCCGGTCTCGGCCAGACGGGCCCGATTCCGAGCTGACCGCCGATTCGGAAGAGACGCCCCCGCTCAGGCCGGAACAGGCCGAGCCCTTCCCAGCCAGTGTCAGGAGGGCCAAACTGAGACGCTCCACTTCACTGGAGAGCGTAGAGGTCAGTGCTGCGGGGAACTCATCACCAGGGTCCAAGCTTTGACGGCTGATTGAGATTTTACATCACCAGGGTCCAAGCTTTGACGGCTGATTGAGATTTTACATCATCGGGGTCCGAGCTTTGACTGCTGATTGGGTTTTTACATCACTAGGGTCCGAGCTTTGACGGCTGATTGAGATTTTACATCATCGGGGTCCGAGCTTTGACTGCCGATTGGGTTTTTACATCACGGGGTCCGAGCTTTGATGGCTGATTGAGATTTTACATCATCGGGGTCCGAGCTTTGACTGCTGATTGGGTTTTTACATCACTGTGGTCCAAGCTTTGACTGCTTTGGGTTTTTACATCACCGGGGACCGAGCTTTGATGGCTGATTGCGTGTTTACATCACTGGGATCCAAGCTTTGACTGCTGATTGGGTGTTTACATCACCGGGGTCTGAGCTTTGACGGCTGATTGGGTGTTTACATCACCAGGGTCCAAGCTTTGACTGCTGATTGGGTGTTTACATCACCGGGGTCTGAGCTTTGACGGCTAATTGGGTTATATTTCATTATTTATTTTCATGGAGGACGAGCCACATTTTGCTTCCTGCCCCTAGAGAGTCAATACCAATCACACAAGGGATGCTAACCCACTAATCCATCGAAGTCCTGATTTTATCAAACGAGCCACATGTGACTATTAATTCCTCATAATTAGGAAATGGTATTTTTGTGTGACACAAAATTTAATGGCACCAAGTGAGCTAATTTGAGTTAAAGGATTTCAGAATGAGGGAAAGTGAAATGGTTGTTTGGGTGGTAAATGGTGAGGAAGAGGCTCTTTAAGGCTCTAGTTGTTCGGTGCAATGCGCTTTGGTCTGTAACATACAGACTGGTTGTTCTGTAGTTTAGGAGGCTCTTATTAAAAGTAATTTTCTGCTTTCTATCCTGTTCTTTTTCCAGCCATTCATGCATATTTCAGAAGACATTCAAAAGATTAAAATATGTGAGTTGTAGAGAGAAATGTTGAGCACATTGTGGTTTAACAGTCCTTGAAGCCTAAGTGCAGAGAGCCAATTGGGCACACGTCCTAATGTGCATCTGGACAGAGCTTTCAAAGGTGTGTCCTTTTTGTGTGTGTGTGTGTGTGTGTGTGTGTGTGTGTGTGTGTGTGTGTGTGTGTGTGTGTGTGTGTGTGTGTGTGTGTGTGTGTGTGTGTGTGTGTGTGTGTGTGTGTGTGTGTGTGTGTGTGTGTGTGTGTGTTGTGTGTGTGTGTTGTGTGTGTTGTGTGTGGAGTGGAGTGGAGCAGGGAGAGGGGGAGATTCACATAATTTCACACATGCAGCATTGAGTTTTTTTGTGGGAGTGGCTTGGCGATGCAGGGAGAGAGGTGGGCGGGGTCCGCCTCCTTTCTCTTTTTACTGCAGATCAAAGCCAGCTCTCCCTGCAGGGCAAAGACACAGACCAACCTGGGGATGGGGGGTTCTGTCTGTCTCCTGCTCTGCCTGTCTGTAACTGAAACCGAGTCTGTAGTGCCAGAATGGGGAGCGGGGGGTCCCCCAGTGCAGGGAAAGAGGGCACTTAAACCCTGGCACAGGAAACCCCAGGAGTCCCCAGGGGCTGAGACAGCCTTGGTTTTAATCCCGCCTCACATCTGGGTCGAGCCCAGTCACCTGTGAGTCACAGTCTGGCTCAGGAGGGTATTTTAAGGCTGTCTGTGAAATCAGACCCATTCCAGCCAACGTTGCCAGAATTTACTTTTTCTTTCTTTTTTTTTTAGAGAAAGAGAGAGAGAGAATTGCTGAATTTCCACTTATTCCGGACTGACTTGTGGGCTTGGAAACCAGCTGGAATCCTGCCCTTCTTTGTCAAAATGAGATGGCCTCATTCCTGAGCTGAAATAGTCATATTGTGTTTCCTTTGTGTCCCATTTGTTGTAAGATACCAATTGGCAGTTTGGTCTTTTTTTTCAGTTTGGGGACGGGGGTGGGGACTGGGGAGGGTTGTTCCAAACTGACGGATGTAGATTGCGGCGGTTTGTGTTTTGAATGGAACGGCCTTGTGATATGAGGGCCTGGCTTTTTTGGCAGACACATTAGCCTGGAATTTTGAAATTGGTCTGCTACCCCTGCTCCGTACCTCTGCTGTGGAGCCAAGTCTTTCACCGGTCAGTGAGCTGTGGAGAGCAGAGAGGTGGCAGAGAGGGAGAGACGGGCAGAAACTAACGCTGGCTGGCCTTCCTGTGTGGTCATGGTCGCTCGTCTCCATGGTTTCCAACTGACAGTGAACAGCTGTAAGTAGGTCCCCTGGGGGGGGTGGACCTCTCTCTCCAGACTGGAGGGGGGAGGTGTTATATGCGTCCTCTGATCAGGGTTTTGGCGGTACTTCAGCCAACTTGTCACAACTCTATTGTGTGAAGTGCGTGTTTTAATGTGTGTGAAGTGCGTGTTTTAGTGTGTGTGAAGTATGCGCTTTAGTGTGTGTGAAGTATGCGCTTTAGTGTGTGTGAAGTGACGTTTGTCTCTTGACTCTGTGATGCGAGCTTTCTGGGCCCATTTGGCTTGTGTATGTTTGTGTGTGTGTGTGTGTGTGTGTGTGTGTGTGTGTGTGTGTGTGTGTGTGTGTGTGTGTGTGTGTGTGTGTGTGTGTGTGTGTGTGTGTGTGTGTGTGTGTGTGTGTGTGTGTGTGTGTGTGTGTGTGTGTGTGTGTGTGTGTGTGTGTGTGTGTGTGTGTGTGTGTGTGTGTGTGTGTGTGTGTGTGTTTGATTGTGTCTTTGCTTATGTGTTTGTGTGTTTGAGTGTATGCGTCTCAGCACGTCCGTGTGTTTGCCTGCACGTATGCATACATGCGTGTGTGTGTGTGTGTGTGTTGCTTGGCAGGGATGCCTTTCAGCCACTTAAAGGGTAAGTTCGCTATTTTGGACCTTGGACCCTATTTGCGGTCTGTCTTCCATGAACCTGACACATTGAGTCCATTTTTTCGCTGATCGGTCCAGTATTGAGTTCGCTACAGATTTCCTGTAGGCTCTCACTGGGCTACAATAGAAGTAAACGGGGCAATTATAAATGTTATGGAAAAACAACGATAAATGTGCTTTTATAGCTCAGTGTGTATTCTTACGGTCTCAGTATGCTCTCCTGTGAAATGTAGGCTATCGCAAACGCAAACCGAACGTTGAAACAACAGTTCCATTTGAAACAGAACTATTTCTCCGACCGCACTACCTCGCACTGACTTCGGATAACATTACCTGCGCAACTTCAGCCTCTCTCTTCTCTTGCTCTCTTATCATCCATCTCTTGTAGTTCCGTGTCCGTGTATTCTGGCTCAAATCTGTAGCCAGTAACGTCAGTCAAAATCGAATTCTTCGTCTTCGTAATCATTATAGTAATCCATCATCCAAGTTTTTTTGTGCAAAGTGTAGCCTACATTGCTGCAGGTAAACAAATGCAGACTGCTCACCTTGATAGTTTCGTAAACGGCCGGCACACCTTCCCGCTCCCCTACCCCCGACACATAGTACTCCGCGGGAGCAGCGAAAACAAGCAACAGAGAAATGCTTACCTCCAAGCTATGCCAAGCACGTAAAAATGTTCGGATTGAGATACATTTCACAGGAGAGCATACTGAGACCGGTAACAATACACCCTGAGCTTCCCGTCTCATGTATTGTACATGAAAGCACATTTATCATTGTTTTTCCATAACATTTCTAATTGCCCCGTTGACTTCTATTGTAGCCCAGTGAGAGCCTACAGGAAATCTGTAGCAAACTCAATACTGGACCGATCAGCGAAAAAATGGACTCAATGTGTCAGGTTCATGGAAGACAGACTGCAAATAGGGTCCAAGGTCCAAAATAGCAAACTTACCCTTTAAGAACTATTTAATAACAGAAGGAATCTCTTTTTGTGTTTGTTTCAGTGCAGCTGTTTCACATGCTAAAGGCTGTGGCACAAAGTTCAGCTCACCATGGATTTGCACATTGATTTGCCCTTGGGTTCATATAACTATCGTTTGTGGAACATGTATATGGATTTTAAGTTGAGGGAGTGAACTGAAAACTCCAGAGCGGGATACTATAGTGCCCTTGAGCCGAAGGGTCATCTCAATCGCTTGAGTAACACCACAGTGTAGAGCTCCAAAATGGCCAGAGATCAAGAAATAACGTGCCGTACAGTTACGCAAATCTTGGCTTGGTTTTAATTGAGATGCTGTTCTCCGAGATTACCCACGGGCGTCTCATTTAGAAGCTCGTCCGTTCATCCAAGATTTGATTTGGTCTCTGAAATATTTAGACCTTTTATGTAACTCTGTGCTGAGCGTCCCTTTGACTGGGAGAGATTAGACCTTTCTAAAGCCATTCGGGTCCACGTCACGCCATGCTGTCGGACCCCAGAGCTCTTTTCCCATTGGATGCGTGAAAAAGCCCTTTTACGACCAGTAATCTCATTAATGGTTAATGTTTGTAGCAGTTTAAGCATTACATAACAGGCTTTAAAACTCTATGGATTCCAAGCGCAGGATGGAGAGATCTGTAGTACCATTAGAGGGGGTGGCGGTCGTTACGCGGTCGTTCAGACCGCTTCTCTCGAACCTGACGATTATACCACAGGAAAGTCAGTCAGGCAGGCGGCAGGCAAGGAGAGAGGAGGAAGCAGTGCACTGCAACTCGTGCTGTTGTGAATGTGAATGTATCCTGTCGTAATGCTCTCCATTCGGAAGCCTCTCCATTACGTAAATTATTGAACCGGCCAAAATGAATACTGCATAGGAGTTTATTTTGTGCTTGTTGTGTGTATAGCCCTGCTCACGGAAGAGCTGGGTTTCTGTCGCTTGTTGTGTGTATAGCCCTGCTCACGGAAGAGCTGGGTTTCTGTCGCTTGTTGTGTGTATAGCCCTGCTCACGGAAGAGCTGGGTTTCTGTCGCTTGTTGTGTGTATAGCCCTGCTCACGGAAGAGCTGGGTTTCTGTCGCTTGTTGTGTGTATAGCCCTGCTCATATAGCCCTGCTCACGGAAGAGCTGGGTTTCTGTCTCCCTTACTGTGCTCTGTTTGGGTTGCATGCTTCACGCAGACACCAATACATTAATATTTTTCGCCGCAATTAGGTTGCGTTTAGTTGCTATGAATATTCGTTGGCGATTTAAATTTTTTTACTTTTTTGTCTTGAGTTGAGGGTCAGGCTCTGCCTCAGATAAGTTTGTTGGATGATGATGATTTGACGTCATGCTGTAATTTATCCCAGAAAGGAAGTTTGTGACGTGACCCAATAAAAATACAATTTTTCATTGTCATTGCTATTCATTTTAAGAATAATCTATGTAATCTGCTCTCATCACCATAACAACACAAAAATAATAAAAATGAGAACAATAAGGATGCTACTAATTAAAATATTATCATTAAAATAACATGAATAATAATCTGAAAAGCCATGCCATGTGCTTGAATGAGAAGAAATACATTTTGGAGGTGGGGTTTCCAACAAATATTTTCCAGCCGAAATGCACCATGGGGTAGTTATGTAACATTGTTCAATACTTAAATCCAATGATGTCATAGGAAAAGCAATGGCTGTGGTCTAGTCTTTAACAGTCACTGCTGGACGATTGGTGTCTATCTCTTTAGAGTATAATCAATAATTAAAGCTTAGCCATTTCATAACTGAGTGATGATGAGCGTGCGTATGTGTGTGTGTGTGTGTGTGTGTGTGTGTGTGTGTGTGTGTGTGTGTGTGTGTGTATATGAGTACATCAGATTCACTCACATTCAGTTTTTTTAAGGGATGCCCCTTGATTGAAAGAGCTGATTTGATAACATTTTACCATTGGCCTCATTTAGACGTTTTAAAGTAGCTTTCTTGTGTTTCTAAATTATTTCTTCAGTGGTACAAGGGCTCCTTCATGCTGTCGACCTGGATATCAACATAAAGTTTATCATGTACCACTGGCCAATGTTTTTTGATGGACATCTTGATGTATGCATTTCAGTTACATGAATATATATACACAGGTCTAATTATGTGAAATGTTGATTCACAAAATAAGACTTGTGCCCAGGTCGGTTGTGGAGAATGTTCAATTCAGCAGGGCGCCTCTGGCATTTACCCTTTCCCACCACTAGAAGGAGCTGTAGGATAATAGAATGCAGCTTAAAGGGGTAATAAACACTAAATCAAATATTTAGAGTTATAAAGCCGAGTATCTTGCCTCCATTTTATAAATCACATATATCCCATTGTTTAAAAAAAACTAAAATGTAATTAAGCTGTGCCACCGCATTTTGTGTCAAAAAAGAGGCATTCGCTCAAATCCAACCTGAAAAGTTTTGTTTGAGCCACGGCCCTATCCGTGACGTGAAAAAAAGGTAAAAACCTTTTTTACACACAATCTTCCTCTTCTTGATTGATGGGTATTCAAACTACGCATATGAACGTTAGCGCTTTAATTTCCGTTTGAACAGTTATCATGACGCGTTACTGAATGGATCTATCACCCCCTCCCCCCAACTGTAACTCCTCCCTCCTCCCTCCTCCCCCCTCCCGTCTGTGCTCTCTCACTCGAGCCCAATTCGCGTCTTTTGAAATTGTGAAGTGGGCGGAGACAGAACCAAAGCCGGTGTTTATTACCCCTTTAACCACCGTAGACCTGTCATCAGCTACAGACCTGACTGGAACAGTCGATAAACTAAAACCAATGTGGATTCAATGCGGAAGCTGTTGCATTTTAAAACTTTACATTGACATCACAGGCGAGCGTGTGCTGCGCTCAGCACTCACCGGCGGGAGGCGTGTGCATGCCCGTTACATGTTTAAGCATGCGCTGCCCACACGTGGATTAGGCCGTAAGCCCCTTTGCGTGGGAGTGCGGCGCTATGCGCTGCAGAAGAGCCCGGATTATGCTTGGAATCACAGTCTGCCGGCTGTTCTCGCTCAGCCGAGCGGATGTAATACAAGTGGGATGGAATTCCTCCTGCTTATGGTACTGCATTGTTCTCTCTGCGACCCAGACGTACAGACACATAAACACACACACACACACACACACACACAGACACGTACACACATACGCAAAACAAACACACACACATGCAAAACTACACACACATGTACACATGCGCAAAACTGCACACATGTGCGCGCACACACACACATACATTCACACACATGTGCATGCACACATACGCTTACGCACATACACATATACACTAACACACATGCACAAACACACACAGACAGTTGCTTAGAGATTGAGGCCTCTTCATAGACTGCGTGCATTTTTCGTGAACATCATTTGTGTTCAGACCAAATGAAATATAATGCGACGGGGTTAATCAAGTCCACGTTGCGTTATTGAAACCTAAGTTTGTGCTCGCATTGGGGTGAGCGGTGTGGATGCTGATGCGGCAGAAAAACGTGGACGTGGGTTTACATAAACCTCGCCGACCTGGCTGGTGGCCCGTGGCATGAGTTTACAGAGCAGCCACACAAACCCAGCACAAGCATGAGGGGACAGTGGAGGTATACCATAGCGAGCAGGATAGTGACCCGCGTTTTAACACGACAGCAGGGGCTCACGCACTGGAATAGGTGCAGGAGCTACAGAGATGCTAACCTGCAACCGTGTCCTGAACAGCAGTGTACCCTTGAGACTAGCGCGCGGTGGGGGGTTCTCTGTTCTCTGACCCTGTCCTATCCCCTCTTTCAGAGCCTGAAGTCTGACGAGGAGACGGGAAGCCCCAAGGACGCCTCTCACCAGACCTTCGAAGCTCAAGGTACACGCAAGGAATTATGGGATTACGTGAGGTCCGACTCAGATGCGACAGGAAGCTCCTGCTCTGAATGATCCCACAGCCTCAATTTTTAAAAATATAACTTAAATATGAAAAGAAAAATTAATTAAGGGTGACGCCCCGCCCCATTCTGACCTGTCCCGTCCCTCACCCACGTGTTCCAGGTCAGCTGAAGCGATGGAAGCGGGACGCCGTGGAGAGCCCCCATCCTTCCCCGGGCCCGCGCCCCAACGCCCCCGAGGCGGGGAGCGGACATATGCAGGCGGTGTGGGAGGAGCTTGGCGTAGGCGGCGACGGCTTCCTCACCAGGCCGGAGCTGTCTGTCGTGTGCAGGAACATCGGCCTGCAGGACCTGGGCACTGAGGTAGGGCTCACTGCGGTATGGCGGCATGGAGCAGGGGTGCTTGGGTCCTTTCCAAGGGCCTGTTCTAGAACGCAGGTTTATTGAGATAGCTGGATAACTGCACTGAGTAAAACCCAGAACCTTCTCAAATCTGGAACATGGACTCAAATAAAAAGAGCTGTTCTGGGTTTTAGTCAGTGTAGGTATCCAGCTATCTCAGTAATCAAACAGGTGCAACTGTGCATGCAGGTTTTACCTCCAGCTAATTAGCTTGGCTGAATAAACTAACACTGGTATAATGTTATTTTACACCACAGTAATATACACAAGACCAGTCCAGGGTTGCCTACCCCTGGTTTATCCTATGAAACCCACCTTTTGAAAGTAAAAACTACGGTACTTTATTTGGCAACTTTCAGTTTCATTCTGGCCGTGTCCGAATCTGCACTGTGGCTCCCCAAAACCACTGTCACCCCTGCAGTAATAATGACCTGTGCCGTGTCCGAATCAGCACTCTTCCACACTATTGAGTAGCCTTGGTGAGTTGATAGGACGAGAAAGTCGTTGAGTAGGCGAAAATCTTTCAAATTTACTTGAAACACCCGGATAACACACTTCCGGGGTTTCGCTGAGTACATTCGGGAGCACACTTTTGAAGAAGTACACAAACATTTTGGTCGCAAAATATGACGTGAGGCTTCGTTTTAAAAAAATGAGGTGCAGCTTCACTGACGTTTTCCTTCAAATACAACAAAAACAGCACATGACATGGCAACGCAAGGGTGGGGTGCAGGGTTGGCAGATTTTGCAAGACTTTCCAGCCAAATGGCAACTCAAAACTAGCCGAAATCATCATATTTTTACTTTTTAAAATAAGTGCGTGCTTTGCGACTTTTCATTTTTACCCGTGACTGCACTTTGAAAGTACCCAATTTAGCTGTAAAACCGCGGACCTGGCAACACCGGTGGGATGTCTTATGACCTGTTTTCGACACTTCCACAGTACGGTTGGAAAATAATATGGTGGATATTTTTTGCGGACTACTAAACACATTCGGTCACAGCCTCTGCTGTCACTTAATAGGAAGTTTGTAATCTATATAGTGACACTACTTGTATTTGCTTTCAAGTAGCTCGTATTCCATGCGGGCCATTCTTGGGGGTGTCTGACCATATTCATATTTTATCTTTAATAATCATTTAAACCATCTGAACAGAGTGGGTATCAGTCAAGTTTGCAAGTAAAAACTGAAATGAATCAAATGTTTGTATTTCTGCATCATTCTCGAAAAGTTTTTTAAATAATGGTTCAGGTTTTTGGTGAGAATTCTAGGAAAAGAAAATTCTGGTTTTCATTTTCTGTTACATCTTAATTGAGCACAATTTAGTTTCATCCATGACAGTGGAAATATATATATATATTTTTTGAACAATGATAAAGATTAATTTATATTAACCAGACTGGAAACCTACCACAGACAGAGGCAGTAAGCAGTTACTGTTATTGCAAAGTTGGCACAAGAGCTTATTATGTGGTTTCAGACAGTGTCATAGCAAAGCTGGCAAAGTGGAATGAGAGTTTGTGTGTGTGTGTGTGTGTGTGTGTGTGTGTGTGTGTGTGTGTGTGCGCGCGCGCGCGCGTGCGCTTGTGTGTGCGTGTGTGTACAGGGGCTGGATGTCCTCTTCAGGAGACTAGACAAGGACAAGGACGGAAGGGTGAGCCTGAGAGAGTTCCAGAAGAGCCTCTTCAAGCACGGATCCGTCCCCACCCCCACCTCCTCCTCCACCCCCATCCGCCCACTCCCCCAGCGCCCGTTCACACAGGTCAGACGCGCAGACGGAAAGACGCATACACCCACAATCCCACAGCAACAGCACCTTACGTCAACCGCACAGGAACACACACACAGGCAAATGCCTTAAAGATGCCTGTAAATTTCTCTCATCAGATACAGTTGAGAAAGTGGATAATCTTACAGCTGAAGGCCAGTTGCACCATCAAGAGTGGACTCTAGTGCCTGTAATTAAAAAACAGATTTTGACGTGTCCCTCTCTTATGGACTTGCCATTGTGCCTGAGGGTGCGTCCCAATATTCTTCACTCCCCACCTCCTTACCTCCACTCCCCCACTACCACTCCTCTCCTACGCGGAATTATGCAAAACTGCCCGGACGTTTCGAGTATTTGTATTTGCATGTACAGTACACAATGTACCTCACATTGCGGTTTTCATCGAGACATTATTTAATATGTAACCATTAATATGTAATTAAGATGCAATCAGCAACATTAGTTTAAAACACAAAGATCAGTTTCCGGGACACGGAGGAGAGGAGGTGGTAGTGGAGGAAAGGAGTGTACATTTTTCGAGTATTGGGACGCACCCTGAGTGTGTGCAGAGCATCAGGATCGGGGGGGGGGGGGGTGGTGGTATTTCACAGAGCAGGATTAGTGAATTAGCACTTACTAAAACCCGGAATAGCTGTTTTAACTTTAGTCCACGTTCAGGATTTGGGAGGGTTCTGGGTTTTACTCAGTGCAGTTAGGTAACTCAGTAATCCTGCTTTGTGAAATACTGCAGCAAACTCTGTTCTCTTTTAATGGGTATTGTTGAATGATTTCAAATTGATGATGACATTTATTTAAATTGAGATGGACACGACAGCGATTTTCACCACAGATAACCCGCTGAATCAATTATAACAGTCTCTTAGCTTTATCCTCTTTGGCCTCCATTCTTGTTCACACTGCACTTCTCAGACTGTTGAAAAATATTTGTGGCAAACAGAGAGGTCAGGAACGTTCGCTTTTTTTAAAACACACATCAGTCCTCAATGAGACTCGAGAATGAATTCTGTGTAGACCCTATGGCTATGATCCTTCAGAAAGGTGTGTAGGTTGCAAAGGTTGAAGAATCTGGGAGAAAAGGATGTTATTTCTGGCCCTTTAATCTTTGTCAATACTAATGATTTGCTGACCTTTTAAAATTAAATGGCATTAAAATAAATCATTTTCTACTTTAATTAACAGAGTAGAAAGTTACACAAAAAAGGTAATGGCAGTCCAAGTTTAGAGGCAACTTTTTTTACCCTGCAGGCAGCCATATGGCTGATTGAATGATTAATGAGAGGTAGGCCAACACTCCTTGTTTATGTTGGCCAATTGGTTTAGGAGTGCCAAGCAGACACCAATTATCTAATTGGCTGGTGAGGGGGTGGAGCAAACTCCCAACCTTCCACATTCTCTGTAAGAGTTACTACACTCTAGCACGCATGCATACAGACGTGCAAACGCAGATTTAAGATAATGTACTGCACATCAGGCCTAATCCCAGGCTGTAGCTTGTCATCTTGGGGTATGAGGGACAACGTCAGCCCTATTTCATCAGGATACCTCTGCTCTCCACAGGTGAATCCCCTCCCCTAAAGTTTGTCAGCTAGAACATGATTTAAATGAAAATCGTTTTGCCATGTCTTCCTTGAACATTACCTTTACTCTTACCTGTTTTCAACATTGCAGAATCCTATAGCTGTGTTTGGCTGGTGGGCATGCGGCAGGTGTAACCAGAAGCAGCGAGTGACTTATTTAATAATGTCGTATGCCAACGCTGCTCAACTCCAGGTCCTGCGGGCTGCAGTGTCTGCAGGTATTTGCTCCAACCATGCACTACATCACCTGATTTCACTAATTATTTTACATCCTTTGTCCAGGAAGTAAGCTCATTGGTGCAATCAGCTGGTGCAGTGCATGGTTGGAGCAAATACCTGCAGTCACTGTGGCCCGCAGGACCTGGAGTTGAGTAGCTCTTGTTGTACGCGGTCCCCCTAGTGGCAGGCATAGTAACTGCAGCCAGACTTTCAATACAGAGCAGCATTTAAGCCTATGAATCAGATTGCAATGCATCCTGAACATAGCCCCGGTTCATGTCAGAGTTGATTATGTGAAGCTTGAGTCCTTGTTCGGCTGTGGTAGTGAGCGGAACTCAACGCAGGTCCCTGCGGACCCTTGCTAGGCCAAATGCAACTTAACACCGCCAAATCCAGAGATCTCTCTATTCATATTCCCTGGCCACAGCAGCTCATCACTGGGAACAATGAATCTGGGCTAATCTGGATTATGTGTTATGCCACCAAATGCGTTTATTAGTTCAGCAAAAAAAAAAAATATATATATTCCCGCTCTTAAAGCTCTTAAGTTTGAATGGTTTGATTGCACAATGTGGAGACCAGCTGGGTACGAGATCCACACTTAAAGGTAACAGAGAGAGAGTCAGAGCCAGAGCCAGAGCCAGAGCCACACTAAGAAACTCGGAGCACAAGAGGATAACGCACAGAGTGTGTGTTCTAACATCGCGTAGTGTAGCTTAGCCGTGGGGTCCATCGAGCGCTTTCAACCGAGTTCAAGCAGCGCTGTTCTGAGCGTCCAGACCGGGCGGGTCGCCCCCCCCCCGGACTCTGACCATGGCCTATGTCCTTTCCGTTGTCCCCCAGACCTTCGAGGACAGCTCGGTACGGTCCACCTCCCCCTCGCTCCTGTCGCCCACTGTGGGCCAGCGCCTCCTGACCCGGCTGGACGACGGGTCGGGCTGCACCAGCCCCGACAGGATCATCACCACCTGGAGCGACGAGGGAATCCGTAACAGCCGGGACATTCTGCAGGTGAGCTTCCCCCGAAATGCCGTGGCTACGAGCGAGCGCTCACGTTAAACTGATTCAGCCAATGCGGTTTATGTAACCCAACAGTACTGAACGGTTCTGTAAGGTATGTGCACACATTCGTCCATACAGTACACTCAACTGAATGTTCCTTTTTTAAAGAAGGGGGGGGGGCTTAGAGATTATTACAGTTCTCGTGCAGCCATAGTTACATAAGTCTGAAGCGGCTTTGCAATACTGATTGCTTTGTCCAGATTGTTGCTTGAAGGAGGCTAGTGCAACCCCTTCTGGACAGTCTGGTGTGACAAGAGTTTGAGATAATCAGCACTGGACTGAAGTGATTTCTGAAGTGCATGGAATTGGAGAACATGCGTGCAAGGATATTACACCACATTTGAAGGATTGTAACAGTGTACATAGCTCTGGTCTCTGGTTCAACACTAGTTTAATTGTCTTAAATATTAAAAATAAGTAAACCTTAATTGCAGTGTGTTAATTAAGTGTGCTAATTGCAATAGACAGAGGCAACATTCTGAATTTGCTTTTGTAGTTAGTCAGCGAGTGTACTTTTTTTGTTTGCAATTTATTCATATTATCTTTCTGCTTCCTGCATTTACCTTGAGAACCCAGGTGTTGCAATGTCATGTTTTAAGATGGTCAGGTGGAGGTGTCGATATTTACTGCGTATAATATGTGTTGTGTTCATGCTCCCACCGGCATGTGTGTATGTGGCAAGGAAGTCCAAGTGGTGCAGTGACCCCGTGTCTGTCTGTCCGTCTCTCTCAGACACTGGACTTCTCGCTGGACGAGAGGATCAGCCTGGCCGAGCTCACCCTGGCGCTGGACAACGAGCTGCTGGTCAGTGGGAACGGGATCCACCAGGCCGCCCTCATTTCCTACAAAAACGAAATCCAGTTCCTGCAGTAGGTCTTCACCCGAATCAACCCCTTCCCACACCTCAGGGCTGTGAACCTCAGGATGTTTCTCTAGGCTTTTGAAGCTGGCTTCCATTCATATGAATAGCTACTTCATTATTATATCGAAACACTAGTTAATTTGTTCTGTTAAGTCTCTACATGGAAATAAGATGCATCTGTGTGTTTTATTTTGATCAATTTTTATCAGCAATTAAAGCAATTGTGGCTGTAAATGTGTTCCTAATCTATTTCTGGGCCCCTGGCTTTGTCAGCAGAGTAAATATTCTGTTCAATTAGTTGTCAGGCAATATAGCATAAAGAGAGCACTTCTTAGATCATGTAAGCTAGGTCTTTTGTACAGTCTCTGTGAGATACAGTAGTGCATTGACATTGGGAGATGTGTGCGCTCATTGGACCAAACATGGTGCCCCTGTGTTTTGCATACACACACACAATCACACGTACGTACGCACACACACACACACACACACACACACAGGTGGGTTCTTTAACGTGTTCTAACCCCTTACACCCACCCCCCCCATCCCCAGGGTCCAGTCAGAACAGGCATGCCGGGAGCGGGACAAGGCCAAGGCTGACCTGGACCGGGCCGAAAGGTGCAACCTGCAGCTGGTCAGGGAGGTAGACGACCGACACGCCACCATGGAGACGCTCAACGAAACCAAAATCAGGTCAGTCTGGTTTCCTGGCCCCGCCCCAGTCTCATTCTGCCCGTGTCACGGCTCAGCCACACAGCGGGAAGCCTGCCGGGCTGGTCAGACCTGAAGTTCAAGGACAGGGGAAATGGCAACAGTGTTTTACCACGAGGTCCCTGACTGAATTCCAATAGTCAAATTCGAGCAAGGAAGGATCCTTTAGATCGCATGAACCGGAAATAGTTTCCGGGCAGCCATGCTAAGGACCGTTCAAATTTCTTATATTGAGAAGGAAAGGAGCTTCACAAATTATTTTATCCGTTCTTTCACCAAGGATGCTCTGGACTATCCTTTTCAGAAGGAAGGTAGTATTTGCGCCCAACAATGCAATGCTGCCAATGTTTTCATAAGTATCACAGTTTTCCGGAACTTACCGAATTCAAACAACAAGGCGAACATCTGAGAAATGCCAGAAATCTAAATGTGAATAGCTAGTATTGTTCGTTAGTAGTGGCTTATAATAGAAAGTAAACAAACAATGACACAATCAGACAATACACCAAATTTATTAAGAGGCTAAATTTAGCAGATAAAACGAACACTTCAAGTGAAATGGAGACGGCAATCATGCGCCTTTTGTCGTAATTTTTCGTGAAGTTGTAGTTTGTTATGTTGAACAGTCACGTCAATACGACTGGACGTCGCACCACGACGCAAGGTAGAGAAGGAGGTTCGAATTCCACAGTAGATTCTTTGTTCCAACTTTTCCTTGACCCCCATGACATTTTCTGGCGAGGTCAAGGAAAAGTTGCAAGGAAAGGAAAAAGGACCTATTTTTTTGACAATCGGAATGCAGCCCATATCTCCTGAGAACAGAGGGCTGTGTGAGAGCTGAGAGTGGGTGTCAAAATGCCCCGGAAACCTTTGACCTCTGAGCTCCTTCCAATAACAAAACAGCAACACATATTAGTTTTTGTTTTTTTTATAATGTGCTAAACGGTTTAGATCAAAGCGGCAATGTTATGATGTGAAGGAACAATTCCAGGAATTTACCAGCAGTGTTGCACCATAGTTACTTGGGAATGGGCATCAGTAGACAAAAGCGTCTGTTTTGCTGAAATTTGGTGTGTGTGTGCAAATGCACAACTACAATGCAGATGTTGTGGGGAAAATATGAGGGTCCTATTGGGTATGCTGGGCCAGAGAAGCCCATCTGATTATTGGTCAAACAGACTGTGAGGGGGCGTGTCTCAGCATATGCGGTCGCCTGATTGCCAGGGGTCTGGAGCAGGAGTACCGGGATAGACTGACGGCCCTGAGGAGTGAGTCTGAGCAGGAGAACGAGGTGCTCCTGCAGCAGGTGGATGGGGAGAGGTTCCGGCTGCAGGAGGAGGTGGAGAGCCTGCGGGCACGGGATGCCTGCCTGCAGGAGGAAATCAGCGCGTCCAATCAGGTGAGAGAGATTTCGGCAGTCTCCACCCCTTCCCTCTGCCAGCCTCTCACAACTCAAGCATGGCTTTTCATGTGCTGTTGCTCTTTGCGGGGTTAATTTTATAGTGAGGGGGGGCTCATTGTGATGGACCGTGGTCTGAATTCAACATTTGTCTAACTTTGACTTACTAAACCGTGCATCTGTTCCTTTTGTCTTCAAAAAGGTTAATTGGGTTAAAACTAGCTGTTTTCATGACTTCACCAGTTAATTCTAGCTAATTTGCTGATTGCGCCAACTGTGTAAAGGCAAAAAAAGACGTATTTGTCAGTTAAAAAAAGACGTCAGTTAATGGCAGTTTCCTGTTTCCTGTAATGGCCTTGTGAATCGGCCCGTTGAGGTGCTTCTGCCCTGTGTTTCTCTTTCTCTCTCTCTCAGAGATAAAATTCAAGCAAATTGAAAAATAAGATTAGGGTCCATGTGATTGGAGCCTGTGTGTTATTTAGTTTTTTCGCTCAGCCACTCGCCATTCCCGCTGTAAGCCGTCTGCCCGTAAACACGCCACTCCTTGTCTATTCTGCTGTTCTCTTCATGCGTGGTAGTGTTGGGTGTCTGGACGTAGGGGTGTTAAATCCCGCCAGGTAACGGTTTTCCTCCGGTGTGACAGGAAAACCGGCGGCTGGAGGAGGAGCTGAGTGCGTTGAAGGGGAAGCTCTCTGAGGCCGAGGTGACCGTCTCCAAGCTGCAGAAGGACCTGGACAGCCTGCTCTGGGACAAAGTAAGAGACTGACCTAGGAGTCTTACTGATTGCTGTTGGTCGGTTGAGATGTTACTTGCCACTGCGCATACTTAGGTGTGTTGCCTGTATTATCTGCGTATTTGACATATTACTGATAATAATACTATTGTAATGGTAGTGGTATTGGCTGATATGACTTCTGGTTGCTTTAATATCCTTCTAAGACCTGGCAATTACTTTTTTTTCCCTCTGTATGGGACAGGATTATTTTGTCTTAATCTCAACCATATATTCTATGCTGAAACCTACACTCCAAGCAACATTCAATAAAAGTAAAATAATATTTTTAAAAATATTTTCACTGCAACATGTTTTTGTGACCAAAGACTCTTTGTATTGTATTACTTTGTATTTTTTTCCCTGCCGGGTCTGAGGAGGATAAGGCAGATTGCCTTCAGTTCTAAAGCTTAATGTTGTTGCAGGTGACTGCAGGTCAAATACGAAAAAGCCCCTTCTCATTTCTGATTTTAAGAATGTTTTTATATTTGAATTAATTTGGTTAGAAAAATCATAAATTATCATAACCGTGTCAACCAAGTATCTCTGAGCTGTGACTTTCTCACCTGGCCTGTATGGCCTTGTGTTGAGATGAGGCGACACTTCAAGCGAGTGACACTTTTGATGTGATGAGATGTGACTCATTTGACTGACAGTTCGGCAGTCTGGACCCACATCACACAGGAATGAACCAGGAAGAACGCTTCTCTGAGATCATCAAGGAGTACGATATACAGTGCCGGGTGAGTTTGAGGCAGTGTCTGAGGGCGGGGCAAGAGGGGAGAGGTGGGGGGCGTGGCAATCTTCCAACTTCAACAGAAACCAGAGTGTTTGTGTGTTCTTGTATTTCCTGGTTGGCTGGCAGTCTGTATTCAGCAGCATGGCATCCACAGTCTCTATAGCGTGGGTGGAATTGCAGCGTGGAGCATTGCTTGGCAGTGTCCACAGTGTTGGTGTTAGTGGAGGTTTCCATTTGGTTTACATGTTTACGCAACTGCTGTGATTTCTGTGGCTTTTTTTCGGTGTTTGTGTGAACTTTGGTTAACACTGGGCTGCAACATCAGAGTGCATGCAGTGATGAAATTCATACGGTTCAAAATTCATATAATTGAAAGCCTGTCTCTTATTCTATGCCCTATTCTCATATTTTAACGCCTCCTGTTTCTATGGAAACCTAGAAAGTGAAGGTGAGCACCCTGGCATAAGTGTAATTTGTGGTTAGCTGTTACTAATGAGAACTGAAGTTGTTTTAATTCTGCAGTGATGTAATGTCCAAATATACCGATACGCATGCAGCAAAAAAGCCAGCTTTGCATGTGTAGTCTGCTCTAAGGGCGTTTCCAAGACACAAAAAACGACAGCATACATCTTTGTTTATGAAAGGTTTGGATTTGTGCTAAATGTAATTGGGAAATTAATTATGTTCCAGTTACACAAGAACAGTAGTGTGGACAGGTATTTGACATTGATGCAGTTGCCAAAAAACCTCAAAAACCCTAATGTTCAGTACCTGTTAGGTGTCAAGCTGTGCAAGGCAGCAAACGTGGTAGTGCAAGGCCTTCAAAGGCTCATTGAGATGCATTGTGGTGTGTGTGAAGGTCCCTATGATAGATGTCCTGTGTTCTGTGGTTGATGGTGTTGCATGTATTGGGGGGGGGGGGCGGTTCTGGTGATTTTTGCTGTATTTATGCACACATGTAGGGTGTAATTAACGCTAGATTGCTCTGTGTGTGTATGCGCGTGTCACAGGAGCTGCGGGACAGGAACGACGAGCTGAATTCGGAGGTGGAGATGCTGAAGAGCCAGGGGGCGGGACGGAGGACCAGGAGGGCGCGGGACAGCCTGTCCACCCACACCTGGTCCAGCCGGAGAGCCCTCACCACAGAGTCTGATTCTGGTAGCGCGCTCACTCCCTGCCCACATACTCTCTCACACATCCTCTCTCTATCCATATCACTCTCCCTCTCTCTATCCATATCACTCTCTCACTCTCCCTCTCTCTCTATCCATATCACTCTCCCTCTCTCTATCCATATCACTCTCTCACTCTCCCTCTCTCTCTATCCATATCACTCTCCCTCTGTCTATCCATATCCCTCTCCCGCTGTCTATCCATATCTCTCTCCCTCCCTCTCTCCATATCCCTCTCCCTCTGTCTATCCATATCACTCTCCCTTTGTCTATCCATATCCCTCTCTCACTCTCCCTCCCTCTCTCCATATCCCTCTCCCTCTGTCTATCCATATCACTCTCCCTCTCTCTATCCATATCCCTCTCCCTCTCTCCCTCCCTCTCTCCATATCCCTCTCCCTCTCTCTATCCATATCCCTCTCCCTCTCTCCCTCCCTCTCTCCATATCCCTCTCCCTCTGTCTATCCATATCACTCTCCCTCTCTCTATCCATATCCCTCTCCCTCTCTCCCTCCCTCTCTCCATATCCCTCTCCCTCTGTCTATCCATATCACTCTCCCTCTGTCTATCCATATCCCTCTCTCACTCTCCCTCCCTCTCTCCATATCCCTCTCCCTCTGTCTATCCATATCACTCTCTCTCTCTCCCTCTCTCTATCCATATCACTCTCCCTCTGTCTATCCATATCACTCTCTCACTCTCCCTCTGTCTATCCATATCACTCTCTCACTCTCCCTCCCTCTCTCCATAGCCCTCTCTCACTCTCCCTCCCTCTCTCCATATCCCTCTCCCTCTCTCTATCCATATCACTCTCCCTCTGTCTATCCATATCACTCTCCCTCTGTCTCTCCATATCCCTCTCCCTCTCTCTATCCATATCACTCCCCCTCTCTCTATCCATATCCCTCTCCCTCTCTCTATCCATATCACTCTCCCTCTGTCTATCCATATCACTCTCCCTCTGTCTCTCTATATCACTCTCCCTCCCTCTCTCCATATCCCTCTCCCTCCCTCTCTCCATATCCCTCTCTCACTCTCCCTCCCTCTCTCCATATCCCACTCTCACTCTCCCTCCCTCTCTCCATATCCCTCTCCCTCCCTCTCTCCATATCCCACTCTCCCTCTCTCCATATCCCTCTCTCACTCTCCCTCCCTCTCTCCATATCCCTTTCCCTCCCTCTCTCCATATCCCTCTCCCTCCCTCTCTCCATATCCCTCTCTCACTCTCCCTCTCTCCATATCCCTCTCCCTCCCTCTCTCTATATCCCTCTCTTACTCTCCCTCCCTCTCTCCATATCCCTCTCTCTCTCCCTCCCTCTCTCCATATCCCTCTCTCCATATCCCACTCTCCCTCTCTCCATATCCCTCTCTCACTCTCCCTCTCTCCATATCCCTCTCCCTCCCTATCTCCATATCCCTCTCCCTTCCTCTCTCCATATCCCTCTCCCTTCCTCTCTCCATATCCCTCTCCCTTCCTCTCTCCATATCCCTCTCTCACTCTCCCTCTCTCCATATCCCTCTCCCTCCCTCTCTCCATATCCCTCTCTCTCTCCCTCCCTCTCTCCATATCCCACTCTCCCTCTCTCCATATCCCTCTCTCACTCTCCCTCCCTCTCTCCATATCCCTCTCCCTCCCTCTCTCCATATCCCTCTCTCACTCTCCCTCTCTCCATATCCCTCTCCCTCCCTCTCTCCATATCCCTCTCTCACTCTCCCTCTCTCCATATCCCTCTCTCACTCTCCCTCTCTCCATATCCCTCTCCCTCCCTCTCTCCATATCCCTCTCTCTCTCTCCCTCTCTCTCCGTATCCCTCTCAAACTATCTTCCAAGATAATCTACCTCTCACCCACTCACTATCCGTATTTCTTTCAAACTCTCTTCCTTTTCTTAATCTTCTTGGAGAAACTCCATCCATCTCGTTACTCCCTCTCTTTATACCTACCGCTCTGAAACGCTTATCTTGATCCCTCTAATGCATTCAACTTTTCTCTCTGTACTGGGGAAACTATCCTTCCTCCTATCTCTGTCTAGTCTCTCACAGCTTCTGTCATTCCCACCCACTTTCATACACCCTCCCCCTTTCTCTCTCTCTCTCTCTCTCTCTCTCTCTCTCTCTCTCTCTCTCTCTCTCTCTCTCTCTCACCCTCCCTGTCTCTCTCTCACAGCTCTCTGTCAGCTCACACAGGTGTGTTTCTGTAAGTGAGGCAGTCAGCTCACACAGGTGTGTTTCTGTAAGTGAGGCTCTATCCTGTCTTTGTGCTGCAGATGACCCGGAGATGAAGAGAGGTACTTCCCCCCTCGACAGGAAGAAGCTCCAGGTCGCAGACAAAAATGGTGAGGTATCACCCCCCCCCCCCCCCCCCCCGCGGCCACCCCAATAATTAATGTCTCTGTATAAGCGGGAAAGAAGGCCAGTCATGTGACACTCTCCCCATCTCGGTTTCCCCCAGGACTGGGTTCCCTGGAGAGCATTCCGGCGAACGTGAGCATTGAGACGGAGCTGGCCGTGGAGCAGCTGAAGGAGCAGCACAGCCAGGAGGTGCAGGACCTGAAGATCCAGCTGGAGACCAAGGTAAAGCTATGCAGCCACACCCACACCTTGGGCTACAGACTGCCTGCACTGTTTATCTGTAATCTCTGCATACAGTATATATATACATACACACACACACACACACAGTCAGGTCCGTAAGTATTTGGACAGTGACACAATTTTTGTTGTTTTGGCTCTGTACTGCAGCACATTGGGTTTGAAATGGAACCGTGACTATGAGGTTAAAGTGCAGACACTCGGGTTTAATTTGAGGGTTTTTACGTCCATATCGGGTGAACAGTGTAGCAATTGTAGCCATTTTTATACATAGCCCCCCCTATTTTAGGGGACCAAAAGTAATTGGACAATTTAACATAAACTTTAATAAAGTTATCATATTTAATATTTGGTTGCATATCCTTTGCATGTCATGTCTTCCTGATGTCTGTGACCCAACAACATTAAAAGACTCTTGATGCCTTATTTTCTGGTACTCTTACAAGCGATACTATAACGTCTCTGCATTAGAATGGATCTCTATAGGATATGCGACCAAATATTAAAAATGATTCCTTTATTTTATATATAAATGCAGGGGTGCCAATAATTGTGGCACACGTGGTTTTGTTAAAAATAATTATTTCTTGATGAGGGATTATTTTTGTTCTCATAATAAATTTACTTCAATTAAAAGTTGGATTTTTCTAATTTTTTCAGTGTGACATTAAGCTAATTCACCAAACGGTGAATTTTTTATAACACTTTTTACTCATCTTTACCCGGGGTGCCAATAATAGTGGAGGGCACTGTATATGTTTCGCTTGATTAGGGGCGCCCAGTCCCTCCAAAATTGTAGTAACTGGTATTATTTGCTCAGCAGATAAAATTAGATTTTATTTGAGAGCGCTGTGCAATGTTTACATTTATACACATCCATGTATTAAATGGTGCCTTGTAGTATATGATGGGATCCTCAGGTATTATTCTCTGTAGGGGACAAAGCAGTACATTAATACATTAAATGTTTGACTTGGCACAATAAACTGTGTTGATGGCCTAGCTGATTTGATAAATGCTTTAACCACGCACACACACGTATGATTAAAGAATGGAGACGCCATTATGCAGGTCCTTTACTTGTTATTGGACGTCCTGGGATTGTTCCATCAGGCATTTAAACATTCTAATTGAATTGCAGATTCTGCAATTATGTTTCATTCCAAATGGAGGCTCTCTAGGACGGAACCTATTTAACAAGCACCCTGTGCGTCCCCCACCCTCCGCAGGTGAACTTTTACGAGCGCAGCCTGGAGCTGATGCGCCGGAACATGGAGGTGGAGCGCAAGGACATCTCGCAGGGCTTCAAGATGGAGATCAGCGAGCTGGAGGAGCAGAAAGCTCAGGCGGAGGAGAGGGTGGAGAGGATTAGGGCGGAGCTGAGGGCGCAGGCGGGTGGGGCCTTGGGTCCCGAGCAGGAGCGCAGGGCCCAGCGCGAGCGCTCCGAGCTGGAGCAGAACTACGCCCGAGAGATCTCCAACCTGGTACAGAGGCTCACCTCCGAGAGGGACCAGTTGGAGGCGGAGCTCAAGCTGAAGTTGGATGAGGAAGTGCAGCTGGTGAGGTGGGTGGTGTGCGCGTGTGGGACCCCCGCTGTGGTCGGGTCATTTGGGTGTGGTTTGGGGGAGGGGGGGGTGCGTGTGGGACCTGCTGTGGTCGGGTCATTTGGCTTTGTACATGTTATAGACTGGATGCTACATTATCAGAAAGCGAATATGCCGTGATTGGGGTTTTGTGGGAGGGAGCTTGCGGAAAATGGTGTGGTGATATTAGTTAGCAGCAGTAGTTTAAAAAATTCTTACATTCTTAGACTGTTAGTCTTTTTTTTCTAGGCCTTATTGGACAGCACAGTGTAGAGAGACAGAAAGAATGGGGAGCGAGAGAGAGGGAGAGACATGTGACAAAGGTCACGCGGCCGGATTCGAACCGCCAACGTCACAGCTCACAATGAGCATGTGGACGGTGCTCTACAGGCTACGCCACCGAGACACCCCTTTAGTGTACATTTTCAATAGTGCTTACTGTTTAATGAGTTAATATTGCACATACAGTCTCACCACCTGAAGGGGCCAACTCACACTTAACCCCATTTAACACAAATGGCCGGACACCCCACACACTGCACGAGCGAAAGGGTTTCCGCGTCAACGCAGCCGGCTGTACACGTGAGTGTGTGACCCGTAGGGAGGAAGAGGAGGAGAGGCGGGGCCAGATGAAGGCACAGCATGCCGAGGCCCAGCACGTCCTGATGCACCAGCTGCACCACGAGCGCATCCAGCTGCAGGAGCAAGCGGAGCGTCTGCGCATCGTCGCCCTGGAGAGGAAGCGGCTGGAGGCCAAGGGGGCGGATCTGGAGGCGGAGCTCAAGGAGGGGCGGGCCCAGCTGGAGGACTGCGCGGGGGCACTCGCGTCCCAGGAAGCCCTGGTCCAACGACTGGGCGCCGAGCTGAGCGCCACGGAGGAGACGCTGGAGGCGGGCAGCGGGAGGGAGCGTGAGCTCAGGGAGACGTTGGGCGATGCATGGGCAGAGTTCCAGGCCCTGCAGAAGGAGAAGCAGTCGCTGCTGGAAGGCCACAGCTCTCTGTCCACCGCTTTCGCCCAGCAGGAGGCGCTGCTGCGCCCGAAAGAGGAAGAGCTGGAGCTTCTGAGGGGGATGGCAGAGGAGAACCAGGAGGTCCTGAGGAGCAGGGAGGAGGAGCTTCTCTCCCTCTCCGCCGTGGTGCAATCCACAGAAGTGCACAGAGCCAGGCTGGCTGAAGAGCTGGAGGCCCGAGATAGTGCAGTCGAGCGGTTACGGGCGCTGGCAGACGGTCAAGAGGAAGAACTTGAGCAGGCAAGGAGGGTGGAGGAAAGCCTCCGGGATGCCCTGGGGCGGGGGGAGGGCGAGGCGGTGCGGGTTCGGGCCACCCTGGATGCAGAGCGGGAAGAGAGCAGACATCTGGCCCAGGAGAATGCTCGCCTCGCCCGTCTCTCAGACCAGCTGTCCGTGCGGATCGCAGAGATGGAGACGAAGTTGTTCCGGCTGAGGGAGCACGTCCTGGACCTCCGACTGCAGCTGGGCCGGCGGGACGAGGCAGAGAAGGAGCTCCGCGACCTCCTGGAGACCCAGACCAAGATGGCGGATCGGCTGAAGAAAGAAGTGGAGGAGAAGGCGGACCTGCTCGAGCGCCAAGACGAGCTCTCGAGAGACCGAGGTGGCAGACTCCAGCAGCTGGCCGCCCAGCTGAGAACTAAAGAGGAGGAATTAAGCTCCTTCAGAGGGCGGAGCCAGAACTCTGACGGACAGCTTCAGCGGGCGCTGAGGGACACGCAGGTCGAAGTGCACAGGGTGGAGGAGGAGTTTCGGTTGGAGAAGAACAGGATGACGGAGCAGCTTCAGCAGATGGAGCAGCTGGTCATGGCTCTGGAAGCAGAGATGGACCGAGCCAGTCCTCAAAGGTTTGTGACACACAGACTGGTAGCAAGAGGAAAACGACAACAAAAAACTAACCCGCACCCTGCCTTAATCAGGATACTGGCCCCAAACGGGCGGCAGAAAATAAAAAATGGAATGACTAATCGTGAATGCGATCGTCTCACTCTGTGAGGTAACACTCTGCCACTAACCAATGGAATGTGAAGCGAGCGACTCTTCTGAATCCCTTCTAACCTCACTTGCGACAAGCACATCTGCGGTTCGATTTACAGTGTGTGAAACAAATGCCGTGCAGAAATAATTTTAACACCTCGCTGCATCTTGCTAACAGACTTAAAATGATTTTCTTGTTCTTTCCCCAAATGCATGACAGTATCTCACTGTGTTTGTGAGTAAGAACACTCCTGTTCACGAGCTGTGGTTTTTGCTACACAACTAATTTGCATTGACTGTGCATGGAAAACCTAATCTGTTAATTTGACAAAGATCCTGTTTCCTCCGCCAAGTTTTGTGCATGTATTCACTGCAATTTACGTGTAGTTTCAGAAAAGACGTGGGCATAGAGGGTCTCTGTGTTTCTTGATGGATTTGATGCCAACTTCTGCTTGTAATTATTTAATTGCCATAATAATTTACATGATCAAGCATTTTAGATACATTTGTTGATAAGCTTGTGATTGACAGCTGAAGACCATGCCCCTATAAGAAAACTTATACTGTGATCTAACAGGTAAACAAGCACTGGTGTATACACCTAATTAGATAAATGAGCCAGTATAATTGTTATAATCACAAGCCCACCAGTACAGAAAGTACCAAGATGATGTAAAAAGGGTTTTGCAATTTGTACAATTCATAAGCAATTCTGAAGTCCATTTGGGCCTTTTTTAACATAAGTATACAATAGAAAATGTAGCTCAAAAATTATGCAAACTGGCATTTGTAGTGTAACGGCCATTAGCAATACATGGTCACATTTAAGAATTTGCTCATTGTGTGACGACATCTGTTATTATCAGGGCAAAGCTCGATGAGGTCACTACAGAGAACAGTGCATTGAAGGACAGACTCACCATGTCACAGGAAGACGTGCAGAGGCTTGAGGATGAGGTTAATAAGAAGAGGTAAGCTCAGCAATACATTTCCTTATCCCCTTTAACCACTTATTTACGAGAAGAAATCTCTAATATAAAAGGCAATTATACCACAAGCCCATAATCTAACATCGCTGTTTCACCATGAAATGCCATGTCCATATTTACTTGAAGCAGGTCGTATAAGCGACAGATGTTTGTTTTCAACGTTCATTACTAGGGACAGCTGCTACATTATGGGAAGGATGTGCTTTGTCTTGTCTGTTCTGTAGTGATCTTGATGATGTCTCTGTATGCACTTATTGTACGTCGCTTTGGGTAAAAGCGTCTGCTAAATGAATGTAATGTAATGTAATGTTTGACATGTTTGAACTTGACTTCTCACAGATCAGGGGAAATGGCCTCCTTTGCTCTGGCAATCTTATTATTTTTATTTACAAAGTGCTGTAGAGAAAGAGAGACATTGATGGTCACAGATCAGGTCAGTTTTCCTTAATTCTTTTTTTTTTTTAATCAGGAAGAAACTAGAAGAGCGGGATAAAGAACATGAGACAAGTCGAGAGGAAGTGGAACGGGTGTTCAAAGAGGCAAGAAGCTTCCAATGTGCATGATTAACGCCCAGCTGAAAGTACTACACCACTCATCCTCATGACACTGAACGGACTATAAACACACTCATTTTGAGTGGAAGCTTTTTGAGAAGCTAAGCTTGTCGTTACAGTATTTGAATCAAATAATTTTAATTTATCAGACTTAAACCACTTGTTTTGGAAACCCCATGAGCACAATCCCTGGGGTGTCATAGCACTGAGTTTCTTTCAAATGGTGCCCTGAATTGAATGTGGTAGATGAGATGGATTTGAATGGACATGTTCTTGCTGCAATCAGCTATTTTGATAATTTTTATAACCGTTCTGCTTATTAAATTGATTTCTGTAAATTTTGAAATTAAATTAAGGTTTGGCAGCTAACAATCCAAACGCTGACTCACTCCTATTCATGACCAATGCCAAAAATAGGTTCAATTTTCTGATTAAAGATAAATTCTGGTTCACTTATTGATTAGATCACAGCAAGACGTTTCATAAAGATGCCATGTTCAGCTCATAAGTGTATTATTAAATTTAACTATGATAAAATGATCAGGGCATCCATTTGATTGGGGATAATTAAGAGCAGAAGTTGGCATGAAATCCAACCGGTCTAGTGGAAGGCTACCGTTGACAGCAGGGTGTGCAGCTTTTCAGCAGCAGAATGTTGCCGTAGATAATGCATCCTCAGCTTTCAGTGTATAGAGGAAATGCTACTGATTTTCCCATCCTGAAAATAATCTACATTTTCTAGACTTGTCACTTTCCTGGTGTGTTTGACCTAACTTCAGACCAAAAATAAAATTAATCTTGACACCCCTTTTGAGAGGCTTGTGGTTCTCACCGAGCTCCATTTTCCCTTTCACAGAATGCCGAGTACCGAGAGGAGGTCCTGGAGCTGAGCTCCCGGAACCTGCAACTGAGTGGGGAGAACGCTGAGCTGAGCGCCCGTCTCCGTGCCGACCAGGGGGCTGTGCAGCTGCTGACAGAGCGGCTGGCGCAGCTGTCCAGGGAGCAGGAGGAGGGCGCCACCGTCACCCGGCAACTGCAGGAGGCCACCGGCAGGATGGAGCGCGAGCAGCTGCAGCTGCAGTCGGGCTGGGGGCGGGAAAAAGAGCTGCTGGAGGCGGAGCTAACCGCCACCAAGGAGAAGGTACAGGCCCCTCCCCCTTCGGTAAAGGCTAAGGTCTCTTTTAAATGCTCTATGCGCCCTGTGTAAAGTGATATAATGTAGTTGTTTCTCTCAAGGGTCCAGCTTTTCTGCTGACTTGACAGTGTTTTAGTTCTTTGAGGCCTCAATCACCTGATTCAAATGGTTATCCTATTAGCAGAGCCAATTCCTTAATGCTGAGAGCTGCAGAGCACGCTGTACTGAAACTGAATTTGGCTCTCTGATCTCGGCTTTAAATGAAAAGGACTCTCACCCCTCCATGCAGCAATCTCCCAAGGGCTTACAGTAAATCACCGTAAACAATAGTTCCATTCATAATGGTGGAGTAATTATGGTAATGGAGAAATAAGCACCTATATTTGATTCCCTACCGTGAGGCCAAAATACTTTTTTTCCCCAGACAATGTAGCACTCCAGAATGGCTGCTTTAAGACTGTAGTGTCTGACTCCAGGGCTGCAGTGGCTGCAGGTTTTTGGTACGTTTCTGCACTTAATTGCTAAGTGAAGTACTTTGGCTAGAGTCTAGGCACCTCACTTCCAAGACTCTACATTGCTCCCATTTTAGGAGCATTTGCTCCTGAAAATTGATGTAAGCTAACTGGAAAAATAAATTAGGAGCACATCTACTATTTGGGACATATTACTGTGCTCCTAAACTTTTAAATTTAGGAGCTCATGTGTTCCTTCGAAAAAAGTTATCAAAATATAAATCAATCCGCAAAAACCAAGGCTGTCCTGGACTGGAGTCTGGCCTCCCTGGTTTGCGGGGACGTGAGGTGCAGTAAGCGTCTCTCTGCTCTATTGGCCACCCTGATTTTTGGGGACGCGGGGTGCAGTAAGCGTCTGCTCTATTGGCCACCCTGGTTTGTGGGGACGCGGGGTGCAATAAGCGTCTCTCTGCTCTGTTGGCCACCCTGGTTTGTGGGGACGCGGGGTGCAGTAAGGATCTCTCTGCTCCATTGGCCTCCCTGGTTTGTGGGGATGCGGGGTGCAGTAAGCCTCTGTGCTCTATTGGCCACCCTGGTTTGTGGGGACGCGGGGTGCAATAAGCGTCTCTCTGCTCTATTGGCCACCCTGGTTTGTGGGGACGCAGGGTGCAGTAAGGATCTCTCTGCTCCATTGGCCTCCCTGGTTTGTGGGGACGCGGGGTGCAGTAAGGATCTCTCTGCTCTATTGGCCAACCTGGTTTGTGGGGACGCGGGGTGCAGTAGGGATCTCTCTGCTCCATTGGCCTCCCTGGTTTGTGGGGACGCGGGGTGCAGTAAGGATCTCTCTGCTCCATTGGCCTCCCTGGTTTGTGGGGACGCGGGGTGCAGTAAGGATCTCTCTGCTCCATTGGCCTCCCTGGTTTGCGGGGGACGCGGGGTGCAGTAAGAGTCTCTGCTCTATTGGCCACCCTGGTTTGTGGGGATGCGGGATGCAGTAGGGATCTCTCTGCTCCATTGGCCTCCCTGGTTTGTGGGGACGCGGGGTGCAGTAAGGATCTCTCTGCTCCATTGGCCTCCCTGGTTTGTGGGGACGCGGGGTGCAGTAAGGATCTCTCTGCTCCATTGGCCTCCCTGGTTTGCGGGGACGCGGGGTGCAGTAAGCGTCTGCTCTATTGGCCACCCTGGTTTGTGGGGACGCGGGGTGCAGTAAGCGTCTCTCTGCTCCATTGGCCTCCCTGGTTTGCGGGGACGCGGGGTGCAGTAAGAGTCTCTGCTCCATTGGCCTCCCTGGTTTGTGGGGACGCGGGGTGCAGTAAGGATCTCTCTGCTCCATTGGCCTCCCTGGTTTGTGGGGACGCGGGGTGCAGTAAGGATCTCTCTGCTCCATTGGCCTCCCTGGTTTGTGGGGACGCGGGGTGCAGTAAGGATCTCTCTGCTCCATTGGCCTCCCTGGTTTGCGGGGACGCGGGGTGCAGTAAGCGTCTGCTCTATTGGCCACCCTGGTTTGTGGGGACGCGGGGTGCAATAAGCGTCTCTCTGCTCTGTTGGCCACCCTGGTTTGTGGGGACGCGGGGTGCAGTAAGGATCTCTCTGCTCCATTGGCCTCCCTGGTTTGTGGGGATGCGGGGTGCAGTAAGCCTCTGTGCTTTATTGGCCACCCTGGTTTGTGGGGAGGCGGGGTGCAATAAGCGTCTCTCTGCTCTATTGGCCACCCTGGTTTGTGGGGACGCAGGGTGCAGTAAGGATCTCTCTGCTCCATTGGCCTCCCTGGTTTGTGGGGACGCGGGGTGCAGTAAGGATCTCTCTGCTCTATTGGCCAACCTGGTTTGTGGGGACGCGGGGTGTAGTAAGGATCTCTCTGCTCCATTGGCCTCCGTGGTTTGTGGGGACGCGGGGTGCAGTAAGGATCTCTCTGCTCCATTGGCCTCCCTGGTTTGTGGGGACGCGGGGTGCAGTAAGGATCTCTGCTCCATTGGCCTCCCTGGTTTGTGGGGACGCGGGGTGCAGTAAGGATCTCTCTGCTCCATTGGCCTCCCTGGTTTGTGGGGACGCGGGGTGCGGTAAGGATCTCTCTGCTCCATTGGCCTCCCTGGTTTGCGGGGACGCGGGGTGCAGTAAGAGTCTCTGCTCTATTGGCCACCCTGGTTTGTGGGGATGCGGGATGCAGTAGGGTCATTCCATGTCAAATCAACCAGTGGGTCCCTGCATGACCCTCTCAGATTTGGATGAAACTCCATAATAATCCATTGTATGAAAAATGAACACACAAAAAATTTGCCTCATACGACATGTAATTTCCGAGATATGGCCACCTGAAATTTGCTCAAAACCTCCGTCTTTCGTGCTCACGAGTCATGAAAACGCTGAAACTTGGTATCCTAACTTACTTTCTTCCGTATTGCACGAATCTGGCCTCAAATTACTTGTACCCCCTTAAAGTTAAACACATATATTCGATCTACTCATCAACCAAATTTCAGCTTTGGTACTCAACTCCTTCATGGTTAGATAGCATTTTGAAAAGTACACATATTTTAACATCAGGAATTCACATAAGTCTTAAGAGTTACATTACTACTTAAAACTTACATTACTACATGTACTTTAAACCATACACTGATAATGTCAGATAATGTCACTCCACTTCTCCATGCCAATAGTTTTATGTCCTCTTGTGACAACTCGGTTGCAGCCATCAAACCCCTTTCTCTTCTGAAGGTTGTTTTGTGGCAAGCATCATTTAACACCAAACCAATACTGCAGTCTGACATGGAAGATGTCCCTGCCATTTTGAGGAGTTTATCAATACTGCTTCCAAAATAAGTGTTATTGCATTGTAGGCCTAGGAAACAAAACTATGCATGGTACAGTAACAGCAGCACACGCATGTTTCGCAGTTAGTAAATAAATATAGTTGGGATGTATTCTGTAATCGACGAGGCTCACTGGGATCTAAATTCCTGAATGATAGAGCTAGAATGAAATTGACCAAATATTGTTGCCTGGTAATGGGAAATCCCATCATTGCGTAATGGGTTATCCCTGTATTTACCTGACATGGGAAAATCCCACATCTACCCTTAGCTCTAGGCCCTAGGGGGCATCTTAACTTTATTTTACCTATCTCTTGTGATAAATATGCATGTTGTGATCAGACCTTACGCATGTAGATCGGCCGATTTCAAGTTTTGTATCACCAGAATTGTGCAAAGTTTGTATTTTTTTAAGCTGAATTCTGGTTCATGAGTAGATCTAATATATCGGTTTAACTGATGTAAATTTCAGAAAAAGTTTTAACTGTCCACATGGTGATCCATTGACAAGACGGACGGCTGTGTCTGACTTTTTTTCACCCGGACCCAACTTTGGATGGATGTCATTCCTTTACAAATGAATTGATTAGCCAGTACTTGCTTGTGACCATAGACATACACCTATAGATAATACATTTGTGATATGGGATGTATATGTCCACTCGTATGGGCACAGGGTGACCTCGAAAATCACCAAAAACATGTGCAACTGAACAAAGTGGCTACTTTGGGTGCATATAACTTCAAAAGGGAAGGGGGTACAAGTAAATTAGGATACCAAGTTTCAGCTCTATGGCTGTTACCAATCCCAAGTTATAAGCTTCCAAAGTCTGAAAAAATCACATTCGCGCGTTTTCACAACTCGCGAGCGCGAAAGACGGAGGTTTTGAGCAAATTTCAGGAGGCCATATCTCGGAAATTACATGTCGTATGAGGCTAATTTTTTGTGTGTGTTCATTTTTCATACAATGGATTATTATGATGGAGTTTCATCAAAATCTGAGAGGGTCATGCAGGGACCACTGGTTGATTTGACACGGAATGACCCAGTAAGCGTCTCTGTGCTCTATTGGCCACCCTGGTTTGTGGGGACGCGGGGTGCAATAAGCGTCTCTGCTCTATTGGCCACCCTGGTTTGTGGGGACGCGGGGTGCAATCAGCGTCTGTGCTCTATTGGACTCCCTGGTTCGTAGGGACGCGGGGTGCAGTAAGGATCTCTGCTCCATTGGCCTCCCTGGTTTGTGGGGACGCAGGGTGCAGTAAGTGTCTCTGTGCTCTATTGGCCACCCTGGTTTGTGGGGACGCGGGGTGCAGTAAGCGTCTCTGTGCTCTAACGCACCACAGCTGCAGCGCCTGGCAGACGTGGAGGCAGAGCTGACTGCCCTGGCGCTCAAGCACGAGTGGCTGGAGAAGGACAAGGAGCGCCTGCAGAGGGAGGCTGAGGACAGGATGCAGAAGGTGAGTGACGGGCACCAAGCTGGGCTGCGCTGCGCTGCTCTACCACTGAGGACACACTTACTGCACGGCTCTGTGTTCAGCTGTGGCACTCTACCAATGAGGACACGCCTACCTGCCTTACACCTCTGTTCAGCTGCATCTGCTTTTAAAGGACACTAAGGGCCAGTGATGGGAAATGCTCACCACCCTTTAGTGACTTTTAAAAACTGTCATTTATCACTTTTAATTGGAGCTTTAAATGTATGTTTTTGTATAGAAATGGAGGGATACATAGTTTTAAATTAACCCCAGCAGAAGGGTTTAGCATGCTAAGAGTACACCAAGACCATGTACAGTCATTTCTGATGTGTGCCTGACCAAACACCACTGGGGTTTTATGTTGTCAACACACCACTTTATGTATTTGTTTAAAGTGAACGTTGAACTAAGGCTGTGTGTGTGTGTGTGTGTGTGTGTGTGTGTGTGTGTGTGTGGGTGTGTGGGGGTGTGTGTGTTGTATCTCCTCAGATGGAGACGCTGCAGGGTTCTCTGCACTCTCTCGGCTCCCAGATGGAACAGCTTCACTCCCAGCTCCAAACTGTCACTCTGGAAAAAAGCCTCCAGGCCCAGGAACTGGCTGCCAATCAGAGGATGCTGCAGGAGGCCAAGGACAAGGTAGTCATGTGACACAAGTCAGAACAACAGTGTAGTGGCAAACCTGTATTCGAAAGTATTCTCATGAACCAGGAAGGGAAGGCTTCTGTTGTTGGATCTAGGAGAAACTACTAGGAATCTGTCTAAGTGCATGGATTTGGATATGCAATGCATTAAAAAGCAAATAAACACAACCACATACGGAATAGAAATCCAATTCATTAGCTGTAGTGGATGAGTGTTAATAGGGCCTTAATTTACATGTTCACCCACATTGTTTTAAAAAAAAAAATCTATTTTGAACAGCACTTTTGACGTTGTTGGATGTCCTCTTGGATGGTTATTTTTACACCTGTGTCTTACCACCTACTTATGTTGCACAATATTACTTTTCAGTGCTTATGTGCATCTAAAGCACAAGAACATTAAAAAGATGCAATATAAATATAAAAATACTTTAAACGTGACTATGAACAAATGATGTATTGTGTATAATGGTGTGTTTCCTGGGTCAGGTGACGGAGCTGGAGGCTGCCGTGGAAAGACTGCGGAGGGAGAGGGAACAGCTGAGGCTGGCTCAGCAGCACCAGGAGGGAGAGAGGGTCCAGGCCCTGCAGGAACAATGCCAGAACCTGCGCTCCCAAAACCAGGATCTGCTCCTCAAGGTAAGGCCCCCCTACTGCCGCAAATAGGGCAGTGCCTCCCTTTCCGCATTGCTCTCACCGATCCGGAAAAAATTAATAAAAAGTCTATCGGCTTTCTACAGTGCGTCATCTCAGCAGCTTTTATATACACATTTAATAAATTGAATTGAATGGTTCATATTGAATAGGTAATTAGTTAATATCATGATAGTTTAATAAACAATTTTTTTTTTAATGTAAAAAAACAACTTTAAACTACTTTTCATGTTCATACATGAAACAAAGGCTGTGTCAGAGCCGTCTACTGCGCTGTGTACTAGCATACTGTTTACAGCTTACTGTACATGCAGTATGCAAAAAATATCCTCCCATACTAGCGAAAACCAGAAATAAGTATATCATCCTGGGATTTTATGTACACATTTAGAGAATGTTTCTGGTGATTTTCTATAGTGGAATCAAGGCATGGACAGGATGGCCCCGGCCAAGGGAAGAAGGCTTCTCTTGCTCTCTTGCTCTCTCAACTGTGTCAGTGTGAAATGAGGTGATGAGCACCCGTCTCCCTGCCTGCAGGGTGTGGGGTGAGTGGAGGGTTGGGTTGTTATTAAAGGCGGGGCTGCGTGCGTTTCCCCCCAGGTGGGCCTCCTGCAGGCCGAGCTCCAGAGCGCGCATGCTCTCTCTCTCTCTCTCTCTCTCTCGTTGATTGTGCAGGCATGTGTGCATAAATGTGTATGCTCCAAATGATGGTCAGGCCCGGGAAGGCCTTTTTGCACAGTTAAAGCAGGAGCTGCTACAAATCCCGCAAGACAGCTTTTTGATTATGGGGGGTGGTTTGAACTGCACGGTAGATTTTAATGTTGATAGAAATGGGGAAGAACCCCATTTAAGGTCAGCTAGAGGGTTTTGGGCGATCTACTGGTGCAGTTTGATTTTATAGATACTTGGAGGAACAAATATCCAAGAAAGAAAGGTTGAGAGTGGTTGGGCAGTGGGTCAGTGCGGCCAGGCTGGACCGGGTGTATATTCCGCTGCAGTATAGCAATAGATTGGTAAAGGCGGGTATTTTTCCAGTGGTATTTTCTGACCACCATATTGTTATGGCACATGTGACACTTGCACCAGGTCCCCAGAAATCAGCATACTGGAAATTCAGTGTAAAGCTATTACAAGATGCCTCCTTTTGTACTGCCTTTGCAGACTTTTGGGATAGGTGGAGACAGGAAAAGGGAGTTTTTGAGTCCCTTAGGCAATGGTGGGAAATTGGGAAGACTCAGATTAAGATCTTTTGTCAACAACATGCAGCATTTTCAGCATTGGGAAAAAGAAGGGTGATTGGGAACATTGAGAGGAGGATTAGGGAAGTGGAGGAGGAGATAGTGGGTCAAAATCAGGTGGGGCGGAATAATGAGCTGCAGGAGCTGCGGAGAGATCTAGGCTCCTTTTTAAATGAAAGAACAAAAGGGGCACTTGTAAGAGCTAGATTCTCCCTTTTGAGGGAGATGGATGCTCCAAGCTCGTTTTTCTTTAACTTGGAGAGACAAGAGGGGCAAAGAAAATGTATGAATTGTCTCTGTCTTCCGGATGGGCGTGTTACGTCAGATCCCAGGGAGATGAGGGAGGCGGCAGTGGATTTTCACATGCCGCTATATGCTGCAGAAGGTAGTGAGGCCATGTTGATGGGAGCTCCATCAAGACCTCCCCACATTTACAGAGGTGGAGAAAGCAGAGCTGGATTCACCATTCACATTGCAGGAGCTCACTGTATCTATGCAGCAAATGGCAGCAGGTCGGGCCCCAGGGATAGACGGGTTGCCGGTGGATTTTTATAAGAAGTTCTAGGGTCACATAGGAGGGGACTTCTACGAAATGCTGCTGGAGTGCATGGAGGCAGGTGAACTTCCAGCCAGCTGTCGCCGGGCAGTCCTCACGCTGCTACCAAAAAAAGGGGACTTATGCTCCTTGAAAAACTGGCAGCCGGTGGTGCTGCTGTGTACGGACTATAAAATATTGTCCAAGGCCCTCACCAACCGGTTGAGGGACCAATTGGAATCGCTGGTAAAAAAGGACCAATCATACTGTGTGCCAGGACGATCAATAATGGACAATTTGTTTTTATTAAGGGACATGATTGGGTTGGCAGAGGGCGGTCAGGTGGACTTTGGGCTTATCTCCTTAGATCAGGAGAAGGTATTTGATTGAGTGGACCACCAGTATTTGTATAACACTTTACATGCTTTTGGGTTTTGGGAAGGGTTTATCGCTTTAGTGAAGCTGCTGTACAAGGGTGCATCATGCATACGCTGATGACATTACTGTGTTGGTGAAAGACGGGGAGGACATGCAGGCATTGGAGGAATTGGGGGAAAAGTGAAGCGTTGGCATGTGGTTCATGGAGGGAGGAGTCCCTGCCTCGGCTGCCAGGAGACTTGCAGTGGGGCCAAACGGGTTAAGGTACTGGGAGTCTACCTGGGAACGAGCACTTTTATGGCCAGAAATTGGGAGGGGGTGGTTGATAAGATGGAGGCTAGATTGGGGAAATGGAGGTGGCTGCTGTCACGGGTGTCATACAGGGAGAGGGTACTAATTATGAATAATCTGGTGGCATCCGCTCTGTGGCACCGACTGATGGTACTGAACCCCCCTGGTGGGTTGCTGGCTGAGATCCAGCGAAAGCTGGTGAATTTTTTCTGGTCAGGGCACCATTGGCTAAGGGCACCAATCCTGTACCTACCTGTACAGGAAGGAGGACAGGGGTTGATTGACCTGGAAAGCAGGGTGGCGGCTTTTAGGCTGCAGGCGGCTCAGAGTCTCCTCTATCAGCGGGAGATATGCTAGAGGGAGCAAGCATGCGCACTGCTGAGAAGAGCAGGCGGCATGGGGCTGGATGTACAGCTGTTTTGATGAAACTGTACAGCTGTAACACCACAGGGCTCTCAGAGTTCTATGTGGCCATGTTGAAGGCATGGCAGCTGCTGAAGTCCTCTCGGGAGGGTGGTCTGGAGCAAGGACCGTGGGTGTGGGAGGAGCCGATTCTCCACAACCCTATGATCGTATCTGAGCCATTGAGGTCAGTCACCCTGCAGCGGCGGCTTGTGGAGGCAGGCATATGTAAGCTAGCTCACCTGCGTCAACCAGGGGGGTGCAATTTGGTCACAGCCCAGAGACTAGCAGGTTGCACAGGGGTAAAGTCCAGTAGAGTCCTGGAAAGAATTCTGGGGGATGTAAGGCAGGCTTTTCCTGGGCTGGAGAGGGGAGGAATTAATCAGGCACCTGAAGGGGAGCTCCCAGAGTTCCCGATAGTTAGTGTGACAGCAGCAGTAGAGGAGTGGCAGGAGGGGGGAGGGAAGCTTTTATCCTTTACCTCTCCATGTTTGGGGAAGTTCCAGGAGGTGAAAGGGAAGGAATTGTACACAGTGTGCATCAAGGTCCGGCACATGAGAGCATTATGGGAAAGAAAGGAGCATCAGTGACAGGAGGAGCTAGGTGACCAGACGATGGCTGGGTACAGGTGGAGGGTTTTGTACAAGGCCCCCATCCCTAAGAGGACTGGGGATCTGCAGTGGAGGGTGTTGCATGGAGCGGTGGCGACTAAGGTTTGGTTGGCACATATCGCATCTGGGGGGGGGGTGAAGGGTGTCCTTTTTGTACATGCCAGGAAACTGTCGCACCTTTTTATGGCGTGCGAGAGGTTGAGAGAACTGTTTGGGTTAATGAAAACAGTGTGTTTGCGGCTGGGGGTGGTCTTTTCTATGGGAGACTTTGTCTGTGGACCAAGGTACAGCTTCCAGCAGCGCTACAGGGTGGTACTATTAAATTTTTTATATGGTCAGGCAAAACTGGCGACGTGGGTCACACGCAGGAACAGGCTGCGAGCTGGTGGGTCTACAGATGTGCTGCAACTGTTTAAGGGTTATGTCTCTGCGTGCCTTAGGGTAGAATTTGAATATTTAAAAATGATGCATGATGTGGGAGCGTTTAAAAGAATGTGGTGTATTGGGGTGTGTGTGTGGTAAACAAAGAGGAGATGGAGACGTGTTTAAGTTGAGTGTGGGAGTAGAGTATGATTGGTGGTTTTTCCTTTTTTAAATTTTTTTAATTTTGGGTGGGGTGGGGTTTTTTGGCTTTGCAAATAGGGGAGTGGGGTAGGTTTTAAGGTGATTGTGGGGAAAGGTTGTGTGTTTCAATAAAGGAACATCAAAAGTCAAGGCTCTCTCGCTCAACTGTGTCAGTGTGAAATGAGGTGATGAGCACCCGTCTCCCTGCCTGCAGGGTGTGGGGTGAGTGGAGGGTTGGGTTGTTATTAAAGGCGGGGCTGCGTGCGTGTCCCCCCAGGTGGGCCTCCTGCAGGTCCAGCAGGCCGAGCTCCAGAAGGTGACCCAGGAGTGCCAGACTCTGAGGACCAAACAGGCTCAGCTCGAGACGGCCGTGCTGGAAGGACAGGAGCAGGTGAGGACCCCGACACTCTGGTCTCATCTACTCACGCAGAGGCTGAAAGCATATCTTATGGTGCTCCTACACATATGGACTTCTTTTCGAATACATGGCAGGCCTGTACCCCCTGAAAACCCTATTTTCTGGCCAAAAAGAACCCATCTGTTAATTATGTAATGAAAACACTAGAACCCGGGTATTGAAATTACAGCCCTCGAGGTCTGAGACTTGCTGGTTTTCCACCCTTCCTTTACCTGGGAGTCTGGTGTGAAGACAGTCTGGCCAATCAGTAGCACTAATTGTTCAGTTAATTACCTGGGAAAAGGAAAACCAGGGCCGGATTTGGATTTGAGGTCCAGATTTGAATATCCTTGCACCAGAATTAGAAAAGGCTCTTCACATTGCCACACTGGTAGACTTCCTATTAATCAGTTTAGTATTAGGCTTGGGGCTGTTTTCAGTGATATAACTGACCTAAGCGGCAGAATGCAGTAATTAGGGTTTTTACGTTTTGTTTCGTCCTGCTGACACAGCTCCTAAAGGCCAACACGGCCCTGACCCTGGTGCAATCCCAGCATGCCCGAGAGGTGCAGCAGCTGAGGGAGCAGGCGGGCGCAGGGTCTAGGGAGCAGCTGGCACATGGCCACGCCCGGCTGGCAGAGGAGCAGCGCCGGGCACTACAGCTCGAGGAGAGGCTCACGGCCCAGACCCACCAGGCCAGCACACAGATGATCCTGCAACAGGTAACGCGCTACGTATGCTCTTATATATCACAGGCTACTGCATATACACGCTGTGATATCATAGGCGACTGCATATACACGCTCTTACATATACACGCCGTGATTTTTTCCAACAATTGTTTACAGACAGATTATTTCACTTTTAATTCACTATATCACAATTCCAGTGGGTCAGAAGTTTACATACACTAAGTTGACTGTGCCTTTAAATTTTTTATATTTGGTCGCAAATGCTTTGCATGCCATGACTTCCTGATGTCTGTGACCCAACAACATCAAAAGACTCTTGATATCTTATTTTCTGGTACTCTTACAAGCGATACTATAACGCATTTGAATGGATCTCTATGGGAATTGGGGGGTGGGACTAGAGTTAGCTGTAAATTATGCTGGAACAGTATGGAATACATGATTGGTAAAATGGCTAAGTCATTTAGCCAACCATGTGTTTCCAGAGTGTCGGGGTCCTCACCTGCTCCTGTCCTTCCAGCACAGCCGTTTCGAGCTGAGCTGAGCCAGAGTCGAATTGTGATATAGTGAGTTGAAAGTGAAATAATCTGTCTGTAAACAATTGTTGGAAAAATTACTTGTCACGCACAAAGTAGATGTCCTAACTGACTTGCCAACACTATAGTTTGCTAACATGAAACCTGTGGAATGATTAAAAATGAGTGTATGTAAACTTCTGACTTCAACTGTATACACACCGTGATATTACAGGCTACTGCATATACACGCTCTTATATACGACACACTGATATTACAAGCTACTGCATATACATGCTGTGATATTACAAGCTACTGCATATACACACTGATATTATAGGTTATTACATATACACACTGATATTATAGGTTATTACATATACACACTGATATTATGGTCTACTTCATAGACACGCTGTGATATGACGGTTAACTGTATATGCACGCTGTGATATTACAAGCTACTGATTTTACAAGCTACTGCATATACACACCGTGATATAACCGGTTACTGCACATACACACTGTCATACAGGCTACTGTATACACAGTCGATGGGTATCGCAGCTCATGCATACACACACAGTAACGGACATTAGTAGGGTTGGATTTCCAAAACAGGAATGCATTCTGTGTGGTTCCCTTAAAGGTTGTATCAGCGATTTTGGGTGACGTCACTTCTGAAGCGAAATCCCAAACAAACATACTTATGAATAATTATGTTATGTTTTAAAAAATAGTGTTCAAGCATCCAGAATTATAACCACGTTAATAACGTTTGTAAGAAACCAAACCGTTTGTAAATCCGTCAGGATTTCAGCGAGATAAGAGTATTAGCGTTTGTGCAGATCATTGTGATTGGTTGGAATACTGTTTATTTTGGTTTTGAGTGGTTGGTAGTACCATTTGTTTTTGTGTACGATCTCGGAGCATAGGCTGCCTACAGAGACGCGGTTTTTTGACGGCCTGCTTATGGGGCGGGCAGCTAGCGGATCGTGAGGAAAAATCAGATGAATGTGATCATTTATGTTTCCACCCAAAATCGCTGATACAACCTTTAAGGGATGGCACTTGGTTAAATATAACCATTAATTGACATTTTTAAATAAGACTTTGTCCTATTGACTGTCAGCCAGGATTGTGATGTGCTAAAGTATGCTATAGATTAGAACAGGGGTTCTCAAACTCAGTCATGGGGCCCCCAGTGTATTAGGAAAAAGCTGTTAATGTTTCTTAATTAGTCACTTTTTTATGTCTTAAGGGATGATTTAGCTTCTCAAGACCATATTTCCAAAATAGCTATGAATGCCATGAATAAATGTCCCATATTCCCATCCCAGAAATTTCAATCAGTCAACTGCTTTCATCTGATGTGCTACCTGGCAAATGATTCCTTTAGAAAGAGGTTCATTTTTAAAAAGTATTAACTGACAGGTGAAATCAGTGGATTCCGAATTGCTGAGTGTGGACACCTAGTCACTGAAATCAAACCATTTGTAGAAAATGGTTCATAGCTTCATAGCAAAACCAAAGGGAATGGAAAACATCAGGTTTTAAAAAATCGTGACTGATCTTAAGAGACTGGCTGCAACAAAAATCACAAAGGGGTGCCTCAGGCATCATTTTGATCATGCTGGCTGTGTTCAGCCTTTTGTCCTCTTTTGTCCTTTGCCCTGTGGAAAGTGCAGCATCATAGGTCTATCTTCAGCAGATGCTGTTGTGTGTGTGTATAGAAATGAGTTGCCAGAACAAGGTCAAAGTTCAAATCCCAGGTAGAATTGTGAACAGAGGACATGGAAAATAGTTATAACCCTGCAGCAACTCGGTCCCTATTGGTCATTTTCAAATTTACAGAGAGACACTACACTCCTGTGTGTGGGGATAAAGGAAGATAATTTGCTCCCTGACTATTCTGCCTGTGTATTTAGGATTTTGCCATTGGCACTGTTTTCTGCTCTTTTGAATATTGCTTCCACCATCGATAAATGAGTGGGTTAGTGACGATGCTACTTCAGCCTGGAGAGTTTGTGTTTAATTGCCTGTGAGGCCCCAAGGAGCACAGGATTAATTGGTGTGGCGATTGTGCTGTTTAGGAGCAGTATGAGAAATCCATGAACTGCATGGAGGAGAAAATGGAGGAGGTGGAGGCCAAGCTGAAGAACCTCCGCATGGTGCTGCAAGAGAAGGTCAACCAGCTGAAGGAGCAGGTAGTCCAGACATGCTTTTATCATTAATCAATTACCATTAATCTAATGCAGTTTTTGAAGTTTCACAGATCTTGGAAGTTTTTGTGCACCTTTATTTTATAGTGTTACTTTCTACATAATGTACAAATTAGACTAAACTCCTCCCTCTGTGGATGAGTTTTTTTTTTTGAAAGCCAGCAGATGCTCTCCTGAGTGACTTAACATGTACAAACAAAAAGGGTTAGCCAAAAGAAATGATGCCAAGTGTCAAATGGGGGCACTTAAAATACCAGGATGAACCCCCTATTTCTGGGGTTTTGTTGAGGGAATTCAGGAGCACTCTCTTCTACAGACGATGCACTCATCCGACAATTTCAGTACGTAACCTGGAAGTAAAAACGTAAAAGACGTAGAGCATATATTCATATCTATGGTACCAGATGGGTTCATATTACAAACTACTTTCTTATTTTTGTTAATTCTATCTTCATTCATAATCTACACTTTGTAACAATCGTCATATGTTAACTGATTGATATTCCCATACAAATAAAAAATATATATTACGAACTAGTTTGGAAAGAGTTTTGCGGGATTTCTTTCGCACACTGCTTGCAATTGAGGGGACAGGTCACATAGTAGACAGGGGTCTGAGTGGACGGGACAGTGGACAGGGAACAGGGGTCGTATTTGGACACAGCCACATAATAGACGGGTCTGAGTGGACGGGACAGTGGACAGGGAACAGGGATTGTATTCAGGCTGTGTCCAAATACGACCCCTGTCTGCTATGTGCCCTGTCCCCTCACTTTGCAAGCAGTGTGCGAAAGAAATCCCGAAAAACTCTTTCCAAACTAGTGAGGAAGTAGTTCGTATTTTTTTATTTTTTATTGAAAGAATCAATCAGTTGACATATGACGATTGTTACAAAGTGTAAATTATGAATGAAGATAGAATTTAACTAAAATAAAAGAATAGTTTGTAATGTGACCCACTCTTGTACAATAGCATATACGCTCGATGTCTTTTACGTTTTTACTTCCGGGTTACTTACTGAAATTGTCGGATGAGTGCACCGTTCTGCAGATGAGTGTGCTCCTGAATCCCGGAAATAAGGGGTTCATCCTGGTATTTTAAGTGCCCCCATTTCTGAGAAAAAGTCACCCACTCAAAAGCTTTTTGACGAAGTGGACTCAAATATGCGCCCTCAAAAGGGTGTAGGGGTCGTATTCGGACACGGCCCGAAATAATACAAATAAAGCCAAGTGAAGCATCCCTTTAGGTGTGAATGCAAACAAAGTGGCTTTGCAGGTGTAAGAGGGACTTGAGGGCATAGTGCCAAGTTGGCGTAACCATTAGGACTGTCACTAGGATATGGAACAGACCGTTTGTTGAACCAAAATGTAGGTTTAATAGGATGGTTTTCAGTCTACCATGGCAGATAGTCACTTAGCTGTACTGACTGTTGTGGGGAGCTTGTTCTACCAATAGGGGACCAGAACAGAGAAAAGACGTTGACTGAGACCAGGAACCCTTTTTGGAAATGTTGACAAGGTGTCCCAAGGTTTGCAGAAAGGGCTGTTCCTAACTCTCCTGCGTGCTCTCCCTCAGCTGGCCAAGAATGCCAAGTCAGACGTGCTCCTGAAGGACCTGTACGTGGAGAACTCGCAGCTCATGAAGGCCCTGCAGGTGACCGAGCAGCGGCAGAAAAGCGCAGAGAAGAAAAACTTTGTGCTGGAGGAGAAGATCGTCGCCCTCAACAAGCTACTGCGCAAGATAGCCCCGACGTCTCTCACCACGTAGCACCCCCATCGCCCCAATAGCACAACCTTCCGAAAGCCATGAAAACCATTACTGTATTCAGCCACCCTCCACCCCGTTCCCCTGCTAACCAAGAGACTGGAATGGAAGCAGGTTTGACGTCAAGTTAGAGTAAGGGGGGGAGGAAGTATGACCGTGAAGATGTTACCGTTTCTGCCATCAGGGTATTATGTATGTACTTAATTTCCGATAATGTAGAGGTTAGACTGGGAACATGTTTTTTTTTTCCTGTGAAGCTCAATGTTGTTTTAAGTGTATAGTGTGTGGTCTCTTAAGAGGCAGCTAGCTTACTTGGACAGAGTAGTCTGTTTAAAGGGGGCAATGACAGCAATGTGATCCAAGGCCAGTATCGGACAGTACTGGAGGATCTGGTCATCGGTGCATTTTAAGGACTAACGGTAACAGTTCAACTGTATTTTACACACAAACCTGGGGCTGTGGGATTTAACTAGTATTGTGTTCACCACAGGAGCCGTTAAACACAAGCCTGCCTCTATCATATGTCCATGACCAGGATTGGTGTTGCATGTCACATGGGGGCATCTATACCAATCATAGACAAGTGCATGTTGTGTGTGGCAGGGAGCAAATGTGCAAGAATGCAAATCTACTTTTGCTGATATTTTACAAGCAAAATTCATTTGTTGAACAAAGTTTTGCACAACTACCAAATAATTAATTCAAAATGGTATTGAGGAAGCCTGGCCATTTTTTAATGAAGTGTTTATTATTTTAAATGTCAGAAGCACAATATGCATAAAATGTACAGTTTTTATACAAAAACCACTTCCTAAAATCGCACACACATCATGATGCACTGCTATAAGGTACACCTTGTTTTATGTAATTTATTCATGTTAGAGTATTTGGAAAAAGATCAACTTGCCAGATAATTGTCATCCTAGTTGTGCTCCCTATGTTTAAGGTACAGGATTAATTGTAAAAAAAAAAAAGTATATTTAATGGTGATGGCAAACCTAAGCCTTAGATGTTTAAGGCAGTACAGAGCAGTCCATGAACAAATTCAAACGTTTAAAGAAAAAGTGCAGCAATAAATGACATCCCATGAAATGGAAATACTCAACTTCGTTGTCTGATTTCTAATGACTAAGAAAATGGAGTGCACGTTCCAAAGAAAGGAAATGTCTATGAAACATTTGAAGGACGTTGGAAACCATGTTGGGTTATGTTTCTGTGATGTCAGGTAGTTAAAACATTACAGCAACATTTGGTGGACCGGCAAATGCTGTATGATGTAGTCCTGACCTCCTATTGGCTCAGGAGACAACGTGCTCCAAGACACCCTGACGAATCAGCTGCTCACACTTCCACCGTGGAAGAAAGTGCTGTGGAAAGGAAAAAGGGCAGCTTTTGTCAATTACTGCAGCTCTGCCAATGACTTCCAAGGGGGGGGGGGGAGATGCATGCATTAACATTTTAAATCCCCCATTATTTTCCTTCTCCCAGTATGGAATACTCAATCACATTTGTAGTCCCCATTTCATTGCTTCAGCCTCTTCCAATTCTGACAATTGCAGTCTAGATTAGAACATACATGTGGTCGGATTTTATTCTATACTGGAGGATGTGGCTGTGCTGAGAATGCATGGTTTAGCTGAGTGCACCACTTCACAACCCCCCAACATAATAGTTAATGTGACTGAAGACCCATTCAGGTATGGCCTGCATAAAGTAATGACCATATCTGTCTAATATATGGAACTTGAAGGCCCAGCCATCTTCTCAGCCTTGGATGTTATACCCCCCCCCCCCCCCCCCCATACCTGGCTGTTTTTCTTCAGGAGAATGACTGTGCCATCATCAATCTCAAATTCCCCATGGTCCTTCAGACATCGAACCTGCAGAGGGAAAGATCAGAAATGCTGGTGAGGTCCGTATGCTAGCAGAGTACAATACTCTGCTCAATGCAAGGCGTCTACGGAACAATGGATTGCTGGCCTTCGACAGGGCGGAGAAATACCCTCAATACGTGCTGTTCTCATTCTCACCTCAATGTACAGACTCTTGGGCGGCTTCACATCCTGAGTGATGTCCAGCCCCTCCTCCCCTCCCAACGATCTCATGTAAGTAGCCAAGGACTTCTTATACTGGTTAAACCACTGCAGCTGGGCAGTTAAAACACAAAAAATTACCATTGAAAGCAGGGGTCCTCAAGCTTATCCAGAAAGGGCCATTGTGGGTGCAGGCCTGATCCTACTAATCAAGGTCCTTAGTGCAAACTAGTAGAATCAGGTGTGTAGCTGTTTGGTTGGAATAAAAGGCTGCACCCACACTGGCCCTTTCTGGGTAAAATTGAGGACCCCTGAGGGGTCCCCACTTAAATCTGACTTCACTCATTCCAGGACTATTCAGTTGATATTAACGATAAATGCGCAACTTTCAAGGTCTTATTTTCAGCGCAGCACTCTTGGCTACTGTAAGCTAATGAGCTACTTTTGCAAGTTAAGGCCCATTACCTTGCATTACTACAAAGGCGCTGGCTTTACGCCCTGACCTTCCCTGAATATTTCAGCACTTCCCATGACTTTCCAGGATGAACATTGAAAAGTGTCGTCATATACAGATCATTTCCAAAAAATTTGAATATCATGGAAAAGTTTTTTTTTTTCCATAATTCCATTCAAAAAGTGAAACTTTCATAATTATAGATTCATTACACACCAAGTGAAATATTTCTAGCCTTTATTTGTTTCATTTTTCATAATTTTGGCTTACAGCTCCAGAAAACCCCCAAAACAGTATTTCAAGAAATTAGAATAGTGTGTCGAAAATCAGCATTTACTTCAGTTATTTCAGAGAATTAATGTTTTAGACTGAGTGTCACACTATCATCTAATTTACTCAAAACACCTGCAAAGTTTATCTCAGTTTGGTTCAGTATGGGGAAGACTGCAGACTTGACAATTGGCCAGAAGACCATCATTGACACCCTCCAGAAGATGGGTAAGCCACAAAAGGTCATCGCTAAGGAGGCTGGCTGTTCACAGAGTGCAGTGTCCAAGCATATCAATAGAAAGTTTAGTGGAAGGGAAAAATGTGGCAGGAGAAGGTGCATAAGCAAAAGAGATGACCGTAGGCTTCAGCGGATTGTCAAGCAAAGACGATTCCAAAATTTGGCGGAGATGCACAGGGAGTGGACTGAGGCTGGAGTCAGTGCTTCAAAAACCACCACGAACAGACGTATCTGGGACATGGGCTACAACTGTCGGATTCCTTGAGTCAAGCCACTCCACTCATTCTCTGAAATAACTGATGTAAATGCTGATTTTCGACACACTGTTCTAATTTCTTGAAATACTGATTTGGGGGTTTTCTGGAGCTGTAAGCCAAAATTATGAAAAATGAAACAAATAAAGGCTAGAAATATTTCACTTTGTGTGTAATGAATCTATAATCTATGGAAGTTTCACTTTTTGAATGGAATTATGGAAAAAAAACTTTTCCATGATATTCTAATTTTTTGGAAAGGATCTGTATGCAGTGCGCAATTTCCTCAAGTACGGAATTGAGAGAAATCCTTACCTCCTCTGCGCACATGTGGAAGCGGATAGCCGTGGGCAGAACGCTCCCATATTCCCAACGGAGAGCTCGGATACGAAGGAGACGGTCGTAACTAGGAGAAACGTGGAAGGAAACGATGACACCACCTCCAGGCAATGAAATCTAACAAACTCAGTACTGACAATGCATTAATGTTGTGCGCTGTGCTAACACCTACAGGTATGCGGCAATGCACCGTTGGTTTCTGAACAGGCAGCCATGACGAAACTTGATAGTCGGAATCAACTCGCTCCTGCCTTCACACTTTGCCTCATTCCTGAAAGAAGCATAGAAACTGGGACAAACTTCCAAGCAGTGATAACACAGATGCCTATCAAATCAATATATATTTATATTGCGCGTTTCACAAACAATCGTCACAATACGCGTCACGGAAAACCCTGGCCTAAACCCCCACAAGAGCAAGCCAAAGGCACTAGCAGCAAGGAAAAACTTCCAGGTGGTAGATGGGAAGAAACCTTGGGAGGAACCAGACTCAAGGGGGGAACCCATCGTCCTCTGGTCAGCTCAGGGTCTAGGTGTTAATGACCAACATGGTCAAATCAGCCAATGTTCATGTTATAGTCTGGTGTTGCCAGGTTCGGCTTAATCTGCCAATTTGGCTGAAATATCACAAACTTCCGTCTCTGGCTTGAGGGTCAGAAAAGGCAACAGGCATTTTTCCTTTTTTGATAAAATTGTGTGACCTGAATTGGCTACATTTGGGTTTCCTTAGTGATTCATCTGTTGCAAGAAGCCAATTGGCAGTTTTTGCTCTTTATTTTGGCTTTTTACAGAGCTACTTATGTTGTGGGCATTGACTTATCATGACTTTGGCTTTGGTAGACAGATTACATCACTTTGGTTCGGGATTTTAAAATCAGCCAGGCAGCACTAATGTACCAGTACAGTAATACCTGATATTTATACAGTAATTTCCAGTCCTTAGTTTAACTTGTTTTATTATATGGGATATTCGACTTACACGTCACTCTGGTTCTGCTGATATAAAGCTTTCATTTCCTCAAGCACCTGTCGAATGCCTTCTTCCTGTTGGAAAATAAAAAAATTATATATTATATATATCATACGCCCTCTACCGTATCTGTTACAGGATGATATCCGTAGGTTAGGTAGCAACACATACCATTATTATTCAATTATGCGCAGGATGTGTACTGCAGGTAAAACAGCTAGCTAATATACGTTACCCGAGTCAAGGTTACAAGTTACAGTAGCTATAGCGCAGTGCGTATAAACTGCAACCTTTTGACTAACATTACAAACCCTGGGCTCCGTTCAGCCCCGACAAAACGTTGCAAAACGTTTATTTAAACGGAAACGGTGGTGCGTTGAACACCCTGTTGTGTTACGCAAGCGTAGCAACTATGGCAGCTGAGAAGGCCATTCTTTGCGTTCTTTTCGAAGAATTTTCGGAGCCTGATGAAATCGGTTTTAAATACGTGTTTAATACTCCAAAATACACTCGATGTTAGTCACTGCCCTTGCAGTCCAGAATAGCAGAGAACGTCCCAATCGAGTGAAGGGGTATGTGGAAACTGGTTCCTAAGTATAGTGATCCAACATTTGACTCGCATTTCAGGATGACAAGGCAAACATTTCAGGTGAAGGATAATCCACTTCTTACATTCGAGACTGTGTTAAAATCTATAGGAGCTAATTATTTTATTATGAGTATTAGGCCTATCATTATTGCTGATCACTGTTGTATGCTATTGTAATATTTACCATTATATATTTAGAGGAGTGGAGTAAAGTTTATGAAAGTGTCACTCCACAATGGTACATACAATAGCTAAATATACAAACATGTCTTCTAATGTCTTCAATTGTTGTAGACGCATTTGTAAAGGCCTTCTTTAGTTGGATCCATTGTGCGCACTGCCTTTTTAATACGGCGGGGTTTATATACACGTTGCTGTTGATTGATAACACCTCTGACACACCCACCAAACGAGAGAAAACGTACCTCAAAGCCCGTTGCACACCGTTTCGAGGAAACATGTCGTTCAACCCGGAAACCGTAGCAAAACGGTGCAGTTTTCAGATTGAACGTGGCCCTGGTCGTTTAATCGCAAACTAGCTGACGTTACGTCACCAGGCCTACGGTCATGTTAATTACGCAGATAGCGGACATGTGCAATGTCAATTAACGTTAAACTAACGTTAGCTAGCTGCTTCCAGTGATGAGGCACTGCTATTTGATTAAACCAGGGCTGCCCAACCCTGTTCCTGGAGATCTACCATCCTGTAGGTTTTCATTTCAACACTAATTTGGCATGCCTGATTGTACCAATTAGCAGCTCAACAAGCTCGCTAGCTCTTGAATGAGGTGTGCTTTGTTAGGGTTGGAGTGAAAACCTACAGGACGGTAGATCTCCAGGATTGAGAACAAGTTTGGCAGCCCCGGTGTGTTCAAATTCAGCGAACAGAGCCGAACGTGCGTGGCAAACATGTTTTCTTTGAACGGTTCAATTTGAACGGCTTTTTAAGAACGTTCCAAATTGTTTGCATTACCGGTATCTTCAATTGAAATCTCCATGGGAACACATTTCCCTCAGTCCAGCGTCCATTTTTGTTCGCCGCAAACTACCTTTTCAGACCGTTCGCTTATGTTTGCAAACGTTTGCGGCGAACACAAAGCTAACGAAAAAAAGTTTTAAATAGTTTGCAAACGTTCGCCTTGTTCGCTGAATTTGAACGCACCCGGATTAAGCATCTAGCTGGCATTAAAAAGGTGTCAACGTAGGTAGCTACCATATGTTAAAGACGTTAACTTACATCGCATGATTTTTAAATGGATTTAGCGCTAAAAGTACAGAACAAACAATAACTTACGTACGTTAGCTAGCTAACAACTTGTGATAGCTAACTAGCTGCTTAACATTAGATTCTTACGTTGAAAGCAGGTAACTGCCCATCGCCCATTCGATGTAGTTCCTTGATCAATTCGATTGCTTTTTCACAAAACATGTTGGATAGCGAGCAAGTAACTAAGTAAACGAGAATAAGAAAGCCGCGCGATCAGTGGTAACTTGCTAGAATAGGAAAAATGTGTTCTCTCTTTTTCGTTGCTTTTCTTCAGATAGAGAAGTCTATATTGTGCACCACAATAAAGATCAACATTTTCGCGGCAGACCGACTGAAAGTATGACGTTTTGTCATGGTCACATGGGTAAGGAACTACAGCTTCGGTCAAGGACAAACTTAATTTACATTTAAAAACGGCAAGTTATGGAGTCAGAGAGCAGCATGAGCAGGTTATATTTCCTCACGTTTTTTAAACTATCTAGCTAAATTATTAATTAATTAATACGAATATTAACCTCATGATAGATTAATTACAGAGTATTGAAAGGAAACTGTGTTGCTGGAGAGCTAGTTTGTAACTGAGTAACTTAGCTGGCAAGCCAACTTCCGTGACACACCTGGCTTTACTTAATTACTTTACTTACGTTAACTAGGTAGGCTAACATTTCATAACGTAGTTGGCACTAGACATTCAGTTAATTCAGTAAGGCAAATTGACGTTGGGTAATATGAAAGTGTGGCTCGCTGCCAACGAGCAACATAATAGTTTATGTTTAATTAAAGTGTCACTTGCTTTCTTACTTCCGTAGTTGGGTTGCTAGCGTTACCTTATGCAGTAGTAGAAGGTTAGCTAAATGTTACCCAGCTATTCCATAGTGATAGCTAACTTCACTGTGGTGGCTACTGGCTAACTAACATGTATTTTCCTACAAAAAAATATACTTTATCTAATACTTTAACTCGCGCTCAACGGGGTTATTATAGATTAAAGGGATATTTGTTTCATACTGCGTTACAATATAGTTAGACTTCTATTCTGCACATATTTGAGAAATGTGAACGCCTCCATTTAGTTTAGTTTTGACCCTCACAAAGATGGCTAACTAGTACTTTGTTCTGATTGGCTGTCACATAAGCCAATGGGAAAGGTTGCATTAATCAGCTGGTCTCTGCAGATATCGGACTTCTGCAAACAATGTAGCAAAGTGCTGAATGTCAGCTGTGCCGGGGGTGAAAACAACAGCACCGTGTCCAGCTTCACATCCGTCCACCGCACTATACACTATAACAGTCGTCGCTGTTCACTCGGTGTGATCGCAGTAAACGGTAGATAGACCGCTGTTCTTTCAATTTGCCGTGTCCAATTATTTCTTCTCCATTGCTCCTTCAAATTTCAGGGATGCGAAAGCGGAATAACTCCCTCACCACGGATCATGACAGCTCTGCCACGAACACGATACTGGACACCAGTCCAAATCTGAAATACTGTCACAAGAAAGGACAAGACTCCGAATCTGAAGTTTTATTGAGTTCTGCGGATCCCGTTTCAGATAAAACAATGGGGAGATATAGAAGGTAATGTTTTCGACATTCTGTGTGTGGATCGTAGGGGGTAACTGTAGGCTAGATAACATTAGATCTTTTGAATAGGTTAAAGGCATTAACTTTGAGTGGCTATTGCGATCTAATGCTATCACAGTGGTAGATGACAGATTTACAGCCTGTGTAGGCTACGGACAATTTGCAGTGAAAATACAGGTAGCTATGTAGGGAAATCACTTATGTAGCCTAGTCATAGGCTACACAATAAATAGCCTATATGATTGAAGATAAATAGCTAATGAAAGGAATAATCCTTAGTGATCAACGTCTCATTGCCCTTCTAATTGATTCCTCATAAACGGTGCATTTCGGTACATGGAACTTCAGGTAATTGTGGCAGCTTTATGCATCCCATCGCTGTGCCTTGTAATTAGTTGTTTTTGGTTTAACAACTATATATTCAAAAACGGTTCTTATCTGTCTCCGAGTGGTTCATGTTAAGTTTATCTCCTTTTTGAAAGTAAACTAGCGACTTTGGGTGGGGTGAAACCTAACGTTGATTAATCCAGGGCGATGGTTAGTTGCTGATAACTGAAAAGGCAGCCTTCAGTGCATTCAAATATGCATACAGATAAACGGAATCTGTTACCTAATGGCAGCACATTTTACTATGAGTACAAATTATGTCTTGGAATTGCTGTTCATAGGCTATTGTCCACTTCAGTACAACTGATAGCCTACACGTTATTGCCCGTATGTTTTCCTGATTGCCAGGTCATAGTTTCGCACTCATATAGGGTAGCAGTGGTGGTAATCAGGGGTCATTTTCTGCGTCTTGCTATCTCATGCCAAGGGTCAGAGCAGTTAGTGTAGGCTAAGAGAAAGCCCAGGGAAAACGGTGTCCATCTCTTTTCAGATTTTTATTGCCACAGGGTAACTTGCATGTTAGGAAATACGAGGCAATGCGTTAAAAAAAATACAACCAGAAGTAATTTTCCGACCCTGTCCTTCCCACCCCACGGGCTACTGTCTGGTTCATTTAACTTCCGGCCATTTTATTTTGTTCGTAATAAAACATAGCAATCACTGAGCAGTGACACTACTAACTAGTTTGGCAGCTGTAGTTTGATATCTATATTTGCCGCCGTCACTATAGAAACAAATGAATGCACTTGATTTTCTTTTTTTCAGCGTCCTGTAGGCTATGTATTGCTCAAGAGTTTAGCCTCATCTTGAACAATTTCCTTAACCTCAAGATAACATTAAACTCTTTTTTTTAAGACTGTGTATATGGCAATTCAATCTTAAAATCGTTACCCTTGTCTCCCATCTTTGCATGGTTATGGAATGTTTTCCCAGAAGACCATTGCAGATATGGCTTTTTTTTTGTAGATGAGCTAAGTTAATCAGTTTTTTTTTGTTGCAATACATGTACTTAAGGACAAGTGAAATGTAGATGAATTTGGCCTAAATATTGTTGCACAGTGAGGTGTGCGGTCTGCATGGGCTTGATTTTAGCATTGTGTTCTTATCAATAAGTGGTGTTTTTTTTTTTTTAGCTCCTCTGGGTAAGCAGACTAACTTGAGGTGAACAGGACAGACGTCTTCAGCACAAACACCACGCACCTCTCTCCTTTCATCGCATACCACATCCTCTGCGTTTAAAAGGCTGTTGGCAGAGGAAGGCGAGGCCTATCGGCTAATTTCATAATAGCTGCCAAACGACATTTAAACATGGGAAAATTGGGCGTAGTCTATTAATGTGTTCCATTTGCCAATGATATCTCCACCACCCTCCCTAGAAAGAAAACGAAATCCATTGTTAGTGTGAGATGTGTATAAAGTGGTATTAAAACGGTTTAACTTCTAATCACCATTTACAAATGAATTGTACTGTTTCATGCACAGTAGTTGACAAGTATTGTTTCACGTGAGATTATGCCATCCGACATGCCCATTTTACACTGCTTGAAAGGCACACATTTGATATTTAACCCAAGTAATACCTTTACATTTGTGAAAAACCAAAGTTTAACTCTGTGAAGAATGCGCTAAGCGATTAACAAGTGTGGTTGATTCTACTTGAATTCGAAGTTGTTGTAAGTACAGGGGTTTTAAATAAGTGTTAGCAAGTATGGCACAGTGTTTGCTCTTCGTCATTCATTCTCCTTGTAGAGCACGTCAATTCTGTGGCACTGGGTAAGTTTGCGGTTTGCTTGCTCCTGTCCACCTGGCTCCTCTATGATTTCTATGAGTGTGGAAGAATGATACCTTGTGCATATGGATTATGGTGTGCCACAAGCCCTGTCAATTCCTGTTGTCTGCAAGATACTTAGATTTGTCAAAATCGCGACTACGACATGGAAGTAAAAAAAGAATACTTCCGCTCCCGCCTCTCTGCATTATTATAATTATTTTTTTTGTTTGCTTGTTTTTTGTCACTTAACTGATCATGTAGGATGCAAAGTGGGATTTTGTATCACCTGAACCACAACTCGTTACAGTACGTGTCCTGTATTTTGGGAATTCCTGCAAAATCGGTGTCAAGCCGTTCTTGGTTTGGCAGTGTGGTGGGCTTGAATGGGGAATTGTTCATCCCGGTGTATTCTTGAATGTTTTATGGCACAAATGGGATCATGGCAGGTCAAGCCTGGTGTGTTTCAGTCAAGGGCCCAACTTTAAAATGTTTTAACATGTTTTTTTAACGTTGCATGAGCTGCATGATACTGACTAGAGGGCTGGTCAGGGAAAGGACTGCGTTGATATCTTAGTGGATGGTGAAGAATGACAAAGAAATGCACACCTAGTTTTTCGTGTTGGGTGCAGAGCGGAAAAAAGTCCAGAGAAACACACTAAAAATGCTCCTCCATAAATTTAATGAAAAAGTTTAGTTCCCACTGGGATCTTGGTCAGGTTTTTCGGATCAGGGCAGTGACCGAAAAGTAGAAGCAGTAGCATCAAACAGGAAAGGTCTCCTCCAAACTTGGATGTGAATTCCTAGAATATCCCGGGTGTGAAATCTCCACATTGAGCTACCTTGGCATTACGCTATTTAAAACAACTCAGGACTACAGCTCCCAATCACCAATGGATATCTCACTACAAAGGAAGAGGATAACCACAAGTATGAACGCTCTATTTCATAGATTAAATTCGCCCGATCAACCGCAGCACTGTCACTGAAGATGAGATCGCACTTGTGTCACCTGACTCGCAATCTGTGCATTCAAAACACAATGCCAAAGGCTTCACTTGTTTAAATACAGAACTGAAGTTAAGAATATCGGTGTCTGTGTGCTAAAGACATCAGGTCAGTTTTTATATATTTTTTTTAAATTCAGGATTTACAGATCTGTCGCATTCCTGAAATGTCATGACAAAATCAGTAATCACTCTAGCATCTACCATGAAGATCAATGATCAAGGTCAGTTATAGTGTCACTATGTACAGGACAGGTGTTACTGCACAATATTGAAAGGGTAATTTCACTGAAAATCTAAAATTGAACGTGTTTTTCATTACTTTTCAGTTTAGTAGGGATGTGAACTGAAAAGCAAGGAAACATTTCAGTTTCCTACCACAACACACACACTCACACCAGTGCATTACCTCACTGATAATATAATATAGTAGTAGCTCTGTTACCAGTGCATTACCTCACTGATAATATAATATAGTAGTAGCTCTGTTACCAGTGCATTACCTCACTGATAATATAATATAGTAGTAGCTCTGTTACCAGTGCATTACCTCACTGATAATATAATATAGTAGTAGCTCTGTTACCAGTGCATTACCTCACTGATAATATAATATAGTAGTAGCTCTGTTACCAGTGCATTACCTCACTGATAATATAGTAGTAGCTCTGTTACCAGTGCATTACCTCACTGATAATATAATATAGTAGTAGCTCTGTTACCAGTGCATTACCTCACTGATAATATAATATAGTAGTAGCTCTGTTACCAGTGCATTACCTCACTGATAATATAATATAGTAGTAGCTCTGTTACCAGTGCATTACCTCACTGATAATATAATATAGTAGTAGCTCTGTTACCAGTGCATTACCTCACTGATAATATAATATAGTAGTAGCTCTGTTACCAGTGCATTACCTCACTGATAATATAATATAGTAGTAGCTCTGTTACCAGTGCATTACCTCACTGATAATATAATATAGTAGTAGCTCTGTTACCAGTGCATTACCTCACTGATAATATAATATAGTAGTAGCTCTGTTACCAGTGCATTACCTCACTGATAATATAATATAGTAGTAGCTCTGTTACCAGTGCATTACCTCACTGATAATATAATATAGTAGTAGCTCTGTTACCAGTGCATTACCTCACTGATAATATAATATAGTAGTAGCTCTGTTACCAGTGCATTACCTCACTGATAATATAATATAGTAGTAGCTCTGTTACCAGTGCATTACCTCACTGATAATATAATATAGTAGTAGCTCTGTTACCAGTGCATTACCTCACTGATAATATAATATAGTAGTAGCTCTGTTACCAGTGCATTACCTCACTGATAATATAATATAGTAGTAGCTCTGTTACCAGTGCATTATCACACTGATAATATAATATAGTAGTAGCTCTGTTACCAGTGCATTACCTCACTGATAATATAATATAGTAGTAGCTCTGTTACCAGTGCATTATCACATTATCTCTCTAATATCGGTGTGGTGAATGGGACTTACGAGTTTATGACTGCAACATATCCTGTGTTTATGATCTTGCCATAAATCTTAAAAGCACAGGTAGCTGACCTGAATCTTATAAACCATTTTTAAACTTCTTTATTTAAATGTTGATATCTTGGGCTGCCGGATGACTCATCGTGTTAAGGCACTGTTCTAGTGCATGGAGGAAAAAAGTGGAGAAAACAGATTAAAAAGCTTTCCAGTCTACCAAGTTCAGTATGGAGCTGGTTGCACCACATCAACCTATCTTCACTAATGTATTTCACTGGTGAAATGGACGTTGATTCAGAAGAGACAGCCAAACTAGTGCCATAAAGATAATTGATGACATCACAGTGTAACTAAGCATTTGGAGACTATAGTCATGTGTTTTCAATGATGTCTTTTAAAAGAACAAGGAAGTGTGGTTTGCTGAGAGAAGTGAAACAGTGGGAGGCTTTCTATAAAGGTTAGATAGCCTGAAGTAGCCTACGTTTCAAAACCAGCAAAGTTTTCCAAATTAGCTTGTGTTCTTAATTGTTACGGCAAATGAAGGGCTAACCAGTATGCATGGCCACTCTTGTATAAGATGAGAAACGACATATTGAATGCATTCAATTCTTTTGAAGAATTTGACGTTTGAGCCTACATCTCTGTTTACCTCTATGACCATAACATGCCCTAGTAATACAAATTGCTTACGAGGGGGGGGGGGTGTCTCGTGGTGTAGCCTGTAAGAGCACTATCCACATTATCATTGCGAGCTGCGACGTCAGTGGTTGGGATCTGGCCGCTCGTGCTGTGCTGTCCGATAAAGCTGAAAAACCCTACAATATAACTTTTAAAAATATATTTAAAAATTTTTTTTAATTGCTTACGAAACTGCAGTGGAGACTCACGTGTGGTCTTCCATGGCATTTATATCAGATTCAGGTCCAATACTGCATGCTGCGATGGTCATGCTACAGTCCTGCTACGGGATTTCATCCCACACCCCCCTGACTTCGCTGTCGGGATTATAATCCCAAATAAACGGGCATTAGCACACAGTGCAGGCCTCATAATGGATACAGACAGAATGAGGTTACCAAACTAATGAATCTGGGATGGCTATAGAAACATAATTCCTCCACAAATTTGGCACGCCTCACCATGCGTCAGGGACAGACCTTCAGGCAGATATGAACTCTGATGGGAACTCCGCTGATCAGAATGGGAAAGAATAGGCCAACTATGGTGGTAACACATTACAAGTAGATTTTATATTAATTTATTTTGTATTAAGTAGAGTGGACAGTTCTTTCTATTTATGCATTATGTCACTACTCAAACGGGGAAAGTACAGAGGGTTACAGGTAGAGATGGCATCACAGTACAAAAAGTCCTGTTGGTGGGAATTAGCCCCCGGCCACGCATATGGGCTTGTATACGGCCTCAGAGTCAGCCGTCCTATGGACTGTGCCACACGGTCTCAACCAGCTTCTGTTTGAGCAGAAAACGGTACCTTACATGGGTCCTCTGAAGGTAAGTCACTCAGGAAATTATTAATATACCTGGGATTTTGTGACAGTGGGATTTAAGTGCCTCTGCACGTTGATAAAGCACAAAGTCTCTGCACAGAGTAATATAAAAGACTCTTGATATCTTATTTTCTGGTGCTCTTACAAGCGATACTATAACCTCTCTGCATTTGAATGGAAACACACATTTTCCTATTGAACTCTCTGGAAAAATAAGTTAGAAGAAACAACCCTTAAAGTGATCCATCTATATCGACTGCATATCTTGCACCAGTGTGATGGTTTGAGGATCGTTTGATACCACAGACCCTTGATGAGTACAGCCATTTAGCCAACCATGTGATCCATACTGTACCAGCGTAATTTACAGCTTAATCTAGCCCCTGCCCCCCCCCCCCCCCCCCCCCCCCCCCCCCCCACATGGAGATCCATTCAAATGCAGAGAGGTTATAGTATTGCTTGTAAGAGCACCAGAAAATAAGATATCAAGACATCCGGAAGTAATGGCATGCAAAGGATATGCAACCAAATATTGAATGTGATTACTTTAAGTTTATGTTAATTTGTCCAATTACTTTTCTTCCCCTAAAATGGGGGGGGGGGGGGGTATATAAAAAGGCCTACAATTGCTACATGGTTCACCCAATATAGATGTAAAAACCCTCAAATTAAAGCTGAAAGTCTGCATTTTAACCTCATAGTCACTGTTCCATTTCAAATCCAATGTTCTGGAGTACAGAGCCAAAACAACAAAAATTGTGTCACTGTTTGAATACTTTCCGTCCCCCCTGTATATATCATTATACTGTAATATTATTTTGATCCAAAAATGTTTCTACAATACAAATATTGGCTCTCCATTGTCTGCCGAGTCTTTCCTCCACTTGTGGTTAGTTTAACTTTGCACTGGAGAGGCACAGATGGCTTTTTGCACTCAATTAAAACTTCTGTGTTTCTATGGCTTTATTAGACAGAAGAGTCGCATCCAGGAGATGGGACTCTTGGGTGATATTTTCAGTCGCGGCTAATCATAGCCAGTTGATGGTATTGGCCATTGTGGCCGAGGACAATTAACTCGCGCGGCATCCCTGTCAAAACAACTCTCTGACAGTCAGCCGAAAACCCGGAGATGCTCATTACCGAGCCACACGGTCACCCGCCACCACTTCCTGTTCCCCCAGGGTCTCTGCAAACACTTCTCTGGAGACCGGGAGTGGATTCCAATCGCTTATTTTATCCGTCCTCCCTCCTCGGTCCTCGTCTGACCCGGAAATCGTTCGAGGTTCGCCATCTTTAAGGACATTCCAAACCGCTAAATGCTACTCGGAGGAGCGAGGAGTGGGGAACGAGGAGGCTCCTGGAGGATGATTCAGTGAGGAAACCTTTGCGGAAGCCTTTTCTCGGAACGCGTGCCATGTATAAATTATCCACCACTCTTCACATCTGCCACGTCGCAGGCACACTAGGCAGCGCTAATGCATATGACACTCATTCCTTATAACTAAGTCTAACAAAAGAACCGTTTATTCACGAAAAAATAAGCTAAAAAGCATTATAGTTAAGCACTGAGCACAATATGACGATGACGCTTGATTGAGCAAGGACGTTCCATTTTCCTAATACATGTTGCCCTCGTTTCCTCCATCCTCGTATCTGATCCTTGCATCCTTTCCTCGCGTCCTCCATTGGGCGGAGCTAAGGAGTGAGGAAAGGATTCGAGGAGTAAAAGTAAGCCATTGGAATGAACCCCAGGACTTTAGGAGTTTTGGAAGACTAGCTCATGTTTGGCCACAATGACAACCACACTGACGCACTGAACTAAACTACAATTAATATAATTAATACCACGCACAGGCTCATGCTCTTTTTTACCTTGTTAGCTTTGTGGCGAGTGTGTGAGAGATTGCTTCTCGTCTGTTTTAGTTTTCTTCTTAAAAACTCATAAATAAGAACTTTCGACATGCCTGGTCTGTCAAAACCGGACCTGAAACTGAAGTGGACTGTGAAATTAACACAGCATGTAAAACCGGGTGCTTCGACAAAAAGTCAATTTTCGGTTTAAATTGAACAATGTTTATTGAAGACCCCCCCCCACTGAAGTGAATAGGGTCATATTGACAGCAATATTATCAATCCAGGTGGCAAAAAAGCCTTGCTCATTAATTACTTCAGGTCCAAGTGACTTGTGAGCGTTGAATTAATCTTCGTTATTCTAAACCCAAAACTGAAGTGCCACAACCTGGCAGTATCGCAGATACAGTAGAGTTAAATTGGATCCGCTCACCCCCACACTGAGTTTACTTAAACCTCAAGTCATCATTTGGCATAGGGAGGAAGTCGGTCGTTAATTGGGAGCTTTGGGCTTATTGATTTCCTTTTACAGAAAAGAGCACATCTGGTGACTTCTTTGCCAGTTTCTTTGAGTGTTTGGCCAGTGAGTAACTTTTTAATTCATTCCCTTGAGCACCTTTTTTCCCACTCGTGATTTTCTCAGAGTGAATAGATTAGAGATCTTAATAGACCAGAAAGTCCCACCTTTGCTGAAGCCTGAGCCTATTCCTCCTTTTGTGGAATTAAGATCAATCCCTGAAACACGTGGGAGGGGAAACATCAATGTCTGCATCAGTGGTCTATATCCCTGTCTGTCTGCCTGTCTGCAGGAGCAGGCTATATCCCTGACCGTCGGTCTGTCTGCCTGCATCAGCAGGCTATATCCCTGACTGTCTGTCTGTCTTTGTATCAGCAGGATATATCCCTGCCTGTCTGTCTGCATCAGCAGGATATATCCCTGTTTGGCTGTCTGGCTGCTGTCTGTTTGCAGGAGCAAGCTATATCCTTGTCTGTCTGTCTGCAGTAGCAGTCTATATCCCTGTCTGTATGTCTGCATCAGCAGGATATATTCCTATATGGCTGTCTGTCTGTTTGCAGTAGCAGGCTATATCACTGTCTGTTTGCAGCAGCAGGCTATATCCCTGTCTGTTTGTATCAGCTGGCTATATCCCTCTCTGTTTGCAGCAGCAGGCTATATCCCTGTCTGTCTGTCTGTCTGTCTGCATCAGCAGGATATATCCCTGTCTGACTGGCTGTTTGCAGGAGCAGGCTATATCCCTGCCTGTCTGCATCAGCAGGATATATCCCTGTTTGGCTGTCTGTCTGTTTGCAGGAGCAGGCTATATCCCTGTCTGTCTGTTTGTAGTAGCAGGCTCTGTCTGCATCAGTAGGGTATATCCCTGTTTGGCTGTCTGTTTGCAGGAACAGGCTATATCCCTGTATGTCTGTCTGTCTGCAGCAGCAGGCTATACTATATCCCTGTCTGTCTGTATCAGCAGGATATATCCCTGTCTGGCTGTCTGTTTGCAGGAGCAGGCTATATCCCTGTATGTCTGTCTGTTTGCAGGAGCAGGCTATATCCCTGTATGTCTGTCTGCAGGAGCAGGCTATATTCCTGACTGTCTGCATCAGCAGGATATATCCCTGTTTGGCTGTCTGTCTGTTTGCAGGAGCAGGCTATATCCCTGTATGTCTGTCTGTTTGCAGGAGCAGGCTATATCCCTGTATGTCTGTCTGTTTGCAGGAGCAGGCTATATCCCTGTATGTCTGTCTGTCTGTCCGCAGGAGCAGGCTATATTCCTGACTGTCTGCATCAGCAGGATATATCCCTGTTTGGCTGTCTGTCTGTTTGCAGGAGCAGGCTATATTCCTGTCTGTCTGTTTGCAGTAGCAGACTCTGTCTGCATCAGCAGGATATATCCATGTTTGGCTGTCTGGCTGTCTGTCTGTTTGGAGTAGCAAGCTATATCCATGTCTGTCTGCAGCAGCAGGCTATATCCCTGTCTGTCTGTATCAGCAGGATATATCCATGTCTGTCTGCAGGAGTAGGCTATGTCCCTGTATGTCTGTCTGCAGAAGCAGACTATATCCCTGTATGTCTGTCTGCATTAGCAGGATATATCTCTGCCTGTCTGTCTGTGTGCAGCAGCAGGATATATCCCTGTTTGGCTGTCTGTCTGTTTGCAGGAGCAGGCTATATCCCTGTCTCTGTCTCTCTGCAGCAGCAGGCTTTATCCCTGTTTGTGTCTGTCTGTCTGTTTGTCTGTCTGTCTGCAGTAGCAGGCTATATCCCTGTCTGTCTGTCTGCATCAGCAGGATATATCCCTGTTTGACTGTCTGGCTGTTTGCAGGAGCAAGCTATATCCCTGTCTGTCTGTCTGCAGCAGCAGGCTATATCCCTGTCTGTCTCTGTCTGTCTGTGCAGTAGCAGGCTATATCCCTGTCTGTCTGCAGCAGCAGGCTATACCCCTGTCTGTCCGCAGTAGCAGGCTATATCCCTGTCTGTCTGTCTGCAGAAGCATGCTATATCCCTGTGTTTGTCTGTCTGCATCAGCAGGATATATCCCTGTTTGGCTGTCTGGCTGTTTGTCTGCAGCAGGCTATGTCCCTGTCTTACTGTGGCAGGGTTGGGAGGGGTATGGGGCAGTAGCTCTTATCCAGAGCGACTTACACAGCATTTACATGGTATCCATTTCTACAGCTGGATATATACTGAAGCAGTGCAGGTTAAGTACCTTGCTCAAGGGTACAACGGCAGTGTCCTACCTGGGAATCGAACCTGCAACCTTTTGGTTACAAGCCCAGTTTCTTACCCATTATACTACACTGCCACCCTGCTTCCGGTGGTCCAGCTGCCTGCAGTACAACCCCACACGATACGGGTCTCACTATTTCACCCGTCACACACTGGGCTTATAAAAAGAGCTTTTTTAATGATATAGTGCCTGTTGGGCATCTTGTGATCTGCAAAAAATATATAAATAAAATGAACATGACATGTAAGCGCTGCCCAGCAAGCTCCCCGGATACTAAAGCAAACAAATAAGCAATGCATTGTTGGTAATCCCTTGAAATTTGTCCAAGGCAGCAGTCGAATGGTTTTTAAATGATAATTATTTTTTATTTTTAAATCGTCCTTTGTTTGTAATGGCCAGCTCTCCTCTGGAAAAGGTGAATTATAGCTTTCAGAGTTGCTTGCTCAGCTTTTATCTGCACTGTCACACTTGTTATTTTAAGAGCTCTTCTGGTCCTCCCCCAGCCTGCTCTGCGCAGAGATACCATCGCTAGCGGGGTGTGTGTGTGTGTGTGTGTGTGTGTGTGTGTGTGTGTGTGCGCGTGCGTGCATATATATATGTGTGTGTGTGTGTGTGTGTGTGTGTGTGTGCGTGCGTGCATATATATATGTGTGTGTGTGTGTGTGTGTGTGTGTGTGTGTGTGTGTGTGTGTGTGTGTGTGTGCGCGCGCGTGCGTGTGTATCTGTGCGCGTGAAGTTACTGTGTGTGTGTGTGTGTGCGAATGCGTGTGCGTGTGTGTGGGTATGAGGTGCTGAAGAACATTTTTAGAAGCACTTCTCCTGTTGGAAACAGGAGACATCCCACACACAGAGGCTGTTGCGGAGAGCGCTAGCTTTAGCGTTAGTGTTCACTGACACGCCTTCCATTGAGAAGCCTTTCAGCCCACGGGCGTGCGTCAGCCTCTACCTCAGAGGTGCTTTGGCCCAACTGGAGGGGAGAATCGCCGCCGTTTTGTCATGTGAAACCCAATGCGTGCTTTTATTCAGTGTGTCACAGAAAAGAGGAATGAGAAGTAGAAAAGGAAGTGAAGACGGCCGCTTTGAGAGAAACGAAATCGCAGTTTTGCGGTGGAAGGTTCAGGAAAGGCTGTCTGGTGCACAGGAAGAGTCAGGGGACATATGACTAGAGCGGGGCTATTTATTTATTGCTGAATGGTGGGGTTGGGGTGGTGTTGGGTTGAAGGTAATGGGTAACAATCCATCAATGTAGCTGTGCATTGTTCATAATGCAAGACATCATAATGATGTCGTCTGTGGAAATGGTAGATGGGGTGGGGGTTGGACAGAAGGATGTCTGTGGACCCTCCCCCATGCCCCACCCCCATGACTCTGGAAGTTTCCGGGCCTGCATTTCTGCCTGTGTGGCTCACAGCTCACCCCCCCCAGCCCCTAGCCCCTAGCCCTCTCCTAACCCGAGCTGTCAGGGTAGATTAGCTCTCTCCCGCCGTTGTCGTCTCAAGGTCTCAGCGGCCCTGCCGTCCATTTCCATGCCGGCAGCGGGGCGAGGGGTGGTACTACGGCTGACACCCCCCCCCCCCCCCCTCCCCCCCCCCATCTCCCGGGTCATGGATCTATGGATCTACCCAGGTCACCTCTCTGCTTTGGCTGATCAACCAATCAGATGATCACTGGTCCGCCACCAACATCTCCAAGTGCTGTTATCCTACTCCTCTCATTTTCTTTTTGAGAAAAATGGATCATTTGGCATTTTTGGATGTATATGACTATACAGTTTATATGTAATAACGGGCATATAAACTGGTTACGTCAGTGAAAGCAGAACTTTACAGGGATGCGTTTGCAGCAATGGCGAGAGTGAACACGTTGCAGAGTAAATAAGAAATAAGCATTTCCGTTTTATCAAAACAAATTTGCGCTGGCCTCGTTGTCCGATAACAGCTGGACTGGACAGCGATTTCAGTCAATCGCGCTAATAACCAGCTGCACTGCGGTATTTCCGACTGTTCTCCTTTACTGTTGTGCCAGCACATTCTACAGATGCTAAATAGGCCTGTATCTATCAATCACTGGAATTAGCAGTTACCCAACCGCAGACATTTTCACAGTCTGTCACAACTGTATAGAGAATAGGCCTGGATGAGTTGTGGGGAGGGGAGGGGGGGGGGCTGGGCAGTGTGGCATATGTTGGTAGAGGTGAGCTCTGGTTTCGGCGCTAAAGCCATTAGCTCCAAGGTGTGTAAGTGGATAGATTATGTCCTGCTGGCCTATTACTCTCCTGTGATTGGCTGCCTGTAGACAGCAGTGCCATGGTTGGAGGTTTTTGAGGCATGCAGGTGTGACAGCCGCTAAGCCACACGCCACCGAGCCCTCTGTCGGCACGCGTGCCATCCAACCAGCGTTGGAGAGATTAGCCCCCCTCCGTCAAGCGCCCTGATGCGCATAACGCCGGGCCTGCCGTTGGAAATTAGACAGCCATCTGTTCACTTTGGATGACAAGCGAGCCACAGTTCCAACAAAGGTAAGGCATGTTTGGCTCCGTGCAGCCTCTTGGTATCACGTGCGAGTTGTTGGGTCACACAGTCGTTGGGCCATGCAGTCGTTGGGCCATGCAGTCGTTGGGCCATGCAGTCGTTGGGGTATGCAGTCATTGGGCCATGCAGTCATTGGGTCACGCAGTCATTGGGCCATGCAGTCGTTGCGTCACGCGATCATTAGGTCAGACAATTACCGGGTCACACAGTCGTTGGGCCATGCAGTCGTTGGGTCACATAGTTGTTGGGTCACGCGATCATTAGGTCACGCAGTTACCAGGTAATGCAGTCGTTGGGTCACGCAGTCATTGGGTCACATAGTCTCTATTGCGTTTGCCACTTTGTCATTTCCGTGCGGTTTGTCATTTGGCTTCCACCAGTATAACACAGCATATCGAGGATAATTACCATTACTGTTGTGTCTTTATCTCAAACTTATAGTTCTTGCGAGTTTAGTTTTTAACTTTAGCTCAAATCTAGGTTGAAACTGCTCTGTTGCCAATTTTACCCTCAGAGAAATTTCATATAATCAGTTTCGTATTGAAATTGTATAAAGGGATAATAATTATCATTGTGTGTGAACAGTTGGATACCACCCCCGGTCTGTGATACATCTTCAGTCTGGAAGACTGTACTTTAGGGTAGCAGCTCTTATCGAGAATGTCTTGTTTTTGTTCAGATGTGTGAAAGCTGATCATGCCGTGCTACTCGGCAAAGACGCACTCCTTAAAAACAACAAGGCCAAAGGCTATTGCCAAGCAACAACAGCGCAGTTAGAAGCAGGCCATAGTGGTAAAAAAAATAATAAAAATAAAAATGTAATGTCAGTTTAGGCTTTCTCCTAATGGCAAGCAAGTGGGCTTTGTGTCCCAACAGCATCCCGTGTTTAGGCGTGATGACATGCTTCGGACATACAGCACTTGAGCACGGGCTCAGTGTAGTATAGTATAATGGGTAGGGAACTGGGCTTGTAACTGAAAGGTTACAGGTTCGATTCCCAGGTAGGACACTGCCATTGTACCCTTGAGCAAGGTACATAACCTGAATTTTGCTTCAGTATATATATCCAGCTGTAAAAATGGATAGTATGTAAAAATGATAAAAAATTGTGTAAGTCACTGGATACAAGCATCTGCTAAATGCAATGTAATGTCCCCTGTGGACTCCACCCTTCTCCTCTGTCCAGCTCTGCTCTCTGTCCAATCAAACATCTTTCAACCCGCCTGCATTATTGATGGAAAGAGATATGGGCAGCCTCTCAAAGGGGATTCATATCTCCACAGAACCTACAGAACCTTCAGAACCTTCATGTCTGAAGTAAAAAGTTGAACCTGTTTGTGCGTGTGTGCATGCGTGCGTGCATGGTTGTGTATGTATGTATACTCTTGTGCTTGCTTGTTTGTGTATGTGTGTGTGTGTGTGTGTTTGTTGGTGTGTAAGCACGCATTTCTGTGTGCGAGCGTGTGTGCACATGCAACTGGAAAGCGCTTTGTTTCCCCCTTCTCAGATAATAAACCTGCTCTGTTTTTGAGTGAAGTGATCAGTTGTATATGCAGTACTGCTAAGTCTCTTTCGCATTGTACAGCAGCGTGCACATATATAGTGCACTAATAGCAGTAGCACTTAGCCTCAGGTCATGCTACAGTGGTGAGCACATACTGTATACAGTGCACTAAAATAGTAGCACTTAGCCTCAGGTCATGCTACAGCGGTGAGCACATACAGTGCACTAAAGGTCATTGCACTTGGCCTCAGGTCATGGATGACTGTGCTCCTCTGAGCTGTCTGTAGACCTTCCCTGGTCACTCGCTTTCTGAGACTCTACATCTATGACCAGATCACATTGACGTAGCAGAGCCAGCAGCCGTACGGGGTCGTAGGGGTCATCGCAGGCATGAGACCATGAGAACACACAGAATCGGCTTCCTCTGAGAAGGACCCCGGAATCAGTCTTCCACCGCATTCCCGTTTTCCACTCTTGATTCCTCCTGATGTCCCTGTTGATCCCTGCCTGATATTATCACTTTAAAATAACCGTAACCTTATCGAGCAAATGGGAGAAACATTCCAATGAGGGAGCTGCATTCCCTCTCAGATAGTCGGGTAACATGTGACCTGTGACCTGTGACTTGTGATCTGTGACCTGTGACATCACTAATCCTAGGTGAACGTTTGCGGAAAAAAGGTTTTCGGGCTCAAACCTGCAGCTCCTCTGTAATGGCTGTGTGTGCAGAGAAATGGCCGTCCCCTCTAGGGCTTCATGTTTCAGGGATAAGAACTGAATTAATGCCAAACGGTCCATTTTGGCTGCATTTTCGCCACAGCAACTCTATGTAGCCTTGACAGGCAGTTTACAGTGCAATGTTGGAGAGGTTTCCATGAAATGTGAGCGTGTGTTTATGCACTAGCGTGCATGTTGCGCATGTGCAGTTGCACACGTGTGTTTATGCGCTAGCATGTGCTTTTTAGGGGCTGTGGTGTTAACATGTGTTCCTGGGCAGGAAGTGCCTGTTTCACACGCACGCACGCACGCACGCACGCACGCACGCACGCACGCACGCACGCACGCACGCACGCACGCACGCACGCACGCACGCACGCACGCACGCACGCACGCACGCACGCACGCACGCACGCACGCACGCACGCACGCACGCACGCACGCACGCACGCACGCACGCACGCACGCACGCACGCACGCACGCACGCACGCACGCACGCACGCACGCACGCACGCACGCACGCACGCACGCACGCACGCACGCACGCGTGCGTGAATGGATCTCTATGGAAATTGGGGGGTGAGACTAGATTCAGCTGTAAATTACACTGGTACAGTATGGAACACATGGCTGGCTAAATGGCTGTAAGTTATCAAGGGTCTGAGCTATCAAACGAGCCCCAAACCATCACTCTGTTGCCAGATATGGAGTAGATGTGGATGGATCACTTTAAGGGCTGTTTCTCCTGACTTTTTTCCCCATAGAGTTCTATAGGAAAATGAGTCCGGAGAAATAACCCTTGCAGTGATCCATCCACATCTACTCCATATCTGGCAACAGAGTGATGGTTTGGGGCTCATTTGATAGCTCAGACCCTTGATAACTTACAGCCATTTAGCCAGCCATGTGTTCCATACTGTACCAGTGTAATTTACAGCTGAATCTAGTCTCACCCCCCAATTTCCATAGAGATCCATTCAAATGCAGAGAGGTTATAGTATCGCTTGTAACAGTACCTGAAAATAAGATATCGACAGTTTTTTGATGTTGATGGTCACAGACTTCAGGAAGTAACAGCATGTAAAGGATATGCGACCAAATATGAAATATGATACTTTAAAAATACGTTAAAGCAAAGGGTATGAATACTTATGTAAATGAGAAATTTTAGTTTTTTATTTTTAATAAATTTGCAAAAATCACAAAAAAACTTTTTTCACATTGTCATTATGGGGTGTTGTGTGTAGAATTTTGAGGGAAAAAATTTATTTAATCAATTTTGGAATAAGGCTGTAACAGAACAAAATGTGGAAAAAGTGAAGCGCTGTGAATACTTTCCGGATGCACTGTATCTCTCCCTCTCTCTCTCGTTCCCCATTCTCCTGTGTTGTCCAATAAAGCTCAAAAAGCCCTAAAAATACATATGTTTATAAAAAGAGCCCTAACAATAGCAGCAGCCTGCTCTGGTCCTGCAGCCCTACCCCCACTGTACCACTGGATGGAGAGAAAATATAACAAAGTCTCATGCTTACCACCATATAACAGTTCCATTAGTGTTCTCTTCCCTTATTGTAAGCACGCAAAGTCTCACAGTGCTCTTGTTTGATGATGATCACAGTCATTAGGAAGTGTGTTTGGGTGAATTTGCATGGAGACCGAGTGAAAAGAGCCCCAGTCCTGATCCCGGGCTGCTCCTTGAACTAGCGATGTCATGCATGCATATTGGCCAGTCTGCTAATTGGATTAAATCAATTTGGGGGGCGGAGTCATGGCATTTAAATTACACCGAAGAAGCTTTTGTTTGGGACATTGCATCGCCTGTGGAGTCCTTTATTAGTTAGAAAGTACATTAGAAAATGCATTATAATTGCTTTTCTAATTACATTGCAATATACATTACTTGTATTTAAAAACAGCAAGTTGTAGGATATCTTATATTTAGATATAAGTCGCCTGCTCCTCCCTCTCCTTCTCTCTCTCTGTCGCCCCCACAAACTTCAAAGATAAGCCAGTCTTTGTCATAAATGACCCCTCTCCCCCCTTCCCCCACACCTTAACCCTATGAGGGCAGGGATCCCCTCCCTGTAGAGTAAGATTTTTGTGGGGCTGCAGGAAAGAAGTTCAGTTCAGTTTTGAGTTTGTTTGGAGAAGAAGTTTTTTCCTCTTTTATTTTGGTGGTGGTGGTTCATTTTGTTCCTGTTCAGCTGGAGAGTAAATAATATTGGCAATTTCTGGCTTATATTGGTCTCTCTCTCTTTACTGGTATATTCTAATTAATGTCTTCCTCTTTGTAAATTATAAGTAGTCAGCCTACATTCATTAGTGAATGTATGATTTTAAGTCAATTATTCTAATTGACTGTTTTTCATTTAATAAAATTATTTAATCTTAAAACCTGATTTAGACTTTGTTTTGACTTGTTGATTGATCCACCAGGTTACTGCTCAACTTACCTATCAAAGAATTTAGCAATTTAATTGATTATTGTCATTTTTAATACTAATTATTAAATTAAATAACGTAAAACTTATTTTGAATGTAGGTCAATTAAGTGAGGGGTTCTAGTACGCAATATCGTTTGTGTTCAGTATTCAGAGTGCCGAACATTTTAACAAGGGCATTGATTGTTGGAACCACTGGATTCAGAAATTCACATTTACCTAATTTTCACCCGACAAAGTGTTTCTCGAACCATGTTATTTTGCATTTATGTTAAGTGGATATGGTACAAGTGTAGGGTGCTCAACGCCTTCAAACATATTCAGCATATCAGAAAGAAGAAGCTTTTATATTTTTAAGAAAACCTAAACTAATTTATTCAACATAGTGTAGCATCATAACTTTCTAAGAACAAATATGCTGACTGCTGAAGGCGAGTCTTTGATGTATTTTCAGGTAAAAACCATACCCATCCTGGTACGCCCTTTCTTGCATATTTGGCGATGATTCGTAAAAGAGTGCACAGTACATTTTATCACAAACATGACCGGTTTGTCTTCTGGTTCTGTTTTGCTGACTATGTGGTATGCGCAGATAAATCAAAACAATGCAAAGTCAGCTAACTTGAATTCCCTATGCAATGTCTGAATTGAATACCAGTTAACTTTCTGGATTTGTTTGGGTTTTGTTGCTACATGTCAGCCTAACGACTCTCCTGTGTGTGTGTGTGTGTGTGTGTGTGTGTGTGTGTGTGTGTGTGTGTTTCAGGTATGGCCTGATGAACAGGCTGAAGAGGCTCTTCCTGTGGGTGTTGGGCGTCTACATCGCCATTCCCTTTATCATCAAACTCTGCCCCTCCATTCAGGCTAAACTAGTCTTTTTAAATTTTGGTAAGTAGGTGCATATTTTCACCTTAAAGCTCCATTTAGATTAATGCACCCTTTGGTACTTTGGCTATGTGTAGGGGTGGGGAGGGAGAGGCAGGCAGGTTTTAGCATACCATGAAAGTCAGTTCTGTTGTGCTTACTTTGAATGTACAAATACAATTTACTATGAGTCCCTTCAACAGTATGAAAATATTGAAAGACATGTACATTTTACAAGATCAAACAAAGTCAGGATTATTGTTTGATTAGATGCCTCAAGGAGATCAAAATTAGATGCATCATGTAGTGAAAACTCATGTGGATGTGTTATACTTTATTGGGTGAAACAAATACAGTAAAGCAGCGGTGGACTGGTAATCTGGCATTCCGGGCATTTTCCCGGTGGGCCGACGCACCTTGGGGGCCGATATAATTAAATGTATAATTTTGAATTTAAAAAATTAATAATAATAATAATAATAATTTTTTTGGCCAACAACTGGCCCATAAAGCAGGGACAGCGGCCCATTGGTTAATTTTCTATACTGACACTGGGCTGGCCCAATAACGTCTCTTACTAGGCCCCACCCCTCCCCCTTGTCCTCTCTGTTTCTCATGTCAGATGCCGCGGCTCAGAGCCAAAAAATGGATAAACAAAAGTGCAAGGGGGGTGCGGAGAAGTTGCAGGCCAAAAAAGTAAAAAATCTAGTTGTGCCAAATGTGCAAAAATAACAGACATGTTTGCTGCAGGGGTTGCAGTAGCTTTAACATCTACAGTACCTGACATTGTGCAGCAACAGGTGGAACTTGAAGGAGGAGAGGTGGCTGGCCATGGCCACTGCCAGGCAGAGGAGCAGGCGTGTGACAGGGAAGCTGAGGAGGGACAGAGTGAGCATGACAGGGCCGAAAGACAGAGTGAGCAGGAGCAGGAGGGGAGTGTAGTTGAAGCGGTAAGCATGGTAGCTTCATGATTAACACGGACTCGCAGGGAGGTAGTGTGTGTGTGCCATGCCATGATGACGATGATGATTAATTCAATTAATGTTGATGATAATAAGATAAGATAACATAATCGTAACGCTATCATAAAGTGAGACCGTCACCTACTGCTGGTGGTCAGTCAGTCAATGTCAAATAGTGTAGCATAAGCTATTTGGTATTGTTTTAGTAGCTAGCATAGTTCCCTAATGCAGTCGCAACTTCAGCTGACTATTTAACTAGCTAACCTTATTTTGTCAGCATCACGTTGGCTAAGCCCACGTTGCTGTGAGTGACCTAGGTCCATATCGTATCATCATAATATTAGAAATTTTTTTGTGCTAAAATGTATACCTGCTTATGTATTAGCCTACAGGAAAAAAATAAAAAAATAAATAAAAAAAACGTTTTAATTTTCAACAACAGGCAACAAAGTTGTCCTATGTTTATTTTCAGCCAGGTATGGTGGTAACTATTATGATATGTATGGTATGGATTACTGTTATTACTATCTGTGGGGTAGCTCTCCACCTACAGTAAGTTCAAATTGTTTGGTGCTGCTGTCCATTGAGCATGCACCTTCACGTGGTAGGCGCATGAACTGTAGGTCAAACTCCCCAAACAAACGAGCACACCATTGGTTTAATTGCTCGCCCTATCACATACAAAGATCTAACTATTACTCCTCTATTAACATTAATATAAAACAAGAAGGTGATCTATTAACTGTGTATACCTTATGCAACATTCATCATCAATATTTGGATACTTGAAATCTGTATGAACTGAATAGTTAGTATCAAATTAAATAAGATGGAACAGCTCCATGCATTAATTGAATAAAAAACTATTTGCTCATTACCAGTATGGTATTGTCTAAATTGTACAGCTTTGTCAGGGAATTCCAACAATTCTGGACCTGAATGTATAATCATGTTGGGGAATAGTACAGTAGGTACGCAACTACGCATATTTATGGGGACCGCAAGGATGGTGTACTGGTGGGTGGTGTCCGAGTGATTCTGGTGGGCCGGTCTGGGCCAAAAATGCCAGGGCCGATTTTTTTGTCCCAGTCCAGCCCTGCAATAAAGATATTTATAATGCTCTTTGGACATGGATATATTTCATCAGTCAAGCACTGTATGCTTCAGTGAACTGACAAATACCATTTATTGTAAAATGTTAAAAAGATTATTAAGTGGAAGATTAGTTTGTGTGCTCAATGTTGTATTTATATGTTATTTGTTGACGGCTAAACTAGTAGGGATGCTTTTACATTGTAAACATGAGGACATTTTCAATTATATTTTTCATGCACAGTAAAGATTTCTCATTTACAGAATATCTCTTCTTAATAGCTTAGAAATGTAACTTTATTAACCCTTTGAAGAGCAGGTTTTTTGGAATGTTTCTTCAAAATTCAAAAGTCCGTGTTCTAGAACTCCATTGCTTTCAGTTACCAGCAGTGATTGTTGCATCACTACTGGTAACTGTCAAACAAATGTAAAATGTGTTCCCACACTACATCAACCCCATAAGATACTGCATTGCACAAGTACAAAATAGCCAACTCTCTGTAGTTAGCTGCAGCATGAAAGGACAAAGTTAAACAATGTAAATGATTCACTGTTTCACTCACCACACTGAAATTTGCTGTCTTTTTTTTTTCTTGTTGTTTTGTTGGTTTCACAGAAGAGGGCTAATTGTGCCAGCTTAGTTCGGTCAATACAAATGGAAGCCATTTTGTCTGAGATGCTATATACTGTGCATTCTGTCTGTTGATGGAGATCATGAGCACCGTAAACGGCTAAACTAGTGATTCTGGGAAGCTGTGTGCAGAGGGTGGTTCTGGAACGCAACGCAACATGCACCTCCGGACAGTATGGAGTAGCAGACATTCCATCTGTAGGGGCGCAACAAATAGTGTCAATTTCAATTTGATACTCACCATAGGCCATAACAGTAGCAGTTTGCATGTAGCAGGCAAGCAGTAATGGGACCCATTGCATTTAACTATTGATGAGTTGGTGGTGATTCGCCCTGTTGCACGTTTCTGAATGTGATCTTGATCACGCTTTTTAAAAATTTTACTTTATTTTTGAACTCCCCCAGAGTTAACACATTCCTGTGCACACATTGATATTGAGTCAAATCTCTGTAAATGGTCTGAAAAGAGAGCCCCCCCCCCCCCCCCCCCCCACACATCTCCCATTTTGTCTCCAGCATACAGTACAACCTGGAGAAAATGCACAAATAAGGAATCGGAGAATGGATTTCCATACTACTTCCTCCAAGGAAGACGGTTCTGGAAAATTGCAAGGAGAAAAAGATGCATTTCTGCAGACTAGACACGTTTTCTGTGGCTTCCTGTCCAGATTCAGCTGAGTTCCTCTTCGCACTGTTGGCCACGGTATTGTTTACATGCTTTCTGATCTCTGTGCTCAATAATGAGGCAGCTGAGTCCTGGATCTGTTACTTAGAAGGGGAAGTGAAAGTTTCTTGCTCAGATGGAAATATTTAAATAACTTTTGACCTTACTGGGTAATATTACCTACAGTTAATCTCTCTGGGGCCTAAAGATATTTATAATGCATGTAGCCAGCCGCTCTGTGTCTTGTGCTGACTACAGCAGGAGACGCGTTTCCTCGTTTATTCTGGGAAATGAAAAACAATAATAAATGTATACATGTGTCCCAGAAGATATGTAAATATCAAAGACTCCTTTCACTTAAATACATTTCAACAAACTTTAAAACTAATACAGATGTAACGGTCAGCTTTGTAACCTCAACTTGGTATAATCTACGTGTGTTCCAGCCAGATGCTTTAACTTTTAAGATAATCTACAATTCCAGTCTATTATGCAAGGTGCATATGAGAAATAGGATTGACAGGATTCCATTTTTGTAAACATCACTAATACTAGGTTCCACACAACTCCTAACTGCATGATGGAAACGGCCCATCAGTGCCATAAATTTAAAGAACAACAAACTCCTTGTGACAGTTGGATAGTACAGCACAAGCACAAAACCTCCTGTTCGAGAATTTCAAATAATTTAAATTCAAAGTGAGATTGACATTGAAAATGTGTCTATTGGGTGCAGTGTTTTGTTTTTTTCTGATGTTTTAACCTTCAATGAGAAAGGGTATTTGACAGTTATATCTGACCGTTATAGCTATAGTCCATTCCAGATAAGCCTGACAATTCAAGAAAGTCCATTTTCTTGTGCCCAGCTTGTTCTCTAATCCTTTTCCCCTCAAATTATTGTCAGTCAGCGGAACCAGAATGTATTACTTAAATATTTAAATGTTGATAAAAGTTGGAATGTGAAAAGAAGAACCATCATTGATATTAAATGTCAAATTTGAAAACAATGAACCAAACCTAGTGATAAAGGACAGTAGGGTAGTAAGCTATGGACAATTATCTCAGACAATGCCCCTCACTACCCTTGCAGCTTATTAAAGCACTCTCCATGCAAGAATCCACAGGGCAGCCAGGGAGCACAATTTGTGCAGGGTAGGAAAAGGTTTTATATGAATGATAACAGCTTTCTGTTGTTGTGAATGGGTGTAGCGGAAGGCATGGCTCATTAACAGGTCTGTCTACTTTTTACAGTGTTGGGGGTTGGCTTTTTGTATTTTAGTTTTTTTTATTTTGTGAAAGAGCTGACAATAACTGTACTGTTGGAATGGTTGACCCTTGACCTTAAGGTGTGAATATCTGGGCTATGGGATACTGTACTGTGCTGTTACAGAAACCCGTTCTGTACCTTTTCCATACCCACCTCTGACCCAGCACACATTACCCAGCCCTGCATAAAGGCAGATCCCGTGCGCTTCTGCTGAAAAAGGTCCCCTGAGCACCTCCGGCTCGGGTTGCGTCAGTTCCACTTCAGTTCAGTCGGTAGACGAAATGGCTTGAAATTCAATCCATTAATCAAAAAAATCCTCATCGAATATTATGGGCATGTTGTCAATGAATGAATGAATGAACGAACGTATGAATTAATGAATGTATGAATGAATGAATGAATGTATGTATGAATGTATGAATGTATGTATGTATGTATGTATGAATGTATGAATGTATGTATGTATGTATGTATGAATGTATGAATGTATGAATGTATGAATGTATGAATGTATGAATGTATGAATGTATGAATGTATGAATGTATGAATGTATGAATGTATGAATGGAGTTTCAGCTCATTTCCTGAATTGAAACGGAATTGGCTCGACCAATGGAGTCGTCCCACACACCATGAGTGGCGGTTTCTCAGTGGGGCCTCCGTGGCAGCGCCTCCTCCCATGATTCCCAGGGGCTGCAGCGTTTGTGGCGGTTTGTGGCAGCCTCACTTGCGCGGAAACGGCCACACGTTACTTCTCTTGCCGTTCAGTCAGATCTGGCCTGCGGAGTCATTTCCTGGAGTAAATTGAACTCCAGTGAAGTGCATTGAATCGATTTTGATTGATCGGTAGCGCTCGGAGGCTTGTTTTGTTCTCGGTTCCTTGCCCTTACGGACCTGCAGGTATAAAGCTATTTGAAGGTGTGGCCTCTGACTTCAGTGCTTCCACCATGAGGGAATTAAATTTACCCTACCCTGCAGACAGTGGTTCCTTCAGTGTCTTCTTTTGAGCGGGAGTTTTTGAGTGTATTTTGTTTTACTGACAGGAGTTCAATTTAGAGTAGACCTTGCAGTGTAAAATCTCTGTCCCTGGGAGCCGGCGTGCAGTATGGGTGAGCTGTGTAAAAGGCCTGCTTTGTGTCGTGGTGGTATCACTGTCACAGTCCGTTTCCTGACGTGAAAACCGTAAACAGATAAGGTACGGTTCTGTGCCAAACTATAAAAAAGATTATTATAATATGCCTAATGGACGGGCTTATAATGAGGGCCTCACAGATGTCATGGACGTTGATTGTAGTGGATTGCAGAGTAAATGTCGCCACTGTGATAGATAATATGGTGTGGAATGGCTGCCAATGTCAGTCATAAGCTCAGTGTTTGTGTTGTAATGACTTAATTAAATGAGTTACTCCCGGCCGCAGGATGTCTGACCGTTCACCAGGATTTATTATTTGTCACAGAATGGACGTAGCTCAGAATTCCCCTGAGAGACACAGTGGATGTTTCTAGAATCAAACAATGAAATGATTGTTTGAGGTGAAGGATCCGGACAGAAAAGCTTGTTGTTGATGACGTTGGTTTGCACTGTGCCTGGGACCGTGTGGGTCGCAGACCGCGTTCGCGGTCGCTCGGATTCATTGATTCTTGGTCAGGTTGGTTACCCCGGTAACACAGACGTGCTTTCCCTCTGCTCTCCCGCAGTGAGGGTGCCCTATTTCATCGACCTGAAGAGGCCTCAGGACCAGGGCCTCAACCACACCTGCAACTTCTACCTGCAGCCAGAGGAGGGGGTCAACATAGGCGTGTGGTAAGAGCCTCCGCCGCCGCCATGGGGGGGGGGGGGGGGGGGGGGGGGTGTGAATGGGTGTATGTGCGCGTGCATTTGTGTGTGTATGTTTGTGTGCATGTGTATGCATGTGTGTGTATGTGTATGCGTGTGTGGTGTGTGTGTGTGTGTGTATGTGTATGTGTATGCGCGTATGCGTGTGTGGTGTGTGTGTGTATGCGCGTATGTGTGTGTGGTGTGTGTATGTGTATGCGTGTGTGGTGTGTGTGTATGTGCGTATGCGTGTGTAGTGTGTGTCTTTGTGTATGTGTATGCGTGTGTGGTGTGTGTTTATGTGTATGTGCGTGTGTGTATGTGTATGCGCGTATGCGTGTGTGGTGTGTGTGTGTGTGTGTATGTGCGTATGCGTGTGTGGTGTGTGTCTGTGTATGTGTGAGTGTGTGGTGTGTGTTTATGTGTATGTGTATGCGAGTATGCGTGTGTGGTGTATGTTTTTGTGTATGTGTATGCGAGTATGCGTGTGTGGTGTATGTTTTTGTGTATGTGTGTGCGTGTGTGGTGTGTGTTTATGTGTATGTGTATGCGAGTATGCGTGTGTGCGTGTGTGGTGTGTGTTTATGTGTATGTGTATGCGAGTATGGTGTGTGTTTATGTGTGTGTGCGAGTATGCGTGTGTGTGTACAGTTGAACAGCCCGTGTTTCTCTCCTCTCTGTAGGCACACTGTTCCCGCCAGGCTGTGGAGGGATGCCCAGGAGAAGGACAGGGCGTGGTATGACTCCACCTTTCAGTCCTCCCATCCCGTCATGCTGTACCTGCACGGCAATGCGGGGACTAGGTACGCCCACGCCCCGCCCTGATAGACCTTTCACCTCAGCCGTGAACACCCCTGCTGGCTCGCGAGCCTCATTCAGGCCGTCATTATAAACGCAGCACAGATTCTGTATTCACAGATTCATGAGCGGCAGTGTAGTATAATGGTTAAGGAATTGGGCTTGCAAACTAAAGGCTGCAGGTTCGATTCCCCGGTAGAACACTGCTGTTGTACCCTTGAGCAAGGCACTTCACCTGCATTGCTTCAGTATATATCCAGCTGTATAAATGGATACTATGTAAAAAGGAAATAACTGAGTGTCTGCTAAATGCCTGTAATGTAATGTATTCTGAGCTCTTACTAATGTGCATCGCAGAATAAAATGTATTAATTTCAGTAAATTTGTTTGAATTGACAGCATTTTATTTATTTTTGCCTGGAAACGCATGGTCACCATGTTTACTGAGCACTTGAGCGCATTGTAGCCACTCCCTTGTTGCCTAGCACGTTCTTTTAACAGTGCTGTTGTGTTTCTGTCCGGCTCGTGAAGTCGCACACAGCGATTCCAAATCGCCGTGGAAACCCTTAAGTCCCAAATCAGCTGCCCGTGGTCCCAGTGCGCCCATAAATATTTCAGAGCACATCCGTCAGCTTACAGCGCTGTCCTCTTTTTGTTAATATGCTAATGCTTCTCAGCTACCACCTCTGTGTACCTGAGGGCACCTTACTCGAGAACCGTATACCCGCAAACCGTGTACGATTACAAATGTAATCTCTGTGTGTGCCTGAGAGGGTGGGGGGTGTTTCCTTACTAACATGTAGAGCGGCAAGTCTTAAAGCGCTGCCTCCATTACCTTACTTTACATTACTTATGCAGAGCGACCTACACACAGCTTTTAGCATTTTTTACATATTATCCATTTATACAGCTGGATATATACTGAAGCAATTCAGGTGAAGTGCCTTGCTCAAGGGTACAACGGCAGTGTCCTACCCGGCAGTGTCCAACCTTTTGGTGCCAAGCCCTTAACCATTAAACTACACTGCCGCCCCCGTTAGGGAGCATCCCTTTAAATTAGCTGCTCATCCAAACCTTGGATGAAGGGAGACGGTTGTTAGCCTCCTTAAATGCTGCATAAGCGCCACAAAAAAAAAAAAAATCGCCGGTGTTTTTTATAGAGCCGCGCCATTGGAGACGGGTTAGCCGAGCTTGCGGCGGGACGTGGGAATATGGAGATTTAATACCCGGTCCGTTCCCAAACCCGTCGGCTTTATGCCAAGTCACGTCCTGAACCCCGAGGAGGGCTCTGCGCTCCAAACGTGATGCGTACGCGCAGGCAGATGTTTAACTAGACTCAAACACTGAGCTGAGCTCTTTGTCTCGCACTGAGGATAAAAGCACTTCTGGCTTCTCTCCATTTTTATAGATTTCCATTTTAATAGATCTTTTTTTTTTGTGATGCCATGTGGGGTATTGCACTGCATGTCACTGACGTCAAAAAATATGTTCCCTTTGTGGGCTGCAGTCATCATAAACTTATCCTCTCTCTCTTTCCCTCTCTCCCTCTCCCTCTCTCTCTCTCCCTCCCTTTTGTCATCCAGGGGAGGTGACCATAGAGTTCAGCTTTATAAGGTACAGTTCTCATCAATTATTTACTTCACTAATTCCCTGAATGAATATTTCTGCTTCTAATCAGGATTTCCTTGTATGTCTAAGTGGGGGAAGAAAGTGAATTGTTTAATTGGCCTGTATTTCTTCCATGCTTATTCAATTTCTTTTCTTTCTTTTTTTGCCTTCAGGTCCTTAGTTCATTAGGCTACCATGTAATCACATTTGATTATAGAGGTAAGCATTAAATTGTACCGATGTTATATGTATATGTATATGATATTTAAGCTGTTGATATACAGTGTTTGCTGAATTTTCCAGATCTTGTTGTCAAGTCAACTTGCAATGATGAAATCTCATATAGGCTTTTTTCTATAAACTTTGTATATACGTAGAATTTACAGAACTGATAAAATGCTCATATTACATATGAGAGTTATGCTGGTCAAAGACATTTGTAGATTCTTGGTTAAATATGTATTTGTCCTGCTGCTACGGTATGGCAACAGAGATGTAGTTTGAAAGGTAACGAAATTATTCACACAACAAAACCGAGTGTGTGTTTGTGTGCGCAACGAAAGTGGCATCACTTTGCCTTAGAGCAGGGGTAGGGAACCCTGTTCCTGGAGAGCCGTAGGGTCTGCTGGTTTTAGTTGTTACTCCCCACTTAATTGATCAATTAAAGCAGTTGATTACACAATTAACTCACCTCACCTGGTTTCTTTAGTTTAAGTAGTTGCTGTATTTAAGGTGAAAACGAAAACCAGCAGACCCTGCGGCTCTCCAGGACCAGGGTTCCCTACCCCTGCCTTAGAGCATACGCAGTTGGATGTTGAATTTCAAGCCGCATATCGCATAACTACTCACAACAAACTAATCTTTTTTTTTTTTTTCAACAAATAAATGGTGAAGACACAGATCAGAGTGCTACAGCATCATTACTAGAGCATTTCACAGATGCTGAGTATGTGTTTCAGCATAGAGAAGTCAGCGATTATGAAGTGGAATGTGCTTCACATCACTTAGGCCTACCAAGATGAAGGCCTCTTTTCCAAATTAAGCAGTTGCATTTACAGGGAACTGATTAGGGATGCCACTGTGAAGTCAACACACACACAGAGACAGACAGACAGACAGACAGACCTTTCTGTAGACTCTTTCACCGGACGGTTACTTGTTTTCATTTGACGGCAGACAGAATCTATCAACCATACCTTTTCTGGGTTGGTTTTCCTGATATTATCACAGGTCACATGGTGTGTCACCCATGTGTGAACATCAGGAAGTGAAGCATCATTGGTTTTGAATCTTACAGGTTGGGGTGACTCCGAAGGAAGCCCCTCAGAGAGGGGCATGACCTCAGATGCCATCTTCCTTTACAATTGGCTGAAGGAGAAGATAGGGAAGAAGCCCTTGTATATCTGGGGCCACTCATTGGGCACAGGGTAAGTCTGTCTGGGAGTGCAGTGGGGTCTTCTGGGGCCTACTTCCTCTAAAAACAGGAAGTTCACATGAAGATGGCAATTAATGCTTCAATTCTTGAAAAGGCGATTGATCCAACAGATGCTTTCGCCCAGGGTTACAAATAACACATTAACTTACCATGTCACTCGCTTTGTGGGGCACATCTATTCCATGGCTTAAGCCACTGGCTACCGTATACAACTTTTAACAGCTCCTTCAGTGAGAGAGCGAGGAACATGCCAAAGATTTGCGAGAGTACCTCATTCCTGTCCGCCATGATCTGTTAAACCGGCGGAAAGGGAAAGAAACGACAGATTATCCTGTTTTCTCATATTTTCGCTCCCGTTTTATTGAAGCGAGAGCAGACGGTGACCTCGGGGGCTGACGTCTTGAAAGAGGGGGCGTTTGGGGCGTCATTGAGACGTGGCTAATGAGATTTATCCTTTATCCTTTTCCAGAGTGGCAACAAACCTGGTGAGGCATCTGTGTGATAGAGGTAAGCATATGCTCATTATATAAGTGCCGTCGTGCAAAGCTAAATATATCCCTGACTTTGTGCCCTGACTGGTAAGGGATGGTGGGAAGTCCACTGCATTGCATTCTGGGCTACAGTACAGGCCTGCAAGCCAACGCATAGTTTTCTCACTGCACTTCTGTCGCATTCGGACGACGTTATCGCGATACCGCCACGATGAGGTGACTTAGCCTCAACATTCCCTGTGGGAGGGGGTGGCGCCTAAGGGCTGGCTCGCACCAGCATGCGGGAATTGGGGACCGTTACCTTTACCCCTCCTCTCTGGGCTACAGTTCTGGGAGGGCCAGGGTGCGTTCCTGTCCCATGACGGTGCACGCCAGCTTCCGTTGGCCTTACGTTGCAGCCCAGCGCAGCTTACAAAGGAGAGTTTGGCTGCGACTGCCCACGATGGCCCGATGTGGGAGCGGTTCACGTACCGCGCACCTTTTCCGGAATGGGTCTGCCGGTCAGTCCTCGAGTGCTGATGATGCATTTCACTGTCATTAGGGTAAAAAAATGGCAATGAAAATTTGGACCGATTTGGTTTGGTCTGGAAATGCCACTGTAATGGAATGTCACAGTTTTTTTTAAAATTAAAATCCAGTGAATATGGTCTGTTGGTGTGGTAACCCTTTGAGTGTGTGTGGTGGGGGGGGGGGGCGGGGTGTTGGGAGACAGGGCACTTGACACCATCAGCAGACAGCCTACTAACCGCGTCCTGGACGCTGGACTCTGTTGTCATTGCCAAAGCTCGCCCCCTTTGAAGAGAGTGGACTCTGGTTTAAGCCCCGCCCCCTCTGGCCTGCTCCCCTGAATGCAAGCCGCAGAGGTGACTCGGAGGTCAGGAACAGGCGTGTAAACGGACACCGCCAGGTCGGCTTGCGTGTCCCGTCGCCACGACGGAACCGCGGAGTGATACGCCTCCTCCAATGTCATCTCGTGTTTCCAAGGGGATTCATTTTTCGCTCGCTCGGGGACCGGTAATGCTGGCAGTAGCCGTCTGGGCAGGGTCGGCAGGGTCTAGACACAAACAACAAGTTTTTCAGGTGGAGCCGACTCTCCGGGTAATGGAGGGCTGAAAACAAGCACGAGCCTGTGTTGCTGTGGATGCGTTCTGCTAAACAAAGGACGGACACGCACACTTACTTATCTTCAAACTGTATGAATAATAAGGGTAAATTCATGCACAATTACATGTAGCAATCGAGACAAAATTCAGTATTTTGGAGCACTTTCAACTTTTTCCTTTATACTTGCTTAGAGTCTAGAGTCTTTCATAAACTCCATGCAATCACTTTTTTTGCATTTAAATTGTTGAAGCCAAAAGATAAAGATGTATACTTCCTTCATTCAAATTTATAAACAGGAAAGTGATAATATTTTGTTTTGATGTGGTCATTTTTGAACTTATAGGTCGGACTGCCGGTCTAACATGGGGTGTCCGTTCTGATACTGGAATGACTGGTTAAAATGTAAATGAACACGCTACTTCTGTAAGCAAAATTGTGCCAAAAATACAAATAACAAATCCTTCTGCAGTGGACAGCATAAGAGCTTTGTTGCTTTCGGGATGAAAAATGTCTCTTTATGGATGATGTAACTATTTAAAAAATATTTTTACTTTGCTCTGGGTATTTAATTGGAAGACAGCATACTCCATTTCATTTTGACTTGAATTAATCCGGAGAGATAAGATGTTTCTACATGGTTCTGTTTTCTAATTTCCTACATGGCTGTGTTACTGTAAGATAGCTGTATGCTAATGCTATCTGCTGAACAGTTAGCTTAATCAGTGCTGTCTATCAGACAGCTGAACAATGATTGCTGTGTATTGTCCTATTATGGAAGACTGCTTGGCTTCTACCACTCTTCCTCTGTGTGGGGGCTCAGCGCTCACAGATAAACCGTTGGTCTGTTCTTTCTCAGGGTCTCCACCAGAAGCCTTGATCCTGGAGTCCCCCTTTACCAATATCAGAGAGGAGGCCAAGAGTCATCCTTTCGCAATGGTGAGCGGCCACTTTTTAACCGTTACATGTTCCGTCAGGTCAAGCCGTGCGCCGCGCCATTACTGCGAAAATGCACCATGCGTTGTGTCTTGAACCCAGAGAGCTAATGTCGTGACTTTGTCCCCAGGTCTACAGATACCTGCCTGGCTTTGATTGGTTCTTCCTGGACGCCATAACCGCCAACGACATCCGGTTTGCGAGCGACGAGAAGTAGGTTGAGCGGTCGTTCGTGCTCTCATCTGCTGAGTGATCACATGGGCGCAATTACAGCCACGCGATCATCTCAATCACATCGGTGAATGTTTTTTTTCCTGAATGCACCACTTTGGATCTCATTACATTACTCAGGTCAATGATATTCCGCTAATTAATGTGTAGTTGAATTGTAAGTTAATTTTCTGTCATTTGTTTGCAAATCATTTCCTCCTTAGCACGTCTAGCCAGGCTCCATGACACTGTATAATATATGTTAACGGTCGTAGCTTGTGCCTCTGTTTAGTGCCATTGCTGTGCCTGCACTTGGTTATGTATGTTTAGCACTTTGTCCTGACAGCAGTTGTATCTTATATCGATTGTGCGGTAAATTAGCCTGCAAATGAATGTGTGTAATATTATCCTAGTGTGCTTTGCGAATAAGTACATGGTAAAAACGTTGACTGTTGAGCCTGCTTGTGCTGTTGTTTTCCGCAGTATGGGTCATATCTCCTGCCCCGTACTCATCCTGCACGCAGAGGACGACACCGTGGTGCCGTTCCACCTGGGGAAGAAGGTGTGTGGGGAAGGACTATTATAAAGGACATTCATAATGAGCATTAGGTCCTTCTAAACAAGGGAACAAGGGCCTATCATCCCCACTCTGTCCACACACCCTCATGCGAATAATGATAACAATACCCAATTACAACTTCAGGCACAAATATTTATGCAGGTTGTTAAAAAGTGATAAGATGTCATGCTTTATTTTCTACTCAGTGACTGCTTGCATATTATTTTTCAGTTCAGTATAAAGGGCTGTATAGAAATGAAAGGATAAAAGCTGTTAAAGTCCAAATTTCCCCCAAACCTCCACCTGCATGTGCATTTTGTACCCATAGATGGGCCCTCTTAACGTAGAAAATTAAATCAACCTAGAAAAACCCCTATAATGCTTATTGTTTGCCTTTGTAATATTTATTTATGTCTTATGCTTTTATCCAGCACAATTTAGTGTTGAATGAGAAGCTTTCACCACAAGTCACTACTGCTGATTTTATAAACTAGTTGAGTAGATCAGAAAAAAGTTGAATAAAAAGGAATTTTCCTGAAAAGTACAAACTTTTTTTGAGACGCTATTTTCCCCATTGTCGTATGCAGACAAGAAACGCAAGTCATCTGACACATTGACTATGGAAAATGGGGGTTTTCCTGGGCATTCTTACCATAGATATCCTGAAACTCCCTGGTCCCCTGATCCGATGTATTTGGATTCCCTGTGAGCAGTTGTGGCTGGTCCTACAGAACAGTGGGCAGTTTGTTCAGAGCAGGGCATTGTTCTTGTTGTTGTTTTTTGTTCCTTTCCTGCCTCCCCCTAATGAACTTTTTACACACCCCCCTCCCCCACCCCCAGCTCTACAGCATCGCTGCTCAGTCCAACAGTCTCAGCGGACACAAGGTGCAGTTCATCCCCTTCTCTGTAACCCTGGGCTACAAGCACAAGTTAATCTACAGGAGTCCCGAGCTCCCGCATATACTGAGGTACAGAGACCACCCCCCCCCCCCCCCCCCCCCATCCTGCTGAAGCGCGCGGCCGAGAAGCAGAACCTTACCGCCGTTTACCTGGTGGCACAGTTTTAGCCTTTCATATTTATTCATTCGGCAGACACCTTAAAGGGATAGTTCGGAATTTTGGACATAATGTCTCAATTACGACTTACCCATGATGTAGTTGATTGATGGAAACCATTTTCAGCTAATTCCATGCTGTCCCTTCTTTTGGACATACACACGTTGCTAATGCTAGCGCAACTCTATGGCAACCGGTAGCATCCACTACCAAACGCACTTAAACACTCCACAGTGCACCCAAAGCAAATAAAATACGACGACAGTCTATTGGGGTTATTTTGAGTGTTTATACCATCATTTTTGAAGTCAAACTATCGTTGAATCCTTTACTTTGTGCTGACCTAATATTCTCTGTGGAAGTACGGCGGCGGAGCGAACGTGGCCATTGCAACTTGTTACTCTTCTTTGTTGTTGTAATCGACCAGTGCCGGCACTACATTTGTAGGTAACGTAAAGTATCGCTCCCCCGATAGACTGTCGTCGTATTTTATTTGCTTTGGGTGCACTGTGGAGTGTTTACGTGCGTTTGGTATTGGATGCTACCGGTTGCCATAGAGTTGCGCTAGCATTAGCAATGTGTGTATGTCCAAAAGAAGGGGCAGCATGGAATTAGCTGAAAATGGTTTCCATCAATCAACTACATCATGGGTAAGTCGTAATTGAGACATTATGTCCAAAATTCCGAACTATCCCTTTAACCAAAGCAACTCTCAAGGCCATTATGGCTAACAACGCCAAGGGCAAATAGCCAGGATAACTACAAGCACTAGGACAGAGTTGACTGTTATAACACTATGGACATTTAGCAAAAAGCTAACAAGATTCGCTCACTACATATGTGAATGAACTGAGATATTAAGCGCACAAATACACAGAATACTCGTAGTGCTAATCAGTATTAGGAGATTAAAAAAGGAGATTAAATCAAATGGATTAATAATGGATAGACACACTGTAATGTTCAGTGTTCAGTTGACTCTGCTGGAACAGATTTTACTCTGATAAGAGTACATTTGATCCCTTTTTGACTCATGGAAACTCTGGGTTAAATGAATACTGAACGTCGGTGCACATATCATGTGGTCTTGGAGTGCTACAATAGGTGGCAAACTGACTGCTAGAGTTTGTAAATTCGTAATTAGCAGTTTGAAGAGGTTCCAGCTGCTGTCCCATCTCTTTAGTATTGTGATTATAAAAGAAATGAGCAGCACATTTCCTGTGTGTCAGGAACTGGTAATGATGACAAACAAACGATACTTAACCTGTGTTTGTTTCTTTCCTCCTTTCTTTCAGTGATTTCCTTGGGACAGCCCACCCCCATGAATAACCAAACACACCACACACACACACACACACACACACACACACACACACACACACACACACACACACACACACAGATTGAAGCCCTTCCATTCCTTTTTTTTAGCATTCCTTTGGAAATTCAAATACAGTTAAGTGAAAAAGAAGAAGAAAAAAAGACTGAAAGCGCACTGAACGCGGCTGCTCGTCACGGTTACGGCACGGAGGGGGCGGGGCTCGGGCACATTAAATATGCACTAAAAACTGACGACCCTCACAGAGCGACAAGAACGACGGGTGCGGGCCGAGCCTGAGGTTTTAAGGTCACGGAGGGGCTTCGGAGGACCAGGGCGCTGAGCTGAGCTCCACACGTCCCCCCTGACATCCCAACAGGTCCACTTCCACAACTGAAGACTGTGCACTGTCTCAGGGCCCACGAAACATTCTGAAGCCAGTCAACAAGACCCTGAATGAGTGCGGAGGCCAGTTATTTTGTATTTATTTTCTTTCATCCTATTATGTTTTTTTGTCAGATGTTGGTCTCAGTCTTTGAGACCTGTGACCGGCTCACATTTTTGGGTCAGGAGAGGACTGGCCCGTGTGACAGATGTTTCAAGCCTGCGTCGTGTTCCTGATCCACAGACCTTGAAATCAAGTCCTCTTATGGAAATTATTTCTATCTGCACCACTGAAGGAGATCAGTCCTAGTTCTGGATGGCAGCATTGTTTCCAGGTTTTTATTTAATCAGTGCTCATGATCATAATTAACTTTAAACCCAGGACACGCACAACCCAAGTACAAGACTATGTCCCCATTTCAGACCTGCAACCACTCTACAGGTGTGATGCTATATCAGTCACTCCCTCACTTTAGTGGCCCCTGGGGATGGACGTATGTACTCCAGATTTTGTTATTCAAAAAACTTTGCTTCAACGACTTCAAAGAACTTCTGTATGTGTGGAGACTAAAGAGGTGATGACCGAGGAATATGACAAATAACATGGCTCTCCACAACTGATACTAGCTGTTTTATTATATTCATTTAACTTCTAAGAAGGGCACCTGTGATGTTTTCAGTGCTTCTAAAAAAGGCAACAGAATTATTCAGTGTCTGAGTAATGCTGGAATGTGTCTCGGTAGCAGGCGACAGCGGTTTGGAGCGTTTGTCTGCTTCGGGGTTTGGCGGCGGTGGCGCGTGTCCCCCGGAGTCGCTGCAGGTCGTTAGCGGAGCGGCGGAGTGTGGACAGGCCGTAATTAAAATGGAAACTGGGCGGAGAGCGTGTTTTGATGAGGCCCCTGTGCAAGGTGAAGCGCTGGCGGGCGGGTTGGCGGCATCTTGTGATTAGCCAGGAGGAAGTGTCACCGCTACAGGCGCTTTGGACGGAGAACGCCCGTCCAGGGACACGCCCGTTCATGCCCGGGGGATTCATCGCCTCGCTTTGTTCATGTAGGCCGAGCCTTCAAAGCCTCTGAACCAGGGATACTCAAAGCTGCCACTCAAGGCCAGTAGTACTGCTGGTTTTCATAATCAGGACTGATTTAAACCTGGCGACTCCAGGTGAGTTAAATCTCTGGCTAATCAGTGGCGTTAATCGATAAATTGACTATCAAGTAGATCAGAAAACGGGCAGTACTACTGTCCTCGAGGGACAGATTTGAGTATCCCTGCTCTGAACTGTTTAGCGGCCGTGCCAGTGCGTCAGTGATAATGCACAGGGTCGGAGGATTAATTACAGGAGCTTGTGCCCCGCAGCAAATATCAAAGTCCTCGCTTTCTTGGTTGTATCTTCATAGACCCTAGCTAAGCCCCTATAGGTCCCATTGGGATGGGGAGGTCACAAGGTCAGGGTCACAGTGCGTAGGAAATCGTTCTGAAGAGCTGAAGAGAGGTGGAGCGCCCCTGCCATTGGCTCTTCAGTCAGTGTTCTCAGTGCCTTTTGTATTGGTGTATTTTTAGTTGGGGTTGACTTGGTTACCTTTCACCACTGTCAGTCATAATTCAATATCCACCCAAGAATCTAGTTAGAGAGTGATACTCTGCAGTGGAACCACACAAAGTGAGCTGAGGGCCAGGACTGAAGAGCTTGCTAAGAACGTCTCCATTTCCATCCAAGTGCTGAGCTTCAGTGTGCACTCTTCAATGCAGGGGTAAAGCTAGTGGTGAAAGTCATGCGATGGCCCTTCTCTGCCTCTAAAGTGTTGAAAACCTGTGAAACGTCTGGCACAATGTACTCATCTGCTCAGTCAGCAGTGTGAACTGGACTGCTCACTGTTCCCTCTCTCCCCCACATTCTCTCAGTAGGACAGTTACGCAGTCTGAAAATATTGTTACTCTGCTAGAAATGTAAGCTGACAGACAAAACAAAAATCCTAAATCATATGTGGTTCACACGTGCCTCTTGGATACACCTCATGTACATGTACTGTCAGTCAGCGTCATAGCTCGTGGTACTGTAGGTAATGTTGTTTTTGACCTGCAGGATCAGTTTGGCATTCTTGAAACGCACATTAGGGTCTATCGGTTTCAAAAGTGGCCAACCACTTTGATTCCACACACATGAATCAGTTTTATGGACCCTTTGTATTTAACTGCATGTTGGAGAATATGAAGTAGATCCTTATCCAGGTTATTTCAGAGAAATACATCTTATATAAAGTATAGTACAAACCCAGTTAGAATGGCACAGTCAGGTGCCACAGTATGTTATATCTATGACTGGCGGTTGTTACCCAAACTGCACAAACGTACGACTTTATTGAATATAATCGTCACAGACTTTTGAGTTTGACTTTGATTTTCTTCACATTGTCATTGTAATGCTTTATGGCACTTAATTTTTGCTGAGAGCATCTTTTGTGAATTTATATATATATGCTCTCTTTATGGCAAAGGTCACTTTCTTCATTAAATGCAATGGACGGTTTTACATGTAGAGGCTTACGAATCGTATTGGCAGGTAAGATTGGTGGGCTAGAGCTACTCCTCGGCGTCACGGCTATAATGAAGCAAAGCAACGGTCAGCTGAAGTGGTTTTGCCCTCCTCCGTTACGATGATGTCTAAACCACCCTACCTCCTACTGAAAAGGAATTGCTTTGCGCTTTGGTCGTGTGTTTCTGTCTCACTGCGTGAAAACAAGGCGGTTGGCCTTCGCTCTTGTCTCCAGCCAAGCGGTGTCAACAATTCAGCAGCTGAACGGTCAAGAATCATGGCCAGTTTAAAACTGGGACATCCAGAATAAATGCAAGTGATTTTACTAGGGAATAAATGTGACTGATTTCATTGGCCATTTTTTAATTGTTGGGGTGGGGGGGGGGGACTTCCAGTCTCGATAACTGGAGTCTTTTAGATTTAACAGCTAATGGCTCGTCACCAAAATATTTCCGGGCATGGAAAGGTTGTTTGCTGGTCGTGTTGTCTCCTCACCCAAACACTATCGTTGAGATGGTAACCATTTTTACTGAAACGAGTTTGGAAACACACAGGCTATTTTCCATTTAGGAATAGAGACCCACCAAGTCTGGGCTGGAAGGCTCAATGAATCCGCCTGCTGTTCTCTGTAGTTCTGACAGAAAACGTTTGCCTGCTTTTTACGCTGGATTCAGCATCAGTTCAGCGGTGGCCTTTGACCCCTTTAGACACAGTTTAATTGTTGGCGTGTGCATGTGTGTCTGATTAGGAATGACACATTAGACTGATGCTGTAGGTATGCAGTTCACACAGGTTTACCAAGGAAGAATGCGGGAAAGTGTGCTCACCAGTCTTTTCCTGACAAGACACCCTCGAAAATAATGCAACATGTAATCTGCTTTTGTATGGCTCCCCAAGCAAATGCAATTTGTGTTTACCATGGTAGATCTTTAAAGAGGGGGGAGGGGGGAATGTGTATGTGTTTTCTTTTCTTTTTTCCCCCAAAAGCCCACGCACATTATCACAAAGGTCACCCCCTGGTCCCCATGCAGTTTGCTTATTTATGCAAGGTTCTTATTAACCACACTGTTCATATTGTATAAAATCATCCTTCTGAGAAAACTTCCCACTGGTTTACAAATTCAGAATAGTTGGGTTGCATTGTTTTTTTTTTGTTGTTTTTTTTGTAAGCTGCTAAACTTGACTGGACAAAAATATTACTTTGTGTATGTTTTTAAATAATATAAAACATAATAAAATATCATACTTTTTATGTTGTCTTAATTCATTTCACACTTAAATCATATTGTCCTGAGCATCAGAAGACACCGGTCACCCTATACATGCATGTCCTGTGTGGTAAAATGCAGAATTCAAATACACTGCATCTGAATTGTTTCTGACATCAGTCTGATCAACCGATTGGTTGTCGCATTCTCTTTCACAACCATATCTGAGGAATTTTGTCTTTACTACATTGTCACCACGTTTAGCATTCAAATTACCTCATCAGCAGGAAAAAGATTCCCACTTTTCCAGAGAATGCCAGTGGCATGGAGGCTGGGAAAGCAGCCAAAATCCATATCCTTTTTCTAACAGCATGCACGCATAAATATAATGATGTGGTAAGTGGTGTTTTTTCATATAGGGTCTGTAGGAAAACATCCAGCCAAAGACCCTTGTGACCAAAGAATCTGCGCAATTACTATGTGACCTAAATTTGGGTGCCTGACCTGCATTTCACGCTTATTGCTTCTCTCTCAACCAATCGTGACATTCCTTGAAGGAGGCCCTAATAAAAATTACACTTAAATAGGATTTTTGGCCTTCCATGTTGAAAGAAATGCACCATGAATGGGCAGTGCCTCAAGCCAAAAAACCGTTAAGACTCAACCTTGATTTTTTCTTTTTTTAAATTATCGTTTTATAGCCTGGAACTTGCTTTGTGAATAATATCAGAGGAATTAATTTCCTACATCACCACCCCTGCATCTGAATAATTCACAAATCCACTTGTGGTACTTGTTTATTCCTCTTATCGGTTTCCTTTGCCAAGAATCAAAGCATAACAACAGTACAGTACTTACTTTGTAATGATGGGGGGAGACAACTTAAGCAGCTACAGAAAATAACATTTACACATACATCCACATCCATAAACACATAAGTTATATTTGTATTTTTAAACAACAGTAGCTTTAAAAATAAAATACATTCAAGTACAGCAAGTGTTTTAGTCTGGCTATGAAATTCTGATTATATATTCAGATATCACATCACTCCAAAGTCATTATCAAGGCCTTTCCCGGTGAAAGAGCTACAGGTGTACTCTCCCTGTCAGTGCAAAAAAGTGAAAACGGGTCACTTTATTTGACCTGATTTTTTTGGGGATCCTCCGGCTGTTTCCGTCCCCACATAATGTATATAATATTATGCTGCACAGGGAATGAAAGGTAGTAGAAAAAGCAAGCCTTCTTCAGTAAAACGGCATATTAAAATATATTATAGTATCAACCCTTATGTCTGTATATACAGCACGTATGGGAATAGACAAGATAAAAGAAAATGCATGGCTCTGAACTGGTACTGAGATGACAACCAGGCACAAAAAAAAACAGTTCATATGATTAGAATATGTTTCTCTGTGTGCAAATTCTCTACCACTCTTGAGATTTATTGAAAGGTATAATCTGCGTATAGAAGGAATAGAAAACCATTAAATTCCATTGCCTCTAGAGTTTCGGCTGGCTAACTACAGTATAATGGCACAAATTAAATGAATGGGAAGTCGCAGTCACAGTTCCGCGTGTGATTGCATCAGTCGCAGCCCTACTACAATCTCCCTCCTTATTCTGACCAATAGGCTGTAACCCAAACCGTGTAGTTCCATGCTCCGTACTACTGTACTTTGGTTTGGATTCCCACTCCAACACGGAGCCTTATTTGCCATGAGTACTCGGAACATGGAAGTCTGCTGTTTGGGACAGAGCTTGTGACTAAGCGATTAGTCATGCCTGGGGAGGGACGGAGTTGTAGAGGCGGGGGTAAGCCGGGGTGGCCCGTGCATTGTCGGGAACTCCCTCCTCATTCGCGAGGCACGTTAGGGGGTGGGATCTTCACATCCGAGGGCTCCACCCCCCAGATCTCCCGGGCGTATTCGCTGATGGTTCGGTCGCTGGAGAACTTGCCGGAGCCAGCGATGTTGTGGATCACCTTCCTCGTCCACTCTTTTGGGTTCTGAAACGGAAGTGGCAAAGTGTCACCCTCATTGTTTTTACAAAGACCATTCAAACACACAAAAAATTATATTCAAACTTATATACGTATTTAGATCAATGGAGCCCTTCATAACATTCTAAGTGGTTGGACTACATTATTTTTACTTAGCACCGTACCCTGTATAGATCATTGACCTTCTCTTGACAACTGATGTAGGCCTCATAGTCAGCAAATACTTTGAACCTGGAACAAAAAAGCTTTTGTAAGAACACGCTGTTAACCGATACTCTGGCTAAACCTTTCAGCACCATGTATGTCATTGCGAACAGACAGAAATTTGCGCTCTTCTCTCCATTAAAATATATAATGGGATTAAAAATATATAATGTTACTTGACCTAATGCCTTCATATAATATTAATTTAACCTATGAATGGCTATTACATTAAATTATTTTTTTCTTTCCCAGGGCTATGCAGCATTATACCAAGTGGATTTTATTTCCTGTCCCTTAGAATCATCCATTGTTTCATTAATTGAGGATACGTAATAATTTATTTAATCAGATGCATTTGGTTAAATTAAATTGTCTTTGTCTCATAGGCAAGAGGAGAAAGGGCGTCGAGGAACACAAACTTGAATTAATCTACACAGTACTTCAAATCACCACCAGAGGGCAACTTTGTTATTTCAGCACTGATAGCCAGCACTTTTTTTTTTGAGCGCTCTTGCCTGTCGTGATTCAGCAACATGTTGACCACATCCTTGAAGAGCTCTGGCTCCCTGGGGCTAAAAGTAGCCGCCGCGGATCTGTTCGATCACCTGCCGCAGCTCAGGGAGACGATCGTAGTACTCCATGGCATTGTACCTGTGCAGACAGGCACAGGAAGTGGGTGTATGAGCGACAGGAAGAAGAAATAGAAGAACTAAAGGGAAACATGAGAAGGGGGAGAACAATGGTGCATTAAAGAGGATTTAACAGTTTCTGCTGACGCAGGGCCAGGGGCAATGTGTCCATGTTGAGTTCTGTAACAGGTACATCCTGACCCAGCTGGGCTTAAACTGATAAGACAAAAAATGTGTTCAAAATTCCAGTGCTGAGTTTTGTCATCAACCACCACTTTGTCAATTTTCTTTATTAAATAATTCTAACTAAAGTAAAGCAAAATCGCTGTTTGAACCATTTGATTAATGTAGCATTTGAAAAACCATGGGAAACTTTCAAAAGGGTTTGCACATAATGCACAATAGTCTTGATCTTGATATTTTGATATTTGACAAACACTTGAGAATTGAAATAATTGTAAGAGAATTGTAATACTAACAAATATAAAAATATTTGTGTGTGTATATATATATATATATATATATAAAAAAACTATACATATATATATAAACCTCCTGCTTGTCCAAATCCATTGAAACACAGATGTTTCACTGTGTTGTTTCCTCATACATAAATGAAGAATCAAACACATAAATGAATAAAATTACTTCTGTGTAGGCCGTAGCTGGCTCCTGGCAAGTGAATGTCTGATTAAGAGCTGATGCATTTCAAACAATCCTTTGCTCAGGGCATGGTCCTCTGCTTCCTTATCCAAATTCTCCACATCCTCTACCCCCATCCAAATCCTCCCCATAACCGCTTCTCACCCCTTTTTGTCCATCTCCTCCACGTCCTCTACCCTCATGCCGAAGATGAAGAGGTTCTCCTTGCCAGCCTCCTCAGCCATCTCCACGTTGGCGCCATCCATGGTGCCGATGTGAGGGCGCCGTTCAGCATGAACTTCATGTTCCCGGTGCCCGAGGCCTCCGTGCCCGCCGTGGAGATCTGCTCCCGACAGGTCAGCCGCTGGGATCACTGCGGGAGAGGTGGGGCCGTTAACCTGCCAGCTGTCTCTGCCGCCTGTCCTACATGGAGCTTTCTGCTTTCAACCATGTGAAAATGCCTTGCTCAAATTTCTCCTCACATTTCCTTGTTTTTATAGTATGAAGCATACTATGAAGCAGGACTACTGAGTTAGCTGGATAACTGCAGAGTAAAACTCTGAACCCTCCCAAATCTGGAACGTGGGCTGAAGTAAAAAGAGCTGTTCTGTGTTTTACTCCTGCAGTTATCCAGCTAACTCAGTAATCCTGCTTTGTAGTATACCCCCCTGGTTATTTCTCAACCCCCTTTTAAAACGGCTAAGACACAGCTTCATTCATTTTTACAAACAGTAGTTAATTCAAAAGTTAGTTATTAAATTAATCTATAAAAGAAAACTTTTTTGAAAACTTTAATGTCATTCAACTTTAACATTCCTTAACAAAATATCTAATACTCTCCATTAAACAGTGTTGGCAGATATTGCTGAAGAATATGACAACAAATAAGTTGTCACAATGGCTTTTTAAGTCCAACCAGGCACTGTTCCAAGCAACACACATTTCAATATTAACATGTGTTAATATTCATAGAACATTATTTAACATTTTATTTATTGTTCAGAATATTATTATTATTATTATTATTACTATTATTATTATACAAACCTGCTGTGGACAGTGACATAACCACATTTAAAAGGTCCTCTTTACCTTTCTCTGCTAGAGAGACTCTGTAGTTCTCGAGGAAGATGACCTTCAGTCTGTCCCCGACCGCAGGATCATTGTTCACCACCTGCCCAATGGCAGTGATGAGTCTGATGATCATCTTGGCCATGTGATACCCGGGGGCAGCCTGGGAGAGGCAGGGTAGAGGTCAGACCACAGAAAACATTTAGCCCATTTCACTACATGTTGGACTCATTCACATTCTGATAATGGTAATAATTATTTGAAATGCCATGTACCAATATCAAACTGTTTTTTAATTCAAACAAATAGGGTATTTGGAATATGGCCATACATTAATCGCTCACCAGTCCAGGTCATCCAGTGAAATCCTAAATTCTAGTTTAACAGATAAATATTTACCTTGTAGCAAGTAATGTTTCTTTCTTTTCGATAAATATTCTCCCCACATACTCTTAACATCCAGGATCGGGTTTGATGGTGATGGGGTGATTTAGGAACAGCTAGGTTAGCATGCAGCTTTCCATGCAACCTAGGCATTGCAGGAGACGACCCCTGTTGTTTGCCAAAATTAAAGGACACTGCTTGTTCTATAATTCATTTTCACGTTTTACTAAGGATGCGCATTTGGGCCGTCCAAGTCAGGTCATCGGTTATTGCAGTAAAGTCACTGCTTTGACCTGAATAGACATCATAGCAAAGTAAAATTGTTCAAAGTAACTGCAGTTACCCTATATAATTTTTGCTCACTCCTAGATTAACCAAACGACAAGGTAAGCAAATATTCTTATCGAGAAAAAAGTAGCCTATTTTACTTTAATAATTACCAATCTAGCTGGTGGCCTACGCGAACGTGTCCTAAATGGCAGCTAGATACCATTACAAGAAGGCTACGTTGTAGTGATGTTACGGATGATACCGGAGCTCCGAGCTGTGTGTCGAGTACGTAGGGCAGTTTCTAGTACAGAAGCCTCGCACCGAAGCTTGTATCACTTTCAGAGAAGCACGTGATCGATGACAAAAGAAGCCTCGGGTGTAGAACCATGTGATCGGTTTGTTTTGCGTTTTGGGCGGAATTAGGGGGTTTTGAATTGTAGATATAATGGAGCGATACCCCCCTTATTTCGAGGGTTGTTGCGGAGAGTTTATTATTGAGTATTTTTTGGAGTATTTTTATTTATTTATTTAGTACAACAGTTTTGTCGTTTTTGTACAAAAATAGCCTAATGGAACCTGCACGGAAGCGAAAATCTTCTCCTGCTTGGGAATATTTTGACCTGATATCTCCCAATAAGGCAGGCCTAAGTGGCTTAGATATAAAAACACACTGAAACGCTATTCGAACACTGGGCTAGCAATCGACTGTGCATGTAGTTCGTTGGTTGTTATTTTAACGTAACTACAGCAGATTATTACGATTTGTTTAATATTATTAAGATTTGATTGTTAATTCTTATTCTTTTTTATTATCATTATAATCTGCATTCCTTCTCAAATGTCATATTATTTAATTTTGAAGGTAAAGTTCTTGCTGTGCCTAAAGGAGCTGGCTTACAGCAATAATACCTCGTCCATGCTGAGTGAGGCATTATCGGGCAATGCATGAAAATGCACCTGCCAATGAGCAAGAAACCAGCGGAGGTTATTTATTTATTTTACTTTTTAATAACAGTTATGGTTGCTTTATCATAATCATACTGACATACATGTTGATAAAAATACATTTGCATATTGTTATTTTGCCATAGGTTCCAGAAAGCAAGAACTTGATGAGGCTGTTAATAAAAATCAATAAAAACCTCCCTTCTCAGTCACAAAAGCACCTTCCCTTTCACTGCCCATACTGAAGCACATTCACTTTCACTGCCTGGTTACAGAAGCACTCCCAGTCCCAGACCAGAAACACCTTTAGGCTACTGCTCAATAGAACCCCACACAAATGTTGTTCCCCTTTATATCAATCTTCCGGTTTTTTTCATTTTCAAAGTTAATATTATATTATTTTATAATATATCTTAGTAGAAAACAAATCTAGCCTAATGACAGTTACAAATATAAATTATGACTACGTTAGTATGTGTACCGCCTGAGCGGGATTTACGTAGCCTACCTGAACTTTCTCTTACACTAATGGCTCTGAAGTCCGACACGTTACCAGTGAGCTAAAGGGTCGCTTGTTGCTAACTCGTGGCAACTTCGTTATTTTGAACCCGGGGTGGAATTTGTAATGATTTTGTTGCTCTAAATTACTTTTACCAGCAGGTGTCACTAGTGTAGGCCTACACTGTGTTGAATGAGGCTTCGAGTAATGAATCTATTTGCGATACAATTGGCTGCAAAGCCTCAGTGCTTCAGGAAGCCTCATTTCGCCATCACTACTACGTTGTAATTGTTGGTATAATTTCATTCCATAAAGAAGAAAAGTAAAATAAAATAAAATATTTTCGAATGCGCAAATGAAAATGACAGTTACCCACGTCTTAGCCTACCTGTCTTTTATCACTTGCTCACCGCACGTGTGATCATTGCATGCGCCGTACTACCTTAGCTCGAGAAGCCAAGATGGAGCCAGGCTGTCGCTGGAGAGACTCACACTGCCATTTTCGTGTTGTATTAATTCATTTTTTTTATTGAATACTTTTATGGGAAGATATGTTTGAGCAAACTGTTCATGTTTTGCCTGGTTTCGTACGTCATCGGAGAAGGCACAGACTTCGTAAAAAAATATCATACGAATGTCAACCAAACGTAAGCCACCTGCAGTCTACGGTAAGCTACTAGGCCTAGCTATTAGCCAGGAGAGGAGCTCGCTTTAGCTTAATTTTAAATTTGAGTCCTGCATGTTACTTAAAGTGACCATTTTTAAAAGGTTTGCTGTATAAATTAGCGGCCAAACTTGTGTGTATTGTTTTATACAAGCGAGAAAGCGTTTCATGTGTTTACGAGAAAGAGTGCCTTTCGCAGTTAAACTAATGGTTTGACCAATAAATTGTGCCAATTAAAAATAACTAACTACATAAAAATGCTACAGGACTTAAGCAAAACAATAAAACTAAAACAATAAACCCTTGGTTGAAAATGGGTCAACATTGTAATAATTGACAGTCATTTTTAATGAATTATAATGCAATTTTGTGTATGTTATAATTATTTTACTATAGTTTGTACTGTCTTAATGTAACGATGTGATCATTTTTATTGACTATGTACCATCTTTGCCCACCAAGGGACTGGTTTTGGAAATTAGCTCTGGCTAGAATTACGCGCACAGTACATCGGACAGCGCCAATAATTAAATAAAACTAATAGTATAGCCTATACTGCGTGACTATTCGAATATGACTCATTGCTATTTAACACTTTTAAAAAATTGTTACTTAAGGCTGCTGCATACACTTAAGTTGTGCAGTTGATACATATTTTCCAAATTGAAACATATTAACTTCATTTTGTATTTATTATATTGAATGAGAGAAAGCTCTCTGATTTTGGCATCCAAATAGCCTCACTAGATTACAGTTCTGCATTCTGCACATCAGACTAGAGCAGGGGTTCTCAATCCTGGTCCTGGGGGACCCCTGTGTATGCTGGCTTTCGTTGCAACCGCAGTTGCAATCCCATAATTTTAACAAGCTGTTAATTTTTCTTAATTAGGTGCTTGTCATGTTTGGAGGAATTATTCACCCTCTTAAGCCACATTATATCAGAAATAGCTATGGATGCCATGTAGAATAAACACCCCATGTTCACATTGTGCTATATTATTTAAAAAAGATAAGAAAATTATTTAACAGATCCATTTAAAGACTGATTTGAATCAATAGGCTCCTAATTGGTGAAAGTGTGGACACATGGCCACTAAAATTAACCATTTCGTAGATAATGAAGAATTCAAACACAAAGCAAATGATAACGAGCCAAACCTGCATTGTCTTAAGCTTAAAGAAAAAATTGAGTTAAACACATGTGTTCAACAACCTAATTAGGAGCCTATTGATTCACTTCACTCTTTCATTTGAGTGAAAATACATTATTTTGTAACCTTTTCTTATGTAATTGTTGCAATATAGCACAATAAGCACAATGTGAACATGGGGAGTTTGTTCTACATGGCATGCATAGCTATTTCTGACATAATGTGTCTTAAGTGGGCGAATAATTCCTCCAAACATGAAAAGCACCTAATTAAGAAAAATTAACAGCTTGTTAAAATTCTGGGATTGCAACTGCGGTTGCAACGAAAACCAGCATACACAGGGGTCCCCCAGGACCAGGATTGAGAACCCCTGGACTAGAGTGCCAGTTGCGCCATAGAACGGGTTGTGAGGTTAAAAGCAACCAATCAAAGCAATCAACCTACCTTTCCTCCAATCATTATGGTCCTTGGAACAAAGTGCTTATTGGGATCCTTTTTAATACCTGCATAGAAACCGTTGAACAGATCTATTAGTGTGATGCTGAAGAGATGAAATCTGCACACAAAAGGTAATTGTATTACTCAACGTATTACAGGATATTTAAAAAAATATATATTTTAATTTTGTATGGGCTGTTAGGTAAATGTTACGGTTCTAGAAGGTAACAGGTAAGCAAGGCGAGCAGATCGAATGATTTTTGGAGTTGATGGGTGAGCAGATGTTATGGTTTTAATAAAAGATGATGGGTGAGCAGCTCTTACGGTTGTAGAAGGTGACGATGTGCAGGCAGTTGAGCAGCTGCCTCTTGTACTCGTGGATCCTCTTGACCTGGATGTCGAAGATGGACTCTGGGTTGATCTTCACCTTGTACTCCTTCTCCAGGTACGCCGCAAACTTCTGCTTGTTCTCCTGAAACCGCAGCCGCTAATATTCAGCCCATGACAAACATCAACCAACAAACTGTGGGACAGAGGAGGCCTGACCAGAACGCTGAAGGTTTGACCCTCCTTCTCACCTGCTTGACTTTGGCCACGTCGCGAATGAAGGCTTCGTTATCTATGAAGTTCAGAAGCCCCTTTAGCTGAAAGAGGTCAGTCAGGAAGTCCTCCCCAATTTTCTACAAGGGAAAAACCACACTATTTAAGGGTGCCAGGGTCCTGTTACATGATGAAAATACATTCCTTATTCAAGAATGGGGTGCACTGCATGTACCTGTCCAAGCAGGTTACACAACACCTTAATTTATAATGAAAGTACATTTAATTATTTCAACTTAAGATGTCAAATGAGGGATACAAAAAATATATATATACAAGATTGAAATAATGAAATCTCAGGAAAATTGTGTAAGACAAAATGAAGGCCTCACAGAGACATTGACAGAAAATAAGCTATATAAGTCCCAAGTAATAATTATTTTCTATTATACTGCGGTATATGTTTTTTCATATTATCGTTAATGCGGATTGTTCCATCAAAAGGGTATAAGTGTTGCAGGGTTGTTGAGGTGTAGTCTCTAAGGACCAATGGGAAATGGTGGACGCATTGTTCTGTACCTCAGCGATGATGTCAGCCAGACCCGGGTTGCAGAGCAGCAGCCAGCGTCGAGGAGTGATACCGTTGGTCTTGTTCTGGAACTTTTCTGGTTCCATGTCACAGAAGTCCTTAAAGCTGCATACCGGCACTTTTTGTTAAAAGCAAGTAAACACACTCGAATATTATGTTCGCATTCACGTACAGGTATTCATTCTGTGAGAAGGGGGTGTGGTCGGGCCCGTCACTCACACAGTGGCCTTGACGATATCGGAATGGATTCGGGCCACCCCGTTGACGGCGTGCGAGCCCACCACGCACAGGTGGGCCATGTTGAGCCTTTTAGGGTCGCCTTCCTCGATCAGGGACATCCGTTGAAGCCGGCTGGTGTCCCCGGGGTAGAGGGCCGCGATTTTCTAGGCAAAGCAGTCACCTCGTCAAATCCTCTGCGATAATGAAAATAACCTGAATGATCTGTGCCGGTCGCCGTAGCCGTCCCTCGAGGAACGGGACGTACCTCCAGGTGTCGCCGGTTTATTTCGTAGATGATCTCCAGGTGCCGTGGCAGAAGTTTCTCGAACATGTAGACGGGCCAGCGCTCCAGGGCTTCGGGGAGGACGGTGTGGTTGGTGTAGGCGCACGTCTGCACTGTCACCTCCCAAGCCTTTTTGGAGAGAAAGGGTAGAGGTGTGGGACCACACCTTAGTGAGCTGGACAATAATCCATTTCCTAAATCCAACCTAGCATTGAAGCAGTGGGCAATATTATTATTCAGTTATTTTAGAGCATACAATACATACATCTCATTACCTGTAGTGTTTATTTTATACAGCTGTCTTTGCTCATCTTTTTCAAGGGTGTGAATAGTGTTGGAAGACACTGCATAACATATATGAAATGGAATCCCAATAAAAGGCTGCTGTATGACACAACACAAGCCAGGGAATGCAATGCATCTGACTGGACGTAACAAGCGTTTGTAAAGCTTCTTTTTGGTGACCTTTGACTGTTTGTGTCTTTGGTGCCTAGCACTTCCCCCGAGGGTCCACAGCCAAATATTTACCGACACTGTCCAGGCAACTTACTGATCAACAGTCAGCGGATCACATTTTCATTTACGACTAAAGCGTGACAGTTATGACCCGTTAGTCGCCAGAACGGCGTGTCCTGAACAATGAAGTCTAAAAGCAGCTTAGGCTTCCAGCTCAGTGGTGGGTCAGGTCTGGCTGTGCCAGGTGGTGTGGGGTGGTCTAACCACTGTGACGATGCGGGCGGGGGTGCCGTACTTTGTCCCAGTCCAGTTTCTCCACGTCCACCAGGATCCTCATGAGTTCTGGAATGGCTAAGGCAGGGTGGGTGTCATTGAGCTGAATAGCCACCTGAATCAATCAAGAAGGGGAAAAGGCGTTTTTCACCATTACAGGAGCCATCATGTGACAGAATGTGAACATACTACAGGTGCCCTGCCATGGCCAATATTGCTCACTACCCTGTTGCCATTGATTACTCTGATGGAGACAGAACATGTTTGAATTGGCAATACATTTGCTAGGTTCCAAGTGAGACCTAAGCTTTCAGGCTATATTTTACACTTTATAAAATATGAAAATGCAAGTTTACAATAAACGGCCAAAATAGTCATTTGTAATTTTTTTGCAACAGCCCTGAGCTTGTTGGTTATTGCTGCCCAATCTAGGCTGGAAGGGTATCTGGAATGAAGAATATGATGACTGAGAATGAATGAAAAGCAGGATGAAATGAAAGAGTGTGGGATCCTCACCTTCTCAGGGAAGGTTTCAAAGGAGGTCCTCACAGGGTCCCGGCAGCCGAATTTGGAGGACTTGAAGCGGCGGATGATGTCCTGAAGTGTGGCTGCGACCACAAAGTACTCTTGCTTGAGACGCAGCTCCTTCCCCTCAAAGAACTGAACACACACACACACACGTATAAATACAAACAGTTTTCTAGAAAAAAATATCTCTGAAAGTTACCCTGGGAAGAGCTTTTTGCTGGCCAAACCGAACATGACAGTAAATTAACAAAGCTTATAATCTGTAGCCAGGCTAACGTACACTGTTCTTTGAAAGTATGTGATGTCCAGTGCAGCCAGCCCAAATGTTCTTTCCCAAGCCTCTCTCACACCCTTATGTTGCATTCAGCAGGGGTACGTGCAGTGCTAACCACCTTTCCTGAAATCTACCATTTTTGCACAACGACATAACGTGCAGGATAGAGCAGTAGGCGGAGCTTTCCTTCAGTGACGCTGAGTACACCAACCAGCGAGCTACCTCACTGGCTAACAGACCAATTTGCTAACTGAAAACTCCGCCCACTGGCACCCTTCCCATTATCTGCCATTTTTACACAACACCTAAACCTACAGGGTCAAGCAGTGGGCGGAGCTTTCGAAAATTAGTTCCGAGAACTATACACAGTATGCTTCTGCTGGCGATGGAAACGCATCTCGGTTTCACGGTACGGCGATGGAAAAGGGCCATATTAACAAACAGCCAGCTTAGTCTGTTAGCCAGTGAGGTAGCTTGTTGGTCGTCTTGCACAGCTACATGTTTGCACTGCAGCTTTTGAGAAGTTACTGAATGCACGCTGTACCACTAGGTTCTTGCGTTTCCTGTAGATGCACTGTGGACGTCTCGCTGTGGTGGAGTTCCTGTGGTAGCGGGAGGCCGCTGTCCCACAATGCAGCCAGCTTTGCATCTTTGATGTCCTTATTAGGTAATGTCTGTGGAGACGATGACCCTCCCTGACCTTTTTGCGGCAGAGCGAGCTCAAACTGTCTCTCTTTCTCTCTGCGTGTGTGTCTGTGTGCTTCATCGTGTTCAAGATGTTATGAAATATGATATGCTTTTATCTCTTGGGAGCGGTATCTACAGATCAATCTAATGTTAAAGTTTGAGACGCTTGGTTGTTTAGACACCCTTTCAGTTTTGCAGCCAGGTCTTTACAGTGTGGTCTTTAATTTTGCGACACAGTGTGTTGTGTGTGTTTACTGTAACTTTGACTTTCTGTTGCTATAACATAACTAGGCAGGCAACTGAAACAGAACTTGTTTTTGCATAGTTCATTGGTTCTGCCTCACAAAGAGGAATCATGTGGTCAGGGGAAAATGGAAACTACTGACCATTTGGGACTTCTGGTGATTTCCTTTTAGATCTGGACCAGGGTTATATGGAAAGTTACCTTTTCTAATTCTGTAGACTGTAACTGCACATAGAAGGGAACTCAATCTTCAATGGTAGCATTGTAACTGCAGCAGTAATTGGATATGAGAAGTTGTTCAGTGACCCTGTTTTTGAGACAGGAACAGTTCCTGTTCTCGTTCAGCCGTAGGTTTCATCACTTACATTGTCGTTTGGGTACAGGACTCTGGATATGTTCTCCGCCAAGTTCCTGTCCAGCACTGCTTCAATATAATCCCCCACATTAACTGCCAAAAAGAGGAACACAATGCTCTCAATGGACAGGAGTATAGACACACACTTATCACACACAAACACACAAACGTGTGTATACATACACACACGAACAAGCACAAACACACACACCATCACACACACACAAGGAACACAATGCTCTCAAATGACAGGAGTATAGACGCACATTTAACACATAGACACGAACACAGGCATACACGCATGCGCACAAAATCTTGTACAATATTGTACCATAACATCTACATGCTGCTTAAAGTATTAAGGCGAGTGGACAAGACCTTCAGTCTTTAATGGGGTGAACAAAGTTGATAGCTCTCAAATAGAATCTGATTCATGTATGTTGTTGAAAGATAACTGGTGGAGCACTGGCATATTTATTTCACCACATCCTTATTTCCTCCACAGAGTTAATTTAGTAAACAACTGTAGCACATTAGTCTTGTTTTCACTGAATGTTCAGTGATCATCAATAGTCAGTTCATATAGTGACTAGATATATAGATATTAGAAGCCTTCATGATATCCCTTCATTGTCTGTGAGGTCACTAGTAAACGCAACCCCTACTGTAGACACCAGCATGAAAAATACTGTAACCAAAACCATTCAGCAAGGTAGACTACTGCTGTTCCCAGTAAATGTAAGTCATGCGAGAGTGATAATTTCATGAATCCCCTAATGGGTGGAGCTACTGGGAGCTGGTTCCAAAGGATTGGTTCAGATCAGAGAATCACTGATTGCATATAATGGCTCCGCCCCTGTTTGTTTTCACGAAGTCTCATGCTGCCATCGCTAGCAAATACCCTACCCACGCTCTAACCGGCACTGCTGTAAAACACAAACTCGTGTGCGGATGAGGTGGAGCCAACTGAATTAACAGCCAGGAGAGTTCAGAGCCTGCAAGGCATGACACGGCCGCCTGCTGTGCTACATCACTCGAGTCGGGAGCGTATCCGCGGGCAACGCTGTGGCACACTACCACCCTCTCCTCACACTCCGACGCTGCCGCATTGTACTGGCACAGGGCTCTGCTTGTTATTCTAGATAGCTCCATTCTGAGCTAACTGCTCAGCCCTAACAAATAAGCCAATCTGTCTTAGCCTGACTAGACCAGACTGCAGTGCACATTGGCGTAATATGCTTAGGGAGCCTCCCAGTCACAGCGCAAGAGGTAGGCGTTGGGGGAGGGGAGGGGCAGTGAGGAGATTTTAATTTAAAACGAGAGTCAAAAAACAATAAACTTCCCCCGTTTTTATTAGTCCCTTGAAGTAAACCAGTTTTAATATTATTCTGCAGTGCAGGTTGTGTTGATAAGAGCAGCGGGCATAACTGCAGAACTGCAGCTGTTCAAAATCAGGGAGGAAGGCAGTTGGTCCCGTTCTGTCAGTCATGAAATTAAAATACCCTTAAAGTAGCATTGATGTAGTGTAGTTATTATTGTCTCTATTTTTAACATTTGTGTGTTTAAACTGTTGGTTTTTATAATGTGTTGTGAACAACTAGTTGTAAAGGGACGTAAGCGCTAACGTTACGCGCACTCCTATGCCGCTCCCTCCTTCCTCCTTATTCATTCCCGCTATGAACAAGAGGGACAGAGAGAACAAACAACGGCAGCTATTTCTAACAGCTCATAACAACTACAAGGAAGTACATGACCTGATAAAATGTGTATCTTAACCAGCAACATTCTGCAACTAGCTCTGGTGCGATCATGTGAAAAGTTCACTGTCACTGCAAAGAAAACGGTGGAAAAATTTGACCAATTATTCACATTCTGGAGCCAAAAAACACAGAAATGAACTCCAAATGTAATTATAAGATCATTTATTAATGGGATGAAAATGCTGAAGGTATATCTATTATGTAAATATGTTGACAGCAGCATACACATGGCATATAATGGTACTCATTACAACGCTCTGTTATAATGTGTACTATATATATTGGTATTCATTCTTGTTATTGAATTCGGCAGTCACTCCAAAAGAAAAAAAAGTACGTAGCCATTATGCAGTGTTGGCTATAGGTAATGTACTTCATAATGTGGTTCTTCATTTTCGACAGATGGGAACCAATGCTTGAGGCAAGTTCCTCCTAAAAGCAAACCAACCAGGACCTTATATTCATCTACTGCTCTGAGTGAAGACTGTTTAACCCCTTTGCGCAGATGCAAATTTCACCTATTTAGGGGTGCTCTGTTTAAGGCTTTATAACTCCAGGTGTGAGCATCACATAAACTTGGTAAATGGCTTAAATGAAAGAAGACAGGTGTACCATTTACAATACAAACTTAGATTTGTTTATTTTCATAATTTAAGTCAAAATAAAGTGCCACAAATGCAAAGAAACTTAGGGGGAAAAAAATTTAAATAGTTTTTTTTTATTTTGCTGAGAGCTACATAAGTGAAATCGGTAATATATATACATTTCCTGGATCATAAACTCCATGTCCACAAGTTTTGCTAAATCTGAGGATGATATGCAGAACTACTAAAGGTCTATGATGCAAAATATAGCCGTGTATCCTGTTGTCCATTAGTGTCTCCAAATCTATCCAAATGGCTAAATTGTGCACTGCTGCAAATAAAAAAAATCTATGAAATATTTAACTACAAATCAACAGTTTGGGCTCATAAAACTCACTTGTGCATAATTTCCAAGTGAGAATTATATATTTTCAGCAGTATAGGGGGGTAGATATCTATGGGTCCAAAACCCCTATGCAAAACATGTCATAAAATATTATATTATATTATACATTATAACGCATACACATTTGCTCCCTCTGGTGGCTTAAGATAAAAAACATTGATATCACAGTGTTACATACACCTAAATATGTTGCCTAATCATTCACTCTTGTACGTCAATAAAACAGCACTTGTCCCTGTACTCTACAGTATGTATACTTTTGTCCTGGGATTGCATTTTTCTGTATTCTTTTAATCTTTTAAGTTTTCCTATTCATAATAACTCCAAGGAAATTTTTACCTTAATCTACCACATATCAGCGCAACAGTAAATTGGAATGAGCACTTGTCATGCCATAAGAGACTCGTATACATCATTGCCTATACTATGTATGATAACATGAACATAAAATAGTTTTCCACCATCTGTAAAATGCTGCCAAATATTCTATCTTCAATGAACATCGGTAGCCTAGTTCAAAAATACATTTAGCTAACGATTGCACTACAGTATGTGAAATGCACTCAAAATGCGAAAATAACAACAGGGCTATCAAACTTGGAAAGACAGTGCTCGAGTGGAAACACGAACGTACGTATGTAGCCAGCGAGACCAACGGTATTTTAGACGCAAAAATACTTACATATCGCAAAAGGGGAATTTCCCTGGATAATGCGTATTGTATATCGCTTGCGTAATACTAGACAGTTAAAACGAAAACTGCCGTTACGCTGGGCTGTAGTAAATTGCTCAAAGCACCCAAAAAGACTTGGCATATACCGTTGCGACGGTTATAATGTACTCTATTGGATAAAAAAGCCGACAATTAAACCAGAGTGAACTGTAATGCATGAGACAGTCTTACAGGGCATGGGGCTTATTACGCGGCGACGTTTCAGATAGTGTAATAGCGGTATAAAGTGTTGTATATTTCTCAAACCGATTGTACCAGACAATAAATGACAACTGAATTTTGAAAGGAACATCTCGATGTGTAAAACCAATGGTAGGATTGTATATTTATTTCATATTTAGTAGCATATATTGCTAGTAGAATACATGGTAGAATGAGATAGTACTTTCACAGTTTATTTTGCATTTGAGTGAGCAGGGCTTTTCACGGCTTTTCTGGCATACGATCAGGCTATTGTTGGATTTATCTCGTTGCTATGACGTTATTCTAATTTTATATGATGAATAAATATATGTATGAACTCAAACATAGACGCTATTGTCCACTATGTCACGCATAGGTAGGTATAGACTAGGTGGGGTTTGCTTGATAAATGGACTTGCTACAGGGAAATAGTGGCACTTAGAAACTACGTATTCGGCAGAAATCGTCACGAACCGTCTACCAATAAATTTAAAACACAGAGTTTGTGATTTCCAATCATAGTTCGGCTGCAGTAGCAACGAATGTCTGAGTTGAGCAAAAAGCTTCCGCCGGCGCCACCTTCTGCGCAAAGGTGTTAAGTACACCCATGAGGATATGCAAATACTGGAAGAGATGAAAGTAAACCTACGGGTGGGTAAATAAATTTTTTATTTTTATTTTTTTCCAATGCAGAATTGACCTTAGTGACCTCAGTCAGCAGGGGTTATAGTGCCTCCTCTGGTCACTCAGCCAGTTTGGTCGCCAGTGTAGCTCGGCTGCAAAACCCACACAGCGGCTCTCCCATACTTCAGGGGACACTAATGAGCGATCCAGCGATGGGACGGCTTTCAATTATGAGTGGGCTAAAAAGAACAAAAAACCCCAGGTGTATTCCCTGAAATACCTGTCACTTATCTTTAAATAGGTACACCTAATTAGAGCCTGAGCTTAAAATGAGTGTTTCTGGAATTTGCCAAGCATGAATCCAAGAGAAAGTGTTAAACTGGTTCTACGGAGCGCACATGGCCAGTCTGATTAATATGCATGTGGCTTATAAATAAATGCGCAAAGACATGTCCATGCTTTCTATGGCTTTATGCTCATGCTTGGTGGCTTTTACATGGCATTCCCACACAACTTAGGCCTTTGAAACACACGTGCGCACACACACACACTCACACAGTGTTGAGGAGCACACTCACAGTCTTGCAAGTTGAAGTCGTTGGGAGCCTTAGCTGACCACAGCCGCATGGTGTTCACTGTGTTGTTCTTGTACCCCGGGATGGGGGTGTCATAAGGCATTGCCAGGACCACCTGCAACAGACAGGCAGACAGTCAGACAGACAGACAGATGAAACCATGCCAAGAGCCTTAGCATATTAACATTCTCATTTTTACATTCTCACAACAACTTACAATGTTAGTTTTTATAAATACATATACAATGCAGGTCTGCACCTTAACCTCACTGTTCCTTTTCAAATCCAATGTGCTGGAGTACAGAGCCAAAACAACAAAAATTGTGTCACTGCCCAGATACCTATGGACTCCACTGTACATAATAACTGTGTTTATTTTTAACATTATTTCTGTGTGTGCGCTAATATTAGCTTCACATCAACAATGGGCGGCAGTGTAGTATAATGGTTAAGGAACTGGCCTTGTAACCGAAAGGTTGCAGGTTCGATTGAATCGATTCCCAGGTAGGAATCATTGTACCCTTGAGCTAGGTACTTAACCTGACTTGCGTCAGTATATATCCAGCTGTATAAATGGATAATATGTAAAAAAAAATAAAAAAAATTTAAATGCTGAAAAAAAAGTTGTGTAAGTCGCTCTGGATAAGAGCGTCTGCTAAATGCCTGTAATGTAATGTAACAACCTGCATGCAAATTCACCCTTAAATGACTACAGTACCCATATGGTACCTTGTATTAGGATAGCCTCACCTGAGTGTCCACCCACTTCACCCCCTCACTGCCATGCTCCACTCGCCCATAGAAATGAACAGGAAGCATATATTCAGGGCGGGCCTTCTCCCAGGGGTTGCCATAGCGCAGCCAATCATCGGCCTCCTCCACCTGAGTGGAAGAGGGTAGTATTTTAAACTCTAGTGTATAATCAAAATCTTGTTTTTAACGAACAGAGGCTTGTGTGTGTTTTTTTCAAAGCTTCAGCTCTACCGATTTTCATATGTGATAGATTTCTTCAACACAGAGATAAGGATCTGAGTTTCTGAGAACAAGCTGAAACATCCTGCCTTCCTCCACACAGTGTGCACACGTAAAATCTATAAGTCCATCATTACGGGGGGGGGGGGAAACAACACAGGCTGGTGTACTTTCCCAAAAAGGCAATGACCTTTCCAGGAGAAAACAAAGTGAAATTAATTTCAGATCTCTCTCCGAAGCTTGATCTACAGCAGGAGATGACTGTAAACCTGGCATGGAGGCAGACACATCCAATTAAAACACTCCCCATGCCCCCTCCCCAACAAAGACCACCATCACCCCTCCCTAACCCCCCACCCCTCCTCACCTGAGAGCCATTGGAGATCTTCTGGTTGAAGATGCCAAACTCGTACCTGATCCCATAACCGTACGCAGCCAGACCCAGGGAAGCCATGGAATCCAGGAAACAAGCTGGGGGGGGGGGGGGGGGTGGACAGACGAGCAGGGTTACAGCCGCTCCAGGTTTTGGACGCCCTGTCTGCAGTTTAGACGGCATGTTGGCGCTGTTGGACCCCGCGGCCGAGCACACACAGCCAGCCTGCGGGGGAGTGCAGCGCTTTTCATCTCAGAACCACCCAACCACAAGCGCTCCTTTGTGCTCTGGAGCGGAGCGGCTTCCTTTACCGGCCGCTCCTTTAGAGGAGCCAGCGTTGCTAGGTCACAGACGAGGGCAGCTGTCAGCGTTCCCTCCGCGGAGGGCAGATCCGATGGCATTAATGAGGAGAGAGTGCTTTCCAAGAGTCGATTTTATATTTTATGGAATGGGATTCAGCCCTTTGTTTCCCCCGCGAATGGGGCCTCGCGCCCAGGAATTCCTCGGCAATAGGACTCCACATTCGCAAATTTAGGCATCAACGATGACTGTCGTCACGACGGGTCCCTGAGACGCCGCCAACCCTGGAGACTGTCAGTGCCCTTGTTTAACGCACACTTAAAGACTTGCTATTAAAAAAAGCCTCTGACTAAGGCTTAGATTAATTTGCATTCTAATGTGACAGTCCAAAGGATGCAAGTGGTTGTTAATTTTCAGCAATATATTCCTACCAGACACCCTAATCCAGGGCAAGTCACTCTACAATGCTGAAATATGATATCTTAACTGTGCATTAACAATAATAAGCCCCTTGGTAGGCTCTAGAATGGGCTAAAGCAGTGCTAATGTATCATTTCCTGGTACTGCTGGTACACTGAAGTGACCTTCAGTATCATATTCAATGTTGACAGTGTCTGAGGTCTCAGAGAGTGGTACTTAATTGGCTGTAGCATCTCCCAGAGTAGGAAATTATTGATCGGCCCGCCTACTTTCTGTAGTAAACAACACCAGTGGAAAAAGTTGGACAATTACAAACAAGCCCAGCCTCTGAAGCACTTTGCTACAAGCAGTAAGAACCCTGTGTGTGTGCGCGTGGGTGGGTGCGTGCGTGAGTGAATGCATGTGCGATATAATGGTATGGGAATGGGATGCAGCATATACTTTATATACAGAATTATATACAACCCCTCACCTGCGAGGCGTCCTAGTCCCCCGTTGCCCAATCCAGCGTCCTCCTCAATCTCCTCCAGCTCCTCCAAGTCCAGCCCCAGCTGGGTGCGATACACACAAGACATATAGTGCCCTCCTTTTTATAACCCATGATGGGAGAGTGAGGTTTCATAAGCCCCGTAAGGAGTGGAGATACAGTGAGCAACTAATCACTTACTGGTTTGAATGAATGAAAAGGCTTCTCATCCACAGTGATTTTTCAGAAACAATGCATGTAAGGAGTTTGTACTGGAAACTGACAGTAAGAAGAATGAGTAAAATCACAACACACATACTGCTATATAACAATACATGAGTAAATTGGTGGCCGCTGTTAACTGTTGTCTTTACCCACAGTGCCCTGAAAAACAAACCTGTCCGAAAACAAGCTTCTCCTTGTAAATGCACACAAAGGCCTCTACTGAATCATAAATCTGGCTTTAAAATGGCAGTTTTATTCAGTTTTTTTTTGTTGTTTCGTTTTGGGCTCCAGTGTCTGCAGAAGTGGCTTGAGCACGTCCAGTTTTATGGTAGCTGGAACAGCACTGCGGCTGCTGTTACGTGGAGCCAACACCCCCCCCCCCCCCGGAGTCATTTGAATGAAAGGCTAAGAGGTCCTCACTATGTAAGACTGCAGTCAGCGCTGCTTAAACGAGGCAAGTAGCTCTTATGGGCGATATAGTCTGCCCCAGTAGACTTGGTGGCTTGACGGTGGTGATACTGAAAGCCTACAGTTATATCATAAATATGGCTACTGTACTGTGATTATTTATTTTATTCATCCAGTAGTTATATCATAAATATGGCTACTGTACTGTGAGCCCATGGTAATTTATTTATTTTATTCATCCAGTAGTTATATCATAAATATGGCTACTGTACTGTGAGCCCATAGTAATTTATTTATTTTATTCATCCAGTAGTTATATCATAAATATGGCTACTGTACTGTGAGCCCATAGTAATTTATTAATTTTTATTCATCAGTAGTTATATCATAAATATGGCTACTGTACTGTGAGCCCATGGTAATTTTCTTATTTTTATTCATCAGTAGTTATATCATAAATATGGCTACTGTACTGTGAGCCCATGGTAATTAATTAATTTTTATTCATCAGTAGTTATATCATAAATGTGGCTACTGTACTGTGAGCCCATAGTAATTTATTTATTTTTATTCATCAGTAGTTATATCATAAATATGGCTACTGTACTGTGAGCCCATGGTAATTTATTTAAAAAAATTCATCAGTAGTTATATCATAAATATGGCTACTGTACTGTGAGCCCATGGTCATTTTATTTTTATTCATCCAGTAGTTATATCATAAATATGGCTACTGTACTGTGAGCCCATAGTAATTTATTTATTTTTTTCATCAGTAGTTATATCATAAATATGGCTACTGTACTGTGAGCCCATAGTAATTTATTTATTTCTATTCATCAGTAGTTATATCATAAATATGGTAAAAGAGTGACTTCAAAGTAAATTAAATAAAGGCTAGGTTTTCACACATGAATACAGGTACAGTGCTGTGAATTATGCCTTTGAAAAGGTACTGTGTAGTATAGTCTACCCAGGACGGGCCTGTTCTCCATTAATTTACATAGAACAAAACACTGTCACACAGTTTATGTGTTGGAATACACAGGGCTTTTAGTTCCTTGTTTAGCAAATACCGTGTCGAGTGAAAGTATTACTGAGATGCCACTGCAAATGAGCCTATGAAATGGCCACTTCCTTTCAGGGCCTCAAACTTCCTAAGAGTACAAAACCGTTTCTTCCCTCAGATGTGGTGCTGTCACCTTTTTTATTCTGTTGGATGTACAGTACTATGCAAAACTAATTTTGTAAAGTGAATATACTTCTACAATAATGAAATAAAAAGTTTCTAAATATCAAACAATTCACTACAAAGAGCAGTAAACGGTAAAAAAAACCTAAATCGAATCAATATTTGGTGTGACCATCCTTTGTCTTTAAAACGGCATCAATTATCTTAGGTACACTCTCGTGCAGTTTTAAAAGATAAGTTTTAAAAGAAAAGTTCTTCTGCAGACTTTTTTCTGTCTGTTCAGGTAATCCCAGACAGCCTCGATAATGTTGAGATCTGGGCTCTGCGGAGGCCATACCATCTGTTGCAGAACTCCTTGTTCTTCTTTTCGCTGAAGATGGTTCAATCGTTTTTTGGAAAATGAATGTTTGGAAATCTAAAATTTGCTCTTTTCTACTGACACACTAATGCAGAAGACAAAAAAAATGTACACTTAAGAAAAAACGTATGTAAAAAATGTAGGGTGGCTAAGACTTTTGTACAGTACTGTATATCAAACTAAGGAAAGGCTACATGAATGGCTCGTTTCCTGTGAGGAGGGTAGGCTAATCTGTAGTGTCACTTTTGCAGGACAGTATGTTAAGAGATGCTGTGGATGTGAGTGTGCTGGCTGCCAAGGGGCCAGTGGAACGGGTGACTGCAGGGGAACGGCATGCCGTTCTTCAGTGTTGATAAGAGCTCTCCACAAACAATGCACAGAAAGGAGGCTTTAGCCGCCTGTGCCTGTGTGTGGGCAGGCAACAAGTGGGCAATGAAATGAACTGAAATGGCACAAAGGGTGATTAAATAAGGACAGGAACCCAGGGAACGTGTTTGGTTGGACACATGAGATTTTTTCCTGCGATTCAAATACTTGTTACACTTACAAAAAAATAATTTCAGCCGGTGGTTAGAAAAACATATATATATAGCCGTAGATAGGATGTGTCCTGTGCCTTTGGATGTCACACAAAGAGGACGTGGTATTAAGAATGAATGTATGAAGCTAATGGTAAAAGGACACCCAGCTTCCTCTTGGAGGAGGTAGTGCTTCACAGAGATTCAGGCAAACTGGATTCAGGCAAACAGGAGTGAAAGCACATTAACCCAGTGAATCCCAGGGTGTGTTTTGACAGATTCTTGCCCCTTTTATTTTTGTACCTATTAAACCTCATCTGTACAATCACATCATTGTTTTCAACAGGCCCGGGGCTACACAATGAAGCATTAGAAAGGTCAAACAATTCTGCTTAAAATCCCACCGAGTCACTGGTAATGGGATTCTAGGCATTACGCAACGATCCCAAACAATTAATCAGTCTAATCTACTGTAGCTTTTGGAAATTTGAAGAAAACATTTAAAAAGCTTTACCTCACTGGGTAACGTGCTAACAATACTTTATCATTACTCGTTACCTCACAAAGGTAATTCCTCAAATTTATATCCGTCACAAATTCTTAGTTGAAGACAAGAAAGAATTTAAATTCCAACTTTTTTACAGATGGCAGTGTGTTGCTACTTTTGCCACATATAGTCTAATTCCAATAAGATACAATTGGAACACAAGGATCTCCTTACAAACTCCTTGACAATGCCAACGATGACATCCTCATTTTATCATCGTCCACAGTCTCTAAGGCCGCATTTACACTGCAGGTCTTGATGCCCAGTTCCGATTTTTAGCCTATATCCGATTTTTTTGACCGCCTGTTTACATCTACTTTTGAAAGTGACCCATATCCGATACCTGTGTTTAGACTTGCTTAACACTTGAAACAACCCGCATGCGTACAAGAGGGTTTGGTTACCGAAACGAAAAAAAACGATTCCATGTGCTTTTTTCCTGTTTACACGTTCATAATACATATCCGATCTGTGCCACATGTGAGCAAAAAATCGGAATTGGGTCACTTTTACCTAAGGCTGCCTTTACACTACCTGGTAAAAGTGACCCAATTCCGATTTTTTTGCTCACATGTGGCACAGATCGGATATGTATTATGAACGTGTAAACAGGAAAAAAGCACATGGAATCGGATATTCTCAGATCCGTTTCAGGCCTCAATCATATGTGGAAATAAATCTGATATTAATCGGATATCTGCCAATGCGACTGCCATCTAAACGGACAGATCGGATATTCCCTGTCATTGTGATTCGCACGTCATTGAAAATGCGACGATCTTGTACTTTTTTGCATTTTAATGACGTACATGTCGAATGTTTCTCTCTGCATTCGAAAGTTGTTGACCCATTGTTCCTGGTCAAAGGTTCCAACAACACGATCCCACCAATCTTGAGTCCTTTCCCGCATCCACACATCCCTCTGAACCGATGTAGCAGCGATCATTGCCGCATACGCCCAGGCTGCAATAAGGGCTCTCCTCTTTCTTCTCCGCCTTAAAATCTGACCAATATTTTGCGGACCTCTAAAGATGCTTCGGAAAGCAATTGCTTGAATTATTATTTCGGTCTCGTTTGCGTCCATTGCGAGAAAGTGCCGGCTGGTTGTTTACTTTCGTTTTTTCGTTTCGGTAACCAAACCCTCTTGTACGCATGCGGGTTGTTTCAAGTGTTAAGCAAGTCTAAACACAGGTATCGGATATGGGTCACTTTCAAAAGTAGATGTAAACAGGCGGTCAAAAAAAATCGGATATAGGCTAAAAATCGGAACTGGGCATCAAGACCCGCAGTGTAAATGCGGCCTATGAATAGCTCTAAGGACAGCAGTAATGAGCTGGTGAAGCAGACAGGTGTGTGTACCTGGTAGATGGCTTCATCGCAGGCATTCTGCAGGCCCAGGTTGATCATGGTGTTCTGCAGGGTCCGGCCCATGTAAAACTCCAGAGACAAGTAATGAATCCTCTAGAAACACAGAGATAACAGACTAGTAAGGACTCGTCTGTCGTCTAAAGCTCTATACCAGTATGTTACAGAGAAATATTAAAGCATCAGAGTAACTGTTTGTTTCATCTTTAAACTACTCAAAACAGGCTCGGTAAAATAAAATTAAAATGCAACACACATAGAACACACATGTTCACATGGAGTAAAATATGAAAAGAACTGAAAATTCTTATACAATGAAGGCATAACTCGGACGGTGAGTCACCCTTGCATGACTCTGCGTGTCCTAGTTTGAAAAGTGTCCTTTTTTGTCCCACTTGAAAATAAAAAAGTACATTGAAAAATAAATAAAACACGGGCCCTGCAGTGAAGAATGTTTTCCCCCCAGCATGACTGCAGGCTTCCAATGCATTTACATTCTGCAGATGCTCTTAGCCAGTGCGACAGTTAACATTTATTTCATATCCCAGACCCATATATAAGCTGGCTATTAAAAAATTCAGATACCTTCAAGAAGTACCTTGATTTAGTCTAAACCAGCAGTGTCCCACCTTTTGATTTGAACATGCAACCTCTAAGTTACAAGCCAAGTTCACTAACCATTGTACTACACGGCACGGTAATGAACAAATGAGTACATTTTCTAGCTATAGATTCAGGGATTAAACAGGAATTTCACTAGTTTCTTGGCAAGAATGGTGTCAACACGCCGGTATGGCCCAGACTACTGGTGTGATTTGGTTGAGACTTTTCGCGGATATACACAGCTGAGCTGGCGTACTTCAGTAGAAAGTAGTTTTGCGAAAAACCCCGTCCACAACGAGGTCTACGGATGTTTGTGAGTAACTGTGCCATCATATTTGTAAAGAGATGTTGCTGTTAATTTTTTTGGACCTGTTGAGGTGCATGTGTATCAGGGTGATAACAAGGTGAAACTACCTGGATGGATAGATAGCACTCCAGGCATGTAGAAACATAGTTTAATTACATTTTTGGGTGAACTGCCCCTTTAAGCATTCAGTCCAGGGTGCAAAATTAACACTAGCCATCAGCCAAATACTCTGATAAGATTTTTACTCTAGCAGCCACTTTGACTGATAACCAACCAGGTTGTGTTATATTGAAAAAAAGGTAATGTGGCTGGTAAAATGTTGAAAATGGCTGGTGATTTTTAGAATCCACAAACCACTCTGGCCAGTGGGTGAAAAAGGTAATATCATACCCTGATTCAGACTGTGCCATAGCTAATTTCCTTCCATGGGTTGAAGCACTTGGACCATGATACACAACTAAATTTAATTTGCTGTTGCAGGTCAAGGCAGGTCTTTCACAGTGGGTCTCTAAGTAGGTGCAAGTAATGGGCCTACAGCTTCACTCTGTCACTGCGACCTCTGTTGCCCTGTCACTCTGGAATGCAGCTCCCATTCTTCTCCCTAAGGACCTAACAGCCTGTTTGGCCACAGATACGCCAAGGAAAGGAAACAGGAAGTAGGGATCGGCCTATCCGTGCTCTTTCCCATGATTGCCTTATTTTGCGCCAGTATGACGTGAAAGTATTAGCCTGACACTTGAGTATCCTTCCTAAAGACTTATCAAATTCACTTGCCTTTGAAAGCAGGTAATAAGAAGCCATGCAATTACAAAAGACTTCCAGGCAAAGATGCTTGTATGCAAAACACATTCTGGCCGGCTGCAGGCAGAGCATTAAACAAGAAATGTTGACATTTGCCATGAAGTTAATACATTAATCTTCAATCGTAGCTACCTCATAGTCGATAACTGGATAATATGCAGGTCAGTGGTAGAAAATATCCAGGGGCCTTTGGGGACTTGTACTGTATTAATTCTGTCATTTTCTTGATCAGAGAATGAAAACGTATGATGTGCAGCAGGCCTGCCTGTTAATGCAGGTTTGAAAGACTCCCTAGCTGACATGCGCACAGTTCGTTAAAGGGTTTCTGGTGATGAGTTCTCTGCGTGGTCTTGCAACCTTCCAAAGTGTTTTCCCCAAAACAGCATAGAATCCACATTTGTTACCCTGCAACATTTTTGGAACATTCCCACCAGCCATCCCATAGGAATCCTATTCTGAACTGGAAAGAAGAACATGGAAAGATTCCAATTGTTTGTGACACTGTGGTGGACAAGCATGTAGGCTATTTCACTATGCAAATGTACTCATGCATATGCAAATATATGTGCATTATTTTTTCTATAGATTTCAAAAAGGTACTTCCACTTAGACCTTCAAAGAAGAAATCAGGAGACCAAGAAAAATATTTTTCCATCGCAGTGTACTTTTTTGATGGTTTGAATGCATTCTGAAACATATTTGGTTATTTTTGGCTCATGCACCGACCAGCTGTTTCTGATTCGCTGCCTAGGTACTCTCATCTTGCTGCTTCACATTATTTTTCCAACCAATTCTCCCAGCTTCTCTCAAAATATTTTTCTGAAAAATCCACTTTCTGAACGTTTTTTTTTTTGTTTCCCATAAGAATTATTTAACAAAGTGCAAGTAAAGATGAAAATATAAACAAGTGTAAAAAGTTATTGTATCCAAACTGTGTGCTGTGATTTCACAAAATGTTCTGCAAAACATAATATAAATTTATGTACATTAATCCTTACTTAGTAATCCTTGCAGAAACAATAATCAATTGCATTATACATAATTAATCTTAATTAATTTGTAAACCAATTATGAACCAAAGAAAGTAAAGAATAAGTATCCTCTACTGATACTTGAAACAACTGACCTGAGCAACTTGATTAATATTGATATTACCCGCACAATATTTCTCATGAGCCATAACTCTGTGGTTAATGATTTGTAACACCAGCACAATGGTTAATAAAGGAGTGCCATTGGCCAGAAAACAACTGCAACTCCAAGAGCAGGAATCTCAATCTAAGATCATGACAAACCTTGGACCAATCCCACGATACTGTATTTATTATTATCATTTATTATTATTAAGAATAATAATCAACCTAATCAATTACACACAAAACTTTATGAAAATTAGTAGTTAGAAAAACTGAGACATGCCATATCCCCCAAAAAATAAATAGTCTGACAATAAACATAATTAAATTGTATGGACAAAAGTTATTGGCTCACGTCCGCTAATGATACCATGGAACCAAGGATGACATGCATGAACAATCATTTCCATGTAGGCATTCAGCAGATGATCTTATCCAGAGGAACTTATAGAGGTTGTTTTGTTTTACAACCCATCCCACTTGATATTTAATCTTCTAAAGTTTAGTTTTCAACATTTTCATCACAGCCTAGGTACCAAATCAAACCAGTTAGCTGAACTGTTGAAGCAGCTCAGGTTAGCATGATAAGCTAAAGAAATGTAGTGTACTTTTGTACCCGTCCAGCCTAAAGCTATGGCAAACAAATGTAATCTAAATAACAGCCTTACAGGCTGGAAATGCAAGCCAGAGATGTTTCTCGGTTCATAAACAAGGGCTTGTGCATTGTGGAGTCACTGCAGTAACGTAAGGCTGCCGCTTCTGCAGTGCCACTCTCCGTTCTATGTGCTGGCTCATCCTCAACCTGCTCTCTTAAATGTGTATAAAGTATTTATGGACCATTACTCTTTTTTCAATAAACAGTATTTGCAGTATTCAGTTGTTTGCAGTTCAAATAATAGATTCATATCTATTATCATAGATCTATGATTGTTCTCTCTAAAAAAAAAAAAAATCATATATCCATATCTATTATCATAGATTTATTATTGTTCTCACTAAAAGCTTCATTTGGAGCCCTTTCTCAGCAAACTATCCGTATTAGTGAAATTTAAGATTTTGTTCATTTATTTCATCTTCTATTTTGTCTTTTGTGCCTCTCAACAACAACAAAAAAAACACCTACTGTACATGGAAGCCCTTGTTAAAGATGTTTTGCATAGTGATAAAGTAATTTCCACATTAGAAGCTTAAACAATCACATTAGGACGTTCTGCTTTTAAACAAATCAACACTTCACTTTCCAGCCCTTCCTGCTAGTACTTTCAAACCACTGTCAGGTTGCATTCAAGTGAACTCAACAACGAGGAAATTACCCTGTCTGGCTTGGCTGCTTGGAAGATCCATCTACATTTAAAATATCATTGGTGAACTTGGACACAAACGTTTAAAATAAAGATTAGCATGACTGCACGCTTGAATGAATATGAGGAAAATACTGAGGCAGCACCCTGGTCCTTTGGATGTCTTGATATCAAGCAAATTAAGTTCCTGAAAATTTGATTCTAAAGGGATGCCACTTTCTGACGTTTTCTGACCTAAGTCTTATTCACTGGTAACTTATGTCAGGTCTTAAGTGGCGATCTGGTTTCAGACAACATTAGCTTGGATTAGGCAGGTGATTTTTATTGGTGCAAGTCTTTATAACACGTTTTTACAGTCAAATCGGAATAAGATTATGTATATAAAATTATGCCAGTGATCTCATTACGTTATTACAAATTTAGTTATTATTATAGGCCTACTGTCTAAATGGCAAACTGAATCAGGCCAGAATTTATCTAAGAAGGTGATCCCATAGCCTAATAATGGTGTATATGTCCCGGTTCGTTTGGTGTTACTGTCATGCAGGGTCTGAATTGTCATGAATTGGCCTAGAATCGTATAGTAGTTTGGGTGTGGCAACACGTTATTTACTGATTTTTAGACCGTGTTCTTGGAAACTGTCGGCAGTTATTTTTTAATACAGGTGTAATTCCAATTGGTCGGTTATATGTCAAACTACACAGTAATTTCACTGCAGCAGTGATGCACAGAGAACTGCTTGCGCGATCTGGCTTTAGTTATTTAACGTAGGCTAGCCTACATGTTTGCATACGGTCATCGCAGTCGATAGTCAACCTGTAGCTGGCTAGTAGAGGTTCACTCTTTGTTTAATCTACATTCTGCCATAAGCATGACATGCAAAAAGTTTTTAGAAATAAGCGAAAGTTATTTACGAATGCAGAACTTCACTTCCTGTCTTTTGCAAAAATGTCATTTTACCTTTGGGTCTTTTTCATAATAATATTGTTGAGTGCGAATCCAGCGTCCGACGAGATGATCTCTCACTGTGTGCGCCAAGGCGAAGAAGTAATCCCTTGGGGTCGCAACGTTGCGATCTTTGACAAGAGTGAAGTGAAGATGCCTATTGAAGCTCTTCTTAATTTCCGCAACATCCCCCAACCCGGCAATCCCTCTAACACTTATCTGTTTTCTCTTCTCCTGATCGGTCTGTGGCGTAGCCATGGCTTCGAATAACAGCGATTTTCAAACTCCGTGCAAGTATTTTTACTTTATTAATTTTGTAAGACCGGGACCGGGGGGTGAAGAGGCAGCGGATGCTCGGCTGTAGCAAAGGGACTTTGCTCAAGCCTGTTGCCCACAAACACCCCTCCTACTGTCCTGCTCGTATGCAGAGAGGGACTGGGAGGGCGGTCCGGTTTGTTCCTCATTGGTCGAGAGTGTAGCTCTCGAGACCCACAGAATGCGCCATGACGTAGCAGTGGAGCTTCGTTCCCCACTGCAGTGCTTTTAAAGCTGCAGTGCGCGCATCAGGCATTGAGCTCTCATTACATATTTTGCGTGTAATAATCACCCGGGTGCAATTCACGTCGCTGCAATAAAATAAAAAAAAGTATGTTTCCCAGCCTACTGTGGCCTTCAGCCCACTGTGCATCACATAATTAGTCATAGTGTCGCTGAAGGAGGGAGGGTTGCGGTCGGCCTGATTGTATCCCCTAACCCATTGTTGCACCTCCAGTCTGCCTGTGCTAGATTGAGAAATAATAGGGTAGTGATCCTGTGCAATGACTACAGAAAACACAGGTTTTTGGGGGGCACACATGCTTGCCTGTGCTCTTGCGTATTAACACAGTGTGATGTGTTTGGGGTCTAACAGGTCCCACACATGAACACACACTCAATTCTGTGTATGTCTCACATGTATCACTTTCCTTCCAAAAAGGATGCAGATGGTGACCTCACCCTGAAGAACATAACAACATAACATAACTTAATGACAAGAACAGGCCATTCAGCCTAACAATGCTTGCCATTTTCCTACCACTAAAGGGCAACTAGTGCTCACCGGTTACCTACAAATTAGACAGTATCTAGCAACGTAACAAACCTGGTCTTGAGAACCTCCAGAGTTTCTGCCTCTACAACATGTCCTGGCAAGCTATTCCACACAGTGAAAACTCTCTGTGTGATGAAATACTTCCTGATGTCTGTGTGGAATGTGCCTTTTGCTAATTTCCCAAAGAAGTGTGGGTTTGGAGGAAATAAGTACCTGGATCATGTCCAGTGATATGCTGGTACAAACAGTCATTTCCTTGCTTGTACAGGTTTCTTGAGGGATTGGGTATTTTGTGTTCTGGAATCTGAATAGAGTACTCAAGTGACTACATCACACTGGTTTCGGAAGTAAATTCCCCATTCATTTAGAGCATAGACTTTAACTAAAGCTTACTTTTAAACCATTTCTACTGATTATATCTTAATGTCAATTTCCCGGATTGTTTAATATAACGCCCGTTCGCAAACTATGTCGTTTTTCTGGACCAGCTTCGAGTATATTTTACGTTTCAGTATTTTCTTGTGATTCTATCAGCGCTGGAACTGTTTAAAAACTCGATGTCCCATAATTCCCTACGAACGTGCAGCTTTGTCTCCAGACGTTGTCATATAACGTTAGCCAGCAGTAGCACACAGCTCCGTTTTTAAACACTTTTTTTCTAACGTTAGCTAGCTAGCTTGAAGGACTAAGGGCCCTATCTTACACCTGGCGCAAAGCGGCGCTAACCCAAACGCAAGTGTCTTCGCTATCTTACACCCGGCGCATGGTTCATTATAACGCCTTACGTTCACGCCGTTTAAATACCATGTATTCTTGCGCCCATTACAAGTGAACTGGGCGTGTTGGTCTTAAGATGAGGAGTGGCCAGGATTCTTTTTGGCGTATTGCTATCTTGAGCCAGCAGAAAGCGCTTGCGCTAGAACCATCACAAACCTGGTCTAAAGTCATGTCGCAGTTGTTTACATGTTATTTTAACGGCGCATATAAGTGCGTCTACATCGGCGTGTGCACAACGTGCGTACACCCTCCAGTCTGTTACACACAGGGGCGCGCACAAGCATGACTAAAATGTCAAGATTACAATGTGAAATATCATTATTGTGTAGGCTATATCAAAACATGCATAACAATAAAAGGGTCCATAGGTCAAAGACCACATACCAGTCACTCAGCTCACTCCATCAACATCCAGGCGATGTGCGATGGTACGGGACAATGGCTATCCATCAAAAAAGAGCTGATAACACCTATATCAAGCCTAATGCGCAAATTGTCATTTACACCTAATGCGTGAATTGTCGTTCAATAGAAAACTCGCGCACTGCAATAGACGGACATTTGAGTTCTGAAAATGCGCTTCAGATGTCATTACAATACAGCTCTGTTTATCTAGGAATACAGCCTGTAAGTAAATAGAATGGTTGTGACAGAAAAAAGTTCAAAACCTTGTCCAGTGAATATTGCATTTATTGTTTTTCAAATAGCCTAGGCTACAGCGGATTCGCGGTGCATAAGGTTTTTTCGACAGCCTATGGTTAAAAAACGGAGATAAATGTCACCATGTTAACTGAATTGTAACCTTAGCTATTGTTCGTCCTTCATATTTTTAAAATTACAGTGACAAGGTTTCCATACTCTCAGCTTATTAAAACCCCGCTGATTTCACCTGTTATTTCATAACGGAACAAAAGATTTTAAAGAGAACTAAGCGTCTAATTAGAAACGAAAACAAATTTGCAGCACGTTACACAATTAATTTACAGTTAATTTTAATGCCATTATCTGCATGTGCGCTTTACAGGAGCAGGTCTGTTTCCCCTGCTGTAAATCGCACTTTTCACGGTCTTCCTGGGAAAGTGGATCGTTTTAAAGCATTACGCTACCAGTAAAACAGGTTGGTCACATTTCCATAAGCAGGACATTATAAAACAAGGGGAAAATATGCTGAACCTATGGGTTGCCAACCTGACAGATTTATTGTATTTAGTGTCATCATTAAGGCAAAATAATGTTATTTATGTTATTAATCAAAATTAGAATGCAGGTAGCCTAATGAACTTCAGATGAAGCTTGAACATGAGTTCATTGCATAAACAAACGAAATTCGTTAAACAAGCAGGCTAATGTGGTGTTTTCTAAGGTGAGACGGAAGCCATTGGTCGCTTATTCTCAGCTGTTGCAGGTGCTTTTAACGAAATTTAACCGCATATATTTTGTAAACAGCACTGTCAGGAATTACCGGGAACTCATAATGGTTAGCCCGAATGATATTGATCATAGGCTACTATTGATCCATATAGCCTATTCCTTCATCGCACTAAACACGCACGAGCATGTTTGTTTTTTCATCATAAGCAATCTGCCAAGGTGGAAAAGCAGGCTTTTAAAGGGAATGGGATATGACATTTTGATTGGTTTATTGCATGTCACGCCCAAGACACACCTATAATTAATGAAGAGACTAGGTTCAGCCCATTTGGACGTTGCACCGTGCTTAGCACCCAAAAAACACGCCGTTAAAATAGCAAAAGTGGACTTGGACACGCCCTAAATGGACTTTACGCCATGCACTTAGACCAAGCGCCAAGATCGCCAAGATAGAGCCCTAAAAGCTAGAATTGCTTTATGTAGTTAACCGTAGCGCAGTTTCTGACCTTGTCGGGCGGGCTTCTCTACTTAGCAAGCTAATGTTAGCTCATCTTCAGCTGCAGTACTCCCATCTGCCCAAGAATGTCCAGACAGACGAGATGATGATATCTTATTGGTCAAGAACCACCCGTGCGTTGCAGTACTGGATATGCAGTCCGTTAAAATGGACTACAAGTCAAACTACAATGATTAATTACTTAAAAAAATAAAAATTGGAACATGCGATATATGGTCTACATCCTTGTACCACACAGGCTAATCCAGGAACGTTTCGGCTCATTCTATAAATCAGATTTCAATAGTCGATAGTCTCCGAAGCCCATTCTATTCTTCCATAGGGAATTTACTTCCGAAACCAGACTCCGCCCACGACTGACGTACTCACTTGAGTACTCTATACAGTAACAGAGGGATGAATCCTCATCCACCTGGCAACAGTGCTATGCCATTTTAATAAACCTTTTTGTGGACACTGGAGATTCTCTTTTGAGATCAGACAGCTTAGTACAAACTGTAAGCCGGGTTTACTGTCAGGAGCTTAGTGCTTGTTAATAACCTCCCTGAAATAGCCTACGCTGAGAATCTTTTTGCCTTAGCTTAACTGAAAGAAGAAAAAAAGCAAAAGAAAAAAACATTGAGCTCTTTTGTTAACATAGTTATTGTTTAGACCTCTGCATATTTTAAAAGCACACTGGGTTTGTTGCCGCATGTGAAACACAGTCCACTTGTGAGTTTCCGTATTAATGCATGCACGTTGATCCTACTTGCCACACGTCTTAAAGCCATAGTTCATAACCACTCGAAACCAACAAGAATATAGCACTACCCGATCTGGTGCAGAGTCCTAGCTGCCATCATCAAGTGGGCCTATTTGAGATGTCAATATAAAACCTGTAGAAAAAAAGAAAGTAAATGGGTATGCCTGCAGCTCCTGTTGAATTTACACAAAATTACAAGTGGAATATTACCCCACAGGTTTTGGATTTAGTCGCCGTTCTGGGCTGTCTGTTGACGATTCTGTCCTATTTGAATCATCACACTGAGGATGTAAATCGGAGAAAGGGAACAGATGCCCAGGTGCAGAAACCTATTACAACACGCTTCAGAATTTCAGAATGGGTCATTCCGTGTACAAACTTTGTACTGTCACAGTGCATCATGATGAATTTATGCGCTGGTATTATACTTTGTGATTTTTAAAAGGTGTCCAAACTGTCCACAAGGTGTCCTCTGTGAAGTGCCAATTCACTCACTTGCAGAGTGAACCCAAGCTGAACACCGCTGAAAGGATTACACTTTCAATCCTCTTTGGTAGTCTTGATATGAGCCTGTCAAAGATGTCAGCCGCTTGAAAGTAACACCAGACTTTGCCGGTGGGAAATTACCTGTTGCCACCCAGTCAGAGACTGTAGTAAGAGACTACAACACCCATTAATTTCCCTGCAGCTTTCAACTATGCTTGGTCCCAGTCAGGGTGTAAAATTAACACCCGCCACCAGCCAAATGCTGGTAAAATCTTGATTGTGGCTGGTAAGAGTTTTATTCTAGCAGGCCACTTTGGCTGGTAACCAACCAGGTTGTGTTATATTGTAAAAGGAAATGTGGCTGGAAAGACCATGAAAGACAAACTCCAGAGAAGCGGCATCAAAAACATCAGGAATCTGCCATGGTTCTACATGTAGAATCCTGATGACTCATCGGTATTTCCTCAGCCAATCAGTCATGCCGAGTGCACAAATGGGAGGGAACATATGTTGTGTACAGTATATCACGGGAGGGGTAGGCACTCAAACTTTGGCTGTGTGTGTGTGTGTGTGTGTGTGTGTCAAGCTATTCATTTCAATTTTATCATTGCTCAGTCAAGTCATTAATTTGAATTGTATCATTTAATGTACAGTATTATAAGGAGGAAGAATCAGGACAGTAAGAGAATGGACATAGGGAAACTGTTACACAAAGAAGGCAGAATAAAGATTAATGGTAAATACAGTGTTTGGCTGGAGACAACGGTAATTACATTTGTAATCAGAATGACAGGATAACCTTGAATAATTTATAAAATCAGGCCTTCTGTCAGAGTGTTAATTATATTCTTCTCACTTGTACTCAGTGAGAGGACAGTGTGGGCACTTGTAAAATGTCAGTCTGATGCTAAAATATGAACTTATCCTAAAGAAGAGACAGTCCACCTCATGTCAAAATAACATCATAAAATATATTGGGTCAAAATGATCATGAAGGAATGCTATTAAGGGATAGAAAAAATAGAATAGAAAATATATACGTAATACATCCATTGATTGGCAATCGCATTCTTAGTATTGCTTGCTTAAATTTGGAAACTTGCCAGTGGAGCTTTACAGAATTACTTGGCATTTCATTAACTACATATAGCCATGGGCGGAAATTGTTTGAGATAAAAAATAATTTCCTTCCTGTTGCGGACTGTCTTGTCAGTTAAGAACTTAAAGTTCAGATGTACCATTTAACACTGCACCTTTCCACAAAACACATACGCAATGCGAGTGCACACAAAAACACCATTTTCACATTCATATTACATTTAATGTGATCGAAGAACCACTCCCTTCAATCACACTCAACAGTACCTCCTGTGTTGGGTTACCCCCAACAAGTGACATTCCTTCAACATACAAAACACTTTTAATCTTTTTTTGCTCAGCTGAGCAATTACAAATGTACCAACGTATTGCCTATGCGGAGAGGCAAAAAACAAACCTTGCATTAAGTATCAAAACTAATACAATCATCAATATCTTGGCAGGATACTGAGTTTGGGACGGTGGGGCAACCATCTTGTCTTCATTGTCCGTGAGTGCAGGGATCTGCTCAATGCCTGGAGAGCGACTCCATGTAATGGAAAGTCGCTCCCAGTGCCCAGCTGGTCTCAACATCGTTTATCTTCCTCGCCAGCTACGGACAGAAACATCACTGCCGGTTAGACCTACGGTAACGCCGATTATGTGCAGAATGTGCCGGAAGCGGCCAGTCGTTTCCATTTCCGGCGGAACTAGAAAGCACAAGCGCAAGCGGCGGCGATAACCGGTGACAGATGACAGCGTTTAAACTGTCTGAACTTTGTTGTTGCGCTTGATGATATTCAAAAGTGGGAATGATCGGCAGGACATTGAGGGCTAATCAACTTCTTCAACAAGCTGGAAGATGGTGCACTACAGGGGACTGCAATCCTTGTCCAGCATAGCTGCCTGGACATAAGTTATCTCACCTCACCTGATTATTTGGGTCTGAACTGGTTCCTGATTTTATGGTGAAAACAAAAGCTAGCAGACCCTGTGGCTCTCCAGGACAAGGGTTCCAAGCCCCTGGTCTGGTGGTGCGGAACATTAAAATGGCGTTCTTCAAGTGATATTTATTCTGAATATTACTGCACATGGTGCACATCTTTCAGCTTGCTTCTTAGGATAAAGAAAGCATGCCCCTAGCTTGTCAGAAGTGTAAACTAGCCGTTCACCAGAAGGTCAGCTATGAACATACATACAGTCATGCCAGAAAGTCTGCACACCCCTTTCACCTTCTCCACATTTTATTATGTTACAGACTTATACTACAATAGATTGAGTTCATTTTTTGACTCAAACATCTACACACAATGGCCAATAATGACAAAGTGAAAACAGGTTTTTAGAAAATATGCAATTTTATTTTACTGACAAAAATAGGTTATTTAAGGGTACATATCTGTACACACCCTTAGCCTAATACTTGGTTGCTGCACCTTTGGCAGTGATTACAGCTTCAAGGCATCTTGGGAAAGAAGCTACGAGCTTGGCACACTTGTTTCTGGACATTTTTGCCCATTCCTCTTGGCATATCCTTGCAAGCTCCGTCAGGTTGGATGGGGAGCGTCGGTACACAGCCATTTTCTGCTCTTTCCACAGATGTTCAATTGGATTCAGGTCTGGGCTCTGGCTGGGCCACTCAAGGACATGCACAGACTTTCTCCAAAGCCACTCCTTTGTTCTCTTGGCTGTGTGCTTCGGGTCGTTGTCATGTTGGAAGGTAAACCTTCGCCCCATTCTGAGGTCCAGAGCGCTCTGGAGCAGGTTTTCTTCAAGGATCTCGGTGTACTTAGCTGCATCCATCTTTCCCTCTATCAGGACTAGTCGCCCCGTTCCCGCTGCTGAAAAACATCCCCACATCATGATGCTGCCACCGCCATGCTTCACTGTAGGGATGGTATTAGCCAGGTGATGAGCGGTGCCTGGTTTCCTCCAGACGTGACGCTTGGTATTCAAGCCAAAAAGTTCAATTTTGGTTTCATCAGACCAGAGAATCTTGATTCTCATGGTTTGAGAGTCCTCTAGGTGCCTTTTGGCAAACTCCAAGCGGGCTGTGATGTGCCTTTTACTAAGGAGGGGCTTTCGTCTGGCCACTCTACCATAAAGGCCTGATTGGTGGAGTGCTGCCTGGATGGTTGATCTTCTGAAAGGTTCTCCCATCTCCACAAGGATACGCTGGAGCTCTGTCAGAGTGACCCTCGGGTTCCTGCTCACCTCCCTGGCCAAGGCCCGTCTTCCCCGATTGCTCAGTTTGGCCGGGCGGCCAGGTCTAGGAAGATTCTTGGTGGTTCCAAACTTCTTCCATTTACGAATGATGGTGGCCACTGTGCTCTTTGGGACCTGTAAAGCTGCAGAGATTTTTCCGTACCCTTCTCCAGATCTATGCCTTGACATAATCCTGTTTCTGAGGTCTGCAGATAATTCCTTTGACCCCATGGCTTGGAGTTTGCTCTGACATGCACTGTCAACTGTGGGACCTTATATAGGCAGGTGTTGGCAATCCCCAATCATGTCCAATCAATTGAATTTATCACAGATGGACTCCAATTAAGTTGTAGAAACATCTCAAGCAGTATCAGTGGAAACAAAATGCACCTCAGCTCACTTTTGGGTGTCATATCAAAGGGTGTGCACACTTGTGTACATATGATATTTTACATTTTGATTTTTAATAAATGAGCAAAAATGTCTAAAAACCTGTTTTCACTTTGTCATTTTGGGCTATTTTGTGTAGAAGTTTGAGACAAAAAATGAACTCAATCTATTGTAGAATATGTCTGTAACGTAATAAAACGTGGAGAAGGTGAAAGGTGCAGACGTTCCGGCTTGACTGTAGTTCTTTGTAACAGAATAGTACAGACTGCCTTGTTGACTAGGGCGATGAACCTGTAGAGCAAGTCCGTTACATAGTTAACATAGCTGGGTGGCGTCATTGTGTCCTAGACAAATTTCCCCTTGGGGAAAGTATATCTTGAATCTCATCCTGTTGAGGCACTGTTCTGCTGTGTGGGTGGGTCCCACAATCTGATATTGAATCTGGCCCATACTAGTGCTACCTGCACAAGCTACACATTCCCACTCGATGTCTGTGCGAGCTTAACTGGCGTCCTGAACATGCACCTGTCTGCTCTCCCCCGAATTTACAGAGGGGGCTACAGCGGTGAACAGGAACGCACCCAAAACGGGCGTTCCAAATCAAGACGAAATAGGGATAAAGCAACAACACATCTCAACACAAAAACAAACAAGATGTATAGTACATTTGACCTTTAATACTTTGTCCTTTGGAAAGCCCAGCTCTTGCAGCAGCAGCGATATGTAGGTTAGATCCAGGCAAAGAAAGGGCTGTTTTGGTGAAGCCTCCTCCATACTGTTGCACTCTGCAAGAGAAAAAGAGGTGGGGGGAGGGGTGTACCAGATATTTGTTACTCAGCTTGAAGCTGATTTTTCCTTTTTCATCTGCAGTAAGGTTGCGAGTGTAATATAAATGGCGTGTTATAGTGGCTGGAAGTGGCGTTTTTCTTTCTCTAACGACGCTTCAGGGCACCAGGAAACAATGATGGTGAGGATGACAACGGCAATACTGACTACTTTGATAATGATGTCATTTTGTGATTACTGTTATGATTATACACACTAATAAAAAACCACATGAAATGTAAAGCACCACTATGGCTAATGGCTCCACAAAGAGTGAAAATGAGACACAACTGAATAAGGTGACAGAAAGATCATCATCTTACCCTTCTCGGCAGCTTCAATGTAGTCATTCACTTTAATAGCACCTCCGTTTTTTTCATCTAAGGAAAGAATTAAAAATAACTCTCTTCATAAAATAGAAACATGTTAATAAAAAAAATTATTAAAAAAAACAAATACTGAACCACATTCCAGGCTGGCAGAACACATAGCTACCCAGTGAGCCAGTTGAGTGCTACCATGTAATTTACAACTGAAGACTGCCATGCTCACATAACCCATTGACCCATCTACAGTGTGTGAGAGAAACCAATTAAGCTTTAATTAGAACTGGGTCAAATATGCAGCTGAAACGCACATTTCTCTCAGAAACTCTTTAGATGCTGGTAAAATTTCAAATAGACGGTACTGCATTTTTCCTGAAATTGTTTCCAGGAGACAAGCTACTATAAACAAAACATGCTATTATGTGAAGGAACAATTTTCTTCAGGGTTAAACTAAATCCTTCCTTTTAATTGTCAGCGATCTACAGGGATTTGCTGGTGTTTACAGAGTTAAACTATTTGGTCCAGACCAGCTTTTTAATACTGTGTGGACTATAACACCATAAGGAATATTCATTGGAAGGCAAGGCTCCTACCAATGGCCCCGATATCCACTGCTCTGTCGTAGTAGTAGGAGAAGGCGTAGAAGTTCATGTCTTTGGCCTCCTCTGCTTTTTTCACCTTCCTGTAGAGAACCTTCTCCACCTTCTTAAGGCAGGACTCGTATATGGGCTCGCCTGGAACACACAATTTCTGATGAGTCTCCAAACCGATATTCCCCTCAGACCCCTAGTTACATTCACACACAAAATAAACACGCTACTGTGAAGGCCGTCTTCCATATTGCTGCATTGAATGCGCTGTATTGACCATTTAATTCTTACCACTATGGAAAATGTTAAACATCTGCCAGAGCAAGCTAAAATGTTTGCGATGTTCATATACTTCTCCAGGAACTCATTCAGGCAATTAGATATATTTTTTGTTACCCACAATTCAGTTTTATGGAGAACCAATAGCAAGCAAAGGAGCAAATGGTGCTCCAATTCTAGAAATGCTCCAGGGTTGAGGTCAATTCCACTTCAGTCAATTCAGGAAATGAATTCAAATTCAAATCATGAATTGAAAAATGGCTATAATCTTCTGAGGATTTTTCTGTTCATGAATTGAATTTCAGTTCTTCCTGAACTGATGAGTCTAAATGGGATTGGCCCCAAGTGTACAATAAACCTGATTTTACACTACATAGACACAATGATGTCCAGTACCTGCCTTCTGTCCTTTCACAGTGTACTCCACTTCAGCGTGCTCCCAGTTGTCTGTGAAGTCGGGGGCCAGGCAGGGGCTCACCAGCTCTCTACTGCCCTCTACTGTTGAACCAGGGAATATACACCATACTTTATTTTAACAGTAGGCTGTCTACATGGTTGGAAGGGTACGTTCACTTGAATTCCCCCTCAGACATGGTAATTTTGACTGATTAGCATAAACAACAATTACACTTCCCAGTTGTGATGTAGACACAACACATATTTCTGTCTGATTTTATTCCTTCTTCGTGACTGCATATTTGCAGAAATTCATTTTGCAAACACGTACCTGTCAAATCTATTTCTGAACATGAAAATGTTGAAGCCGATGAGTTTGAGAAGAAATATAGGACTTAAAAAATTACACTAGAACAAATGGGGAGCAGGCTCCCTCTAGAGGCCAAGAGATGAAACTGCAAGACGAGTTGTGTGTGAGCATGCTGCCTGATGCTGCTGTGCTCAACAGGATCCCCCTGATTTCTGCTAGACTGCTGTGCCCACGACCTCCAGGGTCATCATAAAGTATACAGGGGATATCACTGGGGTAGACATTATATAAAGTAAAGAATAAACAAAGAAATCTGATTAAAAAGTTAATCGAATTTAAATCTCCACCAAAAAAAAGGGGGGGTGGCATATTCACAGAACTCGGCTGATGTCAGTGGTTTAAGCCAAGCATCAGCTAAGTCACACAGACAGCTGGCATCCAAGGAATGAATTCTGTGCTTATGTTATTAAAATATTAGTTAATGGCTTATTTATGCATCCAGTCTTTAAAAGGCAAAGTTGGGGAAATGGAAAAGTACGTACAAGGCGATCCTTCCACTCCCCCCAGGATCGCGAACCTTGCTGACATCAGCCCAAGGCCCAGGTAGCTGGAAAGGCAAGAAAAAGAACCGTGCACTGAGCGTGCTCAGTAATGCGCCAACAACCCTGCTGATGCATAACATGGAAACGGCGTTTCCTGAACGCTATGACAACGTCCCACGGTCTGAGGAACAAGTTTCAGCTATATATAATAGATATTAGACTTGGCATTGATTTTCAGATGATTACCGATATATATAATATCAGCAAATTTCAAATGAAAATACTAACCGTAGACCAGTTTATATACTTGAACTCTGAATTATTATAGGCTATTAATAGTCAATCATAATAAGAATGGCAACAAAATCTCAGGAAATTCAAATGTTTTATTGAAATAAATTTGGCATTTAGCCTACATTTTTCCACACAAGTGCTCCATTTGTTATGTTTTTGCAGATTTATGCTAAACTTACTCATGCATAGAAAACAACGACCATAATGTCTCTTGCATTCAACCACACGTTCTAAAATAAACATGTGAGCAGGATAAGGAAACAGAAAACACTGAATCAAATTGAATTCAAAATACAACTTTGTTAGGACCACTTTCTATTATAGGCTACTACAGTACAAGTCAAGAAAGAAGATTTATAGCCTAGTCTAATCAGACTATGGCATTGTATCTATCAAATTCTGTCAAACTGCAACAGTGTTACGTCGCCTTTGTGTGGTCGCCCTTTGTATTGCATTACAAAAGCAAATGAATAGGAAGAAAAACTTTAAAAAATAAGGTTTTACTGTAATATTAATACATCGATGCCTCAAAGATTTCTCAATATAACAATATGCTGATCAATATTCGATATAACGACATTGTATGATCCCTAATAGATACCATGCACAATTAAATGCTCTTTTACGTTCAGCACAGATGAAAGTACAGTGCTCCACTATTATTTTTGTTTGCTAATGATTCATTGGCTGATAAATACAGTTGCAAATACTTGCAAATCGAACATACCTGTGTGAGTAGAGTGTGTGGGTGGTGTTGAACATCTGAATCGAGGTTATGTAATCAAAGGGTGAGGTCTGGATGGTTTTCTGAGGGTTGAATGACAGAAAAGCATTAAGTCTACATTGTACTAAACCAGGCATCATCAACTTAAGATAAAAATGAATGGTTCAAATGGATTGAATCAATTTACATACATCTATATATAAAATGCTGGTCTGACAATACCGTGTGACCATTTCTCTATATGGACTGCCATATAATCACATGACAGCTGCGTGTGTATTGCAGGCTTAACTCATTATTGAAATACTGCTATACGTAAACAAAATGGCCCCAGATATCATTGTACAGTTTCATCCACGGAGCATAGGATGTTCGAAAACATTAGGAAGCCAAGCACAATCCCCAAACCAATTTTGCTCATTAAGTGCCGACTTGCCGGCAAATTGAAACTCTTTGGAACACAGTGTAATGACCTGGTAAATTGGTTCCTGATCCCCATGTAGGCTGACCTAGTTCCCCCCCCCCCCACATTTGAACGTTTATTTACCAGCCTTTCGGATTAAAGCTGCATTTGCAAATTAAGCAGCAAGACGGAGAGCCGTCCCAGAAGTTGGTGTGTTTAGGATCTGATCTGGCAACCTGGGGGTAAGGGAGGAGGAAACCAAACCTGCCACTTTACCTCGTCCTGTGGGGAGAAGGTGATCTGTGTGGAGCCCCCGCCTAAATCCAGCATGCCGAGAGTGGTCCGGTCTGCACCGTGGAGACCCCCTGCAGGGAAAGAGAGGCGGGGTTAGAGGTCCCAGGGCCCCGGCTAGGCCCTGGGACGTCTTCCTGTACAGAATAATCTGTTGCGGGAGTCCTGTTTGTTTCTCTGAATGAAGCCCGTTTTCACACAACACGGGACGGCGGGTTAAGCACACACAGGTGTTCGCAGGTGCCCAAGTAAACTCACCATCCTGTTTCTGAAGGAGGGGTTGCTCTAGAAACTGATATATCCCTACAGGAACAGGGTTCCCTACCGCTGTTCAGAGCACAAAGGAGCGTGTGCCCAGTAGGCCAGAGGATTCTGGGAATGTCCTGCTGATTGACACCCTGCCTCACTGTGTGATGTTGCCCCATGAGAGGATGCACTGGTGCTGAGAGGATGCATTTCTGGACAATGGGGCACAATACTGCACCAAGGACAAGCCCTTTCACCAGAAACACTGGCAGGCCCCTTACTCTCATCTTTTATTCCCCATTTCATTCAGCGCTGCACTGATGTTATACTAAAGCATTCTTTCATTGCTTTTTTTTACATATTGGATTGCAGTGTAAAATGTGGCTATGTGGCAATGGGACAGGAGCATGAATATCATCAAAGACATCAGAGCATGTTCAAAGTGCGGCAGTCTCACCTATTAAGAAGTTGATTGTGATCCATGCCGAAATACCTGTGTTCAGAGAAGAGAACATGGGAGTTTTGTTTGAGAATATTTAAGAGTAGCAGCACTGTGCAGCCTAAGACAAGGGCAGGCAAGTAAGTTCTTTACCTGTAATTTAAACACAATGATACTGGGCTGGGGTTCTCTAAGGGAGCGGCTCAATGGAGGTAAACACACAGGAGCTTTGGCATAACACATCGCTAAGACGCCACTGAGGTTTACAAATAGACATTAAACCCTAAAGTGAGTGCAGTGCTCTGCATTGCAGCCCCACACAGTCACTTAGCTTGTCCTACTCTCTGGCTTGTCCTGTATTCCCCTATTCAAATAGCACTTAGCAGGCATGTACAATAAGAGTGCTGCATTCTGAAAAGCTAGGGTAATCTCCACCACCGTAAACAGCACAAGCACAAGAGGCAAAACCAAACTTTATAAAGATCCAGACATGGATTGGGCAGAGTGCACCATTAGTTTAGAGAGAAATCCCAGGGAACCATATCCTCCTTACTAATGTAGCCCATAATAAAATGAGAGATTTGGATACATTAAAATTTAAACAAATAAATAAATACCTCTGCTACAGAGATGAACTGTGTACGTTTTGTGAAAGATACATCACTATAAAACGATATTTCACAGATCTGGGATTGCATCTAATGCAAATTGGTATAATTTTACATGTCAGTATATAAATGTAAATAACATTTAAGTGCTGTATTCTAAATGTGCGTTTTCTTGACAAATGAAATTGATAAAGTGCGATATTCTCATGAAGGAGTACTTGCTATAAACTTTATGCTACAGAACACATTAGCTCCAGTCCCATAAGCTACTCAAGGATGGAACCTGGCCCCATTATTCATGATTAGATTATCACTGTTTTCAGTCTTAGTGCATTATATAGCCACAGAGGGTAGAGCTATATCATGTTTAGCTTCCATTTTAGTCATCTTAAGAAGTCTGCCTGGAGTGTAGGGAGATCAAAACAAGGGAGAAACTGATCTTTTTCATCTGTTTAAAGGCAGAAAATCTCTAAAACGTTTCAATCTGATGCCTTCTGTGGCTGACACATCAATCAATGTGAGAAAACTATAGGCTGTGTGCACATCTTTTTTTCGCCTGTCTGTTTTACCTCACATCTGTTGGGAAAGCTGTGGTGAACCACTTAGGCCATACCTTCATCTGTGCCATCCATTATAGACACACTGTCCCCCCTGGACAGGAAGGGTGACTCCCCAAACACCTCCCGTACCTTGGGGCACAGCCATTTTCAAGCCATAAGCATCTATGGTAACAACATAGCTCAAGTGTAACTTAATACATGCAATGCATGTATTACTAGGCCTACGTGCTGTACATCTCAATCCACAACAGTACAGTACACAACTAGATTATAGGCTTTAGGCAAGTGCTGTATTGTTTATGTCACATGCTACACATTTTTGTCCATGTAATGCTGCCATTTTGTTGCAATTTTCCACAATAGTAGAACCTTCATACCAATTAGTTTTTACTGATGAATGATCACTTGATGTTTTCCAAACATAGATTTTCCCATGCATTCACATTTGTATAATGCAAACCTTATTGTGTGATCTCAGGTAATACAACTCACACTCCCTCTCACAAAACCAATGACAAAGAGGCAAACATTAAACAAATATAGACACGCACCCAATAGCTTGTGTAAATTATTATTAAAAACATACTGCTCAAAGTACAAATTGCACAAGAATAAAATGAGGAAAAAGGCTTCTATAACACCCCACTGCCCTTGCTTGGTAGCCCTACCTTGTTCAGAAGGTGTGTGGCCTTCTCCCCAGGTAGAAGCCTTAGCCCCGCTGTGGCTTTCAGGACCAAGGGGGTGCTGTTCCACAGCGGGGCGGGTACAGTCCCCTTGGCCACCTCCAAAAGTTCCTGGATTCCGTCCCTACACTAAGAGACCAGCCCAGACTCATAAGGACAGTGTAAAATAATACAGCATAAAACACAATCATGAAGTGAGCCAAATAAGGGCACAAGGTAATTCACAATAAAAATAATAGATATGCCGTTCTTAACTGCCGTAAGGCCGTTTACCTCATCTGGATCATCCACATATGCAGACAGACCTGGTTTTATTGCTTTGAATGTTTCATGGGACAATTTGGGTGCTTCTAGAACAACAAAAAAAGAAGCATGTCAGAACAGGATATTATACACCTCACATAATATTGACCTTTATGAATATGTCAGCCATCACCACCACTTCGCAGTAAAGAAACACACGTACATTGTAACATGCTATACTGTGTAGTTCAATACAGTGGTAAAGATAGCTGTGTGTTAGGGTGTGCCTGACCTAGATTTACCTGAACTGATGCTGTAAAATATATGCTTCCTCTTCTTAATAAAGGTGGAGAATAGTGAATAGTGAGGCCCATTATAAGGAGATGCTGTTGTAGTTTAGTGGGGTCACTGGTGTGTAGTGCACAGTGCATAGAACTGAAGAAACTGGAGACACAAGCTAAACCCTTCGGACCAGGTGCTAGTGCAACAATGTGTCACAGCTGTCTTTCCAACCACCGCACACCCAGCTCGTGTGAAAGGAGGTACTACTTACTGTATTGGAACCATTACAGGAACAGCCTGTTTTAAATTTTTTGATAATTATCATCTCTGAGGACTTTAATATGACGTGTTTGGTGATGTGCAATATCCTAATGACTGACTATACTGCATTCATACATCAGCTACAATTCCACTAGCTGGTTTTAAGAAGCGAGGAGATTGCATAGTGCGTCAGTGATAACCATTAACAGGTACAACACACAAACAAACCATTATATGTGAAGACTATGTTTAGAGAGGAGTGTTGTGCTGTACGTTTATTTTGGCCTTGAAGAGATCAAAAGGAATAAGTTAACTTGACTTGTTATTAACAGACATAGTCTTAAGTTATGTTCTCCTCCAAAACATAAAGACCCAACATGCCTTCTCATTTCTTTAGACCTTGGCTACCAAGCTCCAGTGCAAATGTCTGTGTGCCAAACAGTGGGCCTTTGACAATATTAACATGAATGGCAGGTGCTTCATGGGCATCATAATATAACAATCATAGATTTAACAATAAAGCCAAAGCAGCACTTAAGTGATTTAGCTTAATATTTCAATGCGATAACTATGGTCATCCTGGCGGCCATCAACAGAGCTAAATACAGCAAAAACAACAAAAAGAGAAATACATTTTTTATTTTTTTCCTCTGCTCTAATTGGACCATATGCTTCAATAGGATTTTGAAATGCAGACAAAGCAACCACCACTGATTCACTCACATTAATGAATCCTGTTTGAAGGCCTTAACTGTACCTGTCCTATAAGTGTCTACAGCCAAAGAAAATTTAAAAAATGCTGTTTGGCAGATCACCATCAAATTACCAAATTAGTCAAACTTCACATTCAGTTGTATGAAATGTCACGTGTGATTTAACCTGCTCAAGTACAGTATTGATCACATTTTCTGCAGATCTACTTGTACCAAGGCTCTCTTGGATGAGACCACCTGTTGAGCACGCAGGGACATACCATTTTCTTCAATCAGAAACTTGAAGATGTGAATCCGTGTGCCAGTGCTCCCGGCGTCAAACATAATCCCGTACTGGAAACGGTCACTGCTGACGTCTGGTGAGGTCCGTTTGTGATCATCGTCCGAGTCCGTTCTGGAGTGATGGTACGGCGGTTTGGACAGCGCCGGTTTCATGCCGTCAGTGTGCCATTTGACGTATGTCGCGTAGGCCACCAGACACGCCAGGAGAAGAAACAGACTGGCTAACTTCGGAATCCTCATGTTGTTCGAGTAAAAGGCACATGCTGCTGCTTTTCCCGGATTTAAGTGGAACCCATTCCTGGTCACAGTTCTCGCTGCCACAGAAAGTCTGGATTGTTTGGAGAGATTAGTTTTTTACAGGTGTCAACTCTTATCTGTTCCACAGAATGCGCTCAGATATGACTTCTCAAGTACAACCATGTCACACTGCCTGTGTAATTCTGGAAAATCGGGATATTCATAAAAACATTCAAATGATTTTGGCAATATGTTTGACAACATTTTGATCAGATTTTCATAAAGGTTGCATATGCATTGCTATTAACACAGACATTTAACATTTGCATCATGTTCATAATTCCCAATATGGCCAGCTAGGTGGAGATGGATTCCATAAAATTCCATTAAGTAGTTTCCCAATTTTGTGTGCCTTCCAATGATTAAGACACTTATAACCCACTTTTGACCAGAAAGAACGTATTTTCAATAATTTACCCGTTTTAAAAAAAATGTTAAAATAATTAATTTACAGTGAAGTGACACTTTTGGACGCGATGTAACAATACATTTCAGAATTTGGAAATTTGAGCATGCATTTCTTGCACATTTGCGAATAGAAACACGATGAGCATTATAGTTGCAATCGTAGTACCTTTCACTAACGTTACATTATTCTATGCATCTAAAACATTATGACGTTTGCTGCATAACTATAACAGAAAACGTTTTTACAGGATAGTCTTTTTGGTTGCAGTGGTAATTCACCAGTTAGCATTAACTAGACGACATGAACAACGTAACGTTACATAAGATAGCTAAAGTTATACTAGCCAAGTAGCTAGCCAAGTATAACTAACGTAGCGATATTATGCTAGCGTTATACAAGCCCTAAATACAATGGCGTTAGTATCGATAAATAATACTAATAAATTAGCTAACGCGTTGAGAATTTTTGATGTTCACGTTACATGTAACGTTAACGTTTTTCCTGCAAGCTGGCTACCAATATCCTAACTTAAAAGGTGGTCAGTTGGTCAGCTACAAAATAGCTGACCAACTGACATTACATTCAGGTTGTCCGAGACTACTAGTCCTAGCTAACGTTAGCTAACTTACCAGCTAGCTAATCAACAATATTCGGCGTTATTCACACTTATATAATTATATAACCATGGTATAGCTACCTATGAGTGGATCATCTTCCCGTTATTTGGTTTCCGGAGAATTATTCAACTCCTTTCACACTGACAGCAACAGCTGACTAAATAGCTAGCTTCGCTAGGTAGCTTGCAAATGGGTGTTGCTTTATGTTTTCACTTCAATGGGTCCTTTTCTTTTCAAAAAGTCAACCGACCAAAACGGTCCCCATTTGATTACGTCAGCAAGTGTACTGTGCAAATGACGCATGTAAAAGGTAGACAGACAACACAGGAAGATGTCCCTTTGCGATAGTAAACTTTCTGGAGTATATTGGCTATTTTTTTTTATTTTTTAAATGCTTTTCAGTTGGTCCAGACCGTTTTTTTTGTTCTAGCTACTTCCAGAAGTTTATGGCGACCTGCTGGCTTTACAGTGGCTGATGTCGGGGGATGTGGTCTAAAGCAAGAAAACTTTTAACTATTTCTTTAACCTCCTTGACATGGGTCATGACTCATGAGAGTGGTCCGACTCTCTCGTCGTCAATACAAGATCTTGGCCAAAAATTAATGCAACTCTGGACGGAAATAAATGTTGTGACGTTGCATAAGGTTGTCGAAACAATGCCACGACGAATCCGCGCCGTAATCAAAGCTAAGTGGTACAACGAAATATTAGAGTGTGGGACTTTTTTTTGGCCAGGCAGTGTATAGCGTACAAAAATGAAATGATGTGGAAATCTTGACTAACATATTGGGAAAATTTGAAATTCAAGTAGACTTTGAATCACCTCGTGATCTAAATGTAATATTGACTTCTGTAGGAATTCAGACATCTTGCCTTAAAATTATTTCAGGCCGGCAAACCCTCCCTGCGCAGTAATGTTTGTTACAACTAACTTACATTGCATATGTGTGTGTGTGTATTTGTTTGTTTGTGTGCCATAACTTAAATCTAGGATATGTTCTACTTAAATTAGCCTACTGCAATCGGTTCTTTCAGAATTTAGCAGTAAAAGTAGCCTACTGGTTTTGTAGTTTTGTAGTGTGCGTTTAGTCAAACTTCAGTGCGATGCATAAGTGAATACAAAGAGAGTTGACATTACTGATGTTGAAGGGTAGATGGTGCTATTATTCCAAGTGAACTATTCCCTTTAAGGCTGTCCTGTTTAATTCTTAAACTTGACCCCAATGGACAATCTTTACAGCAGTAATGTACAAATAAAATAACACGTCACTCCACTCCACTACAAAGTTTCTGCATAACTTTGGGGACATCTGGAACATTTTAATGTAATGCCTTGCATTTAATGGTGCCCTGCATTTTAAAAAATAATTTAGTAGCTGAGGGCAAATTTATGTATTATGCAAACAAAAATCTCACAATGCAGAAAGTAGAAAATGTGTCTGCTATGAGAACATAATCCCTCATTAGGCCTAGATTTTAACTATCATAGAGTCAATCAAATTTCATGGATGCATTCAAATAGTCTCACTGGCAGCCAAAGAGAAACTGATTCTAATATAAGAATGTTTAACTCACACCTGATGATGCGTTCTGTTTAAATATTCCTTTGTCTTAATAAAATAAAATGGAATCCAATATGAAAGCATCTGTTCTCAAATAATGGACAAATAATAGCATTCATATTTTCCCCAATTGAAAAATCTAAATGTAAAACAACACAATCTGAATAAACAGGCGCAACAATATACATTTTTCTTCATTTTAACTGTTGTACAGGTACTCTTGAAGCATTTCCCAATGTGATTTGCAACATGCATACTCACTTGAAACCACCACATAAAAGAGAGTACCTTATAAAGCATTCAAACTTGACAAAGCCTCTAGAAGCACAAATAGTAGTGGTTTGTTTAACCACAAGCAGTTAACAACAGGTCCTGCATCGATTACCGCCCTTTTGGCCGTTCAAAAAGCCGAACATTTCTCTTCTTCCTCCTCCGTATTCCCCTCTTTTTTTAAAAGAAAGACACTGAAGCCAATTACATTCATATTGTCTCCTTTGACAATATGGCACCAGCTGGTCTGTCTCTGGCCAGCTCGTGTCAGAAGGACTTCACCTCTCCTTCTAGCAATTAATAGTTTTGTTAAAATGTACCAAGCTGGGGCAATAGGCCTCTCAGGGTTTTCTATTCATTACCTCAATTAACGATCATTAGGCTTGATATATGGGCCAATCTGTTTCCTTGGTCTGTTTCTCATGCATACACGCAATGAGCACACCCCTTGCACCCGCACTCATGGGCACAAAATATATGTATATTAGCAAATCAATGACCCACATTGAGGTGCCTTGTGAACATAAAAGGGTGGGGGCAGGGGGGAGGGGGAGGAAGGGAGGGTTCCGGGGGGGAAGAAGAGGTTTGGTAGATATTCAATTAGGGTTCCTTATTCAATGTGTCAGTGGAAAGAGAGGACGCCGTGAAAGGACCATATGCTCAGAGGGTGTGTGTGTCTATCTAGGCCACACGGTTCAGGAAAACCAAACTGTCTTGTGCTCTATCAAAGATCAGGGTGCTGGTGGTGGTTGTGGGGGCAGGGGGGGGGCGGGGGTTAGTTGGAGAATCCACAATCTACCCCCCTCCCCTCCCAAAAAAACAAACTGTTGCAGTCTTGGGTTATGGCAGGACCAGCCCCCTGCCCCCCACCCACCCAATGGATGCACACATGAGTAAGCCTATTGTATATATAGCAGTCATTACAGATGCTCATTAACAGTCAACACACAAAAGACCAGAGCCCGCTGTATTGGCAACCTGCAGCGTATATTGTTTAGTGCTATTAATTTGTTAAGTGGCGGTTTGCAGGATGCTTCTTGCTCAATTTGACACAGTTGGCGGGGGGAACTGATAACGGGACACAAAGAGAAACGATAAATAATACGTTTTTGCCACAGTGTAATGGATTGGTGTCTGAAGTGCAGACATCAAAAAGTTTTCTTTATCCTTTCATTAATTATTCCCAGACAAGAAACTTTTGGAGGACCGTTAATGAAGAACAGTGTTTGTGTGTTCCTAGTGGGGGGTTTTGCTGGAGATAAAATTACAGGGACAAATAGACAAAATCTTTTTTTTCTGTGCGCATGTGCGTGTTTAATCTGTCACTAAGCTATATTTCCTGAGATATTTTTTGATATTACCAGAGAAAAGCATTCATACTGTATAGGGCATGTAAAGACGCCGACATTTTCAGCCTTCCACCACACTTTGGTCTATATATGTTATTTAATCTTTAAGCTTTTAATAGCTTTTTATCAGTTAATGGGTCAGACAACATGCTTAATGGTTTGGTAATCTTTTTCCTCCATTAACAAACGTTTTTTTTAATATTAACGATAATAACAACAAAAGCATGTAGTTGAGTGGATTCTAATCGGCCCAGAGATTTACATACAAATGACATTTATAAACAATTCCCTCGGATCATTAAGCGCCACTTTCAATAAAAAGATCGCTAATCCAACTAAGTTGTTAAGCGAGGCAGAAATGTAGGACTTAACACCAGAAATGAAAATGACTACAGTGTATGGCCCCTCCCCCAAGCTACATCTGCCCGGTAGTAGTGGACATTCGTATAGTTCTGTGTACAGTTGTTACAAACCACATCTGCTCAAGGAATGCACTTTTCCCCCCTGAAAATATATTTTGATTTCTTGGACAGATTTTCTAGAGAGATAGTTTCACCAAGTATTAAAAATGTCCATGTTTTTGCTGGTACGAGACAGATAGGTTATGTTAAGCGCAGAATATTTAATATATATGTCAGTTATTAATACACCTAAAGGGTGAATTCAGACTACTCAAGTAGTTGTTAAATGAATAAACAAGACAGATATTGTAATTCCAGAGAGGGCTGGTTTATAAGAATTGCAAGCATCTTTCAGTCTTTTTGTAATGCAAACTACAAGCCACAAGCAAGGATAAGTGGAAATTGACCAAAAAATGTAGGACTAATGTAAATTGACCTCCATACTAATAAGTCTAAACAATAAATATAAGTCTAACAAGAAATATACTAATAAGTCTAAAACAAACTCCAAACCCAGAAAACTTGCATTGGACAGACTGAAACCTCTAAACTTTGAGAAGGTATGCACTGTCACAATTACGTGTATCAAAACCCCTGAAATGGTGGCAGCCATGTGCATTTTTATTGTCCAGTTTCCTGTTCTAATTTCAGCACTCAATTTGATTTGCATAAGTTGTTTACACATTAAACATACTTTTAATTCCTCTCTAGGAGGTTCAGAGAATAGCCATTCAGGCAACTTTAGCGTGGGCTTACATGCATAAAAATGTGTACATGGGCGCATAGTTAATATGAGAATGCGAGTGGTTATACTGTATAATGTGATTTGTAATGTAAATGAACCACAAAATCAGATCCCATTAATCTTTGCATGATACTATACAAATCATGCCACCCAAACTGTGTTGTATGTGCACATTAAAGGGAGTTTCCCAAAACTCTTTTGAAACTCACTTTATTTTAAGAGACAATTTACTCTGACAAAATAATATAACAGTGCAAACAAAGATAAAACTCACTGGTTTTAAATTTAAAAAATGTCAAACGAAATATTCATATTAAACGCTAGATATTAATGTTACATATGAAATATTAAATGCTCCCATTTAAAATAGACAAGTTGTTGCAAGACAGTATTCTGGGACACTTTCTTTTCAGAGCACAGCAAGATGTTAGCCAATGTAAGGAATGTAATAAGTAGCTAAGGCAAAATACAGATCAGTGTAAAGATGAACCAGACCTCTGTCCTCATACAGAAATGCCCTATTTGACCATTTCTGATCTCTCTAATAGCTTGTTTTCCAATCACATTGCCAGATTAAACCCTGGACTGAGTACACCCGCAATAATAAGAAAACTCCTTAATCTCCTTTAAAGCACTAAACAGTGCATAATCCAGGTCTTATTGGTTATTCGGAATACGCAGAACTCTGCGAAAAACCAGCACCTGTTGTATTTCATAGATGAAATGACAATAAATCGACTTTAAGGGAATTAGTTATTGTTTCATTATTAACCATAGTGGCTTTTTTCAATAAACACAATGGGGATTCTCAGAAAATCTCATTGAACACACATTTTAATTTCATTTCTACAACACAATCAAGTCCGTTTCAGTAATCCAACGATAATATAATAATCAATTTTCCCCTCTTTATTTTTGGTTGGCTTCTGCTCGCTCCACAAAAAGCTGTGATACTACTTACCTTGGACCTGTCTGCTTTAACAATACTGAAAAGCCGACAGACTATCCAGTTGGCTAATAGGGACATTTTTCAGTACCGTTAGACAAAAGCTCTTGTAGATGTGACGATGTTCCCATTTTGTTCATGTCTCTCTTCTGTGTGGAAAAGATTTCCTTCTGCCCTGGTATGCAGTCAGAGAAAGTAAAACAGCATTAAGGTCAGGGGCCCTATCTTACACCCGGCGCTAGGTTCATTATACCGCCTAGCGCTCATGTCTTTTAACTAGCATGTATTCTTGCGCCCATTACAAGTGGACTTCAAAGAGCACATCAGGGCGACGGCTCGGTCCTGCAGGTTCCTCCTGTACAACATCAGGAGGATTCGACCGTACCTGACCACCTACTCCACCCAGCTTCTTGTCCAGACCATGGTCACCTCACGCCTGGACTACTGCAACTCCCTGCTCGCAAGCCTACCAGCCTGCACCATTCTGCCTCGTCAGCTGATCCAGAATGCAGCTGCCCGGCTTGTATTCAACCTCCCGAAATTTTCCCATGTAACCCCCCTGCTGAGGACACTCCACTGGCTGCCAGTTGCAGCCAGGATCAGGTTCAAAGTTCTGACCATGGCCTACACTGCAGCCAATAGGACAGGCCCCGCCTACCTGCAGGACTTAATCCAGAACTATGTTCCTGCTCGACCACTTCGCTCTTCTACAGCAGGGCGACTGGCACTTCCCCCCCTCCGTGTCAAAGGCTCTTGCTCGTCCCGACTGCGGAGTTTTTCCACCTTAGCTCCTCAGTGGTGGAATGAACTTCCCATTCCCCTACGTTCTACTCCAACCCTGCCTGCATTCCGTCGAGGCCTGAAGACACACCTCTTCAGACTCCACCTTGACTGATATCCTAACCTAGGAATATCAGTTCCCTGTGTTTTCCTGTCTGTTTATTATAGTTTATAATAGTATTTAGAATATAAGTGTAGTATTGCTGATTTACCCACAGCTTACTGTGAACTACAGTCAACGTTCATTACTAGGGATAGCTGCTACATTATGGGAAGGATGTGCTTTGTCTTGTCTGTTCTGTAGTGATCTTGATGATGTCTCTGTATGCACTTACTGTACGTCGCTTTGGGTAAAAGCGTCTGCTAAATGAATGTAATGTAATGTAATGTAACTGGGTGTGTTGTCTTAAGATGAGGAGTGGCCAGGATTCTTTTTGGCGTATTGCTATCTTGAGCCAGCAGAAAGCGCTTGCGCTAGAACCACCACAAACCTGGTCTAAAGTCATGTCGCAACACAGGCAGGGGTAGCAAACAACTGCAGGTTGGCAGACTGAAGCAGACAAAGTTAGTATAGCGAGGCAGGAATTAATAAACAGTGGGAAATGCCGTTCCGGACAGGAGCAGACTTAGACTTTGACAGAATAGCAGAGGCGAGTTAACGCCGGTACAAGACAAGACTATAGTTAGCAAGACTAGACTGGATACTAGGAATCAAGACGAGACCAGAGGTTTCAGACAAAGAGCATTAACGAACTGGCACAGGACAGAGAACACCGGGTGACTAAATGCAAACATTAATTGGTATCAATTAGGTGCCGCGTGCGAATGTATGCGAGGGTGATTAACAGAGCGGAGAGTGTGGAATGCATGCAAAACGGGGAAATGGGATAGGCTGAGAGAAGTGTAGTGAGACAGAGTGACACAAAGGGAAAAACCACGCCCAACCTGCAGCTAGGGGAAACGGACTATGGAGAGACGAACACGAGACAGGGGGAGAAGGAAAACACGGGAAACGAGAGGACGGGAGTGAGAACGTTACAGCAGGTCTGTTTCCCCTGCTGTAAATCGCACTTTTCACGGTCTTCCTGGGAAAGTGGATCATTTTAAAGCATTACGCTACCAGTACAATAGGTTGGTCACATTTCCATAAGCAGGACATTATAAAACAAGGGAAAATATGCTGAACCTATGGGTTGCCAACCTGACAGATTTATTGTATTTAGTGTCTTCATTAAGGCAAAATAACGTTATTTATGTTATTAATCAAAATTAGAATGCAGGTAGCCTAATGAACTTCGGATGAAGCTTGAACATGAGTTCATTGTTACGATCCTGATACGGGACGAACCCAAGTGCAACGACCAGGAGGCAGATTCAAGAAAATGGTAATTTTATTAAGCGTTGGGGTAGTCCCAAAGCTGTACAGGAAAGGAAAACAGGTTAATTAATTAAACATAAGTAGAGTCCCTTACGGACTGCTCCAAGCCGGAGCTGGGCTTGAAAGTCAAGGTAGGTTCCAAGCCGGAACCAAGCGGGTGCAGGACTGGGAGTCCAAGCCGGACTGGGTGCGGAAGTGCCCTACTGTTCCTAGCCGGAACTGGTTAGGGAAGGTGGAGTAGTGGCACCGGGTCTGGACTGGAACTGGACCGGGAGGTCCACTCAGGAACACGGAAGGCGGCACGGAACTTGTTCCAAGCCGGAACTGGACTTGATCGGAGGTGTATTACACACCGGAACTGGACTGGAACTGGACCGGGAGGTCCACTCAGGAAAACGGAAGCCGGCACGGAACTTGTTCCAAGCCGGAACTGGACTTTACCAGAGGTGTACAACACACCGGAACTGGACTGGTACTGGACAGGAACTGGACTGGAACTGGACCGGAGGGGTCCACTCAGGAAAACGGAAGCCGGCACGGAACTTGTTCCAAGCCGGAACTGGACTTTACCAGAGGTGTACAACACACCGGAACTGGACTGGTACTGGACTGGAACTGGACTGGAACTGGACTGGAACTGGACCGGGAGGTCCACTCAGGGAAACGGAAGCCGGCACGGAATTACTCCAAGCCGGAACTGGACTTTAACGGAGGTGTACGAAACACCGGTACTGGACAAGACCTGGGCAGGAGCTGGACTGGAACCGGACTGGGTAGGTAGCTTGATTAACGGGGTAGAAAGCAGAGGTTAATGGCAGGGTACTGTGACAGGACTGTAGCTGAAGAAAGCTCCGCAGAGTTGGAAGGTGCGGCGTGGCTCGGGCAAATCTTGCAGAAGCCGGCTAACATTCAGGGATCCTGGAACCGTAACCGCAGTACAGGAGGTAGGTGACATAGGGAGGACAAGACACAGCTACAGGGAGGCTGGAACCGCGGCGTCTGGAGGTTGAAGGGAGACAGGTAAGTAGCATGCAACAGAGAATGTTTCGGAGGGATAGCTACCAAACTGCAAACCAGGTAAACAGGTAACAGACAGCAAGCTGACGAATACTGGACCAGAAGCGTGACATGACATAAACACGGTTGGTTAGTTAACGAACTGGCGCCGACTAGCAGCCAGCCAGGGGTTTAAATGGTGCAGGAAATGAAGGAGAAAATGAGAAACAGGTGTGATGTTCAATCGGGAGTGATTGCCGAAGCACAGCAGTGAGGAATGTGAGTAACGAGAGGGGAGAGTGATAGGCGGAAGTTAAAGTGGAAAATAAGCCGAAATGAACCCGAGGGAAACGCCCAGTCCGCAGCCAGGGGGAAAACACGGACAGGGGATCCAACATGACACGGAAGGAAACAAGGAAAACATGGAAAACGGACAGGAGGGGAACGGAACGTTACAGTACCCCCCCCCTCAATGTACGCCACCTGGCGTACCCGGAGGCCTGGTCTTGTCAGGGAACAGCCTGTGGAAGTCTTGGATGAGTGAATGGTCCAAGATAAGGCTTTTGTGGAGCCACGACCTCTCCTCAGGACCGTACCCCTCCCAGTCGACGAGGTATTGGAAACCCCGGCCCTTGCGGCGGATATCGATCACACGGTTCACCGTGTAGGCCGGGGCGTTGTCGATAACTCGGACGGGAGGTGGAGGGATGGTGGGGGTACTGAGGGGGCTGGAGGAGACAGGCTTGATTTGGGACACGTGAAAAACAGGGTAAACCTTGAGGGAGGCGGGGAGGGAAAGTTTAACTGAAACGGGGTTAATAAGACAAATGATAGGGAAGGGACCAATAAAGCGGGGCTGGAGTTTCCTGGATGAGGAGGGAAGGGAGATGTTAGCGGTGGAGAGCCAGACCTGCTGACCGGCCCTATACCGTGGGGCTGCGGTCCTGTGAAGGTCCGCCAGACGTTGGGAACGGGAATTGGAGCGAAGGAGTGCGGTGCGTGTGAGCCTCCATATGCGTCTCCATTTAAGGAGATGGGCCTTAACTGAGGGGACAGCTATCTCGGCCTCCTGGGCCGACAGAAGAGGGGGTTGATAGCCTAAAGCACACTCAAACGGGGATAGGCCTGTAGAAGCACTCTTAAGGGAGTTGTGAGCGTACTCGACCCAGGGGAGAAAGCGGCTCCAAGAGGCGGGATTGCGCACTGTGACGCACCGCAGGGCGGCCCCCAGGTCCTGGTTCGCCCTCTCTGCCTGGCCGTTAGACTGGGGATGAAAACCCGAGGAAAGACTAGGTGAGGCACCCAGGGCTACACAGAACGCCCTCCAAACCCGGGAGGAGAACTGGGGCCCACGGTCTGACACGATGTCAGAGGGTATCCCGTGCAGCCTGACCACATGTAGCACCAAGAGCTCAGCGGTTTCAAGGGCGGACGGGAGCTTGGGGAGGGGAACAAAGTGAACCGCCTTGGAGAACCGGTCCACTATTGTCAGAATCACGTTGTTACCTTCTGACAACGGCAGACCGGTGACAAAGTCCACACCAATGTGACTCCAAGGACGGCCAGGGACGGGGAGGGAAAGGAGAAGACCGGAGGGAGGCTGGTGGGATGCCTTGCTCCTGGCGCACACAGAGCAGGCCAGGACAAAGGCACGGGTATCCCCCTTAAGGGTAGGCCACCAGAAACTCCTCCTGACGAGGGCGATCGTTCTGGCAACACCTGGGTGACATGCCAGGCACGAGGCGTGAACCCATTCGAGGACCTGGGAGCGGACGGAATTGGGGACAAAAAGGCAGGAGTTAGGGTTATTGCGGGGATCCGGTTGGGAAGTCTGGGCGGCCTTCACAATACCCTCGATCTCCCAGGAGACCGCAGCCACCACACAGGAAGCCGGCAGAATGGGCTCCGGATCAGCAGGACTGGAGGGGAGGGAAAAAATGCGGGACAAGGCATCTGCCTTAATATTGCGGGAACCGGGGCGGTAAGAAACAGAGAAATTAAACCGGGCAAAAAATAACGACCATCTAGCCTGACGAGCATTAAGCCTTTTGGCAGATTTTAAATAAATAAGGTTTTGATGGTCGGTAAAAACAAGAAAGGGATTACCTGCCCCCTCCAGCCAGTGGCGCCACTCCTCAAGAGCCAGTTTTATAGCCAGTAGTTCCCGATCCCCGACATCATAGTTCCTCTCGGCGGAGGACAGTCTCCGGGAGAAGAATGCGCAGGGATGGAGCTTGTTATCAGAGGCGGACCGTTGAGACAGAATGGCCCCCACGCCGGTGTCGGAGGCATCCACCTCAACGGTAAACTGACGAGAAGTGTCCGGGTGACGGAGGATAGGTGCTGAGGAAAAACGGACCTTGAGCAGTTCGAATGCTCGCTGGGCATCGGAATTCCAACAGTAAGGCAGGGCAACGGAAGTGAGTTTAGTAAGGGGAGCAGCAATGACACTGTAATTACGGATAAAGCGGCGATAGAAATTAGCAAACCCAAGGAACTGCTGAAGGTGCTTGCGAGAGGTGGGTTGGGGCCATTCTGTCACCGCCTTGATCTTAGCAGGGTCCGCCCGGATACTGCCCTCCTCGATGATGAAGCCGAGGAACGGGACAGTAGACACATGGAAGGAACATTTCTCCGCTTTAACAAAAAGTTGATTCTCCAGCAGCCGCTGGAGAACCTCTCGGACTTGAAGAACGTGTTCCTGAGGGGATTGAGAAAAAATCAAGATGTCATCGATGTAAACAAATACGCTCTTCCCCAGGAGATCACGCAGGACGTCGTTCACCATGCCTTGGAAGACTGCTGGGGCGTTAGTAAGGCCGAAGGGGACCACCAGGTATTCGTAGTGGCCCAACGGGGTATTGAAAGCAGTCTTCCATTCGTCCCCCTCCCGTATACGCACCAAGTGATATGCATTACGGAGGTCGAGCTTGGTGAACGTAACCGCTGGCGAGAGGGGTTCAAAGGCGGAGTTAATGAGGGGAAGAGGGTATTTGTTACGGATGGTGACCTGGTTGAGTCCCCGGTAGTCGATGCAGGGTCGCAGAGAGCCATCCTTCTTCCCTACGAAGAAGAACCCTGCACCGACTGGGGATGAGGAGGGACGGATAATACCCGAAGCGAGGGAGTCGTGGATGTATTCCTCCATGGCTAGTTTCTCTGGTCCAGACAGACTGTAGAGGCGTCCAGATGGCAGTTTAGCTCCAGCCAGCAGGTCAATGGCGCAGTCGTACGGCCTGTGAGGAGGTAAGGACAGAGCACGTGATTTGGAGAACACCTGTGCGAGGTCGTGATACTCGCTAGGAACATTGGTTAAATCAGCTATAGGTTGCATAGAACAGGAATTACTGGACCCCGGAGGGGGCAGAGCAGAACGGAGACAGCTGGCTAGACAGTGGGCACTCCACGCCAGGATGCGACCGGCTTTCCAGTCAATATGAGGGTTGTGGAGGCGGAGCCAGGTCTGACCTAAAACAAGAGCAGATTGTTTGGAGTTAATAAGTAACAGTTGAATGGACTCCCGATGATTGCCAGACAAAACAAGTTGGATAGGAACAGTGGAGTGGGTAACTAGCCCCAAACTCCTACCGTCCAGAGCAAGAGCTGAAATGGGTGAGGTTAGACGTTCCGTGGGAATGCCGGCCCTCCTGGCGAAGGTGATATCCATGAAGTTGGCGTCAGCTCCGGAATCGATTAGAGCCGAGGAGGTCACGGTCTTGTCCCTCCAAAGGAGGGTAGCCTTGAACATAAGGCGATCCTGGGCTGCATGGTTGGGGATGATGGGGCTCGTCAGTACGCCCAGTTTTACTGGCGAGCCCATTCTTTTGGGCGGATGGGACAGGAGGCGATCTGATGGCCAGGCTTGCCGCAGTAAAAACAGGATCTGGTGCGCAGACGGCGTTGGCGCTCCTCGGGATTGACCGCAACTCTGCCCAGTTGCATGGGCTCCTCCTCGGAAACGCCCGTCGGCGCCCTAGATCCAGTGACGGAGGAGTGTGAACGAACGTTTGAAGCGACGGAGGGTGAATGACGCCCGGAGCTTCCTCCCCGCTCCCGGGCCCGGATGCGGAGACGATTATCAATGGCTATAGCGAGGCTGATGAGGCTATTGAGGGAGTTGGACTCTTCCCGAGTGGCAAGCTGGTCCTTGAGTTCCTCGCTGAGAGCTTGGCGGAAAGCCCCCTGGAGGGAGGTGTCATTCCATCCGGACTCCGCGGCGAGGGTACGAAACTGAATGGCCATTTCTGCGACACTGCGGTTGCCTTGACGAACTTGAAGCAGACGTTGGGTAGCGTCTCGCCCACAGGTCGGGTGTTCAAACACACGCCGCATTTCTGCGGTAAAGGCTGCGAAGTTGCTGCATAACGGGGCCTGGCTGTCCCAGATGAATGTAGCCCACTCCAGGGCGCTCCCTCCCAAGCTGCTCATGATGAACGCGATCTTGCTGGAGTCAGAGGCGAAGGAGGAGGGCTGCATACGAAACACTATGTCACATTTAAGTAGAAATTCACGACATCTCCCCAACCCCCCGCGATATAACTCGGGGTGTTGTACTCGGGGCTCATGGCTAGAAGTGGGAGCCGGAGCCTCCGGAGGAGGTTCAGGAGCGGGAGGAGTTGGGTTGGCAGGAATCCGCAGTAGCGGCTGGTGGAGCGAAAGTTGGGCTACCTGCTCCGTGATGCCCCTAACTACTTCCAGAACGTCATCCAAACGACGGCCCTGTTGGTCGCTGACCGCAGTTTGGCAGGAGAAGGCGTGGCGAATCTGTTCCAGATCGGCTGGGTCCATGCTTTTTGGCCAGTTCGTTCTGTTACGATCCTGATACGGGACGAACCCAAGTGCAACGACCAGGAGGCAGATTCAAGAAAATGGTAATTTTATTAAGCGTTGGGGTAGTCCCAAAGCTGTACAGGAAAGGAAAACAGGTTAATTAATTAAACATAAGTAGAGTCCCTTACGGACTGCTCCAAGCCGGAGCTGGGCTTGAAAGTCAAGGTAGGTTCCAAGCCGGAACCAAGCGGGTGCAGGACTGGGAGTCCAAGCCGGACTGGGTGCGGAAGTGCCCTACTGTTCCTAGCCGGAACTGGTTAGGGAAGGTGGAGTAGTGGCACCGGGTCTGGACTGGAACTGGACCGGGAGGTCCACTCAGGAACACGGAAGGCGGCACGGAACTTGTTCCAAGCCGGAACTGGACTTGATCGGAGGTGTATTACACACCGGAACTGGACTGGAACTGGACTGGAACTGGACCGGGAGGTCCACTCAGGAAAACGGAAGCCGGCACGGAACTTGTTCCAAGCCGGAACTGGACTTTACCAGAGGTGTACAACACACCGGAACTGGACTGGTACTGGACAGGAACTGGACTGGAACTGGACCGGAGGGGTCCACTCAGGAAAACGGAAGCCGGCACGGAACTTGTTCCAAGCCGGAACTGGACTTTACCAGAGGTGTACAACACACCGGAACTGGACTGGTACTGGACTGGAACTGGACTGGAACTGGACCGGGAGGTCCACTCAGGGAAACGGAAGCCGGCACGGAATTACTCCAAGCCGGAACTGGACTTTAACGGAGGTGTACGAAACACCGGTACTGGACAAGACCTGGGCAGGAGCTGGACTGGAACCGGACTGGGTAGGTAGCTTGATTAACGGGGTAGAAAGCAGAGGTTAATGGCAGGGTACTGTGACAGGACTGTAGCTGAAGAAAGCTCCGCAGAGTTGGAAGGTGCGGCGTGGCTCGGGCAAATCTTGCAGAAGCCGGCTAACATTCAGGGATCCTGGAACCGTAACCGCAGTACAGGAGGTAGGTGACATAGGGAGGACAAGACACAGCTACAGGGAGGCTGGAACCGCGGCGTCTGGAGGTTGAAGGGAGACAGGTAAGTAGCATGCAACAGAGAATGTTTCGGAGGGATAGCTACCAAACTGCAAACCAGGTAAACAGGTAACAGACAGCAAGCTGACGAATACTGGACCAGAAGCGTGACATGACATAAACACGGTTGGTTAGTTAACGAACTGGCGCCGACTAGCAGCCAGCCAGGGGTTTAAATGGTGCAGGAAATGAAGGAGAAAATGAGAAACAGGTGTGATGTTCAATCGGGAGTGATTGCCGAAGCACAGCAGTGAGGAATGTGAGTAACGAGAGGGGAGAGTGATAGGCGGAAGTTAAAGTGGAAAATAAGCCGAAATGAACCCGAGGGAAACGCCCAGTCCGCAGCCAGGGGGAAAACACGGACAGGGGATCCAACATGACACGGAAGGAAACATGGAAAACGGACAGGAGGGGAACGGAACGTTACATTCATTGCATAATCAAACGAAATTCGTTAAACAAGCAGGCTAATTTGGCGTTTTCTAAGGTGACACGGAAGCCATTGGTTGCTTATTCTCAACTGTTGCAGGTGCCTTTAACGAAATTTAACCGCATATATTTTGTAAACAGCACTGTCAGGAATTACCGGGAACTCATAATGGTTAGCCCGAATAATATTGATCATAGGCTACTATTGATCCATATAGCCTATTCCTTGATCGCACTAAACACGCACAAGCATGTCTGTTTCGCCATCATAAGCAATCCGCCATGGTGGAAAAGCAGGCTTTTAAAGGGAATGGGATATGACATTTTGATTGGTTTATTGCATGTCACGCCCAAGACACACCTATAATTAATGAAGAGACTAGGTGCAGCCCATTTGGACGTTGCGCCGTGCTTAGCACCCAAAAAACACGCCATTAAAATAGCAAAAGTGGACTTGGACACGCCCTAAATGGACTTTACGCCATACGCTTAGACCAAGCGCCAAGATCGCCAAGATAGAGCCCCAGATGTACTACAAGAAATAACAGGTAGTTCCCTCTCTCCAGATGTCCCTCTCTGCCTCCTAATCCATAGAAACCCTGGTCTTAACAGATGAAAGTGGAATCTTCCATTAATTATTATTCTAATATACTTACACTGAATTATATCCCTATAAACCCTTAAAATTATTTCCTAATAATCCTTCTTATGGAATCACATGACCTAGATATATTGGCAGTAAGGCTCACGTTTTTTTTTGCAGAAGCTTGCATGTACTATATATATATGTGTGTGTGTGTGTGTGTGTGTGTGTGTGTGTGTGTGTGTGTGTGTGATACACGCAAGTAAAAGGCACCATTAAAAGGCATCATTGTTCGTATAAGGAGATGACATTTTACCAGATGAACGTCATTACAATGTTAAAAACCATTCTGCAAACAACTGTAAGAAGATCAATGCACGGTGACACACACCAATCTCAATCTCTTTCAGTATTCCTCATTGAGTAGTTCCAATAAAGCTCCTCATCTGCAACACCCAGTCAGGTGGAGGTCTCCTCATTCTGCTCACCTCCCCCAACCCTCCAATCACATCGCAGCATTGGAATCCCTGTCCAACCACATACCTTTATCCTTAGTCATATACATGCCAGCCCTGCTTTGTGGTTGCAAACCCTGCTCCTCTGATTTACCATCAATTGCATTATCTGGTTCCAATCCAATTTCCATTTTCTAGTACCTTTTTAGATAAGAAGGTAATACCACTGTGATTATATAAAGTTTTAATGGAAGGCGGGGAAAATAATAATATAAATGGGTATAATTTAATGCAATTTACTTTATTTAATGCCTTCCGATTGGTCAGGTAATCTGCTAGAATGTTCAGTAAATCACAATAAACCCAAGCAACTCAAGCTAATCCTCTGAACTAGTGTCCTTCACTCATCATTCCAGGTGAGCTGGTGGGGGATGGATGCAACATTGGAGGTGGTGAAGGAACCATCTATCGTACCTTAATAGGAGGGTAGAATACCTGACAGAGCCTGGTGCTGTGAATCCTGTAATGTCTTGGGGCTCCAGCCCCAATTCATATATTATATCTTCAAATGCTTGAGTATTGTTACCTCCACATGAGCTTAGATGCTGCGCAAAATGCAGGTAATGCTAATATCTTAATATATGTAATTATTTAAAATATGTTGATAAGTGCAATGTTAGGGAGCCCTTATAAGCATGTTATAATAAATCTATAAAGGTGCTTAAGGTGGACCAATAATAATATTGTGTGCAATATCTCTTGGGGTTTTAATGTGCTTATGGAAGGACTGTGATATGTCTTCACAGAATAGGTGGCAGGGAACCTTGGGATGTCCCAGATGTCATGAGGTGAAAGTTTATTTAACTTTTTAATGATCTCACAAGTTTGGTCTCCTTCTGAGGTCATTCTGTTAGATCAAAGCATCCCTACAAAACATTAGAAAGAGGATAGACTCTAAACTATATGATGTATATGATATTATATTGTTATTTGTATAAATATGTCCAGCCATCTATATCCAAAATAACTTTGGTAACGACAACAAAACATATATTGAACTATAGCTTCTTGCACAGTATATATTAAAGTTTTCTTAGAATCATGGGGAGTATTCACTAATGAAGACATTATTTGATGTAGAATTTTATTTATTTATTTTTTTCACATTTTCCCACACTAGGACAATCTCACAAACATCAAAGTCTCTTCAAAAGGTTTTTGCTGTATGTATGTTATTTATATGTTTGACAACTTCAGTTTAGGTGTATAGGTTTAAGTTTTAATCTGGATTAGATGTTAATATTCACGTTAATATTATGGTAAAATGGGATTTACGTCAATGAGTAAGTTTATGGTACAACAAGGGAAATTAAAACAAATTATACCATAAGCAATACAATTATGGGGATTAAGATTTCTCAGTAATAAAATTGGAGAATGGTGGATAAGGGGATGAATGGTTATGTGACATTTTAATATCAACATAATAACAAAAAAGATTCCTCTCGCAAAGCTGTTTCAATCAGATTTGGGCAGAATTGAGGGCAAAGCTGATTATGAGCGCCGTAAAACACTTACTCTGGAAATGCAGACATGTTGAGCGGTATCTGTTTTGAGGGAGCATCAAAGTGAAGTGTCAAACGGGAGCTCAACCCCACAAAACGCCAATGAGGCAGTAGGATAGGTTGTCACACAGTCCTCAATAGCGGGCCCCCTATGGAAGAGTAGCCTAAAAGCTGCCAAAACTGCCTAAATACATCAATAATCTAATGAAATTTAGCTATTTATTTTTCCTTCATTTGGGTTTATTAATCCACTAATTACATGATAAAAGTATTGTCGCATGTACAATTCAGGTTATACCTTCAAAATGGTCGTACAATATTGCATTGGAGGATGTGGGATGTATAACCTGCCACTCCTGGGGGTGCTCATTGACAGCACATACTGGCATGTGAAGTGAACAGGAATGAGTGAATGCATAAATAAATAAACTACTCTGAACGAATAAATCTAATTATTCCTTCATTCTTTCGTCTAGTTTTAGGTTGAGTGTGCTGTGCTCCCACAGTCCAACAAGCAAACAAGCACTTTGGATTGGAAGTGAGACAGACTTCCTTGCTGGATGGTGAGTCACCAAATCGAGGCCACTCCATTCCCTGGTAAATTGTTAATTTCATCGTTTTTCTTTACGATTATGATTACAGGAATGGACGGTGGAAGTCGAATGCATTACACAGAGGCCAAGTGCTCGACCCAAATTACTGTTGATATTTCTTTTAGTTTAAGCAATCCAATAGGATACAGGACTCATTAACATGCTTTGTTTAAAGCAGAGGTTATCCCCATTCCTAATGCCTTTCCATGAGGGTTAATCCCAGTTAATTTGGATTTAAGACCTATTCGATGAGATAAACAGCAAAAATGAAGTGCTGGAGGGATCAATAATATATCATCACATCATGGAGATCCCTGCCGTCTCACGAGGAAGGGATCAATAATATATCATCACATCATGGAGATCCCTGCCGTCTCATGAGGAAGGGATCAATAATATATCATCACATCATGGAGATCCCTGCCATCTCACAAGGAAGAGATCAATAATATATCATCACATCATGGAGATCGCTGCCATTTCACGAGGAAGGGATCAATAATATATCATCACATCATGGAGATCCCTGCCGTCTCACAAGGAAGGGATCAATAATATATCATCACATCATGGAGATCGCTGCCATTTCACGAGGAAGGGATCAATAATATATCATCACATCATGGAGATCCCTGCCGTCTCACGAGGAATATATTGCATGAACATGTTGCTCCATATACAAATAAAACTAATGTCAGTTTGGAAGTTTTTCTTCATGTGTTTTAGACTTTGGAACTTGGGTGGAATTTGTCGAAAAATACCTTTCGAACGATTTATATTGTGTTTTGTGAATTTGTGGATTTTTCATGAACCAGCATGTAAGTGTGTCAGTTTGAACGAATGAGCTATTTGCAAAGGGACGCTCAATGCCTACAGAAAAGTAGGCCTAGAGGAAACGGTTTTAAGTGCAGTTGTGTATGTTACTGAAGCAATTCAGGCTGGGTAATGTTTTCATAGCTAATCAGCTCAACGCTATACTCCTATCTTTAATCCTTAAAATCTTGGTCATAATAGCCTATAGCTGAATATATTCATTATGAATGCAGTTTCAAATTTGTATAGACACTTTCTATAGGGTAGGTCTATTTTAAAGGATTTGTAATTTATTAAAACCAGTCATGCCCATGTGGTTTACAAAAAAGTGATTAAAACGAAAAAAAACTGAATTTATAAAACAATTGATTTCAATCTTCCGGGAGGAGTTTAATCCATAAAGCAGTCAATTGATTTGTTCAGGCCTTTAGAGGGAAGGAACCCTGGCTCTCTGGCCCTTGAAGCAAAAAGCAAAAAAAATACCCTCTGCAGCAGAGCTGCGCTGTGGCAGGGACTCATCTCTCCTGCTGTCACACACAGCTTACCTTGTGAGGACATTCCCATGCCTCATTAAAACACACTGGGAGTTTTCTGGGGACACAGGGGTGAGCTGCATGTAGAAACTGATTGGACCTACCGGCCTACATAAAAAAGAATGAGGGGCCTTGACTGATGTCTGGGGAAGTTGTCACCAAGCATATGTGGGTAATTAGCTGGGATGCAACTGTTTTACCTCGGGTGACAGAGGGATGCTTCTGTTCGCTCCGTTAGAGCTCTGCACGCCCCATTGCACTGTCGCATGCCTTCTGCAAGGCATGCTGGGAACCTGGCCCTAATTGTCCCTGACAGGGGGAAACGCACTCACTAGATGCGGTTTTACCTCCTCTTCCCCAAATCCAGCTATCAGGTGGAAGAATATTCACACAAGGGCGAGTCTGACCAGCAGTGACCAGCATTGTCGATTTGAGGTTGATTGCAAGACACAGTTTTGGGGCTCACACTGGGGTGGGGGTACCATTACTTCATGTTATCTTAAAATAAACATGTTTTCTATATATATTTTTTTTTTACATACATTTGCCCAACACTAAGGGGACGTGGGCTAAATTCATTTGTGAATTGTGAATTAATGTTTGCATTTTTTAAACCGATTTTCTTCTTATTTTCCTTTTCTCCCTCTTTTCCAATCTGTTCTTAGCCTCATTTGCTGTAATCCCAGCTCCGCAGTTGGTGAGGTAGGCTGGAGCGTGCCGGGGCAAGTTACCGTCTGCATCACGTCTCTAACTTTACCAATACGCTCACACCGTCCAGTCATTTTAGAACGTTTGTTTCGGGGGTTATAGGACTAGGATGTGATGAATGGACCCGTTGTCATGCCCCATGAAGATTATTTTTAGCAGCCTTTAAGGGGTGAAGATAAATTATTTTCAACCACATTTTTTTTTAATGTACGTGAGGTCTGTTTATTTTTCCCTCCTTACTCGAGATTTCATCCATTTAAAACGGCGCCCATGCCGGGCTCCGGCAGTCACCTGAAGAAGGGGAGGTGGATGAAAGGACTGATGGGATCTGCGGTCTCTGGAGAGAGGCTCCAGGCTTCACACGGGCCCCGCTGCCCAAGGAACAGATTGAAGACAGATTGTTTAGAGGGGAGGAGGGAGGGAGTGAGCACAGCCTTACGGAGACGAGGAGTGGCTTTGGCGGGCCGCATTTAATCATCGAATGTTAACGCGACGCATCTGTTGCCGGGGTAGTGCCACGGGGCCGTAGGCACGTCGCGGCGCGTGGCATGTTTCAGGCCCCTAATCACACCAAGAATTGTTTTATTACTCGACATTTCCATGCTAAGCGCTAATCCAGATATTTTAACCCTTCCCCCTACCTCACAATCTCATGTAAATACGACTGTAAATACAGGTATTATTAAAATGTTTTTTTAATGACGGGCAAAAACTCGGGTGGGAATAAATCCCTATCTGCGGTATACATGTTTCATTTGAAATTTAGAGAGAAAAAAAAACGTTTTATCATAAAGTTTGGCTTAGTGTTTGCTTCTATCCGGACCGATAAAACCAATGGAGTTTTTGATTGTCAGGGCTGGAAAATTAGATAGTCAACATAAAACACTTAGTAATCCATCAGTAAAATTGTACTTTCATATTCTTCCCAATCGCAACATGCGCCATATGCTCGATAACTTGCCATATGTGATGTTGTCTGCTTCAGACGGAAAAAGGGGCAATACTTTTATATTAATCCCAAGGAAGGTTTTAAATATTGCAGTTATTCAAAGGCAGATTTAGTTTTTATTTTTGATGTAATACATTTACGATTCCTCCCTGTTGCTTTCATAAAGTCTTCACCCACTTAAAACAGACTCACGCAGGAGGTGATTTTCCTGTCTACTTTGGGAAGGATTTTTATAAATGTTTGGAACGTTAAGTTGGGATAGTCTTTTAGGATGACCATACTTGGGCATATACAGGCAGAAGGGTATAACCTTATATAAAGATTGGGGGGGACACTTTCCTGTACAGTTAATTAAATTAGAGAATTAAATCAGCATGGCCGCTTTAGACTGTAAGTAACTAATACCGAAGAAGAACCACAAGATTATGTTATAAATATGTGAGATGAACAGCATAGCTGCATTCTGACAAATGTAATAAATTTTACATAGTAGCAGTATGTTTGCGATCAAGGCTAATATGTACCATTCACAAGAGACTAGATGGCTATTAGCTGACTTGCTGTAAACCAGCGACAGTTTTCAAGTTTGTAATGCGCTATAGAATTTCAATTGATTAAAACTACTCGCTCGCAAAAGCTGGACACTGCAATGCTACTAGGAAAAACTGCCTGAACGGAGGTGGGGAAGCTATTAAAAATGACACGCCATTGACAAATAATTGATTGACTAAATGGGCCCATCTTAACCACTAGTTAATGGTTGGTTTTGAAAACATGATGTACAGTAAATGTAAGGCCTTGTTCAGTGAGACCTCAGGACTGGAGGGGGATGTGACCAGTTGCATTCCCAAGAAGGACATTTGACTCATAGATTCATTGATTATTGGAGGGGACAAGCGACAGTTCTTAGTGTTACATGGAACATGTCCCCTGCAAAAGGTGCTGCTCCATTGTGTGCGTGTTTGTGTTTGTGTTTGTGTGTGTGTGCGTGCGTGCGGGTTATAGATTATAGGTCTAACATAGTTTTTCACAGAACATTTCTATGAACTCTTGTGCTTAAATATAAGTTGTTTGCTTTTTTATGATAATTCCAGTCTAATAACCTTTCTGCATCCTTTGTAGATCTTTGCCTCTGAATGTTGGTCTCACAGAGCAATCTGGAACCATTTCAAAAGATTACAGTATCTGTTGCAGATAGTATGAAGATGGTAATGATTTTCTAATATTTCCACAGATTTTCAAAGATTTTCACTCTGAAATAACTGTGCTGTAATAATCAATGCAATATTTCCAGCAATGTTTGCTACGTTACTTTAATATTTGTTGAATAAAATTTTCAGCTCTAGCTTAGTGATATGCTCTGAGGTATCCTCTTCAATCTACTCTACACCTTCCTAAGTGCATGTTTATTTTTCATATTCAAATGGACTGAAATTATACATATCAATCCTATTTTCAACTCTTAAAATCTTTTCCCCTTTATCAAACCAAAAATAAGCCAAAGCAATTGTACATTTTCAGTCAACAAGGTAGCTCTGTTTTATTCCTTCCCAGCACTATTTCAATGTGCTATTCAGGTTTGTACTAAACTGGCAGCATTATCAGAAAAAAAAATTTAAACCAAAGAAATGTTAAAATATTAACAGTGCTAAAGACCCAAGAGCAGTCCCTCCAATGAGCAGGACCATCAGCGCAAAAGGCCCTTAGAACAACAGTAGTAAACAAGCCCACTTCCCAAACAATACCTCCGCTCTGTGGTTGGTCTGTGTGCTTTTGTGGCCGTAAACGTTCTCCATATGACGGTTGAAAGTCTAGCCGGCCCAACTTTCCCCTGGCCCCGGACCAGCTCGGCCCCCTTAATGAGTTTTCTCTATAATTGACTTGATGATTTCTTTCTAATTAGCACACTTTGGGGGGAGAGATCACCCAATAATAAGCTAAGTCAGTTGGACAGGCCTGTGGCGGGGGGAAGAATGGCGGCATTGTGCGGCTAATGGAAGCAGACAGCCCTTTTGGGTTGGGGAGGGCGGGCTCCTGTCCCAGCCTGGGCTGGCCCTGCGCGATTAGCAGGCCCCGTCTCACGGAAAGTCCCCACATACCGCCTCCAGACGGGACAGAGCGGTATCAAATGGGGCCCTAATGACATACTGAGGCCACAAGGCAACAATGAGGCCTGTCCAGAGCTGGGCCAGGCCCCTCAGTGGCGGGACATTCAGGGTGCTGGGGTGTGGGAGGGTGATGGAGGGGGGGCAAGGGAGGTGGCGGGGGAGCAGCGGCTCCTCGTGACTTGTGGGCGAATGCTGGCGGCTGGTTTGATCAGGCAGCTGCTGCCTGCTAGGCGCACCCCAAACTGTGCTGTTTTGCAACAACCCCCATCTCCCCGTGATTCTGCGGGAACTTTAGATGGGCCACTTTTCGGAGGGTGATGGCAGGGATTACCTAACAAGGCAAGGGGTGGATATAGAACAATCCTGAGGGAAAAGGAGCTGTTCTTACACTTTCTTGTCCTTGTGAGTGTTCAGACTATCATCCATCACTCCAGTATCATAAGAATAAACTTTCTGTCGAGAAAAAGCTAGCTAAAGCTCGAGACTTCAGCTTTTTGCGTCACATGCTCTTAAATGCTAGGGTGTAATATACTCTGCAAACATTACACAACAACTTGGTTTTTAATGTCCAAGATGTGAGTGTTACCGCCACAGAACAATGCAAGTGTTGCTGCCACTGAACTAAGTTTACATTAGGCCATGCCTCCTTGGAGCAATTGAAGAGTGTTTTTCCAAAACTCACTCAGCCCATTTTTGTTTATTTTAAATCAGTTTTTTTGTATGAAAAATAATAGTGAAGAATAATAGTGTAAAAGTAAAACTGGGCTAGCAAAACTGGACTTTTGAAGTTTGGAAACACACTCTTCAATTGGGTATACGGGATTACTTTAGTAGCCTCCAAACTGTTAGCTAAACCTCCCAGTTTTGTATCAACAGCAAATTTAACTAATGTACTTTTGATGTCCCTATCAAGATCATTTATGTAAGTAAGAAAGAGCAGAGGCCCCAACACCGATCCTTGTGGGACTCCATTTCCTACAGTACCATGCTCAGCTAAGGTCCCCCCTACTACTACTCTTTGTGTTCTACCCTGTAGCCAGTTCCAAACCCATTCAACAGGTGAAAGCTAAACTTCTTTGGCCTGTTTATGGGATGCTCACAACACTTGTACTGGGATCCACTTTATCCATATTTACTATGTACCATATACACTACTCACAAAAAGTTAGGGATATTTGGCTTTCGGGTGAAATTTATGGAAAATGTAAGTTCACGCTACAGTGATATTATACGTATCATGAAAGTAGGGCATTTAAGTAGAAGCATGCAATGGTGATTTCCTCATCTCAAACAATTTATTGAAACAAAAGCCAACAACAGTGGTGGGTATACCACAACAAAAATGTCAATGTCTCAATAACTTGTCATGTGCCCTTGAGCATCAATTACAGCTTGACAACGACGTCTCATGCTGTTCACAAGTCGACTTATTGTCTGCTGAGGCATGGCATCCCACTCTTCTTGAAGGGCGGCCCTCAGGTCATTGAGGTTCTGGGGTACAGAGTTACGAGCCTCTACATGGTGAGTCAGCTGATCCCATAGGTTTTCTATGGGATTCAGGTCTGGAGAAAGTGCAGGCCACTCCATTTGAGGTACCCCAGTCTCCAGCAGCCTTTCCCTAATGATGCGACCTCGATGAGCTGGAGCATTGTTGTCCATGAAAATGAAATTAGGCCTGTGTTGTTCATGCAGGGGCACAATGACTGGATTAATGATGTTATTCAGGTAGTATGGGCTTGTCACTGTACCATTCACAAAGTGTAGGGCAGTTCTGTATTGACTAGACACACCTGCCCACACTGTAACACCGCCACCACCAAAGGGTCGTCTGGTGACAACAGTGGCTGATGCATAGCGCTCTCCTTGACGTCTCCAACATCGTTGGCGGCCATCATTTCTGCTCAACGTGAATCGACTTTCATCAGAGAACAGCACTGAGGCCCACTGGTCCCTCGTCCAGCGTAAATGCTCCCTGGCCCATGCAAGACGATGACGCCTGTGCCTGGTGGTGTGGTCAGGTACCCTTGCAGGTCGTCTAGCACGCAGACCACGCTGATGTAAACGGTTTCGAATGGTCTGACGTGACACTTGGGTGCCTCTCACCTCCCTTAAATGTGCCTGGAGTTGAGTGGCATTCATCATCCGGTTCCGCAGGGCACTGTTCATAATGAAGCGGTCATCAGTGTGGGATGTGGCCAAAGGACGTCCACTTCTATGCCTTTCTGTGACTCTTCCAGTCTCTCTGTATCTCTGTTGCAACCTGCTGATGACACTCTGTGACACTCTAAGCTCAGTGGCCACTTCCCTCTGAGAACATCCTGTTTGAAGCCTCGCAATGGCGAGGTACTGTTTATCAATTGTTAGGTGTCGTCTTGGTCTCATGATGTCAAAATGTGAACAGCATGATGAAGAGGACTGTTTAAATACCAATTCTAATTGAACCAGGAAATTTATTGGTCGATTCATGGATCAAACACCTGTTGTGAATTTTGCCGTTCAGCTCCTTGTTAGAGAACAGCAAGTTGTGCAAAAAGTACTGACACATTGAATAGTTGGACATGTGCATTCAAAAGTTTAGAGAAGGTCAAATTAATTTCACCTGTAAAGGTTATAGTGCATTTTAGGTTCATCCTGAAATTTCACCCGAAAGCCGAATATCCCTAACTTTTTGTGAGTAGTGTATATAGAGGCAACACTCTATACCCTCTCAAACATCTGCAGGAATAAGTGATAGAGTACACATAATAGATGGAAGTTGTGCTGTTTAAAAGTGCATCTAAATGTGCCTACCTGGTCATTTGTGGCTCAGGATTTTGACTCATGTGGATCTGATATTTATCTAACCCCTTAGGATGACTTGTACTTCAGCTTGTTATAGTGTATGTATACTTTTGTTTTCTTTCCCTCTATATTAGCTATTGTAAATCAAATCTGATGACAAATCATAAACTTTTAAGCATCACCCAACTATCAACCATTAACTGTAATTTTACAATAGGTTTGGCAAAACGTGCAGCTAAAATTGTCTTTTAAAATTTATATCGAGTACAGTGTCCCATAAGCAGAATGAGCGTGACTGTACAGTACTAATCTTTAATCATAAACTATTATGCCTAATGTGCTCTGACAATACGCATTATCTTATTGTTTGCGTTTGTGACAGATTTCATGCCTCTGTTTGGCTCTGCTTCGACTTTGGAGGTGAGATTAAGAACGAAGTGTGGTTTTCCCCCCCGAAAGACAGCCCTCAGACTCCAGACTATAAGTGATCCTTATGGGTCTGGGTCTAATTGATAAACTTTAATCCTTGTCGGAGAGTTGTTTACATGCATGAATTAGGTTAATCTACCGAGGCCATTTGCATAAATATGCATTTTGAAATAATTACTGCGACGAAATTGGGGTGCATCGCTTGATAGGCAGGAGGTCGACACGTGGCCAATTCTATTGTTTCCTACGTAAAGAATGGGCCAGCAAACAATTAGCAACAATACCCGTAAGCATTGGTGTTATGGGCTTTTGTTTGTCTGACCCACAACACAGTCTGGGCCTGTTAATCAGTGAGCAGCACCACCACAATTAATCCTATCATTTACAGCACTTCCTCAATGCGTTCATTCAATGCAAGTTCTGTGGAGAATTATTTGATAATTAAATAGAAATGACTGACAAATGTTTTGGAAGGGACATTTATGATAGTGTGAAGCATAGAAAACGTCACTATCTGTTTGAGGTTTTTTTATCTGCAGAATAAGACGCTTGAAAATTACTCCTAAACCAACATTTTAAGAAAATAAATGTATTAACAGGTAGTGCTCTTGGATGCTAAATATTTAAGGCCAAATATTTATAATATGTGTATGAATGTCTAAATCATGTACACCTAACACTTGATAAAATGTTTCTTTTACACACTAAAATATATAAGTAGGCCAAAGTATAACAGCAGGATTACAAATTCTCATAATTATAACCTCTTTAACCCTGAAACTGAAATAGTAATTGAAGGGGGTCGGTAACCTACGAGAACTTCCACAATGATAAGCTTTTAATACTTTTAATCTTGGACTTTTTCTATTATTACACCCACTTTTCAGTTTTACTCCATTGAGATTGAAGAGTAATAGTTCGCATTGTAATGGCCAAAGCATCACTGACAATACCAAGTGATGTCATAAAATTAATTATTTTGTTCAGAAATATGAACCAGTAATAAATAAAACTGCAGGAACTTGTATGAGGCTGGTTTATCACCAGTATGTTCAGAGTAAATTGTTTTTTAAGATGCTTTTCAGCTTCAAGTATGCAAATAAATAACTGAAATCACATGCATACACGTGCACGGGGCACACACGCACATTCACAAATGGGCAAATTGGCTTTTTTATTAGGTCCTCTGAAAATGTGATATATCTTAGTCCCAAGTGGACACTTTAGAGGTTTTGTCCCTTTTCTCCAGGGATATTAGAGCAAGCCGCTTCCTAACGCTCCTGTCTCTCCCACCTGATGCTTCTTTGTCTGTGTCAGATTGACTATTTACATATTCCTCCCATTCCACTCCCCCCATTGCAGAAATAACACTTGTGTTCAGACCGAGGTCCTGTGCCCCAGCAGATTGCAAATTAAACTATTTATTGCTTCGTCTAAAGAACTGAGGGCATCCACACAGCATTTACAACACACTGCTGCAGCCAACATCCAGCAAGCTTTGTACTGTAAGCAAACTGGAATCAATATAGCAAGCTGCATCAGGAGAAGGAATTCTAATGCTATAACCGCAAAGTGGTTAGAGAAGAATCCCAAACCTTAATCTGGATGTACACTATTTTTCTCCCGTAATCGATTAATCCTTTCTTCTTATAATTACAATCCATAGCCAGAATTAAAACAGAAGTTATGTGTACAGTGCCTTAAGCTCCCTGTTGGAAATCACAATGAGGAACGAATCTGAATTTTCACATTTTCAATTACTTAGACATGGTTAAACCTTTTGCCTTTTTTAAAAACAAAACCAAAAGCAATATTGAGACGCTTTTCCGCCCTATGAAACCGCAAGGGCCTCATAGCGAGCCTGAAAGCATCATTGTTTCATTTTGATTATATAAAAGATTACACTTGGAGGGAATTGAGAGAAATCCGATTTAAAAGGAGGGAGAAATTGATTTTGCGCCTTTAATGTGTGCAATATTTTGTGTCTGTGGGGTGGGGGTGGGGGTGGTGATGAAACATCTGTTTAGCCTTGAAACACCTCTCACATCATGTCAAGGTTTTGGAGTTCTTGGAGATCAAGCAAGATTGACAACATGAACATAAAGTATGCAAGTATCATTTTTTATGTGGGGGGGTGGGGGTATGATGAGGCATTATGTATCGCGGTAGTATCTACAATCTAATGTCTAGAACAAAGAGAGCAATGGAAAGGTACCCCTCTAATGCATGGAGACACCATGGGGGGTGCTCCAGATTAGTAAAAATGTAAAAATTTGGATGGTGGGGCATGTCAATGCAGTGGTGTTTTGTGCTCTTGGTGATTACACATCTGGAGGAATCTCACTATAGAAGTGACCAGCTGGACAGGGACCTGCCTGTTTTACACAACACATGTTTGCTGAGTGTTTACACTGGTGTTACCTAGAGAGGATTTGTCCGTGTATATATGACAGCTGGGTCCACTTTGATGGCCTTGTGTGGGGAAGCCCACTGGACATTCAAAAGCCCATATGCCAGAAAAGATCTCCAAAAGATCTCTTTGTTGGAACTCTAGTGAGATGAATCAGAAGTGGTTTTGCCCCAGTCAACTATACAGAGTAAAATGTTCAGTGTTAAACATACTTGGATAGAGTATACGCGATCCCTATTGGAACCACAAAAACACTATCAGAGTTGAGTTAACACTGATGCATAAATATATAGCATAAGGACTATGATTTTATGCAGAGGCAATGGCCTGGATTCAATCAACATTTTTTTGATGGGCCAATATATGCACGTGTTCATTTCAATGAGTTCCAACATCAGAGGAAACTCACAAAACTATTTGCAAAGAAAAAACAAATGCTTGTATGTATTTATTAAATAAAAAAATGTTGGTTGAATCCAGGCCTATATATTCAATATTTATTTGTGTATATATTAGGTACCTAAAACATTGCATTGATTGTGAATATTTACATATGCAAGATTAGAAATGTTAAACATCAGTAATGTCTGAATAATACAAATTCAGATAAGCTGATTTAAAGCGTATTCAGTAAGAAATTATAATCATAATTATATATTCAAATACTCCCTTACATCATCTAAAACCAAACTAAATCACTAAACATTTTTTACCTTACGTAGTAAAATTAAGTCAGAGTCTATTGAACATGGGTTAATAGGGTACACTCTCAGAGTAAAATGTACTCTAACAGAGTTGTTTTAAAACAAATATATTTACTGTGTATATGCCATTTCCCACAGGTTTCCATTGAACGGACACTCTTGATATCACAAAGAATCTTCTGCTCACAGTTGATTCTTTGTGATATCAAAAATGTAGAGTTTGTCAAGACTGCACAGCTTTTACACCATTTCGCTTAGCAAATCCAATTAGGGGAGAACTGCTGTTAGAACCTTGCTAACATGCAATGTAATTATTTGCTGTTTTTTATTTGAGTGTAAAGCTGTGATATGTTCTGGTTATCATATTATTCATATTTTACTATACAGTACCAAAGGAAAATGACAGACATTGTCATGGTTTGGCAGCTTGCTTGCTCATCTCTACAGACTCTTGGAGCTGCTTTTTTTTTCCGCCGCCCGTGTCTCGTTAGGCTCATTCGTTTCAGATGTTTTGCCTACTACTTAAGCCTTGAGCTTTCCTTGTTCCGGGCTTTTGTGTCAAACTTGCCACACTTAGCCAGGTAACCGGTATAGGCTTGGGAGACTGCTTTTCTTTTCTGTTAAAGAAACGCAGAAACTTCCTTTTAGTTTAAGAGTGTAGGATTAGATCCTTTGGATCCTTCTCTCCTTTTATTTTGCTCTTTTCTGACTCTTTCCTTTTGCCTACCTGTCCTCTTTGAGGAGTACCTTTGTTTACCTATTTTGTTTTGCCTTTTCGTTAGCTCATTTATTATTTTATTGAGCTTGAGGCCTTCTTTCCTTTTCTGTATTCTGCTCGAGTCTGCTAGACTCTTCGCCCGCTTTTCTGGGCTGTTTTGGGTTTGGCTTATACGCCGGGACTTATTTTCCATTTTTTTTGTAGATTTTTCTCTGTTCCGTTCGCGGAGCTCTATTTTCTCCCCTTCAACTAGTGGTTCCCACGTTTCGTGGGTAACTTTTTGATCCCCTCACGGTCGCACGTCTGGTCCTCCGATCCCATCTCTTCACAGACATGAGTTATGTTAACCTGCCTGATACACACATATTTGACTGCACAGCAGTATAAATATTAATTACGATACTATCTCCTTTATGCAGTTCAATTTAACAGTTAGCATGTTATGTATCATTCATTATTTATTCCAAACTTATGTTGGCCCTTCCCCGGAAACCGATGCTTACACTATAAAGCAGCATCTATTAAATGTGCAAAACCTTAATTAAGCACAATTGGGTAGAAGGATCAAAATTGTTTAAAGTGTGACTTTGATTGAAAATGCATTTTGAAATTATGAGGATATACTGTATAATTTATTTCGTATTAGACTGTATATAGACTACAAATAACAGACAATTAAATTCTAAAAAGCAACACAGTATCACCAGGCACTGCACCTCTCAATAAAACAGGTTCAGGTATTTAAATGTGCCTTAATTTGAATGCAGCAGAGCAGCGCTCCAGTTCCCCCACTGGTAGTTTGGTGGTCAGAATTAGGGCGTGTGGCGCTGATCTTAGTCAGCCTCCCGCCATGTGCCCAGGGATGACCAGAGAAAATTAGAGCAAAAAGCGATTTTTTGACGTTACGCTCTTTAAGAGATTAATAATCTTGGCTGTGGAGAATCGCCTGGAAATCTTCTCTGGAAAATAATGAGCAGAGAAACATTTACTGATTAGTTTAATCCCAGATAATCACATCTGATGACACCATGAAACCCTGCCTTGTAATCTGGCCCTTAAAATAACATTTTTTTTTCCTTTCTCAGTTCTCTGCAAGCATAAGAGAAAAGGAGTCTTTAATACAAATTTTTATTATTTCATTATTCCATTTTCTATATAATAAAGGATGTGTTTCTTTTTCCCCTAATCTTGTTTAATATACCCCTTTGGACTTTTATTTAGATTTTTAAATGATGATGCGGAAGTTTAGAGACTGCTTATGCTACATTTCTGAGACCAATCTTGATTAAATTAAAATGTTCAAACCTTAATCACCCTAAAACATAGGTCTGCAGGAAGAAAATCATAAATACACTGGAAAACATGTACTGTAAACAAGTGGGTATGGGGTTCTTTTGTAAAAGGCTCCCAGATGTGATTATATTGGATATGAATTCGTTATTGGGATTTACTGTATATTTAATACTCTCATGATGATGATGATGATGCTGCTGCTAATGATGATGATGGTTATTATTATTATTATTATTATGTTAATGCTGTTTTCCAGGGCTGCCATTAAATAACATCTTATAGGAAAAAGGGAGAAAGAATCTGAAGACAATGCTGATGATTTACTTACATCATAACAATGATGATGAAGATGATGACTACAATCAGTTACGAATGGGTGATAAATAGTGATGATGGAGGGGCAAAGAGGATGCCTGAGGTGGATCCGAGACAGAATGGTGGGAGAGAGAGAGTTGGAGGTGTGCAGAGTGGATGGGATTGAGGAGACGAGGGAGACAGACGGGACCAGGGGAAAATCTTGAATGGGAGGAGAATTCCAGGTCAGTTTCAGAGACTATTCATCCATGCAAGCCATAAGAGAAAAATAGAGCCTGTTGTACAAATAGGACGAGCAGGCGGCTATTTGGTTACGAAATAGGAAGAGTATTTTGTTAGGAACAGGTGTTTTTCTGTACTACCTGTGCTGACTAGGCAACTCCATGGTTTTCCCAATTACTCATAGCCACAGCCTGGCAAATACAATATCTTTGTGGGGTGAAATGTTGTGACTTTAAGGTAAAATACAGCAGGGGCTAGTAATTGATGTTGCTATTGGTGTGTGCTTATATTTTAAAAGACCACTAAAGAGGTGTTTATTGTAGCCTTCAGACACATCCTAGGATGTAGTGAATTAACACACCATACTCCAAGCACATATATTGGATCAGTATGCACGGTACAATTTTGGCCAACTTTCTCAATTTAAAAGACCACATACAGTACAGTATGGTAGATGAATTCAAATAATTGAGTTCTGACAAGAACTGACAATCACAATTTTGCTGTCACATACAGTAGGCCTACAATGTAGGTTGTTGTTTTTTTGTTGCTTTGTTTAGTTGTTTATAGTTTTTTTCGTAGATATATCAGTGCTGTTTTGCAATAATATCCCCTATTAATAATATGTGATGAGTTTAGGTTTATCAAATCCTTGTGCATGAAATGTTCACGCCAGCAGCATCAGGTGAAAATGATTCACTACAGAAAATAAGTAAATAGACAAAACTAATCAAATTGTCAGTGTGCTGGCGGTGCAAATTTGATTGAATAGGCCATGCAGGGATTTCCAGAACTATTGTTTTGATTGGTAGGTAGGTATAGGTATTAGATTGATAATGACGACGTTTCCCCTGCAGTTCTACACGATTATTGTTTATTTTAATTTTGCCTATATTTGAAATCACACTGCATATTTCGAGAATTATCGTGTAACTATTGCCTATTTCCTGGGTTATGAACGTTCACACCACGAAGTTTCTCTTAATGGACAGGGAATCATAAATCAGATTTTGAACAGCTCTTTATTTAAAGCGATAGATTAAGGCAAGAGTAATTTTATGCAGTGTAATTATCTCCTGTAAGAAGATTTCTGTTAGATTGTTTTCAAATAGAAGGACTAACTGATCATATACAAATTTGTTCAATAAAAATTTATTTAAGGGCCTACATTTACAGTTTACCTGAAATGTAGGCCTACTTTAACAACCTCCCCGATCGGATTACTTGTACTTGATCATAACTTTCTGAATTACTTTTCCACATTAGAAGCCTCCTCATCCTCAGATGAATCAGCATTAACTTAAACTGCTGAAATAAAGCTGATTCCGTGGACACGTCAAAACAATTAGGGTTTTATCCTAATATCTCTTCAGACAGGAAATTTGGTGGAAGGTCGGATTACGAACTCTAATTACAGATAGAGATTTTCTACACGTTAGTTTACTAGGTGAAAGTCTACTTACAGTACCACGTGTCAAGCGCACAGAGTGAGTATGAAACTTAATGAGGGGAGGGATAGCTAAGAAATTGAATAACACGATAATATCTTGGGATAGCAAATGCCGACCAGTAATCAGTGCATAATCTTACCAGCAACATGTAGGGCATCAAATAAGCCGTGTGTGATGACCGCTTCTTTTAGTGCGCTTTTCACGTGCGCGTGCAGTACAGTGCACTCCACTCACTCTGTCACGCTTTATATTGGGATGGAGTTTTGGGACAGTTCCATTATATCCCTTCAACACTCATTTCTTTTGTATTTAAAAAAATATTATTCGTGTGATTTTTGATGCATGCTTACTTATTCAAGAACGTTGGATCTGATTAACATAAAACATAAATATTATACAGCAAAGCACTTTAACCCAGTTTCTACACGCAGTCTACTACAATACACACTTGCTTGGTTTTCATTTAAAATAACAGTATTTTACACTATTGAAAACAGTCGTAGGAAAATAAGTGTCAAAGAATATGATATAGGCTATATTTAGCTAAGCAAACCGATGAGGTCATACTTTACTGCTGAATCGTGCATAGTAATGCATATAGCAACATTTTGACATTTTTTTAGACGACGTTCAAAACCTTAAGAAGCCTGGCCAGATTTCACTGAAACAGATTATATATTTATTGTCGGTATTGGCAGCAGTGTATAAACTACTAGCCTATATGATTAATGCAATATACCGCAGATCAAAATACAACGGTTTGCAATTGCATACGAGTAGGCTATTTTAATGGCACGTTTTTTGACTTGACGGACACCGTCTACCTCCAAAAAAACCCAATCGACTACAGTAAAGTTACTGGTGTAGTACTAATTATATGTTTAGCGGAATGTTTGGTAAACCAGGTGGAATTTTAAAAAAATAATGTCAGTCCATGTTCTTACAGAATATTGACAGACCGCATTTTAAACTATGACACTGAAATCTTTACATTCTTACATAATTTGTCCAGAAAGGACAAAGCAAGCCAATCAATTAAAATAGTGGAGTAATAAACTCTAAAATGTAAAGCCTTCACAAACTGAAGTTCTTTTACTGACCTATAATCTCCAACCTTTACTAGCTCTAAGCACAAATACCCCGTCATTCAAATTACAATTATCCTAAATGAAAGTTATTATTTTGTTAATCCCGGGAACAGCTTGTCAGGGAGATTGGGGTCTTTCTTTAATAATGTAAAATTAATGCGCACTCCCCTTGTAATTATCTTTATCAGGGGCACTGTGCTTAATCTAGATGTTTAACAGAGATCGAATCAAATCGAGATCTGCAAAGCAGTGGGTCTAATCTGTTGGTAAATCTTTCGCGTAAACAGACGAGAAGGGCGAATTTACGCGTTTTCTTAGATGGTTAGTGAGACGAAATATATATTTAAGGAGTCTAATGCAGTAAATGGAAAAGAAAATCGATTGTACGTGAGATGTTGTTTGTGAGCAAAATAAATTACAAAATGTAATTATCTGTTATTTTTGTGTGTATTGTGGAAGGACCTATATATACATGGACACCACTTAACAAATTAAACGTTATTTAATGTCATGCAGAAATACATTCCCTTCCATTGCTTGGGAGATGGCACGTGCTATTCAACAGTTTTCTTGAATTTCGCAGGCGCGTGTTATTTTAGCCTGCTAGGCTGTAATGTCATCGCTCAAAATTAATTTAAAGGGATTTTAGTTAAATCCCCCACAGCGCTCAAAAAATAAACCAATGATTTGAAATGATTTGTAATTTTAATATTTTCCCAAGATTTAGGTCCATTTTGAAGTACGTAGCATGCTTTAGGCTATCACACTTGGGTCTTTCATCATAATTGGTTGACTTTGAAAGGGACTTGAACTTTGGAATAAATCACAGTGCTTGCCAGATGTAGCCTATTCATGTCCTTAAGGGTTTATTTAGAAGGACAGTTTAGTAGCCTAATGCTTGTGATTCCAGTCGGAAAATAACTGGGCATACAATCAAAGGACACGCAATATTGCTCGATTACTACAAAATTACAAATTGTTCAAATAAGACGAATGCCAATTTCCTATGCGCATTTTTTTTCAAGTCTGATTTAAATGTAGGCTATATTAATGTAAATGTATCAAGCCACGTAGATAAGTGAAATCTGTCATCTAGAGAACGACTTAGGACCAATTCAGAGACAGAGAAAAAAAAATCCTTATCGGATTTAAAGGAAAATTGGTGGCAATTAATCCTTTGGGATTGAAAAAAGGGAAACGCCTCTTGTATAGCTTTGACAGATCTCACAGTGGGTCTGATTGGACACTGGGGTTATCCCTGTTGTATGGCACGAGGATAAATTGTCCGCCGTATGCCCTCTCCCGTTCCATCGTTCTGAGCAGTAGGAGGAAAGAGAAAGTCCAAATACAGATGACTACCATGACAGGAAGGGAGGATTCCACGGACGAGAAGCCCAAAGTCAAGATCTTAGCTCCGACTTTTGGAATCGACAAAACGCGGCTCAATGGATCTGGGTTTAGATCTAAAGGTTTTGCTATCACTGACCTTCTGGGTCTTGAGACTGAATTGCAACCCCATCAGGCGGGACCCGGAGTTGGTGGCAACGTGGACGGCCACAGTGCAGGAATTCCGGGCTTCTCTTTCGCCGGGGGCTCATTGCCCCTTGGTTTGGGTTTCCTCTGCAGTTTAGCGGCGCAACAACCTCCTGGGACACCCTGTTTTCTTCCGAGCCACTTACCTCTTCTTCAGTCCAGGACGGAGAGTCACTTTATGCAGAATTTGGAACAGCAAAGGGAGAACTATTCCGGTATACATTTCCCTAATTCTTATTCGTTTTTATTTACTCCCGCACATTTTATCCAGATTAAGTGTTATGGTCTTCGCAATAAAATGTGATTGCTTTTTACCTCTTATGACTCATAAATAGATTTTTTAAAAGTCATACGGTATTGACAGCTATACCAAAATGGGATGACATTAACACGGCCTCACAGAGCGGACTTTGTAGTTCTAAAGCAAACAATCAGGTGTCAGGTCATCAAGTCGCATGTTTTAGATTTACCTCAGAATTTTTTTTTACCTTTTATCATGAAATAGTCAACTGCAAGCTTGTCTTTCTACTAGGCTATTTTAAAGGATTTTCCAGTGGATTTTCCATTAATATAAAATACATAGCGTATCAAGAATATAAAAATTAACGGAAATTCGGGTTGTTTAATCTGGTGTCCAGTCATAATCGTGAAACAATATTTAATATTTATTAATATTTTTTATTTATATTTTCAGATGATGACTGTCTTTCTGGGGATCGGAACGATGCAAAGAATTCAGGAAATTCACAAAAGAGAAAAAAGAGGAGGCACAGGTAGCGTGTCTTAAATACAAAATGTGAATTTATTCTCGTCCCAAAGAATAGCCTATAAAATGTCATGTGGGAGACAATAATTAACGAATGTGCTATTTGATATAGGTTACTTTAAATGCAACAGACACTGAGAATTTCTACCCACTCTTTCTGCAGGACTGTATTCACGTCGCATCAGCTAGAAGAACTCGAAAAGGCCTTTCATGAGGCACATTATCCAGACGTTTACGCAAGAGAAATGCTCGCGATGAAGACGGAATTACCTGAGGACAGAATACAGGTAAACTAATGGAACATCTCTCTGCCATCTTGCTCCCTCGATGCAAATTAAAGCAACACGCCGTGTTAACACAGAATTAATCTGTGACCGTTTGTCTTATAATTCGCTTATGTTCTCCAGGTGTGGTTCCAGAACCGTCGGGCCAAGTGGCGGAAGCGCGAGAAATGTTGGGGTCGCAGCAGCGTGATGGCGGAATACGGGCTTTACGGCGCCATGGTTCGCCACTCCATCCCACTCCCCGAGTCGATCATCAACTCCGCCAAGAACGGCATGATGGGCTCCTGTGCTCCCTGGCTTCTAGGTGAGCCAGCAGGTTGTTTCGTTTATTTATAATATATTACTCAATTATGTATTTGATTGATTTGAATACATAACTGAGGTGTTTTGTGACAAAGTAAAATTGTATTTTTGAGACCCTGAAGCTTAATTACGTTTTGGATAACGTGCGTGCATGAGTCAAAAAGTTTTTGTTACGTGGAATGTTTCACCTGAACTGTAATCAAACTGTAAAGTTAATCGTGGACTCTATTAATCTAGATCTTCAAAAATATTTTAAAGAGTTGCTGTAGTAGGCTATAGGCTACTTTTTAATTGGCTCTTTAAAACTAAAGGCCTGTAATTAAGATGTCTACCACATGCACATTAACCAATTATGAATTACTGTTCTGATCCAAGATCTTTGTAAGCCAATTTTAATAACTATTTTTTGTTCATTTTCCTTTTTTATATAGGCATGCACAAAAAGTCAATGGAAATAGTCAAGAAGGCGCCAGGCACACCAGAGTCCACTCACTCAGACTCGTACTCAGAGGAAACAAAGGTGAAAGACAGCGACATCGCGTGGGCAAATAGAGTCAACACAACGGACGACTCAGAGGACATGGCAATAGACCTATCCAGCACTTCGAAGCAGGAGAACAAAAGCACTTTGAAATCCCAGCCACCCGCCAAGGATACAAACAGTGATTCTGAAAATGAGAGCTAAACGGGTGTAAATAAACGTGAACTCGGACAATATCGTGGATAATGCACGCAAAGTAGGACAATGTAAACAAGACCCGTGCAACGTTCACACCAAGTTATTAGGAGTGCTTGTCTTCCTGTTGTCAGTTATGTCATAATTGTATGTGAAAATATGTTTTATAACGTGTCTTGTTAATGAGAGAGTCAATGTTTTTTTATTTCTAATGTCCATTTAGTCTGTTTTTAGTGAAATGCACTTCTAAGTATCTAAGTTTTCATCAAGCTGGCTTTGTCCACATAGATTTTTTTTTTCTTTTTTACAAACATGAAGTACTGAACTTCTCTTGACCCATCTTCCACTTTTTCTGAAAAGCTAGTGGCTTTAAAATATCCCTGGCAGCTGTGGAATATTGTAAATTCAGGTGCATATGAAAACAAAATTGTGTTACCCTGAATTTCCCTCGATCTATATTTCTATGCACTATAAAATATTTGAGGATCTGAAAGCCATATTTTTCACGTGTTGTGTAGATCTCATGAATAAAAAGAGGAAAGAACATGCTTGGTTCTCAAAATGCAAAATTCTCAAGCACTTTAGCTGTGTGGATAATGAATGTTACTAAACATTATGTGAAAATAAGGTAGTACCAGCAACTTAAAAAAAACAACATCTTGGAAAATAAATTTGATACACCATGCATTTGTGTCTGAACATATTTATCCATAGCTGCACAAATGCTTTCTCTCTCTCTCTCTCTGTACATACTGTAAATATAGGTTATGTATATATGTGTGTGTATATAATTTATCACTCATTCTTGAGAATTGGGACAAATCATGTCAACAAATTTAAAAAAAAAATTTCTTGTGAAAAAGTATTTTATTAATTTCTTGGTCTAATTTAATTATTTTTAACTTGTAGGCTATACCTGCTGAGTGCCTGGAAACACCATTGTCCCAGACAAGAATTCGCAATAATTAAAAAAGGTGTTAAAAGCTTCAAAACCTAAAACGAACCATTCCTGAAAATGTTGGCCCTTGAAAGCTGTGTCCCAGATATTTGTCAGCATTGTCATGTTTCTACAAAAATGTAATTTCATCAGTCATAAAAAAAGGTTTAGCCATAGCGTAAGGACCCCTGTCTCACATCTTGTTTTCACAGAAGGCAGCAATGCTACTTGTGCTCTGGTAAGTTAATTATTTGAAAAATTAAAGAACCAATAGCCTATTGCTATCAGGATTGTCTCAAACATAACAGGTCAGCTGCAAAAAGTTATATTTAAGAAAAAATTAAATCACTGTGAGGTGCCCCCTTTACAAGCTTTAATAGCCAAGACTTCCATCAATGAAAATATATTTTCCTAGCATAATTGAAGAGTAAAAAACAAACACACAAACGATTAAACAAAGCAAAGAGAGCTTGTAATTAAACAAAGAAAGCTTGTAACACATCCAGAATGCTAAATAAACTTATGGACAAATTAAGAGTGATTAGTGATTGACTTTGACTGTAGGCCTATGAATCAGATGTCTGTGTTATCTCTGTATCCCCTGTAGGCTACGCTAGCTACTGCTGTTTATTTATTTTTGTTCTGTTTTTTATCTTCAGTTTAATGTGTAGACATCGGGTCGTCTTTAATGTCTGCATGTTTATTGATGTGCTAGCCTCCACATTTTATTGTTTGTATAGGCGGCGGCCTATGTTTATTTTTGCAAATAAAATACTAATAATAAAAAACTCCTCTAATATTTCCGGTGCCGCCCGGAAGTACTGAATCCGTGTGCATCTGTTTGTGTTCTTCCTTACAGGTGTGTTTGGGACTTTAGCATAATTGGGAACACAACGCCAGTAGGAGAGGTGTGGGGAATGACCAAAAAGATGGGGGGGGGACAAAAGGGAGTGGAGTAATCCGGTGCTAACAAATGGAGATGAAATAGTAGTAAGTAATAAAGAAAAAGCTGAGTTAATGGCTAGCACTTTTGTGAAGGTACACAGCTCTAATAATTTGTCTGAGGAGGGAAGAAAAGGGCAGGGAGAAAACAAAATCTGAAAACAGGGAGGCCTTAAGGAGAAAGGAAAGTAATGGAGATGAGCAGAGTGTGCCATTTACTGTGGGAGAGTTAAAAAGGGCATTGGCTAAAGCTGGTATGACTGCACCAGGGAAAGATGAAATATGCTATGTGATGATAAAACACTTAAGCGAAGAAGGTCTGAACAAATTATTATTACTGTTTAACAAAGTGTGGGAGGAAGGTAGAATACCTGTGAGTTGGAAGGAGGCGTACCCATTGTACCCATAAGGAAGCCAGGGAAAGCAAGCAAACCAACAAGCTATAGACCAATTGCATTAACATTGCACTTATGTAAACTGATGGAGAGAATGGTAAATGAAAGACTGGTGTACTTTTTAGAGAAACAGGATGTAATTGTAGGATGTCAAAGTGGATTTAGGAAAGGAAGGGGTACTTTAGATCCAGTGCTGTGTCTAGAAGATGAAGTAAGGAAGGCACAAATAAATAAAGAGACAGTAGCGTCAGTGTTCTTCGATGTAGAAAAAGCGTATGATATGCTTTGGAAGGAGGGGCTTCTGATAAAGCTAAATGCAATAGGAATTGGGGGTAAAGTTTTTAACTGGATAATGGACTTTTTGAACAAAAGAACAATACAGGTAAAGATAGGATCTGAAATTTCCAATAAATATGAGGTTGAAAATGGAACACCACAGGGGAGTGTGATAAGTCCTGTACTATTTTCAATTATGATAAACGACATCTTTGGAAATGTATCAGTGGACATGGGAAGGTCATTATTTGCAGACGATGGGGCTCTGTGGAAAACAGGGAGAAATTTGAGTCATATAGTTAAAAAGGTGCAAGAGGGAATAAATCAAGTTGAGATGTGGGGGAAGAAAGGGGGTTTTAAGTTCTCAGTTGAAAAGACTAAGGCAATGTTCTTCACAAGAAAGAAATTTTAACTTGCAACTATATGGGAATAATTTAGAGATAGTTGAGTCATTTAGATTCTTAGGAGTATATTTTGACTCTAGATTAACATGGAGGGAACACATTAAAAGTATTGTGGATAAATGCAAAAAGGTTTTAAATGTGATGAGATGCTTTGTGGGGTTGGACTGGGGAGTGGATGTAGCATCCTTGAAATATATTTATGTAGCACTAATTAGATCAAGGCTGGACTATGGGAGTGTGGTATATGGATCTGCAGCAAAAACTGTGCTTGGAGGGTTAGATGTGATCCAGGCCCGGGCCCTTAGATTATGCATAGGAGCAGTGAGAACATCACCTGTGTGTGCCCTTCAAGTAGAAGCAGGAGAAATGCCACTGTGTTTACGCAGGAAACAGCTCACTGTAAATTATTGGATGAATTTGAGAGGGCACGGAGATAATCATCCAACCAAAAGTGTAATGTTCCGCTCCCTTCCTGTCCGTTTTCCGTGTTTTCCTGTTTTCCCTCCGTGTCATGTTGGATCCCTTTGTCCGTGTTTTCCCCGCTGCCGCGGACTAGGCGTGTCCTTCCCTGTCTTGTTCGTCTGGTTGTTTTGTCTTACTTCCGCCTTTCACTCCCTCCCCCTCGTTGCATGCATTGCCTCACCTGGTGTCTTGCAATCACTCCCGGTTTATGTTCACACCTGTACCGTATTTAGTCCTGTCAGTTAGCTCACTATATAGTCTTTCGGCTGGCTGCCAGTCGGCGCCAGTTCGTTAACTATCGTCACTTGGTGTTAGTGCTCGACTCGTTATCTGGTCTCCCTGCGTGAACTATTCGCTTAGTTGTGGAATGTGTTTCCCGTGCAGCTTTAGTTCTTCGCAAAACTACGGATTGGTAGTTTACCTCCCGCACAATTTCCTGTCATTATTGTGTAGCTAACCTGTTTCCCTTCTCCTCCATCTAACCCTGCACCCATTCTCCCGTGGCAGTGTTCGTGTTCCCCGTGTTCGTTGTGTGTGTTGCGGTACCTCCACCTCCAGCGCGTGTAGGCTCCGGGGTGATTCGTTACCTGGCTACCCTCCAGTTGTTCCTGTCCGACCGAAGAGACCACCCAGTTCTTCGGCGCCGGCTCCTGGAGCTCTGGAGACAGTCAGCTACTTACGGACCTACCGCAGCTGCGCCACATCACTCTGTCCTGCCGTGCTACATCAAACCACCTGACTTCCAAACCCGGCACCTCCGTGAGAACCTCCCGGTCTTTCCCGTGCCTTCCCTTGCACTAACCCCCCTCTGTTGTTTTGTTTCTCTGTACCGGTGCAGTCAGTCCGGTCCAGTTCCTGCCCTGCCGTAGTGAGTCGCTCCCCTGCCAGTTCCAGTCCAGTCCGGGCGTGAGTTGTACAAACTACTCGCTCAAGGTCCAGTTCCGGTTTGGAACATTCCGTTTCATACACGGATTCCTGTGTGGACCTCCCGTTCAGTCCAGTCCAGTTCCGGTTTGGAACATTCCGTTCCAGAACCCGATTCCCGTGTGGACCTCCCGGTCCAGTTCCAGTCCAGTCCAGTTCCGGTTTGGAACATTCCGTTCCAGTACCCGATTCCCGTGTGGACCTCCCGGTCCAGTTCCAGTCCAGTCCAGTTCCGGTTCGGAACATTCCGTTCCTGAGCCAGATTCCCGTGTGGACCACCCGGTCCAGTTCCAGTCCAATCCAGTTCCGGTTTGGAACAGTCCGTTCCAGATCCTCCAGTCCAGCTCCGGCTTGGAGCAGCCCGCCCCGGGCTTCCAGGCGCAAGACCTCTGTACATTCTGTGTTTTGCCTTTCCTGTACAGTGTTGGGACTACCCCAACACTTAATTTATTAAAAAACACCCCTTTGTGAAATCTGTCTCCTGGTCGTTGCACTTGGGTTCGTCCCGTAACAGATACGTAACAAAAAGAGTGCTACAGGCCTGCTGGGAAAGGGAGGGAACAGTTAAAACAAGTTTTGGCTGGACAGGGGATGGATCAGCAAGAGATCTGGGAGTGTATGGAATGAGGTTCTGTCTGACAGTGTATAGGCCTAGACTCCCTGTGTGGATACTTGAACCACTAATCGTAGATCTAGAGTTGCTGCACATTAAGGCAAGGAGGAGGGAGGGAAAATGCAGATTTAGTTAATGAGTTTTATTGGTATACAGAAAGTAAATACACAGAGTATGTACAGGTGTTTACGGACGGATCAAAAGATCCAATAACAGACAACACTGGTTCTGCTGTTGCAGTTCCTAGTAGTAGAACAGAAGTATGCAAACGGACATCAAACTTTTTAAGTATATACACAGTTGAGTTGTATGCCATATGGATGGCTTTAGAGTGGATTGAACAAGCCAAACCTAACAGAGTCCTGATTTGTAGTGATTCAGCTGCAGCTCTGTACAGTCTAAAGCTAGGTACATCCAGTAATCGCCAAGACCTATTATTTGAAATAATGGAAATACATTCACGAGTGGTAAAACAAGGCACTGTGGTCACATTAATTTGGGTTCCTGCACACATGGGTATTAAGGGTAATGAGAAAGTGAACAAATTAGCTGTTAGAAAAGAAAACATAGACACTGCAATTGAACGTTCTAAAGCAGAAGGAAAGAGTATAGCATGGAAGGAAATCAATAAAGAGTGGCAGCAGTACTGGGATCAGGAGATAAGAGGACGACACCTACATGCAATACAAAAAAGAGTGGGTAGGGAGAGAAACAGAGGAGGAAATAGAAAAGAGGAGGTAGTGATGACCAGACTTAGAATAGGACATAGTAACTTGAACGGGACTCTCAACATTATAGGGAATTAATGGGCTTTGTGAACAGTGTCATTTACCAGAAACAGTAGAGCACGTTCTTGTTAACTGCCGGAAATATGTCACCGAAAGAAAGGACATGATGGATGGAATGGAAAGAGCAGGACTAACAGGAGCAGGTTTAAAATACATTCTGGAGTGTGGTGGAAGTGGACAAGGCAGGAAGTATTTGAGGGGCCTGGGTAAAAGCCGGAATTGAACGGCGGAATGAAGCTCGGAATGGCCAATAGTGCTCTGTGCCAAAAAGGACCTCAGTTCAAATGCTTGCAGCACTCGCTGTGGAATGCGCATCAATACAATCTTAACAGTTTCTGAATGGGCGTCATATGTTGTTTCATTTGAGCACGGAATTTCCATGAAATATGAATTTGAAATATATGAGAAATTGATCAAAACTAATAGCATTACCAGACATGTTTCAGAGCCCCTCATCACATTTTGGAATAAGACATCAAGATAAGGTTTTCAACTTTTTAAAGTGCAGATTTTCTTCTTTAAAATGAGTATATTCAATCCTTGATGACTCAATTATAAGTTGATCAAAATTATATTTTAATGGAAAAAGCCTGTTGGAGAGGATATGAATATATTTGAATATAAAGCCCTAAAAATCACATTCTGCATTCTCACATCAAAGCATGATGTATACCAAATGAAAGCTCTGGATCTGCCCTTCAGGTACGTATACATGATGTTATGAGTTCACACGGAAATTGTGCATTATTTGGACTGCAATCAAGTCTGGCCATTACATCTACCATAAGTCAATTATCATTCAGAGCCCCTTATAACCCTAACAGAATAAGACATCAAGAAGTGGTTTTCACCTTTAGAAAGTGCAGAGCTCTCAGTTTAATATGAGTATCTCCAGTTCTTGATGACTCAATGATAAGTCAATAAAAATCATGTTTTAATGATATCAGTCTGTTGGAATGGAATGGTGTCCATTTCCTCTCCAAGCCCCAAAAATCACATTCCGCATTCAGACATCAAGGCATGATGTATACCAAATTAAAGCTCTGGATCTGCCCTTCGAGTACGTATACATAATGTTATGAGTTCACGCGGAAATTGTGCATTATTTGGACTGCAATAAAGTCTGGCCATTACATCTACCATAAGTCAATTATCATTCAGAACCTCATATAACCCTAACAGAATAAGACATCAATAAGAGGTTTTCACCTTTAGAAAGTGCAGAGCTCTCCGTTTAATATGAGTATCTCCAGTTCTTGATGACTCAATGATAAGTCAATAAAAATCATGTTTTAATGATATCAGTCTGTTGGAATGAAATGGTGTCCATTTCCTCTCCAAGCCCCAAAAATCTCATTCCGCGTTAACACATCAAGGCATGATGTATAAAAAAACGAAAGCTCTGGATCTGCCCTTCGAGGACATGTATATGATCTTATGGGTTTGTACAGAAAATATCAATTATTTAATGACTGAAGACTTATATGTCCTCTTGGTGATGTATGTGTCCTAATTCCACTCCAAATCCCAAAAGACTGTGTTCCTATTTACTCCCCACATAGTGTTCCACATCAAATTAAACAGCACAAATTTATCTTTAAAAAGAGTCCAATCAAACTCTGGGGTCTAACTGGCTCTAATAGTGATTCCAGTTTCAATCTACAGATATTTAGAGAAAATAATGGTCCAGTCATGAAATTATATATTTTATTTGTGAAAACCGTAACATCATATGCATGTCCTCGAAGGGTAGATCCCGACCTTTCATTTGGTATACACCATGCATTGATGTCTGAATGCGGAATGTGATTTTTGGGGCTCGGAGAGGAAATGGACACCATTTCATTCCAACAGACTGATATCATTAAAACATGATTTTTATTGACTTATCATTGAGTCATCAAGAACTGGAGATATTCATATTAAACGGAGAGCTCTGCACTTTCTAAAGGTGAAAACCTCTTCTTGATGTCTTATTCTGTTAGGGTTATAAGGGGCTCTGAATGATAATTGACTTATGGTAGATGTAATGGCCAGACTTGATTGCAGTCCAAATAATGCACAATTTCCGTGTGAACTCATAACATCATGTATACGTACTTGAAGGGCAGATCCAGAGCTTTCATTTGGTATACATCATGCCTTGATGTGAGAATGCAGAATGTGATTTTTAGGGCTTTATATTCAAATATATGCATATCCTCTCCAACAGGCTTTTCCCATTAAAATATAATTTTGATCAACTTATAATTGAGTCATCAAGGATTGAATATACTCATTTTAAAGAAGAAAATCTGCACTTTAAAAAGTTGAAACCCTTATCTTGATGTCTTATTCCAAAATGTGATGAGGGGCTCTGAAACATGGTCTGGTAATGCTATTAGTTTTGATCAATTTCTCATATATTTCAAATTCATATTTCGTGGAAATTCCGTGCTCAAATGAAACAACATATGACGCCCATTCAGAAACTGTTAAGATTGTATTGATGCGCATTCCACAGCGAGTGCTGCAAGCATTTGAACTGAGGTAATTTTTGGCACAGAGCACTATTGGCCATTCCGAGCTTCATTCCGCCTTTCCATTCCGGCTTTTACCCAGGCCCGTATTTGAGCACATTTCTAAAGAGAACAGGACTGATGGGAATAATCTGGACACTGTAGGAGTTAACTAACTCCAGAAGATGGCAGTAATGCAACGCAAAGGATGCAAGCTGCCGTTAAACTCCAAAGAAGAAGAAGAAGAATAAGGACTTTAGCATAGCAACGGGTTTAATTATATGAAGTGATGCTTAAAAACCGCCTATTAAAATGTCTGTTCTTGCTATATTTCAAACTCAGTTGACTTCTGTTATGGATCTGTTGACTAAAGCGATCGTGGTAGAAATGGAGAAACTTTTTGACGACTGCTTCTCCAGTTCTGCTGAGTTTAGATTGGAAATGTGCTCTCAGAATCAAACGCCAAATAGTACATTTATGGACTGCGAGTTTTGGACGGTGAGTTGTGTCAAAGAGGTAATTTCTATAATCTTTGGTTCTGTACAGCTTTGCAAATTTTGCTCTATGCGTCTTTAGGTGATATTGCATGAGACTGAGTCCGATATATCGGCGAGATGAACACTTGCATTACAGTATATGAGAGATGGTTCAAGGAGATTCCACTCTGACAGAAAAATACGTCACTTGAACAGCGCATCATAATTTTGAAGTCAGTGTCAGAGTATTTGGTGGATATTTTTCGGATACAAGAGTCTCTTAAATCATGTTTTTAAAATTACCGGGAGCTGTTTTAAATGTTTGTTTATAGCGTGCTCCGGTAAACACATGGGAATGTTATCTCGCAAATGTGTTGTAAACCGTTGTAATGATGCCTCCTGCAGATAATTGCCAGGAATGGAACAAAAATGAAATAGCAGTGTAAAGGCAATTAAACGAATCCAAAAATCTTAACTTCCTGTGCCATAATAAATCATTGGGCGACTAATAACGTTACGTACATAGGGACAGGGCCTGTTGTAATAGTGAAAGACACCCCCACCCCAAAAATGCTTTAACAGTGGGCACCATTAAGTGGTACAACTTGGTGCCATTAAGTAACAGTTAACATCTTTCTCAATAATAATAATAATTAAATAAAGAAAACCACTTTGTCAGTGATATTCTACATGAAGTGGTGTTTGACTTGTAACTGTTTCAGGACCAGATACTCTCTATTATGGAGATATTAACAAAAGAGGCAATGGAAAAAATCAACAAGCTTGTGCAACAAAGCCCTGCCATGATCCATTTGGAACTGACCCAGTCTGAGATCAAGGGAAGAGCGGAGAGCTCAGCAAAGAGACCCAGCTTCTCTGCTCGAGTTCAGCGTGGCCATGGGTTCAGAAGAGCAGAAGGTAGGATATCTGCTGTGTCTATTATTCCGTTTTATTAGGCCTGTGACTAATGCTCATCGATTTAGTACAGAAAAAATGCTGGGATTGAGTCCTAATGGCAGAACTAAGCAATTCAACGCTATATTTTGAATAGTAAGAATTTTTAGGATGGTGCTGCATAGTTCAATGCAATTCAAGATGTAAGAGATGAGCGAGATTCTTCAACGTCTAGAAGAATAGTAATTCCAGAAGCCCTACAACCCTACAACGCATATCAGAACCTGCCCGTGTAGCCGCACATCTTAACTCATTATTACCACAAGGACTGTTGGAGCCATTTCACTTAAGTTGGGAAAATGCGTAGTAGTTGCGCAACACTGCACCCTTGCTTACCTGCAGCGCTGGCAGGAAGCTATTTATAAATGGCACTGTGACGCTGTGAGAGCCAGCAATTACGCCAGTAACCAGGCATAGGTGCGCTTGCACAGATGCTGGTGAGAACGCCTGAAGAAACAGACTTATACCGCCGTTGCTAACAATGGAAACAATTTTAAACTAAAGTTATTATTTCAGCTACCAGTGAACTTTTTTTTTGGTGTTATTTTTGTCAAAATTTGGTTTGATTTTACCTTTTGTTCTATTGGTTTGTTCTAAGAAAGACTAGGCTCAGCTTACTGCATGCAAACAATTATACAGATAGATATACATACACATACAGCCTTGTTGGATTATACCCTGGATAATATCTTTAATCAACTCAAGTCATCAATAAGTAAGTATTTGGTGACACCAAGTAGCCTAATTAAACAAGGCGCGTAGAGTCTGTATAATTGGTGTTAATAGTCTGCGGATTATGGGTTACATTTTTAGAAAGCTGTAGATCTAACAAGAACAATGAGACAAGGAAATTTAATCAGCATCCACACCTAGCGGGTGTACTTTTTCCCCCAGTTTTTCAAGCCATAGCAAAGACGGGCTGAGTTATTTTTACTTTATTTGCTTCCTTAGCTGTGATCAAGCTGAGTATTACTTTATGGCTACGTTTGTCATGAGGAATTCTGCTCTTTGGGTTCAAGTAAATGAAGTGGCCATGAAAATTCAGAAAGGTGTGGGTATCCACAGTAATGTACCGCAAACAATGTTTACATTGAATTCACAAAGTAATTTGCTACGTGAGTCTAAGTGTGCACATTGTATTGGATGTGAAATACTGACCTCTGCTCACAGTTTCAGAGGAGCGTCCTCCTACCACCAGCCTGTGCAGGGATGGAGAGGAGACGACTCCACCTCAGTCTGCCATCATGAGCGACAAGGTCGGACTGAGACTTTGGTTTATACTCAGTTTATCTGACATTATGATCACTTCCTGTTCACATATGCAGCAGTGGAATTTGCTTTACGAGGTTCACAACCAAAAAGTAAATAAATATAATATTTGGCATGGAGAAATTTGAATTGCTTCTTATAGCTTTCTCCACAATGCAGAGTATGTCGCTATATCATGCGGGTCCAGAATAGCTATTTATAATACATGCATATGCGCTTTATATACTCTGATATTGCTTGTCTGTTTAGTCTACAGAGATGGGAGGGGAGGAACCAGAATCCCCTGTTATGAAGGAGGGCAGGATTGGGGAAGATGTTCCTGACGTTCAAGAACCACTGGCATTCAGTGAGGAGAGTAAGTCGAGATGTTAAAAGAATTAAAAGTGATGTTTTGACCCTGCGATGCTGCTGTTGACACATCGCTGTAAATGACACCTCAGTGTTTTCATAAGGCTTACACGTGCTAGAATGTTCTCTGTTAAAGTGGCTGCACTGGAAAAACCACTGGATGTGGCACGGTCCGTAAAGGCAGCCGACTCACTAACTGCCATGACACTATCGGCACTGTGCTCCCGCCCCTATCTGTGACCCCACAGTCTGGGTCTGAATAAACTTGATATTGGAAAAAAATAGAGAGATCATAAATTTGGGGGAAATGGGCAGCCGAATATTGATAAACCTTTTTTTAAATGTAGTATTGCACCAAGCCAATTTCTGTTTGTTTTCATCTCACACCTGTTTGTTCAGGTGAAGCAGATTGACATAACTTAGCTAAAGGGTGTTCTGTCACACTTAGCGTCTCTGGGAGAAGAACAGTCTGTTATGTGGTTTTCATACAGGGTGTAATTATCCAAATACATGATGTATATTTTGTCATTCATATCTTCACAGATGCAGTGAAGTCCAGCATTGATGCTGGGGAAACATTTTCTAATGAATGTACCGGACAGCACACTGAGGACCGTGACGTACAGCCACCACCTTCCAAAAGCCAGGAGGAATGTATTTCACAGCCCTCACCGGTCAAATTAAACTCGGACACAAACAATACCCAGAATTCAAAGGTTTTAACTGCGGAGAACATGCAGACCTGCCGGAAAGCAGGCAGCGGAGAGAAACGGTTCCATTGCGCCCAGTGTGGGAAGACATTTTTAAAACGGTGTTACCTTAAATCTCACCAGGTCGTTCACACAGAGGAGAAACCATTTAGCTGCACTGAGTGTCGGAAGAGTTTCCGGTCAAAAACTAATCTCAACGTACACAAGCTAACGGTTCACAAAGGAGAGAAACCGTTCGGCTGTGAACACTGCGGCAAGACGTTTGGGACACAAAGTCATCTCAAAGCCCACCAAATATTTCACAAAGCGGAGAAACCGTTTAGCTGCTCCTTGTGTGGGAAGGATTTCAGGGTGAAATGTAGTCTTAAGCTACATCGGCAAATGGCACATGAAGGAGAGAAGCTGCATCGCTGTGCACAGTGCGATAAACTGTTCAGCACACCAAGCGAACTTAAAGCACACCAAGTTGTGCACACAAGAGATAAGCCATACAGTTGCATGAAGTGTGGAAAGGGTTTCACAGCAAAACGTAGCCTTAATGTTCACCAGCAAACGGTACACAACGGAGAAAGGCCACACTGTTGCGATAAGTGTGGAAAGAGCTGTAGCACAAAGAGTGGCCTTAAAGCGCACCAGAGGCTTCACACAGGGGAGAAGCCGTATCAGTGTTTTGAATGTGGGAAGAGTTTCAGCCACAAAACGTCCTGGAAAGTACACCAGGTGGTTCACACGAGGGAGAAAGCATTTTGCTGCGATGTATGTGGGAAGAGTTTCAGCGTTTTGTCCAATCTGCATAGACACCAGCGAACGCATACTGGAGAAAAGGCTTTTAACTGTTTAATATGTAGCAAGAATTTCACTCAAGCCAGTCATCTGAAGGTACACCAGAGAATTCACACGGGAGAAAAAATGTTCACCTGTGAAACGTGCGGGAAGAGCTTCAATCAGAAGAGTGCGCTTAAATCACACCAGAGAATTCACACCGGAGAGAAGCCATACACTTGTGATGCGTGTGGACAGAGTTACAGTTCTGCGAGTTATTTCAGTCGACATAAACGGACTCACACGGGGGAGAAACCGCACAGTTGTACCGAGTGTGGGAGGACTTTCGCTCGTGAAAGCAGTCTTTATTTACACCGGCGGACCCACACGGGAGAGAAACCACACAGCTGCGATAAATGCGAAGCCAGTTTCAGCATCACACAGAACCTTAGACGGCATCAGCGAATACACACGGGAGAGAAACCGTTCAGCTGCGCCACGTGTGGAAAGTGGTTCAGGCAGGCTAATAATCTTAAAGCACATCAGCAAATTCACACGGGAGAGAAGAAACACACCTGTGACAGGTGTGGGAAGAGTTTTGCGTACTCAAGAAACCTCAAAGAACACAAGTGTGTTTATGCCTGATAAGTAGTGAGAGAGAGGGGGTCTCACGAGCCATTCGGGGGAAAAGATTACTGGTTTTTTGCATTGTGCGGAGAAAATGTAGCAGCTTTTATTGTACAATTAAAATAAAGACCCGCGTTTTTCTGGATTGTATGGACATGTAGATGTAGTCCACATTTAGTCCAGTGATGAGCAGAGGAATTTCTCTCCTTATAATGACCAAGCACGACCAGGTAGATGCAAGAAGAAAAGGATTTATTTTTCTGCAGAAAGAGTCCAGTACTTGCACACACAAGGTGGTCAAGCATGAACTGAAGAGACGGAGGCAGTCTCCGCCATATTTAATGAAACTAATACATAGATTATCTTACTTCTGATTGGTGCATAGTTAATACCTAGGCGTAGAGTGGAATATAACAACATACATATTGGTACATGGTTAGACATTAGCATATAGTAAAATATACAAAGTCAATGATTGGTTAGATCATGCATATTGAATGAGCACACAGTGACCCCTAGCCCTTAACGTCACACAAACAGTTTTCAATAACTTTGGTCTTCGAGAGTTGTCTTGTTTTCAGGAGTGTCTCTTCTGGTCTCTAGCGATAAGATAGGCCATATATCCTTGAGCCTGGAATGTAAGTGGGTCACAGGCCACTGGCCTGCAGTACAGAGAGGAGACAGACAGGAAAGAGAAAGAGAGAGACAGAAATGCACGTAGACACAAACTATAAGATATATTTTCTCTGGTTTGCTTTGGCTGACTGAGGGATAATATACAGAGACCTTCCAGTTGCTAAAGAGCTTGCAGTTTGCCACTTCTGTTTCTTGAGGATTTAGAGAATTTAATATACGTTTCAATTGGTATGATTGTACAATGATAGAGATCTTTTCTCTGTTACTATAATAAAACATCCTTCTGAAAACACCCTTCTATTCACCAGCAACCTATTTTTTTTAGAAAGGTGCCTCTTATGCCAAATGCTAAATTGGGATTGTTATACATTCTGATGAAACACTAAGATGTTTATTATAATAATGCATATATTTAATAATGCAAAATAAAAGTTAAAAGTTTTCAAAAACAAGACATTTCCTTTTAAGATTTTTAAAATGATTACTGTTTAATTTATAGACAAAAAAAGTGAGATTTTAATTATGCCTTAAATCCAGGGAGAGGGAGTGTACCTGAAAGAACTCCTGCTCGAGTAGAACCCCAGTTGTAGACGTGAGTAAAATGTACTGCGAGGCTCTCAACCTTGTGTTTCTTTTCAGGTTGAGTTGTAATACACTGCTCTCAGTGTGACGTCAAGTGTGACACCAGTGCAAAAAGGAAATGCCATCAAGCAATAAAGTGCAAAAACAAGCAAAACCATTATACCATAGTGGGAAGTGACAGAGTACTAATGCAGGTACAAGGAAACATAATAGCTCTAGCTTCCATAACCTCATGTCGTGAGAAATAATTTTCTGTACACTAGGAGAGAAGAGTAAAAATCACTTTAATAACATCTCATTTATCCATAAATGAACTGGGTGAATGCCAGTGTGACAAAGCAGTGAAGTGGCTGAAAACATGTACTAGGAGGAGCTAATGGATTAATAACCAAGTATCGTAGATGATGCGCTTGAAAGATATCTCTTTGTCATGCTGCCTGTGCTGTTGGTGGATGCAGCAGGGCTGGGACGTCCTTGGGAGGAGTATATTTAATGCTACACCTGATAACTGCATCATTTAATCACCACAATTCTGTTTTGGTCGATAGAAATATGTTTATGTTTACATGGTTCACTTCTTTTGTAATTTAACTCGTCTGATTTCTACTTTAACTTTAAGTACTTTAAGTATTTATTGCCAGGGGCTAATTAACAAACCAATTTCTTCTAATACTAAAATTAATTCTGAATGTTACTTGGCTTCCATTCTAGAGCTATTGAGAGGTCTAGAGGCAGAGTTGTTTGTTACTTGTTGATTCATGACAGTGCCTCAGACATTTATTTTATGCTTATTGACCCAGTTTAAGTTAAATGGCTCCTACAGGTCTTAAGAGTATTTATTTATTTATTTTTTCTTTTCGTTTCTGAATTATCGATGATAGGTTTCTGGTATTTGTATTTAGTTTGCAGTTTGAAGTATTGCTAAGGTGCCCTTTATTATGAAAGCATTCCTTGTTTGTCCCTTTGAATAACTTTGAATAATTTAGTTATTCAAAACTTTGAATAACTAAACGCGATCATGTTAAAAACAGGGATAGCATTGTGGATTCCAAATGAGAAGGCTGACAGATTTTACCCATTTAAACTCTCCTCTTTGTTTCCCAACATACACTTTCAATAACCCTCACTTTCTGGCCAGTATTTTTCTTTGTCAATACCTGAGTAAAAGTAAAATGAATGGATATAAAATATTTTCAAGTAGGCTAAATGCTTTTAAAATAATGATCAATGGAGTTTTTGTTCAACAATAATATTTTGCAATTTACTGCATTTTGCTAATAAAAATCTCAAATGGATTTGCTTGGTTATTTCACCTATAAATCCTCTCCATTTTTGTGACCTATTTGACACGGCTCTTGTTTACTAAAAAGATGTTTGCTCTCCACTCTATCAAACCATTAAATACATTGCTTCGTTTGTCTAAGCCTTATTGTAGCATTGAGCTTGAGCAGCTATTAAATATACTAAGCATTATAACCATTGTTCTATTATGATTTATTGTTCTTAAGATTCACATTAGTAGTCATTTTTTAAAATGCTGAAGTTAATCTTTAAACTCCACTGTCGTAATCACGTATAATTCCCACTTAATGGTTTGCAAATCATATAATTGCTCTGCCTACCCTCATTTGGTGTCCACTGGAACTCGACTTAAACTGCTGCATCTAATCTCATTTTGTGTGATGAAGCTTTAGATTTGAATGGCACCAAATTCATGTTGTATCTTGATTTGAATTCATTGATTCCATTGTTTTCAAATCCTTCGGGACCTCTTTTTGCCATGACCGTATGAACTGAAAAATAATGATAATTATGATATCTATTATCTAGGTAAAGTTCAAGTACTAATTAAGTGCTAATGCAAACCTGACAGCATGAATGTAGCTTGGAAAATAATAGCACAATTGAAAGGGAGTGGGCACACATTGGTTTTTGACATGAATAATTAATTGTCCACTGTTAGGCACCTCATAACACAAATATAATTTATATGATATAGTAGGTAATGAATAAAATAGTATGTTACTGACATTGAATGTGATGGTGTGTATTAATATCAAAATATATTAAACTACTTGAACCAATAATTTCTTTATCTATAGAGTATTATCATGTAACTAAAAATATCAATCAAATATAATATAAATATATAAATAATCAAAAGAATCATGTTTTAAACACTGAATGTAGTGTCATTAATGGGATGTGTTTAATATTTTCATGATTCATATTCCTTTATCCAGCAAATTGCATCTGTATCATCTCTTGTTCTCAGAGAATCTACATTCGGTTTCACATAAATATTCCTAAAGGAAAGGCACACCGCAAAGGCATTGTGTTCTATAAAGAGTGATGAATTAATCGGCATTATAGAGCATTAATACGCACCAGTCGGAATTTAAAATCAAAAGCAATTTTGGAATAGGAAGCACTGCATTGTTGGGAAATTAAATTATATCAGTAATTTTTATTGTTGTGGATTGAAAAAAAAACGGATTATTGGGTGGACGGGATGAGATTAAAGGGACTTAATTCACAGGCAGTGTCGACATAATTTATAAAGAAAAACATTACATTTATTAAAATGATACTAATCAAAACCTGACCCACAAATCTACAGGAGAATCTTTACAACTCTCAGCTATGCCATTTTACACAATGAATCCAATTCATTTGTAGCAAGAGTACATAATCTGGTGTATTGTTAAATGTAAATTGTATTAAAATGGTAATCTCTTCTTGTTTTAAAATGTACTAAACCACTAGGCTCATCCATCTAGCTTGATCCATCTAACCATGGGTATGTTTGCATTTAAAACAAAACAAAAAAACATGTTATTTGGTTTATAACTAGGCCATAGCCTCACCTAGGGAAAGAATTATATGGTCAGCAGGGTGTCCCCTTGCCTCATCACATGATAGTGACTCATGCAGCCCTATCAGTTATCTGAGGTATACCGTCCTCTGGTGATGAAATTACATATTATACTGAAGTATACGATTGTGTTATCAGTCGAGTGAAAATTAATTAAGAGTTGAATGCATGAGGCTGAAATGAGATATTATGAGCTAGAAAATCCTATCATTCACGTCATATAAATATCATTCAAATCCTGTTAAAAAATGTACATCTATATTTGACAATACTTTTGAAAAGAGTCAATCACGGTCTGTTGCCAACATATCACAGTATCACTTCTTTGTTTTCGGCAATACATATTTATTTTATTTATTTATTTTTATTTTAAAGGCAGAAGAGGATGCCTATTTTCTGCCTATAAAATGAATTTATGAATACAATACTTTGCAACTAAATATACAAACTTCAATTCCAAAAAAAGTTGGGACAGTATGTAAAATGCACATAAAAGCAGAAAGCAGTGATTTGTAAATTATCTTTTATATATATTTAATTGAAAACAGTACAATAAAAGATATTTAAATGTTTTACCTTATCAACAGACATGCAGTAGATATGGATGGATCACTTGAAATTGTTTCTCCTGATGTATTTTTCCATAGAGTTCAATAGGAAAAATAAGTCTGGAGAAACAACCCTTAAAGTGATCCCTGATATCTTATTTCCAGGTACTCTTAGAAGCAATACTATAACCTCTCTGCAGTTGAATGGATCTCTATGGGAATTGGGGGGTGGGACTAGATTAAGCTGTAAATTACACGGGAATAGTATGGAACACATGGTTGGCTAAATGGCTGTAAGTCAACAAGGGTCTGAGGTATCAAACAAGCCTTAAACCATCACTCTGCTGCCAGAAATACAGTAGATATGGATGGATAACTTGAAGGGTTTCTTCTCCTGATGTATTTTTCCATAGAGTTCAGTAGGAAAATGTGTCAGGAGAAACAACCCTTCAAGTGATCCATCTATATCTACTGCATATCTGGCAGCAGAGTGATGGTTTGAGGCTCGTTTGATACGTCAGACTCTTGATGACTTATAGAATTTAGCCAACCATGGGTTCCATACTATTCCCGTGTAATTTACAGCTTAATCTAGTCCCACCCCCCAATTCCCATAGAGATCCATTCAAATGCAGAGAGGTTATAGTATTGCTTGTAAGAGTACCTGAAAATAAGATATCAAGAGTCTTTTGATAACCTTTTATACCCAGTAATGATAGCATCAACTGTTTACCTTGGAATGTTCCAAACAGGTGTTTTTTTGAACTTCCCAGTCTTTTTTTTCTTCTGTGTACTGTTTTAAATTACATATATGTAAAATAGAATTTCATAAAGCACTGCTTTCTGCTTTTATGTGCATTTTACATAGGGTGAATTCAGATAAAGTGGAACACTTTTTGCAATATTGCCTTCTGTTACCTGTTTCGATATTAGTCCACCACATTTACACAGCACATGATACAATTTTGAAATCCTCAAGATGTTATCTGACCACATAAAAAGAAAAAATTTAGAAATCTTGCTCACAGGATGTGTGACACACCTTTATATTTCATTTGAGCCACAGCACATTTTTTCATCTGCGTTTGGGAATGTGGGACAGCTCATTAGGTAATTTGGGACACCAATTATTTATAATAAAACCCCAATAACAAGCTATAATGTAGTACATTGCAATATATTTTAATGGTGCACCATGCTTAAATACACTAAGTAAACATCAGGACCCAAGCAAAAAAATATTATACTTTAAGTATACTTTTAGTATTTACTCATCATGTAGTAACTACTAATTTTGTGTTAAACTGGCCACACTTTAAGTACAGGCTAATAAATGCACTAAAGTTGTACTTTTGTAGAACTTCTGTACAACTGTAGTGTACTTACTGTACTTAAGTGTACTAAATTGAGACACGTCTTACAAACTTAAAGTATATTTAAGTATACTAATTGAAAGGGTGATTTGTAGGTATTGGAAATACAATTTTAGATTATGACTACGGTGTTTGAAATATACTTTAAATAGCATTAAAAGTAGTAGCCTATGTGACAGATCGGTTGTCGGGAAAAGAGTCAGAATCCACGGCTGGTGAATAATAGTTTTTTTAATGCAATAATATTGTGGTCCACAAAAGCAATGTACAGAGGAAAGCAAAGTTCAGCACTGCTCATCTGTTGTTCCTTCACATATTTATACCATTTCAAGGAAGGAGGAAGGAGGGGTGAGTACATAAATCACAAGATGCTGGTGCAATGTCAGCAGCCCCCCCCCACTCCACCTCACTTTTTCTGAGTTTTGGGCACATTACACAATCAGTGTCTGATACTCTATCTGTTTTTCAATAAGCATTCTCCCGGAGGAATTAATGACCAATGTCCATTTATACCACGAGGGAAATAAATGTCAAGGAAATATTTCCTTTTGTCAAGGAAATAGCACAAAATATCACTTTGATCCTTCAAGCCTCCCTCCCTCTCGGGCGCAGCTCCAGGCTGGATCCCTTTCCACTGAGTTCCTTCCACCCGACTCCTCTGAGTGAAGGACCCTCAGCCTCTCTGCTTCCCAGGCGTCTCCTTTTCAGAAACCCTGATCACAGAAAGCACTGCTCGCTTACTATCGCATTCGGTTTCAGCTTACAGTGGCCTGAATGTACATTGAGCCGAGCGCGGCGGCCATGTGCTCAACTACAGGGACGCCACTCATGGTCTTACTTTAAATGTAAAGTAAAGAAATGTAAAGTAAAGAAACACTTAAATCATAGGAATAATACGTGGATTAAACATGTTCTTTAAGCACTTAAAAGATATATATGGTAATCAGCTCAGCATTTTTATTAAGATCTTTATTCACGGCCCCTCACTATGCTATCAAGAGATAAAATAAATTAGGCTATATACCTTCTATAAGTACCCTAAAATATCACTAAATATGTACAACACTAAAGTACAATTTAATTCCATATATTTCCAAATGAATTACACATTTTAAGCATACTTTAAATGAAGTATTAAAAGTATAAGTACACTTGAAACACATTTGGTATACTTAAATCATATTTTTAATATACTTAAGTATAAAATGTCTTTCTCTTGGGGAACTTGATAGAACATTATATCTAAAGATAAGCTCTAAAACTCATTAACTTATTAACAATCATAACATAGTTCATCTTGACAAAAAAGTTGAGACCACTGACCTAAAATGACTTGACAGCAATATAAAAAGTATTAGAGTTGCATTACAGTTAATATAGGGTACATTACCACGTACATATGCAAATACTGAGGTTCCCTAAGTATAAAATGGGACAATTTTCCTCCATTAGAATAGCCCACAACACTGTCCCACATTACCAGAAACATGCTGTCCCACATTTCCTGACTGTGTTTGGTAATGTGGGACATATAAGAAATGCCTGAATTAAAAAAGTCTAAACATAATATTTACCACTTTTACTTTTTTTTGTTGCACAAGTATTTCATATGCATAATTACATCATAATTAGGCATAGTGTATTGTTTACGACAGATTTAGAACCTTAAAATTAATTCAAGCAAAAGCTTATGTCATTGACCTAACCATGTATTTTGCCGGGTGACCTTCATATATGAAGCTTGCCATGATCCCCATCAATGAAATCATGTGACTTTGATCATGTAGTTTCTCTGCAAGAACCTAGTTACAATTATTTTGATTGGCTCTTGACAGAGCAGGAAATAAACATGTCAAAGCTTAGTTGTCCCCACAGAACTATATACTAACTAGAAAGGCAGAAGCCTTCTCAAAACGGCACCGTTTCCACGGCCCAAAGTTTTTTCTCTGATTGGCCAACGTGACCTGTCACGTGAAGGTGGTCATTTTCTCCCTTTTCACAGAGTAATGGCTGCCGTTGTAATTCTAGTTAGCGACCATATACATGTATAGCGACGACTGCAAAGTTATGCTACCGAATAAAAAAGCAAAATGAAAGGTAACTTTGTTAGCTACCGTTAGCTAAGTTAGCTCGCAGTCGCAGCCAGAGGCCTAGAAAGGACATGCTATCACAAAAGCCTGTTGATAATACACCAATAGTAGCTCGATGCACATTTAAAAGAAAACAAGCCAGGTATAGCATAACGTTAGTTATACTTTAGAACACATTTGGCTAATCTTAACGTAACCCCCTCGAAACTGCAATGGACATAACGTTATTACGATAACCTTCCAATATCAACGTTATAGACTACTGCACTTTAAGACCGCATAAACGGGCACAAGTGTCCGCTATGCGTTAAGATTATATATATATATATATATAATGTATGTTATATAGCCTGTGTCTATGTTCATAGACATCCTATATATAGACTACGCTGTATGTGTAGCCTACGTTAGTGAATACATTTTTTCCTGGTTGGTTCAGTTCAACAAGTTACTATGACAAGGGTGATGCAGGAAAACTTCATCCGTAAACAGAGGGATATTGAAGCTACAACATTATATAATCATGACCATGTAGGACTATTCAGGAGATTTGGGGGAGGGGCTAAAGTGCTTCAAAAACAGCATGTTATCTAACCCTAACCCTCATATGACAACAATCCAGATGTATTTGGTAGGTAAAATAAGGTCTACACTAGTGCAAATCCAAACATATGACTGTGATTAGGAAAAACATCAGTACCTTGAAGGATTTTTTCCACCAAATAAGCAAAAAATCAAAAGACTTGATTTTATCCAGGCTGGAGTCTCAAAGGGTCTCAGAAACTACACCTCAAAGAGGCTGTAGCCAGACAGAGGTGAAAATTAAACTTTGTCGTAGGACAAAACTAAAGACATTTTTGGAAAGGCCTTGACCTGGAGAATAACGTATGTCAATTATTTTGCCCTGACACCCCAGGGGACTCAGTAGCGCCCCCTAGAAGGGCAAAACTGGCCAAACTTCAAATGCTTCTAATTCTGGAACCAATGGACATATCGGGTACATATTTAACAGGATGATTAACTAACTAGTCTTTCATAAATAATGTCAGAGCCAGCCTTCAAGCTCTAACAGAAGGGCCTGAATAAAACGTTTGATGCTTAATCATTTGATACTTTGATGATTCAATTAGATGATCAATTGGGATCTTAACTGATGCTATATTGAACATAAATTTTAAGCTCCAGGTCAATAGGATTAGTATTTTTTTCGTTATTGGTACTAATAGTTTAGAACTACAATTCCCCAAAAACCCGAGAGCTCTACGTAATGATGGCCTGTGAAAAGATGGCGCCGTCTGTAGTCCGTTTAGGGTTAGGGTTCGGATAATAAATATATACGGCTAATCTGGGTCGCCCCATGTAGGGGACAGTATTAAAATGAATTGAGATTGTGGGATTTTGACCATATCCGACATAAACTGTTTGCTTTTTTTTGTGACTGAATAAACCTTTCCACAAGTTTTTTGTGTCCCTATTAACATATTTAGCGGTTATCGCCATCAACCAGTAGTTACTCAAAAGTCACTCGTCTGGTAAACAAAATTCACTAGCCGGCTAGCTAGCTAACAACCGAAAAGTAGCATAGTAGCCAAGCCCACAGTAACACCTCTAAATTTCGTTCTATGTAGCACGAAAACAGTCTGAGAAATGCTAGCATTGAAAATGCATGGGTTTAAATTTCGTTCTGTGTAGCACGATAAAAGTCGGACAATCGTGCTCCGGGTGACGATTCAATAGATTGTGACTATGAGCATGAAAAAGCGTGAGACCGGATTGATTTTTCACCTGTTAACATAACAAAGTGTACCTTAACCTAAAGGCTAAGACCATTGCGCTATTGTGTGAATCATCCTGCGTGAACCATGCTATTCTCCTGTCCTCTAATGGTTCTAACCATCTTATCTATTTTCTATTCCTTTCTCTGTCTCTCTGCCAGTTATGTCAAGAACAATTGCTACCACTCATCCACCTATACATGTATACCCAGCTGTTGGTAAGTAGCTACTGTACATGTGTCAGTTGCTGCTCAAAGTCGAAATTTCTGAATTCACTGGGGTTCTGTTCAAGTCTTTGCTATGTGTGTGCAGGCACCTTGTAACAATCATCTCCCTTTATTTTTGTTTCTGAGGAGGAGAAAATGCTGTGAGTGAGCTGACTACCTGGGTCATGGAGGTGAGTGTCATGTTTTGACACCGCACATCTTGTCCTCTCCAGCCATGCCAAATCCATGGCCTTCTTTGCGTATTTCTCCCCACGCTGGATGTAGCTGTCTAGTAGGGTGAATTCAGATAAAGTGGGACACTTTTTGGAATTTTGCCTTCTGTTACCTGTTTCGATATTAGTCCAACACATTTACACAGCACATGATACAATTCTGAAATCCTCAAGATGTTATCTGACCACATAAAAAGAAAAAATGTAGAAATCTTGCTCACAGGATGCATGACACACCTTTATATTTCATTTGAGCCACAGCACATTTTTTCATCTGCGTTTGGGAATGTGGGACAGCTCATTAGGTAATTTGGGATACCAATTCTTTATAATAAAACCCCAATAACAAGCTATAATGTAGTACATTGCAATATATTTTAATGGTGCACCATGCTTAAATACACTAAGTAAACATCAGGACCCAAGCAAAAAAATATTATACTTTAAGTATACTTTTAGTACGTACTCATCATGTAGTAACTACTCATTTTGTGTTAAACTGGCCACACTTTAAGTACAGGCTAATAAATGCACTAAAGTTGTACTTTTGTAGAACTTCTGTACAACTGTAGTGTACTTATTGTACTTAAGTGTACTAACACGTCTTACAAACTTAAAGTATATTTAAGTATACTCATTGAAAGGGTGATTTGTAGGTATTGGAAATACAATTTTAAATTATGACTACAGTGTTTGAAATATACTTTAAATAGCATTAAAAGTAGTAGCCTATGTGACAGATCGGTTGTCGGGAAAAGAGTCAGAATCCAGGGCTGGTGAATAATAGTTTTTTTAATGCAATAATATTGTCCAAGCAATGTACAGAGGAAAGCAAAGTTCAGCGCTGCTCATCTGTTGTTCCTTCACATATTTATACCATTTCAAACAGGTCATAGGAAGGAGGGGTGAGTACATAGATCACAAGATGCTGGTGCAATGTCAGCAGTCCCCCCCACTCCACCTCACTTTTTATGAGTTTTGGGCACATTACACAATCAGTGTCTGATACTCTATCTGTTTTTCAATAAGCATTCTCCCGGAGGAATTAATGACCAACATCCATTTATACCACTAGGGAAAACAGGTGCTCTAACCCCTTGTCTGTTGGTCTAACTTCCTGCGGAATGACTTTTTGTCAAGGAAATACCACAAAATATCACTTTGATCCTTCAAGCCTCCCTCTCTCTCGGGCGCAGCTCCAGGCTGGATCCCTTTCCACTGAGTTCCTTCCACCCGACTCCTCTGAGTGAAGGACCCTCAGCCTCTCTGCTTCCCAGGCATCTCCTTTTCAGAAACCCTGATCACAGAAAGCACTGCTCACTTACCATCGCATTCAGTTTCAGCTTACAGTGGCCTGACTGTACATTGAGCCGAGCGCGGTGGCCATGTGCTCCACTACAGGGACGCCACTCATGGTCTTACTGCTCTCTGCGACCCGACTGGCTGGTGACCCAGTCGATAGCGATCCCCAGCCCAGTGTCACACCGAGGCCCGTAGTGGTAACCAGCCACCCGGTTGGGAACCGACGGTCTGATCCCTATCCCACTTTGCTATGGGTATAGAAACTTTGACCGTTTTCACCAGCCTTGCCTGTTCACAGAGGTCATCTCTTACGCCCCTCTGCTAGGTGTGGACTGTCATCCACGTACCACGCAGTGCCTGCATACTTACATGCGACAACTACGCCGACTAGATGGTACCACGGCAGTATGTCAGTTCATACTTCATCAGACACGGGGGCCTTCAGTCTTCTCCCCTACACTATACAACCTTTTTGACGTGCCCTCGGAACTTTGCAATTCCGCCGACGCCTGTTAACCCCTAGGTTCGGGGTGCCTAATCCCCTTTAATTAATTTAATTAATTTTAACAGATACATATCATCATATCTTAGTACAACAATTATTATTCAATCATCAATTAGTCATTCATTTCATAGGCTTAATTCGAATAGCCATAGTACATTCTTATTCTTAAATATATGATTCCCCTTTGACCTAACTCAGAGGCCATAAGGTTAGTCTTGGCACATTGGATAGATCAGAAACGGGAAGCAAGGGGCCCCTGCCATCGCCCCCCCTATCTGTCTCTTTCAGTTCCTTAAGACTTAGGGTTACACAGAGGCCATAAGGTTAGTCTCGGCACATTGGATAGATCAGAAACGGGAAGAAAGAGGCCCCTGCCACCGCCCCCCCCCCCCCCCCCCCATCTGTCTCTCTCAGTTCCTTAAATCTGAGGGTTACATGGAATGCAGGATGTACCCTGTCATCATTTCTGCACAAACATGTGAGTCTTGCTTCGACAGCGACACACTCCTTTTAGTTTAATGATTACATTCTACGGATAAATGTGCATTAAACATATATTGCAATAAATGTAAAGTAAAGAAACACTTAAATCAAAGGAATAATACGTGGATTAAACATGTTCTTTAAGCACTTAAAAAATATATATGGTAATCAGCTCACCATTTTTATTAAGTCCTTTATTCACGGCCCCTCACTATGCTATCAAGAGATAAAATAAATTAGGCCATATACCTTTTATAAGTACCCTAAAATATCACTAAATATGCACAACACTAAAGTACAATTTAATTACATATATTTCCAAATGAATTACACATTTTAAGCATACTTTAAATGAAGTATTAAAAGTATAAGTACACTTGAAACACATTTGGTATACTTAAATCATATTTTTAATATACTTAAGTATACAATTTCTTTCTCTTGTGGAACTTGATAGAACATTATCTCTAAAGATAAGCTCTAAAACTCATTAACTTATTAACAATCATAACATAGTTCATCTTGACAAAAAAGAGACCACTGACCTAAATATGACTTGACAGCAATATAAAAAGTATTAGAGTTGCATTACAGTTAATATAGGGTACATTACCACGTACATATGCAAATACTGAGTTTCCCTAAGTATAAAATGGGATAATTGTCCTCCATTAGAATAGCCCACAACACTGTCCCACATTACCAGAAACATGCTGTCCCACATTTCCTGACTGTGTTTGGTAATGTGGGACATATAAGAAATGCCTGAATTAAAAAAGTCTAAACATAATATTTACCACTTTTACATTTTTTTTGTTGCACAGGTATTTCATATGCATAATTACATCATAATTAGGCACAGTGTATTGTTTACGACAGATTTAGAACCTTAACATTAATTCAATCAAAAGCTTATGTCATTGACCTAACCATGTATTTTGCCGGGTGACCTTCATATATGAAGCTTGTCATGATCCCCATCATGACATGACATCAATGAAATCATGTGACTTTGATCATGTAGTTTCTCTGCAAGAACCTAGTTACAATTATTTTGATTGGCTCTTGACAGAGCAGGAAATAAACATGTCAAAGCTTAGTTGTCCCACATTACCTGATGTCCCACAATACCTGAATTCACCCTATGTACATTTTGGGGAAACAGTAATAAAAAGTTTCAATTAATTATAAAACTTGTTTTTTTTATTGAAGGGTTCATTGTTTGCATAAGTCATACAGTGGTATAAGGAGAAATTGCTATTTTTTACCCTTTTGTAAAGACTAAATAATCAAATGTAGGCCTACACCATTCAAAATTATGAATCATGAATAAGGGAAACATTTTTATTCTTCGATATGCTGCGTTCCATTCACAGCAAGTTTAATCACCGTCTCCAACGTTGTCCTGGATGATAAGGGGGAAAAAACGTAGAGACGTTAGGAATTTGTTATAGGACACAGCAAAGTTCAGCAGCCTGTCTCAGTTTAAAGCCCACTCACCACATCAAGGTGCAGGCTGAACGTGAGAACACAGGATAAGAAGCACATCCACAAGACACATTAAAATGACAAGGTCACATTAAGGAAAAATGTACAAGTTTATGTGGGATCTAAGTGGTAGCCTACTACTAGCAAAACTCATCCCGGGGTGTCTGTAAGCAAAGACACTTACTCGTTTATGCGCTGTTAAAAGTGCATTATCGTATCTGGTTTGATGCGCAACTTCAGTTCCTCAATCTTTCTTTTGAGCGATGACGACGCTGAAGTTGGCTCCCGATTCGCAGCTCCCGATTCGGAATTGCCGGTCCACCTTGAATCGGTCGCGAAAAGCGATTGTATGCTTTCACGGTCATCCTTCCACTTTTTTCTCCGCTAAATCTAATTGGCTCAACATTCTGACAGCCTAGTTGTGTGTGTGTGTATATATATATATATATATTTTTTTTTTTTGGATACTGCACCGTTTTGAAATAATCGCACTCCAAACTTCCTGTGTCCACCAAAGGTTACTGAAAAAGGTGAAATTATGAATAGGATTTTCTTGCCAATTTTAGAAGGTCTCAAACTTTTGACACTGCAGTATGAGAGAAGAGGTCCTCCACTATATCTGACCCGAGTTGGGTGAAATATTACTATATCATTTTCAAATAATCCCACTTCAAACTTTCTATGTAATCCAATGTAAATCTACTGAAAAAGGTGATATTTTGAATAGGATTTTCTTGCCAATTTTAGAACGTCTCAAACTTTTGACATTTGGGTATGAGAGAAGAGGTCCTCCACTATATCTGACCCGAGTTGGGTGAAATATTACTGTAGCATTTTGAAATAATCCCACTTCAAACTTTCTATGTAATCCAATGTAAATCGACTGAAAAAGGTGATATTTTGAATAGGATTTTCTTGCCAATTTTAGAACATCTCAAACTTTTGACACTTGGGTATGAGAGAAGAGGTCCTCCACTATATCTGACCCGAGTTGGGTGAAATATTACTGTAGCATTTTGAAATAATCCCACTTCAAACTTTCTATGTAATCCAATGTAAATCGACTGAAAAAGGTGATATTTTGAATAGGATTTTCCTGCTAATTTTAGAACGTCTCAAACTTTTGACACTGGGGTATGAGAGAAGAGGTCCTCCACCACCTCTGACTCGAGTTGGGTGAAATATTACTGTAGCATTTTGAAATAATCCCACTTCAAACTTTCTATGTAATACAATGTGAATCGACTGAAAAAGGTGATATTTTGAATTGTACAGCGTGCGGCCCTCTGGATCATAGAGACGGTTCCATGGCGTACAGCAGTTCTGACGCATCCCCTCCCACAGGCGTGGTAGCTCACTCCACTCGGGGCGTAGCTACCTCCTGGGCCTTACTACGTGGCGCCATAATTGCTGACATTTGCGCAGCAGCGGGCTGGGCCTCATCACTCACTTTCAACAGGTTTTATCACCTGGACGTAGCATCATCGGCATCAGTTGCCTCCTCTGTCCTCAGGGCAACCTTGTATTTAATTTTGTGATGATTTAGGGTTTCTATCACCCGGTGGTTATTTTCCACGTTTCCCACTTGAGCTTGCTCTTCTGGTAAGAACAGCAGCCAATAGTGCATTTTGTTTTTTACAGGATTCGCACTAATGCAATGACCTGCGGTCCTGGTACCCCACTACATACCGCGCCCAATGTTATTTGGCATTCTGTGCCCTCAAGTCGGCAAAAGAGGCCGGGCGGCGTACAAGCGCCATATTTATGGCGTGACGTGGTTCCGCCCGTAGTGGTGGTTAATTTGCTATTCAGTTTCCCAGCAGCTCTTCCTCTCGGCGAGGATGCCCCATAGTGTGGCGGGTTGACCGATATGAAATAGAACCTCGTTCGTCTATCATATCCAAGTGTCAAAGGTTTGACACCTTCTAAAATAGGAAAGAAATTCCTATTCATAATTTCACTTTTTTCAGTAGATTTACAAAGGATTACATAGAAAGTTTGAACAGGGATTATTTTAAAATGCTACATTAATATTTCACCCAACTCAGGGCATATATAGTGGAGGACCTCTTCTCTCATACCCAAGTGTCAAAAGTTTGAGACATTCTAAAATTGGCAAGAAAATCCTATTCAAAATATCACCTTTTTCAGTCGATTTACATTGGATTACATAGAAAGTTTGAAGTGGGATTATTTCAAAATGCTATAGTAATATTTCACCCAACTCGGGTCAGATATAGTGGAGGACCTCTTCCCCCGTAACCAAGTGTCAAAAGTTTGAGACGTTCTAAAATTGGCAAGAAAATCCTATTCAAAATGTCACCTTTTTCAGTCGATTTACATTGGATTACATAGAAAGTTTGAAGAGGGATTATTTGAAAATGCTACAGTAATATTTCACCCAACTCGAGTCAGAGGTGGTGGAGGACCTCTTCTCTCATACCCAAGTGTCAAACGTTTGAGACGTTCTAAAATTGGCAAGAAAATCCTATTCAAATTATCACCTTTTTCAGTCGATTTACATTGGATTACATAGAAAGTTTGAAGTGGGATTATTTCAAAATGCTACAGTAATATTTCACCCATCTCGGGTTACATATAGTGGAGGACCTCTTCTCTCATACCCAAGTGTCAAACGTTTGAGACGTTCTAAAATTGGCAAGAAAATCCTATTCAAAATATCACCTTTTTCAGTCGATTGGATCACATAGAAAGTTTGAAGAGGGTTTATTTGAAAATGCTACAGTAATATTTCACCCAACTTATATTAAAACAAAGTTCTTTCCAGCCCGCTTTCCTGGGTCCAGCGCCTACCCCAGATCCACTCTAACCGTAGAGTGGATGTCATGAGAACATTCGATATTATGTGAAAAGCAAAACAATAAATACATAGATACAATCTTAAATAGGTCTATGATACGATTACGTTCACATAATTAAATAACGATTATTGCATCTGCTTGTTTATTTTGTTTAATCCGTAACGTTAGTCTGTGGTATGGCTAGGCAGTAGCCTAGCTCCAGCGGTAACATTACATTACATCCGGACCGGTCCCTGACTCGATTTCCGTGAACCAGCCTTGCGCGGCTAGCTAATAGTGTGGTGTATCCATAACTGTAGCCTAAATAATTAGAAATCGCGATGGAAATGGCCACAGTGAAACCTGTCGCCTATTTTTCCAGGTATAGCCTCTCAGGAATGTCTATGTTATTGTTAGACTGTTAGAATGAACTATGGTGATCTTGTAGTGTTATCGTAACGTTAGACAGATTAATGGCTAGGCTATAGGCCACGGATATCTTGTTGAAATACCTCAGCCTAACGTGAGCAAAACTGCAAATCCAGATAAACAAGCCACGAATAGTTACTAAAAATCTTTAATACCTGTCTTGTTAACTAGCGTTATTAACAAGCATAATACGCCGGGAGCCGGACAACATTTCTGTAGCCAACCCGATGTTGACCCGCTACCGTTAGCGTCTTGCTATCCGGGCGGCTTTTCAGACTTCAACACTAACATATTCACTGGGTGTGTTACTAATTAGTGTAATCTAACAACACCCATCTTGAGATATGAAGTATGACCTTAGAAATATTACACACGCGAAAGCATTTGAAAACCATTTCATTATTATGCACAAGATAGCTGGTAAGCGAACTTCATAACTGTTAGATTACCTAAGTATAGCTACAGCAACGGATGCAGTTAGCTGAATGCTCATAGCAAGTCAGCTAACCATAGAGTTCAATGGAGGTTGAGAGAATGGATTTGAGTCGAAAATGCCAATAGGCCTCCTCACATGATTGCCCTGTGACGTAACTAAAATTACCACGTGACCATGTTCTTAACCAATCACAGTTCAGTGCGCTTACTAAACACTCACCGATGAGTATTTTTAAATCATGCTACTCTTTTTTCTGTGTAGGCTAAAAAAATTTGGAACCCAGGAAAAATGTAAAATGTGATTGCCTGCTTCTATTGACTACAATATTGTGAACTTTTGATACCTAGATTGCGCTGGGGCCACTATGTTGACTTTCACAACGCTCCATTGGAAATACATGGCAGAGCTCATAATAATACTATTTCCGGGCCGTGGCAGCCATCTTGCGGCGGTGCCATTGCGGAAGAACCAAATTGAATAGGGCTGAATGGAACCACGTGACCACGTTTCCTTTCTAGTTTAGTTCTGTGGTTGTCCCACATTACCTGATGTCCCACAATACCTGAATTCACCCTACTGATACTGTCCCAACTTTTTTGGCATTGGGGTTTGTAAATAACGTTTATTTTATAAAAATATATACAGCAGTTATGTGCCGTATATACCAGAAAGGCAACATAACATGAAAGCGCTGGTCATATTTAACTGTTTATAAGTTAATGGGATGGTAAAAAATATTTCGGCTAACTTTTTTTTGTTACAGTTGTACTTGTTCAAAACGAATGTTTCCGGTTTCGACCGGAACTAATAACCTCAGTGTTTGTTGCTCTGTGGTCGCTTTTGTAGGTGGGATCGCCGTACTTTCCATAGTGCGCCTAGCTTCCTAAGCTAGCTTCACACTTCACGCCTTTACTTAGGCTATTACTTTATTAATCGATGCCTTGATAAAGGCGTTGATATTCACAGCGTTATGTCGAATCCTCATACATTTCAGACTAAGTTAGCGTCCATTATGGATATACTGACTAAAGCAGCCGTGGCAGAATTTAATAAAGTTGTTGGTGATGGTTCACCTCAGTCTACTGAGTTGAGTTCGGGTCAGACTGAAAACGAATCGCCAAATAAAGTGTTGGAGGGCGAGTTTTTAACGGTGAGTTATGTTTCTTTTCACTGACGGTGTGCAAAAGGTCATCTTGGAAGATTTGGGGGAATCAAGGATGCAAACATTTGTTTTACTACGGTAGCTGCTGTCCAATATAGCCAAACAATAGCTCTGAATACAAGTTCTGAATGCCTAACGTTAATGTGAAGGTATTGCCTAGTGCTGTATAAAAATGCGTTCACATTAAGTATAACCTGGATTCCATGTGGGGTGACGTTACTGTAATGTCACCTGAGAAATGCTGTAATGTCACTGCAAATGAGTCGTAAAGTTAGACTTTTTGTAATGACTATTGAAAACCCGTTGGTAGTGAAAGGCACGTGAGCTACAAACACGTATGATATCGTCAAGTGTATTATTTCAGACCGCTATGGCTCACTACCGCCGACTAGCGACTTGGAGTTTATAGAGTATTGTTCTGTTGGCATGCGACGCTGCAGACATGTTGTTCTGTGTGGTCCTGAATTTCATGGACCTGTTTCTCCCACTTTCGATGCATGCATCCCTTTTTTACCAACACTTTAAATCATAGCAACGGTGTGTAAGAGTTTTGTTTTCATTTTGTTTGATGTGTTTAATGTCCATATTTCTTTTGATTACCTCGGTCTAGAGAAAAGGTGATTTGTCATTACTATAGGGGAAAAAAAATAATGCGTTGTTTGATCATGACTTAATTGCCTTAGAAAATGTTGGAAAAATGATTGTTTTTTTTTTGTCAATAACAAACAAGAACCTGAATCAGTACAGTGTAAAAACTAACAGAAACTGTAATTTACCATGGTTTGAACATGGCAAGAGTGATGATAATTTGCCCTCACATTTCTAAGATGATTGACACGCCTATTTATTATTTTTAGTTAGTCATGGGGCTTTTGACAAAAGAGGCTCGGGAAAGAATTGGCAAACTTATGGAGGAGAGCTCTGCCGCGTTGCATCTGGAAAAGTCCCAGAGTGAGAAGGAGAACGAGGCCCTGAAGAGGAAGCTGCAGCTGATGGAGAGCCAGCTGAGCACAGTGAGGGGCCACAGGGAGGGAAGAGCACTGGAGACTCCAGCAAATAGGCCCAGCTGCTCTGTTGGAGTTCAGGTTGGCGATGAATACAGAGGAGTGGAAATTGGTGGGTATCTTTAGTACGCAATGTTTTTTTTTTTTTGTTGTTTTTTGAGCCCACGTACCAAGCTGCTTTTGGATCCTCATCATGAATAAATGCTGGGTATGTAATGCCACATTTCTTGCCTAATCTGCTGTAATTCTAATTCAGCTTTGCCTGTGGTGAGTTTGAGATACTCTACAGTACAGTTCCCGTGGTTGTGTGCTGAGCACCTGACTGAGCCAGTTGGCAGCCCCCAAGTTGCTGATCATATTTGACAATATATGGAAACCTGATATGTAGAATTTAAGTATTGAGAATTAACAGCACACTTTTTGGTCACTCTCAACCGCGATCTGCCATCCCCTTTTTAGTTATTTTTACAAGTGTAACAATGCCACAGCCTCTGAACATGTACGCCTAGTCGCCAACTTATGATAAAAAAGCTTCTCTTTACTAAAACTAAAATATATAATTTGTCATGATTTTCCCTGTAGATGTAGAAGAGTTCAGTGTTAAGGAGAGTCTTCCCAATGTGAGTCAGCACTGTGAAGAGGACCATGACCCACAGCCCAGACCAGCACAATTAAACTCGGACATTACAGATAAAAATGGATACATTTTGAGTGGTAAGTTTCAACTTGGTGAGGAAAACAAAGATCCAGTACACATTGGAAATGCGCCATACATGTATGATGTGTGTGGTGAGATTTGTAGTCAGGGAGGTGGCTCTAAAGTCTATATACCGGAGCCTTTTATAAGAACTTTATTGCTATCAAGGTAAAGATTAATTTTAAGTTGTATAAAATGGCTTAATATCGTTGTATTTTTTTTACTGGCTCATACTGTGTAGTATAAACATGAGAAACATAGATTTTGATTGCACATGGTCTTTACTAAAGGTGTGGCAAGCGCCTGCACAGAACATATTGCTGGTGTGAGAAGAGAAGTAGTGTGAGAATCGTTGTAGTGCACGAGTGTCAGAATCCACTCCTGAGTGGCCGCAGTGTCATCGGTTTTCATCGCGTTTCTGCACCAGTGATTGATTTAAGTCTTTGATTGGCTAAAGAAGGCATACGCCCTTGTTCTCGAGGCTTGAATTGGCTGCTGAGAGGAAGACACTGCTGCCCTCCAGGACCTGAATCTGACACCACTGCAGGGCTCTACAGTGCTCCCATTTTAAGAGCATTTCCTCCTTCATGTGTGCTAACTGGGAAAAATCATTTCGGAGCACGTGTACTAATTGGAATGCATTAGTGTGCTCCTAATTTTTTCAACTCATGTGTTCCTTGGAAAAATGTTAGCGCAGAGCCCTGCCCTTCTATCTTGTGTATGAACAGGTTGATTCATGTTTACTCAATAAAGGTGTTGCAATAGCTCTGTCCCAACAAGGCTTGGTTCTTAAACAAACATTTAATCTACATAGATTTGTGATAAACGGCTCATTCCTTGGCTATAGTACTCTTATGGCAACTGCTAATGTAACTCCTGGGCAGAACATAATGTTTGACATGTGATTCACTTGTGTGATACTTCGTACTTTGATGATGTGTTTGTCCTTACTTTTCCATTAGCTGCAGTGCAGTTGAGTGCCAATGCCAGAGCCAGACTCCTCATTGATCATCAGTACTGCGCAGAAGTGTGTGACCCACAGCTCGGTCCTGCTGAAAGCCTGATGGACCAGGACCCACAGCTTGCTCATGCAGAAAGCCTGCTGGAACAGGACCCACAGCTTGCTCATGCAGAAAGCCTGCTGGAACAGGACCCACAGCTTGCTCATGTAGAAAGCCTGCTGGAACAGGACCCACAGCTTGCTCATGCAGAAAGCCTGCTGGAACAGGACCCACAGCTTGCTCATGCAGAAAGCCTGCTGGAACAGGACCCACAGCTTGCTCATGCAGAAATCCAGCAGGAACAGGACCCACAGCTTGCTCATGCAGAAAGCCTGCTGGAACAGGACCCACAGCTTGCTCATGCAGAAAGCCTGCTGGAACAGGACCCACAGCTTGCTCATGCAGAAAGCCTGCTGGAACAGGACCCACATCTTGATCCTGCAGAAAGCCTGATGGAACAGGACCCACAGCTTGCTCATGCAGAAAGCCTGCTGGAACAGGACCCACATCTTGATCCTGCAGAAAGCCTGATGGAACAGGACCCACAGCTTGCTCATGCAGAAATCCAGCAGGAACAAGAACCTCCGCTTACTTGTGCAGAAATCCAGCAGCAACAGGAACCACAGCCCACACGAGCACACAAGAAAAGTGAAACTGGGCGTGCCCGGAGCAGGGTCAGCTTGAGATCTGTCAAGAAAACAGTCGCTCACCAGGAGGCTGGAAGAGGAGAGAGACCGGTCAGCCGCACAAGATCTGGGAAAAGCTTTGGGTCCAAATGTAATCTGAATAAACGCCAGCTAACCGTACACAGAAGAGAAAAACAATACAACTGCTCACATTGCGGGAAGGTTTTTTTAAAACAGAGTCATGTTAAAGCGCACCAGATTGTATCGAGAGATGGGACACCATTTTGTTGCACTCTGTGTGGTAAGGATTTCACAGTAAAGTGTAGCATGAAGCTGCACCAAAGAACAGAACACCCAGGGGAGAAACTGTACCCTTGTACACATTGTGAGAAAGTGTTCAGCACACCAGGGCAGCTTAAAATACACCAGGTCGTTCACACGGGTGTCAAACAATTTCGTTGCACGCAGTGCGGAAAGGCTTTTACTGCAAGAACTAGCCTCAATAAACACCAGCTAGCAGTTCACAAGGGAGAGAGGCCTTTCCCATGCGATATGTGCGGGAAGATCTTCAGCCAGAGAAGTGGCCTTAAAGGACACCAGAGAACACACACAGGAGAAAAACCATACAAATGCTTTGAATGTGGAAAGAATTTCCGCTCCAGCAGTTCGTACAAAAAACACAAGGTGGTCCACACGAGAGAGAAAGCATTTTGCTGCGAGGTATGCGGGAAGTGTTTCACTGCCTCAAACAATCTTAAGAGGCATTGGCTAATACACACCGGAGAGAAGCCATTTAATTGTACAGTGTGCGGGAAAAGTTACACTCAATCCAGTCACCTGAGAGTACACCAGAAAATACACTCAGAAAGATTCACTTCTGCAAATTCTCTTTGTGTACGTAAAAAGATTCACGCAGAGGAGAAACCGTACTGTTGCGATAAGTGTGGGAAGACCTTTGCCTGGGAAAGTAGACTCCATTCACACCAGCGTACTCACACGGGTGAGAAACCATACAGCTGTGACAAATGTGGCACGAGTTTTGCCGCTGCGCCGAATCTTGTTCGACATCAGCGAATACACACGGGAGAGAAACCGTTCAGCTGTACAGCCTGTGGGAAAAGTTTCACGCAAGCCAGTAATCTTAAAGCGCACCAGCAAACGCATTCTGAAAAGAAGCACTTCTGTGACAAGTGTGGGAAGGGTTTTGCTTATCCACAAAAACTTAAAGGGCACAAATGCGCATATGTTTGAAGATGTCCCGCAAACTATGGGAAGAGGCCCGTTGGCTTGGTCCATTTTTTATAGCCGTAAAATGACATTGGAAAGAGAAGGCATTGGCATGTATATTAAAAAAAAGCCCACATGTATTTCTGTTTTGAGTTAATAGTTGAGGAAATAGATAGGCAAGACCCATGCTTGAATGAAACATTTTAGCTATGGCTTTGTTCATTCACTTGCCTTATGAATATTTTTGGGTTAAGTTGCTGCAATAAGGCATATTTTAAAGTGGCAGAATCCTGCACCTCCCATGTTCTGTGCAGTTTGGTTAGTCTGTCCATGCAGTGTGTCAAATGGTATGCCTGTCCATAAAACACTTACACTTGGTTTCATTGAGCTCCAGATACCCGTCTGCATATTTCCCTACAGGACGTGAGTGTGAATGCTGTACTGTAGGTGCTGATTTCCAGAGGTGTAAAGTAAAAGTCCAGCCATGTATTTCTTCCACCCATGAACTGATTTCACTAAATAGCTCTACCTCTTGGCTCAAGAATTGTGCCACTTATCAAATCCAGGTGTTTGGAACAAAATACTGGGGAGGACTTTTACTTTCCGAACCTGCATTTTACACCTCTGCTGGTTTCTTGTCTGGGTGGTGCCTAGTGGAAACATAGGGTAGCTGTACCAGTTTTCATCGTGCTGTAGGTCTTTCTGGTGTTTTTGATCTATGATTTCAAAACATGGAGAGATTTTGGAGGGTATCTTGCAACCTTCATTAGCTGAAGATAATGTATTAGTCAAAACTATTAAATGGCAACAGGTCATGAAAAAAAGATGGTCTGGAAGCTATGCATGTTAATTTCTCACGTACAATAATGGCGAAATTCAAGGAACAAGGTCCTTGTGACATGTTTTATAGCTTATTTTTTTGTTTACAGGTATCAGATCAAACTGATTTGTGTAAATGTGATATTTCTGTATCAGGATTCAGGACATTAGTCCGGATATAGAAAATGAGTCATCTGTTAACTGTACTGTTTACTGCTAGCCATCCTGTATCGTTCATATTGAGCATCTCCTCTGACGTGTGTAAAATGCTGTTGAGAGATCAGAGTCATCTCTTCACTATGAATGACATTATGATGCAGGTTTACTAAATAAAGATGCAGCAAGTGCCTCTGCTTTCAAAGCTGAAGGAGGGATGTTTTTCTAGCTAAATATATATTTTTTATATACACTACTCACAAAAAGTTAGGGATATTTGGCTTTCGGGTGAAATTTATGGAAAATGTAAGTTCACGCTACAGTGATATTATACGTATCATGAAAGTAGGGCATTTAAGTAGAAGCATGCAATGGTGATTTCCTCATCTCAAACAATTTATTGAAACAAAAGCCAACAACAGTGGTGGGTATACCACAACAAAAATGTCAATGTCTCAATAACTTGTCATGTGCCCTTGAGCATCAATTACAGCTTGACAACGACGTCTCATGCTGTTCACAAGTCGACTTATTGTCTGCTGAGGCATGGCATCCCACTCTTCTTGAAGGGCGGCCCTCAGGTCATTGAGGTTCTGGGGTACAGAGTTACGACCCTCTACACGGTGAGTCAGCTGATCCCATAGGTTTTCTATGGGATTCAGGTCTGGAGAAAGTGCAGGCCACTCCATTTGAGGTACCCCAGTCTCCAGCAGCCTTTCCCTAATGATGCGACCTCGATGAGCTGGAGCATTGTCGTCCATGAAGATGAAATTAGGCCTGTGATGTTCATGCAGGGGCACAATGACTGGATTAATGATGTTATTCAGGTAGTATGGGCTTGTCACTACCATTCACAAAGTGTAGGGCAGTTCTGTATTGACTAGACACACCTGCCCACACTGTAACACCGCCACCACCAAAGGGTCGTCTGGTGACAACAGTGGCTGATGCATAGCGCTCTCCTTGACGTCTCCAACATCGTTGGCGGCCATCATTTCTGCTCAACGTGAATCGACTTTCATCAGAGAACAGCACTGAGGCCCATTGGTCCCTCGTCCAGCGTAAATGCTCCCTGGCCCATGCAAGACGATGACGCCTGTGCCTGGTGGTGTGGTCAGGTACCCTTGCAGGTCGTCTAGCACGCAGACCACGCTGATGTAAACGGTTTCGAATGGTCTGACGTGACACTTGGGTGCCTCTCACCACCCTTAAATGTGCCTGGAGTTGAGTGGCATTCATCATCCGGTTCCGCAGGGCACTGTTCACAATGAAGCGGTCATCAGTGTGGGATGTGGCCAAAGGACGTCCACTTCTATGCCTTTCTGTGACTCTTCCAGTCTCTCTGTATCTCTGTTGCAACCTGCTGATGACACTCTGTGACACTCTAAGCTCAGTGGCCACTTCCCTCTGAGAACATCCTGTTTGAAGCCTCGCAATGGCGAGGTACTGTTGATCAATTGTTAGGTGTCGTCTTGGTCTCATGATGTCAAAATGTGAACAGCATGATGAAGAGGACTGTTTAAATACCAATTCTAATTGAACCAGGAAATTTATTGGTCGATTCATGGATCAAACACCTGTTGTGAATTTTGCCGTTCAGCTCCTTGTTAGAGAACAGCAAGTTGTGCAAAAAGTACTGAAACATTGAATAGTTGGACATGTGCATTCAAAAGTTTAGAGAAGGTCAAATTAATTTCACCTGTAAAGGTTATAGTGCATTTTAGGTTCATCCTGAAATTTCACCCGAAAGCCGAATATCCCTAACTTTTTGTGAGTAGTGTATACTAGTGCAGTGCCCGTTCAAAACGTGCCCGTTCGGAATGGGCCCGATTTCTTTGCCCCCGGTATTGCTGTTTGCAGCTTTCTCGAGAACCACTCATCCAATCAACGTCACACTCGACACTGCACTTCCTTGGGTCCTGAGCAATAGACCTAGCGAATTTCAACTTCATGCAGTGCCCGGTTGTCGAGCAAATCGAAATACAGGACACAGACAGGATTTCTGCCTTTATAGTTAGATATTTCTGTGAAATGTTACCACTTTCCTGGCAGTAGTACTTATTACAAGTGGTAACATTTCTTATGTGAAGAAAGTAATCCTCACAGAAATATACTTGTGCTCTGTTACTTTCTCCACAGATAAAGTCAAGTTCAGGGCCGACGCGAGAGAGAAATCTTCCTTATGAATGTCAGCACTGATAAGAGACACAACACATCCTACACCAGCTGAATTAAACTCTGACATTCACATAGTGAAATTGAGTGAGCCAAGAGCAGAGATGGCTCGAGCACTGCGGGGGGAAACCAGGAGACCAGCGAAGGGGAGAAATGGGTCAGCTGCCTGCAGTGTGTGAAAGGATTCGGGTCCAAAGTACCTCATCTGAATGCACACCAGCTCACTGCACAAAGGAGAGGAAAGTCACAGGGCCTGATTGTACTAAGGCAAACAATGATTGGTGTAAAACAATTGGATTTGGGTGTGCTAAAAGTTTTGGTAAATTGGTAAATCATGCCCACAGTTGGACACATTGGCAAGATGGTTTCTACAAAAAGCAGTCTTAAAGCACACCAGTTACTACAGTCTTCACATAGGAGAGAGACAAAATGTTTTGAGTGGAAAGTTCCGTTTATGAAGTTCATGAAAAAAAACTTCTTTTTTTTTTTAACATGAGAGAAAGCATTTTACTATGATATATGTGCAGAAGCCATTCAGTGTTTCAAGCAACCGTCATGGGTACTGGCAAATGCACAAAGGAATAAAGTGTTTCCGTATATAACGTGGGTGGGGGGAATTATACTCCAGCTAGTCATCTAAAAGTTCACCAGAGGATGCACACAGGAGAATTGGCTTAACATGCGGGAAGAGTTCCAGTCAAATGCGTGTTCTTAAAGTAGAACAGAGAAACGTTCCAAGCCCAAACACTGTTTATGTTTCTAATTTAACAGGCCCAAGGGTTTGGCACGTGGGCGCTTGTGCTCGGACCCATCCCTGAAGTGTCCGCTACAGACAAACAGTAACTGGATAGTATCTTGAGAAGCCTATTGTGCTCTGCGCTGTTTATATTTTCAATAGTGACGTCTCTGCTGCATTGTACTAATAAAGCTGTGGTAATGCAAGCCCCTTGCTGTTCTAGGTTTGTGGTGTACTGTATATGTGCTGTGCTACTGCTGTTGAATGTCCTTGCTGCTTCAGTGCTATGTGTGGCATGTAGGCTGTATGTATATAGCCTACATATAAGTATTAAATCATTAACAATTTAGTTCTCTTAAGAATGGAAGAAAAAGCTGGTTAAAAATGAAAGAATTTTAGTGCTAAAGAAAAACACTGCACTAGATCAGCTTAAACGGAAAACAAGAAAGGGTGCAGTGCTTTTAATGACTCATTTATAACGCAACCGCTTAATGACAGGATGGCAATTCATGGACCCCAGTTACCTTGTTATAACGGGTTTCCACCTTATGTAGTCTGTACTCGGCTGAGCAGTTGACCCTCCACCACCTTGAAGCTAGAATAGGATCATTTTTTAAATTATTATATCACTGAATAGGAAACACTCATTTTATAATTTTAGAATAAGAAAAATGTTGGTTGTAAATAGCCATATGTTAGGATCCTGTAATTTGTCTGTCTGTTTATTCGTTATTATTTTTCCTGATTTCTTTTCCCTCGTGATTGTCAGTCCGCGTTCCATGTTTTCTGAGATTCCACCCCCTGTCTTTGTCATTGCACTATTCGGGTGATTTTGGGAACATTCGGGTTTTCTTCCTTCTGGCTTTATTTATATTTGTATATAATACTAATGTACTAATCATACTAACTGTTAGATTAGATTTAATACTAACCTGCTAACAAACTAACGTGTATATAATACTAACCAGCTAACCTACTAACATTAGGATTTTAGAGTTCGCTACTAACTACTAATTCATTTTGAGTTTCTACCTGCAGCTGTCATTTCCCTCCTCGTTATCCTATCCCTGTATCTATCTGATTTCGCATTCTCTGCACGTGTCCACTTTCATGTACCTCCCCTCTGAGCTGTGCACTTGTTTACCTGCTAACCCCAGGCCGTTTGTTATCAATGTGTCTGTGTATTCCAGTCCGTGTCTTACGTTTTCCCCCGTCATTGTATTATTGGTCCTAGTTAACCCTCATTGTTCTCACCTGTGTACTCTCCCATTTCCCCTCTTCACACCTGATTCCTTTTGTGTAATCTTCTCCCTGTGTATTTAAACCTTGTTATTTCAGTCTGTCTTCGCGAGTTCCTTGTACCAAATATTTTGTGATTGTGTTTCTTTCTGTGCCTCCGAGTATTTTCCCCGAGTTGTTTGTTTTATTCCTAGTATCTGTTTTCTAGTTTTTGTTTCCCTAGTTTTTTGCCTGTTGTCGTTTAGTTTTGTATCCTGTCTGTTTTGTTCTCTTTTTTGTTCCTCTTACGCCTCCCCGGTTTTGACCCCTGCCTGTGTTCTCGCGACCCTGCTTTTGGATCCTGTTTTTGTGCTTTTGCTGTGCCTTCCTGGTTTTGACCCCTGCCTGTTCCTTGACCACTCTTTGGACTGTGTTTTGTTTCGTTGCCTGTCTCCCCAGTTTTTCGACCCTGCCTGTTATACCACGGATTGCTGCCTTGTCCTTATTAAACTTCGGTTTTTCGTACTCCTGCCTGCGTTTGGGTCCTTCTCCCCCGCCCGAACATAACACCATACAGGTGTGTAATTACAGTTTTTCTCAATTGTTTAGACACTAAAATTGGTATTATGACCCTAAAAATAAAACATTAAGTTTATGTGCCAACAGATAGACAATATTTTCTAAATCATAATCATTGCTTGTTTTACCACAAATTTCACTCAAACACTTTTTGAATACAATTCTCATGTTTTAGGCACAATTTTCAAAAAGTATATCGCTTGTGAAAAACACTGCCATTAAAAACTATAAATTCCCAATATCCATTAACACACACATTCTTCACAGGTAATCAGCAATTAAGAGTTTTAGCACAAATAAAAGGGCAAAATGTGAGCGCTCCTGTATGTGGAGAACAATGGCTGACGAACATTTAGAAATGTGAATAGGTAGACCTGCTCTATTGTTATTTACTGTAACATATCAATACTCAGTGATTCCTGTAATGCAGAGTACCTCATTTATACTACTACAAGGGGACCACAGTACAGACATCATAGTGTGCACAAGCTAAGCTGGCAGTATCCCTCATGTACGTACCGAAGCCACCCCTACATGGAGCAAATACGTCCCTGCAGCTCAGAGTAGCTAAGCACGGTCTTAGCATCTTACCAGCCTTACTGTAAAGAGGACCTGAAACATGGGGGAAATATGCCTTTCGCAGTGCTGCAGAAATGAGCTCCACACACATTCACACACACATGCACATACACACAGAAACACACACATATACACACTCACATGTGAAAACACTTACACAGACACACACACACACACACACACAAGATAGACCAGAGCAGCTTACACGTGTTGTCATATGGGACAATGTGAGTTTCCACCGTGATACTCTGTTTCGAAGCTGGTTCAATGAAACCATTGCTTTTTCATTTCTCAGTCATGCCAATTGGGTGGCTGTATCATTCCAAAAGACACTTCTCCCACTGCTTGGCCAGAGAAAAAATATGTGTGATGGGCATGAGAATATGTGGCCTGATCAAGAGCAGAGACCAGACTAATTTATTTTTGTAATTTATTTTAACTTTTACATTTTTTGTTTACTCCCCGTACAGTAGTTTTTTTTTTTGTTTCGTTTTCTCCTGTTTGTTTTTATTTTACTCTCTACTACATTTTTGTAATTTGGAAAAATAAAAAATAATATTTGCGTTGGCCAGTACACTCAAACAAGACTGAAGCCTAACAAATATAATGGTAATAGTGTCTTTTTTTTTTTTTTTACACCAGTGTGTAATTGGCATTTATAATTTGTATTCATTTGTTGACTAGTGTTTATTATTTGAAGCAAAAATGTCATTTTTGGATGAGACTGTATGGTTTTGAAAATAGTGCTTGATTATATGAAGTTTGAAGAGATATATGCAGTTTTGCAGAAAGATTTGACCGTGTGGGTTTTGTGTTTATAATTTTGAGAAGTGAGTTTTAATTTCAGAAAATGTGTCTAAACTATTGAGAAAAACTGTAAACAAGGTTTAAGTTGCCCAATTTTGGCACTTCCCCTTTGTGTTGCGTTACATTAGAATTGCCGAGGAGCAGTGCAGGAACGAAATGGCTTTACTCCAGCGTGCAAACCCGTGACAGTCTTAATATTTTCTGTATCTGGTGCTGTTCCCACCCTTTTTGTGCCACCTGTGGAATATAGGATAGGCAGAAGATAGGCAGGCATTACCAGGGAGTACACACAGAAACATGGTCGCAAATACAAGTAGAAGTTTGTTATATATCCTATACCGAGATGCTGTTTCCTTTAGGAGCGTTTCGCGCTTCTACAAAAGTGCTTTCGAGTCCAGAAAAGTGTTTTATTGCCAGAGGCGAAGTTATTCTGGTAGCGGAACGAAAACGAGTGTAACTCCAAACATTTGCTCATCGCTTGCTGGAAAATCTTATAAAGAACTCTGCGAATTATCACTGGGAGACCCGGATTCTTTCTGGGGATCAATTGCAAAAGAGAGGCTTTTGTGGAACAGACCTTTTGATCATGTGAAGAATTGTGATATATCTGAAGGAAGAATCAGCTGGTTTCCCGGAGGACAACTGAACGTTTCTGGTAGGTTACCTGTATGCCTTAGCTACCACCTTATCCTCACATGCCAGTTACCAGAATGTTTTCACGTGGATACAGTAATGGTAGCTATTTTAACTTGCGCAACGCGTAAATAACAAACAAGAACCTGTCTTATACTGGAAGATAATATAGCCTACTGTGCCTTTGCGAAGGGTAGCCTAAAGTACAAATGTTGAGTCTGTAATCAGCTTCATAGACAAGTCCTTAACGGCATTCTGTTTCCTTATTTTCTAAAATGCTTCCTGTCGATACGTTATTTCCTGTCATTGCTTCAATTTTCTCCGCTCTTTAAATTGTAGTGCATAATTTAATTCCAACCTTTTTCCGGCGACATTTGATTGACAGTTAACTGTTTGGATGTGCACGTGGCGAAGCATCCAGACCGGGTTGCCCTGGTGTGGGAAAGGGACGAACCAGGCACAGAGGTTAAAGTCACCTACAGGTATGTGTGCCAGGTCGGGTGATTTAAAACAACATAAACACATGCTTCTTTCTCAATAAGCAAACTACCCCTAATTTTTTATTCCGCAATAGGCTAATGTAAGCATTGCTTATCAGCGAACAGGAACAAATCTCACATCGGACAGTAGTACAGGATGTTTCATCTTAAAAGTTTCAACCTCCGCCCTTATATAGCCTATATAAAACTATAAACGTAAAAAGGACACTTGGACTTATAATCCAAAGACTATTCAGGGTTATAGCTGAGACGATGTGAAGCATGGTAGGTTGAATTGTCATATGTCCCACAATAAAGGAATTGGTCATATTAACAGCATTCCTTCCTACAAATACTATAGTTTGAAACTTCCATTATCAACATAACAACAAGGCCAGCCCAGCCCCCAGGGTCCGGTAAAAACGGTCATAAAACTGTTTCATTACTTTACAACTATATAAGGAAAACTGAAAAAGTCATGTTGCTTGTTTGCCTTGTGGCTCAGTAGGTTTAAGTAGCCTATATATTGCCATAAAAGATGCATATTCACTCTTTCTAGCTACACGTCTTTGTAAACTAAACAATGTCCAAGTTAGCACTGAAATGGCAAGTTTACTAGATCGAGATCTTCTGTAATGCCTTCATATTCCCCTCAGTACATGAATAGAGTGACGCACATTACAAATGATTTTTCCATTGGCCTTTGTAAAACAAGGCAAATACACTCACTATCAAGCACTGCACTGATGCATGTATAGCCTACATAATCTACGGTGCTTGTACCTGCAGAGTTCTGCTGCAGGTGAACAGAATTGTGAGAGTGTAACTTGTTTTGCAGACAAGTTACGAATAGTTAAAAGATTGGCCTCTGTTTTTATTCACATCGCTTCCTGATTTGCTACATAACAGGATGAGGTTGACTGCAGCTGTGTCCAGTATGCAAACCTGAAACTGAAAGTTACAATCATGTAGCGTACTCCCAGCTGGTGAAACATTTGTGATCATTACAATTGTGTTGAATTGTGCTATTGTGCCAAGTTAACTATTATCTGTGTCACACAACTCACAGCTTTGGCATTTTTATCCAGGTGTGTCCAAGGTTACACTAACATTACATGCAAATGATTTGATCATACTGTATTTCCCTGAAGACACAGAGATGTTTTGAATAAAAATGTATTCTTTGTTTTGTTTTTATATACATTTGAATAAGATCTTATGTGAAATACAAATCAGAGAGCTGTATGAATTGTGATTGCCTTTAATGTTTCAGTTGTGTTGGTCGTATTTGTTTATGTGGTTGCCTATGGCAACCCTCCATACCAAAGATATGGGTCATTTAGAACAACTCAAATAAGACCTGTGATGTTGTTTTTTTTAATGCAAACCGTTAACCGTAACCGTTAATCTACTAACACTTCCAGTCCGTGCACAGCAGAATGTTCAGCGTTAAATCACATAGATTAGATTTCACCTTGATGAAGCGCATTGTGTCCGTGTTGGACTCATATAAATACTGTTTACTGTAAATGAACACTGAACATTTTACTGTGTATGGTTGAAATCTTGGCCGGGCAGAAGGTCTTGGCCTTAGACCTCGCTGGTTGCACACATAGACACCCGGTTTGAAATGCCTTCCTTCTGATTGAGTTGATCAGTAAGAATTTGCTACGATCGAGAAACGTCTCCATACAGTGGTCGATTTGTAAAAATATTTCAAGGGGGATGGTGGGGTCTGTGATGTCACAGAAAACCAATTAAAACAAAGCAGGAGATGGAAAGGAGCAATGGCAGTTTTACAATGGGGATGGTTTTTGTCTGTTTTTTTTTTAACGGGGGGGATGGCATCCCCTTGCACCCCTTCTCAAATCGACCCCTGCTTACATCTTATAGGGAGCTCCAAGAAAGCACCTGTCGCCTGGCCAACACCCTGAAGAGACATGGAGTCCAGAGAGGGGATAGGGTGGCCATTTACATGTCTGTCTCGCCATTGGCTGTGGCGGCTATGCTGGCTTGTGCTCGGATCGGTGCGGTGCACACTGTGGTCTTCGCAGGCTTCAGTGCTGAGGCCCTGGCTGGAAGAATCCAAGACGGTGAGTAACAGTCCAGTCTTTACATCCACAAAGCTGAACACAAGATCGAGTTTCCCTTGGAGAAGATATCCAGTCACACCACGGTCACCACTTAAGTGTTCCCCTCACAATTTTCACTTCTTCGTTGGAGGGCTGGACAAAAGCACCTCCTGGTGTGGTTCTCAAGTGCTGATATTGAATCTCATTGTCAATAATTCATGAGAAGGCCAGGGAGGCTTCTCTAAAGTCACAAGCCAAGCTCCATTTATCACTTCTCTTGTTGTTAAGTGCAAACTGCACTGAGGAGAAAATATGAGGGACTGTAAATCTTTTAACAAGCGGTCAAAAAGAACATCAGATTATGAGAAATGTATCCTTGAAACATTCTCGTAAAACTTTTACTTTTTTACAAAATGCTGGAATTATTGGATATCGGTGTGCCTTTTGTAAAGTTAAAGGCTATAGACACAGCATTTTTATGGAGACAAAAAATGTTTTTTATATAATGCATCCACAGAGCTTGACGAAAGATGCAGAATAAAAGTATTGCTTTTCCCTAAAAATAAATATTGATTATAAATGTATCATTTCAAAAATTGTTTTACGGTGTTTCTCTCTGTCTAAGATGTCAGAGTTTGGTTCCCGGTGTTGTGCCACTCGTTTTTCGACTCCCCTGCAGATCTCTCTCCCCTCTTCACTATAAACACGCTAGCTAAGTTACGCGATATGCTATGAACACCCTGTGCTTTTCTTTTACTTCATTTTTCCAGTTAAAATGAAAACGATAATGGATTGTGGTACGAGGATTGTTGTTGCTGTGTTGTTATGAAATGCAATCTCCATATGAGACACCAGGGGGGGGGAAATGCTGTATCTATAGCCTTTAACAAAAATGACTTGAAATGTACATGCATCAGATTAAATATATACATATTAGCATATGCAGTAATTGACTCGTAATATAGTCACATGTACTGTTTTTACAGTTTCTCTTCATTTGACAGGAATAATATTAGTTAAGGCCTCTCCAATGGAACACATGCCTTTTATAGACATCTGTCCTCTCGTGACCTTTCCAGCACATCTTACGTGAAGTCTGATTGAAATGTCTGTAGTAAAGTCTACACTAGACTGTATGTCTGATATAGTACAAGATAAGTGCAAGTACTTCTCCAGAGGCTTCTGCACACAGTCTCCCCAGCTGTCCTTGAAAAATCTCAGCCTCAGGTCAGGTTTCACACTTCAGCTTGTGACTTGGAAATTACTTTGCCTGCTGTGGGTTTACTGGAAATACAGGCGATTTTCTGAACCAAAACATGACATTTAGCCGCTTGACTGAACAGTGAACACCAGTTTAAACCTAGTGTATTGACCGCCAAACTTTCCTTATGTAAAAACATAAAGATTTTAAGATGTAATGTAAGCTTTATTACTTATGCTGTGTTTACCTAAAACAAACCGTGTCACATTACCAACTGCAGGTCAGACAGAAACTATTAGCGAGTGCCGCTTGGCATATAGCACTATACTATATGCAAACAAAGTAAATCCTTGCCCAAAATATGTCATATAAAGTGTCCCAATTATAAATTTTCTGAACACCAATTTCATTTTACTGTAGATTTCTGCTCAGTGTCGCATAAAAAATTGGCAAGGGCTCAAAATACTATAACTATTGCATCGCCCTCCTATTTAATTAATTATGATTCATTCTCCTAAAATGCATTGTGAAATGAAACATTTAATTGTTTTTCAGATGAAGGGTTTGGTGTTTCTAAAGCTACCAATTTAGCTTGTGTCTGACATAACATAGAGACAGACACAAGGCTAATAGACAAGCAAGCCCAGAAAAGCAGTCAGAGATTACAGGAAATGTAAATTATTAGATTATATTAGATCAGTTTAGAGTGCTTAATCAGGCTAATGAAAACCAGACTGAAAGATCAAACAAATGTAATTAGTTAAAACCAGCCTGCATGTAAATCAGGAATGAGTCTCCAAGACCAGTGTTTAGAAATACTGTGCTATGGTTTTTTTTCCTATTCTTGAGGAAAGATATACCTACACCAGTGGTCTCCAACCCTGTTCCTGGAGAGCTACCGTCCTGTAGATTTTCACTCCCAACACTAACAAAGCACACCTCACTCAACAGCTAGAGATCTTGCTGAGCTGCTAATTAGTAGAATCAGGTGTGCCAAATTAGGGTTGAAATGAAAACCTACAGGACGGTAGCTCTCCAGGAACAGGGTTGGAGACCACTGACCTACACACTATTAAATGCCCCTAAACAAGTTTAATGGTGAGAACATCTTTCTGACCTGCAAAGGTCTTCATCGGGTATGGCTGTAATGGATCTATTCGTTATGCCTAGCATCACCATTATTCATTTTTTTAGCATGTAACCCACCGGGATTTAAACTTGCATTACAACCAATATCCTTGTGGGCTCCCCATAGGCCGAAATGGGCATGATCACCTGACTAATCATACAATTAGTGGTTAATTGTTACCCTCATGAAAGCTATTTGTTTAGACATTTAGAATAAGGAAAGCGTGCACATTTAGAATAAGGAAAGCGTGCATAAGCATGGAAATGTCAAACCAAAAAAAAGTCTGAGAGCACCAGTATCTGCCTGGTACACTGCACACAGATGAGTTCAGTATATTCGGCAGAATCGGCAGTTTGCAATTTATCGATAAACGCACACAAAACAACAATAGATGGACATTAATGCCATACAAATGTTTATGATTTTAGCGGATGCCCCACACAGTAGGTCAAGTCATTTTCCCCATTGCCAACTGTTTCAACTCATATGCTTACAACATGCTTTTAAATGTGGGGATAATAAATACTAAATGTGAAGTACTACATCTTAAAAAAAAAAACATTTTGAGAATGTGGCCCCATGTGTTTCTGTCTCTCCACAGCCCAGTGCAAGGCTGTGGTCACGTGTAACCAGGGTGTGCGAGGGGGTCGGGTGATTGAATTGAAGGCCACGGTGGACGCGGCTGTGAAGATGTGCCCCTCGGTCCAGTGCGTATTTGTGGCTCAAAGGACGAGTAACAGAGTGCCCATGACCAGACTGGACATCCTATTGGAAGAGGTAACCCAGTACAGAAAAGGCCAGGAGCCGTAATGGAGGAGCACTGTGCATTAATCTGCTTTTCATTGCACTCCAATGCCTTTAAAGCCTTGACTTTATTGTACAACCTCTTTTTATATCAACTGTTTTACGACCAGGTGGTTTCTGAACAGGGTTCCTATAAAATCCAGATGGCTCCTCTCCCGTCATTCTAAACATTTTGTATCGTATTAGTGTAAATGTTTTACAGAAGTATGCAAGACCCAACAGAACACAAACACACGCGTGTGCACACACACACACACACACACACACACACACACACACACACACACACACACACACACACACACACACACACACACACACACACACACACACACACACACACACACACACACATATATACACAACATATTACAATGTACAAGCACTAAAAAAACACTTGCCAGGAAGGTCATATACTATGCAGCACAAGAAGATGGTATTGTAGAAGAGCAGTCTACGTTTATGAAGAAGTAGCAGAAGTCATGTTATACTGGCTTTGTGTGGCTTACCTATAAACAATTGGCTGCATTCTTTAACAGATTATACTGGAGCCTAGAGCTGTTCTGGCAAAACTCCTATTTCTGTAAACAGATATGTTTGAACTTTTTACCTAAATTTAAAAAAAAAAAAGACAGAAAGGAAAACCACAAACATCCAAGTCTAGTTTCTTTTGGTGTTAGATATGTCCACATCAGTGTGTGTTCGACTTCCTCCAAAAGAGGTTCCTCCCCTTCCTGTTGTAGGAGATGGCAAAGGAGAGGGTGGAGTGTCCCCCAGAGATGATGGACAGTGAGGATATGCTCTTCATGTTGTATACCTCTGGCAGCACAGGCAAGCCCAAAGGCATTGTTCACACCCAGGCTGGATACCTGCTCTACGCTGCTCTCACACACCAGGTATAATCACCGGCTGCTACCAGGCCTTAAAATCACAGTTCAGCTCCTGGGGTTTTTTGATGTTATTTCAGTTTAAGTGACTGTGTTTGTGTGAGATGAAGGATATTTGTGTTTCTGACAGCTTGTGGCATAGGGGCATATCACATACTGGTTGTTTAAAGCAAGATATTTGGAGTTAAATTATGTGTATTTAAAAATAAATAAATAAATTAAAAAAATTATGCCGGCCATATAAAGTCAGAAGCTGTTAAGAATTATCTCATCAGTCAACACTGTGGTTGGGGATGAGGGGAAAGCGGGGGTTGACACGCAATGTTGTGATCATGTCAATGGCAATGATAGAATGTAATATCGCTTTAAAACGGCATGCCATGTTCTGCTAATTTGTAAGTAGATTACTGAAACCCAAACAGCCGTTTAGCTTAGCTGAGAGCGTTTAGCTCTCCTTTTGGCAAGGCACTTGGTTGGAATCAAATAACTGATAAATCTGCTTTCATTTGGTGTCATCCTCAAACAGACTGCATTTGCTGGTATTTTGCTAATGAGACCTTTGTCTCTGCCAGTAGGGGCAAGCTCAACACACAGAGACAAAGGAACATATGCTAGCCGTCCAGATTGTCTTATAGCTGTGATGAGCTAGTTATGGTCTCTCTCTGCCGAAAACAATGATTGTTTGTGTGAATAGTTTCACAATTAAGCAATTCACACCTAGAATGGTGGATTTACAAAATGTATCTAATTTGTAATAAAAAAACTTAGAAAGCAGGCTTAATTGTATATATGAACTATCTTGTATGTATTACATATGGGCCAGGCCAAGCGGTAACGGAGGGACACTTTTGCTGTATTTTGCCCAAGTACTCCTGTTCTATCCAAAGCTGAGTAAAATAACAACTGGTATTATATAAAGGCTACCTTAGACTACAAACTGAGGGAAAAAAGTTTGGGGGCAAACAACTTCTTGGGGGTAAAATTTATTTAAAAAACAGGGCGGTAACGGAGGGACGCAAAATTAACGTCTGTTTTTTACACTTTTTTCAGACATGCATATCATACGGTTCCTGAGGTGAAAAGGGTTATCTTTCTTTTTCATATTGTACCATTACCAGTTAAATATGAACATGCAAAATGGTAAGCCACTTGTGCTGCTCAATTTTTATTAAGTCAGATGGTTATACTACATCAAGACACATCCCAATAAGCTTTCTTTTTGAATGTTTCCCCTCTCTAAGTAGAAAATTCATGTTAAAAAAATTGGGACAGGCCGAAATGAGAATCGAGAAATGTTTGAATACCTTGTCTAAAAAATTCTGTGACTTTTTATCCTAAACCATTCACTCTACTGGGATGCCTATTCATATCATCATTAGAAAAATGCTATTTATTCATTATTAAAAATAGTTGCTCAGTAAGACTATTGTTATAGGATAGAATCAGGGGGAAAGTGCATCTGTTCAAGTTTGTCAACCCCAATGGATTCAATAGCCCATAACTTTTTTTCTAGTAGAGATAATTCAATACTTTTTCTTGTTCTGTACACCTTCGGATGTTGGCTTCAAGATCAGGCAGTCATTTCATAATGTTTAAAATTTTGCTACTGATGTTAACCTCCCCTTGGCCTGGCCCATATATGTTGTCCAGGTTCTGTATTATAACTTATGGGTTGCATGATTTGTTACCTTGTCTTCTAGTACGTGTTTGACTACCAGCCGGGGGATGTATTTGGCTGTGTGGCGGACATTGGATGGGTGACTGGACACAGCTATGTGGTGTACGGCCCTCTCTGTAACGGTGCCACCACCGTCCTCTTTGAAAGCACACCTGTATACCCAAACCCAGGTGAGATGCTCATGTTCAGCTCAAAAACATTCACTAAACGGTTCTTCCGTTCTAACCTACTATTACACAGATCTGTCAAAAGCTTGGAAGGGCATCTTCCCAGTTACTTTTGATATCATATTAGTATTATCATTAGTACAATTCATAATAACAGTAAATAATAACAACAACAACAACAGCAATAATAATAATAGTAAATAATTACTATTATTATTACAAAACAGAATAAAGCATGAATATAAAACTTATACTGTATATCCTTGAAGAGAAAGTCCTTTTTAGAAATGTGGCTGTTGGCTTTGCTATCTGCACTGTGAGGCTTCAGCCCAGTTTATCAGCTCAATGGCTGATGCCACTGCTGGGCGATTGCCAATGGGCAATAATTTTTTACATTGTTATCCACTGTTCATTTCTTTCATCATCTCATTTGTGCAGTATTAGCACCATGTTAGAAAGGTTTATTTTGGTTGGGCCAAGATTCAGACTGATCATCTAAGTCTTTGGTACAGTATCCAAGTCTTGGCTTAAAGGACCTCACAGATAAGTTCTGTGATAACAATGGTCTCTCTCACTCCTTTTCATTTCTAGGATTTGGTGACTGGATAATATGGTAGGGCTTCATTCTGAGTCTTCCACTAATGTTCCTTTAAGAGATATAAAGCACCATGTCTGTTAACCGTTAAGCTTCAAGGAAGTGCATCTTGTCTCCTTATCTATATTGAGTGGTCGTTGACCTATGGTTTCTTTAAGAACATTCATTTAAAATATCCAGGTTAGAGTTCTACTTACTTTTTTTTTTTAAATGTAAAAAAAATTCTTGAGTGTGGTCGTATTTCAAAGCTCAATTTAAACAGCGTGTTAAAAGCTATGGGCATGTGGCGTATTGTGTCGTGTGTGTGTGTGTGTTGAGTTAAGATTTGTGTGTAGCGTGTTAAAAAGTGTGTGTAGCGTGTAAAGTGTTTTGTGTGCGCGGCGTGTTAAGAATTGCGTGCGCGTTTGGCACTGTCACGCGCACACATTGTGTTGATGTTTCTGTGCTCAGTTGTGCTGTGGTCACGCTCCAGGTCGATACTGGGAGACAGTGGAGAGACTGGGGATAAACCAGTTCTACGGAGCCCCCACAGCTATTCGCCTGCTGCTGAAGTATGACGAGAGCTGGGTGAAGAAGTACGACAGGTCGTCCCTGAAAACCCTGGGCTCAGGTGAGAGGGGCCGCTCAGGCATGCCCGCGCGTGGCCTAGCATACACATTCTCCTTGAGTACCCTGGCCATCTCACGTACCCCAGGAATGTGCAACGGCTAATGCATGCCAATGCTAATCTTGGAACTGTGGAACTTTATATTGCAAGGATCCAGGGTGCCAGTGTGTGGGGTGGGGGTGGATTTTTTGGGTGGAGGCCATTTAGGGCTTCTCCTGCCGATGCAGTTAAAGTCTTGCTACATGGGGATTTCATGGTAGCAGTCTAATAATATTTCCTTTGGTTGTAATCTCATGGAGGTTTGAATGGGGAAGGGGAGTATCTATTTCTATCGTACTCTGTTCTCTGTTGAACATGTCATTTTTTGGGTTTAAAAAAGTGTTAAAAGAACCAACGTGCAACCTGCCTGATAGTCAACATGGCTGTGAGTGGTTACTTTAAGTTATTCGTTATCTCCAGGCTCTTGGTTAGGAATGGGTATATAAAATGAAGATGGTAGGCCTACTCTGTACTGTACCATGCATTCTTCATTCCACTATAAGCTCAGGTTTGATGAAGACCAGAAGGCTTTCAACCTTCTTACATAGAACCACACATACCAAAGATTCACAGAATATGTGCAATTCCTTATAACCCTTGCAGTCGGTGAACCTATCAATCATGAGGCGTGGGAGTGGTTCTACAATGTGGTGGGAGATGGAAGGTGCCCCCTGGTGGACACTTGGTGGCAGACAGGTAAAAATCATTTATAACTTTTTTGTTTTTATTTATTGGTTAATTTCAGAGACAATGCTAGGGAATCAATTTCAACTTTGTAGTTTGGCTTTGACTTGACTGTTAGTGTCAAAAAAGGAAGTGCTCCTTGTAAATCATTTGGTATATTTCATGTTGAAATGCCACACAGTCTGTTCTGTGAAAAAATCTTTGCGTGTTCATTTAATCTAAATGGAGCTTGAGTTTACCTCAGAGAAAATAGTTATTGCATGTACCAAGTGCACAGCAGTCATTTGTAAAGTGTATTTATTAATGCTTGGAATATCAAAATATGATACACTGTGAATTTAAACTATTCAGTATGCAACAGAAATGGCAATATCAGGGCCACAGTCAGTACTGCTGCTGTCCGGGTTTGATTTTAAACTGTTGGACTGAACCAAGAACAACTGTTTTAGCGTATTTTTTGGGAGGCCTATACAATCATAATCGACTCACATGAAAATAACCTGTGCAAGGTCAGAACTAATTATGATAGATACGGTCTCACCAGCCATACACATACACAAAAATATCCATTCCCTTTCTTCCATTTTGATGTACAACAGCACCACTGACTGTAATGACTGTAATGACTCTTCGGTAGACTTGCAAGTAACCCGACTCTTACTAAACACTCTTACTCTTACTTTATCTGTAATAGAGCTAAGTACCCACAATTCAAAATGAAGATTGTCAGTGCTTATGAATATGTTGTATTGTTCCTTTTCATTCTGAAAGAGAGTTTGGAAATCTTCATGTTTCTGGACAGATCTCCTATTTTGATTATATTGTTTCTGGCGGCAGGGCTTTCTCTTACTTTCTTCCCTCTCATTTAAAATGGAAAAATACAGAGAAATTAGATCAAATGACAAACACAGTGATTAAGCCGCAATCAAATCTGTTTTGTTGGCTAATCTCTCCGATTATTTGCATGTCCACAGGAGAATGCTTGGTAGCTGAACGATCATACACACTGTTATTGTAACATACTGTATATAATCAGACTTGCAAGTGAACTTGAGTACTTGAAATTCATGTAAATGTTATGTTATTCAGGAAAATAACTATTTTCAAGTTTTTCATTTATAAGAGTATAACTGGCTACGGACACGGGGGGGAGCACTTCTTATTCTCTGACTGTAATGGCGGCGTGACGTGTGAGGTAGGAGGAGCCAAACGCAACAAGGGGATTCATTAAGCCCTAAGGCCACTAAGGCAGGAAACCCCGCAGTTAAGGGAGGGAGACAAAACAACGAACAAGCCTACCGACGCTACTAACCGGCTCACTGTCACATGCCAATAAGTAGAAGCGCAAGGACAGGTTTCTCAGTAGCCAGAAATATTACACGCCTTGTCTCGGTAACGAGATGCATAAGAACGGGCGAGTAGCGTAATAATAAAACACAGTCAACAAACACTGCAAAATAATAAGATAGTATATGAGGAGGCGAAAGGAACAGAGATCTAACGTTCCAAGGCTACTCTCAGACTCGCAGTCACACACAAACATGTCCACAACATCGCCCAATCTTCCCTATAGGAAGACATGTACCGAAAGATGAAACAGAACTACAGTTCAACAAACAGGACAGGCTGCACCAGGCAGTTACCGGCTAAAAGACCAAAGCGAGATTAGTAGAAAATAAACGCCCTACCTCTCCATAAAGAGGAATGTAACGAGGCGAACAGGAACAGAGATTTTACGTTCCACGGCTACTTTCAGAGACTCCCAGTCAAACGCAAACATGTCAACAAAATAATAAAGAAAACCCTGACTCACAACAAAGGGGAACGTAGTCCACGAGAAGGAGACAAAACAGGGAACAAACGTACCGAAGCTACTAACCGGCTCACTGTAACACGGAAATGAGTAGAAGCTCAAACGCCTGGTTTCTCAGTAAGGAATGGAATGGAACAAATAACTGCTACCCTATACTTCTACGAGCTAAGTAACTAAGTAGAAGCGTAAACGTCCGATCTCCCAGGAGAGAGAAACATTTTACAGGCGAAATAGAGCAGAGATCTGCGGTCCCATACTTCTACGAGATAAGTAACCAAAGAGCCAGCAAGAACAAAGCCCTGCCTCAGCAACGAGACGTTAAAACAGGCGAGTAGCACAAAAGGTACAAATAACACACACCAGACAATGCAAATAACGCAAATAATACAAAACAACAAACAATCAATATCGAAGCCCCGAACGAAGGAAACGGGAGGCTTATATAGCTCTCAGGTGACCCGCACAGGTGTGGATGCTGACAGAAGCTCCGCAATCAAAGCAGGGCGGAGCAAGCTTCCCCCAAAGGGCAGCGCCCTCGCGTGGCCACCGAGGAAAAAGACCGCATGGGGAAAAAGGATAGAAACCCATGACACTGACACTCAATAGACACAGCAACATAAAGGAAGTTTTCATTGTTTACATCGCCGCAGCAGAAGATAACGTTACCAGAAACAATGGAGCTTTGTCCTCGTCAAAATGTTTACATTTACTTCAATAAGTTGCACGTTACTTTTTTGAAAAAAATGTTTGTATTTACTTATGTTATTTTGTGAAACTAGTTATTGGAATGGCCAAAATGTTAACATTTTTACATAATGTTTAACAATAAAACATGTTTTCTGATTGGTATAAATTAGTATTTGTTAGTAATTGAAGTACGTTTTAATATTGTTTTAAGACTCTACTTATTTCAATAATTATCGAGATAATATCGTATATCGTGAAAATGTTGGCCAAGATAATTGTACTATGAAGTTTTTATTTCGGCAAATGCCTAGTTATAACATCATTATTATTTTTTTGATATGTTTTTTCATTTGAATTTTTTTGTTTGAATGGTGTCAGTTTTAGAAATTTGTTTTCGGCATATCAGTAGCACTGTGTTAGGATGGGATACACTAGTGGACAGAATGCTGATGGGCAGAGGTGTAAAATCCAGGTTCAGAAAGTAAAAGTCCTCCACAGTATTGTGGTCCAATCACCTGGATTTGCTAATTAACACAATTCTTCAGCCAGGTGGAAGAACCAATCAGTAAAATCAGCTGGCTGAGTTCATTGGTGGAAGAAACACATGGCAGGACTTTGACTTTCTGACCACTGGACTTTCCACCTCTACTGATGGTTAGATAAGCCTGCCTCCTTGTTTTCCAAGGCATTAAGCAATAAGCACTGGCTGCCGGGCACCTAGAAAAAGTGGAGTTTTAAGCATGTCTTGATTTGTGGTGCTAGCTTGTGTGTTGATTGGTGCCATAATTCTGTCTGATACTCTTGTTTATCTCTGGCTTAGCTCTAATTATTATAAGTGGAAGAACATCTGCACACTTTGTTGGAAATTAATTTACATAATGGCCCCATGGTGGGCTTGGGGGGATGGGAAAGGAGGGGTTGTGCTGAATGTACTTCCTGGTAGGCTACCAGCATACGCCGTGGCCTAATCCCTCTTTTTTACAGTTTTATACAATTTTACTAGTGTTTTTCAAATATACTTTGAATTTATTAATATTTAGTATATAGAACAATAATACATGCTACTCACCTTGTTGCGTATTTCGCATGATCGATTCATAGTTGACTGTTGCCCTTGGCCTCGGCCACGGTTTCATGAATTAAACTGCCAGAAAAAAAGCTCAGTTTTTAAACGCATGGGAGTTTGGCGCACATGCACTAATGTTTCCCTCTTTCATCTCCACCCCCCCTTCCAGAGACGGGCGGAGTCTGCATCGCCCCGCGGCCGGCCGAGGACGGGGCGGAGATCATCCCTGCCATGGCCATGAGGCCCTTTTTCGGAGTGCAGCTGGCTCTCATGGATGAGAAGGTGGGTTATTTTCACCCACCCAAGCCCCTCTTGCCCCTCCCCCCACACCCATTTTGAACTGTCCACCGTCCTTTTCTTTAATTCAAACCGGTAGAAAGCAAAGAGAATGGGCCGTCGCGGTATTACAGCGGTAAAAGCGCCGACTATCAGTCGGTGCGGTTGTGCTCTGAGGATCGGGGTTCGCGCCCCGGTCCTGCCAGATCCGAGCGTGGCCGGCGCCCTGTGGGAGCAGCAATTGGCGGCTGCTTCCGGGTGGGGGGAGGGGCTCGGAGAGAATCGCTGCACGCATAGCGGCCCTGGGCGAGCTGGAATCACGGTCAGGAGCTCGGAGGAGTCGCGCACTGAAGAGGACGTGGCGCCCTCCCGTCCTACCGCCGACTGACGGGGTTGTGTAGCGGTGATTCTCTAGCGGTTGCTACAGGGGGGGAATTGAATTAGAATAGGGGTTCAATTGGCTACTAAATCGGGAGAAAATGGGGAAAAATCAGAAACAAAATAAAATTTAAAAAAAGAAAGCAAAGAGAATAACAGATAGAGAAGGGATCACAGCTGAGAAGGTGCCATGGCATATCATATATAGCTTGAGAGTCGGCTCAGACTGCGCCACACGTCTCGTTGTCCCCTTGTCCCTTTTAAACAGCGGCCCATCGGCAGCCCACCATCGGCTCAGCTGCCAGCCTGCCAGCGTTCTGCAAATTGGAACTACAGCCACCCACTAGTGGCCAGTTGAAGTAATGCAATGGCGATCAGGATCAACTGTGAATGAAAAACAGTTGGTGAATGGTGCTAACGGGCCGCCATAGGAAACACACTATGGCAGCTCTTGAAATCACACAGATTTCTGCGTAGGCATAGAAGACCTGCATAGAAAGCATCATTCTATGCTGTAAATAAATTTCTCTGAGAGTGCAGATGTGCTTACTGAGGACATCTATCTGAAATGGCAATTATATTTATAATTTTAATGTGTTTATAATAAAATTCTAATGTAAACTGTCTGCATATTTATATTAAGGAATGTGCAAATGTGCTATCTGCACAGCTCTTAAGCATTAATACTGGGGTCGTAATGTAAAATGCTAGTGGGCATCTTATAGTCCGTGATAAGAGAGATATTTTCTTCAGGGATTGAATTTGGTCTGGTTCAGTCCACCAAGAACCTTAATCTGATCAAAGGCTCATTTTTAATTCCTAATGGAAATACTACCAATGTCCACACACTGTATATTGAAGACTGCATCAAAAACCGCAGCACATTTCTCATGGATCTCAGAAGGTTATACCATTGACCTTAGACACTGACGTCTGATTTATGGTAAGAGGGAAAGGTGGAAGATAGATGTCGGGAGGGGAACTGTAAAATTGTGACATCCCCACTGAAACATTAGAGATAATTAACTGCTTCCAATCCACCTCTGAAAGTGGTTTATGTCCAGAGTGCTATCCATATGGTAGACTGGGCCAAAAGTGCAAAGCTGAGGGGGGATTAGTGTACATTGACAGACTGGGTAATTAATCTGACCCCTTTGTTTGCATAGTCCTGAACTCACTCAAATTCACACGTGGAGCTGTCTGTTGTTGTCATCATTGCCTCCACTGCAGGTCAATGGATGTTTTTACCCTTTGAGCTTCCAGAGTTACCGTATGCTGCACACCGTGGCATTATTATCACTATTGACACGTACTAGCTAATCTATTTGTCCCCTACCTGGAAAACAACAAGGTCACTGGGGGGTTTTGCATTCAAGTCTTTATAGTTTGTTTCATTCAGCCTTGAATGAACAATCAGGGATTTATTTGTCTTTTATTGCAGTCTATTTTGTTTTTTTACATTACAGACATTTAGTTTATGCTCTTGTCAGGAGTGACTTATCAGGGGCCAACAGCAAGTAATTATGAATAATAATTATAATAACAACTATAACTATTATTATTATTATTATTATTATAAATACGCCAGTGCAATATATCCTTTGCCATTCTACAAGGCAACAGTGCCATTTTAAACCACCAAACACAATTCACCAAATAACCATAAAATCGATCAGCCATAACTCCTGTACAATAATCTCTGTTCAAACTTGCTTGTAAGTGGGCAATATGTGGAGATTTATTAGACACGACCGGACACCTATTGTGAGGTAATGGAAGCCAACCCTTATGGAAAAAGAACATACTGCAGTATATTGTAAATATATCAAAATTATCTTCACAATATATTTAAAATATACTGCAGTATATTACATTTCCATAAGGGAATCTCCCACTGTAGACTCCCCCCATGGATTTGTGATATTCCTATATCTGGCTAGTACAGAGACACATCTGTTTTTATTTTCTGATGCTAAAGCTGAGAGATCAGACAACTCTCTGACATTAAATAAAAATACTAACTGCTATATGCTGTGAACATTTGCAACACTGTACTTGCATGTTAAGAACTGTGCTTCAGGATGCCTTGTATATTGTACCATATTTATAACAGTAAAAGATGGAAAGGAAGATGTACTGAATGCAAATAAAGGCATGTCCTCTTATAACCCACAGGGAGCGGTGATTACAGGAAATGATGTCAGTGGAGCACTTTGTATAAGCCAGCCATGGCCTGGTATGGCCAGGACCATTTATGGAGACCATCAGAGATTTGTAGATGCCTACATGAAACCCTATCCTGGTAAATTTTCCCAACTAAGATTCTGGCGTTCCAACGTCATCCGTTGAGCCTGCTTTATCAAAAGAGTACTATTCTAAGACAAGTTCCTTCATCGTCTGTAACAGACCCACCCAACATGGGCTTGTTAACACTTGCATTACTTACATTTCATTAACTTTCCAGGGAAGTCTTGTTCCCAACCTGTCATATTATTGATTTAATAGGTTGACCTCTTGCATTATGGAGCTTGTCCTTGTGACTCATCTTGACATGTTAAAGATTATGCCAATGGCATCTACACAAATTTGCCAGTAGCACAAACCACTCATTAGCCATGACCCTTGTGGCGTGTGTTGAATATGAAATATTTTCTGGTCTTTTTCAGGCTATTATTTCTCTGGGGACGGGGCATACAGATCTAATGAAGGCTATTACCAGATCACAGGACGCATGGATGATGTTATTAATATTAGCGGCCATCGACTGGGCACTGCAGAAATCGAGGATGCCCTGGTAAGCTTGAATATGATCTGATATATCTAAATGAATGTATAATGACTGTACATATGTACACATCATTTAGAAATGTATGGGCAATGGGCTTTATTTATGTTATATTTATTTGTTTGATAAATAGAGCTCCCTAACTTTTGCCCTTGTTTTTTTCTTGTTTTATGGCATTCGCTATGTGACAGACTTATGAGTTGCTCTCGGGAAGAGTGACCACCAATTACATAAATTAGTAAATAATATAATATATAAATTAATTAATATTTACCAGTGCTAAACTTACAACATTCTAGGATGAACACCCAGAGGTACCAGAAACAGCTGTGATTGGGATTCCTCACGATATCAAAGGAGAAGGTATGATGACATACACACACACACACACACACACACACACACACACACACACACACACACACACACACACACACACACACATGTACACACACACACAAACAAACACACACACACACACACGCACACACACACACACACACACATGCACTCACACACACACACACACACACACACACACACACACACACACACACACACACACACACACATGCACTCACACACACACACACTGCATCTTGAGTTTAAAATTAACCACAGGGGCCCACCATGAACAGTGGCTTTAATGATAATGAGCTACACAGCAGCCCCTTATGAACATGTTTGATGTGCAACATTACTTGAAATACATTATTTCAAACAAAACAAGATGCACAAACAAAATACCGACGTGCAGTTGCTTAGCTTTGAGCAGTTGGCCAATACAGTACTCAGTCAGCTCCCCTCTTATCACTTAGTTTCACCTTTACAACTTCTACAAGCCCTGACATCTAGTCCTGCTGTCTCCTTGACGTCCCACACGGCCCTCCTTGGCTGGGAGTTTGTGTTCCTGTATTTCTTCAGTTCTAGTACAGTTTCTGCAGTTTCTGCTCAAATAAGGAAGTGTCATAACAACACATTCAGGATGTAGGGCAATGACAAACATGTTAGTGGTAAATAACCCACCATATTTAGATAATGGAGAGTTAAACATGAATGGGGAGAAGCTTGGGTTGACAAAACCTCACTGCAAACACTGCTTTCTTTTCGCCCTCTTGTGGGACAGATTGAGAACAACACAAGAACGCATTCCTATGACTGGGGGGGTGGGGGGGGAGTACAGAGACACTTTTTCACATGCTGCTTTTATTCTAATTTTGGTCCATCAGTCCAATACCAGTTGAGATCCTCTTGAGGTAGCAGCTTGGAACACACCCATGGCATTAACCTACAAAGGCCAAACCCGTCCCAATGGATTTTCTATGTCCTCTAATGTAGCCATTTTTATTTTGAACATTTATTGGAAGATTACAACCGGTATTCTCAGAATGTTCCGACAAAGACTAATCAAAGATATGTCCCCAGAAGCTATGTCTGAAAATTTTGTGTTTGGAATTCAGAGTGGTTAAGAGAATCAACAACAAGGACATGTGCAGTCGTAATTCATTGTGGGTCTGTATTATTATACAAACCAGTATAAATATTTAATGCACTGTGAAGGTTTTGATTATTTTAACAGTTCAGCAGCAGAACAGTATGTGGTCATCATGTGAGTCGCAGTTTGTTTTCAGTGCTTTGCCCTTTGGTGTACAGATGCTAATCGGTACTGGTTCTGATCTCGTTCCTCTTGCTGCTGCAGTTCCATTTGCCTTTGTGGTGTTGAAAGAGGATCATTCCCTTGAGCATTCAGTGGTGATTGAAGAACTCAGAGGCCTGGTGGCTACCAAAATCGCCAAGTATGCCATCCCTGATCACTTTGTGGTAAGACCTTATATAATATGTACCTTAGATTATATATATACAGTCAAGCCGGAAAGTCTCCCCACCCTTTCACCTTCTCCACGTTTTATTACGTTACAGACTTATACTACAATAGATTGAGTTCATTTTTTGCCTCAAACATCTACACACAACACCCCATAATGACAATGTGAAAAAAGTTTTTTTGAGATTTTAGCAAATTTATTAAAAATAAAAAAATAAAATTTCTCATTTACATAAGTATTCATACCCTTTGCTTTAACGTATTTTTAAAGTATCATATTTCATATTTGGTCGCATATCCTTTACATGCTGTTACTTCCTGAAGTCTGTGACCATCAACATCAAAAAACTGTCAATATCTTATTTTCAGGTACTGTTACAAGCGATACTATAACCTCTCTGCATTTGAATGGATCTCTATGGAAATTGGGGGGTGAGACTAGATTCAGCTGTAAATTACACTGGTACAGTATGGAACACATGACTGGCTAAATGGTTGTAAGTTATCAAGGGTCTGAGCTATCAAACGAGCCCCAAACCATCACTCTGTTGCCAGATATGGAGTAGATGTGGATGGATCACTTTAAGGGTTGTTTCTCCTGACTTTTTTCCCCCATAGAGTTCTATAGGAAAATGAGTCCGGAGAAATAACCCTTGCAGTGATCCATCCACATCTACTCCATATCTGGCAACAGAGTGATGGTTTGGGGCTCGTTTGATAGCTCAGACCCTTGATAACTTACAGCCATTTAGCCAGCCATGTGTTCCATACTGTACCAGTGTAATTTACAGCTGAATCTAGTCTCACCCCCCAATTTCCATAGAGATCCATTCAAATGCAGAGAGGTTATAGTATCGCTTGTAACAGTACCTGAAAATAAGATATCGACAGTTTTTTTATGTTGATGGTCACAGACTTCAGGAAGTAACAGCATGTAAAGGATATGCGACCAAATATGAAATATGATACTTTAAAAATACGTTAAAGCAAAGGGTATGAATACTTATGTAAATGAGAAATTTTAGTTTTTTATTTTTAATAAATTTGCTAAAATCTCAAAAAAACTTTTTTCACATTGTCATTATGGGGTGTTGTGTGTAGAATTTTGAGGGAAAAAATGAATTTAATCAATTTTGGAATATGTCTGTAGCGTAATAAAACGTGGAGAAGGTGAAAGGGGTGGGGAGACTTTCCGGCTTGACTGTATATATATATAATCCCTATATACATATGAGATCTATATGTGAGGTTATAAGAGGCCTACAGATACTGTGGCGCACCAGGATCCGGATTGAATGCATTTTTTCTGGAACAATACCTTATTTAACCAGTAACATGACTTGCTGGCCCATCACAAGGCTAGGATTTGAAGAAGCCATTGAAATCATCTGAGCTACTTCAATGACCAGCTTTATAAAAACCCTTCGGTATACCGTTAGGGGGACGTTTTCGATTGATTTCACGACTCATATTTTCCCATCTTTCGGGCACAGATTGTGAAGCGTCTCCCAAAGACTCGCTCTGGAAAGATCATGAGGCGGATCCTGCGGAAAGTGGCCACTGACCAGACAGGTGACCTGGGTGACGTGTCCACCTTGGATGACCCCAGCGTGGTCACCGAAATCGTCCAGGCCTACACACGATTTATGAGCCAGTCTGCTTCGAAATGATAAACGCCCTCATCCAGCCTGGCGGAACAGTGTGACCAGTGCAGTGTTTCCGTGGTCACTTTAAACCATAATTTCAAACCCATCCAAACAGCATTATGTGGATACAGAATTTCAGATATCACTCGGTTCATAGCTGGCCTTGTTGATGTTTGACTGAAGTGTACTGTATACATTTTGGGTTCAGCCACATGCCACTAACCTGTTGTCATGAAGCCGGCCAGTTCTTTGGACAACCAAAGATCTTAAGAACAAAACAACAAAGCCAAAATGCAGGCACTGAGACTTTACTTATTAGTAGGACATTTGCATCTAAATTGTTTGGGCACTCGAGGAGAAGGCAAAAACTTTGCTACCATACTGCCCAAAACTAGTTGAAAAAAGACCACCCTACCCATTAGTCAGCACAGCTGATCTTAAATTGGCCCACAATTAAGGCCCGTCCACACCAAGAACGGTAACTATAACGATAACGATGTGAGCATCCACACTGATGAACGATAATGTTCTGTAAACAGTGGCACCAAGCACGCGCTGCACACTCCAGCTGTGTCAGCAGCTTGTAAATTCTGATGGATTTTGATTGGCTGTCAGTGTTTCTATTGTTCATCAAATCGCTCTGAAAGTGATCCCAACGATATCTTCACTATCGTCATTATGGTTGTGATGTGGACTCCCCCATCCACTTGATTTAAAAAAAAAAAGATTTTTAAAACGATATATTTATCGTTCTTGGTGTGGACGGACCTTAATCCAACATGCAGTTGATGAAAATGGTGAAGAGCTTATTATGCAGACATTCGCAAATAAAATTAAAATGTATGGACAAAAACCAGTGAAGGCTACTCCTTCACACCTGTAATCCTTTGTCTGACAGAAAGGTACTTAGAGAAAATCTCTTCTGGCCTCTAAGTTGACAGTCGGAAAACATATGCATCTCGACACTGTATGCTAGCCATACACTGCACTAAATAATCAATCACTGTACACTATCAGGACATCCTGGCATCTAATGAAGATTTTACACAAGAAAAAAAAAATGTAACCATGCTCACCATGAATTTTATCATGGTGTTCTCAATCATGTGCTCTCCATGAATAAGGCAGCAGAAATCTGACTGACGCTATCAGCATAACTGTGGCCTTCCAGAACCCAGATCTGCCTTACAAAATACATCAGCTCCCCCTTCTTCAGAACCTGATGGCTTTTTTAGTGAATGTAAAAATACTGTTGATCAGTGGCTTGTAGCAGGAGATGTCATTTTAAGTTGGTAAAAAAACAAATAACTTAATACAAATATTTTTTGGTATTTAGAAAGGATAAATTAAGTATAAGTATAATTTTAAAAATCAATAATTACAATATTTTAGATAGAGGGGGGTGGGGGAACTATCAAATTGCAAATAGCAATAAAAGTAAACTATATTTATACTATAAATAATATAAATATATATAATTCATAGAACAGGTAAATATTTAGCCAATCAAAAATATTTGAAAATGGCCTAATTTCAATGTTCCACAGCCCACAGAAGCACAAGTACAAATATATATATATTTAAAAAATACATGTAGTACAGAAAACTTGGTGTGTCAGGAACTCAACCCAAGATCATTGTACATAAGAACCACCAGTTACATTTGTTAAATAATGAAGTCAGTCATGTTTTTTATGTGTGTGTGTGTGTGTGTATTTTTTGTAACTATGCAATTTTGTGTGGACGATATTAATATACATCCTTATAAAAATAAAATTGCATTTGTGTTTAATTTCAAAAGTCAACTTTCCTTAAGTGCCATCACCATCAGTGTATGCTTTCAAGATGGAATACATAGACTGTAGCACCAGATATCAAGATGTGTAGACAGTTTGACGTTATGCAGACAGACTGAGCAGCTAGATAACCTCACAAACCCACCTTTGCCACAGCTGCTTCAAAGGGATTCTGGATTTTTGATAGAAGCATTAAATCCGCCTATTTAATGTTAATCTGTATCTTCCTCACCAGTTTGGGTTGGGATGTGAATTACATGCGCTCTACACACAACATCCTCAAATTTTTTTTTTCCACATTTGTTGGTTCATTCTCAATTCAAAAGAAACAAATGATATTAGGATAAATTGTGATTTTATGCTATTTATTTTCTTATAACATTATTTTAATGTTAGACCAAATAACAGCAGAAAATTGCCTTTGTTGTATAATTATCTGGTAAATATGTTAATATTACATTACACTGTACAGAATAACAACAACAACAAATAATTTTGCAGACCTAGCCTACCTCTACGACGCTGAAGTTGGCTCCCGATTCGCAGCTCCCGATTCGGAATTTCCGGTCCACCTTAAATCGGTCGCGAAGAGCGATTGTATGCTTTCACGGTCATCGTTCCGCTTTTTTCTCCGCGAAATCTAAGTGGCTCAACATTCTGATAGCATTTGTGTGTGTGTGTGTGTGTGTGTGTGTGTGTGTGTGTGTGTGTGTGTGTGTGTGTGTGTGTGTGTGTGTGTGTGTGTGTGTGTGTGTGTGTGTGTGTGTGTGTGTGTGTGTGTGTGTGTGTGTGTGTGTGTGTGTGTGTGTGTGTGTGTGTGTGTGTATATACAGATCCTTTCCAAAAAATTTGAATATCGTGGAAAAGTTTTTTTTCCATAATTCCATTCAAAAAGTGAAACTTTCATAGATTATAGATTCATTACACAAAAAGTGAAATATTTCTAGCCTTTATTTGTTTCATTTTTCATAATTTTGGTTTACAGCTCCAGAAAACCCCCAAAACAGTATTTCAAGAAATTAGAATAGTGTGTAGAAAATCAGCATTTACTTCAGTTATTTCAGAGAATGAGGGGAGTGACTTGACTCGAGGAATCCGACAGTTGTAGCCCATGCCCCGGATACGTCTGTACGTGGTGGTTTTTGAAGCACTGACTCCAGCCTCAGTCCACTTCCTCTGCATCTCCGCCAAATTTTGGAATCGTCTTTGCTTGACAATCCGCTGAAGCCTACGGTCATCTCTTTTGCTTGTGCACCTTCTCCTGCCACATTTTTCCCTTCCACTAAACTTTCTATTGATATGCTTGGACACTGCACTCTGTGAACAGCCAGCCTCCTTAGCGATGACCTTTTGTGGCTTACCCATCTTCTGGAGGGTGTCAATGATGGTCTTCTGGCCAATTGTCAAGTCTGCAGTCTTCCCCATACTGAACCAAACTGAGATAAACTTTGCAGGTGTTTTGAGTAAATTAGATGATAGTGTGACACTCAGTCTAAAACATTCATTCTCTGAAATAACTGAAGTAAATGCTGATTTTCGACACACTATTCTAATTTCTTGAAATACTGTTTTGGGGGTTTTCTGGAGCTGTAAACCAAAATTATGAAAAATGAAACAAATAAAGGCTAGAAATATTTCACTTTGTGTGTAATGAATCTATAATCTATGAAAGTTTCACTTTTTGAATGGAATTATGGAAAAAAAAACAAATTTTCCATGATATTCAAATTTTTTGGAAAGGATCTGTACATCTGAAATTATTTGGATACTGCACCGTTTTGAAATAATCGCACTCCAAACGTTATGAAACTGTTACGTATCAGATACGGGACGAACCCAAGTGCAACGACCAGGAGACAGATTCACAAAAAGGAGTTTTTAATAAATTAAGTGTTGGGGTAGTCCCAACACTGTACAGGAATGGCAACACACAGAATAACACAGGTATCGCCTGGAAGCCCGGGGCGGGCTGCTCCAAGCCGGAGCTGGACTGGAGGATCTGGAACTTATCGTTCCAAGCCGGAACTGGACTGGACAGGAACTGGACCGGGAGGTCCACACTGGAATCAGGGTCTGGAACGGAATGTTCCAAACCGGAACTGGACTGGACTGGAACTGGACCGGGCGGTCCACACTGGACTCAGGGTCTGGAACGGAATGTTCCAAACCGGAACTGGACTGGACTGGAACTGGACCGGGAGGTCCACACTGGAATCAGGGTCTGGAACGGAATGTTCCAAACCGGAACTGGACTGGGCTGGAACTGGACCGGGAGGTCCACACAGGAATCCGCGTCTGGAACGGAATGTTCCAAACCGGAACTGGACTTTGGACAGGTAGTTGTACGACTCACGCCTGGACTGGACTGGAACTACCAGGTGAGGAAATGCATGCAACGAGGGGGAAGGAGTGAAAGGCGGAAGTAAGACAAAACAACCAGACGAACAAGACAGGGAAGGACACGCCTAGTCCGCAGCAGCGGGGAAAACACGGACAAAAGGATCCAACATGACACGGAGGGAAAACAGGAAAACACGGAAAACGAACAGGAAGGGAGCGGAACATTACAGTACCCCCCCCCTCAACGTACGCCACCTGGCGTACCTGGCGGCCTGGTCTTGGATGGGAAGCGACTGTGGAAATCCTGGATCAGTGATTGATCCAGGATGAGGCCCCTGTGGAGCCACGACCGCTCCTCAGGACCATACCCCTCCCAGTCCACGAGGTATTGGAAACCCCGACCCTTACGGCGGATGTCGATGATGCGGTCCACCGTGTAGGCCGGGGCGTTGTCGATGACCCGGACAGGTGGAGGAGGGAGGGTAGGGGCACTGAGGGGGCTGGAGGCGACAGGCTTGATTTGTGACACATGAAAAACGGGGTAAACTTTGAGGGAGGCAGGGAGGGAGAGCTTAACAGAAACTGGGTTAATGAGACATACAACAGGGAAGGGACCAATAAACCGGGGCCGAAGTTTCTTAGAGGAGGAGGGGAGGGAAATGTTGGATGTGGATAGCCAGACCTGCTGACCGGCCCTGTACTTGGGGGCTGCGGTCCTGTGCAGGTCCGCCAGACGCTGCGAACGGGAATTAGAACGCAGGAGTGCGGTGCGTGCAAGTCTCCAAATGCGCTTGCATTTGAGGATGTGAGAATTAACGGAGGGAACTGCTACCTCGGCCTCCTGGGCCGATAGGAGAGGGGGTTGGTAACCCAATGAGCACTCGAATGGGGACAACCCAGTGGAGGCACTTTTAAGGGAGTTGTGAGCGTACTCTACCCAGGGGAGAAAACGGCTCCAGGAGGCGGGATTGCGAGCAGTGACGCACCGCAGGGCGGCCCCCAGGTCCTGGTTCGCCCTCTCTGCCTGGCCGTTAGACTGGGGATGGAAGCCAGACGACAAACTGGCCGAGGCCCCCAGGGCTACACAGAACGCCTTCCAAACCTGGGAGGAGAATTGGGGCCCACGGTCCGAAACAATGTCGGATGGGATCCCGTGCAGCCTGACCACATGTACCACCAGGAGCTCCGCAGTTTCGAGGGCGGACGGGAGCTTAGGGAGGGGAATGAAGTGAACCGCCTTGGAGAACCGATCCACAATTGTCAGAATGACAGAGTTGCCCTCTGACAAAGGCAGACCGGTGACGAAATCCACGCCAATGTGGCTCCAAGGACGGCCCGGGACAGGGAGGGGAAGGAGAAGACCAGAGGGAGGCTGGTGGGAAGCCTTGCTCCTGGCGCACACTGCGCAGGCCAGGACAAAAGCACGGGTATCCTCCTTGAGAGTGGGCCACCAAAAGCTCCTCCTGACGAGGGTGGTCATTCTGGCAACACCTGGGTGACACGCCAGGCAGGAGGCGTGAACCCACTCAAGGACCTGGGAGCGGACGGAGTTGGGAACAAACAGGGAGGAGTTAGGGTTACTACGGGGGTCAGGGTGGGAAGTCTGGGCGGACCTCACAATCTCCTCAATCCTCCAGGAGACCGCAGCCACCACGCAGGATGCTGGTAGAATAGGCTCGGGGTCAGCAGGACTGGAGGGAAGGGAAAACACACGGGATAAGGCATCCGCCTTAATATTGCGGGAACCGGGGCGGTAGGATACAGAAAAATGGAAACGGGCAAAGAAAAGTGACCACCTAGCCTGTCTGGCATTAAGCCTCTTAGCAGACTTCAAGTAAATTAAATTTTGGTGGTCAGTTAAAACAATAAAGGGGGTACCTGCCCCCTCCAGCCAGTGGCGCCACTCCTCAAGAGCCAGCTTTATGGCAAGAAGCTCCCGATCCCCGACATCATAATTTCGCTCGGCGGAGGACAGTCTCCGGGAGAAAAAGGCACAGGGATGGAGTTTGTTGTCCAAGGCGGCACGTTGGGACAGAATGGCCCCCACGCCGGTGTCGGAGGCATCCACCTCAATCGTAAATTGACGGGTGGGATCAGGGTGACAAAGAATAGGGGCCGAGGAAAACCGAGCTTTAAGCTGTTCAAAAGCGAGCTGAGCCTCGGAGTTCCAACAGAAAGAAAAAACAGTGGAGGTGAGTTTGGTAAGGGGAGCAGCAATGACACTGTAATTACGGATAAAACGACGATAGAAATTAGCAAAACCAAGGAATTGTTGCAGGTGCTTACGAGAGGTGGGTTGGGGCCATTCCGTCACCGCCTTGACTTTGACAGGATCCGCCCGGATACTGCCCTCCTCAATGATGAAGCCGAGGAACGGGACTGAAGAGACGTGGAAGGAGCACTTCTCTGCCTTGACGAAGAGCTGGTTCTCAAGGAGACGCTGGAGAACCTCCCGGACATGGAGAATGTGTTCCTGAGGGGACTTGGAAAAAATCAAAATATCGTCTATGTAAACAAAAACAGTTTTCCCCAACAGGTCTCGCAGCACGTCATTCACCATGCCCTGGAAGACTGCCGGGGCGTTAGTAAGGCCGAAGGGGACCACCAGGTACTCATAGTGGCCCAACGGGGTATTGAAGGCAGTCTTCCATTCATCCCCCTCCCGTATGCGCACCAAGTGGTACGCATTACGGAGGTCGAGCTTGGTGAAAATGACGGCCTGCGAGAGGGGTTCAAAAGCAGTGTTAATGAGGGGGAGAGGATATTTATTGCGGATGGTGATTTGATTGAGCCCCCGATAGTCGATGCAGGGCCGTAGTGAGCCGTCCTTCTTCCCTACAAAAAAGAACCCAGCACCAACAGGAGAAGAGGAGGGACGGATGATGCCCGAGGCGAGGGACTCATGAATGTACTCCTCCATGGCGAGTTTCTCTGGCCCCGACAGACTGTAGAGACGGCCAGACGGAAGTTTGGCTCCCGCCAGCAGGTCTATACAGCAATCGTAAGGTCGGTGAGGAGGTAGGGACAGAGCGCGTGATTTGGAAAAGGTCAGGCAGAGGTCGTGATATTGTTTGGGAACGTTGGACAGATCGGGTTCGGGTAGGTTGGTGCTGGGATTCTTGGACCCCGGAGGGGGGGAGAGCGGAACGGAGACAGCTAGCCAGGCAGTGGCCACTCCACGCCAGGATGCGACCGGCCTGCCAGTCGATATGAGGGTTATGAAGGCGGAGCCAGGTCTGACCCAAAACTATGGAGGATTGTTTTGAGTTGATGAGTAGGAGTTGAATGCTCTCCCGATGATTGCCGGATAAGACGAGCTGTAAGGGAACGGTGGAGTGGGTCACTAACCCCAGACTCCTACCGTCTAAGGCGAAGGCAGTAATGGGAGAGGGTAGTAGTTCCGTGGGGATGCCGGCCCTCCTGGCGAAGGTGGTGTCCATAAAGTTGGCGTCGGCCCCAGAGTCGATGAGGGCCGACGAGACTTCGGACTTGTCCCTCCACAGGAGAGTGGCCTTAAAGACAAGGCGATTCTGGGCTGCATGGCAGGGTATGATAGGGCTCGTCAGTACGCCCAGTTTAACTGGCGAGCCTATTCCTTTTGGGCGAATGGGGCATGAGGCGATCTGGTGGCCAAGTTTGCCACAATAAAAACAGGATCTAGATCGCAGGCGACGTTGGCGCTCCTCGGAGTTGACCGCAACTCTGCCCAGTTGCATGGGCTCCTCTTTGGAGACCCCAGACGCCGCCCTGGATCCAGAAGCAGAAGGGTGAGAGCGTATGTGTGGTAGATGACCGGGGTTCGCCCCTCGCTCACGGGCCCGGATACGGAGACGGTTGTCAATTGCTATGGCCAGGCTAATAAGGCTATTGAGTGAGGTGGATTCTTCACGGGTGGCAAGTTGGTCTTTAAGCTCCTCGCTGAGTGCCTGGCGGAAGGCCCCCTGAAGGGCGGTGTCGTTCCATCCGGACTCCGCTGCGAGGGTACGGAATTGGATGGCCATTTCAGCGACGCTACGACTCCCTTGACGGACCTGAAGTAGGCGCTGAGTTGCATCTCGCCCACAGGCAGGGTGATCAAACACACGCCGCATCTCGGCGGTGAAGGCAGCGAAGTTGTTGCAGAGCGTGACTTGGCTATCCCAGATGGATGTAGCCCACTCCAGGGCACCTCCTCCCAAGCTGCTCATAATAAAAGCGATCTTACATGGGTCGGAGGCGAAGGAGGAGGGCTGCATCCGGAATACAATGTCGCACTTCATAAGGAATTCGCAACATTTTCCCAATCCCCCGCGGTATAACTCTGGATGTTGAACGCGGGGCTCACGAAATGAAGTAGACACAGGAGGGTCCACCGGTGGATCCGGTGCGGGCGGTGTAGGGCCCAAAGGCATACGCGGAAGCGGCTGGTGAAGAGTCAGCTGCGTCACTTGTTCCGTGATGCCCCTCAGCACCTCCAACACGTCATCCAAACGGCGGCCCTGTTGGTCGCTGACCGCAGTTTGGCAGGAGAAGGCGTGCCGAATCGGCTCCAGGTCGGCTGGGTCCATGTTTTTGGCCAGTTCGTTCTGTTACGTATCAGATACGGGACGAACCCAAGTGCAACGACCAGGAGACAGATTCACAAAAAGGAGTTTTTAATAAATTAAGTGTTGGGGTAGTCCCAACACTGTACAGGAATGGCAACACACAGAATAACACAGGTATCGCCTGGAAGCCCGGGGCGGGCTGCTCCAAGCCGGAGCTGGACTGGAGGATCTGGAACTTATCGTTCCAAGCCGGAACTGGACTGGACAGGAACTGGACCGGGAGGTCCACACTGGAATCAGGGTCTGGAACGGAATGTTCCAAACCGGAACTGGACTGGACTGGAACTGGACCGGGCGGTCCACACTGGACTCAGGGTCTGGAACGGAATGTTCCAAACCGGAACTGGACTGGACTGGAACTGGACCGGGAGGTCCACACTGGAATCAGGGTCTGGAACGGAATGTTCCAAACCGGAACTGGACTGGGCTGGAACTGGACCGGGAGGTCCACACAGGAATCCGCGTCTGGAACGGAATGTTCCAAACCGGAACTGGACTTTGGACAGGTAGTTGTACGACTCACGCCTGGACTGGACTGGAACTAGCAGGGGAGCGACTCACTACGGCAGGGCTGGAACTGGACCGGAATGACTGCACCGGTACAGGACAAACAAAAACAGAGGGGGATTAGTGCAAGGAAAGGCACGGGAAGGACCGGGAGGTTCTCACGGAGGTGCAGGGCTTGGCAGGTAGGTGAATGATGAAGCACGGCAGGGCAGGGTAGTGTGGCGTAGCTGCGGTAGGTCCGGATGGAGCTGACTGGTCTCCAGAGCTCCCGGAACCGTAACCGAAGACTTTGGTGGCTTCTTCGGCCGGACAGGAACAGCTGGAGGGTAGCCAGGAATAACGCCACCGCGGAGCCTACGCGAGCAGGAGGTGGAGGTACCGCAACACACACAACGAACACCGGGCTTACGAACACTGCTGCTGAAGAGTGGGAGCTGGGTTAGGTGGAGGAGAAGGGAAACAGGTTAGCTACATTCACAACAGGAAATACTGGGGAGGTAAACTACCAATCCGTAGTTTCGAGCGGAACCAACTGCTGTAAGGGGAAGATATCCCACAACCAAGCGAGTAGTTCGAAGTAAAAGACCAGATAACACAACGAGCACTAACACCAAGTGACGATAGTTAACGAACTGGCGCCGACTGGCAGCCAGCCGAAAGACTATATAGTGAGGTTAATGACAGAACTAAATAAGGAACAGGTGTGGAAATAAAACGGGAGTGATTGCGAAACACCAGGTGAGGAAATGCATGCAACGAGGGGGAAGGAGTGAAAGGCGGAAGTAAGACAAAACAACCAGACGAACAAGACAGGGAAGGACACGCCTAGTCCGCAGCAGCGGGGAAAACACGGACAAAAGGATCCAACATGACACGGAGGGAAAACAGGAAAACACGGAAAACGAACAGGAAGGGAGCGGAACATTACAGAAACAATACAATAATATTGGTATATTACAAAGAATGATAATAAATATCCAAAATTACAATGAATGAAACCTTTGACACTAGGGTATGACAGTACCTCTGACTCGAGTTGGGTGAAATATTACTGTAGCATTTTCAAATAATCCCACTCCAAACTTTCTATGTAATCCAATGTAAATCTACTCAAAAAGGTGAAACTTTAAATAGGATTTTCTTGCCAATTTTAGAACGTCTCAAACTTTTGACATGTGGGTATGAGAGAAGAGGTCCTCCTCTACAGCTGACCCGAGTTGGGTGAAATATTACTGTAGCATTTTCAAATAATCCCACTCCAAACCTTCTATGTAATCCAATGTAAATCTACTGAAAAAGGTGACATTTTAAATAGGATTTTCTTGCCAATTTTAGAACGTCTCAAACTTTTGACACTTGGCTATGAGAGAAGAGGTCCTCCTCTCCCGCTCACCCGAGTTGGGTGAAATACTACTTTAGCATTTTCAAATAATCCCACTTCAAACTTTGTATGTAATCCAATGTCAATCTACTGAAAGAATCTTTGAATTTTGAATCGGAATTTCTTGCCAATTTTAAAACGTCTCAAACTTTTGACACTTGGATATGAGAGAGGAAGAAGGTTCTATTTCATATTGTTCAATACGCCATGGTATGGGAGGAGACTGAATAGCAAATTAACCACCACTACGGGAGGAACCACGTCACGCCATAAATATGGCGCTTGTACGCCACCCAGCCTTTTTTTGTCTCAGTTTGAGCTGAGACTGGTTTGTATGGTACCCTTTAGAATTTCTTGCCTCTCCCTATTGCCCGGAGCTACGTCCTGAACGGAGTATGCTTTCTGGGGCTTTCCTTCCCCAGCAACGCGGAATCACAGTTTGTTGCTGTTTGTTTGGCTACCGTCACTCGGTAGAGTTGTTACCTTTTGTTAGGCAGTTCACTGCCGGTTTTCCTTGCAGAAGTAGATCGGGTTATGCCGATATCTTCTGATTGTATTTTGTCCTGTTGAGGCATTGAATTTTCTTTCTCCTTGTTGTTACTAAGAAAGGGAAAAGGGACAAGCTGGAAGTAGCCTCTGTGTCAGTGGACACACGCTACCTGAGGTTTTAGCAGCCTCTGGCGGCCCTTCAGTGCTACTGATTCGGGCCTACTGCTAGCCACCTGCGCCAGCATACTAGGCCTCTGCTTTGTTGGCTTAGCTAGCCGACACTACGCTGCCTGTGGTGTGTTGGAGGGAATTCCGCAGGATATGTCCTCCGCTACCCCCAGTAACCTTGCTATGGCGCCTACGTACCCGATGCCCTTCAGTGCTCAGCACCTTGGAGTCAGGGTACAAGCTCCAGTTCGCAGGCCTGCTATGGCAACCAAAGGCCACAGAGCCTGGGGCCAGCAGTACTGGAAACATTTCAGGCATCAAAGCCCCATCTACGAGGGCGCTCTACGCTGGGAAGTGGGCAGATGTTAGCTGCTGGTGCCACAATAACGCAATTATGACAGTTCAGTCGTTTTGGCATTCCTCCAGTCCCTCTTCAAAGAGGGACTAGTGGAGTCCACGCTAAGGTGTTATCTGGCAGCCATATTGGACAGCCATGAACGTATTGGGGGCCTGATGGTGGGATCTCACCCCCTCGCCAGCCAGTTTCCCTGAGGAGCCAGGTGACTTTGCCCACCCAGGTCTAACTTAGTCCCTTCGTGGGACTTACAACTGGCTTTGAATCCACTCACTGAGCTGCCCTTCGAGCTGGACGGACTCAGTCTAACCTTGAAGACTGCCTTCCTGCTCGCTATTGCCTCCACGAGGCGTGTTAGCGAGCTGCATGCACTGTCAGTACACCCCTCCTGTATGCGGTTGGGTGACAGTAGCTCATCAGTCTTTCTGCTTCTTAACCTTGTGTTTCGGCCTAAGGCCCTCTCGCGGTCGTACATCTATGTCTATGGTGTTGGAGCCGTTTCACCATCCTCCCCACGAGACCCCTGAAGAAGCCAGGCTGCACTCACTGTGCCCCGCCCGGGCTCTACGGTCTTATATCTCCTGCACAAGTGCAGTGAGGAAGACCAAAAATCCTTTTATTGTTTTGGAGGGGCTATGAGGGGCTTTGTCCTTTTGTACAGCGCGTGGCCCTCTGGATCGTAGAGATGGTTCCATGGTGTACAGCAGTTCTGATGCATCCCCTCCCACAGGCATGGTAGCTCACTCCACTCGGGGCGTAGCTACCTCCTGGGCCTTACTACGTGGCGCCATAATTGCTGACATTTGCGCAGCAGCGGGCTGGGCCTCATCACTCACTTTCACCAGGTTTTATCACCTGGACATAGCGTCATCGGCATCAGTTGCCTCCTCTGTCCTCAGGGCAGCGGAGCAACCTTGTATGTAATTTTGTGATGATTTAGGGTTTCTATCACCCGGTGGTTATTTTCCACATTTCCCACTTGAGCTTGCTCTTCTGGTAAGAACAGCAGCCAATAGTGTATTTTGTTTTTTACAGGATTCGCACTCATGCCATGACCTGTGGTCCTGGTACCCCACTACATACTGCGCCCAACGTTATTTGGTATTCTGTGACGAATACTGTGGTCAGGCCGGGAACCTTGCACCCTCAGGATGGCAAGTGCCCTCAAGTCGGCAAAAGAGGCCGGGCGGCGTACAAGCGCCATATTTATGGCGTGACGTGGTTCCGCCCATAGTGGTGGTTAATTTGCTATTCAGTTTCCCAGCAGCTCTTCCTCTCGGCGAGGATGCCCCATACTGTGGCTTGTTGACCGATATGAAATAGAACCTCCTTTGTCTCTCATATCCAAGTGTCAAAAGTTTGAGACCTTCTAAAATTGGAAAGAAATTCCTATTTAAAGTTTCACCTTTTCAGTACATTTATATTGGATTACATAGAAAGTTTGGAGTGGGATTATTTGAAAATGCTACAGTAATATTTCACCCAACTCAGGTCAGATATATTGGAGGACCTCTTCTCTCATACCCACATGTCAAACGTTTGAGACGTTCTAAAATTGGCGAGAAAATCCTATTTAAAATGTCACGTTTTTCAGTAGATTTACATTGGATTACATAGAAAGTTTGGAGTGGGATTATTTGAAAATGCTACAGTAATATTTCACCCAACTCAGGTCAGATATAGTGGATTACCTCTTCTCACATACCCAAGTGTCAAAAGTTTGAGACGTTCTAAAATTGGCAAGAAAATCCTATTTAAAGTTTCACCTTTTCAGTAAATTTATATTGGATTACATAGAAAGTTTGGAGTGGGATTATTTGAAAATGCTACAGTAATATTTCACCCAACTCGAATCAGAGGTGGTGGAGGACGTCTTCTCTCATACCCAAGTGTCAAAAGTTTGAGACGTTCTAAAATTGGAAAGAAAATCCTATTTAAAATGTCACCTTTTTCAGTAGATTTACATTGGATTACATAGAAAGTTTGAAGAGGGATTATTTGAAAATGCTACAGTAATATTTCACCCAACTCAGGTCAGATATAGTGGATTACCTCTTCTCACATACCCAAGTGTCAAAAGTTTGAGACGTTCTAAAATTGGCAAGAAATTCCTATTTAAATAATCACCTTTTTCAGTAGATTTACATTGGATTACATAGAAAGTTTGGAGTGGGATTATTTGAAAATGCTACAGTAATATTTCACCCATCTCGGGTCAGATGTAGAGGAGGACCTCTTCTCTCATACCCACATGTCAAAAGTTTGAGACGTTCTAAAATTGGCAAGAAAATCCTATTTAAATTTTCACCTTTTTCAGTAGATTTACATTGGATTACATAGAAAGTTTGAAGAGGGATTATTTGAAAATGCTACAGTAATATTTCACCCAACTCAGGTCAGATATAGTGGAGTACCTCTTCTCTCATACCCAAGTGTCAAAAGCTTGAGACGTTCTAAAATTGGCAAGAAAATCCTATTCAAAATTCCACCTTTTTCAGTAGATTTACATTGGATTACATAGAAAGTTTGAAGAGGGATTATTTGAAAATGCTACAGTAATATTTCACCAAACTCGAGTCAGAGGTACTGTCATACCCTAGTGTCAAAGGTTTCATACATTGTAATTTTGGATATTTATTATCATTTTTGGTAATATGCCAATATTATTGTATTGTTTCATAACGTTTGGAGTGCGATTATTTCAAAACGTTACAGTATCCAAATAATTTCAGATGTATAACATACATCTGGTATTTCATATATATATATATATATATATATATATACACACACACACAAAGGCTATCAGAATGTTGAGCCAATTAGATTTAGCGGAGAAAAAAGCGGAAGGATGACCGTGAAAGCATACAATCGCTTTTCGCGACCGATTTAAGGTGGACCGGCAATTCCGAATCGGGAGCCAACTTCAGCGTCGTCCTACCTCTAGCATATTAAGGGCTGGCTAGCCTTTATTTGTAATAGGCTAGGAATTTACTTTTATTTCTGAATTTTCTTGTGTGTGTTGTATAACCTATTTTGTATTATTGATCAATAAGAATTGTGTTGTTGACCCTACTATGATAGCCTGTATAATTAAAATAAATTTCATTTATTTTACGTTAGCTGAAGATTTTCTGTCAACCATAGAAGTGTTCTATGCTCGTGCAGCGCGTATATCTTGTTCTTATATATCTCGATGGTGTCCAGTGCTCATCGCGTGCACCGTTTTAAACATGCGTTTCCGTTTGTCACCGGAAGCACGACATATGCCTAACAGTCATGTGTTCCGTAGAGCTGCAGGATTATGATTGTGGAGTAGAGATGTAACAATCGTGCTTTTTTGTAGTGGATACATTCCTGGCAAAATGTCGCACATTGTTACATTTAAAGCACAGCTGGTCTCACTTATGGATGTTTTAGCTAAAGCAGCAGTGAGAGAACTGTCCGAACTTATCGCCAAGGCCGGTGATGGTTGCTTTGCTACGCTAAATTTAGAAATGTCCTCCCGTTTTAATGAAGCAGCTAAGAAAAAGTTAGCGTTGATGGTGGACAGCGAACTGACGGTGGGTTTTATTCGAAGCCTCGTATTCGTATACTTATATGGGTTAACTATTTGCTAGTCGACGTATTTAGGTAGCAGCATCAGTATTTGTCAAGCACAGAACTACCCAACTAGTTAAGACAAGCAGAGTAGGGTAGCTAGTCTGACGTTAGTCGGTGTAAACATCAGAGCCCTTAAATACAGGTAATTACAATGCAAAGTAGGGGTACATTAAATCTCACCGTATACGTCCATGTTATTTTCAGCGGTATCTAATGGTACTATAATGCTTAATTGCAGTGTTTCAAATAACCGGCACTTTTTCAGCATTTTGATTCAAGCCTTTTTTGAAGACTTGCACAGCAGATGACAGTGGATTTAAAAATTGGCCTCGCCCTTACGATTCTTATCAAATGCACTGTGAGAATGTCTACCAAATAAACTGGACCATAATAGTACTATATATCGAACCATATATTTGGTTACATTGCTGAATTCCTCTTTTGTGATACTCTGGTACATTATAGTATCTGCAGAAGACATCTTCTGTAAGTGTATGAGTTTGGAAGCTTGTAGAAACCTGGTAATCACTTCCAAGAGCCATGTACATTTTGGATAAGTCACATGAGCTCTAGAAGCTGCTAGGTCTAATCTGTGGCTCTTTGCGGGTCAGGCTTTTGTTGTTAAATTTTTGGGTTAGGAATAAGGCATCACAAATTCACTTCATTCCGTTTTCATAATGGCTTTTGATGATAATAAGCATTTAGCTAGAAGATATGTGAAAGCTTAAATGTGAGATTTGTGAAGGAGACATGTCAGTTGCCATTCAGCATGCTGCATATTTACTGTAGGTGCAGTTGGCATCCATAATGGAGCTCCTGACAAAAGAGGCCCTGGAACAAATTGGCAAACTTGTGGAGGAGAGCTCTGCCGCGTTGCATCTGGAAAAGTCCCAGAGTGAGAAGGAGAACGAGGCCCTGAAGAGGAAGCTGCAGCTGATGGAGAGCCAGCTGAGCACAGTGAGGGGCCACAAGGAGGGAAGAGCACTGGAGACTCCAGCAAATAGGCCCAGCTGCTCTGTTGGAGTTCAGGTTGGCGATGAATACAGAGGAGTGGACATTGGTGAATATCTATAGTGTTTCTAGAGTGGTGTAATTAATTTTGATCTCCTGGGGGGGATATAATTTGGTTGTGTTGTTAACTAGATTTATACTGAAGTAATTTAATAAAGTAGTTTGCTGTCTGATTCCAAGTCTATGCTTTGTGTTTGATGTGAATTTGCTACTGACCTATGGAGAGCCCTCATCAATGGAAGAGGAGACGCCTCCACGTCAGTCTGCCATCATGAGCGGCAAGGTCAGTTCTTCTAGCTGTTCAGCAGACTGGGACTCAGTATGGGGGTCAGTACCTGCTTTAATTGAAAATGTGTGACCAGTGCCAATTCAGATACAGAATTTATTACATCTCAAATTTTATGTGGCACACAGTACTGCAGTTATAAAGGGCATTTCATTCTAATGTTGTGCCACCTGCTGTATTATTCCTTCTTTTGCTCTTATTAAAACATTTTCTTTGAAATCTTTACAAGGGTTTCAGTGTGGGAAGTGACCATAGTATTGCTGAAATTGTCACTACCCAGATCTGACTGGGAGTCCACAGCAGTGGGATACGATAAACCCTCGTCCTTTCACAAAAATTATGTGTTTCAGTTGGTCAGGGTCTCCTAAGTTACTGATAGTTTAGTTTGCAACTATCAGGCAACCATCATCAGTGACTAACGCCCCACTCCTCCAAGTGACCCTTGCTGATCCATGTGGCCCTTTATGTAGAAAATAGTCACTGGGAAAGAGGAAGAGGGTTGAAAACGTTTAAGAGTCTGAAATTTAGAAAAATAAGAATGGCTGTTCTGAGTTCTCATCTCACCTCTCTCTCAGTTACAGTCTACAGACATGGAGGAGGATAGGCCACTTCTGATCAAGAATACAAAACCTAAGACTGGTTTGGCCGAGGGCGATTCACAGAGAGGGGTACAGATGAGCGAGGCAAGTAAGTGGAGAGGTTAAACCAATTTGTTGCAGTATTATGTTTGCACCTGTCACATGGGTTATCGTTTTCTGAGCTGAAAGATTGTTTATTCTTGGAAAAAAGGGCTTTAGAGAATTTTCTAAGAGTAATAAAGTTCTCTTGTGGAGAAGTTGCATGCTAGTTTCACAGTATGTGTGATATTAATGCTTGTTGATACTTTCCCTGCAGATTCTGTTGATACCGATGCTAGCGAGCTACTTCCCGCTGAGGATCAGTACTGTGAGGAAGCACAGATCACACTCACACCTGCCGAAAGCCAAGAGGAACAAGAACCACAGTCCATAGCAGCAAAATTAAGCTCAGACCTCAAAGACAATTGTGCCCAAGAGACTTTCACCACAATGAAGGACATGACCAATCGTCAAAAAGTAAGCAGGGCAGAGAAACTGTTCAGTTGCAAACTGTGTGGAAATAAGTTTGGTAGGCAAAGTAATCTCAAAGCACACCAGGTTGTACACACAAGAGAGAAACCATTTAACTGCACGCAGTGTGGGAAGAAATTCACTGCGAAATGCAGTTTGAATGTACACCAGCTAGTAGTGCACAAAGGAGAGAAGCGGTTCCGCTGCACACATTGTGGGAGGCTTTTTGGTACACAGAGTCACCTTAAAGAACACCAAGTTATGGGAAAGAAACCGTATAATTGCACACAGTGTGGGGAGCATTTCCCAGTCAAATGTAGGCTAAAGCAACACTGGTCAACGGTACATAAAGGAGAGAAACTGTACAGTTGCACACACTGTGGGAAGAGTTTTGCCAGACAAGGAGAACTGGCAACGCACCAGATGGTTCACACAGGAGCGAAACCTTTTAGCTGCACAGAATGTGGGAAAAGTTTCAGAGTGAAACGCGGTCTAAATGCTCACCACCGGACGGTGCACAAAGGAGAGAAACCGTACCGCTGTGAAACATGTGGCAAGAGTTTCTGTCAGAGAAGTGGACTTAGAGCACACCAGAGAATTCACACTGGAGAGAAACCACACAATTGCATGAAATGTGCAAAGGGCTTCTGTAGCTCAAGTGCTCTTAAGATACACCAAAGGGTCCACACTGGAGAGAAAGCTTTTTCATGTGACATGTGTGGGAAATGTTTTAGCCTTGCACCTAACCTTAGTAGACATAAACAAACTCACACAGGGGAGAAAGCATTTAAATGCGAGAGATGCGAGAAGAGTTTTACTCAAGCTAGTCACCTAAAAGTACATCAGCGAGTTCACACAGGAGAAAGACCGTTTACTTGTGAGATATGTGGGAACAGTTTCAATCAGAAAAGTGCACTTAAAGCACACCAGACAGTTCACTCATTGGAAAAACCATACAGTTGTGCAGAGTGTGGTAAGTGTTTCTCTTCTGCAACATATCTTTGTAAACACCAGCAAATACATACTGAAGAAAAACCATACAGTTGCAGTGTGTGTGGAAAGCGTTTCCGTACTGAAAATAATCTTAAAATACATGAGCAAGTTCACGTAAGTGGGAAGCCTTATGGCTGTGATGTATGTGGACAACGCTACAGTTCTGCAAGTTATCTTAACACGCACAAACTAATTCACACAGGAGTGAAACCATACAGTTGTAGTGAATGTGGGAAGATTTTCATAAGGCAAAATAGTCTTAATGTGCACCAGCGGACTCATACAGGAGAAAAACCATATAGTTGTCTTGAGTGTGGCAAGAGTTTTAGTGTTCCTCAGAATTTGACTCGACACCAGCGTATTCACACAGGAGATAAACCATTTATCTGTGATATATGTGGAACTGGTTTCTATCAGGCAAATAATCTAAAAGCACACCAGCAAACGCATACCGGAGAGAAACCATTCATTTGTGATAAATGTGGGAAATGTTTTGCTGCTCTAAGAAACCTTAAAGAGCACAAGTGTGCGTATGGTTGAAACTATTTATTTACAGTTCCGGCAGTCCATTCGGGCTTAAAGGGATAGTTCACTTTCTGCCATTTTAAATATATATATAATATATATAAAATATATATATATATATTATTTCAGGTTTTGTGTATATATTGTGATTAAAGATATTTCAGATACTTGCAGAAGTTTTTGATAACTTGAAAGCTTTACAGTGGCTTTTAGGGCCATTCACAGGTTTGTGGTTTAAAGCCAAAAGAATCAGTTATGGTTCCAGAGTCTGTACATATAGGCTAATGTAATGTGTAAACACATTAATTATATAGCATTTATTCAGTTATAAACATAAATATCCAATTTTATATTGTGCCGGCACTTCATTCCTTGGGCACAGCTGTCTGAGGAAATACAATATTTAAAACCAAAAATAAGATTAAATGTAATGTTTTGGAATATAATTGGGTAATGCACACGTATAATTGAGTTACTTTTTCTTATTACTTTTAGTATGAAGATAAATAGCTTATTATGCCATGCTTTTTGAAGGGCATTGCTGCTTTATTATAAACTTCTTTACAAAATGGATACAAATATTTTGTGAATATACTGTATAAAAATGTTTTGGATGAGTCAGTTATTATTGGTTTCATTTAAATGTGTAGCAGATATAAATACCTCAGTGTTATCAGTGTGTTTGTGAAATATACATGGAAACAATGCCATTATTAATAGGAATTCTAGCTGCAGTGTTTGATGACATTTGCAGCACCACAGCGGAGTGGTTAAACCAGTGTATTCGCTCTTCGCTGGGTCAGCTCCTTTCACCTGAGCTCCCCATTACATTAGTAGGCTACGCTGGATATCAAAAAATTGTGCTACGCAGTCTACTAAAATCCTCCTTGGGCAACTTGGTGGCAAGGTTGTACACTTTCCATTGTCTGCTGTGGTATGCACAGGATTTTACCACAGACTGTGACTCTCCATAGCTTCATGTAGGATTGGTGGACACGACGCTGCAGAGCACATTTGTAAACTTTTTTAAAAATAGCGATGCCTTTAAGCCTCAAAATATGGCGACATGTAGCATAAACAAATAATTCCACAAGCCAGTTAAATTGAGATCAGTCATATGCACCTAGCTATCTAATGACACTTTCACAGTGAAACAAACTACTGTTTAATACGAACATACCTTTCTGTTGTATTTTAACGGAGCATAAGAGTAGACTGTACTGTACTGTCTGATATTGACGCGCAAATGTGACGAGGGGTTCAGCCGAGACTGCGATTCGATTCAAAAGCAAGGATTCGAAGTAGCCGATCAAACGCTGCTTGCAGGACCACACTTCTTATAGCTAAGTCAATTTGATCGTTAACGCTAGCTACGTGTAGTTAGACAGCAGGCTGTTACTCAACCTCAACGTTACATTCCGCAAAATTACACTTAAGAACGTTTGCCAGCAAGAAGGGACTGGCCAATTCATGACCCATTCTTATGTTGTCGACATCGGTGAAGGGAGACTTTCTAGGCACCACGGAATAAGGATTTTCTTTTGCTAATATTTCAAGATGAATGAGACCGATGGACTCAGGTTAAGGAGGTTAAACAGACCTCAGATCATAACAGATGAATCTCAAGAACCTCAATACAAGGGCACAAGGTACGAAGCTAGCGCTACTTAACGTTAGCCTCTTGACATTTAGCAAGGTATTATAGTCCTGCGAGCTCTAGTTGACAAGCACAAACCATAGCCAATCGGTATGGGAGTGCAGCACGTCCTGCTTCCACAGCATAGTAATTATAATAAGAAAGAAAGCTTGATTGCCTGTGTAAGTTAACGTTAAATTGTATAGCTAGCTAGCCAACAGCCAAGCGACTTTCTGTGTACTTTCTGCCAAGCTTGTTAGCAAACTAACGTTATAGATATAGTTGTTACCGTTGCGCATAACGTTACTAGTTCAGTTCGCTCATCTGCCAGTGCCAATTAGCAAAGTGTAATGTATCTCGATTTGAGACGGTAACTGTGACTGTTTTGTCATTTAACGTTAGATATGTGTAGCTAAATTAGCAACCTGAGCCTGTGTTCCCTTACTAACGTTGTCATAAAATTTCTTCTTACCGTGAAAAACCACGACATCGGACAGATGTTAAGGTAAATCTATCATCACGGCGGCACTTTCGCCACAAGTCAGCAATTATACCGGGAAATGCCCTCTTTGAAAACAAAAAACGAATGAATATAAAAAGGTTAGTCTGTTACTGCATACCCGTTTTTGCTAAAGCTGCATCTATGATAACGCGGAGCTGTCAAAACTATAACAGCACGGAAACCCTTTAAAAAAAACAAAATAAAAACCGTAGCTAGGCTACACGTAGCCTATGGCTATGACAAATAAGGACTAAACAAGCCACATTTTAGTTAATAAAACTCAAGTAAGCTAATTTAGATATCCAGTGAGCACAAGTGGCATACAGAACTAGTTAACTTTTTTTTAGCAGCATTTTTTTGTAAGTATAAACCGAACTTTTTTTTTCGGTTCCCAGTTCCAAGGATTCTCTTCCACCAATTTGGTGAGAGTTTTGAAACATATTGACATTGTTATGAAATACTATTTCGATTGTAAAGCATAGCTTATGATTGCGATGTGTGACCCAAATCACACTGCTTAATGCAATACCAAAATAGAATACTTAACACAGTGATTATAGTAGCCTACCATTTAGTGGTGTAAATGTGTCAAGGTCAGTTTAGTGTCAAGTCCACATTACTTTGTCACTGTCCCATTCATTCTTTCAACCAATCCACTGGTCTGTGGATGGTAAGGTGCGCAGAAGCTCCTCTCGATGTCCAGCTTCTGGCAGAGAGCCATATTCAGCTGAATTTAATGGACAACAGTCAGTTAGTACAAAAGAAAACTGAGTGAAGGGAGCCTCAGCTATGTTATTGGGTAATGAGACGGACTGCACAGGGACGTCATGATTGACTACAAGACCAAGTGGGCTGAGGCATATCCGCTGAAGTCTAAGAAAGCTGAGGATGTAGCACAGTGCATTGTAGAATTCTTTGCACAGTTCATTGTAGAATTCAAGTTTGGGGCACCAAAACAAATTCTCACCAACCGAGGAGGGGAGTTCAGGAATAAGGTGCTGTCCTATTGTCCTATTACAATGCATTTTCAATCATTTCTCAATATCTTTCCCTGTGCAGTCCGTATCATTACCCAAAACATGGCTGAGGCTCCCTTCACTCAGTTTTCTTTTGTACTAACTGACTGTTGTCCATTAAATTCAGCTGAATATGGCTCTCTGCCAGAAGCTGGACATCGAGAGGAGCTTCTGCGCACCTTACCATCCACAGACCAGTGGATTGGTTGAAAGAATGAATGGGACAGTGACAAAGTAATGTGGACTTGACACTAAACTGACCTTGACACATTTACACCACTAAATGGTACTATAGTCACTGTGTTAAGTATTCTATTTTGGTATTGCATTAAGCAGTGTGATTTGGGTCACACATCGCAATCATAAGCTATGCTTTACAATCGAAATAGTATTTCATAACAATGTCAATATGTTTCAAAACTCTCACCAAATTGGTGGAAGAGAATCCTTGGAACTGGGACCTCAGTGCAGCCATGTTTGGCTTGCGCACCAAAGTACAGATGACCACCAAGCACTCCGCATTCTACCTCATGTTCGACAGAGAAGCCAGATATCCATCTGAGGTCCCAGAGACTTTTGGAGTAAGTAGCTAGGTCTCTACATTTCCTTCACTCTAACTTATAGCTAACAGCATTTTCTCTCAATTCAAGGTAGCCTAGCTGAGAATATAGAGGAAATTGTGGCTACAAAAAAGTTTATAAGTACTAAAATGGACTATACTTTCTTAAAATAGGTGTAATAGCCTTTCAGCTTTATTGGACAGCACAGATTGTAGACAAGAGGAAAGGTCGGATTCGAACCGACAATGTCGCAAAGAGCACGGGAATCCTACGTACGTACGCCGCGCTACAGACTACGCCACGGGGAGACACGCCAGGAAGGCATACTTCGGCTCATACTTAAATAAATAAATAAATCAAATAAATTGTATTTTTTTAAAAAAAGAAAAAAGTTCGGTTTATACTTACAAAAAAATGCTGCTAAAAAAAGTTAACTAGTTCTGTATGCCCCTTGTGCTCACTGGATATCTAAATTAGCTTACTTGAGTTTTATTAACTAAAATGTGGCTTGTTTAGTCCTTATTTGTCATAGCCATAGGCTACGTGTAGCCTAGCTACGGTTTTTATTTTGTTTTTTTTAAAGGGTTTCCGTGCTGTTATAGTTTTGACAGCTCCGCGTTATCATAGCTATGATGCAGCTTTAGCAAAAACGGGTATGCAGTAACAGACTAACCTTTTTATATTCATTCGTTTTTTGTTTTCAAAGAGGGCATTTCCCGGTATGATTGCTGACTTGTGGCGAAAGTGCCGCCGTGGTGATAGATTTACCTTAACATCTGTCCGATGTCGTCGTTTTTCACGATTTACCTTAACATCTGTCCGATGTCGTCGTTTTTCACGGTAAGAATAAATTTTATGACAACGTTAGTTATGCACAGTAACGTATAGTCTCTTGCAGAGAGCTGCAGGCTAAATTTTACGTAATGTTAAACGGGATGTGAATTTGTAGCTTACTCCATGTGTAACTATCGCTTTTGTTTTGATGCTTATCGGTATAAAATTGTTGGTAATGATGACGCTCTTGTATGTCTTAGTACCTACAGTGGGAAGGTGTTCCGAGTGACACTGCTGACATTGGGGTCCTTGCTGCTGTTTCCTTTGCTTGGTGTTATCCTTCTCCTGGAGTCTCCTATCCAGCCCGATGTTGTTAGGTAACAGCAAAAATGCAAGCCCTCAATCAACCCATAAGCAGTCATTGTAACTTGGTAACTACAGTAACATTTATACTCTGTTATATGCGCGACATACAAATAACTTCATAATTTACCCATCTAATGTAATATAAATACTATGATGGATGCGTATTACTCTGAATCTATCCACGTTCTTCCCAAATATCGAACTAGAAATGTCTGATAATTTGTTCAAATGAATTAAATGATAGTAATTTGAACACAAGGCACAAAGGTAACTTTCCTAAGGGCTAGTGCAGTGGTGTGTGTGACCCAAACAGACCCGTATTTCATACCACAGTCATGACTTTCAGTATAATTCTTAATGATACCTGCTCCTTAAAATCCATTCCCCACTGCAGCAGTCTTGATCCTTCAGAAACCTGCATTGTATGATAAGATGATTTATTTTGCCAGGTTTCTGGAGTGCAGCCACAACCGGAGCAGAGCTTTATTCATTGTGGGCCTCTGCACCAGACTCACAGCCAGAATTTCCTCGTTAAAATTCATTGCTCAATTTCATGTCCGCTGTTAATGATTGATTTTTCTGTATGAAGCCAAGCGTTCCAGCTAGTCCTCCCAACACTTCTCCCCTGGCCTTTGGACGTGTCACACACACAAAGGCTTCGCTGCTGAGGCCGGGGTATTGGTCCTGTGGGTGCATCTGTATCCCCTTGTTCTCAACTTTCATTTCAGCCTCAATGAACCACCACTGATGACAGACACCTTTGAGCCTAACTTTAAGTTGAGGCAGGCAGAGAGACTGTTTGAAGACCAGCTCGTAGGGCCTGAGTCCATCGCCAACATTGGAGGTGGGTAGGGGGAGAGGAGCCTGCGAAGAGATGAGTTTTCTCTTCTTCTTTTTTGTAATATGGTGCGAAGCCGCTATGATAAGTGCCAGGCAGATGTTTTCACAGTGTGGTCTGGATAGTTCATGCATAACGGCTGTTTGTTGGTTCGAATCATTGAAAGACTACATTCAATCCACATTCCATTTTTATGTTGTTAAGCCCACCGAGACTGCTTTCCACTGCTTCAATTATTTTAAGAAATATGTAGAATGTAGGCGAGTATACATAATCCCTATCCTACATCAGCCAGCCTGTTGCCCTCTTTCAAAGTTTTTATGTAGCAGCGAAATCCAAAATTATTAAATTTGTTCATCTCTGCCTGGCACTACCTGCAGGGTTGAAACAATTTAACTGTTTGCACAAAGAGTGTGCCCTGACCTTGGAGTAGGATGGCACTTTTAGAAAGAGGATTGAAGACCGCAGCTCCCGTGAAAAATGAATACTAGCAAACAAAGTTGGGGGATAAAAACTCCTCTGCTCAATTGCTAATGAACATTTTTCAAGGGAATTGCTGTCCTCAGTCCTCCTGTTTCCCATATCTTGTGTGTTTATCGTAGCGATGGAAGACTGTGGCTACATGACCCACATAATAGGCAGCACGTCCATGAAGCAATGAAAAGCCTTTGCTCCCTTTGAAAAGTACTTTCCAAATATTTAAGAAAATATAGAATTATATTTAAAAAATAAATTATCGTAGACCGCTTACAAACTTATCTTTATACCAGCAATATCAACAAACTACTCTGCTTCTAAAAATGTGTCATTTTAATGGTGTGTGTTTTAAAAATTAAATCTTCCAATCATGTTTTAGATATAATGCTTGTTACAACATGTCATTGTCATCAAAGTAAATATTATTTAATGTGATACATATAATAGGAATTGGACTTTCATTTATGATAATTTAATTTTGTTCAAGTTTTTTTTCAAGTTTAAATACTATATCTTGCAGCCGTTTTCAATGTAAATTCAAGTTCAGGAATACAAAAGCCTCCCACACCAGTTTTGACTGGGTTGTTAATTTCCTCCTGCCCCAGACGTGCTTTACACAGGCACAGCCGATGGGAAGATTGTGAAGATCGAAGGCAAGAGCATTCATGTCGTAGCGACACTTGGACAGCCACCTTGTGGTAAGACTAAGAGCAGTGAGTCAGTGTTTCAATGGGCTCTTCCCCTCAACCGTGTGTTAATCACCCAGCCAGGACAAGATTTTAAATGTGCTTTTTGTTTAAGCTCCTTTAGGCTCAATGGTTGAATTGGTAGCATGAATCTACCTCCACAGCTGCACCTTTAAACATCCACAGGTGCACCTTTAACGAATGGTGCAAATCACATTTTTTCCATGGAGTGGTTGTTAACCTTTTTATGTATGACAATATAGCTGTTTTTTTCCACCACCAAGTCCTCCCTGAACACTTCTAACATGTTTGTGGATATTGACAGGCAGTTCATGAGGAGCAATTATGATTTCTAAATCTGTCAGAATTATTAAATATCGTTCTCCTTGCTGTGTCCAGGCCTCATTGGCTTGTTGTGTGTTCCCAGGGTCCAGAGATGATGAGCCAACCTGCGGCCGGCCACTTGGGATTCGGGTGGGGCCCAACGGCACACTCTTTGTTGCGGACGCATACCTAGGGCTGTTTGAGGTCAACCCAGTCACAGGTCAGTGAGAGGTCAAAGGTTGCCACGTAAGTGCAGGAAGTGGTGTCATAGACTCCATTGCCTATAGGGAAGTCACAGCTTGATGAGGAAGTTTGTGTCTGTGGCATTTCTGTTTTGATAAAGGTCCCTTTTAATATTGCTACCAAGATATCCCGAAAAAAAGGTTTCTTCATAGTGCACCCATATTCATTTTGCGTCTCAGAGCAGGAGTACGGATCTGGGATCAGGTTTCCTCTGTCCATTCTCTAGCATTTTTAATTATGTTAAAACCTTCAGCTGATCCTAGATCAGCTCTCCTCTGAGATGCTCTTAAAATGCATTGTCCAAGAGGGTTTTTGGAAAGAGAGACGTGGTGCAATTAATGTAACTGGTTGTCCTCATATTCCTTTTGGTGGAGTTACAAAGTCCTCCTTGGTATTTAAAAAGTTTGACTCGCTCGCTGTGTTCCTCAGGGGAAGTAGACAACCTGGTGTCAACCAGGCAGATGGTGGGTGGGCGAAGGCTGTCCTTTGTGAACGACCTGGACGTGACACAAGATGGAAGGAAAGTGTACTTCACAGACTCCAGCAGCAGGTGGCAGCGCAGAGACTACCTCCACCTCATTATGGAGGCGACAGCTGATGGACGGTAACTCCCACGGGGCTGCACTCAAACTCAAAATGTGACAGACAAGGACAAAGCTGCCACAGCCTGGGTCACCCGCGGCAACAGTCCAGTATGCTGTCTGTGTGTCAGCAAAAGTTATCCAGTGAAAGAGACGCAGCACTTGGACAGGGTCACATTTACTGGCTGGGAGGGGGGAAAATAACAGAATAATTATAGTTCTGAATGTGAATGTGTCATGTGACATTTCCATTGGTGCTGGCCCTGTTTAGTTATCCACTGCTGACTAAGCCCCTCCCTCACTTCTCTCCAGCGTCCTGGAGTACGACACCATGACGAGGGAGGTTTCTGTGCTAATGGACGGCCTGCGATTTGCCAATGGGATTGTGCTGTGTCCCGATGAGGAATCCGTGCTGGTGGCGGAGACCACCATGGCAAGGATACGCAGGTAGGGCCTGCTGACGGACAGAGTTGCATTACATAAGCACACCGGGGGTGCGTCCCAATATTCTTCATTCCTCACCTCCTTTCCTCCACTCGTCTCCTACCCGAAGGTATGCAAAACTGCCTGTACGTTTCAAGTACAAGTAGTTGCATCTACAGTATATCTACATGACATTGCAGTTTGCGTTGAGACATTAATTAATATGTAACCATTAATATGTAATTAATATGTAATCAACAACATTATATTAGGACACAAAGATTGGTTTCCAGGGCACGGAGGAGAGGAGGTGGTAGTGGTGGAAAGGAGGATGCATTTTTTGAGTATTGGGATGCACCCCCTGACTTCACCCAGTCTGTTACACTTTACCAGTATTCGTCATCCATGTCTTTTGAGAGCAGGGGTGTGTGTGTGAGAGTCTTTGGAGTGCAGGGGTGTGTGTGTGAGAGTCTTTGGAGAGCTGGGGTGTGTGTGCGAGAGTCTTTGGAGAGCTGGGGTGTGTGTGCGCAAGAGTCTTTGGAGAGCTGGGGTGTGTGCGCGAGAGTCTTTGGAGAGCAGGGGTGTGTGTGTGAGAGTCTTTGGAGAGCTGGGGTGTGTGCGCGAGAGTCTTTGGAGAGCAGGGGTGTGTGTGTGCGAGAGTCTTTGGAGAGCAGGGGTGTGTGTGCGAGAGTCTTTGGAGAGCTGGGGTGTGTGTGCGCAAGAGTCTTTGGAGAGCTGGGGTGTGTGCGCGAGAGTCTTTGGAGAGCAGGGGTGTGTGTGCGAGAGTCTTTGGAGAGCTGGGGTGTGTGTGCGAGAGTCTTTGGAGAGCTGGGGTGTGTGTGCGCAAGAGTCTTTGGAGAGCTGGGGTGTGTGTGCGAGAGTCTTTGGAGAGCAGGGGTGTGTGTGCGCGAGAGTCTTTGGAGTGCAGGGGTGTGTGTGTGAGAGTCTTTGGAGAGCTGGGGTGTGTGCGAGAGAGTCTTTGGAGAGCAGGGGTGTGTGTGTGTGCGAGAGTCTTTGGAGAGCAGGGGTGTGTGTGCGAGAGTCTTTGGAGAGCTGGGGTGTGTGTGCGCAAGAGTCTTTGGAGAGCTGGGGTGTGTGCGCGAGAGTCTTTGGAGAGCAGGGGTGTGTGTGCGAGAGTCTTTGGAGAGCTGGGGTGTGTGTGCGCAAGAGTCTTTGGAGAGCTGGGGTGTGTGCGCGAGAGTCTTTGGAGAGCTGGGGTGTGTGTGCGAGAGTCTTTGGAGAGCTGGGGTGTGTGTGCGCAAGAGTCTTTGGAGAGCTGGGGTGTGTGCGCGAGAGTCTTTGGAGAGCAGGGGTGTGTGTGCGCGAGAGTCTTTGGAGAGCAGGGGTGTGTGCACGCAAGAGTCTTTGGAGAGCTGGGGTGTGTGCGCGAGAGTCTTTGGAGAGCAGGGGTGTGTGTGCGCGAGAGTCTTTGGAGAGCAGGGGTGTGTGTGCGCGAGAGTCTTTGGAGAGCAGGGGTGTGTGTGCGAGAGTCTTTGGAGAGCAGGGGTGTGTGTGCGCGAGAGTCTTTGGAGAGCTGGGGTGTGTGTGCGCAAGAGTCTTTGGAGAGCAGGGGTGTGTGTGCAAGAGTCTTTGGAGAGCAGCGGTGTGTGTGCGAGAGTCTTTGGAGAGCAGGGGTGTGTGTGTGCGAGAGTCTTTGGAGTGCAGGGGTGTGTGTGTGAGAGTCTTTGGAGAGCTGGGGTGTGTGTGCGCAAGAGTCTTTGGAGAGCTGGGGTGTGTGCGCGAGAGTCTTTGGAGAGCAGGGGTGTGTGTGCGCGAGAGTCTTTGGAGAGCAGGGGTGTGTGCACGCAAGAGTCTTTGGAGAGCTGGGGTGTGTGCACGCGAGAGTCTTTGGAGAGCAGGGGTGTGTGTGCGAGAGTCTTTGGAGAGCTGGGGTGTGTGTGTGCGAGAGTCTTTGGAGAGCAGGGGTGTGTGTGCGAGAGTCTTTGGAGAGCTGGGGTGTGTGTGTGCGAGAGTCTTTGGAGAGCAGGGGTGTGTGTGTGCGAGAGTCTTTGGAGAGCAGGGGTGTGTGTGCGCAAGAGTCTTTGGAGAGCAGGGGTGTGTGTGTGCGAGAGTCTTTGGAGAGCAGGGGTGTGTGTGCGCGAGAGTCTTTAGAGAGCAGGGGTGTGTGCACGCAAGAGTCTTTGGAGAGCTGGGGTGTGTGTGCGCAAGAGTCTTTGGAGAACTGGGGTGTGTGTGCGTGAGAGTCTTTGGAGAGCTGGGGTGTGTGTGCGCAAGAGTCTTTGGAGAGCTGGGGTGTGTGTGCGAGAGTCTTTGGAGAGCTGGGGTGTGTGTGCGAGAGTCTTTGGAGAGCAGGGGTGTGTGTGCGCGAGAGTCTTTGGAGAGCAGGGGTGTGTGCACGCAAGAGTCTTTGGAGAGCTGGGGTGTGTGTGCGCAAGAGTCTTTGGAGAGCTGGGGTGTGTGTGCGAGAGTCTTTGGAGAGCAGGGGTGTGTGTGCGCGAGAGTCTTTGGAGAGCAGGGGTGTGTGTGCGCGAGAGTCTTTGGAGAGCAGGGGTGTGTGTGCGAGAGTCTTTGGAGAGCAGGGGTGTGTGTGCGCGAGAGTCTTTGGAGAGCTGGGGTGTGTGTGCGCAAGAGTCTTTGGAGAGCAGGGGTGTGTGTGCAAGAGTCTTTGGAGAGCAGCGGTGTGTGTGCGAGAGTCTTTGGAGAGCAGGGGTGTGTGTGTGCGAGAGTCTTTGGAGTGCAGGGGTGTGTGTGTGAGAGTCTTTGGAGAGCTGGGGTGTGTGTGCGCAAGAGTCTTTGGAGAGCTGGGGTGTGTGCGCGAGAGTCTTTGGAGAGCAGGGGTGTGTGTGCGCGAGAGTCTTTGGAGAGCAGGGGTGTGTGCACGCAAGAGTCTTTGGAGAGCTGGGGTGTGTGCACGCGAGAGTCTTTGGAGAGCAGGGGTGTGTGTGCGAGAGTCTTTGGAGAGCTGGGGTGTGTGTGTGCGAGAGTCTTTGGAGAGCAGGGGTGTGTGTGCGAGAGTCTTTGGAGAGCTGGGGTGTGTGTGTGCGAGAGTCTTTGGAGAGCAGGGGTGTGTGTGTGCGAGAGTCTTTGGAGAGCAGGGGTGTGTGTGCGCAAGAGTCTTTGGAGAGCAGGGGTGTGTGTGTGCGAGAGTCTTTGGAGAGCAGGGGTGTGTGTGCGCGAGAGTCTTTAGAGAGCAGGGGTGTGTGCACGCAAGAGTCTTTGGAGAGCTGGGGTGTGTGTGCGCAAGAGTCTTTGGAGAACTGGGGTGTGTGTGCGTGAGAGTCTTTGGAGAGCTGGGGTGTGTGTGCGCAAGAGTCTTTGGAGAGCTGGGGTGTGTGTGCGAGAGTCTTTGGAGAGCTGGGGTGTGTGTGCGAGAGTCTTTGGAGAGCAGGGGTGTGTGTGCGCGAGAGTCTTTGGAGAGCAGGGGTGTGTGCACGCAAGAGTCTTTGGAGAGCTGGGGTGTGTGTGCGCAAGAGTCTTTGGAGAGCTGGGGTGTGTGTGCGAGAGTCTTTGGAGAGCTGGGGTGTGTGTGCGAGAGTCTTTGGAGAGCAGGGGTGTGTGTGTGCGAGAGTCTTTGGAGAGCAGGGGTGTGTGTGTGCGAGAGTCTTTGGAGAGCAGGGGTGTGTGTGTGCGAGAGTCTTTGGAGAGCAGGGGTGTGTGTGCGAGAGTCTTTGGAGAGCAGGGGTGTGTGTGTGAGAGTCTTTGGAGAGCAGGGGTGTGTGTGCGAGAATCTTTGGAGAGCAGGGGTGTGTGCGTGAGAGTCTTTGGAGAGCAGGGGTGTGTGTGTGCGAGAGTCTTTGGAGAGCAGGGGTGTGTGTGTGCGAGAGTCTTTGGAAAGCAGGGGTGTGTGTGCGAGAGTCTTTGGAGAGCAGGGATGTGTGTGCGCGAGAGTCTTTGGAGAGCAGGGGTGTGTGTGTGCGAGAGTCTTTGGAGAGCAGGGGTGTGTGTGCGAGAGTCTTTGGAGAGCAGGGGTGTGTGTGCGCGAGAGTCTTTGGAGAGCAGGGGTGTGTGTGTGCGAGAGTCTTTGGAGAGCAGGGGTGTGTGTGCGCCCCAGAGTCTTTGGAGAGCAGGGGTGTGTGTGCGCCCCAGAGTCTTTGGAGAGCAGGGGTGTGTGTACGAGAGTCTTTGGAGAGCTGGGGTGTGTGTGCGAGAGTCTTTGGAGAGCAGGGGTGTGTGTGTGCGAGAGTCTTTGGAGAGCAGGGGTGTGTGTGTGCGAGAGTCTTTGGAGAGCAGGGGTGTGTGTGCGAGAGTCTTTGGAGAGCAGGGGTGTGTGTGCAAGAGTCTTTGGAGAGCAGGGGTGTGTGTGTGAGAGTCTTTGGAGAGCAGGGGTGTGTGTGCGAGAGTCTTTGGAGAGCAGGGGTGTGTGCGTGAGAGTCTTTGGAGAGCAGGGGTGTGTGTGTGCGAGAGTCTTTGGAGAGCAGGGGTGTGTGTGTGCGAGAGTCTTTGGAAAGCAGGGGTGTGTGTGTGCGAGAGTCTTTGGAAAGCAGGGGTGTGTGCATGAGAGTCTTTGGAGAGCAGGGGTGTGTGTGTGCGAGAGTCTTTGGGGAGCAGGGGTGTGCGCGCCCCAGAGTCTTTGGGGAGCAAGGGTGTGCGCGCCCCAGAGTCTTCGGAGAGCAGGGGTGTGTGCGCCCCAGAGTCTTTGGAGAGCAGGGGTGTGTGTGCGCCCCAGAGTCTTTGGAGAGCAGGGGTGTGTGCGCGCAAGAGTCCCGCAGGCTCGATTTACTCCTGTCATGCAGGGACACAAAAAAATGCACTTGCGATGCATAGCAGTTTGAGCCATTCCAGGTCTTACAACAGACACCTTTTTACTCAGTACCCTGACCTGCTTCCTGCAAAACCCGGAATGGCTCAAACTGGTTTTCTACCGGGAATGTCGTATCCATCCCTGACACATTTGACGAGGTATCAACCGATCAAAATGATGACCTGAATGTTACATTTGGGAAGTGAAAAGCGCTTCTCCTGGTGAATCTACAGTTAAAACAGCAGGCAGTCTGACATACACTGGTGCTGCACTAATGTGTAGCTGCTTGAGTGGATTACAGGATTAGCGGAGGACCGCAGTGGGGCTCGTTCATTTATTGACTCATTTTCCGTATGTTCCTCGTGAACCGTTGAACGCGCCTGAAATTTTGGCAGACTTGATCCTAAGGATGCCCTGTCCTTTAAAATTTATTCTGTTTATAAAACTACACTGCAGCTAGAACAGTTCAAAAATCCTACAAAATAGCTTTGGAATTTATGAAAACTTGAGTATGAAACTTGACAGTTCCACAAAAGCCTATGGGGAATGTAAGCACAGCAGATTTAATGTTGGTTGGTTAAATAGTTTGACTGCCATGTGGTATTTTGTTACAAATGTCTTAATTTTTTTTTTTAATGAAAAATATTGATTGTATGCCTGAGGAAGACCTCTTTGGTCGAAACGTTGCATGCTGAATAACCACAAGGGAGCATTTGCTTGTGTGCGGGTATTCTTTATTTTCCCATTAATTGGAAACATAAATAAATATCTTAAACAAATACAAATCAGAGTAATGTTATGAACGGTGTACAGACATATTATATATATATATATATATATATATATATATATATATATATTTACACTTTATAACAAAATTAAGTCATTGCTCTGACTATATATCAGTAGGTGGTTGTATAGTTTGTCTCCATCTTAATTTTAATTAGTCTGATTAGCTGTCAGCTACAATTTATTTGCAGTAAATGCTTAGACATCTATTCCTCACCACTGTTTTATACCCTTTGACATGTGCAAGTTGAGCAATACCAGTTCCCTAGTGCAAGACAGAAGGCAAACAGAAAGACCTGGCATATGGCCGGTCCACATGGCTGTGTCAAAAAGCACAGCTACTGTACCATGAGCCAATGGAACTATTTAAATATGTTAAAATTATGAAACGCTTGATTGCTGGCAGCCCCTTTTTTGTAGCCATCATAATTTCAAAAGGAATTTTTATTTAGGAAATATGTTTGTTTGCTTTGTTATTTGGTCCTATTTGTTATTTGTCACTGTGTGCTTTGAAAGATTTGTTTTACGCAATTGTATTTTTTATGGATTATACCGTATATAATCCGTCTGTGTATATGTGGATGTGTATAAGCAGACTTCTAATTACTTAAGTTACCCAGACTGGTGGTGTTTATATGTAGCTTGTATGCAGTGCAAACAATCGTTGTTGCGCAGTAGTTCCCTTTGACCAGAAGGTTAAATATCTACAGTCGGCCCAGGCGAGGCATCGGCTGCTGCCCGCATGGTTCCGCCAGCAGTGTCACAATGCTAAGGGCCTGAGGGTTTACAGGAAGCCTGTGCTTCAGACTTCACCTTGTTTTGAAATCTTTGGCCGTCACCACAGCCGTTGCTCCACACCACAAGCTGCAAGCGAACACTGAATGATTTGCAGATGCCTCAGACTTCTTTTTTTAAACCCGTCCCCCCATTATTAGTTTTCATAAATGCATTTCATGCATCCCATCAGATATCAGGGCTCCGGAGTCTGTACGAGAAGCACAGACTGCCCCCAAGCTTTGCCTGAGAAAAATGATGCAAGCCTGGGGTTGCCTTGGTAACCAGGCCTTCATTAACCAGCTTGTGCGGAAGACGAATGGCTTGTCCTTTCTAAAAGCCAATGAAGACGTGGGTGGAGCAAGTGGGCGGAGGCTACACTCCATTTCCTCTGTAGTGGTGGGGGGGGGGGGGCTAGGGCGCAGCGTTCTTTTGTGTTTAAGTCCCCAGCCCTCTACATAAAGCCCAGAATAAGGGCTGAATTTTTCTCAATTGAAGTGCAGTGGCCGTGTAGAATGGAAATGCTGGCTCAGAAGCTGATGATTTAAACTTGTTTAAATTTCATTTGGATCTTTGTGTTCACAGCGTTAGTAAATCAACTCTTACGTCCAACAACCTGCTTATTATCCACTCATCTCATTCCTTCGGCTTCATTTGTTCGGTACACAGAGTTGAATCTTCCTGTCATTTCAGCTATAATGTTTTGTCCACTGGTAGACTTTTAATGTTCATTTTGTTTATAATGAGTATTGATTTTTTTGCCTGATGTAATCTAAACTTCCATCTTAATCTAATCTAAACGTTGAAACTGGTAAATGACAGTATTGCTCTTCAGTGGTTGGAAACCTGTGGTCCAAGGCCGTTGGAAAAAAATTGTGGTTTTTGCTAGAATGAATACCCTTCATTATAAATTATAATATAGGTAATTTTGTTGTGGTACAGAACCCTGTATATTGTCTGGTGTCACGTGGGATCACATTGGCTTTGCTCTTTGCCATAGCACCAGTCCTGTCCCTGAAGTCAGCAATGCATTGTGGGTGGTAGTGTGGCAGTGCGGTTGGGGATCTTGCCTGGAAGACTGCAAGGTCAAATACCTTGGCTTGTTTTAATGGAAGAGACCTGTGTGTGTCCTACATCAAAGGAGCATGCGTCTCATTTGCATCCTCTGCATCCTCCATTTAGGGTTCATGTGTCGGGGCTCAACAAAGGGGGAATGGACACCTTTGTCGACAACTTGCCGGGTTTCCCTGACAACGTCCGGCGGAGCAGCTCGGGGGGGTACTGGGTGGCCATGTCGGCTGTGCGACCCAACCCGGGTTTCTCCATGCTGGACTTCCTGTCGCAGAAGCCCTGGATTAAGAAGCTCATCTTCAAGGTAGGCGACAGAGAGGGTCCGCTTGCACGTTTCTGTAACTAATAAGCCCTTTCTTGCTCTCATTACTTTTACGTGATGTCAACTCGGCACTTCACTGGAAACAGTCTTGCTAACCGATACTATAAATGCTGAATGGAAAAGCCCCTGTACATCAAACTAGATGATTTGACATGGAGAGTTAGCAATGGTAAAACTGCTTCACTTGCCTATCTAGCTTCAGGTTCACTTTCAGTGATATTGCAACAGTGATCCTTGACTGTGACGTTTGGGCCGTAACATACCTTGTGCAAATATGCGAACGTGGACGCTTCGAGCTACGCAAACCGCTTTTCTTTTGCCATGACATTTGTGAAAGACAAGCCAGAGGAAAGCACATATCGAACAAGAAAGTTGTTTTACTGCTGTTGCCTGCTATAGCAAGAATTTCAGGTGACACATTTTAGACCGAAATCGACTTTGCGTAGCTCATAGCGTCCACGTTCGCGTATTTGTGTAAGGTATGTTTCGGCCCTTAGGGTGAATATGTTCTGTACTTTTGCCTGACTCGCACAACGACTCATAGTGCCTGAAAAATGATGTGACCAAAGTATCACCTCTCATGGGTTTAGAATGTTATGTTTTTTTAAGATATTTACGAGATTGCTCAAGCCGTGCTGTTAGTTGTGTGATCACATTCTAGTTTGCCGTTGGTAGGAATGTCAACATACAGTAGTTGTATTGTGACATTGCCAAAAACGACTTTCTTTATTCCGGTCCTTCAGGTCTGACATTTTGCAAGCTTGGACAGAAAGAAGCAGTCTGTAGTTTGTATTGATGGGGAAATGCTTGTGCTTTTTAATATAGTGTACTTGTGTAGTTGTTTTTCTGGTCCTTTATTGAGTCATACCTTGTATTGGTCGGGTGAGATGGACAGATTTGCGATTTGATTCGCACATTTGGCACAACAGTTCTTGTCCCTGTGCCTGCAGCTGTTCAGTGCGGAGGTCCTGATGAAGTTTGTGCCCCGGTACAGCCTGGTTCTGGAGCTGCGGGAGAACGGGTCGTGTAGGCGGAGCCTCCACGACCCCCACGGGATGGTGGCGGCCTACATCAGCGAGGCTCACGAGCATGACGGACACCTCTTCCTGGGGTCCTTCCGCTCACCCTACCTGTGTAAGCTTGACCTCAGCCAGGTGTGAGCCCCACCCACTGCCCTGCCCACTGCCCCGCCTTGCAAAGCTCTAACCGTACGGCTTTAGTACAAAGCTACTTAAAAAAAAAAGTTTAGTTTATCTTCTAATGTTTTGAAACTTAACGATTTGCAGAGAACTAAAACAGGCAGCACTTTATCTTCTCTTCCAGGCCTGGATGTAGGCCTTTATTTGGGAAAATGTCCCATAAAATAGATTTTGTTATAAGGTTTACAGTTCATTTTATGACCATCCCCATAACCTGCCGGTACTTCCCCCCCAGTTGGATCGAATAGGGCGGCATTTTTGGAATGAATTTTTTTTTTGGTGTGTTGTAAAATCTTTCAGCCTCCACATTTGCGATTGCACTGAGCTGTTAAACAGTTATTCGTAAAGCAGGGCTCCAAACTGTATTTCTTTTCGATATGTTGGAGGATAAACTTTAAAACAATTACTGCTGTTGTGTAACGCGCTCGATTTGAAGTAATTCCAAGTGGAGGCACAAAGAACTTTACTGAAAGCAGGTTTTAATCTTACAGTTAATCACCGACGTTTTCAGTTGTGTAGACAATATTTACTGTTGCACATTGACCAAGGGTGGAATTTATATCTTGTACTTTTTCATGCAACTTGCTTCCCTATAGTAGTGTATTTTTTATTGTGGTTTTGCTTCATGACTACTGAATATGCCACAAAACGCACTGCTGTGGGTGTCCAGCAATTTCTGCTTCTAGGTAGAAGGGTTGCTAGTGTGCCAGCTGAATCTTTGGCTAATGGTAGTTGGTAAAGGTAATGGTGGTTGATGTTTTTATCCAGTCTTCCTTTTAGTGAACAGACAATCTAAAGTCATACAGGTCACAATGTTGTAGAACTGCTGGCATTGGGCAAACAAAACAAACAAACAAAAAAAAAAGTATATTGGTGATGTTATTCAGATTGACGTCTGCTTGAAATTTGTTACCTTCTGGAAAAATGTTGGTGTCCATAATTTTGTTTTGAATGTTTATCTTATAAAAAGATTTGTTTTCTGTTCATGTGCATTGCCATTTTCATTGCATGGTGAGGACACCAATTTGTAATTTGAAAGATGGATTTTGGGTTCATACTGCATATATAATACACTTTCTCATATTTTGAGGCTCAGTCAGCCTCACATATATTTTGTGTAGGTTTCATGGGAGTTTTTTTGGCGACATACAGATCCTTTCCAAAAAAATAGAATATCATGGAAAAGTTACCATAAAGTGAAACTTTCATAGATTATAGATTCATTAAACACAAAGTGAAATATTTCTAGCCTTTATTTGTTTCATTTTTCATAATTTTGACTTACAGCTCCAGAAAACCCCCAAAACAGTATTTCAAGAAATTAGAATAGTGTCGAAAATCAGCATTTACTTCAGTTATTTCAGAGAATGAGTGGAGTGGCTTGACTCGAGGAATCCGACAGTTGTAGCCCATGTCCCGGATACGTCTGTACGTGGTGGTTTTTGAAGCACTGACTCCAGCCTCAGTCCACTCCCTCTGCATCTCCGCCAAATTTTGGAATCGTCTTTGCTTGACAATCCGCTGAAGCCTACGGTCATCTCTTTTGCTTGTGCACCTTCTCCTGCCACATTTTTCCCTTCCACTAAACTTTCTATTGATATGCTTGGACACTGCACTCTGTGAACAGCCAGCCTCCTTAGCGATGACCTTTTGTGGCTTACCCATCTTCTGGAGGGTGTCAATGATGGTCTTCTGGCCAATTGTCAAATCTGCAGTCTTCCCCATACTGAACCAAACTGAGATAAACTTTGCAGGTTTTTTGAGTAAATTAGATGATAGTGTGACACTCAGTCTAAAACATTCATTCTCTGAAATAACTGAAGTAAATGCTGATTTTCGACACACTATTCTAATTTCTTGAAATACTGTTTTGGGGGTTTTCTGGAGCTGTAAGCCAAAATCATGAAAAATTAAACAAATAAAGGCTAGAACTATTTCACTTTGTGTGTAATGAATCTATAATCTATGAAAGTTTCACTTTTTGAATGCAATTATGGGAAAAAAACAACTTTTCCATGATATTCTAATTTTTTGGAAAGGATCTGTAATATCAGCCAAAGAAATTATGTGATAATTTTGTATAAACACGTTTTTGCACATGGCGTGTAAATGATGCAATTCAGATTTAAAATGAACATATTTCACATAACAACATGATCTTAATTTAGTCAATGCATTTGTTAATAGCGCTTGGTTAAAGACATGTTAAATGCTAACTCATTCTACTGATTAAAAATTAAATGCTAATTCATCATGTAAAGCACATTTGAAAATGCCACTTGATCACAAACATTGCGAAAAACATATTTTAATAACTGATGGAAATAAGAGAACTGGAAAATTACTTTATGGCTCCTGAGAGTTTTTCTTTCCACGTTTTCACTGATTAAGACTGGACGTGCACATCATGCTCTAAAACTGCTTGTGGGGTCCATATGAAACCAGCTAGTTCCTAAGGAGTGGCACACTGAAAACAATGGCAATGTCTTGCGCGCTATAATTCACACTTTTTAAAGCATTTTCCGAAACATAGACAGATGCCTGTATTTATTAACATAGCTAGAAGCAGTTTAAGTTGTCAGGATCTGCTGTCCCTTACACGGACTACTGCTCACCTTTCACTGTCCTTCACCTCTTCAGTTGTCGTGAACCATCCACATTCAGGGCAAACATCATTTGTGGGAGGAAACATGGGCGAAGGAGGCGAGTAATAGAGGAGGATGGGCTCCCACTATCGAGTCTGGTTCCTCCTTTCTTCCTATATGCTCTCCTGAGAGTTTTGCTTTCCAGTGTTTCCCTTGGCTTGCTTTGTGAGGGTCTAAGCTGGGATATAGGCTACTAAGAAGTGTATTGTGACTAAATCTTTGTAAAATGTGGCATATAAATAAAAATTTTACTTGATTAATCCTTGTAGCTAGCTTGGCTAGATAGCCAACGGTGACCTGGTAGCTTGCTAGCAATATTCTAATAATGTTTTTTTCTGACTGTTAGCAATGGGTAAAAATAGTTGAGGTTGGTAGAGATTTGACGGACATGCCTGCTCCCACAGCACCTGCAGTGTCTGGTGCGGTTATAGTTAGCATTGTGTTACTGAGTCAAAGACTATTATTAAATTTAGTTGTATATAATGGCTAATCACTTATAACATCTAGATTAGTGTTCTGTGTAAGTTACATCTTTAAAAAGAAATTATCTGTTGTTACACTTTAATGATTTGTCAGTGTTAAACCATGGGTTTAGTGCTTTGAAATCACAACAGTTGAAATGCCAATGTACTTTAGGCAAGAACATTTTCTCTCATTTATGTCTTCTGATTTAAGCCACACCCACTTTCTTTTTTCTATCCAGATACAGATCATTTTGTTGATGGAACAGACCTATACAGATAATATTATCAGTGCACACCTGTAGTCTCTTTTCTATTGCATCTCATGACTGGCACGTAGCAGTTGTGTTCAGTAAGTGTTCCTGCACGGTCTAAAATGGACTCGCTATTCAGGAATGGTGGCCAGTTAGTCACGTGTGCCTTGGATTAAACTCTCTTATATGTTTATTCCTTGAATATTCCCAGTTAGACATAATCAAGTTAGCCACATATTAGTCTGGAATTAGGCTACTGCATATTGTGAAACCGTGATTGGAAAGGTCATTATCTCACAAGATCTTCTCAAATGGTTTGTTGACATGTTCAACTCATGTTCCCCATGAAAATAAAGAATTGATTTATGCTCTCCAAAGTCAATAGCATTGATCTACTGTGAGTAGAAGAGCACTGATTTATGGGGTGGTGAGAACACAGTGAGGATATTATAAAGAGGTGTGTTCCAGGTGTAGTGAGGTGTGCTGCCTGTAGACACTGCTCAGTCTCTGATCTGTTTGTTTTGAAAATGATTAACTTCAAACACCATTTTAAAAAAAATTGTTTTTAAAAAATTTTAAACATTTTTTAAAGGTGACTGTGACCCTATAAGATGGTGTCATGCATATATACACCTGGAGATGCAATACCAGGGATCCTGAAGAGGGTTTTGGATGTGCTCATTTAGTTGGTTAGCCTGTGAGCATTTTAATGGTGTTTGTGTGTTTTTGACTTGGTTGTGATTGTATGGTAAAAGCAAAATTGAACTTTGGTAGAACGTTAGTTGCTCTGTGCTCCCCTGGGGTGATAATCCAGAATAGGGTATTTGTCGCTCTCCATTCGTTTCTATAGCGCAGCTAAAACGGTCTCAAAATGACTCTTCTAGCACTTATACGAATGCGAACAAAGCGGATTCTGTCATTACAAACAATAACCAGTCCTCGTACACATTTATTTTTTTGTGTAATTAAAATTATTTATAAAAGTACTATTTTATATGTTGTTAGCAAGCTACCAGAAAAGACTAGCAAAATGTCGGCATGTTGGTTTGTTTACTACCAGGAACGCTTGCTTCCCTGGAAATTTTAGTGGTGAGTGACCAATGAGTGGTTTCTTGACGCATCGGCACATAACGCTCTTTCTGGTGCAAGAACATACTAATGGATCTACATTCCAAATGAAATACGAAGAAGCAAGGAAAGAGCCATTCCATTTCCTCACAAAAAATAGGGAAGAGGACTGGTTATTGTTTGTATTGACAGAATCCGCTTCGTTTGCGTTCGTATACGTGCTAGAAGTGTAATTTTGAGAGTGTTTTAGCTGCGCTATAGAAGTGAATGGAGAGCGACAAATACCCTATTCTGGATTATCACCCCAGGGGAGCACAGAGCAACTAACGAACATATTTCGCCACCATTTGGACTCATATAATGGCCAGGTAACTACACAACCCAATGTTCTACCAAAGCTCAATTTTGCTTTAAATCACAGACCCTGCCCCACAAATTCTAAGGACAGAACCCTTGCATGGGCTTCAATTTAAAGCCCAAGGTTTGCACACTGATGACTATATCCCACGCCAAACCCGAACACAAAACCGCTTTGGATCAACTGCATCATTTTGGAGCCACCGTACACTCGGCTTCAAAGGGCCTTTGAGAGCTCCCAGATGAAGGCCGGGTCCCACTCTGTACATTTCTATACCGCACTAGCCAAGAATAAGAAGAACCTATTTCCCTGCATGGCGGTGTCACGCAATCCCACTTAAATCCGGGCTGACAGCGTGCTCATTTCATGAAATGTAAGATATGCTGCACCCAGTCATAGACGGTTCTACCCATGTCAAGAAGAAAGGGCTGTTTTTATGTTTTATTCGTTTTTATTTTATTTTTTTAGCTAAAGGGTTTTAGTTTTCCGGGCCTTAGCTCAGTATGTGCCGTGGAAGCTATATTGACTACAAAACCATGTGTACTTTAATAAAGCTTTCTGACAAAAATGAAGTTCAAAGATTGATGAGCGGATTTAACTTGTTGAATGACCTTCTCCAGGATCAATTCTCTGACTAATGAGGTGATATAGAGCACATCATGTCCTTGAATGACCAATTAATCAAACTGATGGCATTGTCTCTCAAAATCTGCCTACTTTAAAAAAAATTTTTTTATAAACACTTGGTATACGAGTTGGATGATTCTATCTGCAATCCTTTTCTTTCGTGTTACGTGGCTGATTAAAAACTTTAAACCTGATATTACATCAACCCATTTTGATTGCAAGTCAACAAGGAAAGTGTGAGGTGAACTTCTTTTTTACTATCCTATTGAAAAATGATGAGGGTACAACTACCCCAGTGACTAACATTTGTATGTGTGACACAGTTCCTCCATTTCGGAGATGCACAAGCCCCTCAACGGTCCTACACAACCCAGACTGTAATATTGCACTGGTTCAGCAACTGGCTTTTCTTGATGCTATCAATTCATTGTTGGATCAGTGTATTTACTTGCCAAGAAGCTACACTCAGTGCAACATGTACTCAAAGTTCTGTACTTTGTCCTAAATGTTTTACGTTATGCAACAATTTATTTGTCTTGCCAAAATGAACAAGGAACATTGTGCAAGTAATAAAAAGATACTTGCTTAATTGCGTCATTCCGTGTTGCTATCCGTTTATTATTAAGCAACACAAGGTGTGACAAAAAACTGCGATACAGACAACGAACAAACAGTGGCTGTGGGTAGCTACTTGCTCAGCATGCTTTGCAGTATTTTCCACCAATCTGGTCTCTCTTTGTATTCAGAGGCATACCCCATGCCTCCACCATTTTAATTGCACCAATTTCATCATTCAAAATTAAAATTCTTTGTGGTCAAACTGAATCTAGTTCAGGAGTTATAGACATATTTTCAAGGTGCTATGAGAGATGCAGATGTGATGGATGACTATTTGTCCTCATCTCAGTATGGGCTTTGTGAAGCATAGCCAGAAATTAGTTGAGGACAGGCCTTGTCAAGTTGTTGCTGCATGTACTCAAAAATAAGAGGCTTGTCATGACCAACAGCTTGTTTCGATTTTTCCGTTGCTTGGTGTGCCTGTTGACTAGACTCCCATCATGTTGGCAAACATTTGATCAACAGTTGATCAAAGATGCTGCACTGAAGCATGGCATCAAGGAAACCGTCAACAGCCAACAACTGGAGATGCTGTCAACAGTGAGATAATGACATTTCACAGTGAGAAAATTAATAGTAATTGGTAAATATTCTTATGCGCAAGCATTCATGTTCCTGTCAACTGCAAAGGAAACAACATCAAACATGATACTTCAAAACACACACTTGCCAATTAGCAGTTAGGTGTTCAAAGGTAGCATTGCAGAGCTTGTTTACTAACTTTATAATTCTATTGGGATCCATATTTGAAAATGACAGCATTGCAAACAGTGCTTGTATAAATAGATCAATCAGGTTTGCGGTAATGCTACACAAGTTTACTGTATTCCTCAATTGTGATCCTCTATTAAGCTGAATGATTATAGTGTTACAAAGCCGAGAATGCTCTTGTCCTCCATTGGAATGGGTAAAGCTGGTTTGGGGATCAAGGCAATTGTGCTTTTAAATTGTTGAATTGCCTTCCCCAGTTGCAGATGACATTTGTTTTAAGCAAGCCTTATCCTAAATCTAATCTTTTATTAATAATCAACATGTTATGAATAGCGGCTCAAGCACTGTTGTGTAAACACACAATATTTTGCATTTATTTTGGAGACTCCCTGTGTATTTATCTATTGCAATAGAGGAGCAGTAGAAATAAAGTGAACTAAGTGGGTGGCAAAGAACTGCATGAGACATGTATTTTATAAAAAGACTGAGTGGTTAATGCATGTGGTTTTATTGAATGTAAGTGTGCACCCTGTTCTTGAATAAAGTTTTTTTTCTGTATGAACAGATCTTTTTTTCTTCTAATGGGCTAAATTACAATTTTCTTGAGGTAAAAATGTCCTCTAACTGAAGCTCACATGGGCATAATGTTAAAGGTGTTTGCATTAATCAGATAAATCCTAAAAAATACCACCCGTATTCAAGTTACAGTTAGATTGTTTTAGCTCGTGTGGCGTGCACTAAAATGAAGTGCATCTTGCTTGTGATCACAAATGCATTTCATAATGTAAGGTAATGTGCTTGCAAAGATCGGGCACACAGCAAGTCAAAGACCCCTTTCTTTTCCACATTCAAGGCCGGCAGGAAAAGAATGTTGTGTCCATCAACTTCTGCCATGGAATGGCCCACACCTCAAAATGACAGTGGAAGATCTAAAAGGCAAAGAAGCAGCAGCACTGAATGACTGGCTCAACACAATTCCATCACATTGCAGAGTACCAAACCATCAACCCAAGGCACTTTAATTGCAGATCTAGCAAGTGCAAGCCATCAGTCTTTATTTTATAGTGTGATTTACAATCAGGGTGTCTCAATGCTTAAAAAGGGGAAAATAAACATTTGAGCTACCGTCGGAACAAGAATAATGGAATCCTAGGACAGTGAACGTCAAAATATGGGTCAAGTTGATTGGGTCAGCTGCTGTTGGGCGTGGACTGTAAGTCCAGTAATTGTTGTATTAGTCTGATTTGCCATTCGTAATTGCATTTGAAGAGTGGATGACTAATCTAACCTAATTCCTGCACTCATACAGCTGGCATTGGACTTTGTGTTTTTTTTTTTTTGCATAATGTAAGTTGAGCCAATGAGAATGCACCATTTGTATGCAGTTTGGCTAAACAAGGTTTGATTACTAATACACTTAATTCTCATTTATGTATCATTACTCTGCGGTCCCATTGACCTGTGCAATTCTGTTTGTTTTCATTGCAAAGGCCGCAGCACATACTAAAATCTTCTGGTGAGTTCTACTGCTGTGAAACCAGAAACTGGTTTAGATGAAGAGCAATCTTGTGGTTTTGGTCTTTTTCACATAAACCCCCCCCCCCCCACACACACACACACACACACAATTGGTAATTGACAGCTAAAAGTCGTATTGTAAACCTACCTGATGCAGCTTTCCTTTTGGCTGAAAGTGGCAGTTGTTCAGGTCATTGTTGTCAGTTTTTCGGCAGACGGTGCGCAAGATCTGCACCTCAAGAATGTACTTGATGCCTTTCACAATCTGCAATCCAGATCACAAGTGAGGTCATGTCTACCAGTGTAGCCGGAAGCAATAAACTGCCTGTTGTAGGCTATAACTCCAGGGGGGTATTCCACAAAGCAGGATTACGGAGTTAGCTGGGTAACTGCACTGAGTAAAACCCGGAACAGCTCTTTTTACTTCAGTCCATGTTCCAGATTTGGGAGAGTTATGGGTTTTACTCAGTGCAGTTATCATGCTTTCTGGAAGAGATACCAGGTTATACTGGTTTAATATGGTCTCCACACACTACACAATCCATGAATCAGTGAATGTACTGAATGTAGGCCTACTTAGTTTTATATCAATTTTCTAGGTCTAGAAAGCAAACAGTAGGCTAGGCCTAATTGTCCAGATAAAAAAAAACATCATTAAGTTAGTGGTAATTTCATGTAACAGGAAACATTTCTATGTCTTTTAAAAGTTTTACAGTTATCATCAATTTCGCTGACGTTGGCCATTTATTTGATCTGGTAAACTGGGCCGTATTCCTCGTAGCTGTTTTAGTTAGCTGGATAACTGCGCCGAGCAAAAGATGAAACAGTTTGTTTTGCTCGTTTATATGTTCCATATTTGGGGGGTTGTAGTCAAAACAGCCAACAGAGTATAGGAGGAACAGAGCCCTGCACTGCAAACTGAACCGTAATAACTAAATCCATTAGGCTACTCGCTTTATGCAGTAAGCGGTTTCCATGGTAATATAAAGTGAATCACGTTAGGATTACGGTAACGTATGCAACCACACAAGTTTTATTTTTAGGCCATTCACTGCAGTTTCAATGATCGTATGTTTTTACCCCCAAATGGTTAAGTTTACCTCATTGAGGAAGAGTGAATGGTATAAAGAATACATCAGAAATGACTTTGGCGGCACATTGAAGAATAAAGAGGTAATTTGGAGATGCTGTAGGCTAGGCTCCAATTTGGCTGGTTGAAGTATATTTGCATGTCGTTTGGGGTTTGCGGCATTTATCGATTGAATTTGTTGTCTCAGAGTCATAGGCGGCGGCCTAATAGCTTTTGGCTAAGTTAACACCTTTTAGGTAGCTGGAGCGGATGTCCATCTACCAAAACTTAAATTTGCCAGCTAAACACTGTAGCATGTTTCATCTTTATTTTTTACAGCAATTATTTTAAGTGCCTTAGCTCTGCATCCATTTAAGTTTGTTGTGGGCGTTTTGTTTTTCCGAATTGTTGTTTGACCTTGAAACTTGATGTGCTAGGCTACTCTTCCTATCAATTAAAATGGAGTAAACCAACCTGGCACCTTGTCTGGGGCATGAAGTAGATGGTGCTGGCCGGGACAGGAGAGCGGATACATGCAGATGAGGTGAGTCCATCATCATCATAACCTAGCCGACTCTGTCGTTTGGTTTTCTAAGGTCCCTTACTCCCTTTGTTTCGGGTTTACGCACACACACAAACAAAGAACACATAGCCTAGGCTACACTAAATGACACCATGCCACGTTCGCAACCGTAGCCTGCTATTCGCTTTGTGATTAACTTTTGCTACGGGTTTAGCTACACCTGTTGTGGGCATGAAAGGGCTTATTTTGTCGTAATTAGCCTAGCTGCTAAGAGACGTGGCCTTGATGTGATATTTTTCCTTTTCGATATGACTACACAACTACAACAAGGCTTTAGGGAGCATTTGCAGACGATACTCTGACGCAGTAGCCTACCTGTCTCTTCGCGTCATCAATTTCCAATGCCTTGAAAAGGAAGACATCATTCGATTGGTTGTTGAAAGCGTAGGTTCCGCTCAACACTGCCCTTTGGACCCCCGGGTCATTCTTGCTGATGTTGCATAGTGAACCTGGAATAGGCCGTTCTATACGACTGCAGTTGGTGACCTCTACAACATAATCCAGATGAGAAATATCATGCTTATTTGTCACGGGAACTCTTTACCAACATAGCCCGTTAAACTTAGTTTCATCATAAGTAGACCCTCGCATTACTGCAGTGCCAATGCATTTCTAATGGCAGTTTTTCTTATAGCTCCTTTAAACATTTAAACGTCGTAAAAAGCAGTTGGCTGGAATAACTGACAGTCAATTATTCCTGAATGTAACGGCTCAGTAGCTGTGTGGATACAGAATGTCATTGAACAGCTGTCAGACTTCTGACATCATGAAATTGATGACCCCCCACTCTTCACCCACCCCCACTCAGAGCAAGCTTGGAAACAGTGACAGGCCCCTTAAAGCTGATCAATAGTAAAATAGTACTTTAACCTGAGCTGTAAGATGATCTAAAAGCAAAACTGAATGGCAGTGAAACAAATCTATCCGTCCCCATCTTACCCTGAAAAGACCGACCAACCAGTGCTGTGAGGATCAGAAGCCCAGTGGCAATCACCATGTCGCTAGGAGACTTGTCAGAACTGCGAAGCTACTTCCTGCAAGGCAACACTTTCACCACACTCTCACATGCTTGTGCAAAATGTTCTGCCTGTTTTTTTGAAATGTGCAGCCAATTAGCTTTCAGACATTCCAGGTGTCGGGCATGAGAAGAGTGAAAACCCCAATTTCTGTTTAATTAAAGGACACCATGGAATAAATGAGTCATTCTCAACATGAATATCTATCTCATCCTTAAAATGTATATGTTGTCTATCTATGGTATCTGTCAACTTTAATATTCTACACGTGGAAAGGGATTGGTCTGCAAGTTCATGTTGCAGTTGTACAATAGATGACCATTCGAGGTTGAGACAGTAGGAGGAAGATATAAACGCAAGTCTGACATCAAAAACCTTTGTCAGTTTAAGAGGTTAGACATGGGAAATAATTAAACTTTGAGGGGTGTCAGAAGGGCGGGTGGGTTTTTCACCACATCCTGTGCACTGAAGGCCGTAATGCAATGCTTGAAAACGCATACAAAGCCTTCATGTGCCTGATGCCTTGTTTCGTTTTTTACTGACCTTCTGAACTTTATTTATTATATTCCTGGGCCATTTTAGCCCCCTGTATTCACTTTCTATTCCTGTAAATTATAATATAAAAAATAATGAGCTCAAATTCTGGGAGTCAGAGATTCTGAACTGGTGATTAATCTGTCAGCAAAATGCACCCCCAGTGCTTTTTTATTTTATTTTTATTTTTTACTTTAAAAAAAAACGTGAATTCAATGCACATCATTTCAGTGAGAGAATTAATTTCACCACTCAAGCCACGTGTTTTGAAGTTATTTAAAGGAGTAATTAATTAAAGGGTTGGGTGAATTTCGGTTCACAGTAAATGAAATGTTGACTCATTTCATTCATTTTAAAATCCCCATAGAAAACTAGCAGGCATTGTCATGTACTGAAATGGCTGAATTTAAATTGACTTAAAATGGAAACAAAAACCCAAAACCTTGTTGATCCATTAAGAAATGTACAGGACATATGGAATGAAAGACAGTGAAAATTATTTTTTAATGTTTTTTTAATGAAGGCGCCATTAATCCTTTTTTGACAAAAGCCTTCGATCACTGAACATAATTTCCGGGGCTGTCTGGATGTTTAGACAGCAACAACACGCGTAAAAAAGATGATTTTGTCACGCGTTACCAAATATCACCACCAGATGGCAGATAAGTCTAATTTTATTCCCTGTTTATGGGAGCTCTAGGGGGTGTAAATACATTTGCTTTTTTTTCTTGTTTTACTTTGGGCAAGATCTTTTAGTTGGTGTCAGATCTGAAATACAGCTAATGTTAATTATTAATCCGTTTAGGACAGCTGGGAAGCCAAGGTGAACGGGTGTGATGAAATGCTCCGACGATTAAGGCTGAAAGCTAGAAAATGCCGTTACCGTCTATCGAAGAAGGCAATCATGGCTCTGACATGCCAGCGTGTGTCCAGTCTTTTCAAGCGCCAGTTCTTTTGTGACTTAACAATAAACCAGTCGGAATAATCTTAAGGACATTTCATGACACAAACCTCCTTAATCTGAGCAATTTACTTTAAGAATGCTCACATTTTTTGACCCACTGGAGTGGCACAAAGAGGTTCAGAGGACCACGGTTTACAGATTCCATGCTCTGTGCTCTGAGGACAGAACCACATTGTGACAACGCGTAATCCGTAAGGGTCAAAATTGCTTATTTCTGCTTTTAATCTTTAGGTCATTTCCGTGAAGCCACCATATGGATCCACTTCTGTTTCAATTTAAGGATTGGAATGGAGGCATAAACACTGTAGCTGCGGATGTTGTTGCTTCATAACCATGCAGGACCATGGCATAAATATGTATATATTACCTTCGCTTACTTTGCAGTTAACGTATCTAGTCTGTCCACCAATTGTTGAAACAGGTTCATACCTTGACGGTGCAACGGAGCTCTAACTTATCAGTTCTTTCTTCAGTTCAGGTATGTGATTTTGTCTCTTGACTGAGCGCCCAAGTATCTACGAGCCCATCATGTGATGCATGGACTTGCCTAGTTTTGCATAACCTTACGCCGAAGCTCGGTGTTGATGGGGACACCAGCTGACCGTGCCAGATGTCCACGGTCGTAAACGACATCAGAGTTGTGCGCTCTTGTTTTCTCTCGCGTCTGTTCCGGGTAGTACCCCCACACTGGCCGTCCCTGGCGTTGATCGAGGTTCTATTTTTGGGCTAGCAGAAAAATCATGCCTCTCAACGGTATAGCCCCATGTATTTGTAGAGGCATATGAATGTAGCCTACGTTAGCCTACGCCCGCTGAAAATAAAATAAAATCTCCCCCCATCTGTTGTTCCTTGTGCACTTGGGGAGAATGTCACCTGACAACGCCTGCGCGATTCCCCACGTTCTCACTGCGTTGATGAAAGCGGCCTCGATTCACCTCCGGCCAAGCAACTGCTGCGCGTAGTCCTGCCCCCCCCCCCCCCCCCCCCCCTCCTGTCTTCCACTTTCTCGTCCTCGCCGATGTCATGCCGAGAAACGCGTGCCGAGCGGCCCTTCGTGGAAGCTAAACATTCAGGACGTTTTTTTGTTTTGTTTTAGTTTTCTGTTTCACGGGTCAGAGTACACGTCTTCACTGGGAGCGATACCTCTCCTCTTTCCTTCAGTGCAAACAGTTTAATAATAACACGTCGTCGTGTTGGGGTAGATCTGACCAGACCGCTTTGGAGAATTACATATACGCACGTGATGTAACCGAAGAACAAACACATTCTCACTTTGTAAATAGTTAGTCTAGGTGGAACCTTATATTTTTTCTGAAGATTCAGTATTCCTGTGAGAATAATAATCTTTGCAAATGTCTCTCTGCGTTTATTCAGTCCGGAGCAGTCTCCCCCCTCTGCTTTCCCTATGTTGAATCATCTAGAGAAACATAGGAAACCATGCTATAATTTTGCTTTCGCTTCCCACAGCTTCAGCATTCATGAATATAAATATACAGACTGCTGTGAATAGAATCCTAATCGGCTCTTTATTCCAGGAGTATTTGTAGGCCTAGTAAACCAAAGGAGTGTGCGCTTGGGGGGGAGAACAGAAATAAACAGGCAAACATTTTGATTGGACATACGAGTGTCATATTGACTTTAATCCAGAACGTCACATTTGTTACATTTTAAATAATTGCATACTAATTAATTACTATCCTACTAAGCACTTCTAATTCAGGGACTGCTGCGTAAAGTGGTAGATCAAGGGCAGAAGTAAATGCCAAGCGAATAATTAAATTTATCGTGGAGCTAATGTGACGGAGGGCGAAAGAACGTGGACGCGTATTTTCCGTAAACCCTTCAGGTTGAGTCTGTGCCAGGCAGCTGTCGGTGGATTGATGCCCTCGGTTTGAGCCTGACTGGCCGGTCGTGGTGCGACACAATAATAAATCGAAAGCGAGCCCATTTCAGCGTTGCGATTGTTCCATCGACCATAGCGTCCATCGATGACCATTGGTTGTCCACATCCATCCAAAATGTATTTGGAAGTCGGGGAAGCGCTTTCTTGATCTAGATGGCGGTTTGCTATTTACTGAAGGCCCTCTGTATACGATAATCGAAGGGCACCTCAAAGGATTACTTAAAGGTGATTTATTAACTGGAATGTCAGGCAGCTGTGTCACTCAGGCCAGCAGATGCTGCCGTTTGTCATGCCGCTGGAAGCCCACATCGACTGGGAGAAGCGACTGGGGGGGGGGGGGGGGGGGGGGGGGGGTTTCAGCCGTCAGACGTATAGGAGTTTGCTTGTGACAAATTCTAAATCTGTTGATCGTCGACGACTGCAAAATCACTTGTTCACAGGACATTCATCAGCGTTCTAAGACGTCGGCGTGTGACCGATGACGTAGAGGGGAAGGAGGAAAGGGAGCGATAAGTTATAAAAAAAACGAGAACAATCCCAGTCGCTCCCAGGCTATAGGCTATAGCCTATACACAACGATTGTCAGTAAGCCTTAATACCAACTAAGATGCTGAAAAGGCATTCTCTGTTGAGTTATATTTTAAACTGGAAGCCAAATGGTTTCGCAAGACTCGGATATATGACGTGAACTCCATTCTGCAGTCTACAGTATTTCCATGCAGCGACGCTAGATATCCTATTCCCGATACATTTTTTGGCACGTGAGGTTATACTACATGGTATCATATCATACTTTTCAAATGAGAACTGTTCGCAAAGGGTGGGGGCGGGCGGTCACAAAGGGCACTTATGGTTTTAAAAAATCGCAGCTGCCAAAAGGGCACTTTTGCTGTCTCAGGGCAGGGGCATATGCTACAGCATATGTGGGATGTTGGTGTTTATCCGCGCACGTGCCAGTTCGTAAGGCACGGGAGTAGGGTACATTGCTTTTAAGCAATTAACAAATAATATTGCGTTTATGCATGCATTCATACTTGTGTGTACTGTGTCCAATTATACATAGTTCCTCGTTTTGCAACACACAATTGAAGATGCATCTGAAATGTAATGGCTAAAAGGTCTGCTTTTATTTACGACTAATAAATGAAAGGCACATGCAATACCAGGTGATGCTACACAACACACACACACACACACACACACACACACACACACACACACACACACACACACACACACACACACACACACACACACACCATTAGAGACATCACTCTACACCACCAGCACATAGGTCATACTTCACTGTCCAATTACTCAGTGACCTCTGGTGCAACATTGGGCATTTGTTTACCACACAGAATTTGTGTGCATACTGTACTATGGTTTAATTAAAATCCATAATGAATTATGAAATAGCAGTTGCTTGAACGCTAATATTAATTTCCAGGATTCTGTATGTAATCCATAATACTGTTTGCTCACCTGTTTTCCTCTCTGGGACTCTTGGCATTTATATTCATGGTGATGAGCTGGCTTAATAAACTACTGGCATTAAAATTCATATTCCAAGAGTCCCACATCAACAATTAATAAACTTCTCTTAGGAGTGCTTCTGGGAAAGTGTTCATATGAGCGCAATGTGCATGCAGTTCATCAAATTACATTTAAATGAAGGCTTTGACATTTTCTTAAATCCTCATGGCTATAGGATAGTCATATGAGTTTCCTGACAAAAATAAATAAATAGATTTTACGTATGGGTGGTCTTGTTGTAAAGAAGCCAGTCCTAAGCACCCTGAGTGCAATGTCTTGTACGGGGAGAAATGTATTGATTTATCATGCAGGCACACTTTTTAATTATGATTTTAAGAGGTACTCTCTCTGGAATCCTTATGCTGTGAGCATCAGTCATGAGAATGAGAGGAAGGAAGTGACATCATAATAAGGTGTGCTCTGTTGCGCTTGCCTGAATCTGTTTTAGAATGCTGTGGCAGCAGTAGAGATGGGTTGTTGGTTGGCGCATGATGGATTTGTTTCATGCTCTGTTGCTCAAGCGCTTTGCTCCTCATTTCTTGCAAATAGTGCATCTCATTCGCGAACACTAGTGTTGTTGAGAGGGGGTTGATGGTGGTTTTGTTTGGAATAGTAATTTTGTCTAAACTGGTTGAGTGGGTCCAACGGCCTCTTGCAGGCTGGCCTGAGCTCGTCTGAGTTTTTTTGTCTTATTATTTACTCCTTGGGCCGGAATGTCCCCCTTTTTAATATTTATTTATTTTTTTGACTTTGACTTTTTCTTATACCCTAACGAATGACTTATTCCCCGATGGATGGCATGACTTTTCCCTTTCAATAACTCTGGGTATGTGTGAAACAAACCTTTTTCCGCTTTGTGAAGTGACCGCTGGGTAGATAGAAAAGTACGGGTGATTATCCATTTGGTTTTGAAACATGTTACCTGTAGGAACCTTCTGAGTGTTTGAGTGTTTTTTTTCTTCCCACTGGGGAGTTTTTTTATTTTTTATGCCTCAATTGTTTTCTTTTTGGGGGTTCAGGCCTGGTTTTTTCTCAATTTTCCTGTCTTTTTCCTTTGTAAAGTGTCTTTGTGAGAGTGTCTCGGTAAAAAGTGCTATAATAATAAAATTGCTTTGAATTGAATATCTTGGAACCGCATGTGGCTTCCCCTTAAGCCCAGTCTACATCAAACAGCTGAGACGGGACAAGACGAGACGGGACGAGACGAGGCGGTTGTTAGAACTTTTTTAAAAATAAAGTTTTAGCGGTGTGTACTGTCCAGTTTTAGAATGTCTGCTCTCGTCGGCCGGCGTTTCCGAAATTGACCGTGTCAAGTTTTAGACCGTCCAGGCCATAACTCTTATTGAAAGACATTGTGACAAAGACAGCATTTTCATGCATAACGAGTGTTTTAGAACTGAATTGTTTGTGTGCTATTCCTGATCAGTAGGGAGGTACGCATACTGGAGAGCCCAGAAACTGCTTCTACTGCTGAGAGGACTTCAGTTTAGTGTACAAAACAAAATTGAGTGCACTCGTGTCTCTTACCATCTGCAGTCCGTGTTCCCCTTATCAGCGTGTCCCTTCACGGCACATTTCAGACAGCTGTCCTCAAAAGCCATTTATTTTTTTGTTGAAATGTTGATGTATCCTAAATTGTGAAAGAACTCCATCTCACTAAATACAGGTCTGCACAGAGAGTCCTGAATGCATTAGTCCAGAAGGCTTTTGTCTTTTGTTTTTTTCATGCACTGTGTGTCTGTTGTGGGATGGGGAAGCGGGCTGGAGATTGTTCAGGGCACTCCTGCTGCTCATTTTGATAATATTAACATCCTAACTTTTTGGGAACATGATGCAGGCATCAAATTTGGAATTAGCATATATATTTACAAAAATCAATAAAGTTCATGAAGTAAAACATTAAATATGTTTTCTTTGTACTGTTTTCAATTAAATGTATGTAAAAGTGAATTTACAAATCACTACTTTCTGCTTTTATGTGCATTTTACATACTGTCCCAACTTTTTTGAAATTGGGGTTTGTGTATATAAACACACACACACACACACACATTGTTTTCATACAAACAAATACACACACACCCTCTCCCAAATTACGTGTCCAGTCACCATTTATGTCCTGTGAATCTGGCAATGCATTGTGGGAGATGGCAATGCAATGCACTCGAGCGCATGGGTCATTATTTTATTCAATCAATGGGATGAAATTGGGGACAGTTGAGTAGTAAAACAGTAATCATGTTCTTTTGACCCACCCAAATGCGTATACAGATCCACAATGAAAAGCTAAATTAATTTTCTTTAATAAAGCCCATGGCAAGGTTTAAGGTTAAAAAGAAACATGAATGCTTGTAGATTGCTGTCCTTACTTGCAGGCAGTAATGCTGACGCAAATTTATATTTGGATGTTTGGTTAGAGATTTGGAAGGTATTTATTTTACTTTGAATCGTACGTGTATTTAAAAAAATAAAAAATACCAAAGGTCCCCATCCATTCCAAGGGTCGCACCATTTCGATTTCTCTTTGCAGGATCGTTCCGGAGCAGAACTTCACCTGGTTTTTGACCATTTGCCAGTTTAGAGGAACTAATTGTGGTGGTACGTGTTTAGAAAATCACCACCTGTCGGCACAAACGGGACATGTACTTTGAGCTTCCCAGGGTCTGACCTATTACTGCCCTTTTCTTTGTCATGTTCCTTGAATAGCAACTAAATATTGCCATTATTGCTCAAAGTTTTTTCTCTTGACATTAATATTTGTTTATGATGTAGAAGTACAGAGCAATAACTACTGCAAGCTTTCCAGTAAAATGGCCACAAAGTTAAGAATGTTTTTAAATGTGTAATTCAGCCCAAACTGAGTCGCGTGCATGTGTGCGTGTGTATGTGTTTGTGTGTGTGTGTGTGTGTGCATCTGCATTTTGTGTGTGTATTTGTGTGCGTGTGTGTGTACGTGTGTATGTGTGTGCATGTGTGTGTGCGTGTACACCTCTACACCTTCCTTTTGTACTGTAATCTTTTTCTTGCTTTCTGATTCTGAAGCAATACGATGGCAGTGCCAGGTTTTCCGATCAAGTTTCAAGGTGTATTTGCCTACATTGTTTTTCTCATACTTTTACCAATTACTTTAATGACAGTACATAGAACTATGGTCTGTGATACCAATATTGGCTATTCTGCAAAGCAGGGTAAAAATGGATCCGGTAAAGCCCTTGTGTCACCCCGCCCAGAGCACCGCGTGCTTGCAGGAAAATATTTTCCATTTTTACCAATAATAATGTCAGCCGTTATATATTCTTCAGCTATGCTGTTCGAGCATTGAGGGCACAGGGCAGAGATTAGCATACGGTTCCACCGCCTCTATTATTCACTGAAACCTGTTTTTGACTCCAAACCAAATCCGCTTGCAACATCTGTAAGGTTGCCAGGCAGCGCATCTTCAAAGGGGCTCCAATGTCACCCTGCATTTCAGATGGTGCATCATGGGAAGGGCTGACCCATCAGAAATTGTGAAATATTGCAGCGGGGAAACAGAGGGAAGAGAGTGTAGAATGCATTACTACTACTTTATAGTGTAGCTGTGGGGCTTTTCCAGATAATCATGTTATCGCCAGTCAGATAATCTCGCACTGTTCAGATTGGCAATTGCACGGCTGTTGTTTGACCTCCTATATGAGAAGTCTCACTCTGATAATGAAGAAACGGAGATAATGGCAAAGGACGATTAGAACAAACTGAGACAAATCTCCGCAGCCTGTAACACTGCAGTGATCCAGAGATAGGAAGCTGGTGGGCTGCTCAGCCACGTCGGAACAAATGCAATTGCAATCTCGTACTGCATTTAGTAGTGCACCAGACCAGGCTGGTGCACTACGCACAGTCCCCACGCACAGTCAGTCAACCTCCCAACCTCCACCCTCAACATGAAATTGATATATTGGCATCTACAAATTCTTCAGCAGCTCCTGTATAAGATTCAGTACTTAATGATTGTTTGCTAATCTAGAACAATTTATAATCCGACACCTTTTTACATTCAGAAATCATTTAAAAAGCAATCACGACTACTCACACCGTCTTAATTATGAGAAACAAATTGTGGCTATTTTCAGGAGTCCCCTCGTCAACATTAAAAAAATATATAATTTTTTTTAAAGAACATGTATTCACACAACAAAATTAAACATCAGCTGCAAATTAGCACCTCTTTATCTGCTGGAAATGTCACTGGTGAGAACTGAATTGAGTGATTAAAAGGGAGCACGGAATTGTCATTTTTTTGTTCCCCTCTAACGAGCTGCACTGGGAGCCGTACAGATCATGAGCCTGATTTACTGTTGCTGGTGATGAAAGGGAGGTTGGGGGGGGGGGGGGGGGGGGGGGTAGCAATCAAAAGCTTGCTATATGTGGCAAAAGCCCCAATCATTATGCAAATGAGTCTTGTTCATCAAGAAGCATAGAAATACTCCTCACTATTCTCATATAGTCATAATTAAGACTGGCAGGGTTCCTGGGGCGCATTAGTTTCTCCCAGCGATAACGCCAGGGTCTCATGTGTTGCTGGCTGTCGACATGCACACTTGGCTGAATGTTGCCAGCTCTCTCCTGTGATCCTGTGGGTGTATAAAATAGTTGCAGGCAAGTGCGTCAGATTAGTGAGGCGATCCTTCAGTTCACTCTCAGAAAAAAAGGTACGATAACTACCTAAAAAGGCACAAACGCTTGTCTCCGGGGTGGTACGGTACCCTATAGGTACATAAAATTGTACCCTAGCCAGCAATACATAAGTAATTTGCTGCTTTTATGCTTGAAAGGGTACTTATTAGTATCCAAATAGAACGTTATAGTACTTTCAGGGTACATTTGGGAAATTTGTTCCTTAGAGAAGAAAAATGAACCTTTATTTGTGAGAGTGTGGCGCTGGGTTGCACAGTAGCGACTTGAGACACCATTATGGAATTCCATGTGCAGAGTGGAAAAGGGTGTCCAATTTCCTTTTATATTTCCCGCCTTTTCAGCATTTGTTGTTTTTATTATTTTAATTTTAATTTTTTAAAGGTTACTTCGTTCTCTGACACAGATAAGTCATTAAATAATATAATGCAGTGGCTCTGGGAAGACCTGGTTGTTATGGTAATGTATTCGTTACACGATGAATCTCGCTGTGCACCTTCAGTCCTTACTTGATTGACACTGCATTTTTGATGTGGGGACTCACAATGAGGAGTTTATGGCCGAAAAGGCTTTGCCTCCTATTTTATGTGCAGCACTCGAAGACTCTGGCTGTGGAACTGTTGCACAATGCATGTGTGTGAGTGTGTGGTACCCCTTATGGAAATGTAATATACTGCAGTATATTTTAAATATATTGTGAAGATAATTTTGATATATTTACAATATACTGCAGCATATTGTTTTTCCATAGGGGACATCTTGACGTGCGATGTTCCTCGGCCATACAGCAAGCCTGTTGCCAAGGTCATCCGTCTATAAGTGCAACGGGATGTCTCCAGATAAGACACATACTCAGAGCAGAATGAATGCGATTGTTCTCCTTTGTGTGACCTGCTGCCATTTGGAGCTATGAAGAATGTGATGCATCAAATCAAAGCATTGCAGAATATGGTATACCCACATCCATTAACTGAAGGGCTGCCATCTGGTGCTCTGTCCCTTTCAAATCATTGCTGTACACAGCAAATAAGAATTCCCTGCAGCAGCTTGGACAGAAGCCTAAACTGTCCTTGTGTGTGTGTGTGTGTGTGTGTGTGTGTGTGTGTGTGTGTGTGTGTGTGAGTGAGAGAGATTGTGTGTGTGTGTGTGTGTGTGTGAGTGTGTGTGTGTGTGTGTGTGTGTGTGTGTGTGTGTGTGTGTGTGTGTGTGTGTGTGTGTGAGAGTGAGTGCATGTGTGTGAGTGTGTGTGTGTGTGTGTGTGTGTGTGTGAGAGAGAGTGCATGTATGAGAGAATGTGTGTGAGAGAGAGAGAGTGCGTGTATGAGAGAGTGTGTGCATGTGTGGGCTTAATTTATTCATTATTACATATACATAAAGTAGCACCACATCTGTTCATTGAACTTTTAACCCTTTTAAAACTGCGATGCAGAATCTTGCATCGGATTAAACAAGGGCAGCCCACTAGCTTTCTTTTTTTTTTTAAACTTTTTTTTTAACCTGATCGTAACCTAGCAACAGCTCCCCCAGAAACCACACAGGATGGATTTTTTTTTTTTAAACCGCTCCATTGGCTGTGCCCCCTTAAGGTGCATTAACGCAGATTCCACCTGCCAGCTTTGTGCCCATTCTGACAGCCAAGGTTTCTTGGATATTTCTTTTCTTCCCTAATATTTCAGTGTGCTCTGTGTATTCAGTGTTGAGCTGCCTGTGAGGAAACAAGGAATTGCTAAAACAGGTGGAGCAGTGAAAAGCACGGTGGTTTATGGGGTCTTCAACTCTTGATTTATTTGGTTTTCGATTTGATGCAAAAAGCTGAATTCATTTTATCCCTTAAATAGACATACATACCTTATCTACGGTATGAAATATAGAATGTAAATATCTTTTTTGAGAAAGTACTTTTTCTGATGAAGTTATAAATGGGACTATTAATATTGTAAATAAGTAAAAATACAGTAAACCGTTTTTAAGTTTCTGGCTTTTTGTAACTTTTGTTCATTTTGAAACCCACTACCTGTTGAGGACAAGAAGGCATTAGAAATGCAACTTGTTTGGGAATGCATCTGGTTCTGGCTTCTGCATTGTCTCGGCGTTTTGTAATCGTTTCCGTTCCTGTCGAATAAATAGACGATTTGCCAAATAATGGCGCTGTAATTGCAAACGTAGGAGAGCAGAGCATGAAAAGAGGCAATTAAAAATAATCACAAACAGGGCCCTCATCTGCATCATACAAAGAAGTGTGGACCTCATTTCACACTGTTTTCACTGCACATAATGGCTTTTGAAATCTGCCTTATTGCGATTCCATTGAAGTCATGGTTCGATTCATGTGAAATAATTTATCTGGCTCGTCTTAAATGATTTAGTGCGGACCTCTTGTCCAAGAACCTTGTCTGAGGCTTGTTTACCAGTTTATGAGTGGCACGTGGCACATTTTCTTGAAGCCAAATGATATAGACCGCTGGTTCTTAAACTTTTTATCAGGACCCAAATTAGAAATTTAGTACCTTTTCAGGGACCTTTTAAGTACACATACTAGGATAGCCTAATGGACTACAGACTCATTCTGGGACCCACCTCAATACACTCCTGTGTCCCATTTTGAGTCCCAACCTGTAGTTTAAGAAACACTGCTGTGGTCTGAGAGAACAGAAGGCAAAGCAATCTCAACTGCTTAATACATAGCAAAATGTTAGAGGTAAATATAATAACTTTATAGTGCGAGAGGTTGGTTTTGCTTCAATCTACATTATACAATTGATCCAGATTAACTACTTTTTTTATATATATATATATATATATATATATATATAAATATATTTTTATGGCTTTTGACCTTTATTGGACAGCACAGTGTTGAGAGACAGGAAGAATGGGAGTGAGCGACAGAGAGAGAGCGGTAAAGACGAGTGACCAAGGCTGCGCAGCTGGATTCAAACCGCTGACGTCGCAGCTCGCAATGAGCATGTAGCCACCGAGACACCCCATGAATTACATTTTTTGAACTTAAAATGCCCTTCCTTGGCAATTCACTGTAATCCCCCTATTCTGTGATGTTAGATTGTATCAAAGCCAGCTATGATGGTATGTTTTCAGGATAGTAACGCCACTGCTGTCAAAATGGAAGGAAATATGCAGTTTATTTTTCATATGAAAGTTGCACAAATGTACTTGGGGATATTGTAGATAATACCGTATTAGTATCAGCCAATAATATTTCTAAACTATCTTATTGGTATCGGCCGATAGACACATTATGGCCAATGTGATGGGCTGATATGCATTAGAGGAGACACAATTTTAAGTGCTGCAGATGCAGTAAATTAAGTGAAAATGTCATACTCAATAAGAAGCATAATTATTTTAAATTAGTTTACTTATTTTTTATTTATAATTTCTATCAGCTAAACTCACAAGCAAAGGTATACTGAGACTTGGTAGCTCTCTAGACTCATGCTGTCTGCTGACTAAGAATGTTGAAATATTTTGTAACGCAAATAAAATTAGTTACATTTTTGTCTGTTATCATCTACTTCTTCCAATGAATGTGGACACTTGGTTGGAGTTTGCATTTGTGCTATAATGTAAAATGGGGAGGTATCGGCAACAGCATCTGCCGATATTGCCAGACAAATATTGGTTACTGGTATTGGTCCCAGAATGTCCATGTTATGTGTCCCTAAATGTAATTCATAGTGGCACAGAGACAGAATCAGCTGGGGAAATATAAGGCTTGGAAGCAGAGCTGAGGTGTGCAACTCTGCTCTGCTGATTACAAAAAAAGGAAAAATGACTGAAGTGGCCTTTGAGGTAAAACGGGGCGGAGAGTTTCACACTTGTCAAGAAATGCGATTACAAAGCAACCGTGTCAGAAATGTAGAATATCTGCTAAAAGGTTTGACAACACTGCCTCAGGCCTTTTCCAAATCATCAAAGGACTCACAATCCTGAATGTCAAACCAATTGACAGTCACTTATAATTCCATCCATATAAAATTTGCAACAAATAATCTCACTTCCTCAATTAGCCTTTGCTCCAAAGTACCTATGTTTCCTGAGTGTAAAAGTTGGTAAAGTTAGAACGTGCATGACCTAGCAAACTACTGTATGTGGTGCAAAGTCAGTGAAAAAATGGAACAGAAAACGGAGCACTTAAATTTCGTCCATTTCTGCAAACCTCCATATGCTATGTCAAACCTTGTGATCATTCGAGCGTGAGCCAGGCTTGTATCCCACAAAAATCTCCCTCATCCATGTCATTGAATGCCTATTCATGCAGTGTTGATGCATACAAAAACTGTCTTGCCAACTTAGATTGTCGAAATAAATCCGACAGATGGCTGGTGTTCAGCGTAAACACAAATATGACCGCCCTGGTATATTTCACTTTTCATCATTTAAAGGGCTGAAAATGCAACATTTTAAACTTTCATAATTTTGACCCTGTGCAACGCATCTATAACATGGAGGGGGAAAAAAACTAGGTTTTACTGTAGGCTACATTTAGGCCTGCTCAATTTATATAGGCCCATTTTTGTGAAGGAATGATAACTGGAGAGCTAATTGTGGCCTTGAATAATGTCTCAATTTAACCAGATTTTAGATCAAGGGTTGGGAATCTTATCCGAAAAGGGCCAGTGTGCGTGCAGGTTTTTGATTTAGCCCAGCACTAAGACACCAGATTCAACTAATCATGGTCTTCAATCAAGACCTTGGTAAGCAGAACCAGGGCTGTGTCCGAATGCGACCCCTGTTCCCTGTGCACTGTCCCTGTCCACTCAGACCCCTGTCTACTATGTGCCCTGTCCCCTCACTTTGCAAAGAGTGTGCGAAAGAAATCCCGCAAAACTCTTTCCAAACTAGTGAGGAAGTAGTTCGTAATATATATAAATATATTTTAAATGATTTTTATTGAAAATATCAATCAGTTAACATATGACGATTGTTACAAAGTGTGGGATTACGAATGAAGATAGAATTAACAAAAATAAAAAAAGAGTAGTTTGTAATATGAACCTATCTTGTACCATAAATATGCATATCTATGTCTTTTACGTTTTTACTTCCGGGTTACTTAGTGAAATTGTCGGATGAGTGCACCGTTCTGCAGATGAGTGTGCTCCTGAATTCCCTCAACAAAACCCCGCAAATAAGGGGTTCATCCTGGTATTTTAAGTGCCCCCATTTGTGAGAAAAATTCGCCCACTCAAAATCTTTTTGACGAAGTGGACTCAAATATGCGCCCTCAAAAGGGTGTAGGGGTTGTATTCGGACACAGCCCAGGTGTCTTAGTGCTGGGCTAAAACAAAAAACCCCACACCCACACCAGCCCTGGTGTCCCCACCCCTGTTTTACATGAACACTGTGTCAGTGTTAGTGATTCTGAGCCCAGCAACCATTATTAACCTTATTGCAACTTATTGCAATTTTTAAATTGTATAGGACCCTAAACAACATTTTTGAGGTGGTTAGTTTGGTCAGGTCTTAGACGACCATCTAGCACAGAGGTGGGCAATGAGGGCCGTATCCGTTTCTGGTTTTCATGCCAACTTCTGACCTTAATTACCGAATTAGCCCTAATATTTACGCCATCTGACATTTTAGCTACAATTCTTAATAAGCGCTTGAATGACAGCCGAAGGACTTCTTGTGTCCCTATATGAAACATTTTAATGTGATCTAATCTACCAGTGTTGGTGTAAACAGCCAATTAGCTAATTTAGCTGGGGTAATTGGTGGGAACAAAAACCTGCATACACACCGGCCCTCCAGGACTGGTATTGCCCACCCCTGATCTAGCACATCTGCAGTGCGGAAGGGCGTGTAGACAGGCGCTCGGATTCAGTGAACGAGGAAGCGAGGCGGTTCAGGTGGGAGGGGTGCAGGGGGCAGCCTTATTTTGGATGGGCTCCCACGCTCTGTTTCCAGCTGGCTGCAGGCTGTGACTGATGCCTCTCCAGCACATTGAACAGGGCGCTCATTCCCCCTGGCAAATTGCAGGGGTGGGGCCCTCGTGCCACATATTAATTAGCCCCGACTGCAAAACAGCGCTGGCTAATCCTCCTTAGCCGCTACGCAAAGTTCCTCAGCCAAAAAAACTAAACCGATCCAGAACGAGAGAGGCAGGTAAATAAGCCACAACTGTGACAGAGTAATTGGGAGCTCGGGGGGAGTCTGAAACCAGCTATTTGTGTTTCTTCTTGCTCTGGTATGATATGGTGTTCTGCATTCAAAACTACCGAAACCTCTTAAAGCTGGAGAGCGTGCATGTAGTTCATTTTATAATATTGCCGACTGATAACAATATCATATATGACCATAGGAATAATTGTCTGCAGGTTTTCTAGTGCTAGTGGAGCGGTTTCTTCACCCCTGGAAGATATATTTCCTGAGGAATAGCAAGTAGCCATGATAAGGAGTGGGTCACCATTTATGGTCGTATAAATACCAAAACCCATCACCATCCGTCTCTCCTCTGGATGTGTAGATGTGTGTGGGTTGTATAACTTACTGGAAGTCACATTTATTTCCCCCTGTGCTGCCGCTCGACTGCAGTCGTTCCCCTGAGCTGCAACCCAGTGTCTCTGTCATCATTTGGTTTACGATGCCCTTGATTTTCAGGTTCGTTGTGCATGTTTCGTTTCTTTCTGATAGATAGTGTAGTGTGAGTGGCTATCCTGCTAATATCAGAGCAGCACAGGGCTACAGGTTAGCTTGCTCGCTAGAATTTTGTAAAGAATCCCATGCACCCCCCTACCCAACCCAGTATGTTGAATACTTTTGTTTTCCCCATAGGGCCTGGTTGCAAGCATCCAATAGGGGACCACAGGCCTCTTTTAATACTGATAGAGTGAAGGTATCCCTATTCCTATCATCAGTGCAATCTCCATGGAGAGTTTGTTGTTTTTTGTTCAACAGTTCCATTCAAGTGGAGACTGTGAATATACTGTGCCTTGTACCTGACATTCTGTTGGCCCTGTTAGAAGGCAGTCCCTACACCCTTCCCGTCAGATTTCACAAATGAAAGGAACATATACATTTTCAGTGCAAGACTTGAGACCTTTAACTTTCTTCACAGGCTCATTAGCGCTATACACATTCAAGCTCAAACAATTTCAGAGCGGGGTAGCGACACGCTTTATAGCAGGGATGGGCATCTCCAGGTGTATGCAGGTTTTTGCTGCCACCAGTTACCCTGACTCAATCATTAGTCATATACACCAACACCGATTCACTCGTGAATTAGACCACAATAAAACGCTACAATACATGCACGGCACGCAGGCACAAGAACATTCATCAGCTGCTGTTCATATCATGGAATGTAGCTAAAATATCAGATAATGTAAATGATTAATTAAATAATTGGTAACAGTTAGAAAAAACCTGCATAGACACCAGCCCGCAAGGCCTGGAGATGCCCATCCCTGTTTTATAGAGTAACACATCTGGTGGAGCCTGTAAGGAAAAAAGGACGTTTCTCGAACTTGTTGAAAATTATGTTTATTTCCAGGAATGGCAGTTGTCATAGATACAGGAAATGCACTCTGGATTAAGCTGAGTTTATCGGAATGCTGTTATGTGAACTGTCTGGCTTTAAATACCCCTTCTCAGTCTTTGTCTTCTGAGGTGGGAAACAGAAATGTGTATTCAAAATAATGTGATTGATTTAAGGAAGCCACAGTCTGGTTCCCTAAATCAATCAGTCTGCTAATCAGTAGGGGGTCTAATGGTTCAACTTCCATAAGCCTAGCCAGGAAGCAGTCTATTGTACTGCTAACAAGTCTACTTGGTTGGAATAGTTCTCAATCACTCACTCCCAGCTGCCATTCTATAATTAATAGCTGTGGGAATCCGTAGCGATGCCACTCCCTTGTAGCTATGATAAGGTGGCTGAAACCATCTGGGTAGCAGTCATGCCTGATAGAAAAATGTTTGAGACTTTGAGAGTGGTATTGGGACAATCCTAAAATCCTACAAGCGCAAGCTCCTTGTCAGTTGTGTAGAACCTGGGGTGATGATTATTCCAAACCAGTCATATTGCAGATGACTGGTGTGAGCTAACGGGTCTGTATCAAAAAGCGCTGGCCTTCCCTTTCCATCTGGAGTTCAACTTATTGCAATGCTCATGGCAGTAACATCCTGGCCAAGTCTGTCTAGATGGCCTTTATCTAATGTCTGAAACACTGCCTGCTGTACATAATTTCATAACATTTACTGGGTTATATCTCCTCAGCATGGTGTCCATCTACATCAGTGAGGCCATGCTTAATATCTGTTCATGCTCATCATAATGATCTGGGGACTCAGCTGGTCACTTTATGAGTCATGGTCTTACTTACACCAAGTATATAATTTAGCCATTTGTTAGCCGGGTACCATTAAAGTAGTGCTGTGAAAACAAGAGCTATGTCTGAAGCTCTGGTTCTGTTATCAGTAGGATCCATCCAGAGACACCAGCAGATAGAAGCATTTACGGAGATGTATGCGACTGCTATAGCAGAGGTGGGTTCATTGGCTCAGGATGCCAGTTGAATGCCAGTGAATAACAGTGGCTACAGTTGACCTCTCTTCACAGGAATGTGCCTTTGACCCTGGAAATATCAGATTACAGGCAGTTTGCTTTCATCTGTGCGTGTCATTGATAGCTCTTTCCAATCCGAGGACAATTACGTGGGTTTTAAACTACCTTATAAGGGCACTGATTTAATCCAACATTCTTTGTTGCGTTTACCATGCAATTAATTGACTATAGCTGTGACAAGAGATGTGTTTCTTTAAAAGGTAATCATTTGAAAACGATGCTTATCTCATTTTCCACGTCTTAGCTCGCTCGTATCTCGCTCTAATTTTAAATTCCATAGCTAATTGTCACGGGGACACGCTTTCTGATAGCAATTATGCTCACCCTTTTCAAATAAGCACAAGCTACCAAAGCGTTCCCGATTTCTCCTTTTCCCAGTACTAAAGAGGAAAAACTATCACAGTATTGTAGTGGCCAACATCATCCAGATCAAAAAATTGTTGCTTGGATGGCAATTGGACTCCAGAGGAATGTTGCAGTGCACTGAAGACAGGCAAAAAATATAAGATGAGATAAACTCTTTCACATTTCCTGGTATTTATTAGCAATGTATGTGGGTCAGAGTGGAATACTTTCTCACTGGGTTTGAGGATGAAACACGAGTAGAGAAGCTCACGACTCCAGGCTCTCTGATGCTGCCTTCCCCTCCGCTCTCCCACATGAATGTAAAAAAGCAAGCAGAATGTCATGTGTGGCCTGCTTTCACATGGAACTTCTCCTGTGTGTGTGTGTGTGTGTGTGTGTGTGTGTGTGTGTGTGTGTGTGTGTGTGTGTGTGTGTGTGTGTGTTTGTGTGTGGTTTGTGTGGGTGTGTGGTGGAGGTTACAGGTACTTTGAATTTGTCAACTTATATTGGCGTGGGTTGATTCCGGTTTCAGACAATCAAACTGAATTCAGTTTCTGTAAATAATGCCTGTCTGTTTAAGCACATATTAACAGTGATACACGTTGCGCCGAAACCCTCGATGCACATAAAGAGAGGTCTGTTGACCCTGTTTCCATGGAGATCTCATCAAATGACAGCTGCAACATTGTTGTGTGGGTTGTGCGAACTTAGGGAATTAGGAACAATTATAGCTGTATTCACACTTTGGTTGTTCAGGAAATGAGTAGCAGATGAAGGATAGATTTTATGTCCATCATGGCAACCCCTGGTTTTCACTACAGCCCCCCCTCCCCCACCCATCCACCACCATCACTCCACACTGGTCACATTTTCACCTTGTAGTACCTTAGGTTGGACGCCAGCACTTGCTCAAATGTTGAGATGAAAACTGAGGGGAATTACTGAATGTTGAAAACAGATTTGAAGTTTTTCATATTTTTGTTTGATTCATCGTTGCCATTTCCACTCTAGACTCATGGGTCTACGTTTATTTATTGTCTTTATACTTCCCTGCATGTGTCTTGTGTTTCACTTCTGCTGTATTTAATTAAACATGGCTGACTTCTTTTGTGTGGAAGCATAATGATATTAATAGCTGTCACAGTACACTTTCCACATGCATATTACATTATATGGATTAATTATAATAGCATTAATTACATTATATTTATCTGTTGACGCTGTTATTTTAAACTGTCAAGTTTTGTCTAGGATATTTATTAATGGATGGATTTTTGAAGAATTTCTGAAATAGAAGAATTTTCATGAATCTACAATAAATATGCCTAAGTATTTGAAATAAAGGTGAATTATTCATCAGAACCTACCTCTAAGAAATCTGGCCCTGATTTCTACTAAGATATGAGAGAGTTAAAACTATATATTACCTTAACTAGGCAGTGGAAAGGGCCTCACGTAGTATGGCAAGAATCATCATTGTTCATTTTTAATTAATAGCCCTGCGGGAAAACAGCAGTGAATCATTGTCTAGGGATCTCGCTGCGAGACACGGCTCGCTGTGACAAATGTTGTTGTTGTTGTAGTACGAGATTACAGCGGATTTTTTATTTAAATTTTTCTTCCCTTCCCCTGCATTATTCAGCCCCAATCTCCTGAGGAGTGGGATCCCATCAGCCCCTGAGATGCATCTCAAAATGATATTTGTGGTTTCTGAAAGCATGAGGTTAGGTGAGAGGTGACCTGTACATGCTTGTTTGTGTGTGTGTACATGTGCGTGTGTATGAATATATGAGTGTGTGTGTGTGTGTGTGTGTGTGTGTGTGTGTGTGTGTGTGTGTGGGGACGTGCATGTGTGTTTGTGTGTGTATGAGTATATGAGTGTGTGTGCGTGTGTGTGTGTGTGTGTATGAGTATATGAGTGTGTGTGTGCGTGCGTGTACGTGTGTGTGTATGAGTATATTAGTTTGTGTGTGTGTGTGTGTGTGTGTGTGTGTGTACGTGCGTGTACGTGTATGTGTGTATGAGTATATTAGTGTGTGTGTGTGTGTGTGTGTGTGTGTACGTACGTGTACGTGTGTGTGTGTATGAGTATATTAGTGTGTGTGTGTGTGTGTGTGTGTGTGTGTGTGTGTGTGTGTGTGTGTGTGTTGACTCAAGCTGGAGAAAAGCATTGAGCCACGTATCCTGCATTTGCATATGGAGTTCTTTCCTGGGGCATGCATGAGCTGCATTGGGATTTGCACTGCGTTATTCTCCATAATGGGGAAAATATTGGTTCAAGACATGGTTAGAATTCAGAGTGTGCAAAGTATTGAGCCATGCTGCTGTGTTATGATGGCTTTTTCACAGAAGGCACTGTAGTTCATAAATCAATCCACTTATCAGGAGATTAATAGGCATTCTGAGTATACATCAGATCAACAGTTTGTTTATCTAAACTGAAATCACACTGGTGAGGCTGGGAAAAGGAACCTATTCTGTCTAATGATCATTTTGCAAAATAGCTGGAAATTTAAAGTTTAACCCTGTCCCAAAGATGCTCAATATATTGTAAGACTGTGATTCGTCCAATGTCTGTTTCCATACCTGGTGCATAGAAGGACCATTTCACAAAGCAAGCAAAGATACGCCAGTGAGCACAAACGGCCTATTATTATTCTCTGTCACTTCATACTAGTCTCAGCAAGCATGGGTAAACATGGAAATTACAGTACATTAGGCTGATTACAGAGCTGCTCTTTCAGCGATTCAGCTCTTATCAGAGGAAAGGCTGGTGGCGTGTGTGCTGCTGTCTGTACGCTCGCTGTGAGTGATATTGAGAGGGTCCTGTTCGTCTGTTCCTGGGCTCTTGCTCTTTCCGAAATCAATGCGTGCTGGCCAGTAGAAGCTCTGGCTCCCGTCCCGATGCTGACGCCATCTATCAAAAGGTCTCGCTCCTGTGCCAGCTGACACAGCATATCACGTCTGTGGTGATTTTCGTACTGGCAGGGCCTGCAACCATGTGCTTTTACCGTTAATTGGTTGTCTGCGTGGCTGCACTGGAAGCATTGACCTCCCTGTACTTCAGAGATTTACCTGTGCATTTTTTTCTCCTCTTTGCAATTAGCTCCATTCTATTTGACTCGCTTAACTCTGTTGCGCCCCTACTCACTAAGACCCGCCGTCTAAAGAAACCGTCGCCCTGGTTTACTGATGATACTCGCACACAAAAACAGGCGTGTAGAAAGCTGGAACGCAAATGCCGATCATCCAAACTCGAGGTTTTTTGACTAGCATGGAGCGATAGCTTAATGAAGTACAAGCATATGCTCTCCGTTGCTAGGGCCTCCTACTTCTCAGATCTCATTAACACTAATAAAGATAATCCGAAGTTTCTTTTTGACACGGTTGCAAAACTTACTTGCAAACCCTCCCCTATAGTGGGCCCTCCTTTTACTGCAAATGATTTTCTTAATTTCTTTGATCACAAAATTGGCTGTATTAAAGATGAGATTGGCAATTCTCTACCTACTGGGGGCGTTGATCCCCCTCCTATTTGTGCAATGGGTGCATTGGAGACCACCGCTGTTCTCTCTAAATTTGAGGCTGTCTCCTTGGACACCATCTCTAGGTTGGTGCTTTCCTCTAAATCTACAACAACCCTTTCCGACCCTCTTCCCGCTAAATTAGTTAAGGAACTTCTCCCAATATTAGCCCCCTCCCTACTCAACATTATTAACACCTCTCTCTCCTCTGGCGTTGTGCCCTCCTCCTTCAAATCAGCCGTAATTAAACCTCTACTCAAAAAACCTAACCTTCCAGGTCTCTCCACAGCACCGAGGCCGCTCTCACAAAAGTGGTAAATGACCTACTCCTCACCTCAGATTCCGGCTCCTCTTCTGTTCTTATCCTATTTGACTTGAGCACTGCGTTTGATACTGTCGATCATAATATTCTTTTAAATCGCCTAGCGAGCTACGTTGGCATTCGTGACTCTGCGCTTTCCTGGCTAACTTCCTACCTATCTGATAGAACGCATTGTGTGTCACATAAAAGTACTATATCTGAATACTCTAAAGTAAACTCTGGCGTACCGCAGGGCTCTGTGTTGGGGCCTTTGCTCTTCTCTATCTACATGCTACCTCTTGGCGAAACTTTCCGCAGCCACGGTATTAAATTTCACTGATACGCCGATGATACTCAAGTTTACATACCAATGAGACCTGATGACCGTTCACAACTTACAAACCTGGAATTATGCCTAGTCACTGTCACAAATTGGATGTCTCAAAACTTCTTGCGACTAAACACCAACAAAACTGAGATGCTAGTTGTTGGCCCAAAAACCCAACTACCTCTTGTTGCAGACCTTACTCTGAACCTTGGGGATTGTGTAATTACCCAGAGTTCTATAGTTAAAAACCTTGGCGTTACTTTCGACTCAGCTCTCTCATTTGACGCACACATTAAGGAAATCACTAAGATATCATTCTTCCATCTTCGCAATATTTCAAAAATCCGCTCCCTGCTAAATACGGCGGATGCTGAAACCTTAATAAACGCTTTTGTTTCATCAAGACTCGACTATTGCAATGCCGTACTCTCTGGCCTACCCAACTGCAGTATTAATAAATTACAACTCGTGCAAAATGCTGCCGCCAGAATACTAACCAGAACCAGAAAATTTGATCACATCACTCCAATCCTAATCTCCCTTCACTGGCTCCCAATTCAAGCCAGATCTGACTTTAAGGTGCTTCTGTTAACTTATAAATCATTACATGGGCTTGCACCATCATATCTATCCGACCTCATCATCCCTTATATTCCCCATCGTACCCTCCGATCGCTTGATGCTGGCTACCTTACTCTTCCTAAAATCAAAAAAAAATCAGCAGGCAGTAGAGCGTTCTACCGAACTCCCTATCTCTGGAACCAGCTACCTCCTACAGTCAGGGAAGCTAATTCTGTTGCAGTTTTCAAATCTAGACTCAAAACCTACTTATTCTCACAATCATATGACCTATCTTAGCACCACTGGCTTGGGTTCGATAATCTTTCTCTTACCAACCTGATGTCTGTATGAGTGTGTCTGTGCCCAAACATGTCTGGGTTTTGTGCTGTTTCTGCACTGCTCTGTGTGTGTGTTTGCGAGGCTGTAGAATAGCTAGATTGTTTGTCTTGCTAAACTCTGCTTTTGTCTACCTTGCCTTGCCTACCTTTTTTTTCTGTGTTCATCTTGTAATTAAATTTTTATTTATTTATTTCTAATTTTAATTTTAATTTTTAAAAAATTCTTTACAACCTATTGTAATGTTTATTGTCTCTCCATGATTCTTTTAACTCTGTTTTATTGCTGTAAAGTGTATTGAGACACCCTGGTGTGATTTTGCACTTTAAATAAACTGATTGATTGATTGATTGAGCTAATTTGTGCAGATGAAGGATTCTAAGTTTAAGTTTTTCTTCGTATCTGTATGTATGTATGTGTGTGTGTGTGTGTGTGTGTGTGTGTGTGTGTGTGTGTGTGTGTGTGTGTGTGTGTGTGTGTGTGTGTGTGTGTGTGTGTGTATTTGGCGCAAAAAGTTTTAGTTGTGCTTTAATGACTTACAGACAATGCCTTGTAGGCTATGCATGAGTAACTTGCCATTTTTGTACATTGAAAACGTTTTTTGTTCAGATAAGCTTCACAATGTCAAACCAAACTAGATATATTTGTTATTTTTGTCTCTGTGCCAATGTTTTATGCTTCCATCCATCTCATGTTAACGCCATCATTGTGTTGTTGCGTGTTTTTGTTTGATTTATAGTGCTGTCCTACTAGCTCCCAGGCCCGGTATATTGATTGAGAGTTTATAGAGTTGTGTGAGTGTACATGCTTAACACATCCCTCCTGCGAGCGCATTATTCCTCTAGCTTATTTCTGAGTGTCCTCAGACCAAGGAATTGTCCACATCTCCGCATATGTTATATTCACTTGCTTCTTAAAATACACAGCATGCAAATGGAGGGTAAGGGTTAGGGTTAACCCCAACCACCCCAAGCCCCACGCAGCAACAGAGAGTATAAGGACCCAACCACCCCAAGCCCCACGCAGAAACAGAGAGTATAAGGACCCAACCACCCCAAGCCCCATGCAGCAACAGAGAGTATAAGGACCCAACCACCCCAAGCCCCACGCAGCAACAGAGAGTATAAGGACCCAACCACCCCAAGCCCCACGCAGCAACAGAGAGTATAAGGACAAAACCACCCCAAGCCCCACGCAGCAACAGAGAGTATAAGGACCCAACCACCCCAAGCCCCACGCAGCAACAGAGAGTATAAGGACAAAACCACCCCAAGCCCCACGCAGCAACAGAGAGTATAAGGACCCAACGACCCCAAGCCCCACGCAGCAACAGAGAGTATAAGGACCCAACCACCCCAAGCCCCACGCAGCAACAGAGAGTATAAGGACCCAACCACCCCAAGCCCCACGCAGCAACAGAGAGTATAAGGACCCAACCACCCCAAGCCCCACGCAGCAACAGAGAGTATAAGGACCCAACCACCCCAAGCCCCACGCAGCAACAGAGAGTATAAGGACCCAACCACCCCAAGCCCCACGCAGCAACAGAGAGTATAAGGACCCAACCACCCCAAGCCCCACGCAGCAACAGAGAGTATAAGGACCCAACCACCCCAAGCCCCATGCAGCAACAGAGAGTATAAGGACCCAACCACCCCAAGCCCCACGTAGAGACAGAGAGTATAAGGACCCAACCACCCCAAGCCCCACGCAGCAACAGAGAGTATAAGGACCCAACCACCCCAAGCCCCACGCAGCAACAGAGAGTATAAGGACCCAACCACCCCAAGCCCCACGCAGCAACAGAGAGTATAAGGACCCAACCACCCCAAGCCCCACGCAGCAACAGAGAGTATAAGGACCCAACCACCCCAAGCCCCACGTAGCAACAGAGAGTATAAGGACCCAAGCACCCCAAGCCCCACGCAGCAACAGAGAGTATAAGGACCCAACCACCCCAAGCCCCACGCAGCAACAGAGAGTATAAGGACCCAACCACCCCAAGCCCCACGCAGCAACAGAGAGTATAAGGACCCAACCACCCCAAGCCCCACATAGAGACAGAGAGTATAAGGACCCAACCACCCCAAGCCCCACGCAGCAACAGAGAGTATAAGGACCAAACCACCCCAAGCCCCACGTAGAGACAGAGAGTATAAGGACCCAACCACCCCAAGCCCCACGTAGAGACAGAGAGTATAAGGACCCAACCACCCCAAGCCCCACGTAGAGACAGAGAGTATAAGGACCCAACCACCCCAAGCCCCACGCAGAAACAGAGAGTATAAGGACCAAACCACCCCAAGCCCCACGTAGAGACAGAGAGTATAAGGACCCAACCACCCCAAGCCCCACGTAGAGACAGAGAGTATAAGGACCCAACCACCCCAAGCCCCACGTAGAGACAGAGAGTATAAGGACCCAACCACCCCAAGCCCCACGTAGAGACAGAGAGTATAAGGACCCAACCACCCCAAGCCCCATGCAGAAACAGAGTATAAGGAACAGATACTTAAAACAGTTTCAATGTTAAGAATGTGTGGTTTATCTTCTAATAAGCCTTTCCCAGCTATATGGTAAAAAAAAAACCCTCATTAACCAGGGAAGATCTACTGAAGGTTTTATAACACCACCCACTGAACAAGAAGTACCATATGGTTGGCCGGGATGACAGTATCTATTTGTACACCAGCGACCCCCCCCCCCCCCCCCCATCCTGTACTGGATGCGCAGTCATGCTACTGAGTGGCGGTACGACTACATCAAATGTGTGGTGTCTAGTTGGTGGAGGTTGGTGACTCACATTGTTGATCAAATTGCCAATAAACCAATAAATGTCCTTCTGAATGTATGGGCATTGTAATTATAAAAACAAAATTTCAGAAAACAATGTTTTCACCTCCTAAATATATCAACTGGATATCGCAGAGCCATGTTTCCCAGTCATCTCAGAGGTGGTGATTATTCCAGTCAGGCTTTAGCCTCCCTTCCACTACACAGACCTTAACAAACACTTTGTGAGCTAATCAACTCCCCATGAACATTCAGCCTGGGATGACTGCTGAATTAATTAAGAGAGAAACCTTTCTGGGGTTAGAGAAAAACTTTCAGTCAGATCAAATCTGTAAGGTGTTCGCTGTGCAAATTAAAGAGGTAGCTCCAGAGAACGAGCCTGTCTTGGCGAACATAACATCATGCAAAGTTTTTAAATGAGCTTGGAGCTCAGTCATATCCAAAAATATGACATTTTTTTAAGTGAAGGCACTGTACTAGATTAATTAATTTTCTTATAATTATGAATCTTCCATGTTTTCCAGAAAAATTGCCCGATTGTTGTTGTTTTTTTAAGGTGTGGGGGGGGGGGGGGGGGGTTGGATATGGTGATGGAGGAGTACGGACAAATGTACAGTAAGCATTTTTGTTATCATCTGGCCACATGGTGGCGCTATACTAGTCAATTGAAATGACAGTCCTTGTGGGTTATATAACTCCTGCTGTGTTTGACTGTCAGACTCTCCCCAAATTTGCCTTCAGCACTTCGTCTGCCTTATTGGAATTTTTCATTTTCTGAGAACTGTTTAAAACTTTCCATCAATCTGTTTAAAACCATATTGTCAAACATATGGTTTGCAACTGTCACTAAATTGTTCAAGGGACTCTCTAATAGTTCTATAAGCAAACTTGCTACATTACAAATAATATTGACCACAGCCAGGGCAAGGAGCATTATCGGGAATATTCTGAGCATCTAAATGTAGTCATTGATTTTTATTGAACCTTTAGATTTTTTGGAAATATTTGGAACTCTAAAGCACGACCATGAGTTTTGATTGGGCCAGTTCCTAAGGGTGGAAGTCTTGATGTAGCTGTCAATTTACCAAATGTAATGTTTGGATACATTTTTTTTTGTGAGAAGCTAGATGTACTTCCAAGCTTACTGCCAACAAAACAACAAGCCGACAGGGCACGTTCAAGAAGCAGAGTCAACCTACGATTTTGCTTTTCGTCGATGGCGACAACTGAAGTTTAGCAAGGGGATGAAAAGCAACACAGAGTTGGCGTGTTTTCTGTTGGACCTGTAAGTATTGTTACCTCTAGATATCCAGCTAGCTACATTCAGTAGCTAGATTTTAGACATTTGGCAGACGGGTGAAGTCAGGTACCTTGAGTGGGCGGGGTTGAGGATGGGCGAGGAGCCTCCTTTATTGTAAACACAGGACCACAGCAAGGCTAAAAATCCTGCATAGTACACCTTTTAAAGGTTCCCGGAGTAGCACTCACTTCTGGATACAACGTATAAAGTATGCACATATATAATCTAATAAAAAAATCCCTCCAAATTGATGCGAGTTCAATGTGCCACAGGGTCTGAAAGTGGAAATGAATCACATAGAATTATGAAGCAGTGGTGATGGGTTGTGGAACTGTCTTTGAATTTCTGCCATGCCACCGGAGGCCCAATTACTCTGACAGCGGAAACAAAGGTTTTAACCTCTTTTTTTGGTGCCTTGTTTACAGAAGTAAAGACAGCAGCACTGACAGGCTGAGCATGGGCAAGATGCCAAAGCAACATTTATTGATGCGCTGATTAGAACTTTCCTCCATGTCACAATAAACAAAATATGCATATAATGTAAATATAAGGACCGAGATTCTCACTTTGCTCAGTGACTGTAGGCCCCATTTTATAAATCAATTTACAACTTCCCAGCCTGCACTGGGGGCAAAAACAAAGACTCCAAACCATACTTGGGTTGGACTCTCAGTGAAACGCCATTCATTTCCTTATAGCTTGCATGTTCAAAACCATTGCCTCTAATTATACAGTGCTGTATTTACTTGGAGCAGTATACCTCTTGGTTAAAATGGCATTACTGTGCAATAATAATTAAAATCTATTTTTTTTGGCATCGTTGGAACACAAGAATAAAATAAGGTTCTAAATAGTTATTAGCATAGGAGTCAGGCAATAGTCGATAATTAGCTTTAGTCAATACCTCATGAAAGGATAAGATTTTTGTTCAAATGATCGGCTGGTAGATTCTCTGGAACTGACTTGTGGTTCGTTCCACCAGTGTACCTATAGGATACCTCTTAATTTACCTTTTTTGTTGTCCATAGGACTGTATTTGTTGTCCATTGGACTGTTTTTGTTGTCTCGTAGTTGTTAGCATAGGAGTCAGGCAATAGGCGTTAATTATCTTTAGTCAATCCATCATGAAAGAATAAGATCTTTGTTAAAATTATCAGCTGGTATATTCTCTGGAACTGACTTGTGGTCCTCTAGGATACCTCTTAATTAACTGTTGTCTCAGTTATGTCTGAAAACAGTATGCAACAGAAAAGTTACATGGAAAAATACAAAAAAAGAAACAGCACTCATTCAAGGCTGCTTGCAGTACAGAAAACAGTTTTGCCTACCATGTCAGTATATTAGACAAGTGCCGCGTTCAACGTTTCCTCCATTGCTTCGACAGAAAGATTAACTTGGACCAGTGAGCAGGCTATTTAATAAGATGTTCACCAGGTTTCCACCAAGCCATGGGCATTTCAACGTATAGGCCTACATAAGAAAGACACAGCACTCAATCATTATACAATTTGGCACGTGCCCTCCAGGTACACTTATGTGTGTGAACAAAAGCACAAGGGTGTTGTATTTACAGCTGTAGTACTATAACTGCAGTGTCTTCTACTCCCAGCGCTTACCGCTGTCCGACCATGATTGACACCTGTCAACAAGCGGGGGAGTCTTTCTCAAAGCATGATCAGACAGGCAGTAATGGCAAGCTCAACCTTCTGTGCGAAAGCACTGCTGGAGTTGTGAGTTGTGGCAGTTACTGTGTGTCATTAGTCTTTAGTGTGAAGCCCATGAAGTTTCTGTTCAGTAGTATTTATTTCTTTTTCTTTTTTTTTCTCCCCCCCACAGGTCAGAAAAAATATATGTGTCATTAGTCTTTAGTGTGAAGCCCATGGCGTTTCTGGTCAGTTCTGTTTTTTATTTCCACAGGCCAGAAAAAATATATGTGTTTTTTAATGCATTGGGCACCGTGCGGTCTCTGGCTCCACACCTCTCTCTCTCTCTCTCTCTCTCTCTCTCTCTTCTGGACTGGTCCTCTGCACTTTATTGTTAACAAGTCTCCAAACAACTATCCACTGTAGATTCCATGAAAGACTAATTATTTACTTGCAGTTTGTTTTAAAAAATAAAATTTAGAAATAATTTACAGGACCAGAGAAATGTCTCTTTAGCACCATGAATGAATGGTGCCAAAAGGTATAATTGGCCCAAAAGGGGCGGTCTCTGAAGCCCTCTTCTGAGCATGTGCAAATAATAACGACGCTGTACATGAGCCCTGCGGATGGACAGCAGGAAGCAAACATCTGCAGGTCTGATCCTTTGAAGGTGTTGTCATGGTTTCCAGGTTCATCTGTCCGGCAACCACGACGGACGCACATTACATTCAGTTACAACTGACATATACGACGTGAAAAATGACAAATGCAAAAACTGAAAATTAATAAAGCGGGTAAACGTCGACGCCCTTAATTTTAAGAGAGCCGCATTGGGACGATTCCACGCTCTCTCGTCCGAGACTACTCTGGTGAGACCCGTTCAGTGTTCTTGCGCTGCCATATTCAAGTCCCCAAGTCCGAGCACAAACATGTCTTGCAGTCAGACTGTCCTCTCGTCTGAAGCCCTGTTGACCCCTCTTTCCACCTTGCCCCCGCCGTGAATGCGAACGCAGACAGTCCAGCGCGGAGGAAGTGGTCGGGGGGGGGGGGGGGGGGGGCTACAAGTGGTTGTTTTTGGAGAGGTAAGCGATGAGAGCCACACCCACGCCCACATAGATGCCTGTTCCAATGGTGATTGACAGCACAGCCAGGAAAAGGGCTCGTCGGGAGCTGGAGCTGGCCAGGTGGAAGTCACCCTTGGCTACTGCCTTGTTTGTCTGCAATGGGGGGAGAAGAGAGAAGAGAAAGGGAGAGGGTTGGGAGAGAATGAGGGAGATGGGGTGATGGGTTGCATTTTAACATTCCACTTATTTGTTACCTCCCCAGTGGTGGAACGAACTCCCCATTCCTCTACGGACAGCTCAGTCAGTCACTGTCGTGGTCTGAAGACACATCTCTTCAGGCTCTACCCTGTCCCTGACTAACATTTACAATACAGTTCTCTGCAGGGCTAGCCCCCAAGTACCGCTTTCATGTACCACTTGGATCTTGTATCTTGATCTTCTAGCACTTTCATGTAGCACATGTGTCTTGATCTTGATGTTGTAGTTATCTTGTCTCTTGTAATCCTGCCTCTCTTCTATCTGAAGACTTAGCCATAGCTTTACTGTGTGAAATAGACTTGGGGCCCTATCTTGGCGCTTAGTCTAAGCGCATGGCGTAAAGTCCATTTTGGGCGTGTCCAAGTCCACTTTTGCTATTTTAACGGCGTGTTTTTTTGGCGCTAAGCACGGCGCAAGGTGCAACTGGGCTGAACCCAGTCACTTCATTAATTATAGGTGTGTCTATAATTTGAATGTTTTGTCATATCCCATTCCCTTTAAAAGCCTGCTTTTCCACCTTGGCGGATTGCTTGATGGCGAAACAGACATGCTTGTGCGTGTTTAGTGTGATCAAGGAATAGGCTAAATGGAGTATGATCAATATTATTCGGACTAACCATTAGCCTATGAGTTCCTGGTAATTCCAGACAGGGCTGTTATTTTACAAAATATATGCGGTTAAATTTTGTTAAAAGGACCTGCAACAGCTGAGAATAAGCTTCAGTCTCACCTTAGAAAACGCCAAATTAGCCTGCTTTTTCAGCGAATTTCGTTTGATTATGCAATGAAAGTGTCAAACATCAATTCCAAGAGGCTGTTCTCATGGAGTTCTCGAAGTTCAAGCTTCATCCAAAGTTCATTAGGCTACCTGCATAGTAGGGCTAATATTGATTAATAACATACATACTGTTATTTTGCCTTAATGATGACACTAAATAGCCTACAATAAAGCTGTCAGGTTCGCAACCCATATGTTCACGCATATTTCCCCTTGTTTAATAATGTCCTGTTTATGGAAATGTGACCAACCTGTTTTACTCGTAGCGTAATCCTTTAAAACAATCCACTTTCCCAGGAAGACCGTGAAACGTGCGACTTAAAGCAGGGGAAACAGAGAAAATGCAGCGCACGTGCAGAGAATGGCATTAAAATTAATTGTGAATTAATTGTGTAACATGCTGCAAATTTGTATTAGTTTCTAATTAGACGCTTAGTTCTCTTTAAAATCGTTTTGTTCAGTTATGGAATAACGGGTGAAATCAGCTGGGTTTTAAACGGTGGGAGTATGGAAATCTGGTCACTGTAATTTAAAAAATATGAAGGACGAAGAATAGCTAAGGTTACAATTTAGTTAACATGGTGACATCTCCGTTTTTTAACCATAGGCTATCGAAAAAAAACTTATGCACAGCGAATCCGCTGTAGCCTAGGCTATTTGAAAAACAATAAATGCAATATTCACTGGACAAGGTTTTGAACTTTTTTCAGTCACAAACCATTCTATTTACTTACAGGCTGTATTCATAGATAAACAGAGCTGTAGTGTAATGACATCTGAAGCGCATTTTCAGAACTTAAATGTCCGTCTATTGCCGTGCGCGAGTTTTCCATTGAATGACAATTCACGCATTAGGTGTAAATGACAATTTGCGCATTAGCCTTGATATAGGTGTTATCAGCTGCTTTTTAATGGATAGCCATTGTCCCGTACCATCGCACATCACCTGGATGTTGATGGAGTGGGCTGAAAGCAATTTAATGTGCATGGCATTCCCCTTCGCTGAGGGAAAGGTAGGCTATGGACCCTTTTATTATTATGTATTTTTTGATATAAGCTACACAATAATACTATTTCACATTGTAATCTTGATATTTTAATCATGCTTGTGCGCGCCCCTGTGTGTAACAGACAGGAGGGTACGTGCATTGTGCACACGCCTTTGTAGACGCACTTATATGCGCCGTTAAAAAACGGCGCAAGAGTACATGCTAGTTAAACGGCGTGAGCGTTAGGCGTTATAATGCGCCTACCGCCGGGTGTAAGATATAATGCGCCTACCGCCGGGTGTAAGATAGCAAAGACACTTGCGTTTGGGTTAGCGCCGCTTTGCGCCGGGTGTAAGATAGCAAAGACACTTGCGTTTGGGTTAGCGCCGCTTTGCGCCGGGTGTAAGATAGCAAAGACACTTGCGTTTGGGTTAGCGCCGCTTTGCGCCGGGTGTAAGATAGCAAAGACACTTGCGTTTGGGTTAGCGCCGCTTTGCGCCGGGTGTAAGATAGCAAAGACACTTGCGTTTGGGTTAGCGCCGCTTTGCGCCGGGTGTAAGATAGGGCCCATGATGTTCACGGCTTTGGTTAGCTGCTTCTTTACGGTAGAATTGTTCTTTATCTGACCTGTTTGTAGTGACGTTTGGTATACACTGATACATCACTTTGGACAAAAGCGTCTGCCAAATGAATGTAATGTTAATCAGATGATAAACATCAGCCAATTTTCAACAACAAAAACTTCAGTAAGGATTTACATGAACTCCTCCTTAAAGCACTCATGATGCATTCATGCACATTATAAAATCATTTCATTGCAAATATATGCAACATAATGAATGCTTAATGACATATTTTCAATATCATGTAGTGTGTGTGTGTGAGAGAAAGAGAGAGAGAGAGAGAGAGAGAGAGTGTATGAGTATGTGTGAGAGAAAGAGAGAGAGAGATTGTGTATGAGTATGTGTGAGAGAAAGAGAGAGAGAGAGCGAGTGTATGAGTATGTGTGAGAGAAAGAGAGAGAGAGAGAGAGTGTATGAGTATGTGTGAGAGAGAGAGAGAGAGAGTGTGAGTGTGTGTGTGAGAGAAAGAGAGAGAGAGATTGTGTATGAGTATGTGTGAGAGAAAGAGAGAGAGAGAGCGAGTGTATGAGTATGTGTGAGAGAAAGAGAGAGAGAGAGAGAGAGTGTATGAGTATGAGTATGTGTGAGAGAAAGAGAGAGAGAGAGAGAGAGAGAGTGTATGAGTATGTGTGAGAGAGCGTGAGTATGTGTGAGAGAGTGTATGAGTATGTGTGAGAGAGCGTAAGCAAAAGACGAGACGCATCATTTACTCATCTCGCTGATGTGAGGTTTTATAGTTTTTGAATCCAAAGCTGCAGGCCAAGAGGGATTGACTCTAACAGCAAGTCTACATAAATAAAAACTGGGTCTTTGATGTCCATGTTCTGCTTTCGGGACAGGACAACTCTTCTCATTAATTAATTTACAGTTGTGTTCAAATAAATAGCAGTGCGTTAAAAAAAGTGAATAAAGTGCAAATATTTTTTAATAGCTTTTGGTTCCATATTTCAAATGTAGTGGAAACATTACACATTCAATTCCAAATCAAAGCATTATAACAAATTTTATCAAGTCTGCGTTATTCTTTTACAGGAAGCAAAGAAAAGGAATATTGATCTGTTAAAAAAAATAGCAGTGTCAACATTTTTCTCTTCAAACTCAAACACTTACTGTATAAACTGAAGAAATTTTTCAAGATTTAACTTCACTTTAAATTACTGAACTAATATTTAGTTGCATAACCATTGTTTTTGATAACTGCTGCGCATCTGCGTTGCATCGAGTCAACCAACTTCTGGCACCTAGGTATTTCAGCCCAGGATGAACGAACTGCATTCCACAGTTCCTGTGAATTTTTCGGGTTTTGCTTCAGAAACTGCATTTTTAATGTCACCCCACAAGTTTTCAATGGGGTTGAGGTCGGGGGATTGAGCTGGCCACTCCATTACCTCAATCCTTTTTGTCTGGAACCAAGATGTTGCTCGCTTACTCGTGTGTTTGGGGTCGTTGTCTTGTTGAAACACCCATTTCAGGGGCATTTCCTCTTCGGCATATGGCAACATAATCTCTTCAAGTATTTTGATGTATTCAAACTGATCCATGATCCCTGGTATACGATAAATAGGCCCAACACCGTAGTATGAAAAACATCCCCATACCATGATTTTTGCGCCACCATACTTCACTGTCTTCACAGTGTACTGTGGCTTGAATTCAGTACCCGGGGGTCGTCTGACGTACTGTCGACGACCACTAGACCCGAAAAGAACAATTTTACTCATCAGTCCACAGAATGTTACGCCATTTCTCTTTGGGCCAATCGATTCCAATCGATCAAATTTTAACCGATTCTGCACATGCCGTTTTTTCAACAATGGTGCTTTACGGGGGCTTCTTGCTGATAGCTTAGCCTCGATCAAACGTCTTCTGACTGTGACAGCACTTACAGTAATTTTAGATCATCTTTGATCTTTCTGGAGGTGATGATTGGCTGAATCTTTGCCATTCTGACTATTCTCCGATCCGTTTTAACAGTAGTTGCTCGTTTTCTTCTGCGTGTTTCGGGTTTTTGTTGCCATTTTAAAGCATTTGAGATCATTTTAGCTGAGCATCCTATAATTTGCTGCACTTCTTTATACGTTTTTCCCTCTCCAATCAACTTTTTAATCAAATTACGTTGTTTCTCCGAACAATGTTTGGAACGGCCCATTTTACTTAGCAATTCAGAAGGAAATATATTTTATAACAATGTGTGAAACATTTGCTTCCCTTCCTTAATAAAGGACAATTAATGACACCTGTTTTTTCACAGAATGAATGAATTCTCTAATTAAACTCCACACTGCTATTATTTTGAACACGCCCCTTTCAATGAATGAGTCAATTACTCAGAACAAGCAGCGTGCATGTCATGACAGTTGGGTCTGTTGTTTTTCTATTACACTACTACATCTACAAGTAAATTATTTTCCATGCAGAAATATCACTACTACTAATAACAGTGGTTCATCAGGTTACTGATGTTGTACTGCTATTTTTTTTAACACAAATGTACATCTCTGCACCCCTCTGAGGTTGGATTATTATTATTATTATTTTTATTTTTATTTTGCCAGCAGATTTTGTTCTGCGTTCTTTCCCTGCTGCCTCCTGGTTTATTTAATGGGGTAAAGGAGCTGGAATGCAGTCGCGAAAACTTGTGGTAGCGATTCCGTTTTATTTATTTATTTTTTACATTTGAGCTAAATTGTGCTTGTTTCTGTGCTGTATTTTCTGAGGATGTTTAAATGGAAAGCACTTGTCTGATGAGAAAATGGTGAGAAAATCTGTGCTGCTGCTGTTGCTTCTTCTGCTTACACAATTTACGACCTTGAAGTGCCTCTAGTCTCACACCGCTGTCTAATTCCCCAACGAGCCAGCGCTGTAATTGGTCCAGAAATCTGCCCATTTGTACTTAACAAGCTTAGCATTCACAGCTCGGCTTTTCTTTCTTTTTCTTTTTTGTTGAAAAGCTGACCCTTTTGCAGCACACACAGTGGCCATCAGCGTACGGATGATGTGGGGGGGAGCGACTGGCTGTGTGAAAGGCTGCTTTCCTCTATCATTAAATAATCTGTAAGATGTATTTTCAGTGCGGTTCTCCGTAATACATACAGAGCATCCACTGCCTTACTAACCAGACCTGCTCAAAGGAAAAGTCAGTGTGGCAACAGAACAACATGCTAGAGATGCTTAATATTTGCATTTACATTCTATATTGTTTAGATAAATTCCAAGAAGAATAAATCTGCGTTAACATGCTGTCTTTTTTTGTTAGTTCATATCAGTCTTAGGGCTGTATTGTGACCGCCCAGAGCTTCCTTCACTGGGGTATAAAAATGAGGTGACACATAACATTCACGTGTCATCCCTGTCACTATGGGGAAAGGTACAGAACTATAGGAAAATGGATAAAACACGCACATCCAACTTATCTTTGCAGGTGCCGGACAGATAAGCAATCATGAACGAAAGATAAAGTCCGCACACTGCTGCAATGCTCCCATAGGGTGTTTATTTGCACCACAAAAGATCAACGTTTCGATCACAAAAGATCTTCATCAGGATAAGGGTGCGAAGGAAGTGTACCTATACATATAACCTCAGTAGGTCAGGTCAGGTGAGGTGATGTGTCGGCCAGGTGAGGCAGAAAGGTACAAAACAAGACAAAGGGCTGTTGACCTTCAGAAGTCAGGTGATAAACAGATAAATGTAAAGTTAAAGATATCGCTTTCCACTGTTAGGTCAACGATTAAGAAGTTTAAAAACCACTGAAACAGTGGTAAACCTGCCGGGGTAGATGACACAAGTGAGGCAGATGTTTTTGAAGTCAACAAAAAATCCAAGAGATTTACAAGTTGGAGATCTTAAAAATCTCTGGGACTCATTTTCAGACTATCTTTGACGGAAGGTCTCCAAATTTACTATCAGACGTCACGTAGATAAAAGCCAATAGGCTTTTTGGAAGAGTTTGCCAGAAAAAGGCCTCCATCTGGAGTTTGCGAAATAGCATTGCAACTTTGATGTTATGAACCAGGTGTTGTGTCAGATAAGACCAGAATTGAGATATTTTTGGCCAAGCACAACAACAGTGGCTTTGATGTCAGCAGAACATGTTAAAATAGCATCATACCTACGATGAAACATGGTGGTGAATCTTTAACCGTCGTGGGGTTGTTAAGGTCAGTGGAATCAGGAACGCTGGCAAGTACCGAGGCAATTTTGACAAAAAACTGGTTCCCTCTGCCAGGAGGCTCAAACATCTATCATCTGTGCACTGTGTGTACAGCAAAGGGAGTCAGCTTTTTTTTCTTTTTTTTTTAAAGAAAAAGAAAAGAAAAGCTGAGTTGTGACAGCAAAGCTTGTTAAGTACAAATGGGCTGATTCTGTCCTCAGCCAGCGCTGGCTCGTTGGGGCATTAGACAGTGGTGTGAGACTAGAGGCACTTCAAGGTCGTAAATTGTGCAAGCAGAAGTGGCGGCAGCAGCGGCACAGATATTCTCCCCATTTTTCAGACAAGTGCTTTCCATTTAAACATCCTCAGAAAATACTCCACAGAAACAAATCATGTATTTTAAATGGAAAAAGGTCATAATATATATTTTTTTAATCACATGATACTTTAATCTCTACTCTTTGGCCTCCCGTTTCCAAGTTTCTTGTTTAAAAAAGTTCTTAATTGAAAGGCAACTGCAAAACAGTCTAAATCTTTTCCCCCTTCCAAATAAAATGATTGCTGAATTAAAGAAGATAAATAGATTGATAAATTTGACAAATCAGATCGCAGTAATGATTAACATGGCAGGGCCAGTGACCTGGTAGGGCAAATTGCTTGACCCCACTATGCTGGAGATTAAAGACAAAGTTTTCTTGACTGTACTCCCTGGCTTACCCCATTAAATAAATCAGCTGGCAGCAGGAGAAGAACGGACGACTGCAGTCAAAAAACAAAGAAAAAAATCCCAACACCAGAGGGGTGTGGAGGTTGAGATGTAAATGAATTCAATGAGAAGAGTTGTCCTTAATCTTGGCAGCATACCCTGGACATCAAAGGCCCAGTTTTTAGATGTGGAGACTGCTGTTAGGGTCAATCCCTCTGTGGCCTGCAGCTTCACTTTAGATTCATGAACCTCACGCCAGTGCAATGGGCAAATGATGTGTGGGGCCTCCTCTTTTGCTTGCGCTCTCTCTCTATTTCTCTCTCTCACGCATACTTTCTGAGCTGTCTGAGTATTTCCCTGATTCACAGAAATTCCGAGGCAATTCTTTGAGGCAGGTTTTGGGTGGACAAAGGGCTTCCTCTGAGGCAGGGGTGACTCCAAAGAGGGTTTTTAGGTTGAATAAATGGGCTACAGCTGTAAGAAGGAATAGTGTACTAGATTGATGATGTAATGCGGCGTGACGTGTGAGGTAGGAGGAGCCAAACGCAGCAAGGGAATTCTTTAAGCACTAGGCCACTAGGACGGGAAACCCCATAGTTAAAGGAAGGAGACAAGACAGGGAGACACACACACCAAGGCTACTAACCGGCTCACTGTCACACGCCAATGAGTAGAAGCGCAAACGCCAGGTTTTTCAGTAAGATAACCAAACAAGGCGAATGGAACAAAGCACTAGGCTCCCATACTTCTACGAGCTAAGTGACTAAAGAACGAGCCAGAAATAACAAACGCCCTGTCTCGGTAACGAGACACATAAGAACAGGCGAGTAGCGTAATGGCACAAATAAAACACACAGCCAATAAACACTGCAAAATAATACAAAATAGTATACGAGGAGGTGAAAGGAACGGAGATCTAACGTTCCAAGGCTACTCTCATAGACTCGCAGTCACACGCAAACATGTCAACAAAATCGCCCAGTCTCCCTGTGAGGAGAGACGTACCCGAAGGACGAACAGAACTACAGTTCCGAACAAAATCGCCCAGTCTCCATGTACGGAGACAGGTACCGAAGGACGAACAGAACTACTGTCTGAACAAAATCGCCCAGTCTCCCTGTGAGGAGACATACCCGAAGGGCGAACAGAACTACAGTTCCGAACAAAATCGCCCAGTCCTCCTATAGGAAGACAGGTACTGAAGGATGAACAGAACAGCTGTTCCAGACATTTACCGGCTCCATGACTAACGCAAGATTAGACGAGAATAAGCGCTCTGCCTCTCGGTAAAGAGGAATGTAACGAGGGGAAGGAACAGATATAACATTCCATGGCTACTTTCACAGGCTCGCAGTCACATGCAAAAACTAGGAAGCAGGAACAGACAAGAGCCAGGGGAGAAGAGTCCGGATAACTACATGCACATAGGCACGTACGCCAGGAGGGGAAGAGTCCGGATAACTATATCCACATAGGCAAGTCCCGCATTACTCCAGAAAACATAAAGGGGTAAACGCCCAATCTCCCAGGAGAGAGAAACATTTTACAGGCGAGCCGACGGAGCACCGTCGTCCCATAACTTTACTAGCAAAAATGACCACACAAGCTTAGTAGAAAATACACGCCCTAGCCTCTCAATAAAGGGGAATGTAACGAGGTGAATAGAACAGAAAACTAACGTTACAAGGCTACTTTCAGAGACTTGCAGTCACACGCTAACATGTCAACAACATCGCCCAGTCTCCCTATGGGATGACATGTACCGAAGGGCGAACAGAACTACAGTTCCGAACAAAATCGCCAAAAACTCCATGTACGGAGACAAGTACTGATGGACGAACAGGACAGCTGCACCGGAATTACTGGCTAAACAGACTAACGCATGCTCAATCGAAAATACACGCCCTGCCTCTAAGAATAAATAAAGCCCTAAAGTCAGTATGATAAAACGCCCTGTCTCTAAGTAAGAAACTACCATACAAATACACACAAACAAAGACTCCTCTCGCTTTCACGGAAGACAGCAGACAGAGAGAGGAGAAAGAGACAGAAAAGGGCAAAAGATCTAGGCAACGGACAAACAAGGAAAGACCAGAAAGCGGTGACAGAAACGAGCACACAAAAAAGGAATTCAACCTGAAAGCTCAAAGCACAAAGGCAAGTCCCGCAAAACTCCAATAAAGCACAAAGGAGCAAAACGGTCTCCCTAAAACCCTAGACCTAATCATACTGGCTAAAACTTTAAAAGGGCAACATAAAACCGCACACAAAACAGCACAAATAATGCCAGACGATACACCGCAGTACAAACAACAAACAATCAATATCGAAGCCCAGAACGAAGGGAACATGGGCTTATATAGCTCACCGGTAAAACACGCACACCTGTGAACGCTGATGAGACTTCTCCGCGAACAGACTAGACGGAGCCAAAACTCCACTAACGGAGCAGCGCCCACGTGTGGCGACCGAGGAACACGACCGCAAGGGAAAAAGGGTCATAAACCATGACAGATGATGGTTTGGTCTGACACATCACGCAGTCTGGGTGGGGCTTATAGGGTCTTTTCTGGTTCTGTGCTTCCTCATTCCTTTTTTCATGGAGGTTTTAAAAAATGCCTCACTTAATATAAATGGTGCCAGAGACCAGGGTAAAAGGGGTTTGTTATTGGAATATGTGAAACAAAAAAATGTTAATGTGCTATTTCTGCAAGAAACGCATAGTGATGAGGTGGACTGGAGGGTCTGGTGGAATGGAGTCCAGGTTTTAAGTCATGGTACTAACGTGAGTGCGGGAGTGGCAGTATAGCTTGCAGTCAATATAATATCTCAGAAGGAGATTTGTAAAGGTAGACTGTTGAAGGTAAGGGCGAGCATCAAGGGCCAGGAGGTGGTGTTTTTAAGCATTTATGCTCAAAATACAGGCAGGGAGAGGGCTGCACTATTTGGGGCATTGAGGTACGAGTTATCCTTGTTAGGGCAAGATGACTTTTTAGTTTTGGGAGGGGATTTTAACTGTACCATTGATCCCTTTATGGATAGGAGGGGGGAGGAGCCCCGTCCAAATTCAGCAGGGGTATTAAAAGACATTATAACTGGATACACTCTAGAGGACACCTGGAGAATTAAACATCCAAATAAAAAGCAGTTCACATGGATGAAGGCGGGGCCTGACAGGGTCAGTGCAGCCCGTCTGGACAGGGTTTATATACTTAGCCATCATAACAACAGGCTAGTGAAGGTTTACATGTCTCCAGTTAGCTTCTCTGATCATCATGCAGTGCAGTGCAGTGTCATACAACTATCTCCCCAGGCCCTCGACAGTCACCGTACTGGAAGTTGAATGTGAGGCTCTTACAAGATGCCACTTTTTGCTCAAATTTTATGCAATTTTGGTTGGAATGGAGAGAGAGGAAGGAGGAATTTGAATCCTTAAGTTTGTGGTGGGATGTTGGCAAGTGCTAAATAAGGCATTATTGCCAGCAATACACTGCTTATGTGACCGCAGAGGCTAGGAGAGTGACAAAAAGGCTGGAGGACAGCATTAAAGAAGCTGAGGACCAGCTAATTGAATGCAATGCAGCTGGTCAGCAGCAGAAATTACAAAGCTTAAGGAGAGATCTGAGATTGTCTCTCCAGGAACGAGCAAAAGGCGCTCTAGTAAGAGCTAGATTTGCTATGGTGAATGAAATGGATGCACCTACCTCCTTTTTCTTTGGCCTGGAGAGAAGGCGGGGGGAAGATAAGCAGATGCACTGTTTGCGTTTGGCTGATGGGCGGGTCACGTCAGTGGTGAGTGAAATGAGGGAGGGGGCTGTGAATTTTTATAGGGAATTATATGCTGCTGAGGTATGTGATCCTGTTTCTACTGAGGTTTTATTGGGAAATTTGCCCAAGCTTTCAACTGATCAAAGGTCTGACCTTGACTCCCCCATCACTTTTAATGAACTGAGCAAAGCTGTGTCTCAAATGGCCTTGGGTCGAGCCCCAGGGGTTGATGGCTTGCCCGTGGACTTCTACAAAAAGTTCTGGGGAATACTTGTACCAGACTGGTATGGGGTATCGTGCGAGTGCCTGGAGGCAGGTGAGTTGCCACTCAGCTGTTGGAGAGCGGTGCTGACCCTGTTGCCAAAAAAAGGAGACCTAAGTGACCTGAGGAACTGGCATCCAGTGGCATTGCTCTGTGTGGATTTTAAAATGTATTCAGAGAGCCTTGCAAATAGGCTGAAAGGACATCTAGAGACAATCATACACAGGGATCAAACATATTGTGTACCAGGCCACTCCATGCTGGACAATTTACACTTATTGAGGGACATGATGGACTTGGCTGCTCTGTCAGACATGAAGTTTGGTTTCCTGAGCCTAGACCAGGAGAAAGCTTTTGATAGAGTGGATCACAGTTATTTGTTCAACACATTACGGGCCTTTGGTTTTGGGGAGGTTTTTATTGCAGGTGTGAAACTGCTCTGTGCCGGGGCCTCTTGTCTGGTTAAGGTAGCTGGGGGGCTGTGTAGGCCAGTGTATATGGGGCATTCGACAGGGTTGTCCTCTGTCAGGACAGCTGTATGCCCTTGCATTTGAGCCACTTCTTGCCTTAATACGTAGGAAAGTGCAGGGCGTGGTGGGCGGGAAATGGGGTTTAAAGCACCTATAGTCATGTCTGCCTATGCAGATGATGTTTCAGTTTTGGTCAGAGATAGGCAAGATATCCAGGCTTTGGAGACCAGTCTGCGGGAGTATGAAAGGGCCTCCTCATCCAAGGTTAATTGGGAGAAGAGTGGGGCACTGTTATGTGGGGTATGGAGGGAGACAGAATTTCCAGAACTGCCAGGGAAGCTACGGTGGAGCCGGACAGGCCTGAAGATCCTAGGTGTGTATCTGGGCTCAGAGGGCTGGGTCAAGAAAAACTGGGAGGAGGCTGTCCCAGCAACAGTTAACAAGCTGGAAAAATGGAAGTGGATTTTCTCCTAAGTGTCATACAGGGGGCAGACGCTGATAATCAATAATTTAGTGGCGTCAGCCTTGTGGCACAAAGTGGCCGTTCTTAACCCGCCTGCAGGCCTTCTGCGGGACATACAGAGGAAGCTTGTGGACTTTTTCTGGACAGGGCACCACTGGCTTAAGGATGCAGTACTCTATCTGCCTGTACAGGAGGGAGGACAGGGGCTGGTGGATCTTGAAAGCTGGGTGGTGACGTTCAGACTCCAGGCTGCTCAGAGATTGCTCTATCATACAGACATAAGCTGGGCCTGGCACAAGCACTTTTGCGGAGAGCTGGTGGTTTGGGGCTGGACTGCCATTTTTTCCTGATGAGCCAGGAAGACCCTTAACATCTTGAGGATGCCTCCATTTTATGGGGCAGTACTGAAGGCCTGCCGTCTGCTCCGACCTCTTCGTGAGGGGGGTATAGAGCCAGGGGCATGGGTGTGGGAGAAGCCCATTTTTCACAACCCACTAATAAGGCTGGAGTGCAACCACTCTGAACTTATGTGGAGCCGCTTTGTGAGGGCGGGAATTGTTAAACTGGGCCACCTGAGACAGCCAGAAGATGTAGGGTGGAAGACACCTCAACACCTTTCTCAGGAGACTGGTATCACCTCATTAAGGCTCCTGGAGAGATTGACAGGTGAGGTGCTGGGTTCATTGCCAGGACCAGTACTGGATTTCTTCAGTGAGCCACGGGGGGAGGAGCCGGCCGTGTTCCCCTCCTTGAAATTGGCAGCTGTTATGGAGGGCTGGGAGGAGGAGGAAGGGAAGCTGCTTTCTTTTGCCACTCCAAGCCTGGGAAGCTTTGAGGAGGTGGAGGGGAAGGCCCTTTATGCTGTGACAGTAAAGATTAGGAACATCTGGGCTCTACAGGATGTTGGAGAGCATCAGTGGCAGAGGTACCTGACAGGGCAGAGTATGGCAGGTTTTAGGTGGAGGGTGCTGTACAAGCTCCCCCTCCCCAAGAGGTCAGGGGACCTGCAGTGGAGGGTAATACATGGAGCCCTGGCAACCAATACTTTTCTGTCCAAATTTGAAAAAAATGTGGGGGGGGGGGGGGCTGTCCTTTTTGTAATCTGCCTGAAATTGTGGTGCATGTATTTACTGAATGTAGTCGTGTGTCTGCGGTCCTGGCTATGTTGAACGTGCTCTGTGGGAGGATTGGAGTGTTTTTTTTCGGTGGGGCTGTATGTACTGGGGCCAAGTATTCAAAAGGGATAAAGGAAAAAAGTGTATTGCTAAACTTTTTATTTGGGCCGGCTAAGTTGGCAATATGGCTCACGAGACGGAATGAAGTAAAAGGGTGTGGGCCGGTAGACCCAGTTTTATTGTTTAAGGGGTTGGTCTCTGCGCGCCTTAGGGCTGAATACTATGGTTTTATGAATGACCTTGATATGTTTCAGAGCATCTGGGGTGTGGAAGGGGCTGTTTGCACGCTCAGGGACAGGGATCTATTTATTTGTATGTAATTGTGGGAGCTATGCAGATGGCAGCAATGCTATGTATTTATAGGTCGTTTTTATTTTGCGCGTGTGTGTGGGTGTGTGTGTGGTGTAATTTTGCTGGTGAGTAGTTTTTAGGGGATATTGGCTAATAAAGGTTGTCAAAAGTCAAAGTCTCTCTCTCTCTTTCTCTCTCTCTCACACACACACACAAGGATCATTACATGATGTTGAAAACATATGGTAAAGCATTCATTATGTTCAATATACTGCACCCTGCCTCTGGTTCACGTTCCAGCTGCATCCCCGCTCTGCATTGGGAAGGCGGGGGACGCAACGCAGAGTCAGGTGGGAAGTGGGCACGGAACGCTGCTACATCCTCTCGCTCACACACAACTGCCACTGATAATGATGAACACCTGTCAACTGAATATGCCCATCCCATGTTTTTCTTACTCATAAAACCATTCAGGTTTGCTGGAGAACACAGCCTGCGACAGGAAGTTGAAATACTCATGCTTGTGCACTACTGCAGTTGTAACAAGGGAGGACTTTGGCTACATGGGCTTTGCACAGAACCACACAACCTGCTCGAGGGGAGCAGTCTGTCAAAATTGAGAGAATTATGATTAGTAAGAGTATGTTATTTACAAAGAACATTATGAGAGACTTATTTCTCTAAGAAATTGGGCACTCCTTTGTGTGTGTGCGTGAGAGAGACACCACTGCACTTCAGTGAGTCTATTACACTACAAGTCTTGAATTGAATGCGGTTCTCTGGACCGGTTCCCTGCAGCACTTCCACAGATTCCAAAGAATATGGTTTGCATTCACAGTTGTAAACTTGTAAACGTTTTCGCAGTCTGTGATGCAAAATTCTATTGCACGCACCACTAACGGTTAATAAGTAGAACTTCAAATCCAAAATGGAGAACAACATCCTCTTTTTCGTTACTTTTATATGTTTACTCCAATTAATTGGTTTAACTAAGCTAAGTATTATCTTAACATTAGTAGTTAGTAGTCATACCTGACTGTTTCAGTGAGCAATATTAACTTATCTCGTGAGCTCGCAAGTCTCGCAGAAAAAAATGGAACGCACTGTGTCATAATACCTTGTACCAGGAATCGTATCCTGGACAGACCTCCATGACAGGTACCAGGATTCGCTTGGTCCAGGGTTCGGCTCCCTTTCACATATGCGTCCTGAAACGGATCAGGCCTCTAAATGCTCCAGGAAACGGATCAGAGAGCCATATGTGAAAGCGCCCTTACACTGTGTACTACAGGGGTGCTAGCACCAAACTGAAAGAAGGCAGATCTCTCAGCGATAACAACTGCTCACCTGCGGCCACCTGACATGTAGCTACAGGGCATTAGTTCAGCGTCAGCCTGAGGAACCAAGGGGGATCTAAAACCCACCCTACCCCTCTGGAGTGAAGCTGTTGCTCCAAACTCCCAGGCACAGTCATCTGAGGACACAGCCTGAAACTAAAATTAGAGATGCTTGGGCTACAGTGCCCAGTCTGTGCTTTACAATGCCCTTACAGGCTGAGCCACTTGGGAGATTGTAAAAATATTTTTTATATATAAAGAGCTATTTCAAATGCTTTGATGTATTTTCAGAGCTTCTAATGGGCTAATTTTAGGACTACTGTATCCTACTGAGACCCAGCAGGGATAAAGGTTTAGAAGTATTTAAATTTTTTTGACATCTTGGATGACAAAAACCATGTTCGAGTGAAAATATTATTATAATATTATTGAATGTCCCTTGGAGTGTATATTTCAGCATAGTCGAATATATGATTTTTGGGATTAAGACCAGAAACTCATGTCCGCTACAGTGGACAGAAATTAATTGACGGGTCTTAGGAGGATATTTTTAATGTATATTACATTTCTAGATATGTGTACTCTAGACAGAATCCTGGTTCCACTGCATTACACTCCAGAGGTAGTGGCACCCAGACGGGCATTTAATCCAGACCCAACATATGCGGGAGCCCTGATCCGCGTAAGGTCAGCGCGCCAGGTTAATTGCATACAAAGGGCCGACAGGAGAGTTGTCGGCGGGTGCTGGAGGTCTCGGTTTAATGGGATAATTTCGCAGCGGAGCACGTGCGGCCAAGCAGCCAGAGCCAGAGCCAGAGGAGAGGGACGTGTCTGATGTGTGGCTGGGTCTGACACTGGAGGCCCAGGCCAGGGCTGTTTTATGAGGGCAGCTGGTGCCGGAGACCCTATGTATGCAAAGACGCAAAGACGTCGCATATAGGCTATTGTGTTACACCACCATAGGCTACATGACTTTAAAAATCCTTAAAAAAAAAGATGTCCAGCGATTATTTCTGTTCATTGAGTGATGGGTATATCCAAGTCATCAATAGGAGCTATGATCATTTTATACATGCGATGGATTAATACGTTCACTGCCTTCCCCATCACGCAAAAGCAACTGCGATGCAGGATTTTACAAAGGCAAATGTGGTTATTAAAGGCAATGTCACTGACACATTGAAAATGTGTACCTCCACACACATTTTTTTTAGTAGAAAGCTGGCAACCCAGGGGGCAGGTACAAGAAACAGGTCATTACAATGTTATGCCCTGTCCCACCCACATTTTGAGAAACGCACCCGCATAGCCCAGGTTAGAATACAGCGCATCTCATCCCGCATTCAATCCGCGCAGGAGAGGCACTTAAGCGCATGACTTAAGTTGGCCATCTCTGAATCCGGCCCTAAGAGCCCGAGTTGGACAAACATACTCAAATTTACCTTTATATCATACATAATATTTTAACTGGGTCTGCTGCTCTGTCATCTTCTTCTTCTTCTTCTTCTTCTTATTAATAAAAATAATATAATTTGTACTAACAACAATATTATAATATATAATATATAATTTTTATTAAATCAGTCAATTTGTCCTGCTAGCTTTAAATTCTCAGATGCTGTTCACTGATAGATGCAGGAAGAGAAGAGATGTGGAGAAGGGCTGGCATTCTTTACCTGATTTTAGAGTAGGCCCACAAACTTACATGGCCGGGAAAGATGGCTGACAATGTGGTTATTAAAGACTTTGGGCCGGATTCAATGGCCAACTTAATTCATGCGCTTAAGTGCCCCTCCTGTGCGGATTTAACATGAGCTGACTTACGCCCCGAACCCACCAGACACTCAAGGACCCAGACGCTTATTGCGCGTGCAGATTTGAGCAGAACTGAACACACCAGACACTCAAGGACCCAGACGCTTATTGCACGCGCAGATTTGAGCAGAACTGAACCCACCAGACGCTCAAGCACACAGACGCTTATTGCTTTTTCGGGGGGCATTCCGTGAAGGACAGAGACGCGCTATACAAACAAACAGTCTATATTCCGGATTTGTGAGCTTCGCTTAATGATGGGTAAGTAAATACTGCTATTACAGATGTCTTACTGCTTGACAGTTTAATTCAAATGAAAACTTGCATACTGTCAATATATTAGTACATGAACCAACAAACAAATCTTCTCTGGCTGGCAGCAAATGGCCTACTTTTCATTTTTACTTCGTAGCCTATAATATAATTATGTCATTATAACAAAATCAGTTGAGTGATTACCTTATCTCGCAATATTAATATCGTTTTTTTTTTTTCCAGTACGAGTTGTAAACAGGAGGAAGGTAATTGCGGTTTACCTCTTGCTCCGAATGCTCCTGAGGAGGAGAAAAATGTGGGTACACCCCATAAACCAGAGAAGGAAGGAGCAGGGAGCCTTTCACCAACTTGTGGCCAAACTGAGGCTGGACAGAGAACGCCATGTACAATACATAAGAATTTGTGCTGGACAGAGGGACCAGATCCTTGCTTTGGTTGGTGCCGACCTGATTAGGATGGCAACGAATTACCGAGCTGCCATTGAACCAAAACAACGGCTTGCCGTTATCGGTACAGTGATATCAGTATAATAAAAACAGAAGTAAGCATAGTCTTAATTAATTGAACAAATATATATATATATATTTCTATACTATAATAAAGAAAAAGCATTATAAAATGCTTCTATACTATAATAAAGAAAAAGGATTATAAAATGGGAATAACTGGTTATATGCAAAATCTATGACTTGATTTAACTTCATTCATCCCATGCACAATGGTGATTGTCTCTGTTCCCTTTTTCATTAGGGCCTATATTAAACTATAATAATATGTATTAAAAAAATTAATAACAATAATAAAACTATTAGTAGGTTGAAAAACATTCATATGTGGTGATATGATGCAGATATTGTGCAAATACAATGTATTTCTATGAGATTGCGCATGCGGACGCCCAGAAAATTCTGCCCAGAGCGGAAAAATCCGCTCCACGTCCGCGAGCCGTCCGCCCGCCAGCCGTGGCGCGCGCGGGCGGTGAGAACTGCGGCAATTTGTTAACATGGGAGCTGGTGAAGCGCAGCAATGCGTGTGCGTACGCTTGTGTTTGCGCATCTGGTGGGTTTGCCGCATTACACAGTATTCTAACTTGTGTTGCGCAGGTGCTAATCTCAAAATGTGGGTGGTACAGGGCATGCTATTCTAATAACCTGTTTTTTGTACCTGCCCCCCGGGTTGCCAGGTATCTACTAAAAAAATGTTTGTGGGGTTATGCGTTTTCAACGTGTCAGTGACAGTGCCTTTAATAACGCATTTGCCTTTTGGAAAATCTTGCCTTTGCGCATCGTAGTTGCTCTTGTGTGATGGGGTATTGCCATGCAGTGAACGTATTAATACATTGCATTGATAAAATGATCATAGCTTCTATTAATGACTGGGATATACCAAAAGAAAAAATCTAAAGAAATAATCGCTGAACAGTGGTCGCACGCAATATTATTAGGTAAACAAATAAATCGTTGGATTTACTGAAAAAAAATATTTAAAAATCTAATCTTTTTTTAACGATTTACCTAATAATATCATGTAGCCTACGGTGGTTGAACACAATAGCCTATATGCAACGTCTTCAACTTAATAATTTTGGGGAAGCTGTGCTGACACAAATCATCTCTCCATCAAAGCGAATATGATCCAGACACTGTCTATCAATTAATCCATCTCATATGTGTCTGGTATGATATACCAGACGGTCAATCATAGCATACTTTTACATATTTTTATTTTTATGACAGCTCTAGCTATGCAAAGGAAAATATGACCAATATTATGTTCAAATAACATGCACTTATTCTAATATCCATTTATGCGAAAGATGCTGTATTTTTTCATAATAATCTATTGGCGACATAAAATACCTTTTTTTCCTAACTAAGTTGCGTGGAAAAAAATTATTAAGTGAAAACTCTGAATACACGTATCTTGAACAACTTGCAGACACGCCTGATTTTCATCAAATGAGAGATTCTTAAGACAGTGGATAAGTCAAATATCTGAATCACAAATAGCTTAAGTTATGCGGAATTTCGGGAGTAAGTCCCAATTTGCGCGTGCTTATCTCAACTCTGAATCTGGCCCTTTATTAGCAAGCTTTTCATCTCATTTTCCAAAAAGCCTACTTTCCCAAATTAAAAACGGGTACGGCATCCCGAGAATGACTTTACAGCTAATATTTCAGACGGGGAGTTATGAGCAAAGGGAATAATCCCCTTTAGAGGAATAAAGAAGATCAGTTTAATACGTACAAAGCGTAGCCTAATTCTGTGTTAGGAACCCAGGAATCAGGGTCAGAAAAAGAACATGGATTTGTCTGTCTGGATTTGTTTGTCCTCCTTTTGTTCAAATCAAATGCCATCTCTGTCTGTACAAAAATAATCAAGGCTCCAATGGTGAGTGTAATGTGCTAAAGGTGAGCCTTGAATCATAATGATACTCTGCAGTATGACTGTAATGTAATACTAGAAAGAGTACAAAATCCAATGCATATGCCCTGTAGGCCTATGTGTCAATACATCAACAACTAAGCAGACATCAACCCTTCCCTTGGATTATCCCGAATGATCATATTCTCTGTCAAATAATCACACTGACATGGCATTTCATGAGGACACAGATGCCAGGCCTGACATTATACCTGATTAATCCAGGCTTGAAGGTATTATTTCATATGAAGATCCAAAGCCAACTAGAAATCTCCCATCAACATGTAAATCAATACCAGCTGAGCATAGGCTGCCCATTCCTGTTTCACTACACCAGGGATGGCACATCTAATCTCCGTTTCTCTGCTGCTGACAGGTGTGGGTTGTAGGTAGTTTCCAACCCCGCCGCCCCCCCCCCTCACCAGAACCGCACATGACAGCAACCTAAAATCCAACTGTCACAGCCCTGCAGAATGTTGATATAACGTGTAATTTGCTGTCCTTTGACTCCGTCTTGTGTATATATATATATATATATATATATACAGTATATATTTTCATATGAGTGAGCCACACATTTAATTTAGCTTTCTTTGTTGATAAACTGTTGAGAAATTTTTGTACATCAATAAGAAATGTCAAAAATAAAAATGTTTGGATAATAACAGTGGTAGCAAAAATGAAAGTCAAATGCATTCAACAGGAAACGTAACATGGGCATCTGTACTGTAGTCTGCAGTGAATACACACTCACATTGTAATACAAAATGTAGAATAATCTACATAATGTTTTCCAATTCATCACATCCAAGATTAAGTTAATACAAACCGTTATACTGAATTATAAGGATTACTGAAACTAAAATGTGGACAGATAATGTGTATATTTATGTAATCTAGTCTTCCATGTAAAAGTAGTAATTCAACCCACTACCTATGAGCTGAGTTACATAACCATGACCAGCAGTAAAGCCAAGGGGAGGCTATATACCTTTTACCATGCCTGTAAAAGATCATTTAAAAAGGGCTAACCTACCCACCCCCATCCTAAGGTGTAATTCACTCCAATAAGATCTGTCAGGTGAGACTTCCTGTACAGACGTGTTGACAGCTCGCAGTTAATCCCATTTATTTTGGACCAATATGACAGGCCGCCTTGTTTCTGGTGACCATACGGCCTGACTGGTTACAGACCGCCACTTTGTCTATGCTGAGGCTCGACTCAATGACTGATCCAGTCGACTGAATCTTGTCTGTGCACTGCCATGGTGACAATGTGGGGGAACTACTATACTGTGCTGTCAAGGAGTCACGGGGTGGGGGGGATGGTGAGGTCACTATGACTTGGGGACACTCAAGGACATAGTGGAGATTCCGCTTCCTCACAGGGAGAGGGAGATTTGAGGAGACTGTTTACACAGGCAACACAATGTAAACATTCCACAATTCAGAACTCCAATGCACCACAAGGGTCACATTGTCACGTCAGGGACTGACTGGCTGAGCCAATCATCATACTTAAAATTAATTTTATTTTTTAAATCCAACATCAACCTGCAACTGTCTGCAGCCTATGCTGAAAGACATTGTTGTGATGTGTTTTGTGATGTATTCAATAAACGTTATTTTTCGCCAATAGCATTGCAGTTATCTTTCATAACGGATCCTGGCTCCGCCCAACCTAACTACTGTATTACTTTGTCAATGCAATCAGAGATGAAGGGTACTTCAGAACTGTCAAGTGGTGGGCTTTGCAAGGCAGTTGTGTGTCCACCTCTGACCTCTGACCAGACCCAATGGCTGTGCCTCTGAGGGTTTTGGAGATTCCTTTTGGCCAGCAGCTGATGGAGTAACTGAACTTAATCCAATCATTGTCTCCAATCAACCGTCAGAGCCCTGAGCCAAAATGGTGTCAGGAACCCCACAGATGAGTGCTGCTCAGCTTTGGTCCTAGAGGTTTTTGTTTTTCACCTTAAAATCTGCAGCCAAGTCTCGGTGAAGAAACTGTGAGTGTAAAAGTGTAATAAACCACTATGAATTGAGTGCTGAGTAACAATTAAAAAGAAGTATACCCTGTGGCCCTCTAGTACCAGGGTTGAGAATCCCTGCCATAGATCATGTGGACACCACCGCTGTAAGGGATGTCTGCCGCCCTGATAGTGGAGGGAAAAACGTATTGCATCATAATGTTTAGTGTTCTAATTGTGTCTGATTAGATTCTGGCCCATTGCAGACAATGTGTGTCTGGCTCATTGCCCTGATATATACTACCCATGAAGTAAGCTGCTTCATCCAGGCAACATTACCTTTTAGCTATCAATTCAATACACTGCAGTAATAAATGTCCACCTGTGATAAGAGTTTTCAAAGAGGAATTTTAAATGAGAAGTCATTTAATTTAAACCCGCCTTCCCCTATATACCATTAATGAATGCACTTAGTATGCAAGCATGATTAACAATCTAATTGTTTTGTAAGAAAGGCAAAGGCAGTTCTTTATAATTACTGCTTAAATGCAAGTCTGCCTAATTAATTACGCGCAAGAAAAGCTAATTAACCATAGGGCCATGGCTGTTCTACAGCTGTACAGGAAAAAAAGAGATTCTAATTTTGGACTTAAAAAATCCAAATTTAGCTACAAAGAAAACAAAATGCCAAGCAGTGATTTTCTTGTACCCCTTGCATTTACCTCAATAGAGACTGAGTACTGCCTTGATGCAGGCATCACACTTTAAACCGAATTTGCTTCTGTAACATGAAAGATTATGAAACCCACAATGAAGTAGGTCTCTGTTGATATCTGCGGGAAACATGAAAAGGACTGGAGAAAGAAAGCAATCTCTGGATAAACAATTGAAAAGTCTGTGCTTTGTGGCGCTTGTCCAGCACACACAGAGGATGTCTGTTGATAGCATACATTGGCATTGGCAGTCGTTCTAGAAATAACAGGCACTTACATTTTTTAGCCCATTTTTTTTTGTATAGTTGCCTGCCTGCTTCTTTTAACAAACAGTCACAAAAGGGAACATCACAATTACAAAACTCGCACTCTGAAATCCACCAGCTGAGCTGCCACAGATGCTGTGCCAGACTTTGCTGTTGACGTAGCTGTTGCTGGCAGGTAGGCTGCAGGTCTCTGATTGGCCAGCGGAGCCGCTGGTGAGCATTGAGGTGGGGGATGCCCGACCGATTAAAATGGGAATGGGTAATGATATGGAAGGCTGAAGTGGGACATAATGCAGTTAAATGAAATGGGAACATCACATTGAAATGGCGACTTGCTCGACATATACTTTTCACATTAAATATGAGTTCTTCCCAACTAGGCCATGAAGAGTAACTTTTAGGAGCATAGTAAAGCAGCCTATGAAGTAAAGAATTGCATACAGTATGTCATGCTCTGGTTATGTGTATTATCATCTGCAGGTACTGAAATTTTTTTCATTGCTGGGGAATTTTTTCTTTAATGAGAGTGTGGAGAGACTATGTCTTTGGAAATAATGCTTCAGTACTCAGGTGAATGAATCTTCATTTACTGCAATTCTGTTACACGCACCCATTGGAGAACTTTTATTTGTGAATCATTTACTGAATTACCTACTGAATTACCTTGAACCTATTTTTGATTACTAATTAATTGGACTCATGACATTTGAGTTAGTTCAGTCTGAAAACTATCTTGATGCCACTTCCCAGAGAAAAACACTTGTGTGTCGTGCCCGTGCTATTAGGTTTTGAAATATAAATAATCACGGCTATATCATGAAATAGGTCGTTGATATCTGCAAGAAAAAAAAACGCACCCATGCTAAGTGAAGAGACCCCCTCTGAGGATGTCGTCCATCACCCGGGGAGGGTGTTTATTGGCTTATATCGTGGCTAACGCTCTCACACTTTCTTGCCAAAATATTGTGTGAAGAGCTTGCAGTGTGTGTTGGAGTATGCTCTATAAGAACGAAATCTGATTATGCGTGCAGGCTTCGCACTAACAGATTGTTGCGAGTTTCAGAGATGTTGTAGAAACAGCCTTTTTTTTGGGGGGGGGGGGGGGGGGGATACACCCTTACAGAAACAATATACTGCATATATTGTAAATATGTGGATATGTTTTTGGAAAATACAAAACAAAGAAATATATTTCACAATGCCTTTTTTAAATATTGCCAATAACTTGTATATTTGCCCATATTTTATGGGTGTTGCAATATATTTGCTGATCCTGATAATATATTATAATATGTTTTATATATTACACTATATTTAATTTGTGTATGGAGAAAAGAGCTGGGGCGGGTGGGCTTGGGGTAGTGGGTTGCAGTCTTTTGCAGCAGACTTTGGTTACAGCTTCATTCCCGAAGCATCCATCTTTGTTTTGATAATCGATCCTTCTCTCTGTGAGGAGTGGAGGTGTTGAACCTCTCGAGTCTTGAATTAGTGGTCAGAACAATTGTGGGTCATTCCATATCAGATCAACAAATGCCCCACGCTCTTCAGTCTCAGATTTTGCTGAAATTTTTACCAAAGGTTCTATAGCTATATTAAGCGACAGATCCAAGTAGTTTTTGAGATATGGCCATTTTACTGTGCATGGTATGCATCACATTTTGCCCGAAATTTGCGGCCGTCTTATTTTGGGCTATTTCCAGTACCCCATATCCTTGCAAATACAGCACATAGAGCAATGACATTTTCTGTGTTGATAAACAATGACCTAGACTTGATATAAATCAAAATATAAATGATTAATGTTAATAGAAATTGCCCAGATGCATTTTAAATATCCCAAATATGTAATTTAATTCTGCGAGCAGCCATGTTTAAGGACCTAAATGAGATACTTTTACTTAATATAGCCCCCCAATTTTTTTTACTCTTAAAGCTGGTCCGACTGGCTGTGTAATTCCTGCATATTAGAACTCTATGTTCATTAGCTATCACATGACACCCTCCTAAAGTCAGGAAAAAAACATTTTGTAGCACATTTTCAACAGACCAAAACCTCATGTGGGCATATCATTTTCTTTATGAAACTCCTTATTGGAGAACAACTATCTCAATTATAGGTATACTACTTTTAACACTTGCGAATGGGTCTCGCATGCTATTATGTATGGACCAGGCTTGTTGAACAGAAACTGGAGTCCAGGAATTATTTGGCCATACTAGTACAGCTTGTTAACAGAAACAGAAAGTGAAAGTTCTAGAATTCCCCTGTAAGCAGGAAACTAAAAGTTCTGGAATTTCCCTTACCAGTTGATGGGGGTAGTACACATTTGCTGAGGTGTTGGTTGTCAGTATGATGGAAAGTGGTGGATTGGCCATGTACGAGACAAATCTGACATAGAAGATGATGTCCAGATATCATTCATGCACCCTCATGGTCCGGCAAGATCATTTAAGTGGCCTGCAAGGGAGGACATTTGTTGGGTACCACTGCAGTGTATTCTCTGTCTGGTGAACACTCCCGACACTCCAAATGGGAGACTATATTATTTGGAGAAGGAAGATGTGGAAACCCTATCAAAAGTAGCATGAAATGTGACAATCATTGCTCATCATGTTCATACTGACATGTAAACTAACGCTCGCGAGATACCAAAACAGTGGATAATTGAAAGCAATATTTCACCATGTAAGAATTTCATAAAGGATCTGAAACTTTGGACTTCTAAACTTCATGTAAATACCTTCAAAATAAAACTTATTTGAAGTTTTTTGTAATATGCCCACATGAGGTTTTGTTCTGTTAAAAATGTGCTACAAAATGATTTTTCCTGAATTTAGAAGGTTGTCATGTGATAGCTAATGAACACAGAGTTCTAATATTCAGGAATTACACAGCCAGTCAGACCACCTTTAAGTGTAAAAAAAATTGGGTGGCTATATTAAGCACAAGTATCTCATTTAGGTCCTTAAACATGGCTGCTCGCAGAATTAAATCACATATTTGGGACATTTAAAATGCATCTGGGCGATTTGTATTAACATTAATCATTGATATTTTGGAATGGGAAATCTCATTATTAACACATGCTGTACAGATGTGAAGCTCAGTTAAAAACATGCTTTATATCACATCTATAGGTTGTTGTTTATCACCACCGAAAATGTCATTGTTCTATGTACTGTATTTGCAAAGATATGGGGTACTGGAAATAGCCCAAAATAAGACGGCCGCAAATTTTGGGCAAAATGTGACGCATACCATGCACAGTGAAATGGCCATATCTCAAAAACAACTTGGACCACAGCACTCAAACTTTGGATCTGTCCATTAATATGGCTATAGAACCTTTGGTAAATTTCAGCAAAATCCGAGACCAAAGAGCGTGGGCCCCACAAAATATTGGGTGATTTCACATGGAATGACCCTTGTGACAATTTCCATTTAAATTTCCATCTCTCAAAGAATATTTCCAGTATTGACTTCTGAAAATTAAGTATTCAGAAATATATTGAGATAAAGTATATTTTCAAGATTCAAGATCATGCATGTACTATTAATATGCACAGATTAAGCTGGGAGGATTAGGTGCAGCTCTTATATGAAGGACCTTCCATTAATAGTCTTTTGAGAGTAGTTGTTCTTGTGTGCATGCAGGGCTCAGTGCGTGAATGGGCATGCACATGTTTAATATATTTTCAACAGTGATTTAATGATGTACTTATGCAGAATATCTTCTGAAATAGAATGTAATATTCATGCATTTTATTGTCAGAATTGTCTAAGTTCATAAATTGGACGTGTAATTCCATTTGGCATGGGTTAAACACTGTGAAAACTCAGCAGGTGATAGACGTGCTGTGACTTGCACATCAATTGGATTTTCAGTCGACAAATATCCCTGATAATAGATCTCATGGTTTGTTTTGTGTTTATGGGTCATATTGTCCGTTTCTGACATACTTGTGGTATTTTCTCAGGCAAAAAAAAGTCCCTATCTCAGCAAACCGTTTCTTATTTAACTTTCATGTTTTTTTACATTACATTACAGGCATTTAGCAGACGCTCTTATCCAGAGCGACTTACACAGCATTTTGCATTTATTATTATTTTTTTATACATAGTAACCATTGATACAGCTGGATATATACTGAAGCAATGCAGGTGAAGTACCTTGCTCAAGGGTACAACGGCAGTGTCCTACCTGGGAATCGAACCTGCAACCTTTTGGTTAAAAACCCAGTTCTTTAACCATTATACTACACTGCCGTTTTTACTTACTAACTTCAATTCACATGAAAATTAGAAAATTAATCCAGAAAAATGTTTTGTTAGATCAACATTGCATTAAATATACAGCCTTTTAAATCTGGGTTATTGACACTGGGTATGATGTGTCTAACAAAGCTCTTTCCAAGGGGCTCTTATACAGAAACGAATCCTACATTCCTCATAAGGGTGAGGCACATTAAGAATACTAAAAGATAACCTAAATCTTCCAAACCCTAAAAATGAAGCTGTCTGCGACCAGAAGCGATGTACGCTTTGTCTGATTACAATAATAATATTCCAATAGGCTGAAAGAGTGTTGAAAAACATCCAGGAATGGTACAGACATAAACTGTTTTCTCTCTCTGGGTAAAGAGTAAGATTAACATGCAAGCTCATTCTTCAAGCTGCTTGTCAGTACGCTAATTAATGTGCTTGAATGCTGTGCATTATTACTAGAGTATATTAAGGAGGGTGGGTGTCATTCTAATGGGCGTTGAGTAAATGCCGTGTTGTTCGTGCATAACGGCACCATTGGCACAACATGGGAATTGCAAGTCTACAAATGAAGAAGCACGGCATATCTGATGTGGGAAGTGGATGTATAGAGAGGCAAATTGAGAAAGTGATACTGTACATATTTGCCGCTGTGCACTCTCGCCCCGTGCTTTGGAGCGGGGTACTTTATCCAAATTGCACCTGTTAAAACACAGCCGCGTGGATGGATCGCGGGAAGAGAGCTAGAATAAAAGTATAAGCGCTGCGTGTTGCCGTGGATACGGGAGTCTCCAGGGCAGAAAATAAAATGAAAAACAGAAGGACTGGCATTCATCACAAAAACATGCTTTTTATATTAAGAGTAAAGGGGCGGGTGAAGAACAGCCTGCATGGATACTGTATGTTCCGCCCGTCTGTAGTCTGTAGTTAAAATGGGAGTGGTGCTGGCGGAGGAGACGAAAGGCTGTGATCATCTGGCTGCTTTTTGAGGCAGAATTGTGAAGAGGCTCAGAAGCAGCTCCTGAAATCCAGGCCTAGCTCGGAAAATCCGCGGTAGAAGTGGTGCCCGGTAGATTTGTAAATCTCCAGCTGTTGCACTCTTTGTTCCTGGTCAGGAGGCTCACGGACCAGAGACAGATGACCAGGGGTGGATTCCAATCGCTTATTTTATCTGTCCTCTTCTCCTGGGTCCTTGCCTGACCCGGAAATCAATCGAGGTTCGCCATCTTTAAGGACATTCCAAACCACTAAATTCTCCATGGAGGATGAGGAGGCTCCTGGAGGATGTTTCAGTGAGGAAACACAAGTGTAGCCTTTGCCGAAGCCTTTTCTCGGAACGGGTGTCATGTATAAATTATCCAGCACTCTCCACATCTGCCACGTCGCAGGCACACCCCTGCACAAATGCAATTTTAACATTCCATTTATTATAAAGCGCGAATCCAAGATGACACTCATTCTTTATAACTAACAAAAGCAACGTTTATTCATGAATAAATAAGCTAAAAAGCATCGTTAAGCATGTAAGCATAATTTGACGCTGATGCTTGATTGAGCAAGGATGTTCCATTTGCCTAATGCATGTTGCCTCGATTCCTCCGTCCTCGTATCTGATCCTTGCATCCTTTCCTCGCGTCCTCCATTGGGCGGAGCTAAGGAGCGAGGAAAGGATGCAAGGAGTGAAAATAAGTGATTGGAATGAACCCATGGCCTTTCTGTCCTCCTGGATTCCCTGAAGGAAAAGTCTGGCTAGGCCAAGACAGCACCAGCCGGCTGTCGCATTCACAAAACACTTTATCCATTACATTTAATTGAGCTGGGGGGAAAAAATCTCATACGCTGAGACTGAATGCATAATGCATAACTATTCAAACTCTCTCCACTCTGCAACGTGCCACGGAGACCTGGTTCACACGAGGCGTTTACGGACGGCCACAAAATACTGAAAGTGAACCAATTGGATTAAATCCCTCCATTCGACTGAGGTAAACCACCACAAAGGCTATATCAGCAGTGTCCTCATATGCCCTCCCCGAAACCGGTCATTCGGTGTCCACCAAGTACCCCTCCCGCTAGGTACACGGGAACCAGCAACAGAGAATTTCTGAGCTCCCCTCAGCAAAGAAAGATCTGCAGCCGTCCGTGAGAGATCTGCAGCTGTCATCCTCTGTTAAACGAATTTGCCTTTTATCGTTTATGTGCCTTTGATTTACTCTCAAGCAGGCGAGCAAAGGTTTGCTACGCCGTTTGTAAGCAGGAGGAAACCGGCACTCTAACCGTGAAATGTGAATTGATAAAGTGTAAAGACATTTTTACACTCTATTGCCTCCATTTACAGCGTATTGATTGCAGCGTGCTGCCTCAAAGAGGAAATTAATTGGAGTCCTACATGAGACAGAAAAAAAGGGTAAAAGAACCAATTAAAATCTGCATGACCTTTCATGTTACTATTAATATGCAGGAACAAGACTGGAAGCTTTAAGTGGATCTCTTCTGAGATAGACTGTGAGTGTGTGTGTGTGCGTGTGCGTGTGTTTCTTTGTTTGTTCATGAAGCATGCCATCACAATGCTGTCCCCCACACACATACATGAAACAATGACCTGATCTTGAGTAGATACATGCTTCATAATGCAAATTGTATGGTATGCTATGGTACTACATCACCTGCAAGTGGGAAGTTTAAGTTAGTAACTGAGCTGAGAAAGGAGTATGTGTCTATAGTGTGGATACAGCACAAAGTAAATGTTATGCAACTGATGAAATCCTCAGTTGAAACGCCCAGAAATGTCTCTGATTGTCTTTCCATCCAGTCAAAGCAGAACCTTCCAAAATGTCACAAAGCTTAATTTACAGCTGTAGTGCATGTCCTCAGCCCCATTCAAACGGCTCGAGTGATTGATATGAAATACTCTAAATGCATCAGAAACATCAGCGCCTCTCTCGGATGTCAATAATGTTATTAACCTAACAAACGGTGCTTCGCTGCATTTACCGACGGCCTTATAAACAGAGCAGTTTAGTTTGTAAATAAAGAATGTGTCGGGTAGGGTCAATAGTTTGCCGTCACTGAAGATTGAAAGAGGGACCATAACAACTCTTGGGTAGCCTGCTGATAATGGATAACAGTGGGTTTTATTTACAAGTCTGGTTTATAATCAGTCTGAGGGAACACAAAGCTCCCTGTGGAAGGACAGTAAGCCAACCTAGCTTTCCCTCTCCATTGTGGTTTCAACAGATTCATCTGTTCTGTAAACAGTAAAATAGTTGAAGCATGATGCTATAGGTTTTTTTAAAATTTCTTTTAAGAATTACAGAAAACCCTTGGTGGATGTTGAGGGAGTTTATGAAGTGTTCCGTTATGAACCTTTCATCATGATTAACATCTACATCTTCAAACTCTGCAAATAACTGTAATTGGTGTTTTAATTAAAAAAGATAAAAGTACATTTTCATTGTACGCAAGATTAGGAAAATAAAACCTTGGTTCACCGCAGGATGGTTCTCTGTTTTCAGAATTGCCCTGTTTGTGGCATTTACCCCACGGAGAGACCATACTGCTTGCAAAATATGTCAGTTGATTTTGGCATAGCTTTGTTATCCACTGACATTTCTGTCACCTATCAATCAAATTGAAAATCTTTTAATTCTCCCAGAAGTCTCCCAGAACTCCAGAAGTAGTATATTTTAACTAGGATGAATAACTTTGCAATAGTGCTTTTTTCCTGTTTTCATTCAACTACAGAACCTGCTCTTTGCAAGGGGCGTTAGGCGATCTGCTTTGGTTTAAATGTCACCTGCTAGAGCCCTGGTATTCAAATCATTATCCTCGAGGGCCGAGAACGGCTGGTTTTCCACCCTCCCTTTACCTGGGAGTCAGGTGTGAAGACAGTCTGGCCAATCAGTAGCACTAATTGTAGAGTTAATTACCTGTGAGAAAGGGGGCCAGATTTGAATTTCCATGCTTTAGAATGTTGTGTCTGCTTTAATGTCTTGGTGCATCGAGACGCTAGGCTAGAGTGACAGTGGGGGCTTGGTGGATCTTATTTATTTATTTCCTGCCGCCACAGCTCTGAGACTCTGTAGTTGGATCTGGGAAATGTTTCTGGCGTGGGCTGCGCTGCCCCTGCCCCTGCAAGCCGGCTGTGATTTAAAAGGAGAAAATGGAGCAAGATGTAGGTGTGAAGTCGTGATGAGCTGCAGGAGTGGGCAGGCCCAGAATCGTGCAAAGCTCACCCGGCTGAAACAATCGCGCGCAGGTGGAGAATCGCGCAGCCCGTCCGGCTGAAACAAAAGGGGGCCACCGGAGACAACACCGCGCTGTGCTTTTCCGTACGCGTCCCACACTGCGCCTTGGGCCCAAATCTGTCTAATCTCACCTGTGTAGGATCACAAAAGCCATATGGAGGCCTGCTTTTTGCTGTTCTGAACCCCTTTTCTCTGTCTCCAGATTGGCGGCAGTGTTGTATAATGGTTAAGGAACTGGGCTTGTAATCCACAGGTTGCAGGTTCAGTTCTCAGATAGGACACGGCCATTGTACCCTGGAGCAAGGACACTTAACCTAAATTGCTTCAGTAAAATATCCAGCTGTATAAATTTGTAGATGTTAAAAAAAAGTTGTTTTTTGTCACTCTGGATGAGAGCGTCTGCAAAATGCCTGTAATGTAATGTAATCATGATCTGGAGGACCAGGTTGCATAAGATCTTTTGGCTCTCAATTTACAATTCAGTTCAGCCAAGTTGATGGGTCTAAAATGTAGGACTGTAGAATACCAATAAAAGACAAAGTAAGGTATAAATGTCATTGCAAGGTCGGTCAGCATTAGATTGAGCTGAGATTGTCAATGGATCAAAAAAAAAATCTTGAGAGTGATGCATTCACAGCAGAGCAATGTCACCAGGCAATAGCACACTTCAATGTTGTCCTTGTGGGCTGTACTTCTGACGCTGGCAACTTCCCCAGCTTCTGGCATACTGCACAATGTTCACAGATAGCGGAATGCTGCTGGCCTCTGGATGAAGTCGTGGTGACAATGCAGCCAATTACAGCGCAGCATTCCTATCCAAGAACTACTATTGCCTCCTGTCCCAGAGGGGAACCAGGCAGGTTGAAAAATATAGATATCGCCTCATGGTCTTTGTCTGCCATTATTGGCTGGCCATCCCCGACCATCTACCCGCCATTGCTGAACATCATTTGCTGGAGACCATGCCTGGCTGCCTCAAGGTTTTGCACACTCCTGTGGTTGAGTGTGTGTGTGTGTGTGTGTGTGTGTGTGTGTGTGTGTGTGTGTGTGTGTGTGTGTGTGTGTGTGTGTGTGTGTGTGTGTGTGTGTGTGTGTGTGTGTGTGTGTGTGTGTGTGTGTGTGTGTGTGTGTGTGTGTGTGTGTGTGTGTGTGTGTGTGTGTGTGTGTGTGTGTGTGTGTGTGTGTGTGTGGGCACATTGCGTCTTCATTGGTCAATATTAGGCACTTTTGAGGTGCTTGGATCAATCGAGAAAAGCCTGTACTACAGAAAATAGAACGCTCATTTAATTTCAGTCAGCATATACAGTCAAGCCGGAAAGTCTGCACACCCCTTTCACCTTCTCCACATTTTATTACGTTACAGACATATTCTACAATAGATTGAGTTCATTTTTTGTCTCAACATTCTACACAAAATAGCCCATAATGACAAAGTGAAAACAGATTTATAGACATTTGTGCTAATTTATTAAAAATCTAAATGTAAAATATCATATGTACACAAGTGTGCACACCCTATGATATGACACCCAAAAGTGAGCTGAGGTGCATTTTGTTTCCACTGATACTGCTTGAGATGTTTCTACAACTTAATTGGAGTCCACCTGTGATAAATCCAATTGATTGGACATGATTGGGGATTGCCAACACCTGCCTATATAAGGTCCCACAGTTGACAGTGCATGTCAGAGCAAACTCCAAGCCATGGGGTCAAAGGAATTATCTGCAGACCTCAGAAACAGGATTGTGTCAAGGCATAGATCTGGAGAAGGGTACAGAAAAATCTCTGCAGCTTTACAGGTCCCAAAGAGCACAGTGGCCACCATCATTCATAAATGGAAGAAGTTTGGAACCACCAAGAATCTTCCTAGACCTGGCCGCCCGGCCAAACTGAGCAATCGGGGAAGACGAGCCTTGGCCAGGGAGGTGAGCAGGAACCCGAGGGTCACTCTGACAGAGCTCCAGCGTATCCTTGTGGAGATGGGAGAACCTTTCAGAAGATCAACCATTCAGGCAGCACTCCACCAATCAGGCCTTTATGGTAGAGTGGCCAGACGGCAGCCCCTCCTTAGTAAAAGGCACATCACAGCCCGCTTGGAGTTTTCCAAAAGGCACCTAGAGGACTCTCAAACCATGAGAATCAAGATTCTCTGGTCTGATGAAACCTAAATTTAACTTTTTGGCCTGAATACCAAGCGTCACGTCTGGAGGAAACCAGGCACCACTCATCACCTGGCTAATACCATCCCTACAGTGAAGCATGGCGGTGGCAACATCATGATGTGGGGATGTTTTTCAGCAGCGGGAACGGGGCGACTAGTCCTGATAGAGGGAAAGATGAATGCAGCTAAGTACACTGAGATCCTTGAAGAAAACCTGCTCCAGAGCGCTCTGGACCTCAGACTGGGGCGAAGGTTTACCATCCAACATGACAACGACCCGAAGCACACAGCCAAGAGAACAAAGGAGTGGCTATGGAGAAAGTCTGTGCATGTCCTTGAGTGGCCCAGCCAGAGCCCAGACATTAATCCAATTTAACATCTGTGGAAAGAGCTGAAAATGGCTGTGGCTCCCCATCCAACCTGATGGAGCTTGCAAGGATATGCCAGAGGAATGGGCAAAGATGTCCAGAAACAATTGTGCCAAGCTCGTAGCTTCTTTTCCAAGACGCCTTAAAACATCTCAAGCAGTATCAGTGGAAACAAAATGCACCTCAGCTCACTTTTGGGTGTCATATCAAAGGGTGTGCTCACTTGTGTACATATGATATTTTACATTTTGATTTTTAATAAATTAGCACAAATGTCTAAAAACCTGTTTTCACTTTGTCATTATGGGCTATTTCGTGTAGAATTTTGAGACAAAAAATGAACTCAATCTATTGTAGAATATGTCTGTCACGTAATAAAACGTGGAGAAGGTGAAAGGGGTGTGCAGACTTTCCGGCTTGACTGTAGTTACACTGTTTGGCTAAAGTCCACTACTGACCTGGAGGGAAGGTAAGTGAGGGGTTTCTGGCTCAATTCTTTCCTTCCAGCATGCAAGTGGAAATTTTTCCAAAAGGCATTTAACTTTGTTCAGCCTATATCGGGGATACACACTCATCATCAATTACTTAATTGAATCATTTGGTTGGTTAATTGGATATTTTCACAACAGCCCTTGACAAGCCTGGTCCAAAACTGTAATGTAGGTGAGGAAAAAAAGTGCAAAGTTTCAAGTTGACTAAAGAGGAAATTTTATTTTAAGAGCAAAGCTACTTTTTCTGTTTGTGTGGATGCTGTAATTAAACTAGCTAAATCTACCCTTGGAGATCATTTTAAAGTATTTTATGTTGCTGTAACACCTGCCGTTTCTTCTGTTCAAAGTACCAGGTGAAAGTGGTTTCTCTGGAGACGGGGGGGACTGCAAGATCAATGTTACTTTAGATTCTGGGGTTTCAACAGGGGGTCTGCAGACCCCTGGGGGTCCTTGAAGGTACTATAGGGGGTCCCTGGGCCAAACTTGATATGCAATGACTATAATAGATTTGGGAGAATATTTAAAAATATATATATATTTTTATATAACCCTTTTTAATTCATGATGGGGGGGTCCCCTGCATGCCTTTGAGCCTTGGTGGGGGTCCCTGGATCTGAAAACCCCTGCTTTAGATGAAGGTGAAAGATCATATAAACAGTAAAAATCAGTGCGGTCATTGCAGGTTCAGATGAGGTATTGAAAAGACAGATATCCCAGCCATTCCAGTATATTTTTAACATGGTCATTACATTTCTCCTATAAGGAAAGCAGCCCGTGTAAGCCATACAGCTTACCAAATATTCAAAAGCCAAATCCATTCAAATGTAGGTTAGTGGTACTTACCCCTCAGTGCTTTGATTATATAATTGAGGGTTTTAGAGTCCATTAGAAAAGGGCTTTAATAGACCCATTTCAATTTCCACAACTGTTAAAAACCAAGAATAGATAATTGACGCATGATTTCAACAGTGTACATAGTGGACGAACATCCTGTTATACCGAGGTTACATATCAGAACCTCAGTTACAAATATTTAATCTACTTTCAATGCTATTCAGGGCGCATATTTTTGACTCAGTGAGTTAATCAAGTCCTATTTAACAAGTTGCTGTTGCTGTTCCAGTATGGGAATCTCGCAAGGTTGTTTTTTCCCCCCCGTTCTCCACTGTTGTTCACACTGTGCACTAATCATTTAAAGCGCAGTGCTAATTTATGAAATGTGCAGATCTCACCTCACTGACGGGTTTATATCAGAAGCAAACGACCTCATACAGATTTAAGATATGCAGCATTACTACAGGCAGTGAACAAAGAACATGCAAACACCATGGAAGTCACTTAATAGGGTGGACAGACTGTATGCTCTGTGGCATGTGGCATAGTCTTCCAGCGTGTTGAATTGTTCCGGAGGAATAAATGTGCTTGTGTGCACAAGCTTACAGTTCAGAACCGAAGCTGAACCAATTAAGATCCTGTTAATTTTTATTGAGCTTTAGTCTTGGGCCAGTTTTGCACATGGTATGTTAATGAAACGTGTTTAAGTATGTCTGTACCTATGGCAAATTAGCAAATGACTGGAATCATCCCCTGCATTTTTATTACAAGTGGATATATTGTGGTAATGTTTCAATTAACCCTTTTGTTGTCTTCATGTATGCACCCCGTGTCCATGGGGTCAAAAATTACCTAGCCTCACCGGACCCCTTGTGATAAAGCTTCTTCGTTGAATTTTAAACCCTGAATCTATTTTTCATGTAGAAGCAGTCAGTCATTCATCAATAAATCAGTGAATAACTGTGCATTCCTACTTCACAGTCCTGACGTACTATATTTCTTCAGTCTATACCACTAATCTTTACGACAAAACACACATCATAATAGATCTTTTTTGCTAAAATATATTCAGCTTCATTTTGATTATGACTTCTGATTTCATAACTGCAGGGTTAAAAAACACTCACATGACAATCTTTGTATCTTGATTGTGTACTGCTTTTATAAACAAGCACGTTAGCACGTGATAAGCTGCGACCGTATGCCTAAAGTATCTGTATGTGCAGGTATAGTCTATTGCAGAAATATCGGACAGACAGACCAACAGACCGACCACAGAGTGACTTATACTAGCTGCTGGTCGCAGCTAAAAATCTTAAATCTAACTTTTTTTCTAAAGGTAGGGTCACTCCAGGAAAAGTCATTGAATTTCATGCTTAGGGGGGTTTCACTGCTGTTAAACTCAGAAAGGGGTCATTTCGACCCAAGGGCAACACAAGGGTTAAATAAACATGGCATAATTATTTATCTCTATGAGATGGAGGACTCTCCCCCAGTTTAGAGCTCTGTAGCGCCTCCTGTTTGTGCACTTCTCCATTGAAGTAAATTTGTGACCCAGCTGGTGGATTGCAGGGTGAAATGAAGTGGCTGGCAGCACTTATTTTGTGAGATTTTCAGCGATTGGGAGGGGGGGAAGTGTTTGTTGTGATCAGGCATTGTTTTGGGGATGGGATGTTTTTGTAATACAATCTAATAACATGTTCATTGTGCCACCTGGGAATATGTCCCTAGATACCTAGGTACCTTCAATATGAAATGAAGTGGACCTTATATGTGAAAGCATGGATTAGAAAATACACAATTTTGGTCTGTAATATTGTGTGTAATATATGCCCAATCATAAAACATGAACAGCGGCGTATAAATTCATATTGCAGTGACACTGATAAAAGCAGGATATATTCCGTATGTCTGCCATCTACCACCTACGGAACCAGAGACCTGTCTGTAGTTTGGACCCAATGAATGGCACATATAGCACCTTGTTAAAATCACTGAAACACACAAGGTCTATGACCACTACAGTGCCTAATGCCTGTATATGTTGGCGGTGCATACAGTACACTGCCAATAGATATGACTCTTCCATATGCTAGAGAGAGAGAATGAGATGGGGGGGGGGGGGGCAGAAATAGAAATGGAGAGAGAGAGAGAGAGAGAGAGAGAGAGAGAGAGAGAGAGAGATGGGGGGAAGGGAGAGAGAAACAGGGAGAGAGAGATGGGATGTGCCAGATCTTACCTGGTGGGACAGGTAAAAGGCAGCGATCCCCAGGGGCCAGAAACAACAGAGCATGGAGAAGACGCTGAGGCCCAGGTGGTCCCTCGGGGGCATCATGAGGAAGTTGTCCTCGCTCTCCGTGTCGCTCGAGTACTCGCTCTGAAAAACAAGACCGAACGCACAGAGCCGCGTCAGGAGAGAGCTGGGCACATTAGGATGGATGGGAGCACACCGTCGCTCCCACACGCTGAGCCGCACCGCTCCGCTTCATACATCTGACTCTCTTCTCTCCCCGTGGACCTGTCCCCTCGATTAAAACGAGCGTGTCTTCTGGGAGTTTGGATTCCTGTGTAGTCCCAGATCCTACGGCAGCCATTTCACTGAGTTAACATTCCCAATACGGCTCTTAAGCTCCAATCTTCAAAATCGTTGACTCATGCAATTGCCTCACAGTGTGTGATCTTTGATCTGCATTTCACTGAAATTGGAGATATTCCCCCTGAGAGAAATGCCACCCACTGATTCTCATCTAAAAGTTTAATCTAAAAGTCCACTTTTGTGGCCATAGTGAACTATGCTATGTCCATGTGAAAAGCATGTGAGCTACGTGTAATTTTTACCCAGCTAAACTATTTTTGTTCTTAGAATATTCTCGGGACGTTAAGAAAGTTAGGGTAAACGTTCCCGGTTCATACATTTGTCCGGTATGTTGATCTTGATATGTCTGTCGTTATTTTGAAGTCACAAGTAACAGGAATGGCCTGGGAACATTATTTAGTTTTGCTAAAAAATAATTTAAATTGTGGTTGGTAATTGATGTTAATTGTATGAGGAATTTAAACAATCTTTTACCGGTCTGTTATTTCATTCTGTTCCTCCTAACATAAATTCAATACATAACCTCTAAGATAATTGTGAATGACTAAATGATAACAATCAAGGTATGTTGCTATTAAGTTAGCATATAACATGCCTGGAATGTTTTTTCCCTGTGACTGACTAACTATTGTTTCGGACAATAAAGACTTTTAACGTTCTAAGGGGAACCCTCTCATTGAAACATTATCTTGCCGGCAAATGGCTATTTAACTGATATCTTCCCCGACATTACATCAGTGCTTTGTGTTAGCTAGCAATTCCATTAGAGGATAGGTAGTATGTGATTAACTTTTCAAGGCTTTTTATTGAAAGAAGATGCAGCACACAGTCAATTTAATTCGTTCCTAATACCCCAATCCCTTCTGTTCAAAGTGTCTTTGCAAATGCCAGTAACGTTTCAAATATGACCTTGTATTACTCTTGTAAGTGATAATGGGGTGAAAATCAATCACGATGACAATTCTTCACTTTAGGCTTGTTTTATTTTCATTCAGTCGATGGAAAAGATAATCTTTAACTCAAAAACTCAGAAAGTGTCTTCATTTTATTATTCTTTGTCAATGGTTTTACTCATTGTCTAAATGACAGCTCTTTCTTGAGCAATTGTGTGAAAAGCCTAATTTAATAGCTTTTAATGCTGTTGTTTTGATGTAAAAATGAAATAGAAATGTGTGCTAAAACATCTCACATTTTGATGACGGTGTCTGGGTGCTGGGACTACAAGGTACGTGGTACGAGGCTGTCACCACGTCTCCTGCTCAACTGGGTTTGTTCTAGCCCCCTGGCCCCCTACCTTCCAGCCACACAAATTAAATGTGATTTGTTCATTATTCCTCTCCCTGTTTAAAATTAAAGGAAAGGCTGGCTGTTTTCTGGCCTCCTCGGAAACTGATGAATACACGTTGCTCTTTTTCAGTGCAGGAAAGATGAAATTTGGGGGAAACGCAGTTTGGTGCTCGGTAACACTGCGTTAAAACGAATAGAAACCACAAAAGCAGCCCTTTATTGCCAATTCAGGTATTAAGATTCAATAACATGTTTTAACTTCGGGGAGCACCATTACCAACCATTAGATGATGGCTTGCCTTACCACCATTGCCTAAATAATTCTGTATTTGTTCACACAACAAAAGTATGGATGAGTCATTTAGGCCTAGATAAGGGCTCTTTAGGATTTGTGTGCAGATTCAGGCAAACCATCCAGGCAGATTCAATGCTACAGGGAATATCAGGTGAAAACTGGAGGCACACCAAATACAGACGTGAGTAAACAACATCTCTCAAAATTAGGGGGAGGTTTTCTGTTAGTGATTGCGGTTCATTGTTAGCTTCAGGACAAGACGGGTCATGTTGATGAATTAAAAAACGAAACAACAAACAATTATTTTCCTTGTATGTCTTGAGTGTCCTGACAGTGTTCCTGTACAAGTTGTGAACTCTTTGTTTAGAAATGGGGAGATGGGTTTCAGTGCAGCATTTTATGCATAATGAAAAATGTTTTGCAGAAACTCATATAAGCAGTGACTTGGAGGGCTTTTGTGGCTGAATTCTTGCCCATGCAATTCTGAGAAGGGCAAGTATGTTGTTCAACCACATTATTACAGGAAATAATTCCTGTAATAACATCAGGATATGAAGTATTTCTTATTTTCCACAACACACTTTTTTATCCTTGCAAAAAGGGGGGGGGGGGGGTAACGTCAGATTCTTTTACAGACTTTCACGTGCTAAATCTGCTACATGTGGGATGAACTGATGAATTTCACTGGGCCGACCGTGATGACACCTGAGCCAGAGCAGACATCTGTCATGAATGACACAGCTTGGTGTGTGTGTGGTTTTCACAGTGGGGTAGGATTTTACACACATCATCAAGGAGAGACTTCCTCCCTGGTAATAATCTCCCACCAAAGAAAGTTGCCTCAGAAGGTAGAGTTATGTACATGCAGTATGTACAGGAAACGCACGTAAAAGGACACTTTGTGCTCATCCGAGCCCCGGAAGGTGATCTTGCTTTTCTGGAGATTTCTGTGCTTATGTGCACTCAGACTGCTTCACTGGCCAGGGTGTCCGTTGGGCGGCGGGCACCATTTCTGCTCCGTCAGTAATCCTCTGGCCAATGGGGACCTTATGTCCTCTACTGCTCCCAACCTGCAAGCATGCTGGCCCACTAGCGGCCCGACATCTCCGCAGCAGCTGTTGGCCTCCCAGCGCTCTGCACATCGACACAACAGCGGTCCGCCAGCGGACAGCTGAGGCGAAGCAGTCAAAATGAGGGTCGGCTGTTTAAAGATTGCCAATCGGTCGTTGAACGGTCTGCCGCTAGCACACCGGTGCAGTGCCGATCTGCAGTAATGCTGGCAGGCCGACAGCGGTCCGACGCAAGCTTCCGTGCTGGGCTACATCTCCATATCTCATCCACCATGCATATCTACACCCTGCGTCCTTGGCGGGCTAAGCAGCCTGGAACCGACCAGACAATTTCACAGCCCGCAGAGCTGGGCGTGAGCTGCCGTTGGGTGAAGGTGAAGCGGTCGGGAACAACGGCGGGATGCGTGGATGAATTCTTGGCGATGTGGTGGTGGAGGGAGGATGGATGGTGGGTCCCAGGGGGCACTTTTGGCGCTCATCACTACGCTGACTGGGAGAAACCTCTCCCTCCACCAGAGTGGTCGCATCGTTCCGCACTCTCCCGTTACATTCCCGGCAGCGGGGCCCGACGTTGCTTTCATATTGACATCCCGCATTGGGAGGGTGGGGAGAACAACGGCCGACAGCTCCTTAATGGAACCTGTCAAGAGGGGCAGGAGATAGCGGCTGTTTGTTAGGAGATTAGTGATAATACAGGATAATGGGTCATTTTGACATCGGAATATATGGGAGAGGAAGTGAGACCCTCCGATAAATGGTAATGGATTAGTGTCAGCCCTGAGCTAAGGACCCTCTTGTGAATTCACCACACACAAGCCCAGCACTACATTACAGGTACACAGGCACATTATGTAGTATGTGGTGTGTCAAACAGGTGTTCGCCAATCAACACACTTGTAAGATTACGAGCTGTGAATCAGTATACATGGTAGGTGAATATTCTACCTTTCCTGTGTGCCGGGATCCACAGAATCAGGCTTTGCTTTTACCTCACAGCTGTCCTTGCTGCTCTCTGATTGGATGAGCAGCCTGCATCCTGTGCTCTGATTGCATGACCAGCCTGTGTCCTGTGCTCTGATTGGATGAACAGCCTATATCCTGTGCTTTGGGAAAACACTACGGGAAGATGATGGGCACATGTCTATGGCAGTGTAGATCATTATATTCTTTACTCATATTGATGTTTAAAAATGATTACGGGGGTGTCTCAGTGGCGTAGCCTGTCGAACACCATCCATATTCTCATTGTGAGCCTCGACATCAGCGGTTTGAATCTGACCTTTGTCTTTCCTTGTCTCTCGCTCCCATTCTTCCCAATCTCTCTACACTGTGCTCTGCTGTCCAATAAAGCTGAAAAAGCCATAAAAAATATGTTTTTTGTTTTATATGAGCCTTATATTCACAATGCAGTAGCTGTTGTAGAAAAGGGACAGGCACACGATAAGAGTGCACTGAGCCTTTGTGTGGAACTTCATTAAGACATTAAAGAAAACTGGAGCAACCCCTCAAATCACCAGGGAGAAATGAGAACATTACACAGTTTTAATAATGTTAATGTGCCGAGCGCTTAAGAGGTTTGAGCAAAAGTTCTACTAATTCATGTAAGTTTCCAATATGCTTTATAGTGCAGTTTATGCATCTGCAGAGCAATTCTTTGAACTGGTATTAATATTTGGTTACATTCCGTAATGTGGATTGTAAAATATTAAATTGTATGAAGTACGTACTCTTGAATATCAGGTTAGGCAATTAGGATATCTTGACATGATGCTATTTTAAAGGGTAACTAGTCAAGTCAAGTTTATTTGTATAGCACATATTCATACAACCGAATGCAATTCAAAGTGCTTTACAGAATAATGAAAAAAGAAAGATTGATTTGACAGTACAATTAAAACTACATCAATCCCCCTCAGTTTAAAATCAGTTTAAAAAGATAAAAGAAAAGATAAAACAGTTTCAAAATAATAAAGAATTAAAATAAGAACATTTAAAAGACAATATAAAAGGAAATAAGATAAAAACTATAAAAACAGATAAAAGGCTGCAGTGCATGAATAGATAGCCCCGGTGTCTCTGCAGACCAGTGTCTCTCTGTACACCGGTGCCTCTGTACACCGTTGTCTCTCTGTACACCGGTGTATCTCTGTACACTGGTGTCTCTCTGTACACCGGTGTCTCTGTACAGAGAACATTTAAAAGACAATATAAAAGGATAAAAACAGATAAAAGGCTACAGTGCATGAATAGATAGCCCCTGAGTGCTTTACATAAGAGATTAAAAAAGAAGATAAAAAGTACAGATAAGAGTGCATTGCAGCGCTTTAAAAAGCCAAACAGAACAGGAAGGTCTTGAGCCTACTCTTAAAAACTGCTGTGGATTGCCAGTGTAGTGATTTAAGAATGGGAGAAATGTGATCCGCCTTCCTGGTATTAGTCAGGACTCTAGCAGCAGAATTTTGAATAAGTTGAAGCTGTCTAAGTGCCTGTTTGGAGAGCCTTGAAAAAAGGCCGTTGCAGTAGTCTAGTCTGCTCGATATAAAAGCGTGGATCAGTTTCTCAAGATTGTGCTTGGACATGTAACCTTTAACTCTGGCTATATTCTTGAGATGATAGTAGGCTGCTTTAGTTATTAACTTGATGTGGGAGTTGAAGCTTAAATCTGAGTCAAGAATGACACTGAGATTTCTGACCTGGTTTTTACATATTAGGGAGATTGCAGTTGAGTGCTAACCCCTAGCCTCTTTTTCTTAGCCCCAAAAACAGTTTTGTCTTTATTTAGTTGTAAGAAATTCTGACACATCCAGTTATTGATTTGTTCAGTGCAGTCCAGTAGGGAGTCTACTGGTGCAAAGTCATCTTGGGAAAGGGCTACGTAAATTTGTGTGTCATTGGCATAGGTATGATAGGCAATGTTTTATTCTGAAGAATTTCTGGAGAGCATGTATAAGTTAAATAGGATTGGTCCCTGAATGGACCCTTGAGGGACTCCACACGTCATGTTTGTACGATCAGACGTAAAATATAACGTTGCTGAGCCTAGACCTGACCAATTGAAGCAACCCCAGATCATAACACTGCCTCCAGAGGCTTGTACAGTGGGCACTATGCATGACTGGTGCAACTGCGACTTTTTTTTTGGCCAGGCAGTGTACATGCTGGCATAGTCCAAAGGTGTAAAGTAAATCCAAACGTCCTTTGGCAAGGCTGTCATTTTCGACATCTATATGGATGTTAAAGTCTCCCGATATAGACAAGCAGTCATATTCCATGGAAACAAATAGACAGCAGTTCTCCAAATTCCACAAGAAAAGTGGCAGAGTACTTTGGGGGCCTATAGATGATAAGAAGCAGCACATTGGGAGTACTTTTTAGTACAGCAGCAAGGTATTCAAAGGAAGAGAAATTTCCAAAGTTCACCTGTTTGCACTGAAAGCAATCAGAAAACATTATGGCAACTCCTCCCCCTTTCTTATTTTCTGTGGGTGCGTCAATTAATTAAAAATTTTGGGGGGGCAGATTCCATCAATACTGCTGCCCTGTTGTTCCCATCAAGCCATGTCTCTGTGAGGAATAATAGGTCTATTTTATGGTGTGTAATAAGGTCATTGATCAGGATAGATTTATTTGATAAGGACCGTACATTAAACAATGCTGCCTTAATAGTTTTCGATAGCTGCTGTGGGGGGGTACTAGATCACTACACCCTAGATCACTTTTTTTTCGCTGTAAACGTGTTTGTATGCCTACCTTATAATGAAACTTATTCATGCATTCCGTTATTTCAACAATTCTGAAATAATATTGTATATCATAAGAAACTGGTAGAAAAGTGTCTTTGTGCTGCCCCTAATGGTTGAAATTTCCTTTCTGCTCCCCACACTGCCCCAGCCCCAATCGTGATGTCAGAGTACCTCTTTGGAGGTACCTCTACGTCATATGGATAATTGTTGTCACCCACAACGGAAACAGCCGGCACCCGATTGGTTAGACCCGCTGCGTTACTTTCGTTTTGCCTCCACGTTTTTAAACCGGAACAACGTGGCGTCCTGTTCAATTCTCTTATTCCACCTAAATAGTCCACTAAAATATCTGAGGTGAGAAATAGGCCATGCAGTTGCTGAATCTTGATTCATATTTGATTTGCAATGTCTATTTTGACAGTTTGATCCGAGTTATACTAAATAATTTGTACAATTTGTACGTTAATTTATACAAATGACAATGGACACAGCTCCTCCGCCCCCACCCCTCTCCCTCGCTCACCCCACAAAGTATTTTTCAAAATTGTGTATTAGGCAGAGACAGGCTGAGACAGTAGGTGAAGTTACTCTTTAACACATATCCTCCTTAGAGGCAGGTTAAAGCAGATCATCGTGGTGTGCCAGTTAATATCATATTTCAGACCCTTTCCAAGTTGGTAAGTTGTTTATGGTTTATAGAAACTGTGGAAATCTGTGTGAGGTGGAGTAATGAGTGTTTAAACTACTTGTGTGTGTGTGGGAGTGCGTTCTGAGGACAAAGTGCTGAGTCATGCTGTGGGAGTCTAGTGATTTGGCAAATGAAATAATAGCTCCTTACAAGTGGTTTTGTTTGAGGAGGAGAGGATGGAGGCGGAGCCGAGTACATAGAGATCTAACCACTTGTAGACGGGCTCCTTGGGCCCCCGCAGTCTCCTCTAAAGACTATGCAATTAACCGCTTTTTTTGTCTTTCATTTAAACTATGAATTAAGCCACACAATAAAGTTTCACTAACTTATTTCAATATAGTAAATAGGAAAACCTTTCACAACCTCATTTCACAAGTGAGAGCCAGAGGACACATGGTGTGTGTCCGTTCTGTATGAATATTCACGTCAAGTTCACTTTTGATTGACAGTCCACAAAGTTATCAAACGGGTCAAAATGTATAATGCCTTCTTAGTTATGCAACAAACATGCTCTCCAACTAATCAATACCAAATCCTTCTGTAGTGGGTAGTATAATAACTTTATGTATGATATATCTATGATTTTGATTGGTCTTTTAAGCTGCTGTGGGAGACAGGTGGGATTGAGGGGCGGAGCCACAGCTGAGATGATGAAACTCAGGGATGCTGGAGAAAGGTCCTTATACTTGATGATTCACTTATTTGCAAGGTAATTTTCAAAATGGATGTTGTCACCTGTAGTATGAGCAATACTTGGAGTAATATAATCTCTGGTATATCGTACCAGAGTGAGTTTAAAGGATAATTTCATCTGTAATCCCTGGGCAGGTCCAAACAATACTGTAGTTGCCGTCATTCAGTGGCGTTTTTTCATTAGGGGCAGGTGGGGCAGTGCCCCACCAGACGTGGCGCTGTTGTGCAAGATAGCTACTCGCAACATCTGAACGTTGTGGCAAAATGTATTTTTTATTTAGTTCTAAACAGTGATTCAATTGTGAAATTGGCGTGTATAAATATAATAAACCTGACTCACACTCCTTATAGTGCTGTTTTTGAGTAGCTTCCTTTGAGTGTATGTGTGTGCTCACGCTGCGGACTGCGCTCCCTGTCCTATGTCTCTGCTGTGGGGCAGCGGAGCACTCTGCCCCACCGTTGCTAGGGAAACAACATGAGCGTGATCTGAGTAAGCATGGAAAACCTGCCGCAAATTATATTGGGAGGAGGGGCAGAAATGTTTTTGCCCCTACTAATTCTGCCTAGCAACAGGTGGCGAAACATGTATAAACGTTAAGCTAATGTCGTTAACGTGGGCTGACGTGACCAGGAAATAAACATAAACAAAGCCAATTCAGTGTGTGTGTATTGCTAATGCTAGCCAGCTAAAGTTTTCCATTAGTTTGATTTTATTTTGTCATAGGTGTCAAGTTTCCCCATATAAAATATGGTTTTTCCAACTTTTCGAAGGTATACAGGCGTATAAGGTTATGACACAGGAAATCTAGTCTAACACATTTTTTTAAACGTTTTCCAACATAATTAATTTAATCGCTGCAATCACTTTTCTTTCTCCCTCTCTCTGATATTCTCTCGATTTCTGAGGCCGTGGGAAAAGCAAGTAGCGCATCAGGACTGGAAGTTATGATCTAAAAATACGCTTTATGACAACGAAGCACCTTGCTGAATTTGTTACACACTGATTATTATGTGAAAAGCTAAATACATGAATATATTAAATAAACTTGAATCAGACAAATAACTGGTAGCAATTGATTTTAATAGATAATAGATAATGTTTTATACGGTTTTTGGTGAATTTATAGTTTTGCAGGCGTGAAAATAAGGGCAGCTCTCTACAGAGGTTGACACCTATGTTGTTTACCTTTTAGAAGTTTCTTTAAAGCATGTCTTAACATAGCTAAAGCAATACCAAATGTTTGTATTAAATGTTTGCATATTTATTTGCAAATATGCCGTTGGCATGCTTTGCGTTTTTTGTATTTTAGCTAGGCTGTAATTGCATTAGTTCTGGATAAACTTGATTCTTGTTTTCACTTTCCTACAAGTTAGCAACATGTCATATGCTTGTATTTACGGTTTTGATAAAGCATGCAAGTTATTGAAGAAACGTGTCTGTCTCATCCTATTACTTTGTTGCAGTATAGGCAACCTCAATGTAGGCTTCTGTGTTATGCTGAAGCGATACATTGTATTCAGTTTTGAAATCTTTCTGCTCCCTGTCACTTAGGCCTACAGCGCAGCCCATAGCATTGGCCTGCCGTAGACTAATTGGCTATCTTTATTTTTTTTTATGGTGACGTCATACAAAACTGCCCCTCCAGAAATGTCATGCTAAAATCACCACTGCCGTCACCAGAAAGCACAACCATGGATATAATCTGTCCAATAACTGTAACTGAATCTAGTTCATAGCCTCATGTCATTTCATTAGAAAGTGAAAGAATGCAAGTTCAGGAGCAGTCTTCACGCCAGCCACATTCATATTATTATTATTTTTTCATCAGATTTGAGATTTTTTATTAAAATCATTCTATTTGCTTGGAGAGTTTGTTTTGCAGGCAGCAGTGTGATGCAATGACTAATGCTCAAACCTGAAACAAGCAACAAGAACAGTTCGATCCCCAATGAATATACTAATAAAAAATTAATTTCATGAACAATCTGAACTATTTATTAGTATTTCACTTGTATACTGGTATATTTATATTTATTTGTGAGCTTATTCTTTTATTCCATTACGAGTTGCTCCTAATACATCTGCTCGCGCCTCTGTTGGCCCAGTCCTTCTCACATTTCTTTCTCCACCTCTATAAATGAAGTCTGAGGTTCCAGAGGAGCAGAGGGGATAAAAAAGAGGAATGTGGCTATTTCGAACTTTAAGCTAATCATCAAACCCCCGCCACACACCCCTGCACTTCCACAGCCTCCCAGCTGCCTCAATCAAATACTCTATGTGACAGCCAAATGGATGGCTGGCTAATCTCATTCCGCACTGAGCTTGAGTTATAAGGGACGCAAACAGTCCTGGATTCATAAAAGAGGAATTCATAAAAAAGAAGCTGAGCACTGAATCACAAAGAGCTCCAGACAAGCGAAATGCGAATTCATAAAAGGGATGAGTGTAATGCTAATTGGATTTGAAAATGGACTTCAAAAGTGTTTTATCAAAAGGTCAAAACACAGTCAGCGGTAAGATAATTAAAATGACTTAGTGGCCTTTCCAGATATTGAAGGTTAATGGCCTTCTTCATAGGTAACAACGCTTTGAATGGCTCCCTATAAACATTAACGTAAAGAGTTTTTGCAAGGCTTGCATGGAGATGTTCAATAAAATTGCCTCCTTATCAGGGTTGTTATTTTACTTGGTGAAAGATGAGAAAAATGTTTCGACATATGAAAAAGTCACTCAAGAAACTCGAGCGTACACTCATTGTTAAGTGTTTTTGCATTCCAAGCCTCATTTTCCCCCTCTTTCAAAGAAAATAACTTTTAACATTTAAAACATGGTGTATAATAAGGCCATCAACAGAAGGGTGGGGGAAGTAGTTTTATTGCTCGTTCTGTTAGCTTTCCTTATATTACTCCGCGCTACTTGCCTCTTTGAGGGAAAAGGCGGGAAACCTCACTCCAACTAAGGAAGATGTAATGTTCTCACTCCCGTCCTCTCGTTTTCCTTCTCCCCCTGTTTCATGTTCGTCTCTCCCATGTTCGTTTCCCCGAGCTGCAGGTTGGGCGTGGTTTTTCCTTACGTGTCACTTTGTCTCACTACTCTTCTCTCAGCCTATCCCATTCCCCCGTTTTGCATGCATTCCACACTCTCTGCTCTGTTAATCACCCTCGCATACATTCGCACGCGGCACCTAATTGATATCAATTAATGTTTGTATTTAGTCACCCGGTGTTCTCTGTCCTGTGCCAGTTCATTAACGCTCTTTGTCTGAAACCTCTGGTCTTGTCTTGATTCCTAGTATCCAGTCTAGTCTTGCTATCTAAAAGTCTTGTCTTGTACCGGCGTTAATTCGCCTTTCTATTCCGTCTAAGGTCCCAGTCTAGCTCTCGTCTGGAACGGCATTTCCGCTGTTCATTATTCCTGTCTTGCTGTACTAACTCTGTCTGCTTCAGTCTGCCAACCTGCAGTTGTTTGCTACCCCTGCCTGTGTTGCGGTTTTCCTGGCATCCATGATGTGCTGCTGCTTTTGCTGCTGCTGCTGTTGTTGCTGTGCTGCTACTGCTGCTGCCCTGCCGCTGCGCCCGCGTCCTGCCCGGACTCCGCTCCACTGTCCTGCACATCTTCCGCCACTCCATTCAGCCCTGTTCCCGCTCCCGCTCTACCCCTGCTCAGCCTACCTGGTTATCCGTCTCCATCTCCTGCCCCTGGCCTCTCCTGTTCCCGCTGCTCCCCTGCTGACCCATTACCCGGACTGTCCGTCTTATATGTTCTCCCTATGCTTCAGGAGTATTGGTCGAAGCATAATTTATTAGAGCTAAGCGCTCTGTCTGTCTGTCTATCAAGTCCAGTTCCGGCTTGGAACAATAACTGCCTTTGCCTTTCTCCTTATGCTTCAGGAGTGAACCCTGGTCAAGCAATAAAATAATTGAGTATTGGCATTCCTGTGTTCGAGTCATGCATTTGGGTCCAGTCCATTTCCGGGGTCGTAACAGAACAAACTGGCCAGCTATGGACTCAGCCGACTTGGATCAGATCCATCACGCCCTCGCCTGCCAGAACGCTGTCAGCGATCAACTGAGCCACCGCATGGATGACGTCCAGGAGACTCTGAAGGATCTTTCGGACCTTGTGAGTCAGATGTCGCTCCACCAACCTCTTCCGAGGATCCACGCTGTCCCTGCACCTGTTCGTCTCTCCCATGTTCGTTTCCCCGAGCTGCAGGTTGGGCGTGGTTTTTCCTTACATGTCACTTTGTCTCACTACTCTCCTCTCAGCCTATCCCATTCCCCCGTTTTGCATGCATTCCACACTCTCTGCTCTGTTAATAACCCTCGCATACATTCGCACGCGGCACCTAATTGATATCAATTAAGACCCACAAACTCTCCTGTGTGACATCATGAACATTATAATTTATTCTACCGTACGTCTCTTCCTCTGTTTTCAATCTCCAGAACAGATTCTTAGTCCCTGGAAAAAGCCAGACACTGCTGCGATGAGACATGATTTCTCATTCACAGAGACAGTGTCTATTAGCTGGGTTTCAACCTAGGGGTCCTTGAAGGTACTATATGACTATATATTGCAATGACTATATATTGATTTAGGAAAATATAAAATATTTAAAAATATAAAACATTTCTTTTTAAAAAATCTTTTATTTTTTAAATATAACCGTTTTTAAATTATGATGGGGTCCTCTGCATGCCTTTAAGGCTGGGTGGGGGTCCCTGGATCAGAAAAGGTTGATAGCCTGGTCTAGTAGGCTATTTGGAAATGCCTTTGCTACCAGGCTAATGGATGTCCTCATGCAGTACTGGCCATGGAAGAGTCCGAGTGAGACTGAGGCAGGGCCAGCATGCAGCCAATCGGACACCATCTAGCCATGTGACCAGATGGTCACCAGGTACAACAAGGACACCATCTCAACGACCAGCCAACAGAGCGAGTAAAAACAACCTTTAACCATCAGACTTGAGAGTATCCAGTAAAATAACCATTGTGTTATATATTGTATATTATCTCTCCTAATGATTCTTCCACTTATAAATTCATAAATGAAAACTGCAAGTAAATGTTTTGCGTTAAATTATGCTGTCACTTTAGTCTAATAAGTTGGGCTCTACTGATGAAAACAAATTAAAGGTATGGTGGCATCCTTTTGTGTTATTTATTATTTGTTTGTGTTAATTAATTAGCTTCTGGGAATACTCCTGTGTGATTTATTGTTTAACACTGGTGCCCTGTGTTTGGAGGAAACTTTTGATAAGACAGAATCATTTTTCACATGCAAGACCCCTACATATCGCAGCATAGTTTGCTACCTCTGTCTCTGTTAGCGGTCATTTGTTTCCTCTTTCTGTCACAAAGCATATTGCTATTTCTTAAGCAATACTTCCCTACCCTTTTCACAGGCACTGACCTTAGTGCCTGTGAATTCTGCACTGCTCCACACCCCCGAACGGTTTTCTAAGTTCCAAAATTTCTTCCACTCTACAATCGCTGCCATCAGCTTGCGTCTCTCTTAGGCCTGCCTTAGTCTCCTAAGACTCCTCAGATCCAGCCTCAAAGCTCACCCATAGCTCCTCCCTGGCCCTGACCTGGGCCTAATATTGTTTTCTCCAGCTTCGACTCAGATCAAATGATATTGATACAGATCAAATCTCCGGACTCCTTAGCTGCTGCAAGCCCACCTCCTGTTCTCTAGACCCCATGCCTTCCGCTTTTCTTAAAGCCAGCCTCCCCGTAATCTGCCCTTCTATTGTCGATAGAATAAACGGTTCACTATCCTCTGGCTCTGTAGCCACCTGCTGGAAAATCGCTTCCATTACCCCGATTCTGAGAAAAGTGGGCCTTGATCCTCACTCATTGACAAATTACAGACCAATTTAAAATTTGCCAAGTATTGGAATGTGTAGTGGCATCTCAATTACAAAACCACATGCAGGCAAACGGCTTATATGAGCCACTCCAATCTGGCTTCCAGCACAGAAACAGCCATGGTGAAACGGCCACTCACAGCCTCCGCTATTCTAATCCAGGACTCACCGCCCCCAAGACCCACCTCTGTACGTTTGGTGACCCAGCTTTCTCTGGGGCTGCTCCCTCTTTGTGGAACGCTATTCCAAAAAACAGCAGGGAAGCAGAGAGTGTTTAAATTTTAAAATCTCTGCTTAAGACCCACCTCTTCAGTATAACTTACCCGCTATTGCTTACGTTTGTATGTCTTTATACTTTACTCTGTATTCTCTTCTGCAGCACTGTATTATCTATCTGTTTCGCTTTCTGTACATAATGTCCCTTGTGTGTTTTTTTTACATTTTTTTACTTGTGTATAATGTATGTTACATGCATATTGTTCATTGAACATTTTATGTGGTATTCTCTTGTGAACATCGTACTGTAATAAGCAGCTTGTTTTATGCGAGCAGAATCATTCAACAGTTGCTGTATAATGAACAGGCAATAACATTTAAAAAACTGGTATTCAGACAAAAACATAACCATTTTCACCTTTAACAATGCCTGTTCAAGTACAGTGCCCGTAGCAACAGTTCCCAAGGTGATCACTTGGTGAAGACTTGATGAGTGCTGACGGGGCCCGGTAGCCGTAGGTTCAAGCCCGGACTGTGTCGTTATACTGCCAGTCTACAGCAATAGAACAAAATTCTCACCAAGGGGTTTCCAAGGTTACTGCTGCTTTGGTTCCTCCCAATCACCACATTGCAATATGGTCAGTGTGAAATATATCTGATGTAGTACACTTCATACTGATGGAGCACGTTTTATGTTGTGTGAACTTGTGTAAACTCTGTTAGAGTTGAATTAATACTGACCATTTTTACCGTGCACGCACCCACAGGCAAAATAATAATATAAAAAAATAACATCGCAAGATAATCACATCCTGTGTTTCATATGATTGGCAGTGCGCCCGCTGCACCGGTCGTAGACCCGAGCTTTTAACCAGAAGGTTGCAGATTAGAATCCTGGGAGGCGATAGCACTGTTGCGCCCTTGTGGATGATAAAACCGGCTGAATTTCTTTGGCGAAAAACATCCGGCCGTCTGAACAGTGTATGTCACCATGGGTAACAAACTGCATCCTCCAATCAAGTGAGTAATGGACCCCCTTAAAAAATGTGCGCCCTCGTAAAAACCTATAATACGCCGCTGCTTCCTGTGACTGCACCTCGGGGTCAATTAGAACAACGTGCTTCCGTCAGGCCAGGCTGCTCCCAGCTACAGCAGCCGTACGAGCCTCTTTCCCCTCCCGCGTCTCATTCTGTGCCACTTGTCTGGGGGTTACGCTGCTGACTCGCGACAGATGGCGGTAACAGCCGGGCTGCAGCAGGAACTTGCAGTGCAGACCGCCAACAACCCCCCCCCCCCCCACCCCAATATCCCTGACAAAACCGCTCCTTTCCACTTCCCATACAACTCTCGGTGTTCATGGAGAACTTTTGGGCTCTCTTATTCTGCCATGTCTGCCTCCTGTGGTCTATATGGGGGGAGAAAGCTCAAGAGCTGGGGAAAGGGGGGTGGGCGGAGCTTAATTGTGCAGTCTTTCTCCTCTCACTACCCGCCCGCCCCCCACTTTCCTCCCTCCACCAGCAAGGCACAAACACTTTTCTGACTCATGCGCTGGCTTGAAAAGCTCATTCACCACAGTTTCATGTTCCTGCAAACGCTTTATTTATTTAAAATGGTGCCCCATTAAATGAAGGTGAAAATGAAAAATGAAAGCTAGATTCTGAGACTTTACGACTAACTGAACTTTGGTGTATTTTTGTTTCAATGTGTCCCCGCTCAAATTTTTACAAATATTTGACAGCTTGTACTGCACCTGCATTAACCTTAGCATAAGCCTTTCCTGCATCCAGATTCCTCCCATCACAATCTGTGATGTTGGCTGTCACTAATGAGATGGAAATAGCTGTTCCAGCTGCAGGATATTTTTCTGGTTTTACTGGATAAGGTCCACCTCATGGAATGTGAAACCTTTGAAATTAAGGGTTTGCATCTCGCTACTGCATATGACTAAAGCAAACATAAAAGGTAATATTGCAATCTGTGGCTTTTGCCATATGGTACTGTGGTACTTGGACCATGTGAAATTGATCATTTGCTTTGTATTTTTTCTCCTCTCCATATGCAGCACTTGCTGCAGAGCTGCTCTAAGTCACCCAGCATGAGTCTGTGCCAAAGAAATGGTGGCGATTCGATTTTACAAAGGAAACCCCCCGCCACCCCCCTCCCGCCCCTGCGACGGACACACGCCCACGGACCCACCTCCAGCTCCTGGAACTCCTCCTCCTCGTCCACGTCGTACGAGAGCGTCTGGATCTTGGCGTCCTCGCCCGTCAGGTCCAGGAACTTGCCGTGGGCGAACAGCAGCCCTTCTTTGGAGGGAGGGGGCGAGAGGTCCTCCATGAAGGTGGTCTCGCAGCAGTCCTCCTCCCCCCAGGCCTTGAACACATTCTCGGGGTACAGGATGATGTTGGGCCGGAAGCAGGGGTCCACAGGCTGAGGCAGGGTGCTGGGGTTAAGCAGCTGGGGCGGGGCTCCGCCCTTCCCGTTCCTCTCCTGCTGGGGCGACAGGTTGACCACAACGTGCCCCTGGTACTGAGGGGCCGAGTACACGGACACCAGCCCCTCCTTGGTCTCCAGCGTCAGGCTGCGGGTGTTGATGAGCCCGTTGCACTTGCAGCCCGACCCCGGATCGCCTCCCCCGCTCTTCTCCTCCGTTGGTCCCTCCATCTTGGCTCTTGGGTGCCGGGTGTTTCAGTTGATCCCTCTCTTTGACCCACTCCTCCTCATTGAGGTCTTCGGGAAGGCATTGGTGAGGAGGAGTGGGCTTTCCTGCAAGCAGTCAGGAAGAAATCAACAGGTAAGAAGGTGAAGGCTCCACTGAGGAACAATGTGAATACACAGCAATACTAAGTGTTAAATCAACTCCAGTTTATATGAGTCCAATGGGGACCACATTAACATTATTCAGCAATAACTATATCACAGTTAATTAACACTGTACACATTTTGCTGTGTATATCAGTCAAATAACGATTTTACTCTTTCTACATTTTAATATGTAAAAAATTCAGCAAAGGTGACTGGTTCAAAAATAGCATGTAGGAGAATGTTCTGGCTTGAGGCTTAAATTTGTCTTCTCATTTTTCATGAATCCGTTATCCCTCTCTGTAATTCTACACTTTCTATGCTAAACATATGATAAAATGATACTGTGGGGGCATTACGCAGATGACAGATATTGCTATGAATTCTGCATATTGCATAGATGCAGTCTCATCCAAAATGCCACGAGAACATTTTGTACCAACATCCACTCAGTCAATATCACTGGCATCAAAGACCATCACTGAATGCTACTCAGCCAAGTAAGCTTAGTCTGAGCTGCCACAGACTTACAAACGTATTGCTGCAGTTTTGATCTACTATGCAACATCGGGTCAATTAATCATTTTCACAGAATAGTCACAGGGGGGGATACAGCATCTTAACAACAAACAAAATGTTTTCCTCTGTAAGAATCACAATAGAAGCCTATTGTGAGCAGGTTTCCAGGAGCAGAAAGTAAATGCAGATCGAAAATCTCGGTTGAGAGATGAAGTGGGTAAATAATGATTCAAAGGAGGGTACAGGTACAATGTTAGATAAGGAGCAGCACTGAGTCACGATGTCACAGGACTGGGAGCTCTTCCACAACATCAAGGGAAGAGCCGCCTCTGCTTGTGGGCCCAGTTCCCCTACCCGCCCACGCCCCCCCCCCCCCCCCACCCCCCATCCCTCCACCCCTTCTCTCCAGCGTTCAAAAGCTTTTGTTTTCCAAGCATGCAAATTAGTCTCTGCGTAAGCGATGGATGCGAGAGCCATTGATCCCCCCCATTCCTCGGCTTCTTCCCCCCGCAGAATTCCGCACTTCGGAATCCCAGAATTCCGCAGCGGTATATCCATGCCTACTAATGAACGTTCCGGCCCAGGGTCATGAAGGACGGCCCTCCAGATTGGGCCTGTGTTGCTACAGTCCCCAGGAGCCCCCCTGTAACCAATTTGACACTTCACTGGAACGTGTCGGGGAATTTCTGCCGAGACATTAAAGCCTTGTTTAAATATTCATTTTCTATCTTGCATCAATTTTTGTCTGCGTACAAAGCGTCCTTTAAATCACTGTTCAGCCCGAGCTGAAGGGCGTTCCAAGCCCAAATGGGGGCCCAGCTGGTTTTGCGTATCCTTTAATTTTTTTTAAGAATGACGAAAGGGTTATACTCATTTTTAAAAAAGGGGCAATGAAACACTGGCTGAAGAGCTGGAGGGTCATTACCTAATTGCATACAGTAGATTCTCACAACAAAGTTGATGGTATTTGTATTTGCGCAGCTGTCATGGTTTTTGACCCTTTTTCCCTTGCGGTCGGTTTCCTTGGTAGCCACGCGAGGGCGCTGCCCTTTTAGTGGATGTTTGCTCCGCCCCGTCTTGATTGCGGAGCTTCTCTCAGCATCACACCTGTGCGTGGTTACCTTGGAGCTATTTAAGCCCACGTTTCCGTCGTTCTGGGCTTTGATATTAATTTGTCTTGCCTGGCATTATTTGCACTGTTTTCTGTGTGGTATTATTTTGCCCTTTGATTGCTTAAGTCAGTATGATTAGGTCTAGGTTTTTAAGGAGACCCTTTTTGCTCCAGTGGGTTTTATTGGGAGTAATGCGGGACTTGCCTTTGTGGATATATTAGGACTCTTCCCCCCTGGCTCTTTTCTGTCTCCGCTTCCTGGTCTTTCCTTTCTTCCTTTGCCTAGACCTTTTGCCTTTTCTGTCTCTTCCTCCTCTCTCTGTCTGCTTTCTTCCGTGAAAGCGAGAGGAGTCTTTGTTTTTTTGTGGGTGTATTTGTATAGTCATTTCTTACTAAGAGACCGGGCGTTTTATATCGTACTGACAGGCAGGGCTTTATTTATTCTGAGAGGCAGGGCGTGTATTTTCTATTAAGCTCGCGTTAGTCTTTTAGCCGGTAAATGTCCGGTGCAGCTGTCCTGTTCGTCCTTCGGTACCTGTCTCCATACATGGAGCTTTGGCGATTTTGTTCGGAACTGTAGTTCTGTTTCGTCCTTCGGTACATGTCTTCCTATAGGGAGACCGGGCGATGTTGTGGACATGTTAGCGTGTGTCTGCGAGTCTCTGAAAGTAGCCTTGGAACGTTAGCTCTCTGTTCTTTTCGCCTCCTCATTACATTCCCCTTTACTGAGAGGCTAGGGCGTGTATTTTCTACTAAGCTTGTGTTAGTCATTTTGCTAGTAAAGGTATGGGATGGTGGTTTACCGGCGACTCGCCTGTAAAATGTTTCTCTCTCCTGGGAGATCAGGCGTTTACCCCCCTTTATGTGTCCTGCGTGTGACTACGAGCTTATGGAAGTAGCCATGGAACGTTGGATCTCTGTTCCTGTCGCCTCGTTACATTCCACTTTACTGAGAGGCAGGGCGTTTATTTTCTACTAAGCTTGCATTAGTCATTTAGCCGGTTAATGTCCGGTGCAGCTGTCCTGTTCATCCTATTCGGTACCTGTCTCCGTACATGGAGCTTTGGCGATTTTGTTCGGAACTGTAGTTCTGTTTTGTCCTTCGGTACATGTCTTCCTATAGGGAGACTGGGCGATGTTGTGGACATGTTTTTGTGTGACTGCGAGTCTGAGAGTAGTCTTGGAATGTTAGATCTCTGTTCCTTTCGCCTCCTCGTATACTATCTCGTATTATTTTGCAGTGTTTGTTGGCTGTGTGTTTTATTTGTGCCATTATGCTACTCGCCTGTTCTTATGCGTCTCGTTACCGAGGCAGGGCGTTTATTATTTCTGGCTCTTTCTTTAGTCACTTAGCTCGTAGAAGTAAGGGAGCCCAGTACTTTGTTCCATTCGCCTTCTTTGGCTTTCTTACTGAGGAACCTGACGTTTGCGCTTCTACTCATTGGCGTGTGACAGTGAGCCGGTTAGTAACTTCGGTACGTTTGGTGTGTGTTATTTGTGCCATTATGCTACTCGCCTGTTCTTATGCGTCTCGTTACCGAGGCAGGGCATTTATTATTTCTGGCTCTTTCTTTAGTCACTTTGCTCATAGAAGTATGGGAGCCCAGTGCTTTGTTCCATTAGCCTTGTTTGGTTTTCTTACTGAGAAACCTGGCGTTTGCGCTTCTACTCATTGGCGTGTGACAGTGAGCCGGTTAGTAGCTTTGGTACGTGTGTTCCCTGTCTTGTCTCCTTCCCTTAATTACGGAGTTTCCCGTCTTAGTGGCCTTAGTGCTTAACGAATCCCCTTGCTGTGTTTGGCCCCTCCTACCTCACACGTTACGCCACCATTACAGCAGCATCATAGCTTCAGTTACCATACACATGGACAGCATGTAAAAGACATAGACACACACCTACAAGTTACCAGGAAGGCAGTGTAATGAATATGTACAGTTCATACCTCATAGTGCATGTGACAGTACTAGCATAGTAATCTGTCTCAGTTTTGCATAACATTGAAATGTAAGAAGGGCTTAGAGAATGACTCCAATTGGAAAAAAAAAAAATTTAATAGATACAAAAGTGCAGCAGAGAAGCAACAAAGTTTGACTTTATTGGCGCTTTGAATAAATCTTTACATATTTGTCTTAACTGATAGAACTTGTGATACCCTTGTCCCCTTTGGAATAACATACAGTAGGTCAGTAGGTCAATGTTTGGATTGTGCTGTCAAAGTACTTGTGAAAGTACATTTTACATTCCAGTATTTCATGTCCAGAAAAACACGAAGTAAATTAAATGGGAGTTAACTATGAAAACCGGTTCCAGTGGGTTTATGAATTTAGGATAAATTATGTCTATGTGTGAAGTTCTGTACTCAATGTATGTGAATCAGAGTGTAAACACTTTTAAAGGCCAAGGTACCATGTTAGTTATGATATGTTATTTCCATTCTCTGTACTTATGTGTGCTTCAATGATCCAGCCGCAGCTGAGTCTTATCAAGTTAGTTCCGTTCCTGACAGCATCCGCAGGGCAATTGACTTTTGAACCCTGGAGAGACACTGTTGTTGTTTTTTGGTGGAGAGAGGTGTACATAAATTGCAATAGTTGCATTACACGGAACTTCACCCACTTCAAAGACAAATATATTCCAAATGAAGTGGAATAATGAAGCACTTTCTTTGCTTGCTACCGATCAATTAGGCCTGCTGGGTGCCACAGCTGTAGGCCTATGCCAGTACTTTATCCAAGAAGAAACAAAATGTTAATTGGACATTGATAAACACACATTTACGGGCTTAACACAACATTTTCTCACCTTAGGTTTTAAGAGTGCACTGTGCAGATATTAAATAGCGAAAGGTAATTTAACCACTCAACCTTGCATCTGATTTAATCCAATCGCAAACCCCATCTACCCTTAGTATTTTTATTTTATAATAATTTGGCGCCCAACGCGGGGCTGTGTATATGCTCTCCCTAATTTGAATATCCAATTGTTAATCTTAACCGCGTTCATGGGCGAGCAGGGAACATGCTCTCCCTAATTTGAATATCCAATTGTTAATCTTAACCGCGTTCATGGGCGAGCAGGGAACACACAGGAGAGTGTAGACCCACGGCTTTCCTCCTAAACACGTGGCTCAGCCACCTGTTTCTATACGACCATCGCCAAGCTCGAACATAGCACAGAACGACCACTTATATGCTGCATGCGCCAGGCATGCAGGCCATGGGCGCTCGGTCCTTCAACGGGGTCGCCAGATGAATGCGGACCGATTGAACTCACCCATACCCTGGGCGACGCAATCGCCAAATTGCGCGTCCACAGTTACCGGCCGAAGTCGGAACTGGCACGATCCGAATTCGACCTACCCTGAGTATCACGTTGGTTTCACCAAGTGTTCGTTTTTTGTCACTTTGTCTGTTCGGCGACAGCTGATATGAACTAAAATTTAAATGAATGACGTTGGGTACCACAAGAAAACTGAATAAAAACGAGAGGATTGTGCTCTTCAAAGTTGATTAGCCTACTATGTGTGTAGCCTATGTAGGCTATAGAATGAAACCTTCCTCTTAACATTGCAATTTTTGTTGTCGGACTATGTAGGCTAGGCCTCTCCGTCCATTTCCCTTATTGTTCAGTTTATGAAAGAGACCGTTTGAAGCATTCATCCACATTTTAGGTTCTGTCACTGTAGTGGCGGTGCATAGAGCTGTCATTTAGTGTAACCTAAGTGTTATCATGACGGGGCTGAGAGTGGACTCAGACGGGGAAGAAACCAATGTGACTGGACAAATCTGTAGATGTCCTGACTCAATAAATGCCTGTAACGTATTTTGTAGCTATGTCAGGACAAATCATGACAACGTCTGATTTTTACCAACGGTCAAAGACACATGCGTGTTCACCAAACTATATAGACGAAACTGTAAAATGTAGCCAATAGGCTATATCTTTCCTAATTTTAAGATTTTTATCGACTGTCAAAAATTTGACGAAATTTAGGCTACATTACAATTTGCTAAACTGGAGAAAGACGCATTGCAATAACTTGTTGATTTTGAATGGCTCTTGGCCCCATAGGCAACGCGCTGTAACCTTCTCCTACTCATAACAGTAGACTAGCCTACATTATTGCTCGGCAATATTGCCGCTTTACCGTAAGTAAAGATAGTTGTGAAATTTTTAGCGACACATTCCAGTGGTTAAAATATATAAGGCCAACGGAGGGCTCGATAAGTAAAATATAAAATATAGCCTAGCCTATGCATTCACCAATCTCTTGGTAGGCCTTCAGCTTACAGCGGCAACACAAGCAGAAAAGGCTCGAAGATAACCTGCCGTATTTTATAGCTATTGTTGACAGACACATTTTAGCTCATGTTTATGTAAAATAGGCTGCTAAAAGATGACGTTAGTCACCCAGCTTTAATTATTTAGCTAACAGATAATAGCTAGCTATTCAATAGTGTGTCCAAACTGTTTCTGGTGTTCGGTATAAAGCACTACACTGCCTCATTGCAGCCTACTTTGCTTAATGAAAGTGTAGAGTTTATATTTTCCCCACAGCTAAATAGCAGGCTGGCCGTTCAGTGCTTCAGATATAGTGGGCTATCATGTGATTTGTCACAATTGTTCACTCTTAAGGCGAGAGAATGAAGCTACTTTATTCATTCTATATTCAATTAGAGCCCACATCATCTCACAAACAAATATGCAAATGAGCACATAATCCATAATAAGCGTCTTTCAAATGTTTCTTAAACACATAGCCTAAGGTAATTTGACTGATTAAAACTGTAGGCCTACTCATCTTAGACTATGCGATTACTAAATTGCGATGCAAAAAGGAGTTGTTTATCGTTAAGTTAATTGTTGGAGCTGTCCATGGTACTTTGCATTAGTCCTAAAACGATTTCAATAATATAGGCGTGTTGCCAGCATGATAGTGGCCCAAGTTCCGCCTTTGTCCATTTGATTGTTTCACTCTAAAAGCAAAGATCGTATCGCAAACGGGATATTCTACACAAATGTGATTGACATTAGGAAGTAATTTATTACATAGCAATTATCTTGACGTAACCTACGCATCCTTTAAATCGTTTTGTCGTATCGGATGTGTATCCATGCATTCATTTTATGTCCCTAGTCAAGATTATTCCACCCCTATGTAATAACAACGTATGTGGCACCCTTTATCGTTGTGTCCTGACTCAACCATTGCAATGTACAGTTCAATGTCAGATGATGCCTTTTCATAATGTGAAAAAAACAGTCGCGTTTCTTATTGTAGAACGTCCACCAAAAACCCTACAGTGGGTTCTGAGGCACTGATGTCATCTTGGTGCATTCATTCAATTGCTGTACAAGTTCGTGATCTGACTAGTAACGCTCGTACACTTACCTTCCAAGGTGAAAGAGCGTTCTGCTTAAGAGTATTCCCTGTGCCAAACATTAGCTAGCCCTCCGTGGAACGGCAAGTGACAGTTCTCCACACAGAAATATCTCTGCAGTATCCAGTTTATGTTCAGGACCCTGCGGATTCTTTTAAAGAGTTACACCAAAGTCCCAAGTGTCCGTTCTGTACAGTTTCGATGCACGTCCACGAATATATCGTGAATAAATAAAAGGAATCGATTAGACCCTCCTCTTGCAGTTTTTTATTTTTATTTTACGCGCACATGGTGCTGAAGAAATATTATTTCCATTCTAGCTTTTTGCCGGTTTGGCGAATGAAAGCCGTTTTAGAATACAGAGACCGGGTATACATGTTGTGGAGGATGGATGCTGCTATGCGAGCGTATTGAATGTTCTCTTGATAGTGATTTACTGAGCAACACGAGCCAGGCAGTTGTCCCCTCGGTCCTAAAGAACGCAAGCTGCTATTGCGACAGAACAGGACTCAACTTTGTCACAGTGCTAAAAAAAATAAATCTGAAATATTCCTTCAGTTTACCCTAAATATAACCATCTTTTTTAAAAACTAATTTTTGTTTTTTATATATTTTAGTCTGGTTATAAACTCAAAGTTGAACATTATGCTACTCCGTTGAAGTATTCTATTATAGATATAGGCTACCGCTACCTAACACAGTTTCAGGAAACAGAAAACGCACTCGTTCGCAATATAAAATTTTGTACTGGTCTATATTTTCGTGTAAAACAAAAGTTTAAAAAAAACTCTTCGACTAAAACGATACTTTTGGAGGAAAAATTTAGTTTTTTATTGTAGTATTCCGCTTTACCATAGTTCAGATCTGGCAAACAGGCAAGGCAAACAGCCAAGGTGATGCTGACACGCGTATAATGCCATCATCGGTACCCAAACTATACCGTGCTTTCAAGTTCCAAATGCGGCAGACAACATGCGTAAGTGTGTATTGCCTCATACAATGCAATACCGCCCCCTAATGAACATTGAGATTTTAGGCTCTCCCCTTTAAATGACCTGGGGCCAATGTGGCTGCAGCCTGGATGGCTGTAATATATACAGCATTCTTGAATATACAAACCAACACATATCTCCAGTTACGTTACTGTCTTGGATGTAGTTAATAATTGTTCCCCAAAAAACAAGAATTCTTCTTGTTTTTTTATTGACTCGTTTTCCTATTGAACTTATTGAAAAATAAGTCAGGAGAAACAACCCTTAAAGTGATCCATCCATATCTGCTGCATATCTGGCAGCAGAGTGATGGTTTGAGGCTTGTTTGATACCTCAGACCCTTGATGATTTACAAACATTTAGACAACCATGTATTCCATACTGTTCCAGCATAATTTACAGCTAAATCTAGTCCCACCCCCCAATTCCCATAGAGATCCATTCAAATGCAGAGAGGTTATAGTATCGCTTGTAAGAGTACCTAAAAATAAGATGGCAAGAGTCTTTTGATGTTGTTGGGAATCAGGAAGTCATGACACGCAAAGGGTATGCAACCAAATATTAAATATGATGACTTTATTTAAGTATATGTTCATTTGTCCAATTATGTTTGGTGCCCTAAAATAAATGGCTACAATTGCTACACGGCTCACCCAATATGGATGTAAAAACCCTCAAATTAAAGCTGAAAGTCTGCACTTTCACCTCATAGTCACTGTTCCATTTCAAATCCAACGTGCTGCAGTACAGAGCCAAAACAACAAAAAATGTGTCACTGTCCTAACACTTTTGGGGTGCATTGTATGTCTCTAATTATAAGTGGTCTTTTTAAGACCTAGGACTAGTTTTCTTGCTTCCTTGCTGTGTCTTTTTTTCTCTGGATTATGCATCTTTATGATACTGTGGTTACCAAATCCAAGCACAGTAATTGAAGTGTGATCTACCTACGGCATACTGTAGTTTTACCACACTTTCCACTGACTTGCATTCTGCCATTTTGGCTCTGCACCTGTACTCATTTGTATAATTGGTTTTTGTAAATATCCTTAAAGACCCACACAGATGCATTTTTACTCAACACTCATAGTAATTTGCAGCAGTCGTAGGAACTGTCCTCCTGTTGACAATAAAGTTATTGACCAAATCTTCTATTCCCCTTCATGCGAACAAAATGTGGTTATTTTTAAGCTCCTATTTGCCATTGTAATATAAACCATTGCAATTTTGATGATTTATTTTGTGCAATGTGTATTTTCACTCATTGGACCTTAAAATTGCTTTCACAGAAATCACGTCCCCAGATATTATCATGTAGAATTAGTTGTGCGCATTGTGTGTTATTCATTGCAGAGAATAAGTTTAAGCTTTCCTTGGAGAGCTATCAACAGCACTAAGTGGCAATAAAGATGCTGACTGAAACATTTCATCACACCTTTGTTTTTCATGTGAATTGTATTTCTTAATTTATTTTGTTTCCTACCCCCCCCCCCAAAAAAGAATAATAAAAAATAAAAAGCAACTCTGTAAAGTTTGAAACTACACACAATGTTTTTTTCTCCAAATTACACCATCTGATTCTACATTGCGTTTCCTGTTACTGGCTTATAGTGATATCCTGATGTGTGATGGATGTACACAAAACACAACCAAGCCAGCTCTTTTCACACTCTTTATTTATTTCACTATGCTTCATTATGTGCATATACAGGTCAGCCATATTCCTTTTATAATTGTGTGAAAAAAGTGATGTACCCATTATATAGAGTATGCTACCAGAATGGATGCTCTAACCTCACTTTATTAGAGTAATTTTATGGCAATTTGAAGGCTGTTCATTCAGTCATTAGTGCTGTCTGTACCTTGATTGGTTTTTAGGGAAAGTAAACTTTCTCATTTTTATTGACTGTCAAAATATGACAAAATAGACAGTTTTACTTTTTTATTATCGATAATAAAAAAGTAAAACTGTCTATTTATCACATTACAGTCATTTATTACATATCTTCACATAACTACCCTGAAATAAGTACACTTGAGTCCAGGCTGGAGTTAGTCTATCTCTTGTTTTCTAACATATACCTCTAATAAATGACGTCCTGTATATGTTGCTTGTTGAGACTGAACTCACTGTCAGGACTATAACATATGTTTATCAAGGTTATATCACAATGCCCTTTGTATAGGAGACTAAGTGGTCAACTGTTGCTACAGGTCTATATACTAAGCCATTAGTGTGAATATACTACTTAATCAATTGCAAAATCAAACGCTCTTTCATTTTGCCACTTTGGCCATGAAGGTTATCTTTAAAGATCAATTTAATTTTAAATGTTTTTTTTATTTTTTAAATTGATCAGAAAGTTAAAACATCAATTGAGATTGTACATGTGTTGGACATTATATATTCTTTCCCAATCAAATCTCGGACATCCATTACATCCAATTAATTTGCCAGTGTCATTGTAACATCCACTGTACCCAAATATTGTGAGCCCAATGATTGCTTTTAAGAAGTCAGGCACCCAAAAGTCTTTTTTTAACACACCCCGGCTTGTCCTTAACAAGTTAAATACATACAAAGTGTTCTTTTCTACAATCACACACTTCTTTTGAGCTTGTGGAAAAGGCATTTATGGAAGTGCATTTTGTGTTTCTGCGAAGGGTATTTTACACACAGTCAGTCTTGCGTACCCTTTGGTTCACTTGGTGCCCCATGAAATGTAAACAATTTCCTTGGGGATCTTGCTGCACTGAGAGCATAACTGCTTTCTCTTCAGGGAGAATAAACTTAACTGTATTCTCTTTTGTTCATCAATGTGAGTGTGTTTGTTGAAAGACACACAATGCTTCATTGGCTCCTTAACATTTATCTTGTTTGCAGGCCTCAGGTTTTACATCAGTGCCACTGACCACCTAACATGTGAATTTAAATTTAGAACTGACCTGATTTGGGCACCTCTGGGAAATCATAGTTTAGTAAGCATTTCTGCTAGTCTTCTGTATTCATTTATGTCTCTTCTTGTTAATAAAAACAGAAGATGGACAGATTGTAGTGAGTCGGGAGCGGAGGACCAGAAGCGACAGTGAGGGGGATCAGAAAGTTACCCACAAGACGTGGGAACCAATAGAATTAGGGAGAGGGATGTCCACAAACGGAGCAGAGAAAAATAAACAGCCAGGAATAAAACTCCCGGCGTAAAGCCAAAGAATAGCGACCCATGTATCTTAGATGATATATTAGTTGATGGTTAATATACAGACCTAGGAAATCACAGTTAGCGATTGAGTTCAGGTTTGACTAGCCCATGGCGAAACTCAACGTAGTGTACGGGAGGCAAAGAGATGAAAGAAATCCAAGGTACAAACAGCTACATTTTGAGTGGTATTAATGACTTGCCTTTTGAAGCTAACAAATAAAACATCTGTTTGAGGATAACTGCACACGCAGAGACGGAAAACACAGAATGCTTTTCTGGTTATTACATTTTTTATAAGACCTGACACTTTAAGAAATAATTGTAGACCTTCAGAGAAATGCTCAAGATATTACATAAATATTTCACTCAATGATTTTTGGGTAACTGACAGTGTTTGAAACACTGCTGAAATTCACTGCTGTTAAAAATCCAGTATACTTCAATAGAGCCATAATATATTCGGCACTATAGTAACCCTCCGGGATGGAGGAAATAGGCTGATTCTCTCCTTCAGCTGCCTTTATTGATTTTTATAACTTTTCAAAGAACACACTATAGTCAACCAAGAACAGACAACAGATGTATTTAAAATCCAATTATTTTTTGTCTCTGGGGGAATGTCAGGTGGCGATGTGGTTATTGTACAGAGACTCTTTCTGGGTTTTATCCAGGTTTCCATAAACCATGAACTATGACCTACTAAAAACAAGACCAGTGAGAGATGAAGGAATATTCCTGTTAAAGCTCCCGGTGTGCTCTTCCACGATTTTGTAGTCCTTGTCTACAATAGAAACAGAAAGAGGTGATAATTATCTGATCGTTCCCACAACCATCCTCCGACATCTTCCTTAATCAGGGCTAGTATTGTGACATCCATGCTGGCACACTGGCTTCAGTCCATTTAAGATTATGACTAACACTTTATGGGGTGACCCTGATGTACCTGTTATCAAAGCCTATACTGTGGTGATGAGTCATATGAGAAAAGGATTACAAGTCGCTTTGGCAAAGCGTCAATGTCAGCTGTCGCTTGGAGCCGAGGCCTCTCGTTCACTTCTTTGATCTCTTGAAGGTTCAAAAGGGAGATGCGAATAAAAGGCAACAACAGGGACTAACACCACCCTTTCCGCTTTGTGTTAAACATCCAATTAACTGAAAAAGTGCTGCTGCGCACCATGCTGGCTTTTACCCTGCTTCATTCTATCATGCTGATCTCTATCTGAGCCTCTCTCAAAGGCTTCCCCTATGGAAAAAGAATATGCTGCAGTATATTGTAAATATATCAAAATTATCTTCACAATATATTTAAAATATACTGCAGTATATTACATTTCCATAGGGGTTACCACAGCATTTCCCAGAATACCCCAGGTACAGCTAGATAAAATGTAAAAAAAAACATTTTTTTATTTTATAAATAAATCTTTGCTTAGATGAGTACTCTGTGGAGCATAACTATCTTAAATATAGCTGCAAGCAGAGATCCTGCGGACCAAGACAAGGCAGTGGCATTCCATGAACAAAATCATTTATATAGAGTATAATACAGACAGATTCATTTCTGTGTTTGGTAGCTTTTTTTGGGATGTATTTGTTTTGCTAATGGACGTCATATTGTTTAGCATATGGCTATAAACTCCTAATGGACAAATATGATAACTAGAGGTACAAGGAGACAAGCTGGGGCCTTAATTCATATTTGATTGCTCAATCTTGGATTGAGTTATGCTTAGCCGCATATTATGGGTGAACACTGATTGATTACCAAACCATTCGACTTACTGGGACGCAATTTGGTTTGGCGTTTCAATTTTGTCAACCTGTCCTTAAAGAAAATGAAGTCTGAAGCAGCACGAAAAAACATAATTTATGCCATTTTAAATACTATGATGAGCCATACTGTTTGACACTTACAATAAATATGGTTGGTAAATGGCTGGCTAAGCACATCATGACAAATATAATGCTATGCGATCCAGTTATTCATAGTTTCTGAGCGATGAGCACTTTATAAGTGGGTTATAAGTTCATGATAGTGACACCTATCGGCTGAAGGCGCTCTGTTTTGCAGTGGGCCGTGTTTATTTTCACTAAACTGAGATAACAGTGGCAATCTCAATTCAAATTTACTAGCATATTACGCTCAAATGCTACAACCGTGCTGTCATTTCACCTAAAATGGACAAATATTGTGTGCTACAGTCTATGGATAAAGTGTTTTGTGGGGGAGGAATTGTAACTCATGAGAACATACTAATTTGACAAGTGAAAGACAAAAATCTAAATGGGAAGAAAATAAATGAATCGGAGGAAAAGCAAGGCGCATTGCTATGTGGCTAGTGCAATGTTAGCATGGCCCTAAATGCAACACTCCATTTCCTTGTGCGAGTTCTTCCCGGGGATCACTGGACTGTGATAATACCAGATCTTTTCCCCCTGGATTCCTCTCCTGTTGAATGACTGCAGATGTATCTCACTGTTCATCAAGGGATTTCAAGGACACAGGGCAATGCTCGAGTCAAATCTCAAGCAAAAACAAACTGTCCCCACCTGATGCCTAATGAAGCAACTTTATTTGTGAACAGAAAATTGATATCTCACAAAACAGAATGTTTGTCTGGACATGTCAATTGGTATTGTTATTTCAACGTTTTGTACTGGAATCCATTAGGAAACCTTCAGAAATTTTTATAGAACACATTTTATCCCCTATTTTCAATTTTCCCACAGTCATACTTGTAAGCAGACATTACAGCCTGAGCATTCACTATTATTCAGAACTGAGGTTAACTACAGTGTCATAAAGATATGGTTCGCTACATAGAAATGCCAAGCACAAGTTGTATAAAATGTCTCTGCTTACAAATGTGACAGTTATATTGGACCTTGCGTTTTCAAGCGTAACCGGGGGTTCCTCAATGTCACATGTGATAAACAATATACACTGTAAAAAAAAATCCCGTTAAAAAACAGTAAAAAGTCTGGCAGCAAAATTGCCAGTAGACTACCATAAAATAACAGAACATTGCTGTAAATGTAATTACAGAGGAAACCCCTAAAAATTACAGTAATTTTTCATTCATTCATTCTCATTTGTTGACAAAATCACATTATTAAATGATATTTCCCCATAAAGACCATTTAAATAAAAATAACAACCTTCAATTAACAGACATAGTCTGTCTTTTTATATTTATGGGTTATTGCTGTTATTTTAAAGATATAAAGAGATATTTTATATAAAGCATATTTCTGTAATTTTACAGTAATTCTGCCATTTTTTTGAGAAAACAGGAAAAATCCAGTAAAATTTACAGTAGATTGTCTGTTAAAATACTTCTTTTTTTTACAGTGTACAATTCATGTGTAGTAATATTCCACACCCCGTTGAATGCTGCTAAATAAATATTAAGCTTGAAGGTTACTCTGAAATGGCCTGTGCTACAGTCAGGGTATATCTGGCAGGACAACAAGGGTGTGTAAGGGTGTGGTCTTATGACGACAATGCTTCTAGACTAGAACACAGTGCAGAATTTACATGAAAATCACACAGGACCTCGCTCTTTCATCTCCAAGTGCTACAAATTTTTTCCAAAAATAAAAACGTGAACATCCTTGGGGCCATATTAACTGCTGATGCAAACAGAGCCCCACCCCCCCCAACCACCCCACGCTTCCCATCTTATCTGAGATTAACAAAAACTGCTACATTCAGCTTTCAAGTCACCCGAGGATCAAAATTATAAAACATGATGCCTGTACCGAGAGTCATCCGGAGGATCAGAACTGCAGTATTTTATGATGCACCTGCTTTTTTTCAGCCCTGCGCCTAAGCTGCCTCAATTTTAATGTATAATTTAATACCGCGTTACTTACAATATTTGTCATCACTGTAGCCAATTCTCATCTAAACTATTGCCAGTATAGAGAGCTGTGAACAGGTTCTATTGCCCATGATTTGTACATGTGTGTTTACTTTTGCATTTTGCTCATTTTGAAAGGCTGAATTCAGGGAGCTGGTTCAGGGCTTGCAAACCCATTTACTTTGACGCAATCTTCATTTGTCAGCAAGTTTGATTATCAGTAAATACGTACTCATTTAGTAAAAGGGTTTAAGGCATGGGCTTTGAGCTACATGAAAAAGGGAAAATTCTGTATACATACTTATGCTATCGCCTCATGAATAAAGGGTTTATTTCATATTAATAATCTGCTACAGTAGTTATAAAGATAATCATTCAATTAACTGATGTATTGAAGAAAACAACAAAATGTTAAATGTCAAATATGGAAAAATGTAATCTCATCAATTGCTTTTTTTTTTTTTAAACCCCCCCCCAGTTTGGAGTAATTCCTGCTGAACCCATGGAAGGAGTCCTGTATACAAAGTACAACTCCCCTGGTGAACTGGCCTGTGAGAGAGTTACTCTTTTCCACACTACAGCCCACACAGTACAGAAGGAGACTGAAGGAAAGGCATATAACTCTGGCCGCCTATGCACATGTGGGCTCCTGGCATGCCGTTGGGTAGAAGAAACTCTAACTGTAATACATTGGGTCCTGGCATGCCGTTGGGTAGAAGAAACTAACTGTAATACATTGGGTCCTGGCATGCCGTTGGGTAGAAGAAACTAACTGTAATACATTGGGTCCTGGCATGCCGTTGGGTAGAATAAACTCTAACTGTAATACATTGGGTCCTGGCATGCCGTTGGGTAGAATAAACTAACTGTAATATATTGGGAACCCAAGGAAACCTGGGTGACAAAATGCCATCCTAACCTGGCAGGACAAAGTCAATGTGACTCCCCATCACAGCCCAGGCTGAACCCATATCCCAGTCATGTACTGTAACAGAATGCCTTACAAGCTCATGTGGCTTCATGTACTAATGTTACAAGTTCGGCTGGGCTATCCTTCATAACACAGCAAGCAAGTGAAAGCTTCTCAGTAGGATTTCCCTAAACTACTCAGCCTCACCTTGGCTGCCTGTCGGATTTTTTTCTGGAAAGCACTGTACAGTAGTCGTGCTGCAGATTCAGCTCGATATATAATTAATCCCCTGGCTGTTACTTTCTCCTTCCCTGCTTCCTGACAAGTGGGTGTAATGGGGTGCGTGACGTGTGAGGTGGGAGGAGCCAAACGCAGCAAGGGGAATCATAAAGCCCTTAGGCCACTAAGGCGGGATACCCCGCAGATAAGGGAAGGAGACAAGACAAGGAACACAAACACACCACAGCTACAGACCGGCTCACAGTTACACCAGAGCCAGGAATATAACGCCCTGTCTCGATAACGAGACGCATACGAACAGGCGAGTAGCACAATGGCACAAATAAATACTGTACACAAATGAAGAATGAAATAATTTAATGAGGCGAAAAAACAGATGTTAAGGGGCTAATTACATAAGCTAGAACTAAGTCATATGCGGAAACTAAAGGAGGATAAACGCCCGATCTCCCAGGGGGAAGAAACATTTTACAGGCGAGCCGACGGAGAACCGCAGTCCCATAACCTTACCAGCAAAAAATGACCAAGCTTAAAAACAGAGCCAGTCCTAACCTCTGACAGCAGATGAAACGAGGCAAACAGGAACAGATATTAAACGTTCCATGGCGATATTAATAAGTTCGCAGTCTAAAGTAGAAAAGAGGTAAACACCCGATCTCCCAGGAGGGAGAAACACTTTACAGGTGAGCCGACGAGCACCGTCGTCCCATAACTTTCCCATCCAAATAGACTAAACGCAAACCTAATAAAAACACACGCCCTAGCCTCTCAGTAAGGTGAAATACGAGGCGAAACGGAACAGGGATTTAACGTTCCGAGGCTATTATACGAAACACGCAGTCAAACACAAGCATGTCCACAACATCGCCCAAGCTCCACATAAGGAGACAACACACCCGGAGAACGAAACAGAACAGCAGTTCACAACAATCGTCTCGCAGGCAAAAAGGCGAACAGAACTGCTGTAACAAAGACCTACGCAAACATAATAGCACGACAACCTCTAAATATAAATAAAAACCCTGACTCACAACAAAGGGGAACGTAGTCCACGAGAAGGAGACAAAAGGGAATAAACGTACCGAAGCTACTTACTGGTTTACCGTAATCCGGAAATGAGTAGAAGCTAAAACGCCAGGTCTCTCAGTAAGAAGACCAATCCAAAGGCGAAAAAGGAACAAAGAACTGCTACTCTATACCTCTACGAGCTAAGCAGCCCAGCAGAAGCGCAAACGCCCAATCTCACATGAGACGATGCACCTAGGGGCGAACTGGACTAAAGTTCCCAAACAGAAACGCCCAAATCTCCATACACGGAGAAAAAGCACACTATGGCGAAATAGAGCAGAGATTTACGGTTCCAAACTTCTACGAGATAATAAACCGCCAAGCCAGCCAGAAATAAGCCCTGTCTCAACAAAGAGACGTTAAAAATAGGCGAATAGCCAAAACGGTACGAGAATTCACAGCCAACAATAACACCACAGTACAAACAATTAACAATCAATGTAGAAGCCCCGAACGAAGAAAACGGTAGGCTTATATACCTCTCTCCAGGTGACTAAACACAGGTGTGGGGGCTAAACAGCAGCTCCGCAATCTAAGCAGGGCGGAGCAAGCATCCACCCAATGAACAGCGCCCTCGCGTGGCCACCAAGGAGAACGACCGCATAGGGAAAAAGGGTTAAAACCATACAAGTGGGTTTCATTAACAGGGAGGCAGAGGGAGCCAACGGGCATACGGGCATTAATGTTCTATTGGTCTGTTACATGTGCTTCATATGTAACTTACAGTATATAAACCAGAAGTAATGTTGGCCAGTAAAAAAAAAATTGGCAAGATGAATTATTGACAGACAGTAACATACTTTACAATCGTTGGTATGCACAAACTGTAAAAGCTGTGCACATTATTTTTAAGAAACTGAAAATCGACATTAATTTGCTTCTTATCCATTGTACGTGGAGGTGGTACAGGCATTCCCTCTCAGTTTGCTTAGTGAAAATGAACAATTATTCCTTATACTAGAACAGTGTGTCCTTTTCATATGTATGGTTAATGAAAATATTACAGTATTTGATATGATTTGCCATTTTATGAAACAAAATAAGATTTAAAGAAAGCAGAGCAGTTAGACTGGCTGATATGAAGAACATCTGCCATCTAGTGGCGTGCTCAGAAACTGGTTAAAGGGATAGTTCACTTTCAGTGTGGTTTAAAAAAATAAATAAAAATATTCCAGTTTTGATTGACCCAGTTTTTGTGTGCCTGCCATGAAGGATATTTGAGACATTTATAGACATGTCTGTGATCTTCTGTCTTTATAATGGCTTTACAATGGCTGGTATACAAGCAGCTTTGCGGTTGTGTTAAATGTATTTCCTTGCCTTTGACTACAAACCATATGCTAAAACTAAAAATTTAAATTTAAATTTTAAACTGAGAACGTGAACCATCACTTTAGCATTGGTTCACATAACTTTCACAGGAATATTAGTGGAACACTCCACACTGTCCACAGAGTATAACATCCTGCCGGAATCTTGCAAAAATACGTAAATAATCTCACAAATAGCCAGGCCACTATTTCTTTCTTTGTGGGCTAGGTGTTATGCCCTTGAGCTGAGGCAGACTTACACTTGTAAAGTTCCATATAACTGGACTAGATGAAGCGTGTTGCACATAAAATATGAGCAAGATGATAATTAAATAATATTTGTCACTGTTCTCTCAAACTGATTGTGCTGCATTACTTCCATTCCATTTGTAATAGCAACAGTAGACTAGACCTTCTGCCATTTTTAATTTTAAAAAAAATGCATTTTAAACATTTCCTCCAAGAACGTTGAATGGATCACCACAAAATTTGGAATGTATCGTCTTGATATACTCTGACCAAAAATTGTTGAAAGTTGCTTGGTCAAGCGGTATACCTGCAGTAAACAAACAAATTTGATGGCGAAGGCGCCAAACAGGAAGTGAGCCGTATCTCTGCATTGCAGTAAAGGATCCTAACTGGAAAATCATAAGCCCTTGGTGTTTGCCATTTTGTGTTTCGGCCATCTTGGATTTTGTCAAAAAACCAATTTGACGGGTGCGTCCCAATATTCTTCACTCCCCACCTCCCTTCCTCCACTCCCCCACTACCACTCCTCTCCTACCCGGAAGTATGCAAAACTGTCTGAACGTTTCGACTACAAGTAGTTGCATGTACAGTTTACAATGTACCTGGCATTGCGGTTTGCGTCGAGACATTAATTAATATGTAACCATTAATACGTAATTAAGATGTAATCAGCAACATTAGATTAAAACACAAAGATCCGTTTCCAGGGCACGGAGTAGAGGGGGTGGTAGTGGAGGAAGGGAGGATGCATTTTTCGATTATTGGGACGCACCCGACATCTCCACTTAGAGATATCGCCCAATCTAGTTGCATTATGGGTATTTTGGGTATTATGTCTTTGGACCATTTTCTGAGTTTGCTCGGTCAAACAATACTGCCGCAATATACTGATGAATTTGACACCGAAGGTAGCATAAATGATCAGTGGCCATATATCTGCAACCCTTTTATCTATTGGCATCAAATTTGGTACACATGCTTACTATGAAGCCTGGGGGGCACAGACAAAGTTTTATGAAATTTGCCAGAACAAATTTACCATAAAACAGGTTTAATGCCAATCACTCTGAAAAGAAAATTGGTAGTTCAACCAAATTTTGGGGGGAACGTTACAGGAATGGGTCTAAATTGGGCAACCAACAGGATTGGTGGCATGGAGGCCCCTTCATTGTTGCTTGCTATAATTTCACTATAACTTCACATTTATTGTGTGCTAAAAAGGAAAGAAGAGGATGTTTATTTTTTAAATAAATAAATAGATATTGCAGTTGAACAGATTAATAACAATCTTGAAGGGTTCTAAATTCAAGACATTATTGTTATTTTATATAATTAACGTATTTCAGTGTGTATTTACTACTTATGTGATATAAAGTTGATAAAAAAATATATATTTCGGCAAATTAGTTTGCCATGAACAAGAGAGGGTGAGCTTGTAATTTTGTAAAAATAAATAAATAAATAAAAAAAGGCCTCCAACCCTGTAGGTGGCAGCTACGTGCTGCTTACGGCTTGTCTCCTATGATAATCATTTAACTCTAGAAGAGGAAAACGGAAACCTGCCAACCTGCCTGCCTGTCAGGGAAGGTTCAACTTTTACCACTTAGACGTAGCAAAACTATTTTCAGGCTGGGAAACGATACTTTACTACGAAAACGGAAACTCCAGCGATTGAAGGGGAAAGCACAGAAAAGGAGGAGAATCTGTAACACTGGAGGTGGGTGAACCGTTGCTTTTATAAATCCATGGGTGTTGCCAGGCCGCGCCGACTCTCCGGCGTCTCTAGTTAACAAGCTCGGTGAAGAAAGGCGCAGGCGACAGTTACTTCTGGAAGGGTTCAGGTACAAACAAGGCCGTGATTAAAAATATAGCTGTAATGTCACTACAACTTTATGAACGTAACAGTAATAAAAATCTGTTGGTTTATCTATTAGCCAGGTTTAGAGAACTTGAGCTGACTCACTACTCATCTGATGCAATAAGAGATTCAATAAGGGCAAGCTGTACTAGCCATCTAGCTAGTTAGCTTTAGCCAATATTATGTCAGACTTAGCAGCGGAAGCTAATTAGCCTGGTATATGTTTCTAGCCCAGATAAGAGGCGCAAGTTAGCTGGAATTCTGGCTGTATATTTGCCACCGAAGTTAGCTAATGCGTGATGTTTAATATTACATTGCGTCAACACGTGTGTAACGTAATAAGAGCTAGCTGAAGCTAACACTAACGTTAGCCAAGACAGCGAATGGTTTTTTAGTTTCGTTGCAAGCTTGGTGGCTTGTTCAGTAGCGGCCTCTGTCACCTCTTTGGTAATGATCTAACGTTAGCTGTAGCTATCGATAACGTTAGCTATTAAAGCAGTAGCACTAAACGCAGTGCGTTAAATTTATTTGCTAGCGTGATACCTAGTAATATAGCTGGCTGTAGAAGTGTAGCTAACGTCGTTAGGCTGTTACTTTGAGGTGGCTAACGTTGACGTTATCATAACGGACAGAGTTGCTGGCAAGGTATAATGTCAATTTAACGTTAACGGTTAGCTACCGCGATATTATTACTTGATATAACGTTAGCTAACTGCCTGGTGTCAAATCAGACAGTATCAGCGTCTCATCTTTTCAATCCTCAATGAAATGTCGGCTTGGTAAAACTGGACAGAGTTAATAAGGTTAATTAACATTTTACTAACTAACGTTAGCTAACACGTGACTCTTAACCCATAACTTAATTTATGGACAAACTACTCTAGGTTAGCTAGTCCGATAATTCATAATTTTCTCTAATTTCAGCCAGAGTAGCGAATTAAAAGGCAGCTGTTCATAACCCTAGGTAACAGTTAACGTTAGTAGTTGTCTATAGATCATGACGTTACGAGCTAGCTAACGTTACCATGAACGCAGTTGTCTAACATTAGCTACTTGGCTAACTTACTACCGTTAGTGCTAATCTACCCACGACCTGTCATTAATTATAATGATGCTAACGTTAACCATTTCACTGTCACCATACCAATTGTTTATTTAGATATCAGTTGGCTACCTAATTACGTTTTAATTAAACCGGCTGCCAACTTGATCGCCATCTATTTGATGCATATAATTTCTAAATGAGCTTGCTCACGTTAGCTGTCACGGGTGACACTTGGTTAGCTATTTCTGGTTGTGGCAACAGAAGCTCGGAACAGAAGCAAAAGTTGGTGGTTGCTAATTTAGATCGCTTAGATATCTAACTTAGTTAAGTGCACCAAAACTGGGGCAACACATTGTTTTGATATCTAACGTTAAGTCTGTTATATCAATATATAAATTTTCTTCTAAACGGAAGTGCAAGACGACGTGTCATTGCATTATTTGAATTATTTTCTGGAAAACGAACGTTTCCCGAAACATCTGTGCTGACGCAGCCTGTTACTTTCCAGAAAATTAAGTGGTTCAGTTTATTAATTAATCAGTGTGTACCGTTAATGTTATATTATTGGTGGTATTGAACATTAAATCGAAGATGGTCTTTAAAAAAAAAAAAAAAAATATATATTTTAAAGATCGTTCTGTGAAACTGCGCCTCTCTTAAACGGGTGCATTATATTTCTCTGGGTTCGTCATACGTTTCAGCTTTTAACTGCAGACATCTTTGGGATTTCAGATCTCGCCCTCATTTTTAGTTTTACTTCAAATCCAGCGTTTTTGAAATGAAAACCCACAAATTGAATTTAACTCTTCCGAACATGGGAATGTGTGAACTGTGACTGCTGATATGCAAGTGGGTTCAGCTCCAAAGTGCTGACGTGACGTCTCTGAGCATGGCAAGTATATGTTGGAATTGTACAAGCATTGGACAGCTTTTATTGCTAATTATTAAAAACACTGGTACCCTTTAGATGCAAGCTTGATACCATACAGTCTATTGTGACACTCTATGGCTAACTCAGTGTCTCAGTCCAGGGCTTGGCTGATGAAACCACATTAGGTATAGGCTAATAGGCTATACTATAGCTAGGCTGTTTTGATATATTGTCTTTACTTTAATTGTTTATACTTGCCTTATACTTAGTGCTTTAGCACTGCTGATTTTATAACTCTTTTATAATAAGGTGGACATGCTGAGTTTCTCTGGGTTAAAAAAAAGAACTTCAAAGAAATGAATAGCCTCTTTCTTGAAGCATTTCCTGATTGCTGATCATTTGCATTCAGTTATCAGACAGTATTGAGGAACCATGATAGAAGGTCTTAATTAAAGGTTGGATGCTGTCATAGTCTCGTTCAGTCCTTCAGCATGACCCATTTTTTCTTCCATTTTAAACACAGAAACGACTTCAAACGATCCATTTCTCAGTTTGTGAATTCTGTGTCCCCACAAACTGGACTTCAGACATGTCAGTTTTGATTTGCATAGAGGGACATATAACTCTTAACTTAACCGCGCCTCATCAACTGTCTGTTTGATAAAACCTAGTTTTCACCTATGGACCGTGCACACTACGGGTTGGCTTGTGTTCATACTGCTGGACACCCTAGAGAAATGGGTAAGTAACTTTAGGGAGCAACTTGTAGTGTAGACAAGTCAGGGCTTCAGTCCGAACAAGATGTTCTGTCCTGAGTCCCTATAAGGTAGTAAGGTATAAGAGAATTTTGGAATCGGGGCTTCGCTACCTTGTGTCACGATGGCGTGTTTATTAATTGGTTCGGAAGATAAATTATTTACAATGATATGGCCTGTGAGCTCATTGCATCAGAAATACATGTGTGTGCCACAAAGGATGAGTTTAGGGTGCTTATTCGAGGACTTGCTAATCAGATCAGTTCTCTGGAAATGAATGCATTAATTTTCTGCACAGTGCTCTATGGCAGTTTCTTTGGCAAGGAATGAAAAGGATGATGGGACTGATTTATTGATGTATTTCTCCAAGAATCATGACTCTGCATCTAAATGCCCAGTTAAGAGTTAAAGCAAATTGTAATGAGCAAATAGTATGTTCCACTAGATTCGGATTAAAGACTGAATTGATCATGGGGAAGCACTTACAGATGCACATTTTCAGTAACTTTAAGTTAAATTAACAGACTGGTTGGACCAAAAACGTACTTCGGGAACCTAATTATCGACAATTTATTGTGGATGTTCTTGAAGTTTTGAGATCTTCACTTAATTTTCTTGTCAGTGTCTAATCTAGCTGGCTAAATACCGGTCAATCTCAATGACCGGCACCATTAAAGCTGCAGTAGGCAAGTTTGAAAATAATCAAGGCAAAAAGACTTCCCCCTTTTGCTCTCCTCCCTCCTATCTCTCTCCTAAGCCCCTCCCACCAAATGATGCTCCAGTGCACGCACGGAGACGGGCAGGGAGGGAGGGGTTTATTCTACGGGGAGGATATTTTGCTTGTAGATAGTTACCCTGATTGGCAGCTACATAGCTAGCCCTGATTGGTTGGTTTTTGGAAGACCGGGTTGGGATTTTTTGACAGCCTAATACAGAGCCCAGGACACTCGCAGAAATCGGATTTTCTTTCCCAGAACACTTGATTTATTGATAGTTTCTGGAATATAATGAGTAAATTTAATAATTTCGCCAAAATTATAACAAAAGGAATCTTGCCTAATGCACCTTTAATGACCTAATTGCAGTCCTAGTTTGGTTTGACTTTGGACGTGAAGTTTGAGTGGCCTTGAGTGGCTGGAGTTGAAGGATGCTCCATCAGTGAGAGGGTGAGGATTTTGACATCGTTCCTCTCTCTTGCAGCGACCATGGTGGGCGAACGCCGTAACGGCAACCTTCTGGTGCAGCTGGGCCCAAAGCAGCAGGCCTACCCGGAGGAGCTGATCCGGCAGCGGCGTACACACGACGGCCAGACGGAGTACCTGATTCGCTGGAGCCTGCTGGCCGTGGACGAAGGGGGCGAATCCGGGGCCGGGGCCAGCGAGGCAGGCGGTGGAGGGGGCGGGGGCTCGGGCAGCGGGGGCTCCTCCTCCAGCGAGAGCAAGACGGAGAACATCCTGATGTGGATGTCCACGGAGGACGTCTACGCCAATTGCCCCAGCCTGCTGGGCAAACGCAAGACGGACGTCCAGCGGCCGCTGAAAGAGGAGCGGCCCAGCACCGAGTTCCCGTCCGACGTCACCTTCGACGAGGTGGAGATCTCCGACATGAAGGACGACGTCAAGAACCTGGTGCGACGGGCGCGCAAGCAGATGGCGAAGAAGAGCGACTTCGCCATCAGCATCACCCACACCATCCACGTGCTGAGCGCCTACGCCAGCATCGGCTCCCTGGTGGGCGTCTTCAAGGAGACGGGAGCCCTGGACCTGCTCATGGAACTGCTCTGTAACAAGGAGAGGCAGACCCGCCGCAGTGCCGGGAAGATGCTCCGTGCGCTGGCCTCTCACGACGCAGGTAAAGGTTCTGTTTATACTGTTGGCTCTCGCAGGTAAAGTCTCTGTTTATACCGCTGGTTTCTCACGACGCAGGTAAAAGCTCTTGCTTTCTGTAGCTGGCCTTTCCTGGCGAGATCCTGCTCAGGCTTGCCAACGACTTTCCTTAGTTTCACACATACAGTACTAGAGTGCATTAGGAATGGCATCTCTTGCACCCTCTCGGTGCATCATAGTAAAGAGCAGTTTGAACTTTGGATCGTTATTTTTTTTCTCTCTGGTTCATCTAGCGCCATGTATGGCAGGTAAAGGGTAACTTTATCCCCCCCCCCCCGCCTCCCTCCTTAACCCCATTTCCTTTCTCTTCCTTTCCCAGTGCATCTCCGTTAAAAACAGGTTGAAGGTATTCTCTCGTTTCCATTGTGCCATGTCGACCAGGTTGTGGTGTAGGTGATTTGATTTCTGTCACTGCTTCTAGGTTTTCTGCTGTGCTGTAGCTCCCTCCAGCACGGTAGCACATATTTGTTAAAGTATTGCCTTTGTGCATGTTGTAGCCGTGGCTGTGGGCTTAAAGATTTACTTTGTCTCTTTCAATGGACCTGTGCTTTCCGTCACGGCTGTGTTGATTATTATACTTCATTAGTCATTCTGAGTCATGAGGTGTCCAATGGCTGATGACACTTGTTTATTGTCAGTGTAGTGAGTATTGTTTATCAGTGGAAGTCTTGTATTTCTTGTGGTAATTGTAGAGCTTTTTTCTATCCTACTTGTGCGCATAATTCTGGCCTTGTACAGTATTATTGAGCTATATTTATTCAACAGGGTCAAGGCAAGAAGGCAAGCTTAAATTACTGATTAGCGGTTCCTTTTTTAGCCAAGCATACTTTCCCACATAGACTTCTGTTTTGTGTGTGCAGTTACCAACCCTTTTTACAAGCCCGTTTCCAGATAAGCACAGAGAGTATGTAGAGTACTGCAGGCTCCTAGATCTACATAGTGTGTAGCGTAGATGTCTGGGTTTTTTTCCCACACAACAAACCATAAGCTGTGGAGAGACATATTGCTCTAAAACATCCAGTGTAAGATCAGAGAAAACGGTGCATCCATAAGTGAGCACCTTCAAACACACTGGTTAGGTTAAGGGTTGAATGTGCTCGGGCGGGTGCAGCCTCTGCCAGCCTGCTGATAGGTCAGCAGGGTTCTTGGATGAGTGGGACTTATCAAGCCCGAATCCTAATATTGAGCATTGTCATCGGACATGATTAGGCTGTGCTCATTTTAACCCGCGGGTTTGCAGGATGTGTTTCTGCTTTCGAGCCAGAACCAGTCTAGCATGATCTATCGCAGTCAAGGCTAGCACATCATTTACATTTAGGCATTCAGCGAGGTGCTCTTATCCAGAGAAATTTGCACAGCAGCTCACTTTTAACATGCCGTCCAATTACAAAGCTGAATATTGAAGTGGTTCAGGTCACGTGTACATTGGTTCTGGCACTAACTGAAGTGACAGTTATACAGCTTTCTGGCTGAGCCCACAGCTGGCGAGTGAGTCTGTCTCCACCAGTAACGCTGGCAGGCTGAGCCGGCAGGGGTCCTCACAGCATATAAACACAATTAGAGAACCACCCCCTCAGGCTGGTATAAGCAAGCCAGGCTGGTTCTAATATGACAGAGAAAAGGAGTGTTAGAAACCGCTTCCTTTTTATTTAGTTCTGGGGAACAGCTTGGTTTTATTTTTCAAGGAAATTGGCATGCTCTGCTCACTGTCTCGGTTCAAAACGTTCAGTGTTCTTGTGGTGCTGGTGCTGAACTGAAAATCCAGCACTCTTTGTTGAACTTTTCTGCATGTTATTTTCGCGATGCACCCGTTTCCCTGCTACACAGGCAAGTTTTGGCTAAACCGTCCGCACCAGTGTTCGTTATCACGGGTGTTATGGGTATTTTAAAATGCCGATCAATATCTCATAAATTGTTATTGGTTGTACAGTTCATATGAGACACACGATTCCAATAACACCTTTTACCAGAGAAAAAATAGAATAAGAAATGCATGATCTTACTTGCACAAAAACCTCAATAATACCATGTATAATAGGGTGGCCAAAGTTTGGTTTTGTACCCCGTATTATGTATCCAAGGGATGATTCTAACATATGTTTAGTAGGAAGGCAGGTAGCAAATAATGCCGTTATGGAATGTTCTCCACGGAGCCAGCCAGGCTGGGACCGCCGTAATCTGCAGAGTTTTTTTAACACTTGCATTTCTCCTGCATCCCATCTCTGCTGAGTCATTTCCTCGTCTCACAGACGCACCATACTTTTTCACTGGGGGCGACCAAGGTTCTTTTATTTTTCTTTTTTTTCCACCCCATCTAGTGTGGTCCTGGTGCCCACGTATCGCTTTGTTAACCACCATGTCCCCATGGGGAGAATATCACAGGCCTTCTTTCCTCTACCCCTGCCAAAGTGAAACCCCGATCTGTCCTTTTATAAGAGCGTGTGATGGGCACGCGTATACTGCCTATATGCATGTCCATATTGGACGGCTCTCCTTCCCTCTCTGATTGGCTGCTGACCAGCTCTGGGCAGTGGTTTATGTTGTAACACCACATGCCCCATATTATGGTCTGTCATTATGAGTCAGGCCAGCTTTTCGGCAGTCCGTGGCATAACGGAATTGACGGCCTGGGCTGTGCGTTAATTCATTTCCCTGCATTTCTCCTCTGTTTTTGAAATGACGTGAAATTTAATGCAGTCTCGTCGTACTGTTTTTTGCGAATGTTCCTCCAGGCAGGTGAATTTGCAGGCGTCTTTGTCAGGACGTACACCACTGTACTTGAATCTGGATAATAGCGTCTGCTGAATGGTCGTATGTAATGTCATCTAATGGAAAAGTGTCACTTCCCTGCTGGATTTGATGATCTTTAATAATTCCTTTCTTAAAGGGGCTATTTGTAAGATTTTTACATGCATGGATTGCTTTCAATTGCTAATGGCCAATGTATGAACAGATTGTAACGTAACTTAAAAAATTAGACCTTCCACTTTCTCCATTGTGTATAAGAGCCTATGGGTTGATTTTTATGTAAAGAATTTGGGTCGGGTTTGCCAGTGTCACGCCAAAAAAAGGGCCCCCCGACAAATTCGGTCCCCCCTGCCCTTCATGAACTCTCGTCGGCTCACATATACATCATATGCGTCACGTTTTAGGTATACGTTTGCTCCGCCAGTCTAAAAACAGGCTGCTGCAATGTGAACTTGATAACGCCAAAATTAATAACGTTAGCAATGTGTGTAAGTGTTATCAGCTAATGTTTGGGAAAGCTAGCTGGCTAGCGCATCAAAATAGCGCCAATTATAGGGAAATAGGACATATTTAGCAAGTTACGTGACCTACCGCTAGCTACCTGGTGAATGCTAGCGTTAATGTGAACTAGATAACGTCGAAATAAATAGCAATTTATGTTTGAGTGCTGTCAGCTATTGTTTGGAAAAGCTAGCTGGCTAGCACTTCAAGTGGCTCCAATTTTCGGGGATTTGGACAAATTTGTCCAGTTACGTGACCTAGCTAGCTGTACCGCTAGCTAGGCTACCTGGCGAATGCTAGCTAGGTAGCTAGCATGGCAGACGTATTTGGGCCAGCTAAGTGGCTATAGCACATTAGTAGCGCATTATCGGGAAATTGGACATATTTAGCGTTACGTGACCGATAGCAAGCTATAGCTACCTGCCAAACGCTTGGCAGTTACAGATCGCTGTCATGTAATGCTCAGCTGGCTAGCAGTTAACTGAAATTACCGGGGAAACTGGTCATATTCGGTTAAAATATACAGCTTGCTACGTGCAAAATGAGTAGCTACATGCCTAAAATGAATCAAGTTTAACGTAGCCTACGTTACATTACTAAACACTGCCTTGAGTGAGTATTATTGGTGACAGATGCTGCTGAGGACGACTTGGCAAGCTTGCACGGCACGTATACCTTAAACGTGATGCATATGACATATATGTGAGCCGACGAGAGTTCATGAAGGGCAAGGGGGACCGAATTTGTCGGGGGGGCCCTTTTTTGGCGTGACACCGGCAAAATCATTTTGTGAATGACGGATGTGACGTCTAATCGCGCTTCCCTCTCTCTGCTGCCGCAGTCACTGAACTGGCTGCAATTCACTTATGGCCACCGGTGTCAGTAATGAGGAGAATATTTTTGAATGTTACCCTTTAACCATTAGTGATTTGGCAATTTCACAAGAAGCTACCAGTTAACATTGCCAGTTCAAAGTTCATCAGACCGATCCTGCAGAATATTTATTGTAGATTGGTTTAAACTCATTTCTGCTCCCCAAATATTTGCATCACATAATTTATTATTATTTAAAAAATATATATATTTTTAGTCCATTTGTTCTCCCAATTTAGAATGCAAAATTGCATTCTTCATCAGTGCTCATGCAGCCTCCACTATCGATTGAGTAGAGTGTGCGTGTCTCCTGAGGAGAATGTGATGCTGCTTCTTATTACACCGCAGTTCGCAATGCAGACATCACACCGACAACCAGACAGAGGAAGACACTTCATGCAGCTGAACATGCCGAGTGGCGTAAGAGGCCTATAATTAGCTGCAGAGTTCTCCAGGGAGGCGGGATGTAGCTGGTAGGATTGTATTTGTCTCAATACAGCTACTTTTTATAGATTTTTACAAATTTTTTATTTATTTATTAAGCTTCTGATCAAGTGGGCATCCACACAGTCTGCCTTCACAAGCTGCACACAAAGCATAAAAGCATACACTGGTGCTCAGTGTATGTGGGCATTGAGTGTACCAAAAGGCCTCCCGTTCTTGAAAGCTGAGCGATGAGTCCCTGTGTGCTGTAACTGGGCGGATCCTTTCTAACGGACAAAAAGGCGCCTAAAATGGTGGCGTGACATCACAAGATTGGTTTGTGGTGCCGCATTCCCCCAGCTCAGGGGGAATTTCCAGCAGTAATTTATCAAGCTTACAGCAGCCCCCGTTTCCATCATTGCAGCCAGCCAATTGGCAGAGGCAGCGGCAGTCCCTCCGCAGCACCGGAGCTCAGGTACATGGGCCTCCAGTCACTCTCCCTCTTTTGAATACAAGGCTGGAGTGTATTGAGCCTGGGGGGGCGTGGCGACCAGTCACACTCCCTCATTTGCATACAAGGCTGGAGCGCATTGAGCCTCGGGGGGCGTGGCTAATGAGACTGGTCTGATGGCAAAATCGGAAGGTGTCATTGAGATGGCGATTATAATGGCAGGCCATGGAATTCCAACCTCCACACGCCTGACAGGTTTAAAAAACAAAAAAAGGTTGTGGTAGGCAACCTAAAACAAACACGTAGAGCAAGCCTTGACTTGAGGCGTGAACAGACAGTATCCTAAAGGAGAGAGAGATGTCGTCAGTGCCATTTGAAGGGAAATAAGCTTGTGTTCCTAAAGCTATATGAAATAAACGCCCACCGGTTTTTTTTTTTTGTCAATATCAAAATACTAAATATCATTGCCTGGAGTCATATTGGTAATATCATATTGCTCACCAATTCAGAAGCATGCTGCACTCATTCCAGCCATTGAGAGCCACACAGCAAACATGAATCAGCCTTTTTTTGATCCAAATTGGTTTTGATGGTCGCCCCCCCCTCAGTCCCCTCTGTGTTATTATTTATTTATGTGGCAGTTTTCATAGTACACTCAGAGCCCCTCTAAAAGAAGGACAGAGCAGCCACTGATCAGCATGGTCCTGCTTTAGGTTGTGCCTTATCAGCCAAAGTTCTGACTAAGTGCTGACAATGAGTCATGGTACTGAATCCTGGCAGCTCTTCTGAGCAGACGGGTACAGCTACCTCAGCATCCCTGTGTCTTTCACAAATGCCCTCAAGACTTGTACGTTTGAACAATAAAGTTGCCGTAACTTTGCATATGTTCCCCTTAGAACAAGGGCGGCCAATTCCATTCCTGCTGGGCGGTGTGTATGCAGTATTTCGTTGTCACCAATTACACTGGCCAAATTTGCTAATTAGCAGAATATACGTATGCTGGTTTAGCCAAAGTTTGGACCATAATATGATGTTTAATGTTTGGTGACAGGGATAGTCCAAAGTTGTCATTCATGGACTTATCAAATATAGTTAATCAAATGTAGCTAAAATATCAATTACTCAATGATTGGGCTCATTAAGTAATTAAGAGCAGAAGTCGCCATGAAATCCAGAAACGGATACGCCCCGCCTTGGACCTTAGATTAGAATGTTGTTGGTGTGACCGTAAAATGATTGACCTGGTCGTTGATCTTGAAAGGTCGGTGGCACTGCATCAAGGGATTCTGAACTAGACCAGGGGGAGACCTGAGGTGCGTTCAAATTCAGCGAACAGAGCCGAACGTGCGTGGCAAACATGTTTTCTTTGAACGGTTAAATTTGAACGGCTTTTTAAGAACGTTCCAAATTGTTTGCATTACCAGTATCTTCAATTGAAATCACTTTTGTTTGCCGCAAACTACCTTTTCAGACCGTTCGCTTATGTTTGCAGCGAACACAAAACTGAAAAAAGTTTGAAATAGTTTCCAAACGTTCGCCTTGTTCGCTGAATTTGAACACACCTCTGGTAACGCGCGAGTAACTGTGGCCTGTGTTCTTCCTCTTTCCCGCAGGGAGTTGCACCCATGTCCTCCTGTCCCTCAGCCAGCAGGGAGGGCCTATATTTACAGCTTTGTGAGGACCTGTTAACGCGCGAGTAACCGTCGCCTGTGTTCTTCCTCTTTCCCACAGGAAGCCGTGCCTACGTCCTCCTGTCCCTCAGCCAGCAGGATGGTATCGAGCAGCACATGGACTTTGACAACCGCTACACCCTGCTGGAGCTGTTTGCAGAAACCACCTCTTCCGAGGAGCACGGCATCTCCTTTGAAGGGATCCATCTCCCCCAGGTGAGCACCTTGAAGAATGGTGTTTAATCCATTCTTCATTTCAGCGTGCATCAAACTTTAAAATTACTGCTTAAAATTAATTTAATGTGTGTATGTGTATGTTATCTCTAACATGCTGACATGAAGCCTTTCCATAGTTGCCTTGGAAAGCTAATATGGGAATCACCATTTTGTGTACCAATCTCCCTTTGCTTTCCACCTATATTATATCTCTGATAACACAATAATCATTTAATAAGATTGCAATTTATCTTGTCTTAAACTAAAGGGGATTATTTTATTTTATTGTGTTTCTCCACATGCAGTTTAGTAACTGCAAAGCTCAATCTGAATTGCAGATCCCAGGTAAGCTGCTGTTCTCACTGGTGAAACGCTACCTGTGTGTGACGTCCCTTATGGACAAGCTGAACACGGCGGGGGTGATTTCCAGTTCGGATCGGCAGGAAGGTGGCCCTTCCTCCTCGGGCTCCTCCTCCTCCTCGGTGACGGGCCACCAGACGGAGCAGTCCAGGGTGCAGCGAGAGTTTGAGTTCACCATGGCGATGGCCAACCTCATCTCCGAGCTGGTGCGCGTGATGGGCTGGGACCGCAACCGCCAGCCGCCGCTGGGCAGCTCCCTGATGGACCTCTGCAAGGACGAGGGGCCCCGCTCCGTGCGCTCCATCTTCCAGCCCCGCTTCTCCACATCCCCGACCGTCATGGCTGTCGCGCCGCCCAAGAAGAAGGCGGCCAGCAACTTCAAGACCCGCACCGACTTCGCCAGCCGCACCGCCTACGTGGAGTACGTGCAGGACAACCTGAAGAGTGGCATGCTGGTCCGCATGCTGGAGGACTACGAGGAGGTCAACGCCGGCGACGAGGGAGATTTCCGGTACAGCAACGACGGCTCGCCACCTGTACAGGTACTGCTCCTCTTCCTCATGCATGGTAGATGCCTAGGGAAGTTGTGGGAGATGGGCTGCATTTAAGAGACATAGCTTCATTTATACTGTGCCAGCTAATGCTATGCTAAATTCAGCATAAATTTGTAGCATGTTTATTAATATTCTGCTATGTAATTAAGGCCTGGCCTTGAATGTAGCCTCTATAGTTTTCTGTGCACTGGATGCTTGACCAGCTAACTGAATCCTGTGATGAGAAGGTGTTGTTGTTCAATCAGGGGTGAGAATGCCCACCTCTTCCTGCACGGGTAGGGGCCCTACTTTTCTGCGATTGCAGAATCAGATGGAATCCCTGAAATTGGCTCTGTGGGGGGTTGCTGGGGGCTAGTCCTGTTAAGCCACTGTTCTAGTGCGTTGATGGGCCCCATGCTCTGGTATCGAATCCGGTCTGTGCCAGTGCCGACGGTGGCCTGCAGCCCCTCAGGGCGACACTCATTTGGCACTACTGTCACCTAGCTAGCGAAAGGGGCGTTTCAGTCGACGGGGTGATATTGTTTCATCACATGCCAGTGACCACTGCTGGTCGATAGGGCGCCCCCCCCCCTTTGATGTGCCACATGTGCCAATTTGCAAACCGCAGTGTGAGGAAAGCACCGGCAGGCATTGCATACTTCAGACGAGAGCATGTTCTTGTATCTGTGGTCCCAAGTTGAAAGTGGAAGTTGCAGCTGTGAGTGCTGTTGATGAATATGATCGGACCTTCAATTTAAGGGGAAAAAGAAATGTCTCTAAATAGACTTTGGATTTCCGTGACTGCATTGGGCATTTGAAAATGGAAGCAACGAGTTAGCCCAATTACAGCCCTGGGATAAACTAGCTTGCACATTGGGTTAAATAGATGGTGGCTAGCTAAATGGGTAGTTACTGTTACAAGGCTCCAGACAAAAAAAATGACCCAAGGATACATTGGCTCCTAAATGAAAAAAAAAATTTTAGGAGCCTAAATCTCATTTACATATTAAACGCAAAATAAAAACAAAATAATTATAAACACATTGCACACTTCCATTCTTCACACTTGCGATCTCAAGTATTTTTTATGTTTCCTGCTTTCACTGTGTTTATTCAGTCTCTCACTGTGTTTATTCATTCCCGCAATTTCTTGGCCCGCTTGAGCACAAAAGTCACAATTCGTTGTTTGTTTCTCTTTGTTATACCTTAACCCGGCAAATTCCACAAGCCACGATTCTTCGAACTGCCTTGCAGGCTCTTTCCGGGGTGTTGCGTTTAGCTGGGCTGATGAAATCCGCTCAAACTCTGTGCTGCAGGTGATGCTAACATCTGAATCGATAGTTGATGTCGAGGCACTAGTACCAGGAGTCGACTGAGCAGACAGGTATCTGAAAAAGTCAGAAATCTTTCGTTTTGCCATAGCTAGCTACCCATCTCGTTAGCTAATTGACTAGCTAGCTAGCATGGATTACGACGTTGTGCTCACTGCTTGCGTTAGCTAACTCTTAGCACGTTGGGAAAATACGATTGTCTAAATTAAAACAAAAAAGAACAGCTGGTTCTACTGTTAGAAACGATGGTTAATAACACTTCAATGTATGATAACACGGTGTTTCGTTTACCGTTTCAACTGACTTTCACAGCTCGTCCATTTCTAACAGTTCCCGGAGCTTTTTTTCGTGCACACAGCATGCTCCAATTTGTGCACGGGAAATGCGTGTCACATTCATTTCGTTCTGTTGATAGGCAAGGGGAGATGAGAAGTGAGTGAACTTAGCAAGCCCCTCCTGTGTAATAGTGTAGGTGCAAGACGTCCGCTAACGTTTACAAATGAACATAGATTCTTTATTATTATTATTATTTTTGTTTGTTTTAAGTTGTGGTCGCCACTGACGACTGACATTAAAGAAACAGTCGCCAAATATATTTTCTGGTCGCCAATTTTAGTCGCCATCTGGAGCCCTGTGTTAGCCAGCTAATGCTATGCTACATTCAGCATAAATTTGTAGCATGTTTTTTAGGGCCTGGATTTTTTTGATTGCATCAATGACATTCATGGCAAAAATAGAGAAACTCAAATGGAAAAAAGAGAACAAAAGAAAAGGCATTGCATACTTTGGAGCATAGAATTGAACCTCAGAAACAAAAAATAGTGGCTGCAACTGGGGTAGAGAGATGTAAAACCTGTTTTTCCATCTGCCTACTAAAAATATGCAGAATATGTTTATGAACTGCCTGGGCTAGATTTCTTTGGCGTATGCAAATCGTTGGTTTGAAGATAATCTTCTTCAGGGCACTTGTTTTCACTATCACCAGCGTTTACACTGCCTTGCCCTTGGCTGTTAGGACAGGTTTTTGCAGTACTTTCTGTGCCATTCTGTCAGATGGCTTCCTTAGTCTACTTCCTTAGTCCAGCTTGTATAAACGGTGACATCACAGGAAGTCCCTTGCACAGCTTTACTGCAGACCTACACCATATGGTGCAGGTCGGCAATATTTTTTCAATATAATTTTGGCGAAATTACTAAATTTGCTCAATACATTCCAGCAGCTATCAAGGAATCAAGTGTTCTGAGAAAAAAAATCTGTTTTCTGTGAGTGTCCTGGGCTCTGTACTAGGCTGTCAAAAAATCTCAAGCCGGTCTTCCAAAAACCAACCAATCAGGGCTAGCTATGTAGCTACCAATCAGGGTAACTATCTACAAGCAAAAGATCCTCCTGGTAGAATAAACCCCTGCCTGTCTCCGTGCGTGCACTGGAGCATAATTTGGTGGGAGGGGCTTAGGAGAGAGATATGAGCGAGGAGGGCCAAAGGGGGAAGGTTTTTTGCCTTGTATATTTTCAAACTTGCCTACTGCAGCTTTAATCTGTACAGTGGCCTTCCAATTAGGTCTCATTTAGTTACCCAGAAAATATCTCGGTTCCTACAATTAATTTAGTTTTAGGGAAAGGGGATTAAGTAATTTTGCTCTGTGTATTACTGGGATTTTTTTATTTGTATGTGTCTTTCTAAACGGATAAGAATATTTGATTGATTTGAATTGATCGGATTGATTTGAAACGAACGAATGATCGTTTGTGTATAGAAGACCTCATTTTATTCAGCTGACCGTTAAAACATGAAAACGGCAACAAATGGCTATGAAAAGATAAAGTGGTATTCAGATTATTTCTCATATTATGTTTGATGTAAACATCCTGAGAACACGTTGCACGGCGGTCGGAAAAACCCAGCTGGCATATTTCTTAGAAATGTCCCATTTATAAGCGAAAATTACACAGCGATATTTGTAATCTCATGGTGTGTCCATTTGCGGCAAATTTGTAAAATGGCCGTCCTGATGGAATAGAGCAGGAGACCCAGGCTGCAGGCCATTATTTATAAGGTAAGGTAGTGTTTGCTGTGCCGCTCCCATTCTTGTTGAGCGGTGCTCTGCTGATTTATACTCATTTTCAATTCATCATAGATTATATTCTTATATCTTTTTTTATCCCCCCTCTGGTTGTTCTGAGAGTCGTCCCTTAATAACCTTTCAGGCACACCATTTTCACTCTGCTCCACATTCTGAGGGAGATTTCTCACTGGTGCCAACGCCGAAATAGGAAGCTCCTTTTTTTAAACGCCTAACCTATTTTGTCACACTGAGCACCAAGTTCTGTGGCATAATAAGGTTTGTTTGTTCTGTCAATAAATCTATCAGTTAATCAATCAATTGGTCTCGATCAACATGGAGTTGCTTTGCCCTGTTTTTTCAGCTGCATTGGGATAAAGCTTCTGAAGCCATACGTTTTCCCCAGGGAATAATAATAATAAAAAAATAGAACTAATGAGGCGTGGGAGAAACGACTGGTAAATAATTCCCTGAGGTCCCCGTTTCTCTGTTCAAGGGAAACCATCTGTGCCGTGCGTGTATGACTGAAGGCATTTGTGGGTTTGTCTGCTTATCTGGGAAGCAGTGAAGTTTAACTGCTACAATGTAGGACATTGTGAGTTTCGTCTAGTATTGTCTATGACTGAACCAGCCTGAGGAAATACAAAATAATGAAAATACAATTAATGCTCTGTAAATATATATATATATATATATTTTAAATCTCTATAAAGACTTTTGACACAAACTGTAACATTGCCATTTGTATAAAGGAGACCACAAAAATGTAATAAATTTGATTGTATATTATTCCTCAGGAGAGGCTTTAGGTAAAAATTCTTGGGAGGAAATTCCTGTTTTTGCTTTGACCAGTACCAGAGTAAGTAGCCTACCACAGTGAGTGAGAGAGATAATAGAACAGAAAGTGTACAAATACAGACGGAGAGCAAACAGTGAGTTATTGTGTCAGTCAGACGCTTGCTTGTGTTGTTGAGGCCCCAAACACAATCCTTGGCATTGCCGGTGAGCTGCTCTGCCTTGCTGCCCGTTTCCATTTCATTCAGTGCTTGCGCGTGCCTCGCAGAGCTGACAAAATAACACCAGCTCACAGGGAGAATTCATCGTCCCACGCTTTCGCTGCAGTTCAACCATCCTCCACTTTACCTCCTTCGTTTTTTGTCGTCTAGTGCAGCCGACGTTGCTTGCTTTTCTGGCATGGCCTCTTTCCACGCCATGACTTAACATGGTTAAGGAACTGGACTTGTAACTGAAAGGTAGCAGGTTCGATTCCCAGGTAGGACACTGCCGGTGTACCCTTGAGCAAGGTACTTAACCTGAATTGCTTCAGTATACATCCAGCTGTATGAATGGATAAATGTAATAAGTTGTGTAAGTCGCTCTGGATAAGAGCGTCTGCTAAATGCCTATAATGTAATGTAATGACCAGACATCCAAGGTTGCGGATATACATTTTCGCTCAATTGTTCTGGCCCGGTTTCAATATCGTCAGTGTCTTATGTCCGTTTTTAGATTTAATTTCCCCCCATTTCAGTTTAACAGTCATTGCAGGGCTCCAAACAAAACATTTACCCAAGGAGCCAGTGGCTCTTAAATTAAAAATTAAAAAATCAAATTTACATAAATGCAAAATAAAAACAAAATAATTATAAACGCATTGCACACTTCCATTCTTCTTCATTGATAGGATTTGGGAGCTAAACTTGGTGAATGCCATTTCTTCGACGGCAATCATGTAAGCTGCATTGAATTTCATTTTCAGTTCTTTGAATTCTTTCTTTCGCAGTTGTCTCACTGGCATGCGACACTGCTCGTGCCAATGGGGTGGCACGAGGGGCAGACTTTGCGATCTCTAGTATTTTTTATGTTTCCTGCTTTCGCCGTGTTTTCAGTCTCTTTTCTGAACTAACTTGAGCCACTTATAAAGTCCGTTTTTCTTGCAATTTCTTGGCCCGCTTGAGCACAAAAGTCACAGTGCATTGTCTGTTTCTCTTTGTTATACCCGAACCAGGCAAATTCCACAAGCCACGATTCTTCGAACTGCCGTGCTGGCTGTTTCTGGGGTGGTGCGTTTAGCTGGGCTGATGAAGATGAAATGTCCTCGTTATCAAATCCACTCTCAAACTCTCTGCTGCAGGTGACGCTAACATCTGAATCGATAGTTGATGTCGACGCACTAGTACCAGGAGTTGAACGAGCAGAAGGGTATCCGAAAAAGTCAAATCTTTCGTTATGCCATAGTTAGCTACCCATCTCGTTAGCTAATTGACTAGCTAGCATGAATTACAACGTTGTGCTCAATGCTCGCGATAGCTAACTTAGCACGTTGGGAAAATAACGTTACTATGACCGCTGCCTAAATTAAAACACAAAAGAACAGCTGGTTCTACTGTTAGAAACGTTGGTTAATAACACGGTGTTTGGTTTACCGTTTCAACTTGTCACGGCTCGTCCAATTCTAACAGTTCCCGGTGCTTTTTTTCGTGCACGCAGCACGCTTCAATTTGACAAATATATTTTCAGTCGCCATCTGGAGCCCTGCATTGACCGTTCTCATTCAGCTCCACGTACTGTAAATGTGTCATACCTTCACTAATAAAGCTGGTTCAAAACTCCAGGTGAAAATCATGAAGCTATCTGTGTTTGGGGGGGGGGGGGGGGGTTGTGTGTGTGTGTGTGTGTGTGTGTGTGTGTGTGTGTGTGTGTGTGTGTGTGCGCGTGTGTGTGCATCTGTGCGTGCGTGTGTGTTTTGTGACACTGTCGTCTCCTGTGTGCGAGCAGGTGTACTGGAACCTGCTGTGTGTGAGTGTATGACTGAGTTTTCTGACGCCGTCGTCTCCTGGTTGCGAGCAGGTGTACTGGAACTTGCTTTCTCGGACATACTGGGTCCACTGGCACATGATTGAGATCCTGGGCAGTGGCACCAGCGGGGCAGGCTGAGAAGGAGACGCAGGAGAAGGCCTCCTCCCTCACCGAGACGATCAAACTCACAGCTGGTAAGACCTCTCTGAGCGCGTCTGTCAGTTAACGCAACGGATAATGCCAGTTTCAGTCAGCTTTGAAACCACAGGCTAGGACATTAGAAAACCTGTATGCAGGAGGTGAACTGACTTCTCAGAGTTAATTTTCTGAACAATGTTCCGTCAGTCTGTCATACCATTTTGGATAAAGGCCATTTATTTTGACTCTGTGATTGACTAACTATTATGTTTGTTTGTTTGCGTGTGTGTGTGTGTGTGTGTTCATGCTTGCATCAGTGAGCCAGACATTCTTCTCCAAGCCCCCTGGGGGGGCTGTACTCCCTCCCTTACCTGGCGGAGGCACTGCGGGAGGATGGATACACACTGAGCCGGGCGGAGTGGTGGGAGGGTGCTCTTCTTCGTCAAGAAACTGGAGCCAAAGCAGCAGCAGGAGGTCAACGGCATCCTGAGGCAGAGCCTGGACGACCAGGTGAGAGCGCGCGCATGCGCGTGCACGCACAGGCACACAGGCACACACTCACACAAAAGGCCACACAACAACGCACACGCAAAGGCCACACACCCCTTCTCTGTTCCTAACACTCCCCTTTTCTCTCTTTCTGTTTACTCTCTTTCCATATTTACTCTTTCTTCCACCCCCTCTGTTTGCTCTCCGTCTGTATTTGAACACTTTCTGCTGTATTATCTCTCTCTCTCTCTCTCTCTCTCTCTCTCTCTCTACTAACGCTTATAACACATGCTGGCCCTCTTCTTCTGCAGCCTGAGAGAACATTCATCCAAATATTCATCATGTTCCACCTCCGAAGGTGTAAAGCATATGCTTGAATTGTATATCTTAATTTAAATGCGCCCCCCCCCCCCCCCCCCAATCACAATAAAATCCGTATATGGTGGGGAGGAAAAAAAACTGTTTGTTTGTAACAACCAATAGAACACTGATTGTGTTTCGTGTAGTTTTAGCTATAAGGACCCACCTTCAGCATTGTTCTATTGGTTGTTACGAACATTCTCTGCATGATTGGAGGAGCTCCTCTGTTTCCTACCGCTAAGGTGATGTAAATGACGGTCTCACTCCTGTCCGCATTGCTCCTGGCCCCTACTTTCCACTCACCTCCCCGCGTGCGGCAGATGGCGGAGCTGGACGAGGGAGGCGTTGGTGGAGCTGTCCGTGCCGGGCGAAGTAGCCCAGAAAGGTGCTCCATTACCTGAAGCAGACCCTGCAGGCGTCCTGTCTGCGCGACCTGCAGTGCTCAGCACATCTTCACCAGGCACTACCTGCAGCGGGGGAGGCCTGGAGGAAGAGCTGCTCCATGCCTCCCTCAGCCCCATGGAGCTGGGCGAGCAGGGCCCCTGCTCCTCCACCTCCTCCCTGGCTGGCCTGGGCCTGCGCCTCCAAGAAGCCCAAGAAGGAGGTGCCCTCCGACTCGGGCAACTGCAGCAGCTCGGACGCCGAGAGCGAGCTGCCCAAAGAGGACGAGTCCAAGTACCCCGAGGACCTGGAGGAGAAGATGAAAGGTTAGCGGTTAGCCACAAAAGCAGGTCATGGCTCCTTAGAGCTACGTCAACAGTTTGTGGTTAATTCATGGAAGCCTCTGGGCTAATGTTGCCAAGTGGTGAATATCTGGATTGCTGAACAGGTCTTTTGAAAGAGCAGTATTCAAGTAAATGGGTTGTTCTGGGATGGTGATTAGCCTTGGTTACCTATGGACAGATGAAGGCATTGAAACTGCTTAATGGACGAGAACACCAGGTACTCGCAGTGAACCTGTTGTTCTGAAACATAATTAAGGTGTTGCCAGTCCTTGTGACACCGAAACACAAAAAAACAAAGACACGCTAATAATAATGATGACAGTAACAGTAATAAACTTTTAGTGTAGCACTTTTAAAGCCTTGTGCTCTTAAGTGCTCCACAAAGGAAATATTACGGTAAATTGTGCAAGGGACGGGCAGCATTTGGACGTTTCTTCTGGTCCCTCTTCAGTTTTCAACAATCCGAAGATCCAGGGCAAGAAGAACTCTCTGGAGAAGATGGGGGGGGAGGTGGTGGACATCATGAAAAAGAGCGGCTCGGACGCAGGGCAGCAGCTGGCCGGCATGAAGTTCATCGCCAAGGTCCTGATGGAGGAGGGGGCCTCGGGAGAGGAGCACCCTGAGAACGGGACTCCCGCCCAGACTATCCGGTGAGCGCCCCCGCCCCTCACAACCCCCTTTTCTTCCCTCTCTGAACACTACATGGATAAATAAGGGTGGCTTGGACCTGCATCTTAAGCTGTTCACTTGTGCTGTCCACACTTTGGCCTTCTTACTCTTCTGGTGAATTCTTACTTGGTCTAAGTATGTGCACCAAGTATAAGGGTGGCTGGCCAGCAAAACTCTACTGGTTGTGTGTTATTATTTTTAATGGACGACCTGATTGCATTCGAAACTGCAAGTAAAGGTCAAGGCACTAAGCGATGTCTGTCTCCTCTCGATACGAACCTGAAGATGATACAAAAATTGTTGATCCAAGTTGAGCAAAGTCATCTCTCTCTGCCCCCCCCCCCCCCCCCCTTCCTCCCTCTTTCTATCCCTCTGCCCCCCCTCTTCTCCTGCCTTTATCTCACTACTTCTCTCCCTCCCTCTCTACCCTTTCCTCTCCCTCTCTTCCTCTCTCCTCTCTCCCCTCTCCTTTCCCCCCTCTCCATGCTTTCTCTCCTCCTCTTTCTCTGTCCCAGTGCATCTCGCCCCGTTCTCACTTCCGCCGGCTGTATCTCCCCTGACAGGGATAAGATCCTGAAGATGCTGGTGGAGATGTTGAGCGGGCAGCCTAAAGAGGTAGTGATCAGCGCGCTGCGACTCATCTGCATCCTCATGCTGAGGTACGAGTGGAGGGTGTCCTTCGCCACCGAGGGGCGGGGTCAAGGCCGTCCTGTCCTTCATGCAGGAGCACCCCAGCTGCACGCAGGTGCAGAAGATTGCGCTGGCGGTAAGTCCACACGGAAGAGTTCTGTCCGGTCCGAAAACGACAACAAATGACTCTCTAAAATAAATCTGAACTGAGGTACTGAATGGTTTGGAGGGGTTCTCAGTGGTTCAGTGAATATTTCTGAATAAAGGAACATTCAGCCTGTCATTAAATAGAGGGGTGAAATGTTTTAGTTTTTATTGGTAATTTTGTGATATTGGACAATATTTTTAACTAGCGATAATTCTCAGTGGAGGAAACGGGGTGGGGGTGGGGGGGGGGGGCAGTGCAAGTTCTTGGCAGAAAACCAGAGGACACATGAGCACATAGTCTGGATGGTTTTTTTAAAATATTTGGCTGTGTGGCCCCCGCAGGCCCTAAAGGTGATCACGGGGGCCAGCAAGCACGACATCCGCAGCATGAGCCGCTGCCTGAGCCGCTGCCTGCCCCTGTCCGAGTCGGGAACCCAGATGATGCTGGAGATCTTTGCCAGCATCGGCTCCGCCACGCCCGAGGGCTCCAAGGGCCTGCTGGGAGCCATCCCCGCCGCTATCGAGCTGATGCTTAACACCCCGGGGTAGGCAGACGACCGCCGGACGCAGTCACGCCTCCCGTACTTCAACTGCGTTGTTTTGTTTTTTTTTAATCTTTTTTTTTTTTAATCTTTTTTTTTTTTTGTGGAGTGTGGTAGCTCTGTTTAAGGTGATGAAACTACAAGCTCTTTTAGATCCACAGTCATTGGTTTACGCAGTTGTACAGGATCAGTTAACATTGCGCCCAGCGAACAAGCTTGGATTGACTGAAATCAGGGTGTGAAATGAACACCCGCCACCCAGCCAAATGCTGGTAAAATTTAGCTTGTGATTTTAGCAGCCACTTAGGCAGGTAACAAACCAGTTTGTGTTATATTGTAAAAGGTTATGTGGCTGGTAAAATGTTTGAAATGCCTGCTGATTTTTAGAAGCCACTCTGGCCAGTGGGTAAAAAAAAAAAAAAAAAAAGTAAATTTTATGCCCTGATTGAAATGTTTCCGGCTGTAGGAGTGATAGTGAAGGGACAGCTCCTTTAGGGGCAGAGAGATGTGGTGTGGCTGTGCTTTAAATGTACCCCTCCTCCCGCAGATGCACGGTCTCCCGTGCGGGACGGCCTGCTGGTTGTCATCATGCTCATCTCCAGCCATAAGAGCCTGGCGGAGCAGCTGGTGGCGTGTGACATCAGCGCCGTGCTAAAGAAGTGCCTCTCAGCCCCGCGGGCGGAGACCATGCTGGCCCATCATCGCCCTCAACCACATCTCCATGGTGCACAAGCTGGAGAAGAAAGGTACGCCTGCAAGCATAACCCCCCCCCCCCCCCCAAACCTGAACCCCAGCCACCCCGAAAACCATGCCCTGGACTTGCGCTCGTAAGGCCGCCATACGGGCGATGAACTGGGATCAGGTTTCTGGGATCAGGTTTCTGCTGTTCCTATCGGCACTGATACTATGAGACACGTTCTGAATATGAGCCCTGCACTAGATCCACAAAAAACAGACATTCCAGAGAAAGCCTGCATCATGGACCCATCATTCTTCATTGTACACACTTTCCCTGCTACTCAGATGAATGCCCTTGCTTTGAATATATATTTAACTAAGAACCATCATAATTGTTCCTCAAACTTCCTGGTGTGTCTGTCTTTGTCTAGTCCTGTAAGGCATTGTGTCTTATGTACATGACAATGCACTTCAATTAACTGGGTAATGTTGAATTGTGTACTTTTTTTGTAAGTCTCATTGGACGAGAGGGTCTGCTGAATGGACCAACCACAATGCTGCTCAGTAAACGTTCCCCTCCCTCCCACAGAGTCTAAGGAGGAGCTGGACTTCAAGGACACGGGGCTGAAGATGCTGGTGGTGAGCCTGAAGGACATGACAGCCACCAAGGAGGTGATACTGACCCTGGAGCAGCTCCTGTGCGACGACACTCCCAGCTGGAGGAGGAGCGCAACCAGGTGACCCGCAACAAGGACACCTACCAGGACCTGGTGCGGCTGATGGATCAGCACCGTGTGGACCGGGCCACACAGCTGTCCATCCTGAGGTCAGTGGAGGGGCGGGGCCTGGTTCGTTCCAGAGTGGGCGTGGTTAGCAACTACGCAGACAGCTGGTTGGGCCAGTCTTGGCGTGCCTTAGTCTTGGTGTATGCTCCTCTTTTGTAGGCCTGATCAGGGAACTTCTCCGTTACTTTGGTAAATGTGTAATAGCGGTGTAGTACTGTAGCTCTAATAGTGAATAAAGGAACGGAACATTGATTTATGAATAGAGGGGTTAATGGGATTTTGCTCACCTTGTCAGCCATGTGCTTACCATAAGAAATAATTGAATAAGTCGCTATGGTAATTGCTGTGCATTTTCGTTCCTTGTGGGGCACATGGCCAGGTGGTGATTTAAGGGTGACGTTTATCTAACCGACAGCGCGTTTAACGCTTCCTCTTTCAGGATTTTGAACAAGTTCCTTGACAACTACCAGGAGGACCTGCTGCCTTGGCATGAGAGCATAGAGCCCTGCTTGTCCTCCATGACTGCCTTCATCAATGACCGAGAGGTAGGGAGCCCGTCGCTGTTGCTCCAGTCACTAATGCACACAGTAATGCAGTACTGTAAGTAGCACTAGCTAGGGGTTTCTTCAGTATTAACATTCTCCCCACACTAAGAAGGTGTGAACATGTGCATGTGCCTAAGGTGAGAGTAAGGGTGCTCAACGCCGTTCCTGGAGGGCCGGTCTGCGTGCTGGATTTTGTTCCATCCAATTACCCTTAGTTTTAGTTTTCTGTCAGCTCTATACACCGATCAGCCACAACATTAAAACCACAGACAGGTGAAGTGAATAACATTGATTATCTCATTGTTATTTTGGTTTTGGTGGGACTAGATTTAGCTGTAAATTATGCTGAAACAGTATGGCATACATGGTGGTAAAATGGCTGTAAGTTATCAAGGGTCTGAGGTATCAAACAAGCCTCAAACCATCACTCTGCTGCCAGATATGCAGTAGATATGGATGGATCACTTTAAGGGTTGTTTCTCCTGACAAATTTTCCTATTGAACTCTATGGAAAAAATAAGTCAGGAGAAGAAACCCTTCAAGTATCTTTAGGATACTGGTGCTTATACAGATATCAGATCCATATGACTGAGCTAATTAATTAATGAAGGAATCGGATCAGCCCTTGTTGTGCACCTCTGGGTTAGAGCGAATGAGAGCATTCCATGTTATATTGAAAATAGAATGTTTTGATATTCATCGCCTTCCAATAAGTGATTTTATTTCTGAACGTTCAATTTAAACAGAAACAGTGTAACGTCTTGCGCGTTCTGAAACGAAACCAAACCGTGCTTCTACTCCCTCCCGGCGAGGCACCCCTTCCCCGGCGGTCTCTCACGTGTGAGCTCACCACCCCCCCTGCCCTCCCACCCCCAGGTTGTGCAGTTTTTTCATCCGCTTCCTCTACCGGCTGGCCTCGCTCAACAAGGACTACGCGGTGGTGATGTGCCGCCTGGGCACCAAGGACGCCCTGATCAAGGCCCTGGACAAGCACAGTACCAACCTGCTGCTGGTGACGGAGTTGCGAGACCTGATTGGCGACTGCGAGAAGTACGCCAGCCTGTACAAGAAAATGACCACCAGCATACTGGCTGGATGCATTCAGGTTTAGTACGAGCTCCGTTTTCCTACCGCGGTCCGTGGGGCCGCTTTAAAGCGCATGCAGAGGGGGGTTCTGGGGGATCGATTGGTGTGTCCGACTTTGGCGTTTCCATAGTTTCCCTGCGCTTCATGATCATATGCTCATATTGCTTAGACCAGGGGTGTGCAATCTTCTCCGAAAAGGGCCGGTGTGGGTGCACCTTTTTTTGTTTTAGCCCAGCACTACAACTCCCACTTCAATGAATTAATAAATCATGGTCTTCGATCAAGACATTGAGAAGTAGAATCAGGTGTCTTAAGTGCTGGGCTAAAACAATAAAATGTGCACCCACACCGGCCCTTTTCGGATGAGATTGGACACCCCTGACATAGATGGTAATGGTATTGCATATCAAGTTTGTATTACATATACGGTAATGATTTTGCATCAGCTTCATATAGTTAATTTTTTCCGCCCCAGGGAACAGCCCTCAGTGCCCTTTAAAGCAGATCAATAAAAATGAAGGCTGATTTGTTGGCATTTAAAAAAAATATTTTTTCATTTTAAAGAACCACACTTCCATTATGCTCAGTTCGTCCCTTTAGTTTGAAGTGCATGTATTTCCTTATTCATGTGATTGATTTGAATGTGGAGGTGTTCTCAGCCTGCCTGACTCTTCTCCTTCCACTGCCTGGCCTCCACAGATGGTTCTGGGCCAGATCGAGGAGCATCGCCGCAGCCACCAGCCTATCAACATCCCCTTCTTCGACGTCTTCCTCCGCAACCTGTGCCAAGGTCCGTGTGCCGCCGTCTCCGGCCTCTTGCTCAAATGTAAATGTGTGGATGTCCAATGGGTCACGTGACAGAGGTCTGGTGGGTCATGTGACCGATGTCCAGTAGGTCATGTGACTTGCCCCTTCAGCTTCAGCGTAAATGTAAATGTCTGGATCTCCTGTATGGGTTGCATGATGGTGTCCAGTGGGTCATGTGACTGCCTCTTCGTCTTCAGCATGAACGTAAATATCTGGATGTCCTTTGGGTAGTGCGACTGGTGATGTGAACCTGAGCTGTGTGCTGATTGGCTCCTGCAGGGTCCAGTGTGGAGCTGAAGGAAGACAAGTGCTGGGAGAAGGTAGAAGTTTCCTCCAACCACCACAGAGCCAACAAGCTCACCGACAAGAACCCCAAAACCTTTTGGGAGTCAAATGGCTGCACAGGTTCCCACTTTATCAACATCTACATGCACAAGGGGGTGGTGATTAGGTACGTCTTATCATTCAGTATGTGAATCAAGCCAGTGAATGTGTACAAAAAAGTGCATGTTTAAATGTTCTATAAGTTAATTAGTTATTGGTCTAAAAACACTCAAAAAGCAATACAGCGTTGTATGTTTTCTGCAGCTTATGGAAGCTACATTAATTTTTCAACAAAATATTGTTTAAATATGGCAAGGTGTGTGGCACGGTCTGTACAGCCGCCAACACTCAAGCCAAATACCAACCCCCCACGTGGTTTGGGGCTTTGATCCTCCTCCATGACACTTTATACATTGCGATCCCATCTATATCTGTAGCCCTCTCTACTTTCCCCCTGTCTGAATAAAATTAAAAAATGCGAAAGCAGGGTGGACTGTCCACTCTGCTGTAAAACATAAATAAGTAGTGTAAATGTCTTTTTTTTTAGGCATGCACATTTGGTGTCCAGGGGGTGCATTCATTGGTAAATGGAGAGGTGGATGTAATTTGCTTTAACATCTGCCTCGGCTTACTGAAATAGCCCAATAGTTAACTTTTCCATTAAATTGCAGCTGGTTTTTTTAATCTTTTCATACCGTATGCTGACTGAAAATGTTACTGTCTGTTTAAATTTGCATATGGCAGAGTAGCCAATATGACAAATGAAGCCAATTAGCGTATCGTGTGAAAAAAGAAAAACACTCCCCCAGCTCTACAGTTTGGTTCCGTTCCATCCTCCCTTTGAGAATATGAAAGTGCACCTTGGGAAAGAGTTCAACCAACTGAAAATATGCGCATGCTGTTCTCAAATCCAGGCAGCTGGCAGTGCTGGTCGCCAGCGAGGACTCCAGCTACATGCCAGCCCGCATCGTAGTGCTGGGAGGAGACGACCCCACAAACATCAACACTGAACTGAACACGGTGAGTTCTGCACCTGTGTGCCTTATGCGCTACTGAGAGACACACACACACACACACACACACACACACACACACACATCAACACTGAACTGAACACAGTGAGTATGGCACCTGCGTGCATTAAGTGCTACTGAGAGAGACCCTTACACACACACACACACTGAACTGAACACAATGAGTATGGCACCTGCATGCTTTACACGCTACTGAGAGAGACACACACACACACACACACACATACACTGAACTGAACACAGTGAGTATGGCACCTGTGTGCATTAAGTGCTACTGAGAGACACACACACACACACACATACTGAACTGAACACAGTGAGTATGGCACCTGTGTGCATTAAGTGCTACTGAGAGACACACACACACACACTGAACTGAACTGAACACAGTGAGTATGGCACCTGTGTGCATTAAGTGCTACTGAGAGACACACACACACACACACATACTGAACTGAACAGAACACAGTGAGTATGGCACCTGCTTGCTTTACACGCTACTGAGAGAGACACACACACACACACACATACTGAACTAAACTGAACTGAACAGAACACAGTGAGTATGGCACCTGTGTGCATTAAGTGCTACTGAGAGACACACACACACACTGAACTGAACACTGTGAGTATGGCACCTGCTTGCTTTACACGCTACTGAGAGAGACACACACACACACACACACACACACATACTGAACTGAACAGAACACAGTGAGTATGTCACCTGTGTGCATTAAGTGCTACTGAGAGACACACACACACACACACACACACACACACACACACACACACTGAACTGAACACTGTGAGTATGGCACCTGCGTGCTTTACACGCTACTGAGAGAGACGCACGCACGCACACACACACACACACACACACGCACACACACTGAACTGAACACAGTATGGCACCTGTGTGCATTAAGTGCTGCTGAGAGATGCATGCCACTGTCTCACTGCTGCCACAAGCTGCCAGGGTTTCCACACAGATTTTAATGTCACGTTTTTTGTTTTTGCACACACATTTGCAAAGTCTGACTGACCAGGTATTAAATAAAGGGTGGAGCCTTATTGGCTTCTTACTCTCCGTGAAACTGTAATTGTAGATGACATATATATTTTACTTGAATTTATTTGGAATCAGTGTATGCACTGACTCCTGTTAATTTCCAAGAGTTTTTCAGAAATCCTGCATACACAGTAGTGTTTCTGCTAATGCTTTTCCCCCCTGCATGTAAATGCGGCATGCAAGCTCTCAACAGAAGTAAAAACACAGCTGCTGTTTTGTTTTTATTATCGATTGCAGCTCATGATCTTGGCATTGGGCATGACTCACTTTCTCAAAATGACTGATGACTTGTTTTTGGTTTTTTTTGTCAAAGCTTCTAAATTTGATAAATGATAAGTGATTGTTGGTAAACTGAAATCAGGATGTACCGTTCTGACCATAAAGGAAAATTTCTGGGGGAAAAAAGGGTTTGTTCTAGACGAGAAAACATTTTGAATACAACGAACAGTATAATGTTAGTTATAACAGGTGACTCGTATATATGTTGACGCGTGCAGTAGGCATTGATGCTCTTAGTTATATGGATGCACGATAATATCAGGGCCCTATAGATTTCGGCTGATAATGTTAAGATTATGGCCGTTACGGTGAAGCGAAAAGAGGCAGTTTGTTTGGATGTGCCGCTGATGCTGTAAATTAACTGAAATTATTATGCTGAAGAAGTAGCATAATCATAGTCATTTAATCAAAAAAAAGTATCAGCTAAGCAAGAGGTGTCCAGTCTTACCCGAAAAGGGCCAGTGTGGGTGTGGGGGTTTTTTTTCCCCCCCATCCCAGCACTACGACACCCAATTAATCTAATCAACTAATCATAGTTTTCATTCAAGACATTTATAAGTAGAATCGGGTGTCTTATTGCTGGTATAAAACAAAAACCCAAAAACCACATCTGCCCTTTTGGGATAAGATTGGACACCACTGAGCTGTACAGAGTCAGTGGCCCTCTAGACTCATGTGCTCTTTATGTAATTATAAAGCAAGCTGAAATATATTTATACAAATAGAATTTGTTGCATTTTCTGTGCCCATTCCGTGAATGTGGAAACTTGGTTGCAGTTTGCATTTGTGCTGTAATGTAAAACGGGGCAGGATCAGATTTGGCCAATAAAGCCTGACAAATACTGGTTATTCATATAGGCTGTAGGTTTTTCATATTGCGGACCCCTACTTTATGCCATGGTCTGGAGTTAGAAGCACGGTTTGCTTGGTACAAGGCTCCTGAAAACGGCAGTGTCCCCTGTGCTTGTAGACGGTGCTGCCGTTCTGAGTTATTTGCTCTGCAGTCATCCTTCTGTTTGGTTATTGGCTTTTTAAAAATTGTTTATAAATTTTTTTCCCAAACATATAGCTAGATAAAATAAAATTTTGAAACCAAGTGAACCAAACCATGGGTTGCGAACAGAACGGTTTGGTTTTTTTAAATGAACCCTTGCATCCCTACTCCTCCCTTTCTTTATGGCTTCTGTGCATTCCTCTCCATGCAAGTGATATTGTGTGTTGCTGTAAATCTTTTTGAAACGCTCGATCAATCGAAAGGCGACTTCCCAACTGTGCATCTTATGTTGACAGGTGAATGTACCGCCATCAGCGAGTCGCATTGTTCTGCTGGAAAACATGACCCGCTTCTGGTCCATAGTGCAGATCAGGATCAAAAGGTGTCAACAGGTACGTGTTTTTTTTCTTTTCCCCCCACATTCTGAACCTTGTTAGTAGCTTTGAGCAGAAATGAACGCAGAGCAGGGACACAGCTTCATACACTGAGGAACCTAAGCACGCAGCCTGTACAGGTGTGTGCCTAAGCGGAGGAGGAGGAGGAGGAGGATGATGGGAGATGGCTAGAGGAAGTTGACCCTCAGGCGAGCGCCGGAATAACCGTGGCGGCCCCTTTCTCCAGGGTGGCATCGACACGCGGGTCCACGGCTTTGAGGTTCTGGGGCCCAAACCCACTTTCTGGCCCGTGTTCAAGGAGCAGCTGTGCTGCCGGACCTACCTCTTCTACACCACCAAGGCTCACACCTGGTGCCAGGAGATCCTGGAAGACAAGGGGCAGCTGCTCCAACTTTTCAACAAGTAAGTCCTCCTGCACGCCCCTTATGTGCCTGTTACACGCCTCTTGCATGCCTTTTGCACTGAACGCCTCCAGCCTTCTGGTGTAACACGGCTGACTGTTCCCTGGTAACAGGCTCAACAGCGCCCTCCGGCACGAGCAGATGTTTGCCGACCGCTTCCTGCCGGACGCGGAGGCGGCGGAGGCTCTGGGCCGAACCTGCTGGGAGGCGCTCATCACCCCCATCGTGCAGAGCATCACGCTCTCAGGTAGGTCACCCGGGGAGGGCTCACCCAATCATCCGACCATCTAAACCCCTGGTATTCAAATCACGGTCCGCAAGGTCCAGGAACTGCAGGTTTTCTACCCTCCCTTTATGTGAGAGTCATGTGTGAAGACAGCCTGGCCAATCAGTAGCACTAATTGTTCAGTTAATTACCAGGGCGAAAGAATACTAGGGCCGGATTTGGATTTGAGGTCCAGAATTGAATATCCATGATCTAAACTATCACCCAATCATCCAGACTCAGACGGCCCTTGTTAAACCATCTGTACTGTGGTCCACACCCCAGACTGAGGAAGAGGGGTTTGTTTGGTTTTTCTCTCGAATCTAAGCCCTTCCTCTCTTTACCCCCCTCCCGCCCATGTGTTTTGACAGACACGGCGGTCCTGAGCCCCCTGTCCTGGCTGCTCAGCGAGTACCTGGACAACGCCGACACGGCCAAGCGCTGCAAGAGCCGGGCAGCCGTCTTCAACTCGCGCGTGCGCCGCCTCACCCACCTGCTGGTCCACGTGGACACCAGCCGGGTGGACACCGAGGAGCTCAAGCCCCCAGTCAAGTGCAGTGAGTGTCCTTTTGCGCACCCCCAGCCCCTAGTCCACCAGCTCATTCCATCCAATACTGGAATCTTAGAGGCCCGCAGCACGGCATGCGTCTATGTGCCTGCGTTTATAGCTCGATTAATTGCTTCTTGATTGTAGCTGAGCTCATTTTAGCTGCTTTCAGCCTCTAGAACAAGGATGGGTTCTCTGCCTTAATCTCCTGTCAAAACAATCTAATTCAATGAAGGCTTGAATGAATGAGAACTGAGGGCTCAATCTGACTCTAATGGCCCTGTCCTGCTATACAGGCAATCTGACTAACTGAAAATTAAAAAGAAAAAATCAACATTGATACTGGACATGTTTTGGCAATTCATCATCTTGTAAAAATTCATCCACTGAGACTAGTTGCTTTAAATTAAAAACCACTTACTGCAAGATCAGCTGTTAATTAGTGGCAAGCCTTTGGCAGCTTCTATATTGAAGATATCTTTCTTATTTTCAGAAGGTATCAACCGAAGCAAAGATTTAAAGAGTAAGTAACAGCATAGAAGCCCATGTAATGCATTTATTTTATTTATTTATTTATTTTTCTTATTATTTTTCAGGTCACTGACCCACATGTACAGTAACACTAACCATTGTGAAATGGCAGCAATACTGTGTTCTGTTTTGACGCTTTGACGCAAACTCTTCAAGCGTGATCGCAGTCTCTCAGGAGACATTTATGTTTTATCTCGTTGTTTTCTTTTTTTGGTTTCCTTTGTTCTGCCATTTTGTTTCTGTAAAAATGAGCTGCGCCTCGGTGCGCTTTCCGCTCACAGAGCCCCGCGTGTATTTTTCAGACGGCAAAGAGGGAAAGAACAAAGACGCAGCGGCTCCCTCTTCCTCCTCTTCCTCCGTCCGGCCCAAGGTGAAGAACACCAGCAGCATAGCTGGGATAGCGCAGTGCTGGCAGGGCGTGGTCCAACGACAGGTAAACCGCGAATGACCGTACTGTACCGCGCACCAGCATTAGTGTATAGGGGGGTGTTAGTCCAACCAGTTACCCCGCCTTCATTTTCTACGTCAACGTCAACACTGGTTTACTCCTATGTTGGAAAACGGTAAAACCTCAACTGGGGCTGCTACTGTTCTTCTAACCCTAACCCTTTGCTCACCGTTTCCCTGACGCCCAGCAAGCGGAGCTAAAGCCTTTAATATGCGCAGAAGTCCGCTTTTGACCTACAACAAAAGGGCTTGAGCCGCATGCTAGCGTGCTAATGAGTTGAGAACTATACATGCCTCATACAGAATGAAATGCGGCTTTTTTTATTTGTATTTGATTGAATGGCGCTTAAAATCTTTGCTGTTAAATAAACTGCATGTGTGTTAGTTACACTAGTAAAATGGCCTGTGGTCTCATTGCACCAGTGGCGGCTGCTGACCAACATTTTTGGTGAAGCAAACCCCAAACACACCCCCCCCCCCACTGTAAAATAGTTCACTTTAAATTTACAGTAAATTTCTGGCTACTAATTGCATTACTTTCACAGTAATTTCCATATCGTATTATCAGTAAATCTTTATGAAATAACTGTGTGCTGCAATTTCAGTCAACCTGACCATGGAATTACTGTGATATGTTGCTGTAGAATTACAGTAATCACCTGTATTTTGACATATCAACTGTAATAGTGCAACTCAGTAGTCAGCAATTTACTGTAGATTTACACTTCTGTAAAGTTGACATTTTAACTGTCATTTCACCACACCTATAAAAACAGACAATATTTGAATTGGGTAAATTTAAATGAAAACAAAGACAATATACATTTAACATATTTATTCAGCAGTTTTTCAAGAGTAAATATGCAGAGTATCTCAAGTGCAATTGCATATTTTAAGTGCAAATACTGGGCAAAAACATTTCATAGGCAGTTTAAATGTTATTTAATTAAAATTTAAATATCAACTTATGTGTACAATTTGTACTGCTTGTGAGTGACACAAGATAGCTGAGCTGGACTTGATGAGGGCTGAGCTGGACCTGAAGAAGGCTGCTTGTGAGTGGCACAGGAGGGCTGAGCTGGACTTGAGGAGGGCTGCTGGTGAGTGACACAGGAGGGCTGAGCTGGACCAGAGGAGGGCTGAGTTCGACTTGAGGAGGGCTGCTTGTGAGTGACACAAGAGGGCTGAGCTAGACCTGAAGAGTTCTGAGCTGGACTTGAGGAGTGCTGCTTGTAAGCGGCACAGGAGGGCTGAGCTGGACTTGAGAAGGGCTGCTTGTGAGTGACACAGGCGGGCTGAGCTGGACTTGAGGAGTGCTGCTTGTGAGTGACACAGGAGGGCTGAGCTAGACCAGCCATCTCTAAATCCACAAACTTAAAAACCGACTCTGCATTCCTGCCTGATGACACGTCGAAGAACCCAATGAAACGCTCTTGAATTATTCCCGCAGCATCGACATAACGCAGAATTATGGACAACTGAGCTTTGCAAGAGATGTCGGTCGTCTCATCTATTTGCCACGCAAAAAAAGGAGCAGCGGTTACTTCACTCTTGATCTCCTGCTGCATCGTAGCTGCAATAGCTTCGATCAGATCATTTTGAATCGTCTTAGACATGCCAGAGAACACAGTGGACGATTTCAAGTGTGCAGCCAGAACGTCATCATAGCGAGAAAGCATTTCAGTCAACTCCCTGTAGTTTCCTCTGTTATCAGAATTTTCACTCTCGTCATGCCCCCTAAATGCCAGCTCCTGACGACCCAAGAATACAATCGCATCAACCAACCTCCTGAGAATGTCACGATTTTTCCGCATCATTTCATTGTGCTTTGCTAATTGGATACGTGCACCTTCATCAATTAAATGCCCGATTCTCACATTTACCAAAAGACTCAACTGCACGGTTGCACTGACATGCTCCTTCGATTTCCCATGAATCTCAACAGACCTGTCGAAATTACGTAAATCCTCAAAGCCATCTCTCGCAAACTTTGAACATACATCTCCTGCAGCAGCGCACTTGAACAAGACACATGGCCAGCAATACAGGCGGTTCATTAGCAAGCTACCAGTTAGCCACTCCACCTTGTCATACCGTGGTACTTTAAAACTCCGACTCACCGTGCCCACTCGCTGGACCAAATTGATAGGAGGCTTCGGTCTTCCCTCGGCCTTCACTCGCAGTTTTTCTTCGTAGTTTAACGACTGAAAAGAATCCCGCAGAATCCGATCCAGGATGTTTGACGTTATATTCGCAGATTCCATTTTCTTCCAACTGGAGCCAAATTAAATGGAAAAAGCTACCTTTTCAAAAAGTGAGCTAGTTTTGGCTAACGTCAGCTAGCTAAATCACGTTAGCAATTAGCTAGCTAGCTAGCTGAGGTAAAAAAAAATATTGAGATCGCTTAATGACAAAAAAGATAACGCTACAACACCGATACAATTTTTTACTATTTACAATATATACAAATCACCGCCGACAACGCCACAACCATAAACATTGAATAAATTTAATAAATCGCTCTCTCTCTCTCTCCAATACAGTAGCTAACACACTAACGTCTCTACTACCAACAGGGAAAATTGGCGGGTAGGATGATTATATCTTGCTGGACAAATTAACTCCTGTTCTGTATGGTTAGACATTATGTCAATCATCAGGACGAGAACGCGCACAAGAACACGCATGATTGAAATACATTAGTGAGGCAGTGCTTCACGGGTGGGCTAAAAAAATGCGTCATAATCCACAATTATCCAATCATATTTTATGAAGTCCCCCATTGATTTCCAATGGTCTAGTAAGCAGTGCTTCACTGAAGTTCCTTTTAAAAGTCTAGGGGTGGCGCTGTTTTTCACGATACAAGGCACATTTTTGAATCGAGGCACTTTTTTTTTTAGCTTCACAAGGGAAATGGTAGTTGTGATGATAATTCAATATTAAATAAAGATGTGTTGTGTGTGCTATGCATGTTCTTTTATTTATTTATTTATTTTATTTTTTTGGGTGAAGCACTGCTTCACCTGTTGTCTTAGAGAAACCTCCTCTGCATTGCACATACATTAATGCAGCTCTGATTGTGTGTGTATTGTTGTGTGCCACACGGGAACACTTGTGTAGCGCTCTGTATTATTAGTGGCCTGTGTTTCAGTTCTCTAGCTAAGGGATGCTGAGACGGCTTCTTCCTTAATCAATACCAGTCCCTGAATCATCTCAATTAAATTTAATGCCGGGTAATTATTTACAAGTGCACTTTGAATCATGGGCTGTGCTCACCCGTTTGTCCTTTTTAATCAGCCCTGTTCCGGTGGTGGTGGTGGTTTCAGGGTTTGTACAAAATTAATTCAGAATCTCAGAATGAGAAACACCCATTGACATGATGCTATTGGGACGAATATGACTAATTTGAAATAAATTTGTACTTCTAAATTCGTAATACCTTATTCGAGCCAAAATCATACCAGGTGCACATGCCAATGCGCTTACCTTTGGTAATGAACACAAAGTCACTTCATCATTCTCAATTAATGCTTTTGTGATTGTTAAATGTGTCACAGCAGATTTAAAAATGAAATGGCAAATAGTAGTGCGAAAAGCGTTTTCCTGATGGCTCTCTCTCTCTCTCTCTCCATTTCTCTCTCTCTCCATTTCTCTCTCTCTCTCTCTCTCTCACACCCACCACGCCCTCAGGTGAAGAAGTTTCTGGACTCTGCCTGCAGTTTGCCGGACTTTGTGGAGCAGTACAGGAACATGTACCTCCGTCTGAAGAATGCGATGGAGGAGCTGTTTGGCCAGCAGACCGCCTTTGTCCTGGCACTCCGCCAGGGCTTCTCCGCTGCGCTGCTGCAGCTGTCCATCCTGACCGCCATGCATGTGAGTCACTATATAGCAGGCCTCTAACTGCATTATACACTAATGCACTATAGCCTATACTACACTGTACACTAATGCACAATAGCCTATACTCCACTGTACACTAATGCACTATAGCCTATACTACACTGTACACTAATGCACAGTAGCCTATACTCCACTGTACACTAATGCACTATAGCCTATACTACACTGTACACTAATGCACAATAGCCTATACTCCATTGTACACTAATGCACTATAGCCTATACTACACTGTACACTAATGCACTATAGCCTATACTACACTGTACACTAATGCACAATAGCCTATACTCCACTGTACACTAATGCACTATAGCCTATACTACACTGTACACTAATGCACTATAGCCTATACTACACTGTACACTAATGCACTATAGCCTATAGAGTACTCAAGTGAGTACGTCAGTCGTGGGCAGAGTCTGGTTTCGGAAGTAAATTCCCTATGGAAGAATAGAACGGGCTTCAAAGGCTATCGACTATTTCTTGAAATCTGATTTATAGAATGAGCCGAAACGTTCCTGGATTAGCCTGTGTGGTACAAGGATGTAGACCATATATCGCATGTTCCAATTTTTATTTTTTAAAGTAATGCATTAATCATTGTAGTTTGACTTGTAGTCCACTTTAACGGACTGCATATCCAGTACTGCAACGCACGGGTGGTTCTTGACCAATAAGATATCATCATCTCGTCTGTCTGGACATTCTTGGGCAGATGGGAGTACTGCAGCTGAAGATGAGCTAACGTTAGCTTGCTAAGTAGAGAAGCCCGCCCAACAAGGTCAGAAACTGTGCTACGGTTAACCTCATAAAACAATTCTGGCTTTTAGTCCTTCAAGCTAGCTAGCTAACGTTAGAAAAAAAAGTGTTTAAAAACAGCTACTGCTGGCTAATGTTATATGACAACGTCTGGAGACAAGGCTGCACATTCATAGGGAATTATGGGACATCAAGTTTTTAAACAGTTCCAGCGCTGATATAATCACAAGACAATACTGAAACGTAAAATATACTCGAAGCTGGTCCAGAAAAACGACATAGTTTGCGAACGGGCGTTATATTGAACAATCCGGGAAATTGACGGTAAGATATAATCAGTAGAAATGGTTTAAAAGTAAGCTTTAGTTAAAGTCTATGCTCTAAATGAATGGGGAATTTACTTCCGAAACCAGCGTGACGTAGTCACTTGAGTACTCTATACTACACTGTACACTAATGCACTATAGCCTATACTACACTGTACACGAATGCACTATAGCCTATACTACACTGTACACTAATGCACTATAGCCTATACTACACTGTACACGAATGCACTATAGCCTATACTACACTGTACACTAATGCACTATAGCCTATACTACACTGTACACTAATGCACTATAGCCTATACTACACTGTACACTAATGTACTGTACCCTATATAACACACCTCTAACTGCATTGTACACTAATCCACTTTGCACTGTACAACACACCTTTCTGTAACTGCACTAATGCACTATACCCAATGTAACCGGCCTGTGCAACAGCTGCTTGGTTCATCGGTAGCTTGATTGTATTGTGTTTTAGGCCGTTGTGAGTTGGTTGAACGGCTGAATGCTCTTACATCTGAGCTCTGATACTCTCTCCCGTACAGGTGAGTGAGCGATTCGCCCAGTACATCGACCTGATGATCCAGGAGAGCGGTGTGGACTCGGGGAATGTGGAGACGCTGAACCAGCTCCAGCAGTTCCTGGAGCCCATGCTCTTCCTCTCTGGCCTGGAGCTGGCCAACACCTTTGAGCACTTCTACAGGTGAGGGCGCATTTCCAAACACCTTCGAGCATTTCTACAGGTGAGACGGTACATTTCCCGGCAGGTAATCCAGCTCTCCAGGAGTCAGGCCGGGAGTCAGGCATCCCTGCTCTTATTTGTGCCCATCTAGTGGCCAGGCAGAGGTACTGTTAGTTTGTAGGAGCCACTCTGTTGCATTGCCTTACATTTCGGCATTTAGCAGGCTCTCTTAGCAGAGCAACTTACCCAGTTTATTGGAAAGTTTATGAGGTACATTACCACAGCGGGCTGCTCGGGTACGAACTAAAGCACCCTGTTCCTGGAGATCTACCGTCCTGTAGGTTTTCATTTCAACCCTAATTTGGCACATCTGATTTTACTAATTAGCAGCTCAATGAGATATCTGGCTGTTGAATGAGGTGTGCTTTGTTAGGTTTGGCGTGAAAACCTACAGGACGGTAGATCTCCAGGAACAGGGTTGGGGACCACTGGCCTAAAGCATTACTGAGAATTTCTGTGAGTCGCTGCCCACTGCAGATCAGCTGATCACAGACACGCCCCCTCCGCAGGTACTACCTGGGCGACCGGCTGCTGGGCCAGGGCAAGGTGTGGCTGGAGAGCGCGGTGATCGAGCAGATCGGCACCTGCTTCCCCAACCGCTTCCCCCAGCAGATGCTGAAGAACCTGAATGAGTCTGAGGAGCTGCAGCAAGAGTTCCACCTGTACCGCCTGCAGCAGCTGGATAAGACCCTGCTGGACGAGGACCAGGAGGTGAGCGCCCCCAACTTAGACTCCACTCCCCATTCCCCTGTTTCGCTTGACGAACCCTTCCAAAGCTTTCTGGGAAGTCCTGCTCAGGGTCAGATGCACAGGCAGAGGGAGACACACAGGCACTAATGCGTAGCGTCCCTTCTGTCTGATGTGTTTGGAGGAATTTGTGTAATTATGTGTACGAGAATACAGCCTCCGTCTTACGCCTTCAGTCTGTGTTCTGGGAAGGCCACACAGAATGAGTAATAACAGGGCAGTATAAGCATGGAGAAGACTTGTGATTAATTTGTGTGTGTGTGTCTGTGTGTGTGTGTGTCTGTGTGTGTGATGTGCTTGTGGGGTGTGTGTGTCTGTGTGTGTGCGCGCTTGCGTGTGTATACGCTGCAGATGGCGGAGGACCAGGCTCCGGGGCTGGAGGAAGAGGAGGGTGAGGTGAAGGTGCTGGTCCTGTCTCCGCGCTGCTGGGCCGTCTCCTCCCCCTGTTACCTGGAGCGCCCTCACCGCCACTTCCCCCCGCAGCTCTGCGGCTACCTGGCCGAGTTCACCGACTTCTACGCCAACAGTCAGTCCCCTACTCCACCACTTTTCTCCCTAAGTATTTACTCTTATTTAATTATCTTATGTACATTACATTACATTACATTTATTTAGCAGACGCTTTTATCCAAAGCGACGTACAGTAAGTGCGTACAGAGACATCATCATCATTACAGAACAGACAAGGCAAAGCACATCCTTTGCATAATGTAGCAGCTATCCCTAGCAATGAACGTTGACTGTAGTTCACAGTAAGCTGTGGGCAAATCAGCAACACCACACTTTCATTCCAAATACTATTATAAACTATACTATTATAAACCATTCCAAATACTATTATAAACTATGCTATTATAAACCATTCCAAATACTATTATAAACTATACTATTATAAACCATTCCAAATACTATTATACATAACGCCAGCTTTACAGCAGCAGTCCCAAGTCCAGAGCATTTTCTCCCCAGCATAGGCTAGCCCGCACTAAGCACCACACATAGGCTATACACGCTTTGACCCGTTGCTATGCTAATTATCTTTGATTTTCCAATTACATTTTTAAAAAAACGTTTAATAATCTGCTGGCAAGTACTCTACCACTACTGTGAAGGACCTGCCATACATGCAGTACACAATGTAGTTGTATTTGCACTATACAAAACAGTCTTGTATGCACAATAAATGTGATCTTGTATGTGCTATATAACAAGGTATATGCAATATATGATGCTTAAATGCAATGTATGATGAAGTCTTGTACACTGTAGTGTAACCTAGTCTTATTCTGGGATCTCTCTCTGCTGTGTTCCATTGGCGTTGTTGATGCGTCGGCTCCCCCTGCAGGCCAGAAGATGTACAGCCTGACGCACAGTAAGCCCCGGCGGCTACAGTGGACCTGGCTGGGGCACGCCGAGCTTCGCTACGGCTCCTGCACCCTCTACGTTTCCACCCTGCAGATGTACATACTACTACAGTTCAACTGCCAGGAGGTGAGGCTAATGCGCCCCAGTGGCCAGGAGGTGAACCCGCCCGCGGCTAGGCTAATGCGCCCCAGTGGCCAGGAGGTGAACCCGCCCGCGGCTAGGCTAATGCGCCCCAGTGGCCAGGAGGTGAACCCGCCCGCGGCTAGGCTAATGCGCCCCAGTGGCCAGGAGGTGAACCCGCCCGCGGCTAGGCTAATGCGCCCCAGTGGCCAGGAGGTGAACCCGCCCGCGGCTAGGCTAATGCGCCCCAGTGGCCAGGAGATGAACCCGCCCGCGGCTAGGCTAATGCGCCCCAGTGGCCAGGAGGTGAACCCGCGCGCGGCTAGGCTAACACGCCCCAGCAGCCAGCGTCGGTGGAGAGCGACAGGAACCCAGTGTAGACTCATGTCAGAGGAGTGGCCAAGGACTCAAATGTGCCTCCTGTGAATGCGTACAGAGGAGTGCTGTGTACTAACCATAATGCATCTGTTATTATCAGTAAATAGTGGCTGTGTTCAGAATGGCTTCCTATACGCTTTATAGTGCACTATTTAGGGAATCTGCCATTTTGGCGTATAGGGAGCCATTCCGAACACAGCCAGGGTCAGTTAATGCGGACACCCAACACTTTTTACAGTCTTAATTCACAAACTACAGGAATCCCTGGCAAATATCGTACCTTTAATGACTGTTTGGCAGTAGGAATGGTTTTGCTGTGCACTAATGGCAATTCATATGTCATGTTAACCAGCCTTGCAGCTGCTGTGTTTCTGGTCTAGTGCTCTTTTCTGTTATTTTCTTGGGTCCTGGTGAACTTTTTGAAGCATCTACCATGGCGACTCAGTGTGAGCTCTCTGTCTCCCCTTTCCCAGGACGTTTCCGTGGAGGCTCTGCAGCAGGTTACAGGCCTCTCCCCCGCCGTGCTGGTCCACGCGCTTAAACCCCTCGCTGCAGAGAAGGGAATTCTGGTCCAGAAGGGCTCCAGCCCGGACCCCATGAAGTGTGAGGTCACCTCTCCTGCCCTCTCCGCTCTTTGACCCCTGACACCAAACATACAGGGCCTCTGCAGTAGCTCTCAATGTTGTTTCAAATCTCACAGTTAATTAGCCAGCTTGTCAGTTGCAATTTGGAATGACAGTTTTTCTATAAAGGCTTAATTTGAGTGCAGTCAAGCTCATGATGATGAAACGATTGCCTCGTGTAGAGTCTCGCTCCCGGATTGGGCTCGGTGCGTCGGTGGTTTCCGTGGCGACCTGTACACGAGCTGATCGCGGAGCCGTTTGCTTTGTAAAACCTGCAGGGGTCCTCAACCTGAACCAGCAGGCCCTCCCTCAGGACACGGACGGCCGCAGCTACTGCTACCTGTTCCCCAAGCAGACCTACCTGAACGTGGACGAGGACGCCGCCAGCTCGCTGGAGAGGAAGAGGAACTACATCTACTGTCTCATCGTCCAGATCATGAAGGCCGAGAAGGAGATGCACATCGACAACCTGGTCTTCAGGGTAAGATACCCCTTCCTCAGTTCCCAGTTCTGCAAGTTTCAAGGTTTTTTTTATTTAATTTTTTTTATCCTGGAAGTCATGGGAAGTCCTAGAGAAGTCAAGGAAAATGTCAAAAATAGTAAAAAAAAAATATATATACACCACAATGTAGAATCTGCTAAAGAAAAAGTCCTCCTTCACCTTTGTATAGTAAGTCCACTCCCAAAAGTGCTTGGCAGAGTGGAATTAGCTGGCAGTAGAATGGACGTGGACTGAACATGTTGCGCCAGAGTTTGGGCGTTTCGAGTAATTAAATCTTGACACATTAATGCTCCGAACGTCCTTGAAGAGTCATGGAACATGACTGTGATTTGAGTGGGAACCCTGTGCGCAGGGCCAGCACCAGGACTTCCTGCTTTGCATTGCTACTCTCCGTTTCGTCCACAGACTATCAATCTCATCAATCTGAATATTCATCAGCAGACAAGACCCCGCAGTCTGTTTTGGTGCCAAATGATTTGCAGTTGCAACGGGCTGCACGCCTTCCTAATTTGGTTCAGAACCAGCCATCGGTATTCAAGTGCTGATCTTGTTGTCTTTCCGCTCCCCGACCCCTCTGCAGGTGCTGGACACGTGTCAGAAGCAGCAGGCGACGCGCTCGCTGGGCTCCGTGCGCTTCAGCTGCAGCACCACCGACGTGCTGTCCTGCGTGATGCACGTCATCAGCAAGGGCTACATCCGGCGCAACGAGGACAGCCCGCACATCGTGGAGTTCCTGCCCGAGGACCCCAGCACCCCGCAGAAGGGCCAGGCCCACATCTCCTTCAGCCGGCCCGAGGGCTCCAGCCCCAGCGGCGGCGGCCGAAAGTCTCCCATCAGGTGTGAGGATGACGATTGACCCACGGGGAGGGGGAAGGAGGGGGGGGGTGGATCACGAAAGGACGTAGTTCTTAGGAACCCCCCCCATCCTAAGCGGCGGCGCCTGTCTGCCATGCGTGTGCGTACATGCGTGTTCCGTCCCACTGTGCGAACAGGCTTCTCGTTTTTTTTTCTCCCCCCCCCCCCTTAAAATTTCCATTGTCTACTGTGGCCCTTTTAATCTCACTCATTTCATGTTTTGCGTTTTTCCGGAAAAAAAAGTAAATCCAATTCCAGAGGAGGTCAGTTTGACTGAACGGTGGCAGTTTTGTCGATCCAGACTTTTTATGGAGTGTGCCGTCCTGTTTTTCTGTCTGCCGTTTCTGTCCCCCTTAAGCTCGGAATGCACCTACACCCAAATGCACTTTCCTGTGAGCGTGCACCAAACGAACTGCAGCCGAAAATGCACTTACCTGTGAACGTAACCAGACGAGCTGCAGCAGGGACAGAGTAGTGCCGAGGGCCAGTAATGCTGTGCCATGTCTTCTGAGGGTGCCTTAAATGCTCTCTTTAAAAAGTATAAATATATATATAAAAACAAAAAGCTTTATATGCAACTTGTGCTTAATGTTTTGTTTTTGGCACAGAACATCGGATTGTTATCATTTTAAGAAATAAAGAAGACATATTTGAACCTCCTTCGTTGTTTTTGTGTGTGTCTGTGTGAAAACTCAATAACAATAGCATTGATAGCCACAGTGGTCTCTACTTTTGAGGCTCATTTCTGTTGAAATATACATTAAAGTAGTTTAACCCCTAAAAATCAATTCAAATAAAAAGTCAGATTTGTTTTATTTTTTTCACGTTTTATGCCTGATTGATAAATAAATGTGAAAAGCATATATTAATCTTAGAAGAGTAACATATACTATATTGTTCTCAACTGAAAGTGTTAATTAACATTAACATCATCTAGGAACCCAGGGCTTACAAGGTCTTAGGTTCTAGTGCCTTCCATCTATTCTGCAAGACAGTTGTTGTTTCCCAGAGAAAGAAGCAAGTCAGGAATTTTGGATTCACAAACTGAATTTCATACAAACAACTTGAACCAATTAATTATTTTTTTTAAGTTATATTTTTGGGCTTTATTGGCTGCACAGTGACAGGGAGAATGGGAGCGAGAGAGAGGGAGAGATGCAACAGGTCGCGCGGTCGGATTCGAACCGCCAACGTCGCGGCTCACAATGAGGATAGTGCTCTACAGGCTACGCCCCCGAGACACCCCAATACAGACAATCTGAGTCAAATTAAGCTGTCTACTGACTACAAGTCAGACTCGTAACTCCACCTCACGAGTGAGAGCTGAAGACAGACTTGGAGAGGGCCGTTAGTCGTTTCCCATAGGCCTTGCTAATTGTTCAGTAAGCGCCTCGTCATCCATTTTAAAGTGCACTTTCAGCCTGGCTCGGTGGGAGAGTCCCAGGTCTGGTTTTTGGGACCGCGATTCCCCATTGAGCATTGTGTGCGAGACCAGGCTCCAGGAGGCAGGGTTGACTGACCAGCGACTGTATGTCTCCCCCTGCAGTCTGGGAGGTGTCCTGGCAGCCCCAGAGCAGGCGGAAGACGAGATCCTTGAGGCGGTGCTCTTCTCCATGGGCCGCACCATGACCCAGGAGGAGGTGCGGCAGCTGATGAAGCGCACGGTTCAGCAGGTGTCCGGGACCCTCAGCCTGGACCTGGACCGGGCCGAACACCTGCTCGTGCACTGCAAGTGGAACGTGGACCTTCTGATCCAGCGCTACACCGACGATCCCGACACCCTGGTCTTGGCAGCCGGCCTGATGGGCCACAACCCCCAGCCCCCACCCAGCCCCGTTTCCCAGTGTCCTGTCTGCCTGATCGCCCAGACAGGGGACCCCGAAGACACCCCCTCCCTCTGCTGCATGCACTACTGCTGCCGGGTGTGTGTCCACCATAGACATCCTCTTGGCTTTTCAATAATTGCGAGGAGAAAAGTGTTACTCAGATGCATCAAAAATAGTGACTGCCTGCACCTAAACAGTGTTCACATACCTCCCACCAGTGACAAATTAAGAAGTAAAACCTATTTATATTTTAAGAAGGCATCTACATTTGTGTTTCTACAAATGTGTAATACGTCTTAAGTAGTTTTATAACTATTCTATAATAAATAGAAGTGCTGTGCTTACTTTCGCCAGCTTTTATGCTCAAATATTGTATTTTGGAAAATTAGTAATTAGCACAGGTCACAATGGCTTAGTTTCGCAAAATTGACCACCTTTTGGGAATTTCCTCAGACACTTGGTAAAAATGGATTTCCTGTTTGAGTTGGATATCCATGTTGAAATATGTTTAAATATTGAATGTTGTGGGGCTTTTGGGTGGCTCATCCGGTTAAGGGACTGTTCTGATACCAGACTGTAGGGCCCATCCATTTATCGAATGCGGGCGGTAGACAGCCGGGGGATCAGTGGCCTGGATGGCGTTGCCTTTTAACGCCCCAGCGCCCTCTGCTGGTCGGTCAGCTGCCCGCAAGCTCCTCTGTTGAGCTACAGATGAAGCGTCTTCCTCTGACTCGTGTCTGTGTGAGCCTGACTTGCAAACTGCAGTGTGATGAGAAGCCACAACTGGCAACATGTGCTTCTGAGGAGAGAACAGGCTTGACATCTTAGGTTGCAGTGACCATTGCAGTGTGAGCATGATTGGGCATCCCGAATTGGGAGAAAAGAGGTTAAAGCATTAAAACGGTGTAATGTTGCAGTTTCTGGGGTGCCTTTTTTATGCAGGTGTTGTGTGTGTGTTGCAGTCCTGTTGGCAGGAGTACCTCACAGCCAGAATCGAGCAGAACTTGGTGATGAGCTGCAACTGTCCCATCACAGACTGCCGTGCTCAGCCCACCTCCCAGTTCTTCAACAACATCCTCACCGACAAGGACATCATTGCCAAGGTCTGTGCTGCTTGCAGAAAATGTGCTTGTAGTGTAAGACGCGTCTGACAGCACTGTGCTTGTAGTGTAAGACACGTCTGACAGCACTGTGCTTGTAGTGTAAGACGCGTCTGACAGCACTGTGCTTGTAGTGTAAGACGCGTCTGACAGCACTGTGCTTGTAGTGTAAGACACGTCTGACAGCACTGTGCTTGTAGTGTAAGACGCGTCTGACAGCACTGTGCTTGTAGTGTAAGACGCGTCTGACAGCACTGTGCTTGTAGTGTAAGACACGTCTGACAGCACTGTGCTTGTAGTGTAAGACACGTCTGACAGCACTGTGCTTGTAGTGTAAGACGCGTCTGACAGCACTGTGCTTGTAGTGTAAGACGCGTCTGACAGCACTGTGCTTGTAGTGTAAGACACGTCTGAACCAGTATACACACTGGCCCTCCAGGGCCTAGAGTTGTGCTGCATCCCCACTCGAGTAACCCAGTGTCTGCCCTACCCTTCTGCAGTACGAGAACGCGCTACTCCGGGGATACGTGGAGTGCTGCTCCAACCTGACCTGGTGCACCAACCCCCAGGGCTGTGACCAGATCCTGTGCAAGGAGAACATCGGCAGCATGGGCACCTGCTCCAAGTGCTGCTGGTCCTCCTGCTTCAGCTGCAACTTCCCAGAGGTCAGTGGTGCACTGTACTCCTCTCTCTTCACTGTACCATAGAGTGTACTACACTGCTCTGTCTCACCACAGATATTGTGATACATTAACCAGATGGACAACTTGTGCACCTTCCATACTCCCTTTTTAACTGCAGGAGGCTTTGAAACAGGAGTCTGGTGCTTCTAAACATCCATTGAAACTACATTGAACTGCACCTCAATTAACACGCTCAATTGATTTTCAGAAGATGCATCAAATTGGAATGATTCAACAGAGGGGACCAAAATCTCAATGTTAAGAATACAGAGCTGACCATCTGATTTGTCTAGAATATCTGTGGTATCACAATCTCACTGGACCACACAGCTTACTGCACTGTCCGGTTTGTAACGTGTCGGATGTTTTCAACACTCAGGCGCACTACCCAGCCAGCTGTAGCCACATGTCCCAGTGGATGGACGATGGGGGCTACTATGAGGGCATGAGCATGGAGGCTCAGAGCAAGCACCTGGCCAAGCTCATCTCCAAACGCTGTCCCAGCTGCCAGGCCCAGATCGAGAAGAATGAGGGCTGTCTGCAGTGAGTATTGTGCCTGGAACTAGGAGGGTTTACTACGAAGCGGGATTACTGAGTTTGCAGTATAGCTGCTCTGAACAGCTCTTTTTACTTCAGTCCATGTACCAGATTTGGGAGGGTTCCGGGTTTTACTCTAACAGCTAACTCCGCAATCCTGCTTCATAGTATACCCGTCAGGGTTGGGGATTGGGTCCCCGTCTGAACCAAGGGGGTATTTCACCAAGTGGGATTAAGAAGTTAGCCGGCTAATTTTTGTAAATATTTTTAATTTTATGACATCCGGTTGAATGAGAACCTGGGTTCATTCAAAAATATTTTCAAAAGTTAGCCAGCTAACTCCTTAATCCTGCTTTGTGAAATACCGCCAGGTCTGGGTCTGAAACATATCCTGGTCTGAACCATGTAGGGATTTGAGTATAGCCTGTTGAGTACTGGGGTGCTTCCCAATATTCTTCACTCCCCACCTCTTTTCCTCCACTCCCCGACTCCTCTCCTACCCGGAAGTATGCAAAAGCACAAGTATTTGCATGTACAGTATACAATGTACCTGACATTGTGGTTTGCATAGAGACATTAATTAATATGTAACCATTAATGCATAATTAAAAAGGAACGCCGGGTTATTTCTTAAACTTCTATATTGATTTTATATGTTTAATGTGAGTCTTGAAGCTTACCGCACTAGAACTGCATCTCCCGTTTCCTTGTTCCCAGACTGTATCCAGACGCACTGCGTCACGCTGATCTAAGTCAGTGGTTGTTCATTCCAGCTACAGGTCTATACTGTATACTGGAAGGTTCGAAATTGATCAGATTCGCTGATAGATAAAAGTGTGATATGACTAAAGGGATGCCATCCTCATTATCTCATGGCGATGCATAATTTAGCTATGAAAATCAAAAACATTATATATAATATTGCTGTCAAAGGTTTCAGAAATTGTACCTTCAGCCGCACCGTACTGCTGTCTATCCAAACTCACCACGCCCTTCAAACCTCAATTCTCTCATAATATTGAATTCATAGCATTCTCTTTTACTGCAATATTATATACAATGTAATTATATACAAAATTTTCATAGCTAAATTGTACATCGCCAAACTCGGAAGAACCTGAAGATAATGAGGATGTCATCCCTTTAGTCATATCAGACTTTTATCTATCAGCGAATCGGATCAATTTCAAACCTTCCAGTATACCGTATAGACATGCAGCTGGAATTAACCACCACTGACATAGATCAGCGCGACGCAGTGCGTCTGGATACAGTCTGGGAACAAGGAAACGGGAGATGCAGTTCTAGTGCGGTAAGCTTCAAGACTCACATTAAACATATAAAATCAATATAGAAGTTTAAGACATAACCCGGCGTTCCTTTTTAATTATGCATTAATGGTTACATATTAATTAATGTCTCTATGCAAACCACAATGTCAGGTACATTGTATACTGTACATGCAAATACTTGTGCTTTTGCATACTTCTGGGTAGGAAGTATGCAAGCACGTCTGGAAACAAGCTGGAAACAAGGGAACCGCAGTTCTAGTGCGGTAAGCTTCAAGACTCACAGTAAACATATAAAATCAATATAGAAGTTTAAGAAATAACCCGGTGTTCCCCGTTAAGATGTAATCCGCAACATTAGATTAAAACACAAAGATCCATTTCAGGGGCGGAGAGGAGATGGTAGTGGAGGAAAGGAGGGTGCATTTTTCGAGTATAGGGACGCGCCCCCCTGGTCTTGTGGACATAGGGAACTGTGACTTCTGCTTGTTTTAGGTCCCAAAACCACATAGTTTCCAAGGTTAGGTTTGAAGCGCATGTTTATTAATGGTGTTATTTATTAGTCTGTGTGGCCTATAGACTGTATTTAGACTGTATAAAGACACAGCTTTCTCAGAAGTCTGTTCTGAATTTAGAGTTGCCTAGCGACGTAACTAAACTGAATTTAAAGTTTCCCTGCCTTTGTTTCTGAGTGGGATCTGCAGGTTGTGGGACCTGTTGAATCAGGGTTAGAATGGCGTAAAAGTTTAATCTCTAACTGCCTGAATATCTGCGCTTCTTTGTGCCCCAGTATGACCTGTGCCAAATGTAACCACGGATTCTGCTGGCGGTGTCTCAAACCATGGAAACCCACACACAAGGATTATTACAACTGCTCCGCTATGGTAAGACGCTATACCCTTGCAAGAGTGCTCTTTGTTTTGCTGTTGAGAGGGAAAGGTTATACGAGCGTATCTCTATGCAAATGCAATTTAATTGTTTCTGCAGCAGACCTGGAGCATTGGTACAATAGGTGCACGGGTGCTCTCGTAGCTGCAGGTTGAGCAATCAGGTTTAACAGGTTTGATTTTGTGTGAACAGGTGAGTAAAGCAGCCCGCCAGGAAAAGAAGTTCCAGGACTACAATGAGAGATGCACTTTCCACAATCAGGCCAAGGTAAGGGTCCACCCCTCCACTCAACACTAGTTGTAGTAAGAGTGATTTCACTGGTTATTGCTCGTGGTGAAGATGACGTGGATCAATAGATTTACTCTTCTTACAGGACTTTGCTATCAGTCTTGAGGACAAGGTCTCCTCGATCAATGAAGCGCTGCAGATGAAGTCCTTGACATTTGTCATCGACGCCTGCAAAATTTTGGCCCAGGCTCGCAAGGTCAGAAACGTCTTTCCATCCTGCATGGTCTTGTGTACTGTTGCGAGATCAATGTTTATTTTCATTTTAAATCTGAGGTTTCCAGGAGATTTCCTGCAGGGTGGATGTATGAAAAGACAGAATTTGTCTTGTAGTTTATTGAAAGTGGCTATCAACCAATCACAGAAAATATTGACCTTTCCGATTTAAAAAATAAATAAATAAATGATATGGAAAAAATCTCGATCGATCAATTGATCAGAGTGAATTTTCCAGTTTTGATGAATTGTGGAAAATCTGCCACTCCATATAAATCAAACATCTTTGAGAGTAGTTGGCCTCATTGAGTTTAACACGTTTTGTCTTGCTCAGGTGCTGGCCTACTCGTGTGTGTACAGCTACTATAACCAGGACACAGAGAAGATGGATGTCATGGAGCAGCAAACCGAGGCTCTGGATCTCCACACTAATGCCCTCCAGATCCTCTTGGGTGAGTGCGGTATTCCACTCGGACACAGACGCATCACAGGAAAAGGGGTTTGCGTTGGCAATAAATATATCTCAATACAGTTTATAAAGATACATAATGATAATAAAGTTTTGTAGGGTGAGTATAGTTTGCTTTATCTGCAACAGATATGTGTTCAACAAGGCAAACTTTTGTGGTGAATGGCAATGGCATAGATTTAATTAAGATGGGCTCTACAACAAGAGCAAGAAATTATTTTTACCACAGATTGTTTCTAGGAGTGGGCACCAAATACATTAATATAGACTATAACAGCCAAACTATTGTTGTATTTGTTCTGACATCTTCCTGTCCAGCAGGCATTTTTGTGTACTCTGTCCGCACCACCTTTCAAGAATGTTTGCCAACATTAATGAACAGTTGTGGTAAATGGAATAAAGTTTGAATGTCACCTTGTTGAACATGAAATAAGAGAAACACCGGCACACCATAATGCTCACAAGTGATATATTTATTATCTAGCTACATCCGTGAGTAGAGACGTTTCAACCAATTCGGTCTTTGTCAGGTGAATTGGTTGAAACATTGTCATGGCTCACGGATGTAGCTAGATAATAAATATATCACTTGTGAGCATTATAGTGTGCCGGTGTTTCAAACTTTTTTTTATAGCAGTGTGCTGGTGTTTCTTTCTTATTTTGCATTATTCTTTGTTGCCTAGCTAGCACCCGCGCTAAATGTTGGATGTACGTATGCCTTTATTATAATCGCCTTGTTGAACCTAACCTGGAATAGGACACAAACATCAGCTGAATTTCCAAAGTCGGGCCTGCTAGCTCCAGCCCAAATTCAGAGCGAGTCAATGCCTAAAGCCTCATCCAAAGACTCAGACTGTGCTGACCCATTTTCTTGTGTACCTTTGGGCCTCTGAGGTGCCAGCAGGCAAAAAAAACAAAATGCATCAGACGGCGAGAAGGCGCGACATTGCGTTGTGGAAATGCACCTGCCAGTGTGATGTAGGTAACAGGGCTGTTCCTCTCTGCAGAGGAGACGCTGCTCCAGTGCACTGATCTCGCCTCCTGCGTACGCCTGCTCAAACCGGAGCACCTCAACACCGGCCTGGAGCTGATCCGCCGCATCCAGGAGCGGCTTCTCGCTATCCTGCAGCACTCTACACAGGTACAGTACACGCACACACGTGTACATGCACACATACATTTACACGTACATGTGTACACAAAGTTGTTTTATTTTACGTGCACACAGGAGCATCTCCGCACTGTCTTGCAGAACGTTCAGTCAAACAAACCTTAACCCTTTAAAGGGATAGTTCACCCATTTTGAAAAATTTTATATTGTTTTACTTACCCCCAAAATAGTATAAGCTGTCATGGTCTCACCGTTGTACCTAAATTATTGTAAATCCTGAATTGGAGAAATGCTGCATCTTGCCATTGGATACAATTCCCCCCAGGCAAACTTGCTGTAAATTAACTGCCTAAATACACTCAAATAAGGTTTCACAACCGCTTTACCAGAGCCGTTGTTGGAAAAGAAAATGCACATATGATTACCGAGTGCACAAGGATGATATTTTCGCTCAAATTACAGTAACATTATATGATGTCGTTTCAGATTTCAGATGTCATTGTTTACATTTAATAAGAACATTAAGAGTAACTTTTATCCAGTAACTTTTAGTATCACTCCTCGCGAGGACAGTAATTCTAACTCCAAATCAATATATTCTAAACGCTAGCACTATCTTCCAGTCTACTTCCTTATCGCGAGACACTGGGCACTGTTCTCGCGCGGAATGATACTGACTCTTACCGGATGTTCTTATTTAAATGTAAACTCTGTAATTTGAGCGAAAATATCGTCCTTGTGCACTCGGTAATCATATGTGCATTTTCGTTTCCAACAACAACACTTGTTAAACCTTATTTGAGTGGATTTAGGTGGGTAATTTACAGCAAGTTAACCTCGGGGCAATTATATGCAATGGCAAGATTGTTAGCATTGCTCCAATTCAGGATTTACAATAATTTAGCTACAACGTGAGACCAGGACAGCTTAACATACTATTTCGGGGGTGAGTAAAACAATATATATTTTTTCAAAATGGGTGAACTACCCCTTTAAGGTCACAAATGTGTGATTAGAATGTTATTAACTGAACATTCTAATGCTGATCTAACGATCACCAACGGTAATTGAAAGCAGTGGAGTTCTAGAACACTGAATTATAAATTTGAAAAAACATTCCAAAGAAACTTACTCTTCAAAAGGTTCATATTGTTTGTGTGACCTTTTGCTAAGGAGGTTACACCAATGGTCGTTGCCTATGTGACTAGATAAAACTGCTTGGAATGACTGGGGGCTCTTGAGAATCGGTACTCTAGGGTCTTGTGCATAACTGTGTCTGAACTTATCAGTGGTTGTGATAAAGCCTTTCTGTCCCACTCTCCCAACTGCAGGATTTTCGGGTGGGGTACCAGTCCAAGACCGGACTCGACCAGGATGCAGCTCAAGCGTCCAATCTGGCTAACCACACAGACTCGAACAAAGAGTGAGTATCGTGCCCCTGAGGGAACCAAGTCCTGCTGCTGAAACGACATCACTTGTTCAAATGTTATTCTGTAGCCTGCAAATATGTTCTATGCCAATATGTCCCAGTGTTTTGCAGTCAAGTAAGGTGGATTTCATTACTTGTATTGCTACAATCAGTGGTTCTGGATTGACTACGGTTGTGTTCAAACTGCGGACCCTAATGCTGACTTCAGATTTTTTGATCCGATTCGAATGTTTAGACTGACTGTTCATATTGAGTTTTGAAATGGACCCAAGAGTCCTGTCAATGCATAATTGTGACAACAGTGACCTGTCACATAGAAAGCGACTTAAAATTCACCTTGCTGGTGTACCTCTGGTTGGGAGGGGAATGCCCTTCAGTACCAATCCTGCCTTTGATTGAGGGCATACCCCACCCAACTGGCGTACTAAATTCATGGATGAACTCAACAATATGAATTTGAGTGTCCTAATACGTGTTCTAATACGTCACAACTCGGTCAACCGACTTGTTCACGTTCACGTGCTTTAAGGTCGGAAGATCTCCTGCATGACGTTAGCTCAACTGTCAGCAAACATTTTTTGTAGTCCAATCTTTAAGGCTAGCAATCGAATGGCTAGTTATAGCAAGCAATCTTCGGCTATTTCAGGGGGTTAAGGATGCAAATACCACATGGAATTGAATACTGCAGTACTATAGTTATCAAAGAGTGTATGTGTGTTTTAAATTTGTAGCTGTGCTTCACTTAGGGCTTTATTGTATTAAATTTATTATCGTTCACACAGGACTCTTTTTGGCATTCGGCCATTTTGGCAAGAGCGAATACGTGTTCACAATTCGTGTTACATTTAGAATCCCGATTTCCCTGATTTGATCATCCAGCATAATAAGGTGTTCATGTGAACCTTACTGGTGGGAAACTCGTGTAAACAATAAATCCGACACCACATGAATGCAGCATTAGTGTTTTTGTTTAGATTAAGCGACTAGTGGAAAAGCGCAGAGTGCTAAGCTCAAGTTAGAATGCGAGCTCGCCATGTGGGTAATCTTAATCGAAGTGTCTGTTTACGTCACAAGCACGTTTTCCTGAAATGAAGAGTACAAATGGCATTATTGGTCACAGCTCTGGATGTCCCCCCCCCCCCCCCCCCCCCCCCCCCCAGGGCAAAGTCGGAGGGAGGGTCCGACTCGGCTGACTCGGACAACAACAACAACACGGCGGAGGACGGCGGTGACGGCGAGGAGGAGGACGACGAGTACGACGACGAGTACGTCCCCGAGTGGCACGAAGACTACGACGAGGACGACATCGATGAAGACGACTTCTTCTCCGATGACGACGAGTCCGAGAATCTGGAGAGGGACTTCAGCCCGTACGACTAAAGGAAGTTACGGAAAACTGAAACGAATAGAGATACATGCGAAACACAAGTCACGCCAAGCTCCTGTCAAGCAATGCTAGCACATACATATACCAGAATCGAGAGAACAAATGCGCCGGGAGTGTTGTCTAAAAGAGCTGAGTCAGGTTTTACGTGGGAATTAGGCAGTGAAGGATACAAGCCTTTTTCATCAGAAGAGAAAATAAACGGGTCCGTTTCTCTCTGCTGACTCCAGTCACCAATTACTGTCAACGTATAACCGCAACTATCTGTCGGTCGCTGTTCTTTTTACATAATTGTATCTGAAACATTTGTTCTGTTCATTCATATTGGTTAAGTTTATACAATGAATCTTTTTTTTTATTATTTTGATGAGACCTTTCAGCATCTCACTGCTATCATTTATAGAGCAACGTTTGTGAAAATAGTTTTAAAAAAACAGCCACCGGGATCGTAGCCCATGCCTTGGTTCAGTGTAGCTGCAGACTCTTGCACCTAAAGTAGCAAATTAGGCGCGGATTTACAGTTCCACATAAATAGAAATAGAAATATTTCACTTATTTGTTTTTTTTTTTGTTTTTTTATATCAGTTGACTTTCCATTTTCATGATGCAGTATAGTTATTTTCTACTCAAATGTATGCCTTGATTTAATTTCAAATACATTGATATGCCTTTATTTTTAACTGGTCAAAAACACTCAAGTTGAAAGTTACCTATTGTTTAAATAATTGTTTTGAGCAAAGTATTTTGCAAGGAGCATGCTTATGACTATTGCAATGGGGAAAAGTGAATAGCACTTAAGAAAGAATGGTTAAGTGTAAATATTAAAGGGCTACTGTAACTTCCCAATCCCGTTTAAAACCTGTCAGTGAACCTGCCGGGGGGTAGGGGGGGGGGTTGTGGTGAAGGGGCGAAGGGGCGAAGGGGCAATGGTGAACAGTCTTCAGGATACCAACAGCCCACCAAAGAAATGGGAGAATGAGACGAACACATCAAAAACAAGTCAATCAGCTCTAGTAGGGTCTCATTGCAATAATTTGGAATTTTATTATTTCATAATATACATTTTTTGCTAAACAGCAACACGTTACTTGCTTTTTCCCGGTTTGTTTTTTTTCCCTGGAAAAAAAAAAGTTAAATAGTTTTTGGACATGTTAATGTTCATATATACAGAGATGGAGAGAGATCAGATACCTTGGCAATGTCGGAATTTGCTGTAAGTTGAGATCCTTATATATTCATATATTGTTCATCTACTATGTTCTATCTTTCCGAATTAAAGTTGGAGTTGAGCGACTTCGACTTACTAAATAAAAAGCTTTTTCTGCTAACACTTACTGTCCATTTTTAATAGATTCTCAGGCTGTCAATGAGAGCTCTGTTTTCTCGTTTCTTAGGGCTATTCTTAGTCAATCTAGACATGATGTCTGATTAATTGATCAGGGATTTGCTTACACCAACTGTTTCCCAGACCTGTGTCTGAGTCAGGTGACTTCTATAACTCTCAATTGGAGGAAAAACAACAGCTTTAACACAGATGAAAGTTCCAAAAGGTCTCACAGATTCTGCTGTTCTATTTTCAAATTTGTTGTTAAAATAATTTGCAGAACAGTTAGCTACTGTTTTCTTACTTCATCTTGGTTTGTTATGAATAACTAACATGAAACGTCTCATTATTGGCACAATATGGCTATGGAAAAATTTTAATCAATGCAACCTTGAGCAGGCGTACACTACGAGATTGAATTTACACAACAAAAAGTTATCCCTAGATTCAAGTCAGACTGGAAGATTTTGTATACATTTCACATTAGAATTTGTACATTCCTCTAACTCCATCCTTAAAGCTGGGACACTCCTTCTGAACTAAAAAGTCAGGAACATTCTTAATTTCAGTTTGAAAGGGCTACAGCATGATCATGTACTCTTCATGTCAAATGTACTGAACTGTTTCCTGCCTATGAGTTTTAGGAGGATATATCTAAAATGTCCCTGGGTACATATGGTCAAATTTCTTTTCCTCTAAAACTTAAAAACCCTTCTCTTATAAGTTGAAGCCCCCTTTTCACTGACCAGATCGGAGCTGCCACCATTTGTGATACTGTGAAAACATTTGTATTAATTGTGGCTGGTCTTTGCTGGTCGGAATATTTCCATGCAGGTTTTGTTCTTGAAGTCCCTGGATACCTTGAAGAAACTACAGCCTTGGATCAATTCGTTGTCTTTGTTAGCTTCTGCTAACACCTGTTGTGTAACCTTTGGAAGATGAGCTTTGAGCACATGTAACTGATCGACAGAGTAAACCAACAGCTGCAGTACAGCTTGCTGTCTATCAAAAGCTCTGAAACTGAAAGCATCCTGGGCACTGCAGCACATTGATGAGTAGTGTTCAAACTTTCACTGCTACAACATAGTCTGTGAATGATAAAAAGGTAGAAGTTTTTTTTGCAGGCCTTCAAACCAGGGTATGGGTGGGGTATGATGAGATCAGTATAGACAGTTTTGCATATGAGCTTGGTGAATTTGCTGTAGTTGGGCTACAATTTAGAACGCATCTGGGCAGTGGTATTGGAGATAAGCAGCCATATTGTGAAGGGTTTTGGCTAAAGTGGGCATTGGTTCTGCTTCTGCACAGACCTTTTGCACTGCATTGCAAGGTGCAGCTCTGTGTGTTGTCTGTGCCATAATCCTACTCCAGTATGTCTGCATCAAGGTGCCTTGCCCGGTTCAATGCCAGAACAAGGGAGCATCCAAGGGAGGCATGAAATACCCGTTATCTTTGGAAAAACACCCTTTCCCGTGTCTGAGAAGGGTGTAATTGACAGCTGCACAGAGCATAATGCAACACTGGTGACCTTGCTGTCTGTACAGGGTGCTACCGGTGTTCTGCGATACCTTTCGCACAGCAACAGAGGAATTTGTGGGGTGGGGTATCTTGAGCCTGAACTGTATCTCCTCATGATATTTTAAGGCAATGTGTGACCTAAAAGGCTGAAACTCATTTTGAACAATTAGAAACAATTTTTAAAATATGATTATTCTTTGATCTGGCAGGACAAACTATTGACTTTCGGGTGGAGTGAACCTACTCAGGACTAGTGTTGCATTTGTTAGCCTTAATATTTTTACCTTGTACTTTTAACTTCTTGACCATGACTGTTATTTAGTTACTCCACGGTTTGTAACGCATCACTTCCCATTCACCTTTGAGAGACCGGGGCTGCGTTCAGATCTGAAATTTATTCTTTCTTCCTGTCGTTCCCTTCCCTTGCTTCAAGGGGGGAATCCCCAAAATGCCAGGATGAAATATGGCCATGTGATTCGGATCCAATTTAAGAAAGGGGAGGGAGTAATTATATTCCCTCGCTCCCTGGTTTATCCTCCCTTCCACCAAGGGTATAAAATGCAAGCTTCCAGCAAGAAGGGAATCCCACAATGCAATGCTCCATGTGGAAAAAGTTGGCGGTCACATTTCAACTCTATGGTGTTGCACTTCGGAAATGATGCGAGGGCAGTTCATTTCCGTTTTTGTTTCTTTCTCGTCAATCCTCGCTTGCAGAGCACCTTTTAAGTTTGCTTGCTGCACATAGCAAATGCGTCACAAGATAGCTCCCTCGAGGGAAGACAGCAAGGGAAGGGAGCGTGTTAAATTGGATTCGAACTCAGCCCAGGCTGCGTTCGGATCTGAAATTTATCCTTTCTTCATGTCGTTCCCTTCCCTTGCTTCAAGGGGGGAATCCCCAAAATGCCAGGATGAAATATGGCAGCCACACCAAGTGTGATTCGGATCCAATTTAAGAAGGGGAGGGAGTAATTATATTCGCTCGCTCCCTGGTTTATCCTCCCTTCCACCAAGAGTATAAAATGCAAGCTTCCAGCAAGAAGGGAATCCCACAATGCAATGCTCCACATGGAAAAAGTGGGCGGTAATGACAAAACTATGTGGCGGTCCCATTTCAACTCTGGTGTTACACTTCCGAAATGTTGCGAGGGCGGTTCAATTCCGTTTTTGTTTGGGTGCATCCCAATACTCAAAAAATGCGCCCTCCCTTCCTCCACTACCACCTCCGTTACTCTGTGCCCCGGAAGCGGATCTTTGTGTTTCAGTCTAATGTTGCTGATTACATCTTAATTACGTATTAATGGTTACATATTAATTAATGTCTTGATGCAAACCACAATGTCAGGTACATTGTATACTGTACATGCAAATACTTGTACTCGAAACGTTCAGACAGTTTTGAATACTTACGGGTAGGAGAGGAGTGGTAGTGGGGGAGTGGAGGAAGGGAGGTGGAGAGTGAAGAATATTTCCAGGGGTTGATTCCAATCGCTTATTTTATCCGTCCTCTTCTCCTGGGTCCTCGCCTGACCTGGAAATCGATCGAGGTTCGCCATCTTTAAGGACATTCCAAACTGCTAAATGCTCCTCGGAGGAGCGAGGAGTGGGGAATGAGGAGGCTCCCGGAGGATTCTTCACTGAGGAAGCACAAGTGTAGCTTTTGCGGAAGCCTTTTCTCAGAACGCATGAAGTGTATAAATTATCCACCACTCTCCACATCTGCCACGTCGCTGGCACACCCCTACACAAATGCAATTTTACAGTTCCTTTCCATTTATTAAAAAGCGCTAATCCACAATGACACTCGTTATTTATAACTAACAAAAGCACTGTTTATTCATGAAAAAATAAGCTAAAAAGCATTATAGTTAAGCATGTGAGCGTAATATGACGCTGACGCTTGATTAAGCAAGGACATTCTATTTCCCTAATGCATGTTGCCTCGTTTCCTCCATCCTTGTATCTGATCCTTGCATCCGTTCCTCGCGTCCTCCTTTGGGCGGAGCTAAGGGCGAGGAAAGGATGCAAGCAGTAAAAATAAGCGATTGGAATGAACCCCCGGTCAGGCGAGGACCGAGGAAAAGAGGACGGATAAAATAAGCGATTGGAATCCACCTTTTGCAAATCTTTCCTTCCAACTTTTCCTTGACCCCCATGACGTTTTCTGGCGAGGTCAAGGAAAAGTTGCAAGGAAAGGAAAAAGGAGCTCTGCTGCACTGAATTATATGATACATTCTATGGTTGGATGAGGGCGTGCTTTGATGAGCTGGACAAGGAAGAAGAGCGTGTTGTGGAAGAACGCCATTTTTGGCATTTTGTTTGTTTGTTTGATTGATTGACTTTATTTTAGGAATAAAACGACGTTTGACTTAGGATTTGCAGACATCGGGACTTGTTAAATTGGGTATTGTGGGGAGCGGTTGTGAGAATATCGACCGACGGCCTGTATAGGTCCGGAACGGTATTTTTACGCTGTTCCTTACACACTGACAGGATGGCAGGGAGGGAGACGGATGATAATAACAGCATGGAGTTAAGTGGGGAAGATGAGAGGAGGGAGAGTGAGTGGGAAGAGGCGGGGTGTAGTAAAGCCAAGAAGGCGAAAAGTTGCAAAAGAAAGAAAAATACATCTAGCGCAGGTGGATCGGGAAAGCGAGGGAAGAGAAGGTGAGGAGAAAGTCCCGAAGACAGGATTAATAAATGTAGTGGTAAGATTCGAGGGGGAAGGGGGAGTAAAGAAGTTAGATCCGCTTAAATTAACAAAAATCATTAGGAGGGAAGTTGGGGAAGTAAATCATGCGAGAGTTTTAGGAGATGGAAACTTGTTAATAGGATGTAAGATGGAAGCGCAGGTAGAGAAGGCAAAAAAGATGACTATTATTGGGAAAATCAAAGTGTCCAGGGTTGTAAGAGTTGGAGAACAGAGGTTCAATGGTAGCAAGGGGGTGATCTCTGGGGTTCCCCTCGGTGTTAATATGGGGGAATTAAAGGAGAACTTGAAGGGGAGGAATAGTAATGTGAAAAATGTGAAAATAATGACAAGGGGAATAGAGAAAAAGGAGACTGAAACCATATTGATAGAGTTTGAGGAAAAGGTGCTTCCAAAGGAGGTATATTTTGGATTTATAAAATATAGTGTAAGGGAATACATACCAAAACCTATGAGATGTTTTAACTGTCAGAAATTTGGGCATGTGGCCAAAGTGTGTAAAGAAAAGAGAAGATGCGCTCGGTGTAGTGGGGAGCATGAATATGGGAAATGTGGAGAGGGAGTGAGACCAAAGTGCTGTAATTGTGGAGGCGATCACAGCATAGCTTATTGGGGATGTAAAATGATGAAAAAAGAGGTGGAAGTACAACAGATAAAGGTGAAGGAAAAAATATCATATGCTGAGGCAGTTAAGTTGGCAGGACAGGAAAAACAGAATAAGGAGGGAGGATATAACAAAGAACAAGTGGCAGAAAAAGAACAGCAAGATAAGAAGAAAGCATGGATAGAGAAGAAGAAATTGGTGACCTTTATAGCTGGAGTACTAATGCAACACATGAGATTAAATCTAAAACTGAAAGGATTCGGGTAATTGTGATAGCTGCAGAACACCATTTGGGTATGATTGGTTTAAAATGGGAAGAAGTAAATGATGAACTCAAGGCACAGTCAAGTCAAGAGACAACGAATGTGGGATGATATTATTAATAATGTTAATCCTACAATGGAATGCAAGGAGCTTTATTGCTAATGGGCAGGATTTTAAGAAATTTATAGACAGTCGGAGGGAGAAACCGGACATTTTGTGTGTTCAGGAATCATGGCTGAAACCCCACTTAGACTTTGTTATGTATGGGTATGAGGCAGTTAGGCGAGATAGGAAAGAGGGGGGAGGAGGGGGCTGTGTCACATTTATTAAACAAGGGACTCCTTATAGAGTACTGGGTATTGGAAAGGAACTGGAGTATGTGGTAGTGGAAGTATGGGTGGGAAGGAAGGAATTAGTGATAGTGAATTATTATAACCCTTGCAAGAAAATAGAATTAAGCAAGCTTGAAGAAATAGAAGGGCAAAATAGAGCAAGTATTGTGTGGTGTGGGGACTTCAATGCACATAACACATTATGGGGGAGTGAGAAAACAGATGTTAATGGCCAGGAAATAGAAGACCTGTTAGATGAGATAAATTTAGTTTGCTTAAATGATGGAAATAAAACAAGAATAGACATTAACACAGGAAGGGAGTCAACGCTGGATCTTACATCGGTATCAAATAACATTGCTCACATATGCGATTGGAAAGTGTACCAAGAGGGAACTATAGGTAGTGACCATTATCCAGTTTTAAGTACGATAAACATTAATGCAACAGTGACTGAAATAGACAGGGGAGGAAAATGGGTGTTTGGGAAAGCTGACTGGGAGAAGTTTAAGGAAGTAAGTGAAGAGTGTCTGAGCCAGATTAATGCTGATATGACCATAGAAATCCTGGATAATGAAATAGAAAAAGGTATTAGAGTAGCTGCAATGAGATCCATCCCTAAGAGTAAAGGCAGAATAAAGAGGAAGGCAGTACCATGGTGGGATGAGAACTGTAAAGAAGCTGTGAGAAACAGAAATAAGTTGTTTAAACTATTGAAAAGAACCCATAACTTTCAACATATGATAGAGTACAAAAAAGCTTAGGCGGTGGTAAGGAGGACAATAAGGCAGGCAAAAAGGACATACTGGAGAACGTTTTGCGATTCGATTGGGAACACAACCCCAGTAGGAGAGGTGTGGGGGATGATCAGAAAAATGATCAGAAAAATGGGAGGGGACAGAAGGGAGTGGAATTATCCAGTGTTAACAGATGGAAATGAAGTAGCAGTAACTAATAAAGAAAAAGCTGAGTTATTGGCCAACACGTTTGTTAAGGTACACAGTTCAAATAATTTATCGGAGGAGGGAAGAAGGGGCAGGGAGAAAACAAAATCTGAAAACATGGAGGTTTTAAGGAGAAAGGAAAATACTGGAGATGAACAGAGTGTGCCATTTACTTTGGGGGAGTTAAAAAGGGTGCTGGCTAAAGCTGGTATGACTGCACCAGGGAAGGATGAAATATGTTATGTGATGATAAAGAAACTTAAGTGCAGAAGGTCTGAACAAATTGTTATTGATGTATAACAAGGTGTGGGATGAAGGTAGAATACCTGAGAGTTGGAAGGAGGCAGTCATTGTTCCTATAAGGAAGCCAGGGAAAGATGCAAGCAAACCTACAAACTATAGACCAATTGCATTAACTTCTAACATATGCAAACTGATGGAACGAATGGTAAATGAAAGATTGATGTATTCTCTAGAGAAAGAGAATATAATTTCAGGGTGTCAAAGTGGATTTAGGAAAGGGAGAGGTACTTTGGATCCAATAGTATGTCTAGAAGATGAAATAAGGAAAGCGCAAATTAATAAAGAAACAGTAGCAGCAGTTTTCTTTGATGTAGAAAAAGCATACGATATGTTATGGAAGGAGGGGCTTCTGATAAAGTTACATGCAATGGGAATTGGAGGTAAGGTTTTTAACTGGGTAAAGGACTTTTTGAATAAAAGAACCATCCAGGTTAAGGTAGGATCTGACATGTCCAATAAATATGAGATTGAAAATGGGACACCGCAGGGGAGTGTGATAAGTCCTATATTATTCTCTATTATGATAAATGATATATTTGGAAATGTATCAGTAGATATGGGAAGATCATTATTTGCAGATGATGGCGCTATGTGGAAAAGAGGTAGAAATTTGAACCACATAATTAGGAAATTACAAGAAGGAATAAATCAAGTTGAGATGTGGGGGAAGAAATGGGCCTTTAAGTTCTCAGTTGAAAAGACTAAAGTAATGTTCTTCACAAGAAAGAGGATTAGAGGAAACACTCATTTTAAAATATATGGAAATAATTTAGAGACAGTAGAATCATTTAGATTCTTAGGAGTGTATTTTGATTCCAGACTAACATGGAGGGAACACATTAAATGTATTATGGATAAATGTAAAAAAGTAATAAATGTGATGAGATGCCTTGTAGGCTTGGATTGGGGAGCGGATGTAGCATCCTTGAAATATATATATGTAGCACTAATTTGATCAAGGCTGGACTATGGGAGTGTTGTATATGGATCTGCAGCAAAAACTGCACTTGCAGGATTAGATGTGATCCAGGCCCGGGCTCTCAGATTGTGCATAGGGGCAACAAGAACATCACCTGTGTGTGCCATACAAGTTGAGACAGGAGAAATGCCGCTTGAATTTACGCAGGAAGCAGCTCAGAGTCAACTACTGGATGAATTTGAAGGGGCATGGAGATAACCACCCAACCAAAAAAGTACTACAGGCCTGCTGGGAAAGGGAGGGTACAGTAAAATCAGGTTTTGGTTGGACAGGGGATGCAGCAGCAAGAGACCTGGGAGTGTATGGGATGGAGTTCTGCCCGACGGTGATGTGGCCTCCAACCGCTGTGTGGGAAATGGAGACACTGGTGGTAGATTTTGAGCTGCTTCAAGATAAGGCAAAGAAAAATGTAGATTTAGTACAAGAGTTTTATAGCTATACAGAAAGTAGATACACAGGGTATGTTCAGGTGTTTACGGACGGATCAAAAGATCCAATAACAGACAGCACTGGCTCTGCAGTTCCTAGTCACAGAGTTGCAGTATGCAAAAGGACATCAAACTCCTTAAGTGTATATACTGTTGAGTTGTATGCCATTTGGATAGCTTTAGAGTGGGTTGAGCAAGTCAAACCTCAAAGAGTTCTGATCTGTAGCGACTCAGCATCTGTTCTATACAGCCTAAAGCTAGGCACATCCAAAAAACGACAAGACCTACTATTTGAAGTAATAAGAATGCACTCGAGAGTAATAAGACAAGGCATTGTGATCACATTTATTTGGGTTCCTGCGCACACAGGCATTATGGGTAATGAGAGAGTGGACAACCTAGCCAAACAAGCTGTTAAAAAGAAAACATAGACACTATAATAAAACTTTCAAAATCAGAAGGAAAGGGTATTGCATGGAAGAAAATTAATGAAGAGTGGCAGCAACAATGGGATCAGGAGTTAAGAGGAAGACAGCTACATGCAATACAGAGTAGAGTGGGCACTGGGAGAAGCAGGGGAGGAAATAGAAGTGAGGAGGCAGTGATGACTAGACTAAGAATAGGACACAGCAACCTGAACGGGACTCTCCACATTATAGGGAAGCACCTAAATGGATTATGTGACCATTGTCAGACACCAGAAACAGTACAACATGTACTTGTTAACTGTAGAAAATACATACGAGAACGTAAGGACATGATGGAGGGAATGAAAAGAGCAGGACTAGCAGGAGGAGATGTAAAGGGCATACTGGAGTGTGGTGAAAGTGGACAAGGCAGGAAATGTTTGATCAGCTATCTTAAGAGAACAGGACTAATAGGGAAAATATTTAACTAACTCCAGAAGATGGCAGTAGTGCAACACTAAGGATGCAAGCTGCCGTAAAACCCCAAAGAAGAAGAAGAAGAAGAAGGCGGTACCATGGTGGAATGAAGAATGCACTAAAGCTATCAGAGAACGAAATAAAGCATTACGAGTGTTAAGGACTAACTTGAATCAAGAAAACCTAATGGATTATCAAAAGAAAAAAGCTCTGACTCGTAGAATTATCAAATCCAGTAAAAAGAATGCATGGAGGAAATACTGTGCTACTATAGGCAGAGAAGTGAAACTAGGTGATGTATGGCAAATGTTAAAGACAATGAGTGGCAAAAGGAAATATACTAAAATCCCAATCTTAGAGGATGGAGAAACAATAGCTGTAACAGATAAAGAAAAGGCTAATATATTGGGTAAGAGCTTTGCTAATGTACACAGTGGGAATCACTTAGACGATCTGCATAAAAAGAGAAAAGAGACAGTGATAAGGGAAAATCGTAATATACTTAGGGGAAAAAATAATAATATAGACACAAACCTTGATGCTGAACTGACTATGAGTGAGTTAGAAATAGCGATAAATAACACTGGATACACAGCAACGGGGCAGGATCAACTAAGTTACGCTATGTTTCGTAAATTACCTGATCAAGTACTGAGAATAATTCTGGAACTGTTCAATAAAATATGGAGAGAAGGATTGTTACCAAAAAGATGGAAGAGTGCACTCATTTTACCTTTAGCAAACCCGGTAAAAACCCAAATAATGCTGGAAATTATAGACCCATTGCTTTAACTTCGCATCTGTGCAAATGGATGGAAAAGATTTTGGTCCGAAGACTTAGCTATTTCTTAGAAAGGAGAGGCTTAATTGCATCATACCAGAATGGATTCAGGAAGGGTAGGTCTTCCATGGACGCACTTGTTAAAGTTAGCAATGAAATAGAGAAAGCATTTAAAATGAAATAATTGATGGTGATTGTTTTCTTTGACATCGAAAAAGCGTACGATTCTATGTGGAGGGAAGGGCTGTTAATTCAAATGAATAGAATGGGTATTAGTGGAAGATTTTACAACTGGGTACTAGATTTTCTATCAGAACGAAAGTTTAGAGTTAAGGTAGGACCAGAGTTATCTGATGAGTATGATATCGTTAATGGAATTCCACAAGGAAGCGTCATTAGTCCGGTGTTATTTAACATTATGATTAATGATATATTCATGAATCTTGACAGAAGGATATGCTCATCATTATATGCAGATGACGGAGCTATATGGATTAGGGGGAGAGACAACACAAGTGTGCTGAGAGAGATTAAGAAAGCTATTTTAAAGGTAGAGCAATGGTCATACAATTGGGGTTTTAAAATCTCAACAAGTAAATCTTGCTACATGTTCATAACTAGAAAGAAAAAGATAGAAGAACAGTGTCTTCTTTTATATGGACAACCAATGGAAAAAGTAAAGGAATTTAAATATTTGGGAATTTGGGTAGATGAGAGATGTACATGGAAGACACATGTGGAAAAGCTAGAAACTAAATGTAAAAAAGTAATAAATTTAATGAGGGCTATATCTGGATATACATGGGGAGCAGATAAGCAGGCATTAATAGATATATATAGGGCTTTGATGAGATCAGCAATTGACTATGGGTGTTTTGTTTATGGGGCAGCAGCTAAATCGCACTTAAACCGAATTGATAGAATGCAAAGCAAAGCCTTGAAACTTAGCATCGGTGCAATGAGATCAACACCATGTAATGCCGTGTTAGTGGAATCAGGGGAAATCCCACTAGAGCTCAGGAGAGACAAACTGGCTCTAACATACTGGATTCGGCTTAGGGGATGTGGGGATGAAAATGCCACTAAAAGTGTCCTAAACGAATGCTGGGAGTATAGACATAACAGAATAGGTTTTGGATGGAAGATAAAAGATAAATCAGAAGAATATGACCTAGATGGAATACATTTCAATTCCCCTACTCCAATAAGTAATGTTCCCCCATGGCTCTTCCCTAAAGCTAAAGTTGATTTTAGTATCCTGGAACTAAAGAAAAATTGGGCGGAACATGAAATAGGATACTGTGCAAACCAGCATATAATAAACACATATTCTAATTACCTACATATCTTTACTGACGGATCAAAAGATCAAAATGACCATGTAGGAATAGGAGTGTATATCTCACAATTTAAAATACATATAGGGAAGAGAATTTCTGATAAATTATCAGTATATACAGCCGAGATGATGGCAGTGATTATTAGTCTCCAATGGGTGGAAGAAGTGAGACCAGACAGGGTGGTGCTGTGCATTGACTCTGCAGCAGTTCTTTTTAGCCTTCAGACAATGAACTCAATTAGGGAAGACCTAGTATATGAAATGTTTCAATGTCTATTTAGAACGCAGAGAATGGGAATAGAAACAATATTTTGCTGGGTACCTGCACATGTGGGATTAGAGGGTAATGAAATTGCAGACAGGATGGCAAAAAGATCGCTAAATATGACGCACATAATTAATATAGCATTTGGAATAGGGGAAGGTAAAGCATTAATTAAAAAGAAAATACTGGAATGCTGGCAGAAAAAATGGGACGAGGACAGTAAGGGTAGAACATATTATAGGATACAAAAGTCCGTTAGAGCACAGAGTGTTAAAGGGCGAAGCAGAAGAGAGGAGGTAGTCATATCAAGACTAAGATTTGACCATACTGGGCTAAATAAAACTTTATTTTTATTGGGTAAAGTAAATTCGCATAGTTGTGCACATTGTGGTATAATTGAAAACACTGAACATATAATAATGCATTGCATAAAATATAAAGATGAAAGGGAGCGTTTGCAACAAAGGGTAAGAGAGGTTGGACGAGGTTGGGATTTGGAAGGGATATTAGGAACAAATGGAGATAAGGTGTGGGAAGTACAGAGAGGGTTAATAGAGTTCATAATAGGTTCAGGATTGTTTAATAGAATATAGAATTTTACTTTATACTTATAATTTTATTTATTAACTTAATTTAATATCATAGAATAAAGAAATAATTATATTCCTTTATTTATTTATTTTTTCCTGGAATCCTGTTCTACATACTCCGGTACGGTAGGTGGCGGTATGCACCTAAAGTTGGTATTGCAATCCGCCAAAAAACACAAAGAAGAAGAAGAAGAAGAAGAAGAAGGCGTGCTTTCCTGTCTTGTTATGTCCTTACTTCCGAGTGGAGGGGCATGAAGTTAGCTAGTAAGCCAGTAGTCAGCTAATGGCGTTTAGTATATTTTAGCTAAACTTGGAGCTGTTTCCAACGTATCGTGTCGGGAAATCCAGCACGCGGCTCCGCGCGGAATTTATTGTCATCAGAAATTTTACTGCAAAGCTGGTTTGTGACAAAACTACTTTATTCCTCCGTGTTCAAAGCTACCAAGCTAACTTGTTAGCATTAGTAACGTTAAACCATGCTGCGTATTCTCATAACGCTGGACATGGAAATAGATTTGAGCCAAACATAATGTAGATATTTTACTTTTTGCCTATTCTAACCTTAGCTACTTGCTAAATGTAAACAAGGCCAACGGACCACGGTCTGTAGCTCATACAGTGTGGAATAGCATAGTTATCCAAACTATTCGGCGTAACGTGAGCTAGTTGCGCGGATACAGGCCGGTCTGGTAGCGCACCTGAAGTCAACATGGCCAGTGGTCGTCGGAACCGTAGAAACGATGGGTTTTTCCCCCCGGGGCAGGGCCCTCCTCTACCACCGCCACCTGATGTAGGCTGGCATGGGCCTCCCTTTCCGGACGGGCATCCTGGCTACCCTGATCCTGATTTTAATTCAATGGGCTTCCGGCCAATGATGGAACCGGATTATGGACCTATGAACGAGACGGGATTTGTGCCAGTGGACCACGAATTTAGACTACATGCTAGTCGATTCGGTGGACCAAGACCTATGATGGATCGAGACTTTGGACCTATTCCCGACATGGGACATGGACCAGTAATGATCAGAGAGTATGAGCCCCCACCACCCGAGTTTCGAGCTTTTGTGCCGTCTTTTGGGGAGAGAGATAACCGGGGTCCCATGATGGACAGAGGTTTCGGACCGATAAGAGGCGATACAATGGACGAGAGATTTTTTGGCTCTGCAGGGATGCCGATTGAAGGGGGTCTCGGGACCGCTTCCTCACAATTCCAAGACCGGGTAAGACAGCGATATTAACGAACAGCACATTCCAATTAGCAATGGTAGATTGCTAAACGTCTTCGGTTGGTAGTTTGCAAGCGAAGTAACGTATAGGTTGAGGTTATAGTCAACTTGCAGAATTGATCATCACCATTTAGTGATTCAGCTGTGTTATCAGATCTTGCTAGACAACCAAAGGCTTTACTTGTCTCATGCATAGCGTGGCATGTTCTTTGGTGGTCCGAGAGCATTCCCTGGGCCACCAAATCAAGATATGGCTCAAGATCACGGGCGCGGTCCAGGAATGATGGGATTCCCAGGATGGGTGGATACCTTAGTAAGTTCCCATGTTGTATTTTGTCTTGAATATTTCTTGTAAATTGCAGGTCATTAATAAATAAAGAAACGGGGAACAACTATGTTTGTCATAACTGGTAGTTCAGCTATATGTTCATATTTTAACGATGCACTGATGACGTATACCTTCTGTAAACAATCAAGAGACCAATTGTCCGTCTAGAATTTAACTAGAGGACACTGAGCTACTGATCCAGTTATCTTGATCCAGTAAGCAAGTTTGCTACATGACAGCACGCCTGATTAGCATTTATTTCAATGTCGGCATGTGTATGTATTACATACATACATACGGGGGTGGACAAAATATCGGAAACACCCCTGGCTTTAACCTCGAAGCATCTAAACCACAATCACAAAAGCATCTACACAGGTGATTCCTATTCATTTGAATGCTAATTAGCAGCATGTGTCTGCTTAAAAGAGGTCTAACCAGCAGCACTTTGCTAGGTAAGTCTCCAAAGCAAGATGAGGATATTAATAGTGTTCCAAAGGGGCCAAATAGTTGGTGCCCGTCAAATTGCAGGTGCATCGGTCAAAAAAAAAAAAGCAAGGGTAACAGTGTCGAAAATGACCACAGAATTGAATCAATCCATATGTGAACCAGTCTCAACAAAAACAGTACATCATGAGCTTCACAAAGCTGGTGTTTATGGTGGGGCAGCCATTAGGAAACCATTTGTACACAAGGCTAAAGCACAAAAACACATAACATGGTGTAAGTAACATAAAACCTGGACCCCTGAGCAATGAAGAAAAGTGATTTTTAATACACCTGACAGGGTTATGTTTGGAGAAAGCCTAAGGAGGCATTCAATCCACAATGTCTGTTGCCAACTTAAGTATGGTGGTGGTTCTGTAATGGTATGGGCAGCCATTTCATGGGACTCATTGGGTCGATTGATTGCTCTCCATGGACGTGTAACTGGCAAACAATATGAAACCATTTTACAAGACCAGGTGCACCCTACTGTGCAAACACTGTTCCCTCATGATGTCCCCATATTCCAACATAATACCCCCATACACACTGCTAAAAACATTAAAGAATGGTTCCAAGAACACGAGGATGAAGTCAAATGCCTTCCATGGCCTGCACAATCACCAGATATAAACATAATTGAACCTTTAATGGAAGTTCTTGATTGCAGAGTGCAAACTAGATTTCCACCTCCTTCATCTTCATCATATATATATTTATTTCCTACCTACAGGTGTGCTGTCAAATTGGCATATTCATGAGTTATAATAAAAGTGTGGCAATAAGTTTAAATGTGGCCTAACCTAGGCAAATATCCTTGGGCCTTGATTTCCAAGGGGACACATTTTAAGCCTTATCTGTATTTGGGAGCTGGCATAAGAACAGGGCAAAAATCTTAAATTATTTGTGGTGCCCTTTTCTGTTCCTGAAAAAAGTAGCAGCACAACACTGAACTCAGGATCGGTCGGCATTTTGTCATGACATACAGTATTTAAATTCAGAACTCTGTACTGATATGCTTAAGCTGTGGTCGTGTGTGTGTATGTAAGTGTAAAAAACCGGGGTGAACTGGGTACAATTGCTGCACTGGAGGTGTCTGTGCTAAATGATCCCTCAGAGCATGCCCCCTCCTGGAGTTCTGCCTGGGCCAACGATTCCAGAGCTGCCACAGGCCGAGCAGCCGGACCCCCAGAAGCCCGAACCCCAAAAGAAGCCGAAGGTTCCTCCAAAGCCCAGCGCTAAGTAAGCTAACTAACTGAACTGAAATGGATCTAGTGGTCAGGCTGAGGGAAGTGATCACGAAATATAGATGTAGATTTTTTCTTTACCAAAAGTATGTTTTGTTTTTTGTTTTAGAGAAATACATGAAGAACAAATTGATTTTTTTTCTTTATATATGGGGTTTTAGATTTAAGATGTTCCCTAACATGCTATCTTTGATTTAGGCCTCCCCCTGGACGATTCCAGGGGATCATCTCATTTGTTGGCGTAAGTAAAGGGTGTTTTTTTTTCCTCTTGCATTTCAGACCATTTCAAATGCTGAGGTCATATTTTAAGTAGGACCCTTGAGTGCCTTGACTTTCTTAGCCCATAGCAAATGAACCACCCCAAAACAATTCACCTACCCACCCCAATGTCGCGGTGCCCTGCTTCTGACCACATGCTATGTCCACTCCAGGCGGATTACGGCTTCATCGAGCGGGATGACCTGAAAAAAATCCACTTCAGCTTTGAAGCCTTTTGGGGAAACAAGGCTGAAATGATTCCAGGAGTTAGAGTGCAATTCACCGTCTACAAGGACAAGGCAAGACTCTTTGGGCCCTATCTTACACCCGGCGCTAACCCAAACGCAAGTGTCTTTGCGATCTTACACACAGCGCTGGGTTCATTATAGCCCCTAGCGCTTACGTCGGTTAAATACAAAGTGATGTTGCACCCATAGCAAGTGAACTGGGCATGTTTGTTTTAAGATGATGTGTGGCCAAGATTATTTTTGGCCTATTGCTATCTTGAGCTCGCAGAAAGTGCTTGCGCTAAAACCACCAAAAACCTGGTCTAAAGTCATGTCGCAGTTGTTTACATGTTTTTTTAACGCAGCATATAAGTGCGTATACATAGGCGTGTGCACAACACGCGTACACCCTCCTGTCTGTTACACACAGGGGCGCGCACAACCATGATTAAAAATATCAAGATTAGCCTACAATGTGAAATATTATTATTGTGTAGGCTATATCAAAAAATGCATAATAATAAAAGGGTCCATAGGTCAAAGACCACATACCTGTCCCTCAGTGAAGGGGAATTTCGCCCATTAAATTTCTTTCAGCCCACTCCATCAACATCCAGACGATGTGCGATGGTACGGGACAATGGCTATCCATTGAAAAGGAGCTCATAACACCTATATCAAGCCTAATGCGCGAATTGACATTTACACCTAATGCGTGAATTGTCATTCAATGGAAAACTTGCGCACTGCAAAAGACGGACATTTGAGTTCTGAAAATGCGCTTCAGATGTCATTACAATACAGCTCTGTTCATAGCCTACAGCCTGTAAGTAAATAGAATGGTTTTTACTGAAAAAAGTTTGAAACCTTGTCCAGTGAATATTGCATTTATTGTTTTTCAAATAGCCTAGGCTACAGTCCCCGGGATTTGCTGTTCATAAGGTTTTTTCGATAGCCTACGGTTGAAAAACTGAGATAAATTTCACCATGTTAACTGAATTTGTGCCTTATTCTTCGTCCATTTTTTAAATTACAGTGACCAGGCTTCCATATTCTTGGCTTATTAAAACCCCGCTGATTTCACCTGTTATACCATAACTAAACAAAACGATTTTAAAGAGCACAATTAATTCACAATTAATTTTAATGCCATTCTCTGGATGCGCGCTTTAACTTCATGCAGGAGCAGGTCTGTTTCACCTGCTTTAAATTGCACTTTTGACGGTCTTCCCGGGAAGGTGGACTTGTTTTTAAAGCATTAAGCTGCTAGTAAAATGCATTGGTCACATTTCCATAAGCATGACATTATAAAACAAGGGAAAATATGCGTGGACCTCTGGGTTGCCAACCTGACAGCTTTATTGTATTTAGTGTCATCATTAAGGCAAAATAACAGTATTTATGTTATTAATCAATATTAAAATTCAGGCAATGAACTTCGGATGAAGCTTGAACTTTGATAACTCCATGAGAACAGCCTCATGGAATTGATGTTTGACAATGTTTCATTGCATAATCAAACAAAATTTGTTAAACAAGCAGGCTAATTTGGCGTTTTCTAAGATGAGACGGAAGCCATTGGTAGCTTATTCTCAGCTGTTGCAGGTGCTTTTAACAAAATTTAACCGCATATATTTTGTAAAATAACAGCACTGTCGGGAATTACCTGGAACTCATAATGGTTTGTCCGAATAATATTGATCATGCTATTGATCCATATAGCCATTTTCTTGATCGCTCTAAACACGCACAAGCATGTCTGTTGCGCCATCATAAAAGCAATCCGCCAAGGTGGAAAAGCAGGTTTTTACAGGGAATGGGATATGACATTTTGATTGGTTTATTGCATGTCACGCCCAAGACACACCTATAATTAATGAATAGACTAGGTTCAGCCCATTTCCGCGTTGCGCTGTGCTTAGCGCCCAAAAAACACACCGTTAAACTAGCAAAAGTGGACTTGGGCATGCCCTAAATGCACTTTACCCCATGCGTTTAGACAAAGCGCGAAGATCGCCAAGAAAGAGCCCTTTGCCTTTCTCTTGTGTGGCGTGACAAATGGTGTAGTCGCTTCTGGCTCCGGCCATCTCAGGAACGTTGTGTTGCCACCACGGGCAATTTGTTCTCGCTGTTGGTAATTTCCCCCCCTCGCCCCCCTACTGTCGTCCTGGTGTTTTCAGGGAAAGGAGTGCGCGACTGATGTTGTGGTGCCTCCTGGTGTTTTCAGGGAAAGGAGTGCGCGACTGATGTTGTGGTGCCTCCTGGTGGCACTGAGGAGGTGGATGGTGAAATCCTTGAGGGAATTGTCAGCAAAGCTCCTGAAAGCCAGGTGAGCTTAAAGGCAAAAACATGTCTTTCCTTACACCAAAATATTATCAACACTTCACAATATATGGGCAAATGGGCAAGTTATTGCAGCTTTCAGATATTGCACCATATTGCAACAACGTATATTACATTTCTGTAAGGGTTTGATAGGGTTGACTTGCTGAGGCTAAATATAGTGCAAACTTCTGCTGATAAACACTTTTCCCCTATCTGGCCTCTTGGATGGGCTAGGAATCTGCAGAAAACTGTTTCTAAGCTGTCGATCAGTTGCTTACCTGCCAGAGCAGGTGATTTCTGCTGTTGTCCTAAAGATGTTTTTTGTGGCTTCCACTGAAATTGTCAGTGTGCAAGTACATTTGTATCATGTTGTTAAATACCAGCAGAACAAGTAGGCTTTTGACCAGTTTGCAGAACAAAGACTGTACGTGAGCCCAGCTCCAAATTGCTGATTGGAGGCAAACTGGGAAGACTGTGTTTCAGGGCTGAGCGATATACCGCAACGTTAATTCTCGAATGCAATAACTATCATCGCCACAGTGTGATGTACTGCCTTTCTTTTCGTCTTTTTTATACCCGATGTAGTCGTAAACATCCAAACTTCAGAGGCTGTGTGGAATGCTTCCAGGAAAAAAACAACACCACTGTTATCTATTGGGTGTTGATAATCAGCAGCAAGGTCGTGGAGCTCTCGTGTGATCATGTTATGTGTTGTCAGTCACATGGAAGCTACAAGGCCTTGCTGATTGGCTGTCTTTATCAGCACCCAGTAGATAACAGTGGTGACGTTTTTTTTCTCCGGAATGATTTCAGGCCGCCTCTAAAGTTTGGATGTTTATTACCGCATCACGTATAATTAAAGAAAAAAAGACAAAAAAAATAAAAGCGACACACCACATGGTGGCGATGATCGTTATTGCTTTCGAGAATTATCGTTGAGGTATATTGCCCAGCCCTATCATATACCCCGACCAAGGTTGCTCATAGCAAAAATATTTGTACAATAAATTCAACACGTCAACGGACGTGCACACCTGTAATTATTTTTTACAAGACTACATTTCTGGAGTTTCGTTTATGCAAAGGTTCTTTCTATAAGTAATGTGTTATTTTTCACCCTGCAATTTCCGCCAAAGGTCAATGGAAAGTCCCGGAAGCTGACCATGGCCAAGTTCGCGGGCTGTATCCTGGCAACGTTGTTCGACGAGAAAGTCGAACTTTCCTTCACAACGCACGACTACAGGCCCACCCTGCTGTTTGGGGACCGGGTCCAGTTCAACCTGCTGACCGACCTGGTCACCAAGGAGAAGAGGGCCACCAACATCGCACTCACGGCCAATACCTTTCAGTTCACCGCTGAGAACAGAGAGACGGTGAGACTCACAGCACAAACTAAAGGAAAGATTCACCCAAAAACATCAAAACAACAGACAATAATATAAATGCCCAGAGCAGTGTTACATGTAGTGCCTTGCTTTATAAGATAGCACTCCTAAAAAATAAGACAAAGTGGGGCTTCTGGGTGTTAATGCACCGTGCTAGTACATGGCCTCACTCTCCGTTATCAAATCCGGACCATGCCAGTGCCAACTGTGACTGGCAGCCCTACAGGGCAATGCACAGCTGGCTCTTAAGGATGGCAGGGGTTTTGTCAACCGGGATGATGGCACCTTATTGTGCACCAGTGCAACAACATATTGCACAGATTGAACTATGTGAGGAAATTTTTTTAGTAGGTCACAGGCAGATGTGTGAATTAATTGCCAGTTAATTGTTGAACCTGGGAGTAATATGAGCTTACTTAACTTCACGGATTAACTCGCCTTACATATCCACACGCTTTATGAGATGTTTGCAAAGCAATTGGGGCCTACACACATAGTACAGATCTACATAGATCAGACCGTCATCAAGCTTTATTTCCCCCCAAGCGTGAAGTAAGACTACATTTCCCAAAATGCAAGCAATGCTCCTTTACATTTATAACTTCTGCACTTCTTCCTGCAGGGTGTTGTCATGAACATGAAAGATGGCTCCGGCTCCATAATGTCTGAGGAGTGGAGCAACCTTTGTTTTGATGCTGACGAGAACCTAAGTGACACTGTGCTGAGAGTAATGGATGAGGTGGAGTTCACAGTTGTTCCTGTGAGTGTTGATTTATTTTAATTATCTTTTTATTCACATAGCTGCATATTATTTGGAGAAAACTTGATTCCTTCCCATAGGTTAAAACAATACCCACTTTATCCCCCAGCTTGTAAATTATTGGTAGAAAACTGGTTGAATATATGCAGGGCGGAGCTTGGTCTGCCACTGATTTGTTTATCTATTTAAAAATATTTTTATGTCACTACGTGATGATAATTTCAGTTTTCATGAAAGGCTGTTTCATTGAGGAGCTAGAGCAACAGGCAGCTTATAGGAACATAAGTACATTCATCTGGTCAAAATGAGCAATAGTGCCAGACTTGGCTAACAACATTCCCAGAGCAGCAAGTAAAGATTCAACATCACTGAAGGATCATGGTTGCTCCTGGCCAAGATTGTGCCACTGAGGGTCTTGATCAAACTCTTTTACTGACCTGTGTGCTGTATTTCTATAGAGTGTTGAATATTGCTACACTACCAAAAAAAAAAAAAATTTAAAAAGAATTTCATTTATAATCTGTAAGCAGATGATGACTGCACTAATTCTGCACTAAAGTCCCATCAATCATAATACCCTTTATGGAAATGTACTGGAATATATTCTGACTATGTGGGGTTTTCTGAATGTATATGATAAATATATTTCACACCAATATATTTCAAAAAGAATAACAATTAAGAATGAGCCAGCATTGGTGTCAAGGCATGCAATTAACTTTTTCACCCACTGGCCAGAGTGGCTTGTGGATTCTAAAAATCACCAGCCATTTTCAACGTTTTTCCAGCTGCATTACCTTGTACAATATAACACAACCTGGTTGGTTACCTGCCAAAGTGGCTGTTAGAGTTGCAAATCAAAATTTTTATTTAAAAATGTTTTTTGGGGCTATTTATTGGACAGATTGTACAACAGGATGTCGCGGCTCGCAATGAGCAAGTGGATGGTTCTTCTACAAGCTACGCCAACGAGACACCCCAGAGTAGCAAATCTTACCAGCCACAATGAAAATTTTACCAGTATTTGGCTGGTGGCGGATGCTAATTTCACACCCTGCTAGGTGTATATGGCTGTTCAGCAAATTAATCCAGAATACCTGGTTAGAACAGGGCTGCCCAACCCTGTTCCTGGAGATCTACCTTCCTGTAGGTTTTCACTCCAACCCTAACAAAGCACACCATTTAACAGCTAGAGATCTAGTTGAGCTGCTAATTCGTAGAATCAGGTGTGCCAAATTAGGGTTTAAATGAAAACCTACAGACAAGTAGATCTCCAGGAACAGGGTTGGGCAGCCCTGTTCTAACCAGGTATTCTGGATTAATTTGCTGAACAGCCGTATACACCTAGCAGGATGTGAAATTAGCATCCGCCACCAGCCAAATACTTGTCAAATTTTGATTGTGGCTCTGTGGTAAGATTTGCTACTCTGGGGTGTCTCGTAGGCGTAGCTTGTAGAAGAACCATCCACTTGCTCATTGCGAGCAAGCTGTCCAATAAATAGCCCTAAAAAACATTTTGATTTGCTACTCTAGCAGCCACTTTGGCAGGTAACCAACCAGGTTGTGTTATATTGTACAAGGTAATTATTCCTGGAATAGGGTTAGGCAGCCCTGGGTTACAACAAAAAAGGACGAAAACTGGCTTCCCAGGAGAGGACTTACACACCCAAAATTTTTTGTTTCAAAAACAATTAGTCTGATATTCATCTTTTTATCCTCATTAAGCAAAATAAATTGAATTGGGGTACTCTTGACTCTCTCATTGTTTGTAGGTGAAAGGTAAGGAGCAGCAAAAGGCCGTCAGAGTGAAAAGACTGCCGGAGGGGACAGTAACGTTTGGAAAAAAGACCAGAGAGAGGATCGCTGAGGCTATGGAGAAGAACTCTACGAGGTTCTCCCTGGAGAAAGGAAAGGTAAGACGAGACAACCACAGGCTCATTGAACTGGAGAGCTTGATGTCGGTAAATGTATGTAATGGCCTGTCTTGTATGTAATGTTCTAGGTTGTACTGCATTGATGTTAATGTCTTGTGTTTGTATTGTGCTGATTGTAGTCTCATTCTCAGACAGCAAGCCCACTCCTTGGCTTACCATCGGATCAAATTCTTTCAAAAGTGTAGGATACACACTTTCATTGACTTGTGTTTAGAGAACTCAGTAAGCGCCAACTCCAAGTTCATCCATGTTTGTTGTCAGTGCAGCTACTTAGCTGCGTTATCACCAAAGAGGAAACTATAACTGTTACCAAATGTGGCCCACGATCTTCAGATTGCTAGCTGAAATGTCCAAATAGCTGGCCTGAGAATAGAGTGTGCTGTTCTCTTTCTACAGAAATAAACCTATCCAGCATATCTCATGGTGTCTGCCCAATCTTTGGAAAAAGGGAATAATTCTTTGCCCAACAATAGCAATGAGTGCGGAGTCAAAGCAAGTCTGGCCTAGTCTGGCTACGCTGATTACCTGTGATTGCCTGTTTGTTTCTGTTCATATACAAGACAAAACGTCACCAATGTTTTTAGTTATAGGTCCAGCAGTGAACCCCATTAAGGCGTGGGAGTTTTGTGAAATTATTATGCAAAATAGTGCATCGTTCATATTTAGACCTGGTTTTGAACTTCGGCTACATCTCTCTGGGCTGCGCTGGAAATGCTCATTTAATGTAGTCTCATTTGGCATCATAAAAAGGTCCCTGTTTTTAAAGAAAGAAAAAAAATGAACTAATAACGTAACTATAAATGATTTGTGTGTATTAAAAATATAAATGCATGAACATGTAAACGTTTGCAAGCTAATTCGGTAAGGTAGCGCTTGGAGTTGGTGAGTGACTAGTTTTGTTTCAGCTGTTTGAGCACAACTTGCACCCTCTGTCCTGTCTAGTGGAAGGCGGTGACCTCTGAGGTGCTGCCCCAGAGAACCGTGGTCTTTGAGGACGTCAGCAGTGAGCAGTACGAGGGAACCGTCACGACGACCCTTCCCAAAGACTCCGACAAGATGCCGGTACTTCATTGATTGTGTGTGTGTCGGAAGAGCACGGGCTGCATGATTAGAGTACGCTGTCTGCCAGGCATCACGCCATTCCGTTGGGTTATTAACGGGCTCAAAGCTTGAAAATTGGGTAACCAAAGTGAGGACCCCATCTAGGATAAACTCAGGCTACATCGTCCTACAGCAGGGGTAAACTGGGCGGCAGTATAGTATAATGGTTAAGGGACTGGACTTGTAACTGAAAGGTTGCAGGTTCGATTCCCAGGTAGGACACTGCCGTTGTACCCTTGAGCAAGGTACTTAACCTGAATTGCTTCAGTATATCCAGCTGTATCAATTGGATAAATGTACTAAGATGCTACGAAGTTGTGTAAGTCGCTCTGGATAAGAGCGTCTGCTAAATGCCTGTTATGTAATGTAATGTAAAAAAAAAAAAAAAAAAAAGGCTGAATCTGTTTCTTGATTTCACAACCAGTTCTGCTCTTAATTTATTTGAGTGGCTCAGTCATTTTAGCTAATTTGTTTATAGCTACTTAGATGATTTAACTAGGGTAGGCTAACGATGATTTAACTAGGGTAGGCTAACGATGATTTAACTAGGGTAGGCTAACGATGATTTAACTAGGGTAGGCTAACGATGATTTAACTAGGGTAGGCTAACCTAGAATCCCTGCTCTGGGCGGGGGAGCAGGGAGCAAGCAGACTCTCACACCGGGAAGCACAGCAGCAGGGAGTCGGCAGCCAATCGGGACAGGAGGAGGAGCAAGAGCAGAAACATAGAGTCCTGTGTAATTCATTATTTTAATAATTGTAAGGGGAAAGGCCATTTGGCAATATCGTTCGGGAACATCGCTTGGTACTCCATCTATTCATATACTGAAAGTATTTCCCCTTTTCGAAAATGAAGCACAGGACCCACAAAGCATTTGAATATCAGTCTTGTAAATCCCTGGTGCACAGATGCAGTCTTTCAGTCCCACTCAGTCAGACTTGTTGTATATAATTTTTTATTTCTTTCTTTCAGGTGGCACCTGAAGATCTCCCAGGCCTCGTGGTTGCCACGGTAGCTGGCACCGATCGAAAGCTGCCATTTGGCTCCGGTGATGTGATCTCAGAAGCAACCATTATGCAGGGTGACCGCGTCCAGTTCAACATTGCCACTAAGCGCGGCACCAAGGCAGCGAGAGCCACCAATATCGAGATCCTGCCCCATCACCTGAGCCACACCCAGGAGCAGCGCAAGAAGGTAGGGAGGGACGGAGTCCCATAGGGCTAAACAGGAGATTTTACATAATCGTCAGCTATTTATTTTTGTTGCGCTCAGGTTTTCGGGTTCTAGTCCCAGGTGAGGTATTGCACTTGCCTTGAGAAAGGTACCTGAATTGCCCAAGTAAATATCCATCTGTATAAATGTATTATATGTATTAAGAAGACAGCTTTGTAATTTAGTCTGTATAGAAGCTAAATGCGCTAAAAAAAGCTGTGTGTGTATGTCAAACTATTTTAATACCCCTCCCCCCCAGGGAATTGTAATGGACCTCAGAGAGTCATTTGGATTCATCAGATGCCAGCAGGACCCACAGCTGTTCTTCCACCTCAAGGAGGTGATGGAGGACAGCAAGCTCAACATCATGGACGAGGTTGAATTCACTGTCCTACCGGTGAGCGAACTAACACCAAACACAGAATAAACGCTGTTGGTTTACCTGAACACATGTCATGTATGTGCAAAGCCCTGCAGAGATGAGGTGGGTTATGAGATTGTGGATTGATTTAAAGTTTGGAATCCAGCCCCAACAACCTTCTGAAAATTGCATCTGGACCCAGCGATTTAAACCCCCCCCCACCCACCCAGCACTTTCCCTCGAGACTCTGTCTCTTGCCAGGACGTCATTGGAAGTAAGAATTTGTTCTTAATTAGCCTGCTTTGTTAAATAGTAAATAAAGGGTAAATAAATAAAAACCATTACTTGGTTTCAACTTTGATTTTGAAAGGGGAACACTTTTAGTCATATCACTTACAATACTTTACAGGATCTGCATTTGTAAAAAGTGTCTCTCATAAGAGGACATGCTTAAGAACACAGTAAGTGGTCCAACTTGTCCTGGATGCTGGGGGTAACTGAACCAGGAATAGTTGGTTGAAATAAAAGCCTGAATATGTATAGATTTGACAGGAGTTTCTCCCTCGTGTGCTATGTGGATGTAATGTAATTACATAAGACCCTGTGTAGTGAAACTCATAACTTTAATAGTTATACATAAAGAACCAAAGAAAACAAATGCTATCGTATTAAGCCTGCCCACTACAGGAGTTTTTGGCACTGGTCTGTTTTGGACCGCATTGCTTGCGTAAGTAGCATTGCTTTTGCATTCTAACCAATCAATGCTATTTAGTGGCTGCAAGTCAGAAGTAAACTCCATTATAGAACAGGCCACATCAGGGCCCGTATTCACAAAACATCTTAAGGCTAAAAGTAGCTCCCAACTTGCTGATTTAGGAGAAACTCTTAAAAATAATGGGCGTCAGTCCTAATTTTAGGACTACTAAATTTTTGCTCTAAGAGTATTTCACAAAGCGTTTTAGCACTAAAACCAGCTCCTAAATCTGTGAAAAGTTAGGGGTAGTCAAGAGGAATCCTAAATCCTAAAACCAAATCACAAACAATCCTAAAATGGCTGCTGCCGACAATCCGCCTCGTAACATTTTAGAAGCATTGAATGATACTGAGCTTTTAAAAAGGTATCACCTTAATCGCGAGGGTATTATGATAATCATAGAGCTAGTCAGGGATGCAGTCACTTCACCAACAAAGAGAAACAACCCAATAACACCGGAGACCAAGGTTCTGACAACTCTACGCTACTTAGCCACAGGGAAAATGCAGCTATGCAGCACAGACAAACTAGGTATATCTCAGTCATCTGTCAGTAAAATATTACATCAAACAATAAATGCTCCCCTCCAGCCCCGTTATGCTGGTGTCTGAGTGCCCAAGGACACTGTACACCACTGAAGCAATAGGCGATAGAGCCTTGGGTGCTGCACCTCCTCCTAATAAATTCAATAAATATTTAGAGTGAAAGATTACATGTTAATATAATCTGCGATGACATGTATAGCGAGGTTCATTTATGTATAAATACATTTATGTGCATTTTTGTATAGGCTAAATATATTGAGTGATGGAGAATAAAACATTGTGGTCTAGTGTAGTTGAAAATAATTGGCTTAATGTCCTATTACCCGTGGCAGTTGTTTGTCGCTTGAATTCTGCAATCTCTGCCCTCGTCTGGCAAAGAATACCAGCGCTTTTCAGTCATCGGTGGTTCTGGACAGAAGTGGGAAAGCCACATTCATTTGCAAACATATATTTTCCCATGCATCTTTTTTGGTTTTTGAAGTTGTCCCAACTCCAAATTTTCCTTTAATAATGCCCTTCCTTTCATGCACAAGTTGGGTAAGAAGGAAAAGCTGTTCTTGCGTCCAGTTTGGTTTTAGTTTTCGTTTGCAGTGCAATGTAGCGTCACACGTCTTCTTATTATCAGCCATGGTTATTCTAGATGATTAAAAGGCTGCTTATATGCATATCCGCTAATTGTTTACGAGATACGGATATGTAAGAGGCTACTGACAATTAGATGAACATATACTTGACTAGTCAGTATATTATTCTTGGTCTCATGTAGTGTTGTAGTCGAGACCACCTAAACCGAGACCGAGTCAAGACCAAGACTTTGAGGTGGCGAGACCTAGTCAAGACCAAGACTGAGGGGGGGCGAGACCAAGACCAAGACCGAGACCAGACCAATGCGAGTCCAATTCAAGACCATGACTGTAATTGTGTTGGTCTACCATCATAGTGATGGCTCAACATTTACACCATTTCGCTGGGGGAGGGGTGGGGCCTAGCCCAGTTATTGGGCCAGCCCAGTGTCAGTATAGAAAATGAACCAATGGGCCGCTGTCCCTGCTTTTTTTTAAATTTATTTACATTTAATTATATCGGCCCCAAGGTGCGTCGGCCCACCGGGAAAATGCCCGGTATGCCAGATTACCAGTCCAGCGCTGTTTCCGTCCACTAAACCTATAAATCAATGATATTAAATAGTAGCATATTTTGTCATCTGTAACTAGTTTTCCGTGGTGGCCAATCAAATTTCTGTGGGGGCGGGTGCCACCACATGCCCCCCCCCCCCCTGGACACGCCCCTGGTCTCGACCGGTCTTGAAAAAAAATCCGAGTCCTCTTCATCCGAGACGGTGACAAGACCGAGACCAAATGCAGTCGATTCCGAGACAAGACCGAGACCTTCAAAATATGGTCTCGAGACCGGTCTCGAGTACTACAACACTAGTCTCATGTTTAATCAGTGACACTTAGCCTACATTTTTATTTTTAAATCTTTATTTCAATATGGCAACATGATACCTCTTTCTACAGTATTTCTCAGTATTTCAAAGACCCATCCCCTATCAGCCAATCACTGTGGGCATAGTAAGTGAGCTTGTTCATGAAACATGACATCATCCATTGCAACGAGGTCAACCCCGCCCTTTCTCTTAGCTTAAGATTTCTCCCTATTCCTTAGTAAAAGTTGGTCTCAGCAGCTTTGTGAATAGGTTTTAAGAGGAAACTCTTAGCTAGAAACTTTTACTGCTATTTGGGAGAACTCTTAGTGGTAAGATAAAATGTGAATACGGGCCCAGACCTTTACAAATGAAACAAAAGGAAATTGAATCATTTAATCTAATTTTAATTTAATAGTTTTCCTGTTACCTTTTTATAAAGTAAATATGCACTTGTATCACATGGTTTAAGAAACGCACACAAAAAAAGAGGATTTCTCAGAGTTGTATTCTCCACTGCAGGCCTCAGAGGGAGAAGGGAACCAGGCAGTGAGGGTGAAGAAGCTGCTTTGGAGTGCCTTCACCGCCACGCCCAAGCTGGAGGGCCTTGGAGCAGCGAGCAAAGAAAAGGTTTACTCTTGCGCCATTGTGCTGTGTGCTGCTGTGAGGCCGGCTGGTCACTAGAAAGACTTGTATGCTTTGATCCTGTGTGTAGTTGTCAGAACCTGATGTTGGCTTCAACTGGGTTTTTTGTCCCAATGAAAACTCTGTCGTAATTGACCTTGCATCTTCCCTGACCCCCCCCCCCCCCACAACACCTGCAAACAGAAGAAAATGACTATCAAACTACTGAGAGACTCGGTGAATGATGAAATGAAAAACCTAAAGGTCAAAATTGAGTCATTCAGCACAGAAAGTGTCCCAGAAGACCCTACGTGAGTTTTTACAATTTGGAGTCGACCTTGCGTTTTCAGTGCTATGAGATGATGTATAGTGTTATACTTTGGGCTAATTCTTCCGGAAATGTATAATTAGCACTAATTGTCCAAATATAATGGTGGAGAATCATGTGGCTTTATTTAAAAACAACAAAAAACCCTTCATAATCAAGAAACTCAATTCAAATGAGCTTGGAAGTTGATGGTAGCTTGTTTGTTCTGAACTGCACAGCTAGTTTACTTTCCCAACATTGTTGTTTCTTAGAGAGCCCCTGGGTGAATACGACAGCTCAGGTAAGCAAGAGGTGGGCTACTTCATTCCACCGAAATTCGAAAGCTATTCCCAGGACAATGGCATAGAGGTTGAGAGTCCAGAGAAGAGCTCTCCTAGCACGGACATGCCTCAGCAGAAAAAGGAGATGGGCGACGGCCAAAGCGGAGCACATGGGGGCAGCACAGAGAGGAGCCGAAACTACCGGGCTTTAAAGTACAGAAGCCCAGCCAAAGAGCACGGTCGAAAGCGGATGCGAGGCCACAGGTCCGAGCGCAGACGCAAAAGCAGTCGCAGCCGGGAGAGGAGTGGGCAGGACAGCAGGAAGCGGAGTCGGAGCAGGGAGCGAGCAGACTCTCACACCAGGAAGCACAGCAGCAGGGAGTCGGCAGCCAATCGGGACAGGAGGAGGAGCAAGAGCAGAAGCCCCGAGCGGGACGGTGGCAGCCGAAAGAAGGTTAGCACGAGTGATGATAAGAACGGCTCCCTTGCTAAGGATAAGGGCCGGGAGCCCCCACCGCGGGCATATCCCAATTTGGCCATTCAGGGACTACCCAGATCTGAAAATATTGTAGATGCGGAGCTTTCCAGGAAGAAGAGGGAGCTGGAGCTGTTGGAGGAGCACATTGCCCGCAAAAGAGCGATCATGGCCATGGAGCAGAAGGGTCTGGCCCCGAAGGGCCAGTCTAAAAATGAGCAGGACTCCGAGTCTGGCTACTGTCGGCTTCCTCTGGTATCTGAAAGTTCAGACAAACCTGCCCCTCCGCCTATCAAGTCCATCCTGAAGAAACGGACCGAATCTTTCCGCCAGCAGGTCTGTTTTTGATTCTTCACTTCTTATCCTGCTGACTTGCTTGCTTTGAATGTTGTTTAAAAAAAATAAGACACTTAGTGATTATTCATTTTCTTTTCTTTTTTTTTTTTCCAGAGTGAAATCCCCAAAAAACTCCCCCTCGAACCAACCTTTGTGTCTCAGCCCCACTTTGGGCCACCCCCTGTAGACCAGCCTCCATTCCTCCAAACCTCTGATCAACAGTCTTACTTTGACCCACCCCCTGACCGCCCTCCTCTTACCCAATCTGTATCCAAGCATGTACCTGTCCGTCACCCTCCTCGCAGTCAATCAGCTGTCCACCAACCGACCAGCCCTTTCGACCAGCCCTCTGTTTGTCATTCCCCTCCAAGGCAGCAATTACCCATCAAGAGCAATTCTTCCACTCAGTTTGACCGATTCCTCCGCACCCTCAACAAAGGTGTAGATCTCAAACTCCTCACCTCCCTTGTTAAACAGGCCAGGCAGGAGATTTTGACTAAGGAGGCAACAAAGTCTGATGAGGCACCAAAGTCTCACATACCACCTCAGGGTGAGGTCCTCTACAAGGATGAAGATGTGTATGAGGATTCTCGCAGGAGGACGACGGAGGAGCCAGACGACTTCCTGCTGCCCCACGAGAGAGCGTTTCAAGATGGCAGCGGGTTTTCGCGCATCGTGGGAATGAAGCACGGACTGCAGGTGGAGGAGGACAACTGGAGGGAAGGGGACGTGGATGATGAGGAGCGCTTCCTTTATGGGGAGAGGACCGACGAGGGCGAGCTTGGGAGCACAACGGCAGTGGTGGAAAAGCGACCCCAGGAGCCAAGCCAGGGGGAGGTGCCTAAGCCGGCCGAGGACAAGATGCAGCACTTCGACAAGATCCAGAGCCTGCTTCAAACCATCGGCCTCGACCTGGACATATCAGAGGTCAGCAAGCTGACGGACAGAACCCGGGAGCGACTCTATGGGAAGAAGCAGAAGGCTAACCAGCCCGGGCAGGTGGACTGCGAGTCAGGACACGCATCCGGCAGGCTTGGCCGCCACCATAGCCAAACAGAATCGGACCGCACCCACTCCATTTCTCCGGTACAGACTACTCAACGCGAGGTCTACATGAGCTACCAGGGTGCCTCGGAGCACAGTGGCACCAGTGACCAGGAGAGATTTGCCACAATTGCAAGGATGGTTCAAAGCTTGCGAGATTCTTCTTCTCCCTCTAAATCCTCCCCCTCCTCCTCCTCCTCCAAATATTCTTGTGCACCCCCAGAGACTTATTCCCAGTACAAAAACGCTCCAGCGCACGAGCGCACATACAGCCAGCAGGGAACTGTCGCAGTAACGGGCTGGGAACACATTCCCCCACAGCCTGACGTGCAGTCACCCTCAGCTGTCCCACAACACCCAGGGTCCTACGTGGACCCACAACACTTGGGGTCCTACGTCGACTCGCAACACCCAGGGTCCTACGTCAACCCACAATACCCAGGGTCCTACATCAACCCACAATACCCAGTATCCTACGTCGAGCCACCCTCAACTTTTGCAAATGTTCCAGTGGGCCCCCATGCGATGCCCCCATTCTTACCTCCCCATTCCCTTCCCCATATACCTTTGGCTCCACCTGTGGGGTTGCCCCCTGGGCTGTCCTCCCCTTTCGTCAGCCCTCCCTCCATGCCCTCCCCTTTCGTCAGCCCTCCCTCCATGCCAATGCCCCCGTATGTTAAGCCTCCAACTTTCACAGGGGCCACATCCTACTACTCCTTGCACCCCTTAACAGGGGTCCCCATAATGCCGAAGGGGGGGTACCGGTTTCGCCATCTCTCAGCCCATTGTGGTGGGAGGGGAAGTTGAGAAACGTACCAAGGAGCCGGTGACTATAAAGTCTCGCTGTCTCACAGTTATCAAAACTGTCAAAATTCATGGGCAGATAAAAAAAGTGGCCAAAGAAAATAAAGCCAAATTTTTGAAAGAATTATCCACATCAAACAAGCAAAGCTCAGATTCCACTCCGCCTTCATGTCCCGCCCCATTCGAGTCAGCAGAAAGGAAGCAGGTGACGACGATATCGGAGGATGACATCAAGGCCAAACAGAAGAAAAGGGTATGGGTGCTCCTGTCATTTCTCTCATGAAGTAATCTTAGTGTTAATTTTTCACTTCATACTGATAAAATGGGCTTTAACATGGCCAGATTTTTTAAAAGGCTGTCTTAATTTCATTAAGTCTTAGAAGACCTTCATAAAATAACATGATTATATTTTTCTCTGAAGATCTGCTTTCACAAAAGTTTCTCTTACTTTCTCTGTGAAATGGCTGAATTTCTAAAAAATATTCACTGTGGTAATGAGGGTCGGAACCTTTTTATTTTATTTTATTTTTATTTATTTTTTTATCCATCACACAACAAGATGTCCAATCGGAGTGTTTTTCTGTAGAGATAAAAGAGTTGGAAGTGCCTAAAACTAGTAAGAATTACATTTACACGGCAGCCCAGCCTGACATTGTAGTGTGCGTATGGAGCTACCAGTGCTATCTAATTAGAATGTTCAAACCTTTTCCATTTCATTCATTCAGTCACATAATTTATTCCTTTATATCACTGTTTTATATAAACTTTCATGTTTATTCCCGTCTTCCCTTTCTGTTGTATACAGCTGGAACAGTTCAATGAGAGAATGAGACAGAAGAAGGAACAACAGAAGGAAGCTATGAGATCTCGTGTAGAGAGAGAGAAAATCCCAACAGGTACCATTTTCACATCATGAGCCAGCCTGATTGGTTAACCTTGGCTGGCTGTTCACGTGGTTGACATAAATATCAACATGAATCTTGTTGAAAATTGTACACCTTGACAGAGTATTTTGAATCAAGATCTTGCCAAGATCAGTGGTTCCCAAATTCGGTCCTGGGGGACCACTGTGTATGCTGGTTTTCACTTCAGCCATTACTTTAATTGCTTAAAATGGCCTTTTTTTACATAATAAGCACAAAGTGAACATGGAACTTTTAGTCTACATGGCATGCATAGCTCTATTTCTCACATAATGTGGCTTAAGTGGGTAAATAATCCCTCAACATGAACAGCTTGTTAAAATTTTAGGATTGCAATTGTAGCTGGGATGAAAACCAGCATACTTGGTGGTCTCCCAGGAATAAGTTTCAGAACCACTGGCCAGGTTTTTGAGAAATGTGTTTCTGCTTTTGTTGAATTGATTACCACGTGGTGACCTTATTTAACCAATGCTATTACAGTATTAGTCCTAAAACGTTGAAGAATTGCGCCTGGATCCGAAGGGGAAGAAAATGCGTCAACTTCAAGGTTTCTCACCACCAAGGGTTGATTATTTTGCGGACTGTTTTTTGTGGAGTAATAAATAAGCAGTTTTTTTTCTTTTTTTTTTTCTTTTTTCTTCCTTCTTCTTCAATCGATCCTTGCGACTTTCACACTGCTACATAAGAAGAAAGATTTCATATTCTCAACCCTTGCCCTAAGGGTGATACTCCATTCCTTCACTTAAGAAAAGTTGCTGTTTTTTTTACACAACTAACAAGTGCGTGTTGTGAATGGAGGTTGTTTAAACAACACTGCACATCACAATTTTGATTGCCACTAAAGTCAGAATCAAATCCGTTCTCTTCTTTGAGCAGTGTTTCCCCCAGGATGTCTTTATAGGCAGGGTGGTGACATGACATGACATGACATGACGGGGGACGGGGGACAGGGGACAGTGGTTGGGTGGTGAGGTTGGATCTTTTGGCGCGATCGTTGACCGGGGGGGGGGTTTCGCAGACATCAAAGAAAATCATGAACCAGGGAAAAAAAGGAAAAGCATGTGAGAAGAGAGGATAAAATATACAATAAGTTTAAATTAAGTAAGTTTATGTTTAAAAAAAAAAAAAGTGGCTAAAATAATTTTGTGTAAACGCTGCTCTGTGATTGGGATATTTAGGAGTTTCATTATTTAACGAAGATCGCAAACTTTAGTTCTGCGTTAGTTACGCTCCTAGGCTTGGTTTGGTTTGTAGCGACGGTAGACTCCACTGCATCTGTAGGCTACCGTTCGCGTTGGCTCGCTTCTGTATTATCAGAATGGCGCACAATTTCCCCATTCTCCCCGATCTCACATTTACATGGAAGGTGGCAAGCTCCTCTTATTAGCTGAAGATGACATTACCATCAGCTAGACTTTAGTTATTCGCTTTCTGAGGTAATGTAACCTAAAAAAATCCAGGTCACACTTCATAGTAATGTCTTGTAATAGATCATTAGTAAAGCATTTGTTCATTATTTACTTACAATTTATAAATAATTTTTCCTACATTCACAAAATCTATAAATGTATTCAAAATGTGAATGTAGGAATAATGATTTATAAATTGTAAGTAAATAATGAACAAATGCCTTACTAATGATCTGTTATTATATGATCTATGACATTGTTATAAAGTGTTACCAAAATCCATTCTTCTGCGTGTGGCCAAGCAGCCAATCGTAGTGAGATTACCGCAAATCAAAACACTCATTTAATTACTTGGAGTTTGTTACTAACCGAAGAGAGTCCACAAACTCCGCAAATGTATTGAATCGTTGATCATTTCGGAAGACGGGTCAGAGAATGGTACGCTTACGCAAACACTATACTATAATTTAGATTTTTAAATTATAGTAAATTACTTTTAAAATGACATTGGCATTTTATATTTTTAGGCGGGGCGGCAAGCTAATGTATGGTAGGGAAAACACTGGACAGTAGTGGATTCACTTCCTGATAACAGCTCCACGCCGAGTCCAATTGGGCATATTTAGATGCAGGTTCAATTTATCTCAAACAAGTCCAGTTTATCTGGACCTCATATTTGGAAGTGAAAACTTGAAAGTGTGAAAATTGAAATTTAGTTTCCAAAATTAAAATTCTGTATTCTGTTACATGGTCTTGCAAAAATTGACCTGCCGTGCTTACCTATTCTGCACGCACAACAATGTATTGTTTCCGGTGGTATCCTTTGTAAGCTGATTCAAATCGATAGCATATTGCAATGGCTGATCATCCATCAGACTATTATGAGGATGTTGAGTCTCTTCACTTTGATGACCACTCATATTTATTTGAACCAGAATACACAGACGAGCTAAATCTAATTAAAGAGGATAGAAAAACAGAGCCTGAGACAGAAAGGCAGAAGCAGAGTATTCTGTGTATTCCAGTTCAAAGTGAAGAGACTAAACATCCTCGTAATATAGTCTGATGAATGATCAGCCATTGCTACAGGTTGATTTGGATTTTCTATGTTGGCGTATAAAGGTGAGCCACACACCACTGGAAACGATACATTTTTGTGAGCGCAGAATAGGCAAGCACTTTACTCCATTGGAAAGCAGAGTGGAGCATTTCTCGGGGTGACCAAAAGCTTGAAAAAGAGAGATGTGGCAAAATTATTATTATTGCCGATCAGCATGGTGGAAATGGTAAAAATACGTCCAAGTTGGGAAAAGAAAACTTAATTATCCTTTAATGGATTTGAGGGTATAGTTTTAAATGTAGCATAAGTATGTCCATGAGTATTCAAACCAAGGGTAAGTACATGGTTTCGGATAGGAAGATTTCAATAGGTGGGTTTTCAGTCTGCAGCAAAAGACCGTGACACGGCTCTCCTGACTACTCAGTCCACTACTGGAGCTCAGTCCACTATTGGTGGGCCAGAGTAGGGAAGAGAAGTAAGTGAGGAAAGGGACCCTTTCGGTAAGGGATGGCAAGTCAGCCAGGGTTTGAAGAGCAGAATAGTTTGGCGGGAGAGCCGTTGTTCTTTCAGCTCCATAGATGAGGACCAGAGTTGTGGGTTTTTGGCCAATCTCTGTATTTGCTAGTAACTACAAGTAGTTCCCCAGCTCTGGAATGCAGCCTTGTTTTTCTGAAGATGAGTAGCTGCAGTGGCTGATCAGCATGCTGCCCTCTGGGGGTATCTATGGAGTGAAATCGCTGCCAAAAATACGTACATACAAAAGAAAGATTCGTAAATTTAAATTGCACATTCTTGCACGGAAATTGGAAAATTGTGAATGCATAAGAAAATGTATAAATGGAAACTTTCAAGGTATGAATAAAGACGACGAGTTGTATTCAATCTGATAATAATTTCTGCGCTCAAGACTCTTATTTTACGAGTCTCTGCATCCGGTTTTACGTACAGAATTTTGTCTTTTCACGAGGACTGTAATCATATTTTTAAGCGTATTTTTGGGATCCGTACATAGAACCACACCTGGCCAGTCAATTGTCAAAACATTGAGGATCTAACCTAGCTAGCCATTCTGCGGCTAGCTAGCTAACTAGAACACAGTACACACGCACAAACGCAAATGACATTTAGCTTGCCTCTCGGTAGCTAACTAACCCTGCTAGCCACACTACAATATCATTTATTTAATGATTTTGGAGGCAATAATAACCCTATATAGTGGCCAGTCCCAAACTAATACTATGGTTTATAATACTAAGTTTCATTAGTATTTAATTAATATTTAATATTTTGTACATTTACCCTGTTTTAAAATATAATTGTTTTATTTTGTTCTGATCTGACAAAAGCTACCTTGCTAGCTAGCAAGACTATTAACCAGCTAATGCTGATGATAATATTTTACTAAGTGAAAGCAACCAAGCTACTTTTCCAATTAGGCTATGCTTTACTGTCACAATGAGGCTGCACAGAAACGTGAAAGTCTATCAATTGTTACATGTTCTACTAAGTTAGATAGCTATACCATTGTTTCTGTGAAAATATTTCAACATTCCATTCAGAGTAACGTTGTAGGTGTTCTCTGAAAAGGCACGTATCTTTGAATATAGTCTACTCTGCGTGTTGGAAAGAGTGCCTGAACATGTTTTACACCCACATTTACCACTTTTTAGGTGCTGTGTGAAAACTTTCATAGTCAGCCAACATTAGATTGTATCAATTAGCTACCTTCATAGGTCGTATGTGTGGCTACCTTCACTAAGCTGTAGCTGCTTGTGAGATTGGTGACAAGCGAGCTAGCTAAAATTATGGTATAAAATATTGCTATCAACATTAACTGTCTTGCTAGCTAGCCAGGTAGCGTATTATTTTTGTCGGATCATCACAAAATAAAACATTATTATTTTAAAACAGAGTGAAGGTAGAAAACCATTAATATTAATAGAACTTACGGGAGTTAGGGACTGACCACTACCACTGGACTGGCCAAAGCCATTTTCCCCAAAACCTACTGTATTACGTTGCGAGCTCCATCAGCCAATAGGGTAAAGGTATTGCTCAATGTTTTGACAATCGGCTGATCAGGAATGGTTCTACGTACTGATCCCAAAAATACGATTTTATAAAATACGATCCATGTGATGCAGTCCATGTGAAAAGACAGAATTCTGTACTTAAACCCAGATGCAGAGACTCGTAAAATAAGATGTAGATGTATAGAGAGTCTGGTAGTATTGAATACAACTCGTCTTTATTCACACCTTGAAAGTTTTAATTTACAGATTTTTCTTATGCATTCACAATTTTTCAATTTACGATTACGAACCGGAGTTTACGTGTGTGAATGTGCATTTTATGTTTACGAATATTTCTTTTGTACATACGTATTTTTGGCAGTGATTTCGCTCCATAGGTGTCCATAATGCAATATTTGAATGCAAAGTCACTCACCAGGAGGTCAGTCAAGGATGTAACCAGAAGATGGCACCTACTGCCTCAGTACCATAAATTTCCTTTCAATACCACAGGAGATGGTATTGATGAGAGGGTGCCGAACATCTAATCCCGGTCACAGAGAATCCTCCTGTTTGGCTCATGACCTGTGCCTGCAGCGATTTACAATGGGTTGTACTCCAAAGCGTTTTCTATAAATCTATCTCTCTCTCTTTCTCTCTCTCTCTCTCTCTCTCTCTCTCTCTCTCTCTCTCTCTCTCTCTCTCTGACTATGGTTTACAGCTAAAACTTGGTAGATTTCTTCAGCGAATTGTCTGTTTTATGTGGAGTTTTGCAAAGTGAACCAGTTATAGGGTGGCTGCTGTGCAACTGGGTTTGTGACTGGGGGGGGGTTTTGGTCAAAAAAGAAGCCCATCTCATGAAGACACTTGTGTTTAAGGCCCAGACCTATGCATAACCGTGCTAGACCCAGCTGTGAACAGGAGTCTGATGGAAGCAGTTTCTTGTCCCACATGCTTCATCCCCTGTGGAAAGGGCTTTCTTGACTACATACAAGACTTCTCAAGGGGGAATTGCCCTCTCAAAGATAACTTTTTTGTTACATGCAGGATACTTTTAGATATGCCATTGACATCTCTGAGAGTTTGGGTTCCGTTGCTATGTGAGATGGATTAGCTCTCTAACTTGGACAACACATTTAGCTGGCTTTGTATGAACATTTCAGTTCTAGTTTAAAGTAACAGTCGGGAATTTTGTAATGCCCATAAATGTTTGTGTACTTGTTGGACCTGTTTTGTGCTCATTGTCCTGAGTACCTCTAGACAAAAGTACCCTGGAGTGTCTCATCCCTATCGCTCATCTCATAAGTGATTTTAACTTGGTATTTTTCAGTCAGTTTTTTCCACACAAATTCCTTAAAGGTCAAAAGGAAAATGATGAGCTTCTATAGAACACATTGTTAATATGCCAGTGCAGCAATCTTCATCTGAAAATAAGGAACATTATTTTAAGAAGTACAGCAAGCCCTGCATGGTGGCAGGCAATTCACAAGACTCACCAAAAGATGGTACCTGCATCCCTAAGAAATAGGTGGTCTCTAGGATTCTAGGTGGCAGATAGTTTTCCATTCTTTCCATTCTTGTTCATATTACAGAATAGGATGCATTCTGAAGAAAAATTTTGGTCCTTCATTTTTGTGAACAGGATAAGTGACTCCTATTGTTCTTGAAATGAAAGAAAATAAATATTTCTTGCAAAAAATATGGGGAAAAACTTTTATATCAAGCAAGATCTGTTAACAGCGCCTGTCTTTGAGCTGGGACACACTGTTGAACACTAGAGTTAGGCATATGTACCATAGAAGGTCTCCGCGCAAGCTTCAACAGAGTGATGGAGGCATCTGTTTTCCTCCACTGAAGTAAATTGTCCATGAATGCCTTAATATAAATGTTGACCACTCATGTTTATTGGAACTTCTCAAAGTTGCCTGATGTGCTGAAAGTTCCAGGTATCAAATGCAAAAAGAAGCTGATTTGTGTGTGTCTGCATGTATCATTGTGCCCCTTTGCATGTCTACGGAGCGGCGTAGCTAGACTAGCTTAGATTAGGCAGTTTAGAAAGGCAAGGAGGGCATCATCATGAAGCCGTGGTGGAGGAACCGGTCGACCACCCTGCCACCCCAGCAGCTGGCCCCGCAGGAGGTTAACATGTCCTGTGTTGCATCTTTGCAGGTAAGACCTGCACAGAGCTAAAGAATGTGTGGATTTGTGGCCACTCTCTGGTGTTTTGGGCGGAGAAGAGGGCCAAGTCTCCCGAGTACGGCATGCAGCTGGGCATGGACCCCAGCCGGGTGCGTGTGTGGTGGAAGGGCATGCAGGGCATGACCTGGGACCAGCTGCTGCCCGTGCTCCTCCAGCTCAAGGGCAGCTGGCCCAACCCGGATGTCATCATCCTGCACCTGGGCGGCAACGACCTGGGGAAGACGGACCCCCGGGTACTCCTGGCTGCCGTGAAGAAGGACCTGGTGTCCCTACGGAGCATTTTCCTCAACTGCCAGCTGGTGTGGTCAGACATCCTCCCACGGCGGTCCTGGCGCACCACAGAAGATGCCGAGGCGGTGGAGAACTACCGTGTCCTGGTCAACAGGAGGGTACGGGCTGACATGGCCGAACTGGGTGGGGCGGGGGTGGTGGGCCACGACAGCATCCGGCCCGGCTCCGATTCTGGTCTGTACCGGCCCGACGGGGTCCACCTGTCCGGGAAAGGCATCGACATGTTCAACATCGACTTGCAGGACTTCCTGGAGAAGTGGGAAGGGGAGCAGAGTGAAAGCACCATTCCGAGTTAGATGAAGGCCGTGAGCCGTGATTAAATGCTCCTGTTAATTTCCTGCTTGTTACTGTTTTACTATTGTAAGGGCAGGATCACTACTGTTATGAATGTAACCTGTACCAAACCGTAACAGAAGCTGTGAAGGTGATACACAAATGCTGTATTAAGTCATTTGGATGCCTCTGTACACACACGTTACATATGTTGTATGTTGTTTTTGGGTTTTTTTTTTTTTTATGTATGGTTGATTTGAAATTTTATTTCTTTCATTGAACAATAAAAAACCTGAAAACAATCAAAACATTATCTTGGGCTGAATTTTCTTTTTTTCTTTTTTTTACTGGTTTTGTTTTGAAAGGTGTACAGACTCCATTGATGATTTTTGGAAAGATTTTCTTGGATCTGCAGTAGGAAACTCTAGAAAGGAAAGAGAAATTGGAGGGGGACGGGGCATGTCCTCTGATGTGATAATGTGGGTTTCCTCCCTGTCTTCACAGATCTGAGTGGTGAAGTGTGAGGCTTTCACACGCGGAACGTTGCCGTATGAACTTTTACAGCAATGCCATTGGCTTCTTGTGTTCATGCAACCAATGACTATCTGTTATTTTTAAATTTGATAGCACTCAAAAATTATGATGCCACTAATGGTCTGAACCAGTGGCTGTGAAATGCTCAAAAAGAGCTAACGATGGGATTGAAGTAGGTGAAGAGCATATCCAAAATGTATACAGTGATGTGCCAATGAAGAAAAAGTGAATTGTAACTGCTAACGGCTTGCCACATTTGAATGTGCATGTACACCTATGGGGAACTTTAGGATAACCATATGACATGGATGTGTGATCATGACAGTGTGTAGCCTACTGTGTAGCTAGGTAGTAAGGGATCATTTATTTGGTGTACGCAACATTTATTTTTTTAGCAGTAGTAAGAAATAACAGCTGGATGGATGTCTTGGTGAAACGAGTCCTGCTTTGCATGCATGTAATGGATTTGTTCACACTAATGCAGTAATGGAACATTTCCATAAATGTTACTAAGTCTTGAGCTGGCAAATTTCTGGAGCAATTGTTCCAAAATGCCACAAACTGCCATTGCGTCAATTTTTTGGTTCCAGTAAAAATGAAGGAATTGCTGTACACCACTGAGGATTTTTTCAGATTCTAGATTCTGCATCAAATTTCTTGGTGCTACTTCAGATGTTACTACACCAAGTGTGGGTCCGTGACCCGAGGAAAGTGTTTGGTTGGACATTCCAACATGCCTTTTCTACATCTGACTAGTGAGGGTCATTCAGCCTACTTTGTATGTGCATCAAAACAGTTTCCTCAAGGGTACATTTAAAAATACTTAATGTATATGAATTCAAATTGCAATATTAATTGACAGATTCGAAGGGGTAGTTGACCCTACACATGAATGTTATGTATTCATTTTCTTACTATAGGAAAGTCTTTTGCACCCAACATCGACTGCTTCTCAGGATCTTTTTGAAGATATCATTAGTCCATTAGAAAGGCTCCAGAAGGCCTTTTTTCAAAATGAATCGATGTGTGTTCTTCCTTGGTCACTTTTGCTTGTTAAGTCTCATGAAATCTAGATCATGTAAGAGGTCATATTGTTATAGATATAATTGTAACTGCACACTTAGAATGACTGATTTGATAGTATTATTTGATTATAGTATTATTTTTTTCTTGAGATTTACATTAATTTTGAAATGAGGCCATGTGGAGCCCTTTTTATGGACTAATCAAATCTGCAGAAACACTGTGTAGAGCTGTTATTGTTCGGCCAAAATATATTTATCAAGCTAAGAAAAATTCTTAGGGTGAACTATCCCTAGACATAAACTATTGATGGAGAAAATCTCAAGGATTTCATTCAACGGTGAACCCAGATGTTAGGCACAAAAAAAAAAAAAAATGCATCCAATACTGAAAATGTGCAGTGGCAAAAAAACCAGCGCTAATCAATTTTATACCCCCCCATAGAGCTGAATGGACAATGTTTTTTTTCTCCTGTGTTGTAATTTGTGAGGCTGTTGAGCCAAGGCCGTGGCCTGACTTTGAACCAGGACTATACAGAACTAACAGCTTGGACGCATGGCTAGAGAGAGAGAAGAGCATGTGACTCAAAGCACGAATGACAACCACCATGTAAGGCCTACAGTAAGAGCGCGGGCAGCGAGTCTGCTGCGCAGGAGGCGAAGAACGCTTACGCAAAACAACCCCAAAAAGAAGCGGAAAGTGAAGGTGAAAAGTAGAAGGGGCAAAAGGGACCGAGGTTTAACTGCGCAGCAGTACCGAGGACTGAAGAGGACTGAAGATTTGAAGGACTGAATGAATCGGTCCTCAGCTAATGAGTGAAGGGACAGAAATAAGGTTGATAGGCTACAGAGGTTAATGCTGAGGTCATGAGAAAGATGTGTGAGTGGCTTGAGGGAAAATGTCCTGAAAAGATGATGTACTGTCATCTGAGTAATGACATTTTGCTTCAGTGAGGCCATAGGTGACGGATAAGACTTCAACTTTTTTGTAAGCTTATTTTTAATTTGAAATTCTATGAATATGAATTTCAAAATAATAAGCATTTTTACCAACCTTGCTGTGAATGTGTGATTATTGTATTGATTATTGTAATCATCACTGTTAACAAGACCTTGAAAGGCCTTGGATTTCTTGCGACTCAAGCACCTGGGAGAAAGAAACTTGTCGAGCAGTGTGCTTGGCTAACTTTGCCTCTTGTGAGTATGCCATGATTCTCTCCTCTACGGGTGCTCTGGAAGCTCCTTAACTTTACCCAGGACCAATTTATGAGTTCATACAGATTTGGGCTACCAGGATGACATCACATCACAGAGGAACCAGTTGAGAGGAAACCAGAAAGAAATTACCTGATGGGAGAGTTGACCAACAAGAAATAATGCTCGTGCCATCTTTGCTGCAGTATGAAGACGGAAACGGTGTAGCTGTTTTAAAATTTGTAAGAATACAGAGTGTAAAACAAATGTCCTCTATTTTGTTCTAAACTCCTCAACTATCTGTAATCTAATGACAGACTTGATAAGAACTTTAAGAACTTTTTCATGTTACCAACAGTGTTTCCTGGGCTGTCAAGTAACGGCCTCAGATCTCAAGACAAGATTGGGATTTGCCGAGTGATTAGTGCAGTTCTTGTGTGCTGTGCAAGAGCAATGCACTGTTATTTCATCTTTTAGAGTTGACCGTATTATGTGACCATTTATGCAGATGATTATTTTGTTTCACAATCCATGTTCTGTAAGTGTGTTTGTGTGAACGTATAATTTTCTGTCATGCTTGTCCTTGTAAAGAGGTTGAGCAAATTGTAAACGTGTGCATGTGTGTGAATATTCTGTATTTGTTACATTGTATGATGTATTCCAACTCTACCTGGAGAGCCTTCCAGTGGAATTGACATTTTGTATATTCAGGCTGTAGTTTATACAACAATTGTAAATTTTAGATGGTTTTCAGAAATGATCTGAAGCAAATTGTCTGAAGCAAATGTTTCTAGTCATATTGCAGGTCATGACAATGTAAATGAATGCCAAAAATTGAATAATTGACAGAATTATACTTTTATCATAATGATCTAAATAAAAAATTAAAGATCCATGTACCACCGAATGGAACCAACGTCCAGCAAACGTCCAGCAAATTGAAGTGTCCTACATCCAAGACGAGAGCACTTCCTAACTGGCAGTTTTTTTTATTATTATTTTATTTTTTATTTTTTATTTTTTTGCAACTATATTCCTGCAGCCAGTTTTTACATATGGACTCCTTACATATGGTTTCCTTGCCTCTGGCTGCATTAGTCTGTGGGGCCACAAAATAATGTGTTTGTTTCTTTACTGTCTGCTTATGTGCAGAGGTGTTTGAGATTTTGGATAGTTTGAAACAAAAATAAACAAGGCAATTTCACATTGTTCCTGGTTCTTATTCATGTGCTCTCATACCAGAGCATGAAGCTTTACGTGTACCATATATTGTTAGATATATTAGAATATATAGATTATTCAAAGTTGAATCGACAAAATATTTGTAGAACGATGCAATCAATGCACAGTCATTCAGATTATCTAATGTTTTGAAAAAGGAAAACAAAGTAAACATTCTTTGAGCTGAAGCTACATTCACTTTAACGGTAATTGTATTCAAGAAGTAGACAAGTATTGCATTAACTCTAAATCTAAGGAGGTAATATTTGTATGACCCCATGTCCTCAAAGTTATCTAAGTCTTTACATATTGTGGAATTTAATTTAGTAATTTATTTTGAAAGTAAATCGTTCACATGCAGATACTGTTCCAAGTACATATTTGTCATGTCTTTGTATTAATATGATTATGTCAGCTATGTATAGCTACACATTTAAGATGAAACGAATTCTGTATGTTAATTGACTTTTTTTTTTTATATGCAACTTGTTAAATTCCACCTAACATGGATATTCCTATTCCTCTCCCCAGGACTGTGTTCAGTGCGTCCATGTTATTGCAAAGGTGAGGTATGTGTGCGTGTGTGTGTGTGTGTGTGGTGTGTGTGCTACATTCATACTGTAATATTAAAAATAAACTGACAATTTGGGCAGTATTTCTGTCATGCTCTTTTCTTTTGACGTGTTGTCTCAAAATGAAAGAAAATGTAGCCTTTACAAATAAATACTTTATATGTGTATTCTCATCGCAAAGCAATGGTTGAACACAATCTTTGCCGATATGACTGCGAACATCTTTAATGAAAGGGAATGACTGGCATTTACAAGGAGACTTATAGGCCTCTATAGCGGCAACCACATTAGTTTGTGATGTGAATGAGGCTACTTCTTCAACAACCAATTTGTGTATGTGTAGTGCAGTTCTAAATCCCATAGAGATTGTGTTTTCACAGTTGAGGAAAATTACCTTTCACTCGTGTGGCATAATTGCTTCAAACTCAAAGCAGCAGAAGGTCCAAGAAAACAGACTGAATTGGTGAGGTAAACTCAGAGGCTGCATGTTCAGCACACCTAATTAATTTCTTCAAACACTTAAAATGGAAAACTCTAGAGTAGGCTAAATGACAGTGTCAGTGTCCAGAAATCCTGTGGAAAACGTAAGCTAACAGGATTTTGCCCCTGATTAATGATTATTCATAAGTGTCCTCAAGCGTTGGAGAGCCAAATTAGCCTCCCACAGCATTCCAATCACATGACCTCCATGTTGTACAAGGAGCAGCCCAAGCAAATGGAGTTGCAAGACTGGTCTCAATAGTACAATTGACCACACTGAATTATTGACCACATAACTATGATTGACAAAATAATCACCAGCAGCACTACAACTTTGTGAAGAACAGTAAATGCTCTCCAATAACCTTATCAGACCTCAACAAATCTCATAACTGACCTCAGCAGAGGCACACCCATGACATACAGTCGTAGGCTAAACATTACATAAAATTATATCTGTGTAAGTACTTGTATAAATAATAGCCTACTTACAATATAATTTCAGTATCCTCTCTAAATGTATGGAGTAGAGCAGGGGTTCCCAAACCGGTCCTGGGGGACCCCTGTGTATGCTGGTTTTCGTTGCAACCACAGTTGCAATCCCAGAATTTTAACAAGCTGTTAATTTTTCTTAATTAGGTGCTTTTCATGTTTGGAGGAATTATTTGCCCTCTTAAGACTCATTATGTCAGAAATAGCTATGCATGCCATGTAGAACAAACTCCCCATGTTCACGTTGTGCTTATTGTGCTATATTGCAACAATTACATAAAAAGAGGTTACAAAATAATGTATTTTCACTCAAATTAAAGAGTGAAGTGAATCAATAGGCTCCTAATTAGGTTGTTGAACACACGTGTTTAACTCAATTTTTTCTTTAAGCTTATTAACACAATGCAGGTTTGGCTCGTTATCATTTCCTTTGTGTTTGAATTCTTCATTATCTACCAAATGGTTAGTTTTAGTGGCCATGTGTCCACACTTTCACCAGTTAGGAGCCTATTGATTCAAATCAGTTTTTAAATGGATCTGTTAAATAATTTTCTTATCTTTTTAAAATAATATAGCACAATAAGCACAATGTGAACATGGGGTGTTTATTCTACATGGCATCCATAGCTATTTCTGATATAATGTGGCTTAAGAGGGTGAATAATTCCTCCAAACATGACAAGCACCTAATTAAGAAAAATTAACAGCTTGTTAAAATTCTGGGATTGCAACTGTGGTTGCAACGAAAGCCAGCATACACAGGGGTCCCCCAGGACCGGTTTGGGAACCCCTGGAGTAGAGAACAATATGTGGAGTAGTGTAATAGAGTGGTATAGGGGTCCCATGTGTCCTCGAAAATGGAAAATGAGGAAATTGCCTAAATGTCCTGGAAAACCATTAATTGTCCTGGAAAATATTTGAATGTTATAGGCCAAAAACACAGGAGCCCATCCTAGCCCCCAACCCTATATCCCACTGGTCCGATGGCAATCTCCCACCCCAGGTTCATGACCATAATCTCTCCCGCTATATATTACAGGTGTTGGTCACATAAAATGTCCTGGAAAATAATGTCTTGAAAAGAGTGGGTGAGGTAACTGGGCTTGTCATTCAAAGGTTGTGGGTTTGATTCCTAGCTGGGCAAGGTAGGCTACTTCTCCTGAAATGCTTCAGTAAAAAATATCCAGCTGTAGGTTACAAATGGATGGTAGCAAATGGATTGTGTTTTTTATACAAAAAAGTCTAAACTAATCTGTGTAAGTCTGCTAAATACCGCAGTTTAACTTAAACGCGGCACAACACTAATAAACACTAATAGGGCCCTACTGATAACACAGTTAGGAAACCTATAGAAGGGGGTGCGCTTACTTGTGTGGTATTAAAAATAGAATGTACTACAACTTCAATGTTTTTTTAATTAAACAAACATGTTTCCGCGCAGACTTCCTACCTCGTTTTCGTGAGTTAAAAACATGAACAGTCGCCAACTGTAAAATGAGACAAGTTCGTTTTACAGAGCACGCACAAATAGGGATTTACAGTAGGCTATGTTGCTCCAGAACCATAGGTGGCAGTAGGTATAATTTTAGCTGTTCTGTATCCTTCACATAATTTCAATGAAGAAGACTGTATTTCGGATGGAACAACTTTAAAAATATCTGTGTGCTGTGCAATGCAAGTGGTATATTGCGCATTGAACATATGTTTTTTTTTTTTGGGGGAAATAAATCGCTGCAAATAGGCTTTTACACTTAGAGTAAACTATGTTTCGTGGACGTCCACAACGAGGAGGGTTTCCCCGGCCGTATGGCCCCCCGCATCACGGCCACTCGCCACCGGGCCCAGGCCGTCCTTTGCCACCCGGGCCTTATCGAGAAGACCGAGACCGAGAGCGAGACCGAGAGCGACATGGCTATCACCACGGCTATCCGGAAGATTATCGCCGTTCCCCACCTCGCAGGCGATATCCATCTCCCGGTTCGTCCAGCTACCGGGGACCGAGCGGTGAATATCGGGGCAATGGGCCTCCTCCTCCCAGAGAACACAAGGTAACATTACCGTAGGGTTTACATCGATGGATGGATTGCTAGCTAGCTAGCTAGCTCCATACTCTGGAGCGAGGAATTTTAAAAGCTGCTATATAGCTAGCCTACGTAGTTTTTACGAAGATCCAAAAAACATTGCGTACGTTTCGGATAAATAAATTAACGTTCGTCAACGTATAACGTTATCGTTAGGTCTATTGACTGACTCTTTGATTGCCAGCTAGCGAGGCTCTGACGTGATGTCCAGAAATCATGACAGGAGCTGTTAAAATTGATAGGACTAACGTTTCTTTTTCATTTAAATGTGATCAACAACTTTGGCGGCTGAAATAAAAGTAACTGGCAAAAATAAATGTTTTGAAGTGTTAACGATTCCGATTTGCAATGTATTGTTGCTAATTGTAAATTCGAAATATTGAATCCGCATTAAGTAGCAAGCTAATTTCTGCTACGTTAACGTTACATCATTAAACTGGATGCCGTAACGTTAGATAGGTAGGTACAAATTATTGCAATCCTTAAAAAAGTAATCTGATATTCCGTAATTACCTGGAATATTTATGATTCAGACCGTGGTAAGATAACTTGGCAAACATTAGCAAGCGAAAGCAATGTATCATTACTCGTAACCATTAGAAGAAAAACGGTGCAAATATTTGTGTGGTTTTGCTGGTACAAGCTAAACTTTAGAACACGAACTCCTGGTACACCCAGATACCCTCCATTGTAAAGCCAGTTGTCTTAAACGTATCTAAAATATCCTTAATTACACACAAAAAAACTGCCTGGCGAATAGAAAATGCCTGGGCCTTGAAATGCGAAATGATACAAAACGCCAGGAAGTGAACTGTCCCTTTAACGTCGATGTACGGGAGTGGATATTTCAAATAACTGGTCTTCATAGAACTTTTGTGTTGTTGTACAGCGAGTCACTCCATCACCTACCCGCGGTGACGTCCCCATAGACCGTAGTCTGGTGATCACCGTGGGCAACGAGCTGACTGGATCACAAGCACCGAGGGGCTCTCGGAATACAGAGCATCATTATGAGAGGTAAAGAACAGAAAGGGAACGCAAATTTCTTTGGCTATTGGACCTGGGCCACAAAAACAAATTCATGATGATTTGTCATTGGACAAAATTCATTGACATCATTATTTTTGGTGTATTTTACAATTTTGTTGTACACAGTGAATACTTTTTTTTGTTTTTGTTGTTAGTGTTTTTGTTCAATTCCTCATAATATTGTTACAGCTATGTTGTTGGCTGTGCCAGTATTCATGGTATACTACATGATATACTAACATCTCATTACCTTTATTATACTTATTTCTTCATACATTTTACCTGACAGAGATTACCACAAGGGGGATCCTCACTACAAGCATGCATCTGGTATGAGGCCGGGCCACGAGCAGGAGTCTGACGAACGGTACCGAAGGCGGAGTCATAGCAGGGGGAGGAGTCGGCCGAGGAGCCGTAGTCACAGTCGAGGCCGGGGACGGAGCAAAAGCCGGGCCCGGAGCAGGAGTCGCAGCCGGGGAAAAAGCCGGGCTCGCAGCCGGAGCAGGGGCCGGAGCAAAAGCCGGGGCCGGAGCAGGAGCAGGAGCAGGAGCAGGGGGCGGAGTCGGGCGCAAAGTCGGGCACGGAGCCGTCTGAGGGAGAAGAGCCGGAGTCGCAGTGGCAGCAGCAGTAGCAGTGGGAATGCGAGCCCCGCCTTGAAGAGCAAGCGCAAGGATGAATTTCGAGAGCTGGAGATGGCTCGCCGGCGCAAAGAACTGGAGGAGTTGCTGGGTGTGCCCACAAAGTCCATCCTGAAAAAGCGCATAGACTCTGAGACCGACTCCCCTGCAGCCGTGCAGGTAAGCAACCCTTCATGAGGTACCCTTTACACCACCCCCCCCCTCCATATTGAAAAAATGTTCAGCTATAGATGCAAGTTATATCTTTGTAAAGTGTCTCTTATTGTTGTTCCTGCGTGTTGTTTTCTAGAGCAGCGATTCCCCTGTGGACGTCTCAGGAGACCATCAGAGCAGCAGTCTCTCCAGAGAGACGGAGCGTTTTCTCAGTGCCGTAACCAAGGGGATGGAGTCCGGCCTCTTTTCCTCCATGCTGGGGGACATGACGGAACGGCCTCATGACCAGAGGATGCAGGCGATGGCGCAGGGCCTCAACCTGGGGCAGTACCAAGAGATTCTGAGCAGGGTCAAGCAAGAGACCGATGGGGACGGCATTGGCGAGTTTCTCCTCCCGCATGAAAGGGTCAGGCAGGACAGCGGCGGGTTCTCCAGGATTTTAGGCGGAATGGGGAACCAGCCCGACCTGCAGGAGAAGAGAAAGAGCTTTGCGGAGATTGAGGACGAGGAGAGGTTCCTCTATGGAGAAGACGAAGAGGGCGACAAGGAAAAAGTGGCGGGCCAGTCCCACCCGGCGACGCCGGCCAGAGCGCAGCGATCGCACAGCCAGACTGAACTGTCGTCCCCTTACGGTGACGGCAGGCCCGAATTGGCCAAGTATCGCGACAGCAAGTTGGCGATGTCCCAGTATCACGACAGTAAGCCGGAAGTGCCGGAGTATACCGGTGGTCAGGAATACATGCAGCGTTGCCACAGCCAAGCTGGAGTGGCTCACAACCTGCTGAGCGAGGCGTACGCGGCTGCTGCTGACTCGCCGTATCGCCATAGCAGCGCAGCTAGCGAAGACCGCCTGGATGCGCGCTCGCTCCGGGGCTCTCATCAGCAGATCCAGCCAGACATGAGGTACCACCATCGTGGCCAACCTATCGCTGCCACTGCTCAGAAAGATGGCGGCCAGGCGGGGGCGCCCCAAGAGGAGGTCCAGCCTGAGGCGTACCCGCCAGGGCTCGACCCAAAGGAGACCAAGGAGAGACAGGAAGTGGAGGAGTACGAGAAAATCCAGGACCTGCTGAAGGCCATCGGCCTTGACCTGGGCGTGGCTGAGATTAGCAAGATGGCGGCCAGGACGCAGGAGCGGCTGCATGGGAAGAAGCCTCCGGCAGGGCCATCCCGCCGAGCAGAGAGACTGCAGGACCGGAGGGACCGGCGAAAGAGCCATAGCAGTAGCAGCAGCAGCAGCAGTAGTCACAGTCGCAGCCCGGACTGGAGCCGGGGCCGAAGCAGGGGCCGAAGCAGGGGCCACAGCCGGGGCCGCAGCCGGAAGAGGTCCCACGACTCGGAGAGACGCTCCGCCTCACCCCGTCCCTCCAGGCGGATCTCGCTTGGCGAAACCCTGACTGCCCCCGGCAGGTCAGAGTCGGACGTGACGGCGGATGACAGCAGCTGGGGGATCCCAGTGCTGGGGAAGGGCGGCCCACAGCCACGCATAACCGTCAGCATGAACCCCCCTCCCAGCCTCGCCTCCATCCCCCAGCAAGTCACCGCTATGGGAGCCCACGCCATTCAAGCAGTGTCGGGTTACCAAAGCCAGACTCCAGCCTATCCAATGCCCACTCCAAACTACCCTCCGCCTGGCTATGGCCAGTATGAGGGTTACATGCCCTACATGACTCAGAGATGGCCCATGTACCCTCCCCCGTCCTTGGTGGTGCCGCCCCGCTCCCCTGTGGAGGAGGTCCCAGTGTCTAGCGCATCCACGCGTCCCTACCTGAGAGTCATTGAGACCGTTGCTATGGAAACCAAGGATTCCAGGTCGTCGCAGGCTGCAAACAAGGGTGAGGCTAGTTGTGAGAGTTATCATTAATTTCTTCGCGCTGAGGTTTTGATTGGCCATCTGACTGATAATTTACAGAATATTTATCAATGATAACGAGTTGTCGAAGCCAATGCTTTTATATAGTTTGGGAACGTGTTATAGTGTGTGGCCGCTAGATCGGGTGGGGAAAAGGTGTGGCACATGACTCCCACAGCCATCTGGGCATCCCACCTTGATTTAAAAAAATATATATATATAGAAATAGTCTGTTCTCAAGTCGATGCAGGGTTCAAAACAAGACTAAGTGGAGCATCAGTTTTGCTAGCTGTGGAGGTCAGCTGGCTGAAAATATATGGGTACGTGAACTAACATTACTAGACAAAGCTTTAATCCAACTACTGAGCACTAGTAATATGTATTAATTGAGAACCATAGTTGGCCATCTTGTTTCCTGAAGATGGACATAAACAAAAGAAGACTTTTTGCCAGCTTACAGTTTGGAGTCAACTTGGGCTATGTTTACACCCTGCAGGCCTTCGTGCTCAATTCTGATTTATTGCTAAGACCCAATTATTTTGTTTGGCTGTTCACATTCATTTTTAATGTGGCCCCTATCAGAATTGAAAAGATAAGATTCTGTGTGATTTTTTTTTCTGTTTACACTGTTCTAAAAAACATGTGTCACACATAATCTGTCAAATCATTTTCATCCATTGCAAGGATAAAATTACTTGATCATCTTCTGTAGTGTTTTGAGTCAGATTTTACCATTTATGACAGGATTAGACCATACGTCTCAGAACCTGGTGGGAATATTGGTAGAAACGGGTTAGATAAGCATCCCAGGAACTTTATTTTATAGGAATATCATTACATCTTTGAGTAAAATGCTAATTGATGGCATCCAAATTTGCCATGTTCATTGGGTATGATTCAGATAAAATTCTGGCAATATTCTTTCCAAAATGCTACGTGTACCAAACGTTTCCCAGGTACAGATTCAAACATGGGGAATCCAAATAAATGTTTGAAATCCATCCAGGGACTACCCAGACCCTACTGCAGGAAAACCCCACCCCCCACAACCACTATGTAGTACAAGTTCTCTATGCTCTAGAGCAGGGGTGTCAAGATCCGGTCCTGGAGGGCCGCAGTGTCTGCTGGTTTTTGGTGCGTTTAAGCACAAGTGATTAATTTAAGTCACTAATTGGCTAAGAAGTCCACACACCTTGTTCTCAATGCTTTAACTGGGTGCTGATTGAAAGGAAACCACAAATACCTGTAGACACTGCGGCCCTCCAGGACTGGAGTTTGACACCCCTGCTCTAGAGCGTGGATATTCAAATCTGGACCTCGAATCCAAGTCTGGCCCTGGTTTTCTTTCTCCCAGGTCATTAACTGAACAATTAGTACTAGTGATTGGCCAGACTGTCTTCACACCCGACTCCCAGGTAAAGGGAGGGTGGAAAACCAGCAGATCTCGGACCTCGAGGACCGTGATTTGAATACCAGGGCTCTAGAGGTTTTAGGAAGATACATTTTGGATGCATTACAAATGGTAAAATCTGACACTTATGAGATTAGTGATCATATTGTGGGTGGGGGGGGATCTACCTCTATAGACGAGCTTTCAAAATCATTCAGATCCTTTGGTCTGTGCTTGGACTGCTCTTGTCATTTCAAACCAGTCAAGTTCAAGTCTGGAGGCTGAGATGGCCAATGCAAAACCGTCATTTTGTGGTCAGTTTACCATTTCTTGCTGCTTGAGAATCTAACCAGTGGGAAATTGTCTATTTGTGGTGGAGCTTGCAGTCATGCACATTATTCTAGCCAAGTATCACTACCTCCCTATCTCTGCCTGCCAACTGGAGTGAGCAACTACTGTGACTAAACTTGTCATCTTGGGTACACATGCCCCAGTTCATGAAAAGTGATTTAACAGGACTTGCATCTCCCAGAGGTGTTGACTGACTTTAATGAATAAGCCCTACTGAAAGATGTCTTATGATATATTAAGATATTTTATGTCAAAGGTATAAAGTAACCATCTCTCTGGCTCTCTCTTTGTCTCTCTCCCCCTCATGAATCTTAAAATTATTTCAATTCTCAGCATCAAAGCCGGACTCTGGAGGCGGTTTTACCAGTCAAACTGCGAAAGAGGAGAGTAGCCAATCACAACGGCTGTCAGAAGAGAAAAACCAAGCCAGTCAAAAACAGAAGGTACTCCCTTGAGCCCTTTTTTCATATTCTTTCTGTAGTGCTCAAAGTCCTTTGCACACATTGGTCCTGATTTACTAAGGCATTTAGCATGTGCAAAACCATTTAGCACATACAAAACTAATAACACAACTAATGATTGGTGCAAAACAAATGCCACGACCACGTCATGTTTTTGGTTTTGCGTATGCTAAAGGTCTTAGTAAATCAGGCCCTCTGTTTGTCAAATCTTGCAGAACCATCAAGATACAGATGGTTTAAATAAAATGACCAATCAAACCGTTGTTCATTGGAAACCTCATTATCATGGGCAAGCATGAGGTTTGTGGAAGCGCATTTTGTTGCATGTATATACAGTATATATAATATAAATAATTGTCCTTCTGTATAATTTCAGTTTCTATTCATAACTTTCATAACATTCTATTCATTCAGAGACAAAGATCAAAGCTGAAACAATTACCATTGTCAAATACATGAAGTCTTCATGTGAGGACAGGAAATCTGCAGGATAGTTTATTCATGTATTTATTTATTTTAATGTTTTTGCAAATATTTCCATCTAGCCTCTCAAAATTGTACATAATCTCGTGTTGCAAGTTATAGTGAGTGTGTTTTACCTCAGTGTTCAAACTATCATTTGCAAAAATCAAGGTTATTGAAGAAAGGGAGAAGCTGAAGAAGGAACGAGATGTGCGCATGAAGAAAAAAGAATATCTCATGAAGGAGCTGGAGAGATTACGAAAACAACAAGGTATCTCCCGCCTGTCCAAATCGCTTTTAATGTCCCATCTGTTAAGAAAATGACGGAGTCATGCATATCAGTGGACCTCACACTTGAGGAATGCCAAAGTTACAATAACAGAAAAAAAGTTATTGTATTGAATTCTGTTAAATGTGTGAAACAGTTGTTTTACTAAGAAAAGTTGAAGGGTTGATTCTAATTAATCATATGTGAAATTGTTGTGAGAACCTTTTACAAGAACTGTACTGAATTTAAAATATGCGCAAGAACACAGACTGGAAGCGATAACTATTTTGAACCCGGACTTGCAAAAGTACACGAAACCAAAAAAGAAAAAAAGGCTTGGGTTATAAGGGCTTGGGTAGAGATGTTTTGTGTACGGGCGTGCAGACGGTAACTCCTGAGGTGGTTAATCTGCTTTGATTTTTTTTCCTCCACAGGGGAGCTCTTGCGGAAAAAAAGGCGGGAGAAGGACGGTCACAAAGACCCGCTCCTGGGGGAGCTGGGCCGCCTGCAGGAGGAGGTGATGGTGCAGATCTCCAGCCTGCGCAAGGAGCACGAGGCGGCCGAGAAGAAACGGGCCGAGCTGGACAAGGTGGCGCTTATCCTGGGCCTGGGCAAGCATAGGAAAGAGGGCAGGGCGTCCGGGGAGTTTGAGCCGCCACCTGAGAGGACCCCTGAGAAAGCGCCCAGCACCCCCTCCTCTAGCGTCCCTTCCTCTAAGGTAGAATTCTCAGTGCTGCACCAGTTGCACCCCTGCACATTGAGGCATTGGTAAAAGCCTCTCTCACTCTCTCTCACTCTCACTTCCATTCTCTCGCTCTCTCTGCTCCTTTCAAAGGCTCATTGTGTGTATAATGTGTGTATATACATATGTGTGTGTGTGTGTGTGTGTGTGTATATATATGTGTGTATATTCATATATATATATATATATATACAGTACACATCAGAAGTGAGTACACCCCTGTGCAATATCACTTAAATGTCAAATGATTCAAAATTGTATCACCTCTCAATAATTGCATTATTTCTAAGTTGACAAGTAGATTGTTTCCTCTTATGAATCAAAAACAAATGCTTTAGAAAGACTATAGTGAAAATAAAGGCCTCAAAGTAGAAACTCAATGCATCAAAAGTGAGTACACCTGTGATCACTGACACACAAGTTAGAAAGTTACGCAATTATTTTTAATATTTGGTCGCATATCCTTTGCATGCCATGACTTCCTGATGTCTGTGACCCAACAACATCAAAAGACTCTTGATATCTTATTTTCTGGTACTCTTACACGCGATACTATAACGTCTCTGAATTTGAATGGATCTCTATGGGAATTGGGGCGTGGGACTAGATTTAGCTGTAAATGATGCTGGAACAGTATGGAGTACATGGTTGGTAAAATGGCTGTAAGTCATCATGTGTCTGAGGTATCAAACGAGCCTCAAACCATCACTCTGCTGCCAGATATGCAGTAGATATGGATGGGTAACTTTAAGGGTTTCTTCTCCTGACTTATTTTTCCATAGAGTTCAATAGGAAAATTTGTCAAGAGAAACAACCCTTAAAGTCACTTTTGATGCATTGAGTTTCTACTTTGAGGCCTGTATTTTCACTGTAGTCTTTCTAAAGTATTTGTTTTTGATTGTTCATAAGAGGAAACAATCTACTAGTTAACTTAGAAATAATGCAATTATTGAGAGGTGATACAATTTTGAATCATTTGACATTTAAGTGATATTGCGTATTGCACATATTACAGTACAGATGTGTACTGTATATATGTATATATATATAATGTATGTATATAAGGATGGCAATGTGCCCTGTGCTATTGCCAGGCTGTGAAGTCAGTAAAGTTGCTTACTTCATTTCATGCTTTGAGCATTGCGCTTAAAAAGACCAACATGAATTCACCCAAAAGTCAGACGTCTGCTAATGTTGGACAGATTGGCATAAAGGTCCGAATTCTGCCCCAGATAAACTTTCTGACTGATAACTGGACAGCAAAATTACAATATTGGTAAGCTCTTCATTGCTAGGGAACTGTCACAGTCAAAACGACTACCTGGGAGGGAGCTTAGGAGGTCTAACTTAAACTGTGAGTTTTTAAAACTCAATATTGGTGAATTCTGGAATCACAGATAAGACAGACCTAGATTCAAATCAAACTGATTTGAAGCTGGTCCTCTGAACTCTTTGACTGTCAGACCTTTTCTTTGTATGTTCAACTAAAAATTGTATATTTAAAGTATGTTGGGTGTGTGTGTGTGTGTGTGTTTGTGCGTCCGAGTGTGTGTGTGTATACACACTCACGCATACATATACACACATGCAAAATAATATTTTATACTTGATTAAAAGAACAAAAAACACAATGCATTACAAAAATGATAAAAGCAGCAATTATATGCATTTTAAAATGTTTTCTCAAACCCTTCTCCAATCCTAATATGCATAGAAAAGTGTGCTTAGGTGGGGCAGTAGTGCCATCAAGAACCAGCACATTCAAAACCACTCGCCCATCATAAGGGTTTAACCAACCAGTAGAGTGGTCATTGTCTTGGTTTCTGTGCAGATAACATTGTTTTTTGACTGCAGTCTCCACAAATTAGCCAGTATGTGTCCCCCACAGTCCAGTACAACAGTTGGCAATTGTAGTTTTAATCAATAGATGCAAGAGCACTCCACACTCTTGGTCTATGATTTGTTATTTAGCATCATGTAGTTCTGGAGTTCATAAAGAATTAAGGTCATGCCTTGTCAGGGTTTTCTGGGAAAGAATTTATTATTTATCTAAAAAATATTATCTAATTATTTCTGAGGCAAGCTGCCCTGAGAGATGCTGCATGTATATTTAAAAACAAAAAGCCTCCAGACAAGCTTATGAATGCCAACAAGCAAGGACCCATCTCCTCTGCTTTTAAAAAAAAAAAAAAAAAAATGTTGTGCTTAACGAAAAAACCTCTGGTTTTGCACTCCCCGGAGCTGTGTGCAAAACGTATGATTGTGAAGCTCCCTCGCTCGGGTTTGAAATTAACCAAACTGAGGTGGGCTCAGGTTGCCTGGAAACCAGCTGGGTACACCCAATATATACGTGCAGATATACCTGCAGTGTGAAATCAGCTGGGTACACCCAATATATACGTGCAGATATACCTGCAGTGTGAAATCAGCTGGGTACACCCAATATATACGTGCAGATATACCTGCAGTGTGAAACCAGCTGGGTACACCCAATATATACGTGCAGATATACCTGCAGTGTGAAATCAGCTGGGTACACCCAATATATACGTGCAGATATACCTGCAGTGTGAAATCAGCTCGGTACACCCAATATATACGTGCAGATATACCTGCAGTGTGAAATCAGCTTGGTACACCCAATATATACGTGCAGATATACCTGCAGTGTGAAATCAGCTGGGTACACCCAATATATACGTGCAGATATACCTGCAGTGTGAAATCAGCTGGGTGCACGCAATATATACGTGCAGATATACCTGCAGTGTGAAATCAGCTGGGTGCACCCAATATATACGTGCAGATATACCTGCAGTGTGAAATCAGCTGGGTGCACCCAATATATACGTGCAGATATACCTGCAGTGTGAAATCAGCTGGGTGCACCCAATATATACGTGCAGATATACCTGCAGTGTGAAATCAGCTGGGTACACCCAATATATACGTGCAGATATACCTGCAGTGTGAAACCAGCTGGGTACACCCAATATATACGTGCAGATATACCTGCAGTGTGAAATCAGCTGGGTGCACCCAATATATACGTGCAGATATACCTGCAGTGTGAAATCAGCTGGGTACACCCAATATATACGTGCAGATATACCTGCAGTGTGAAACCACTCTGGTTCAATTGGGAACAACCCAGAACAAAAGAGTCAAAACTGGAGGTGAACTTTTCTGAAGTGACAGTTTACAAATTACAAATCACTTCTTTCCCCCAAAATGTCTTCCACGGATGGATGCAACAATCTTACATCTATTGGTGAAAGCACCAAACAAAGGCGCATCATATAAAAGTGTCTGTATTCTTTATCATACCTGTGTATACTTCAAAGGACTTACACTGCAGGTAAAAAGTAGCCACCTTTGAAAAGTTGGAAAGTATGAAACCTGGTCCACAGTCACACACAGCGGAAAGTAGACCGGACAAATTTGAATTTGCCTGCAAGTAAATTAGAGCTCCACCAAATTTTCCTATGTAAAATAATGCTAACTTAGCTTAACTTTATGTTAGTTTTAAATTTGATGTGAAAGTTCCATTTCAGGTCACTGTAAACGTTACATCCCAACAAATCTCTACCAGGAAAGTCTGGTATTAGGAGCTGATGAGCCAGAGCAAATTATTATTAAAATGCATTGTCATCAGCAACACTCTTCTCCATAATTTGGAACAGTTATTTCAGTGATTTAATGTTGTGCGCACCATTCACCTGTGGAGTATGTGATCGCTTAATTTCTGTACGAGCATGGGCAGCCAGGTTGTATTCAGTGAGGGTTTAATCTTACTGGGGGGAAAAAACCCCTCATACATTTAGCTCAGTGACTCAACTGCAGTATCTGATGTTCCAAACCATATTGGACTCTTCTCACTTTTTAATTTTTAATCTTTTCTGTGTTCAAAACTAAAATTAGCACTGGAAATTGAAATCCAAAATTATATATTCACTGTGATGGCAATAAAAGTTCTGAGTATTCATGCTGCAGGGGAAAAGCCATATTTTTATTTATTAATAATTGTTGAAATTCAGTGTCTTTTTCAATATGAATAAATCCCCAGTGTTAAAAGGAACACTAGAGAGCGCAGGCAGCTTAGCCGTTTGAAGAGACTGCCACCACCCTCACTGTGCTGCTTTTCTTCTGGAAAAGAAGGCCTCACAGTCGGGCTGCGTTCCAGCATTCCCCCTATGCCGCTCGGCTGCACTGATTTCTCGTGTTCACCAATTGAGCCGGCCACATGATTCAGTGTTCCTGAGAGGATGTAGGAGGCAGAAAGGCTGAAACATTGCAAGTTGCCCAGCATATACAGAGCATGAGCCAGGCTGTTTCCCTGGAAACCTTTGGGGCCCTGACTGTGGTTTAGACTCTCCTGCCGACAGTGTGATTCGAGGTCATTGTAAATTTCATCCCAAGGAAATTGGTCAATTTTCAGTATAACTCCTTCAAGGCTGGAATACAGAGCTACTAAATCTCAAAGGTAAGACTGTTTTGTAGAACTTCAATGATTGAGGATCGGGGATTTAATTGCATTTGCCTTGAATTATTTATTTATTTTTTGCAGGATGTTTTTGCTGGGGTTTTTTGTGTAGGCTCTTTATGTAATTTTTATTTTCCTGATTTCATTGGGGGAAACTTGGAACAACGGCTGACTCTTACCCATCTTTTTAATTAGGCCACGTCCACTTTGAGGTCCAGTCCTGAAAAACCAAAGCCAAAAAGCCAGCATGGCGCCACTGCTCCTGAAAAATCAGCCGAACTGTACGAATACTACGATTCTGGGAACCACTGGTGTAAAAACTGTAACACCGTTTGTGGCTCCATGTTTGATTTTTTCACACACTTGCACAGCAAATCACACAAAAAGGTTGGTATGATTTTGTTTTTGTAAGAATGGTGTATTCAGTTAAATTAGCCGAAGGCTGCGCTCTTTATTTCTGTGGCATAATAAATTTTGTTTTCTTTTCATTGACAAGTATCCTTAATAGGTTTTTACATTTCTGTGTCGCTTTAGGCCTTTATAATGACTTCGTAACTCCTTCATAAGCACTATATAAGTCGGCATAATAAGACTTAGAGAAACATATTCCCACTGGCATCAAGTGCCACAGAGAATGTAATGACTCATAATAATGCCACATAGTTTTATACAACAGTTGAATGTGAGTTGTAGATTGCAATTAAGAATTGTATTCAGCTCAATTATATAGGTTTAGATAGTGCATATGTAGACCTGCCCTTTAGTGAAGTGCTCCCAAAGTTAGAATTTCTCATATGAGCCTACATTTTGCACCATTTTGATGTACAACTATTTTTATTTTTTTTTAGTCACAAACACTTTTGTCATTTTGCAATATAGACTCGGGACCCGTATGATCGACCCTGGGCATCAAATTCCTCCAGCAAAGAGAAGAAACGGACCCCAGGAGAGAAGATAGTCAGGCCGGCTAAAGGTAGTACAGCTCACGTCGTCCTAAATGGGGGAAGTGAGTCCTTAGGAATGTCAGTTTAATTTAAGTCCCAACTCAGATCAATTCTGCATCTACTGAAACCAATTACTGGCTTAAATCTTTAAGGGAAACAATAACCCTAAAGAAAGAAGGTAGATTTGTTTTTTGTTTTTTTCAACTATCTGCAGACTATAATGCAAGCACTCTAGGTATAGTATGTGTATGGCACTCCTGTCTTAGACAAATTACCCCCAATGGCGTAGTTGTGAAGAACTCCACAGCTATTTAATTTGAGAAGAATATGCACATCTGCATTCATACCCTTAGTGAATTGCCATTATCTTTATCTCATTATGCAGTTTCAAAATCGATCATATATACAACTTTCGGGTACTTATCCATGTCAGTCAGGCAAGCAGGCTGTCATGTCATCACAATGTTCCCGTCTTTTAAACTTAAAGGGATAGTTTACTTTCTTGATTTTGTTAATTTTTATTTATTTTTTGATATTTCAGTTTTAGAGTGTTTTTGATTTGCCAAAAGTTTTTTACATACAATTAAAGATATTTTAGGTATTTACTGAAATTTCGGATGACCATCCAGTTTTACAGTGGCTGGTACAGGGGCGTTTGTGGTCTAAATAAAATGCAAAAGTAGCTTGTAAGACATATTTCCAGAGGTTGTGCATATGAATGTATTAATTTCATACCATGTATTCTAAATTCTAAGCATAAATATCGGTTTTTATTTCATGCAGGTGCTACTTTCCTTGAGTGCACTGTCTCCAGTTAAATGCACTGCAGGAAATGGTGTAAAACAAAAATTTGATTAAATACATATTTTTAAGAATAATCTGACAGTACAACCACTAGATATAACATCCCTGTACAACCTGTTTTGGAGTTACTTGCTGAATTAATTTTGCTGAATTAATAAATGCCCCTACACTAGCCATTATAACATGAGCAGGTTGTAAGAAACATATATGTATGTAAACAACTAAAATATCCTTCATTACACGTAAACTGGGCTAATTGAAAATGTACACTAAAACTTGAAATGGCATCATAAACCCCAGAAAAAGAACTATCCCTTTGATCTTGAATGGGAGCGTATGCAGCCTTTTTCTTGTTTCAGTTGCGTCTAGCTCCCATAGTTCATTGCATATGCCTGCGACATGTCTAACGTTTCATTGGAATTCTATTACAATACTGAATCAGAAGATGGGTTTTGCCAAGCATGACAAAAAGTAAAGATGTTCCAGTTAAATCTGGCTCTATTCAGTACATTTTACTACCACAATAAACATAAGTAACAACCTGTCCATTTTATAAAGTGGGGTGAATTTAGGGGAAGTTCTTATGTGACTTTGTATTCCACTGGTAAAGAGAGTATGGTAAAGGCCAATACAATTTTTCCTGATTGTTTTGCTGTAACTGTTGGATCTTTCAACGCCTTATCTGTGCTACTCTTGCAGGTTCAGAGTTTTTGGTCCCTGTGATAGGATTTTACTGCCAGCTGTGTGAAGAGTTTTTTGGGGATCAAATATGCGCTGAAGATCACGTCACATGTCACAAGCACAATGAGAAGTACAAGGTAATACACAAAGCTGAACTGTGTTTCTGCTGTTTCCACTGTCATTCCCCATTTCTCCAGTATCACGCCAATCATACGGGCTCCTTGAATACGGGTCCGTAAAAACATTGAAAGTACCGGTTTTTGAATACGCAAAACTCAAAGGTTGTGATGGTGTTTGAATTTTGGGAAACGTTTTTGTTCTTTAGACCTTAATCTGAACTTAACGCATAATAGTTGTAACAGTTCATGTTTAACACACACATAATATATGCAAAACAACATAAAATGAGATGTAGATTTTAAAAAAATAGGAGTGGAGTCATTAGTCGTCATTAAAATACAGTACACTACCACAAAATGCTTTTTTTTTTTTTTTTGCAAATGCCCCATTGCTCTCATAGCATTTAGGTTGCATTCAAGTTCCATTGTCTGAAAGTGTTCAAAGAAATGTTTTTTCAATATAATTATTATTATAGCCATTTACTATAATTGTTTGACTTGCTGGAATGTGGAGACGATCTTTCATTGGGAATGAATGTTCATCATGTTGTCCCAGACAGTTATCTTGTGCAATGAAGGATATTTTAGATATTTACAGACTACTGTCTTTACAATGGCTGGTGTAGGGGCATTCAGGGGTTTGTGGTCTAAAGCAAGAAAATACTCTTCCAGTAACTACAGTGCAGCTTGTATAGCACGGCTGTGCCTCTAGAGCAGGGGTGTCAAGATCCGGTCCTGGAGGGCCGCAGTGTCTGCTGGTTTTTGGTGCGTTTAAGCACAAGTGATTAATTTAAGTCACTAATTGGCTAAGAAGTCCACACACCTTGTTCTCAATGCTTTAACTGGGTGCTGATTGAAAGGAAACCACAAATACCTGTGACACTGCGGCCCTCCAGGACTGGAGTTTGACACCCCTGCTCTAGAGGTTATATGTGTGCATAGAGAAATGCAAAGAAATTACATCTCGTCTTATTTTCCGGTTGGAACTTTTTCCCACAGTGCATGCAACCTGAGATCACTGCTCAAGGAAGTGCTGCTTCCTGTGTAAACATTAGGCTACTGCACTGTATTTCCAGGGAATACTACTGTATTTTGTTTCTTTAGACCTTAATCTGAATGATGCTATACCAGCCATTGAAGTCTGATCATCAGAGGCTACTATAAGTGTCTAAAATATCCTTCACTGCACATAAAAACTATCTGGGCCAATTGAACAAAACGAAACGCTAAAACGGAAATATCAACAACAACAAAAAAGACTCAGAGAAGGAACCCTTTAACAAGGCAAGCATAGTGAGCAAATGTTGGGAGGCAAGCATTTAAAATAAATACCTGTGTATCATATGCATCTGCTACTGAAACTGAAGGTGATATTACATTTCTTTTGGTCTCCTCTTCCACCTCCAGAAACGTATTGATGAGCACCCAATGTATGAACAAAGGAGAAACCTGGACCGTCAGGCTGGCCTCTCTGTGGCCACCGACAACAGAGAGAGAAAGCACGGCGAGCTCAAACGAAAACTGGAGACGGAGCCCTCAGGGACCCAGGAGGACAACCCCTCCAGTCAAGGAGAAGAAACCCCCCCTAGAAACAGAGATCGAAGATCCCAAAGTTCCAGATATGAAAAACCCACAAGCTACAAAGATGAGAAGTCCTATAGTCACAGGGAGGAGAAGCTACCAGGACACAGGGAAGACCGGACCTCTGGGCACCGAGAAGAGAGACGCGCAAGTGTCAAAGAGGAGAAAGAGGGTAGGAAACGGACACCGCCAGTGCCTGAGGACAAATCCGAGCCCCAAAGACCCGTGGAGCTGGCGGAAAAGCAGAGGGTGATCTGTGGGCCCAGCCCCTCCATACTGGCAAAGGTGAGAAAGAGGAATGAGGAGGCAGTCAAGAGCTCTGCCTCCACATCTGCCTTTGGGAAGTTCAGCTGGAAAAAAACGGAGAAAGAGAAAGAACAGGAGTATGAGGAGGAAAAGGAAGAGAAAGCAGTGGAAAATGTTACGGAAGAAGAGAATGACGAGGATGACAGTGGAGACAAAGAAGATGGGAAGAGTGCCTTGGCAAAGGCTAAGACCATCGCGATCAAGCTGTCGGGGAAAACCATCATCCCTCCCTCTAATGCGTGGGTTCCGTTTGCTTCCGCACAGCCTCCACTTGCCACAAAAATTCGACCCATCTTGCCTGCACCCATGATGGTCTTGAGGAAGTCCAATCCCTCCAGCAAGCCTGCCTCTTTGACCACCTTCCTGTCCATAAAACCCTCTGGTACTAACTCCAATAAGCCTCTGCCAGTAGTTAAGCCCCAGAAAGACGCAGTGCTGACACCAGACCTAATTTCCAAGGCGTTCGGTGGTGAGGAGGTGGTTTTGAAAGCTCCTGAAGTGCCAGTAAAAACTACGCCACCCTCAGAAAAAAATCAGAAAAAGTCCACGCCCGACGTTAAAAAGCCACCCGCCAAACCGACGGCCTCAGCTCAACCGCAGGAGCCGCCGCCTCCAGGCATGCACATGATCTTTGAGTCAGACGTGGCTGCTCCGGGAGTCCCTGTGAGCGAACAAACCATGGCTGTGGTGGTATGCCCTCCTCCCCTGCATATGACAGAGGGCCCGCAGAAGAACGACAAGCCAAAATCCAGCTTGGCCGCAGCGAAAGCGCAGGATTTATACGACATCTTTTACAGCAGCGGCACCAAAGGTGGCTCGGATCTTCTCGCCGGAACCAAACAACCCAAGAGCGGGGAGACCACGAAAAGCAAGGACTCGGGGGTGTGCGGTCCCAAAACTGAAAGCAAAAGCAAGATGAATGCCGAGGATGCGCAAACCTCCGACAGCAGCATCATCCTGCAGCTCGAAGACCAGACACTTCAAATTCCCAGCCCGGAGAAAGACTCTCCATTCACCCAATTGGAGATGGTGGACCTAGATTTGTTCACATTTAACTTTGAGTAGCTGGATAAGCGGAATTTAGTGCTTCCTGGTGGGTGAAACCTGAAACATCAGGCAGGGTATCGGCGAGGACAGTTGGGATTGAGGACGAGAGAGGCTAGTGCAGGTTTAGAGCCAAATTGAAGGTGATTGTAAGGACTTGAGAGCCATCAAAATGTTGTACCCCACACACCCACACACACTGAACCTTAACGTGTGTAAATGAGTCTGGGGAACAGAGAGAAACGAGGAATGTGGATCCTTGGTAACAGATGACGCATTTTCACTGTCAATAAATGTTCCTTTTGGTATTCTGTATATGCATTGTGTTTCTCTCCCGCTTTTCAGACAGTTACAGAAAAAATGTCAAATCCTCCCTTACCTTCTTAAAAAAAGGTAATAGAACAAGAAGTAGTATAATCGTATTTTATTTTTGATGTACAATTTATCTCTACAGACTCATAAGCTTTTATCTTTTTGTTTGTTTTTTTAATCAAAGACGAGTTAATGCAGGAACGAGAGCAGAGCCTGGATGAGAAGACGAGATTGGTAAGGAAGATGATGCAAGGACCAAAACTAGTTTTAAAAAGCATTCATTTGTTTAATCCCAAATCACTTTTTCAAGTGTATATTGCTTGTTGCAGCACTCAGCACAAAAGCGTCGAAGACGTGGATGGAAAATAATGTATATATTCATGAACATCGCAGCTGGATGTGGAATTGTGGAATTATTTTGTTTTATCAGCAAGTGCTAAGTGCTGTTCTGTATTAGACATTGCAGAAATTAAACATACTTGCCATTGTTTTGTTGGTAGTTATGCAGAGATGGTGTTCAAATAAATTTGTTTGCCACCAAAGTATCCTCTGGTATTCCTCTGTTTCAGTTTTGAATGTCTTGAGTGGTTGTGAGCAATGGTTAATGCCTGTAAATTGTTTGCTTTCAAGTACAGTTCTGTTGAAGTGGAACTCAAAATATTACCAGAATTCTATAAAGCTATGCATTGGAACTATTGCTAAAAATATAGTGTGGGAAATCGGTAGTATTTAATATAAAGAATGTTCAGGAAAAAATAATAAATCTGGCCTGTGAAAAGATGCATCGTTAGGAAAGCCGACGGGGAAAATAAATTAATGCTGTAATGAGATTCAAAATACTGCTGGTTTATCCCAGGGTCTGGTATCGAATCCGGACTGTGCCAGCGTCGACACTGGATGGCAGCCACACTGGGTGACCCACAGTTGGCAATAACTTCGCCAAGGGATGGGAGAGTTCCAGTTGGCCGGCATGACGGCATCTCATCGTGCACCAGCGACCCCCCCCCCCCCCCCCCACTGGCCAATCAGGCACCCACAAGTTCCTCTGTTGAGCTGCCTGTTAAGTCTTAGGCTGAATCCCATTCTATGGACTCGCTGACTTGTGGACTCTGAGACACGTTCCCGTCAAGTACATGAGTGCTTAGGGCTGACCCGTTGTGAAGACAGCGTTTTTGGCAAGTGCTCTTATGCAGACTTTTCGCACCCTCAATTTGGCTGTAAACCATCAATGCAGACTTACCTGCCCCTGGAAATATGGCATTAAAGTCTGCAAGTCCACAAGTTCAGAGGGCTCAGTTTGGGTTTCAGCCTTACTCATGTTTGTATGATCCCTACATGAGATCTGTGGTGATAAGCATTTTGCTCAGCATTCCTTTAATCCTTGTGGCAACCATCTGGTAAGACTTGCTGAAGACCACCGTTAACTCAACCAAAATATACCTGTGTACAATAAAGTTGAAGTTGCTTACCCATGCTTGCAATTCAATAAGTGGAAACCTTGTGTAACAAGCAGTTGCGTTCCTACAACCCCATGTATTTTTTTTTAAACGTCTGTATTGGATTTTTGGTTGATAAGTAAAAAACATGATACAAAATATGGGACATTACATAGTGATGATGTACAAACCCCAATTCAAACGGGTGTTTTTTTTAAAATATCCTTTTATGCCCAGTCACGATAGCATTACCTGTTTACCTGTGGAATGTTCCAAACAGTTGTTTTTTTTGTTGTTTTTTTTTTAGGCCCTGCCCCAACTTTTTTGGAACATGTTGCAGGCATCAAATTCGGAATTGGCATATATTGATAAGGTTGATAAGGTAAAACATTAAATATCTTTTCTTTGTACTGTTTTCAATTAAGTATATGTAAAAAAATCACTGCTTTCTGCTTTTATGTGCATTTTACATACTGTCCCAACTGTTTTGGAATTGGGGTTTGTATATGTGACAATATAACAGTTCTGTTGCCCAAACATATACAGATACAATACACACAAACAGGAACAATTAGACTAACATTAACACGTCAAACAAAGACTGCACAGAATTTCTGATCTGCCTAACAGGCCATGGCCCCTGTGTGCCACCTTGCCATCTGGTATAAAAAAGGCAACTATGTACCAAAGAGTTAAGGAGAGATTATATCCCTAGACCAGGGATGGGCAAACCCAGGCCTCGTGGGCTGCTGTGTATGCAGTTTTTTGCTGCCACCAGTTACCCTGGCTCAATCAGCTAATTAGTCATATACACTAACATCGATTCACTCATAAATTAGACCACAATAAAACGCTACAATACATGCATACAGGCACAGGAACATTCATCAGCTTCTGTTCATATTGCGGAATTTAGCTAAAATATCAGATTATGTAAATGATTGGGCTAATTAAATAATTGGTCATTGGTGGCAGCAAAAAGCTGCATGCACACCAGCACACGAGGCCTGGAGTTGCCCATCCCTGGCCTAGACTGCATCATTGATGAAAGGTTCCCTGATTATATTGAATTTCTCAGTAGAATTCTGGAGAGTAAGTCTTGAGTTTTTCCAGTTTAAGGTGCTGCATAGCATCTTTAATCTACATGGTGTGGGTGGGAGGTTGAGTATGCTTCCAGTTCAAAATTATTAATCTACATGCTAGGAGAGTTATAAAACTAGCTACAGTTGAGGTAGCTCCTCTAAATTGACTATCCTACATTAGTACACCAAACAGAGCTAACCATGGGTCAGGCTCTACGTATCGCCCTGAAATACAGGATAAGGTTTGAAATATCAACATCCAGAAGCTGGATAATTTAGGGAAGTGCCAGAACACATGGCCCAAAGAGGCAGGCAGTATGTCACACCAGTTTTTGTTAGGATAAATCTTAGAAAGCCTGACCTTAGAGAGATGGAGATTATGCAACACCGTAAACTCTATGAGACTGTGCCTGGTGCAAATGCAGAGTGCACCCTGACCCGTGCGTCAAACCATTGCTTCTCTGTTATACTGATGCCCAAATCCTCCTCCCAAGATAATTTCACAATGTCCAGAGAGATATAGAGTTTGATAGATGGTTATAAGTAAATGACATTGCCCCTCTGGGCAAAGGATCATGAGTAAATAAAGATTTTATTGCTGAGCTATCAGGTAAGTCAGGTAATGTAAAGGTATTAGACTTGACATAGCTACAGAGTTGAAGGAAAACCATGTTCTTTTAAATCGATCAAGGTCAAAGCGGTTACTCTCCATGGAGCCATCTGGGAAATACGGATTTCTGAACCGGCACAGGTAAGATGAGAAACTCACAAATGCTTTTTGCAAGGACGGCTATTGTCAGGCAAAGTTGCAGGTGGCATGATGTAACTTGATTCTTTAAATGTGTAGGTCTTTTGTTAAGAGCGGTTGTTTTTTTTTCCAGGGGTTTTATCAATTGCTCAAAGTTTTTTTCTATAGAAGTATGGAAACTTGGAAGACTGCTTCTTTAGAGTAGTTCTGCTAAAAGAAACACTTCTATCTGGGGATGTCACATTGTCTATACTCTAGTTTGAATAATGAGGCTGTCAAACTGTGTACATGACATCCAGTTAGGGCTTTAGGTTGTTTCCGTCTAAATGGTATGTACACTGCAAAAGGGACATTTGTAATTTTGTTCTTCAATAAAATGCATTTGAAAATGATTGACTTAATTTTTTAATTTCACCACCTGTGATTGAATTGATGGTGGCAATAGTAGACTGCCACAATTATATAATGTATATAACAGTGGTGTCCGGCACAATGTCTGCTTGTATTTGTTGTTTTGCAGAACTTGTATGTTCCCAGATCAGCTGTTGATTCAAGGGAAACCATGAGTTTAACACTGCTGGTTTATTTCAACAACTGAACATCAGTTTCTGGTGTTTTCCATAATGACCGTTTGCATAAATGTGGGGAAGACTAAGCTTAGTTCTGTTTTTCACTGGAAAGTGTATATGGGCAATTCTACAAAAGTCATGCAAATTGCTGTCCCTCTCTGATAAAAGTAAGAAATTGACCAATAAAATCTTTCAATGCTATATAATTCATTAGATCATGTTATGTTTTAATATAATCCAAGATATAAATTGCAGTATTAATAGTTACATTTATCCAAAATCAACACTTATACTCTTGGGAGTATAAATTCCTATTGGGAGATGGCTGTCCCCACTATCAACCCTTAAACTAGTGCATTAAAAAATAATACCCAAAATATTTTTGCCAATTATTTGACTTGTCTCATTCAATAAAGCATGTGCATTTCTGTCAAATATAAGTTAAAATAATGCAACCTATTTTGTAATAAATTTTATAATTCAGAAAACCTATCGAAAAATGCTGTCCCCAATTTTTACGTCACAACCGAAACGTAAACTGTTTGAGTCTGTGCAGTGAACCTGCTTGTAGCCACACACCCCTTTTTTTAACCAGGAAATTAGACAGCCTTCATATGAATCAAGGCCACATGATGAGTAGCTAGGTTTTAGCGTTTTGATATAATTGTCCTTCAAAGCATGAAAATTAGTCTGTGGTTTTAAGAGACGTCACACCCAAACACCCAAGTTTTCATAATAAAAAGGGGGTGATCCCAAACGCGCTACAAACCTTCATTTTCCATTTTGACTCTGAAGAAGACGTCGTTGACGTCGAAACGTCAGTCGTATTAAAATATTTGTTTTGCTCTGAGCTCTGTGTGCTCCAGTCTTCCTTATCTCGGGTTAGTCCTAGCGAAGTAGTCCGGGTTTGGTATTCTCTTTACCCAAGTTTTCATATTAGAGAAAGTTGATTTCATAACTGAAGATTTGATTAAGAGGAAGGTGCATCTGCACAGAGAAGTGGTTGCTAACCATGTGCTTGCTAAATCCTTTGTTTTGTGGCCGAAATTAGCCAAAATTGTCACAACCGAAATAGTCACTATCGAAACAAATGGTATTGTTTTGACAGGCCTGTTTCGGTTGGTGACACTTGTCCGTAAATTCTTAAAGACAATAAATAGTGAGACAATCAATGCACATGTACAAACCTCAATTCCAAAAAAGTTGGGACAGTGTATAAAATGTAAATAAAAACAAAGCAATGATTTGTCCTTTTTGTATTCAATTGAAAACACTACAAAGACAAGATATTTCATGTTTTAACTAATCAACTTTATTCTACATTTCATTCTTTATTCAGCTCATTCTACATTTGATGCCTGCAACACCTCCCAAAAAATTTGGGACAGGGGCATGTTTACCTTTGTGTTACACTCAGTAATCTTTTGGGAACTACAACACTAATTGTTGTAGTTCTGAAAGCAGAATTGTTTTCTTGCTTAATATGAGACTTCAGCTGCTCACCAGTCCGGGGTCTCCATTGTCATATTTTTGGCTTCATAATGCGTCACACGTTTTCAATGGGAGACAGGTCTGGACTGCTGGCAGGCCAGTCTAGCACCCGCACTCTCTGACGACGAAGCCATGCTGTTGTAACACGTGCAGAATGTGGCTTGGCATTGTCTTGCTGAAATAAGCACGGATGTCCCTGAAAAAGCGATTGTCTAGATCGCAGCAAATGTTGCTCCAAAATGCATATGTACCCTTCAGCGTTAATGGTGCTTTCACAGATGTGCAAGTTACCCATGCCATGAGCACTAACACACCCCCATACCATGACAGACGCTGGCTTTTGAACCTTGTGTTGGTAACAATCGAGGTGGTCTTTTTCCTCTTTGGCCGGGAGAACACGACGTCCATTATTTCCAAAAACAATTTGAAAGGTGGACTCGTCAGACCACAGCACACGTTTCCACTTTGCGTCAGTCCATCTCAGATGAGCCCAGAGAAGTCGGCGGCGTTTCTGGATGTTGTTGATATATGGCTTATGCTTTGGGTAGTAGAGTCTTAACTTGCATTTGTAGATGCAGCGACAAATTGTGTTTACTAACAATGGATTTCTGAAGTATTCCCGAGCCCATGTGGTTATATTCATTACAGAAGCATGCCGTTTTTAATGTAGTGCTGTCTGAAGGATCGAAGGTCACGGGCATTCAATATTGGTTTACGGCCTTGCCCGTTTTCTCCAGATTCTCTGAATCTTTTACTAATATTATGGACTGTAGATGGTGAAATCCCTAAATTCCTTTCAATAGTGTGTTGAGAAACGTTGTTCTTAAACTGTTGGACTATTCGCTCATGCAGTTTTTCACAAAGTGGCGAACCCATCCTTGCTCGTAAATGCCAGAGCCTTCGTGGATGCTCCTTTTATACCCAGTCGTGATAGCATGACCTGTCACCTATTCACCTATTTACCTGTGGAATGTTCCAAACAGGTGTTTTTTGAACATTCCACAACCTTCCCAGTCTTTTTTATACCCCTGTCCCAACTTTTTTGGAATGTGTTGCAGGCATCAAATTCGGAATTAGCGTATATTTACAAAAATAAATGAAGTTGCTAAGGTAACATTACATTACATTCATTTATTTAGCAGACACTTTTATCCAAAGCGACGTACAATAAGTGCATACAGAGACATCATCAAGATCACTACAGAACAGACAAGACAAAGCATATCCTTCCCATAATGTAGCAGCTATCTTTTAAATATCGTTTTCATTTAAATATATAGACGAGAATTTACAAATCACTGCTTTCTGCTTTTATTTGCATTTTACGTACTGTCCCAACTTTGGAATTCAGGTTTCAGTAAGAGATGTCACAACCGCAACAATTTGGTCACAACCGAAACACCTGTTGTTTTGTTAAAATTTTTAATAATATGAATAATCAATCAAATATCCAAGATATTGTGCTGGTGAGGGTATATATAATCTCATAAATAAGAATCTATCAAATTCATGTGATCAAATCTGTCCATTTTATAGAGAACATTTGTACGGAGTTTTCACTAAATTTAATTAATCCAATGTTTTATTTGATTTAAAAATTCAGGGTAATTGATTCAAATTCAACAGCAGTCAAGATTTTTTTTCAAAAATGTCATTTTCAAAGGGGTGAATTAAGCTTATCAATTGGGTATGTAATTTTATTTCAAAAACAGGGTTTACACCATGTTTCGGTTGTGACATTTAGGAGCAGTCAGTAAATTCATCCTTATTCTGAAAAAATGACATGTGATTGCACTGTACATCTAGTATATTTATGTATCTCAGATAAAGTGTAAAACATATATTATAAAAGAATTTTGCAAAAAATATAAATTTACACTTTTCTCCAACCCTCAATTTGCACGACTTCTGTAGAATGGCCCATATATGATGTGTGCATGGAGAGGATGGCCCCTTTGGTGAGTAGGCCAACCAGGCTCATCAACGGCCAAAATAAAGTTCTTTCCAAAACTGAGTTTTTATTTTCCCTGTTATTTGGAATTGCCAAATGTGCCTCTAGTCACAATTTCCACACCTGCACCTACAGATCCTTTCCAAAAAATTTGAATATCATGGAAAAGTTGTTTTTTTTCCATAATTCCATTCAAAAAGTGAAACTTTCATAGATTATAGATTCATTACACACAAAATGAAATATTTCTAGCCTTTATTTGTTTCATTTTTCATAATTTTGGCTTACAGCTCCAGAAAACCCCCAAAACAGTATTTCAAGAAATTAGAATAGTGTGTCGAAAATCAGCATTTACTTCAGTTATTTCAGAGAATGAATGTTTTAGACTGAGTGTCACACTATCATCTAATTTACTCAAAACACCTGCAAAGTTTATCTCAGTTTGGTTCAGTATGGGGAAGACTGCAGACTTGACAATTGGCCAGAAGACCATCATTGACACCCTCCAGAAGATGGGTAAGCCACAAAAGGTCATCGCTAAGGAGGCTGGCTGTTCACAGAGTGCAGTGTCCAAGCATATCAATAGAAAGTTTAGTGGAAGGGAAAAATGTGGCAGGAGAAGGTGCACAAGCAAAAGAGATGACCGTAGGCTTCAGCGGATTGTCAAGCAAAGACGATTCCAAAATTTGGCGGAGATGCAGAGGGAGTGGGACTGAGGCTGGAGTCAGTGCTTCAAAAACCACCACGTACAGACGTATCCGGGACTGTCGGATTCCTCGAGTCAAGCCACTACACTCATTCTCTGAAATAACTGAAGTAAATGCTGATTTTCGACACACTATTCTAATTTCTTGAAATACTGTTTTTGGGGGTTTTCTGGAGCTGTAAGCCAAAATTATGAAAAATGAAACAAATAAAGGCTAGAAATATTTCACTTTGTGTGTAATGAATCTATAATCTATGAAAGTTTCACTTTTTGAATGGAATTATGGAAAAAAAAACAACTCATCGCACACTCCCACCAGCTAATGTCTCCCCTTCATCCAACAGAACTGTGGGAGAGGGGCATTTGACTGGTGACAGCTGGTAGGCGAGGTACCTAATAGCAGGCAGTTGGGAGGAACACATTCAGTGGTAGCTGAAGTAAACTGGCTGACATCAACCTACCCTTCCCCAGTTGTGTCCAGCCACTGGTCGTAGAATCCAGGTTGTAGTCTGCTAATGTAGCCCATACTCAAACGTGACTTTAGGGTACAGGCTGTGCTCGTATTGCCTGTGCTTGCAATGCCTATGCAGGTGGCTTATGAAGGCAACTAGTTAGACTTGGGCCTATAACTTGTGCGCAGCCTGGACATTTCTAGTTGTACCGAAGTAACTGGGTACAATAAGGTCACGCTGTACAAGTACAGTACCCATGGCCCTGGTGAAAAGCTGTTTGGAAGCATATGCGTCATCACCCTTTGACTGCTGTTAACCTCCACTGTCACCCATTGTACTTTCGCATTGTGTGATTCTCATCGGCCTTGTAACAATGGCTCCATGGGCCATTCCTGGGTCACACAAGGGGAATGACCTGGGTGTCTGTTATCAAACCCTTTTATACTGAAAAGATCTATCAAAATACATGAATAACTTGTATTTTTCACATTGTGTGTGCCTTCTTTAATAATGAAGTGTGCACTGGATGTTATGCAATGCAAGTGGACTGCTGGGCACATCACTGGGCTCACCAGAGATGAAGCACAATTATTTTGCAGAAGCATTCCTGTGGATATGATGCAAAGAAATGGGTTTAAATTGAGCCTCATAACACATTTACTGACACAGAACATTGTGTTTGCCCTTTAAAATGCATACGAATATTCTCTGTATGCTCAAATGTGAAAATTTCCCCCTCCCATTTTTAAGACTGGAAAAATGTGTGTATCATATAGATACATGCCGTTGTTTTCAGTTGTATTTTGTTTCATATATAATTATTAGTAATATAATAATAATAATTTGCCTAATTAAATGTAGCCTAAACTTTATTATACGTAGGCCTATGTAAACAATTATAGGATAGGCTACACTAAAATAGAGGGCAACCCCCCATATGGTGTGATTTGAGGCTAATACAATATATTTTTACAATTATTTCAGAAGGTCGAGCATATTTATTTTGATTTGGGGTACTTTTAAATAGAACCACTGTCCAACTGTATTGGGGCTTCTGGCATTCTTGTATCGCATTGAAGGCACGAAATTATTCAGTTATAGGCTATGCTAGTCCCCTTGAATATAACCTACGGCAACGTATGTTGCTCAAATATAATTGAATGCGTATTTCATAAACATAGCCTATTCGTTACACATTTGTTACAAATCATCTGGTGTGCTTGAATTCGGTTGAAATATTAAAATCTTGTATCAGTCTACAGTTGTCTTTACTTGGTACCTTGGTAGAGTGCCCCCCCTACAGCTTGGACTAAGAGAAGAGGGAAATAATCTTTCGAACTGCATTTAACCAATCAGAAAATCGAACAATTTGGTCACTAGGTAGTTTGACGTCTCGCAGGCCAATGGAAATAATGTCGGCCTCGGAGGGCGCAGGGAGCTGGAGGTAACCGAGGGGAGAGCGACCAAGTCCCGGGGAAGTCACTCACGGAGTCACCGTGAAAAACATCAACAACCGCCGCAAAATGCCGAATAAAACTAAAAAAGAGAAGGTAATACACAGAAAATATCGTTACGGTAACTGTTAGAGAATTGTGCATATTTTTTTCAGAGAACGTGTGCTAGATAAATGTCTTTATAGAGATATTGCAATTGAATTCACCAACTAGCTAGCTGGATTTTGTATTAGTATTGTCAAGGCCTAGCAAGCTACCTTTCATACCGTGCAAAGCGTCCTTCCTCTTCTCTAATCTTTAGTAGCTAGCTTGCTGGATTTTATTCAGTGGCAATGGGCAATAATATCCAATAACCTATTCAATTTTATTTGCAATTTTCATACAATCTTCCTGTTAAACGAAATGCTAAATCATTAATGGGAAATTAACTTTCAAATATTGTAATGCCTTTATGTGTGCAAACATTATATTTTTGGAAACAGTTCTTTTAATCTTACTAAAAATGTAGTGATTTACTGGGAAATCATTTCAAACTAATTTCTTGCCTGTTAATGCACGAACTGATTTCCGATGGGGTGTACTACTAGCAATATAATTCAGCTAACCATCTACCAGTTGTGTTACATAAACGCACATTCAAATCAAGTCAAGCTGTAAGTTTAGTCTATCTGCTCTTCGTTTTCTAGGTCGGCTATGATCACAAATGTATCTGTTGTTGCTGAAAATGTTGACAGTTCACTACTTTTGTGTCAATATCGTGTAGCGGATGTGCTTTATCATTGTGCAGTTGGTTATTTTGTTATTGCAGCGTTTCGCTCCGAATACTTTTACAATCCCCACTTAATGTCCCCGCAAAAATATGTGAACGACATGATACGCCAATCACATCCCGATCGTTAAAACAAAAATGCGTGACAGTGTGGTGGTGGGGTACAGTGGAAATTGGCCCATTTTCTGTGTACTTACGGAGCTAGCTAGATTTGAACAGAACAGGAATGTGGTGCTGTGCACTATTCTTACACCTAGGCCTATGCATTTTTCCGCGGGTGGCAAGCTATCGAAGTTGCACTGGAAAATATCCTAAGCCACCAGCAGTAGCAACACTTGGTAGGCTACACCTTTTTTTTTTTTTGGAACGCTGTGCGCATGAAGCATAAGGGACTAAAAAGAGAAACGAATGAATACATATTTAATACATGATTTGCATAAATATTTAAAATTAAAAGGTCACAGTAGGTATTCGCAGTAACTAGTGTTCGGTGACCTGTCTTTGTACACTGAAACGTTGACTAGGCGTAGCCTAGCCTGTAGGCTAACTGATGGCAACACCGAGATGGGAGGTGCCGAGGCACACAAGGGTTTAATGTAATAATAAGTATGACTTGTCATCCACAGGAGCCAACAAAATCTGCTAAAAGCAGCGCAAAAAACAGCAACGCTAGCGGAGGAAAGGACGCCGGAACCGAAAATTCAGATGAGGTAAATTAATCTTGCAGGAAAAAAAGTAGAATGTCGGTAATGTGAGAATCCCACTCACCTGTTAAATCACTGCAGCTTTTGAAAGTTAATTTTTTTAAGCCCTGCTTAATTTTCTGAATATTTAGGGTCTGATTTACTAAGACATTTTAGCACACGCAAAACCAATAACATGCCCATTGATTGGTCACGGTATTTGTTTTGGACCAATCATTGGTTGTGTTATTAGTTTTAGCTAAAAGGTTTTGCACAAGCTGAAGATCTTAGTAAATCAGGCCGTTAGTTTGTTCCCAGTGCTGTGCAGTGTGTGTAAATGTATGTAGTGTCCAATATAGCGCATTTCTTGGTTATAAAGTGCTTACTTTCATTTTGGAAAGCTATGGCCTGTTTTCAGTTTCTTTCAGGTGATGTGGGACTGAAATTTTTGCAAAGGTTTATTACCTCATGCTTGGTTTTAAACAGCCCATTGGGCCTGAATATATGTAACCACAGACATCACACAGAGTCGCCCGTTGACAGAGATGGCAAAGTTATTGATGCATTCCTTTCCACAGTTATAATCTTAAAATCTGTTATCAAGATTTTGGGAACCTTTAGGCCTTCATTCAGGGTAACGGTACAACTTGTGTCTGTAGATTAGTTTCTCGGTTTGTTTGATACTAGTTTTCCCATGATGCATTGTGCCAGAAAGGTGGTGGATGTTTGATTGGGAGGATTCTCACTGGTTGTTTCACCGCGAGCGCACCATGCCGTCAGTTCCTATTGAAAACGTGATTCACTTGAGTAGTGGTGTCTGTGTATCTGTCCTCTCCAATGTAGAAGAGCACCTGCAGCCCTCCCTGAGCTCATTGGACATTAGCTTGAAAGCCAGCATGAGACCCACTTTATGACCAATGGTGTTTATTACCCACCGCTGTAGCGGCGGCGGTGGCACCATGGTAAGCGGCACATTTGTGTTCTGACAAGCGTCCCTGCTGTACGCTAGTGCATTGATAACAGCAGGCACGGCGCCCTTGGCGGTTGATGCCCCTCAGGGGAAAAGACCATTGATTAAAAACTATTTTCAGTGCGGCTCGGTCGCGCGGTCCCCGGATAGTCCCGCTCGTCACTGCTGTCCCGGGTCTCTGGCCCTCGGCGGCCTCTGCCGTGTCTGATAAGGACGGGTGTCGGACCTCGCTTTTTTCTGACATTGGGCTGGGAGTTTGGGGAATACGCCGGCGTCCATTTTGTGACGTTGATCCGTGGAAGCCCGCCCTGTCAGGAGGGATATCTGGTGCTGTCTCCATGTCAGAAGTGAACCAGTGATATTTGTTTTTTATACTTTTTGTTTTCAGTGAGTTATGTATAAAAAAATATGTATTTATTGATTGATGTATAGCCTACAAATATCATGTTGAAGTACATGAAGTACATTCCCCTTTTGGTGGAAAAAAAAAACCTCCGTTCCTGAACCAGGACAGCGCTGCTATGGACTGGAGCTGGAGGGCAGGAACATGGCGGTGTCACGCTGTTCCGTCTTTTTCTAACTGAAGACATCAAGTCTCCCGAGAGCAGCCCGAATCCCCTGGAGTTAGTTTTCCAGACGCATATGGTCCACGTGGGCTTGGCGGGAGACCCGCCGGCATCTGTGTTGAAGGGCCCTCTGTGCGGTCATGTGACAGCGAAGCCAGTCACCCAGGCCTGCTCCTCGGCACAGCGAGCTTTGAGAGCAGAGCGTCATGAGTCGGTCTCCTCTGTCTTCCTGCGGTAATGTCCCATCAGCCTAATGTAGGCTACACTAACAGTGCTGCTCTTTTTCTATGGAGATCAAAATAAGCGCAATATGAAGCATTTGCGATTGGATGTTCATTTCGGTTCATTTTTGGTTCTTTCTCTGGAAGAATGGAGGCTCCTTTTGTGAAGCCGGTCAGGATATTGTAGCTTGTAACCCACGTAAAACATAATTCAGGGAAGTAAACAAAACTTTTTTGTTTTACAAAATGCATGTGCATCGTGTCTTCCAAAATGCATGTGCGTTGTCTTTTTTTTTTTTTTAATTCTGAGATTGAGTCCGTTTCAGGGGTTCACTGAAATTTTAAGGTATTGCTGATTTTCATTTCCTATAAGTTCTTGCGGGAGGATTAAACTCTGAGCTGTTTACAGGAAACATATTTCACTTTCTTAATTCTATGTACGATCATCTTAAACTCAAGGAGTTTTAGGCAGTTTAAGACGCCATTGTTTTCCCACTCATTTTTTAAGTAAGGTTTTCTCTGTGGACGTGAAATTGGGCTGACTCATTTGGCAGCTGTGAAAATTGCCCTTTGAGCCAAACCTGGACAAAGGTGCAGTTGTGGAACATCGCTCTTTTCATAAACTCTAATTGCCATTGATGCCATCAGCAACATGAACCGTCATGCTCTTTCCTATGCTCTGGATTACATTTTTTTAAACCAGTGCACTTAGCTCATGTTATTCTTCTCTGAACTTGAAGTATGTCTGAGAAAAAGGCATTTGGATGTTCCCTCTGGAACTGTTAAGTTTTCTATTAGTCTAATGCACTGGTGGATATGGATATATGCTGTGTTCCGGATAAGAGAACTGTTCCTCCTTCATATTGTGTGTTGGTAGCTAGTATAAATAGCAATGCCTTGCTGTGGTCCTACAGTTCTGTTTTTTTTTTCTCTCATTTTGCGAGGCATTCTGGGATTAATTCAGTTATTGCTCTGTGACACTGTTCAGGCTATTTCACATCGGCTTGTGAAAAAGGGCTTTTTAGCTCAGAATGAAAGTGAATCAAATCAAAATGACTTAAAGCTTTTCAATCTTGTGCACTAGGGGAAATGTATGCATACTAGTTCTAATGTTTGTATGTTCTAGTTGTATTTTCACAATATTGAATGTGGGAATTGTCCATTGGTTATCTGACGCATGACACACTAATCTGACATGTTATTAAACCAATTTGAATCTAGCTTAGTTAGTAAGTACTAACATACACTGCCTGGCCAAAAAAAAGTTGCCATTGCACCCGTCATGCATATTGCCCACTGTACAAGCCTCTGGAGGCAGTGTTATGATCTGGGGTTGCTTCAATTGGTCAGGTCTAGGCTCAGCAGCATTATGCAGCAATAAAATGAAGTCAGCTGAGTACCTGAATGTACTGAATGACCAGGTTATCCCATCAATGGGCATATTCCAGTACGACAATGCCAAGATTCATCGGGCTCAAATTGTGAAAGAGTGGTTCAGTGAGCATGAGGAATCATTTTCACACATGAATTAGCCACCAGAGTCCTGACCTTAACCCCATTGAAAGTATTTGGGATGTGCCTGGAGAACACTTTACGGAGTGGTTCGACTCTCCCGTCGTCAATACAAGATCTCAGCCAAAAATTTATGCAACTCTGGAATAAATGTTGTGACATTGCATAAGGTTGTCGAAACAATGCCACAACAAAAGCTAAAGGCGGTCCAACGAAATATTAGAGTGTGCGACTTTTTTTTTGGCCAGGCAGTGTGGTATGTACTGTCCTCTTTAAACACAAAGACAACCAATTTTTTGTTTTCTTTGTTTGGAAAGGTTTGTGTTGTCCCATCCGGCAATTGATCATTTATTTTGCAATACTGCTTTTATTTTCTTTTTGAGTATGTTAATTAATTGTTTACTGGTCCTTCTGTGTGATAAACTGCAAGGAAATATGAGTTATCTGGCAAAGAAAGTGAGTTTTATTTCAGAGCTGTGAAGCATGCCATTACTCCACACATGTTGTTGTTTCCAGGAAAATACCCCTAGAAGAACTGACGTCTGACCTTAAAAAACAGACACATTTTGTAAGGTTTTGATCCGTTTCTTCAAACATTACACACCGGTCAGATCATTTCGGTCCGTGGCCTCGAGGTGATTGGCTGTTCCCTCCCTACATGGTCACTTCACCCAATCACAGTGCCTGCCTGTACTGGCCCCACAGTGGTGGAACAAACTTCCTAAATGGGTCAGGACAGCAGAATCAGCTGTCTTCCGACACGGACTGAAGATCCGCCTCTTCAGACTACATCTTGGTTTCTCTCCCATCCATAGTTCCATACCCCACTGCAGTCCAACCATACTCACTCAGGTTATGGTATTTTTATGGTTTGGGATTATATTTTTAAGGTTTTACATTTCCCAGGGCTTGCTATGGATGTGGTCTGTGTATTTAGAATGTATATTTTGATTCTGGATTAACATGGTTAGCTTGCACTAGTGCTGTAGTTTTTACTCACTGGTCTGGGAATGTTGTTCGCCAAGTCTGGCACTATTGCTCATGTTAATCAGGTGATAAGTGCGTCTTGCTAAATAAATGTAATGTGATATTGGCTAGTTCATTAGCGTTTTGGATCTCGTTGTTTACCCCATGTGTTCAGCAGCTGAAGATGTAGAAAAGACGGCACTTTTGGTAACCATTTAATAAAGATGTAGAAAAGACGGCACTTTTGGTAACCATTTAATAAAGATGTAGAAAAGATGGCACTTGGTGGTACAACGGTAAGAGCGCCGACTTTCAGTCGGTGCAGTTGTGCTCCAAGGATCGGGGGTTCGCGCCCCGGTCCTGCCAGATCCGAGCATGGCCGGCGCCCTGTGGGAGCAGCAATTGGCGGCTGCTTCCGGGAGGGGGGAGGGGCTCGGAGAGAATCGCTGCGCGCATAGCGGCCCCTGGGCGAGCTGGAATCACGGTCAGGAGCTAGGAGGAGTCGCACCCTGAAGAGGACGTGGCGCCCCTCCCGTCCTACCGCCGGCTGACGGGGTTGTGTAGCGGTGATTCTCTAGCGGTTGCTACACGGGGGGAATTGAATTAGAATAGGGGTTCAATTGGCTACTAAATTGGGAGAAAATGGGGGAAAAATCAGAAACAAATTTAAAAAAGAAAAGACGGCACTTTTGGTAACCATTTAATAAAGATGTAGAAAAGACGGCACTTTTGGTAACCATATAATAAAGATGTAGAAAAGACGGCACTTTTGGTAACCATATAATAAAGATGTAGAAAAGACGGCATTTTTGGTAACCATTTAATATAGATGTCGAAAAGATGGCACTTTTGCCGATTTGAGAATGTAAGTAAAAGTGGGTTCTGAAGGAATACATTTTAAATTTTAAATGGAGCCTTTTATGCCCCTTTATAAAACGGAATGCAGTAACAACAGCCCTCAGTAATGGGTTCCTTTCCATGTCAGAGCCTCTAATGACTGGAATGAAGGGTGAAGCCGTTATTGATCAAAATGTGTTTGCTCAGTGGAAGCCCTTATCCAAGGTGGCTAACATGGGCTACATTCTACATCTTTTTCCATTGCTTCAACAGGACCTTTTACTGAAGCAAGTCCGTATACTCTGCCCAAGGGTAATTGTGTCATTGTGTCACGGGAGTTAAACCCACAGGCACTGGGTTGTGCATCCAGCTCTAACCACTTTACCACGCTGCTGCCTTATCAGGAGTACACTTTCCCAGGGCTTACTCTTTTAATGAACTTTCTATGGTCTATAGCAGGGGTTCCCAAACCGGTCCTGGGGGACCCCTGTGTATGCTGGTTTTTGTTGCAACCACAGTTGCAATCCCAGAATTTTAACAAGCTGTTAATTTTTCTTAATTAGGTGCTTTTCATGTTTGGAGGAATTATTCACCCTCTTAAGCCACATTATATCAGAAATAGCTATGGATGCCATGTAGAATAAACACCCCCATGTTCACATTGTGCTTATTGTGCTATATTGCAACAATTACATAAAAAGAGGTTACAAAATTATGTATTTTCACTCAAATTAATGAGTGAAGTGAATCAATAGGCTCCTAATTAGGTTGTTGAACACATGTGTTTAACTCATATTATTTTCTTTAAGCTTATTAACACAATGCAGGTTTTGACTCGTTATCATTTTGCTTTGTGTTTGAATTCTTCATTATCTACCAAATGGTTAGTTTTAGTGGCCATGTGTCCACACTTTCACCAAGTGGGAGCCTATTGATTCAAATCAGTCTTTAAATGGATATGTTCAATTATTTTTACAATTTTTAAAAAATAATATAGCACAATAAGCACAATGTGAACATAGGGTGTTTATTCTACATGACATCCATAGCTATTTCTGATATAATGTGGCTTAAGAGGGTGAATAATTCCTCTTAACATGACGAGCACCTAATTAAGAAAAATTAACAGCTTGTTAAAATTCTGGGATTGCAACTGTGGTTGCAACGAAAAACCAGCATACACAGGGGGGTCCCCAGGACCGGTTTTGGGAACCCCTGGTCTATAGCATGGATATTCAAATCTGGACCTCCAGTCCAAATCCAGCCCTGGTTTTCTTTCTCCCAGGTAATTAACTGAACAATTAGTTCTACTGATTCTGATCCCAGGTAAAGGGAGAGTGGAAATCTAGCAGTTCTCAGCCGTTGAGGACCGCGATTTTATAGAAAATAAAACCGTGGGTCTATAGAAAAGCATACTCTTTGCCTCAAGTCCTTCAGTGTAGGCTATTCCCAAGCTTACTGTTTCTCTCTGTGCGTGTGGCCCCCCCCCCCCCCCCCCCCCCTCACAGGCCCAGCAGCAGCAGCAGACCGCCAGCAAGCGCCCCAGCAACAGCACCCCTCCTCCCACTCAGCTCAACAAAATCAAGTACTCCGGGGGTCCGCAAATCGTCAAGAAGGAGCGACGTCAGAGCTCCTCGCGGGTTCAACCTCAGCAAGAACCGCGAGCTGCAGAAACTGCCCGCCCTCAAAGGTAGCGCCTCGTTTCTGCTCGGCTAACGTGTTGTTGTAACCCTCCTCCTCTCCGCTCCTCACCAAAAACACTGAGTCTGGGCGTTAAATTCATGTATTGTAATTTAGTCATTTACTAGTTATTTACAATACACGTTCGCCCTGGAGGTGTGCTGGATCTTTGTGATTTCACTTGTGATGCACTTTGAGCTCCGTTCGTAGTTCTGTCCCCAAGTGTTTTTAAGAACTTTTTCTGGGCGTTACATGACATTACTTGAAGTAGGAAAACGCATTAAAACACCCTTTTTCCACACGTCACATATATGGTCTTTTCACCAATCTGAAACTACATTTTAAATAATGAGTAATAAGTATTTTCATTCCTTTTTTGAATGCATTTTAAAAGACAATAGATTTAGACTTTTTAACAGATGATAGATTTAGTCAGGGTAGCTGAACATCCATCCAAACCTTGAGTGTCCATTTCATTTGCCATAAGATTTACCGTCTTATGGAAAATGAAATGGAAAATGATTACTGTATTGTCTTACTGGTTTCTTACTGGTAGCTTGATCCCTAGTGGGCTCTGAGAGGATGCCTGGAGTGGGCAGCATATCTCTCCCTCGCTCTCTCTCTCTCTCACCCTCACTCCCTCTTTTTTTTTTTCTCGCTCTCTTTCTCTCCTTTCTCTGTCTCTGTTTTTCTCTCTCTTTGTTTCTCTCTCTCTCTCTCTCTTCCTCTCGATGTATCGGCAGACTGTAATCTGCACTAAGTAGGACAGTAAACATCATAATAACACTCGCTGCAGATGGATTAGTCTTCCCTGCATGCAGCCTTGAAAATACATCTGCATATTCATACCCGCCCCCTTTTTTGTTGACACAACAGGTTGTTAGCTTAGCACCTAGAAAAGAGACATGCTCTGCATTTTAGTGTGTGCATTCCTGTGTGTTTCAAGGGCTTTATAAAAGATGGAAAACTTTTTGAACTAACTGCCAGTTACTTTTATCATGTCACACCAATTACGGGGGGCGCATTTGTGGCGCACAGCCAGGCAGTGATCGGTCTGTAGTCGCGGGACGGCGAGTGCCACCCAGCCCCTAATTCCGGGCTGAATTAGGCGAACCTGATCGCCTTCAGCTACAGCATCTCCAGACCTGAAAGGCCAGTGGGATAGCGAGGGGTCAGTTAGGGCTGCAGCGCTACATTCTTCCTCCGCTGGCTCAAACCTTTCCAGTGTTGGACTGGAAGCTAATGTCTGCCTATGAGTGCAACGTATCGATTCATGAATCTCTATGAAATGCACATTGTTCAGCCCTGTAGGCATAGTGGGTTGCTATCGTCTGGTAAGTATATTGTTGGGTCCGGGTCAACGTTTCCGTTTGTCAGCTGTTGTTGGTTAGTGATAATGAGGCAGGAGACACTATGGGTGCAGGTAGGCCCCAGGTTCCTGATTGGCTGGGGCAGTCGCTGGTGAGTTGTGGGGATGCCCTGCCGTCTGAATCCCTGCCTCCCTGGCCGACACTTTGGTAACGAGCCACGTTTCGGCCTTTTGGCCACTGTCCAGCACTGTCCAGATTCATGCTGCCCGGTTGGATGCACCGGTTCACATTAGACAAATACTTCATGTGTGAGCACCACCCATCAGCCTGTAATGAGCCCAGCAAAGTAAAAACATGCTAAAACACGCCCAACCCCCAGATAAAGTCAGTGACATGCGACGTGGGGGTAAAGCGATGTTGTATGTTTCACGCGTGTCCGGGTTCCACCTACAGAGGTCACTCCGTACCCCTGTCACACCGTGCTAACGGCTAACTCTGTGACTGACGTGGAGCGTATTTTGAGATTGTTTACTCTGCACTTGTGGCTGGGTCTTCTGCAGAACCACCAGAATGGCACTGGGGTTTTTTTTGCGGTGGAAGTAAAGGCGCCACTGCGTGCGGCCTACTGTGAGGCTTTGCGTGTGCTTTTTGCGTGCGCGAACGGGAGCGCGGCACAGAGCAGTCAGCGCCGGGCCTCTGCCCTGTTGGGGCCCATTTCTGTTTCTGGGAATCTGCAATGGAAAAAAGATGGAGGAAGCTTCCAGAGACTCCCTTTCCTCCCTTTGTGTGTGTGTGGGGGGGGGGGGGGAGTAACTGCCAACCCACCCCCCCCACAGATTTGCTAACCTGCCATTGGTTTGTGCCGCCTGCCTTGATCCACTCTGCGTTGTTGCAATCGGTCACATTTTCCGAATCCACCCATGTTGGACCTGCCTGTGCATGCCCCCCCCCCTCCCCCTTCACCGTATTGGATCTCCCTGCACACACCCCTGCCCCCCCTCCCATAACCACCTCATTGCAATGAATCAGAGCTTGCTGCTTTCGCCCTCGCTGTCTCTACAGCGGAATGATTGATCATGGCCGGGCGCTCTGCTCGTCCCCCAAGAGCGGGATCTGTCACTTTCTTTTCCGGCGAGGGTGGGGGTGAACGGTGATATACATAACATCTGCTTCCTGAGAAGATTCCGGAACTGCAGATCTCAAGGCCCCCCCCTCCACCCCCCAATAATCGCAACAGGAGACGATGCCTTTTTGGAATGTTCCAGAAACGCGCTCCTGCTATTCACCTCACGACGCCGAATCACAGTGCCCACACCTGGAGGCAGCCCGCTTGATTTGAGTTGGGGTGTGCCGTGAGATACGTGTAACAACAATACGTTTTTTTTATGTTTGACTGCTGTGAATGTCAACAGAAATTGTCAAACAGTCAAATTGAATATTGCTCCTATTGCGTGCACAGCGCTAGCTACGGTGCACCCACAACGTACGGTATCTTGACATACCTTAAATATTCTAGTTCCATGTTTGAACATATGCCATTTTAATAAGGGGTGGTTGGCAGTAAATGTATTAGGTCATTAACATTTGGGTATTTAATACATGGTCTTATCGTGAGGTCTTACAGTAGTGCGTACATAAAGGTTTAGCCAATTAACAGAGACAAAACCAGTTTATCAGTGTCCCAACCAATAGCAGCAGTTAGTACATAGACCTACAACATAGTATTAAGTGCCAAATTAGGTGTAAGAGGGGCATTGACGAAGTAGCAATTGTAGTGTTAGGTGTTACAAAGTTAGGGCTAGTAAGTAAACCCATCATAAACATTTGGAGTTCAGCATTAGCTGAGCCAAGATGCAGTGTAAAAAGTGTCTTTAGTCTGTGGAAGAAGATAGACATTTGACTCGGCTGCCCTGACTGTAGTGGGGAGCTCACTCCACCACTGACAGGCCAGAGCAGAGCAGAGACATGATTTTAGGTAAGGAGGTGGAGTTCCTCTTACTGCATTATAAACTAGGAATGCTTTGGCTGATCATAGCTGAGACAAACTGCCGCGTTCCACATGAGCTGGAGGGGCCTGATGGTCCACCACCATAGGAAGAGACTACTCTGGGGTGGCAGTGGCGTTTAACGGTTATGGGGCTTGTAACCAAAAGGTTGCAGGTTTGATTCCCAGGTAAGACCCTGTCTTTGACCATTGCGCAAGGTACTTAACCCGAATTGCTTCAGTACGTATCCAGCCATATAGATGGATAGTATGTAGAAATGCAAAAGCTGTGTAAGTCACTCTGGATAACAGCGTCTGCTAAAATACTTGAAGTGAAATGACTACTCGCACACAGACATAGAGGTGAGGAACTTGTAACTGACATATTTTTTTTTTCTTTAAAAAAAAAAAAACAGGGGAGAGAAACTGTGGGGAAGAGAATGTGGTGTTGCAGAATACGCCGACAGGGTTCAGTGTTGGGAGATTTCACTACTGAAGAACCCACAGCTTCGCCTGCATTTCGCCGCGACTGTTGAGCTGTGGGCTGGATTCTGAATCAACCCCCCCCCCCCCTGTAGTAGTACCTGATGCCTCCCACCTGTTCCTCAGTGGGTGCTGGAAAAGGAGTGTTATATTAAGGGTTGCCAGCGGTGTGGAAGGAGGTCAGATGTGGGCGGATGGAGCTGCCCGCGTCACGGCAGCCGTAATCCGCCATACCTCTATTGGGCCTGAAAGGGTTTTCGTCCTTGAGGCTCCTTCAAACTATGATTCTCGGCGAGCGTCTCAAGTATGTTCAAGAGATATTTCTGAGAGAAAACTTCCCTTTTCCCCCCTTTCCCATTCCGGCCACCTGCACCGTGGATAGATTTCCTACCTTGGACTTTAATGGGCTCTCGAGATTCCCTGTCCTCTAGTGCAGCCGTGAGAGAAAAGGCACTTCCATGTAAAACAGTGCAGAGGGGCCTGCGCTGCATCACGCTCATAATTTGCATCCCCAGCTCCATCCACTGAAAAGGGCGGCAAGGACTGCAAGTGGCATCACCTGGCTGGCCCGGTGCCGTGATTGGTGTCCTTTACCCCCAAATCCACCCCCACTCAAGCCACTATCAAGCGTAGTCCAGCCTGGATGGCCAGACAGAGAGCCTGAGGTGACATTAGTTGTCGAGAGGGAGCGAATTAAGTCCTGGCTGGCGTAGGAACAGAAGGAAGAGCCAGAGAGGATCCGCGGCAGGATGAGAGCGGAGAGAAGGGGGAGGGAGGGAGGGGAGGGAGGGAGGGAGGGAGGGAGGGATGGATGGATGGATGGATGGATGGATGGAGGGAGGGAGGGAGGGTCAAATCCTGATGTAGTTATTTTGTTTGTTATGATTATGCTGGTAAGCAGCTTACGTTCTTGGCGGAGCAGCAGCAGGCGGGACAGAAGGAACTCCGCTTTGGTCTTATGTTTACCTCCAGTCTCCTCCCTCCTCCAGCCTCCTCCCTCCTTCAGTGCCCCCCTTCTTCAGTCTCCTCCCTCCTCCAGCCTCCTCCCTCCTTCAGTGCCCCCCTTCTTCAGTCTCCTCCCTCCTCCAGCCTCCTCCCTCCTTCAGCCATCTCTCTCCTTCAGCCTCCTCCCTCCTTCAGTGGCCCCCCTTCTTCAGTCTCCTCTCCTCAGTCTGCTCCCTCCTCCAGCCTCCTCCCTCCTTCAGCCTCCTCCCTCCTTCAGCCATCTCCCTCCTCCAGCCTCCTCCCTCCTCCAGCCTCCTCCCTCCTTCAGCCATCTCCCTCCTCCAGCCTCCTCCCTCCTTCAGTGGCCCCCCTTCTTCAGCCTCCTCCCTCCTTCAGCCATCTCTCTCCTTCAGCCTCCTCCCTCCCTCTTTCAGCCGCATCCCTCTTCCACACGCTCCCTCCTCCAGCCGCCTGTTTACCGTCACTGGTATATTACTCCGCTGGTAAAACTGCACGGCTCTTAGAAGACAATAAAACGCAGGACCTCTATCAAAGCAAATGACAAAAATCCCGTAGCCAGACATTTCAAAGAAGCTAGCCATGGCATTTTTATGTGCTAATTTACTGGTATTGGACAAGGTCACATAAGAAATAGAGATGGGTATATAAGTAATTTAAGAAAATTAAGGGAGGCCTTCTGAATCTTTTGCCTTAAGAGGCATGAATGAAGAGTTTATAGTGAATGACTTTCTGTAATATATCCATTGTAACATTCTATAATTCCATAAGATTCAATAATCTCCTTTCTGTTCATTTATTTATTTATTATTATGATTTTTTCATTTTGGATATGGATATACCTTGTGCTCTGCTATGTGCTGCCCCTCTCAGCCTTTGCCTTAGTTGTAGGGCCTTGTGACATCACCGTACCTTATTGGCTTATCAGGACCAGTACTGTCTTCTGACTATTTGCTGGCTGTATCCAATTGTGTAATTTTCACCTGATCTTTACTCTTCATTTTCAATGGCCAGATTTTTTATTTAAAAATTTTTTTTACTTCCATTGGTTAAATATTATTTTTGAACTTACCCACCTAACTTTTATGAGCTTTTGTGCTTTTAAAATATAACCCTGCAAAAGGTTTAATGCAGAAGTGCATTGGTTTTTATATCCAAATAAAAATATTCTTTCCTGTGTTTACACTAAGTGTGGCTTGAACATGTATCTGCATTAGTCTGCCACAGGACAGATCCAGGGTGATGTTTTAGTAAAAATGGGGTGTAAAGTCAAAGCTGGCCGCTGCAAGCTTTCTTTCCCTCTTCATACCTGCATGGAAGACCTTACCCGGAGTTAATAATCAAATGCCGTATCACTGTCACATACCAGGGTAATTTGTGCAGAGTACAATGACATTGAGATCATAAAATAACCTGTATGCGAGGCATTTGACAGTATGGTGCGAAAATGGCTTGTCGTGATGACCGACTACCGCCCCAGTCTCCCCCCACCTCCGTCTAATCCCTGCCTCCTTGTCTTTAGGGTGCCCTCTTTTTCCACACTTCACCATTTCTGGCTGCATTAGTCATCTCCTGTCAGCCAGCGCACTAATATTATTCAGGTGGATCTGTTTGCTATTAAGGCATGACACTTTGTCAATTCTCTTTGGGTGTTTAGCGACGTTTGGCTGTATGTCTGTGCATCCCTAACAGGCTTTTCGACGGCGCTCCACCCAGTGCCCGTGACAGCCAAAGATTGAGCTGTTCTGCGCGGCTCGTGGTCGTGAGGCCACACCCATCGTGAATATTACCTTGCGGGACCAATCGTTCCTGTCCTAGATTCCCATTTCTCAATTCAAGCAGTTCCTCAAAAGAGGATGGTATTTATGCGTTCAGGTATATGCCCGATTAGCCTCGCAAAGCTCACGGATCTCACTGCCTCATCAGTAGAACAGCCAGTGATCATAGACCCAGAATGCCCTGCTAGGTCAACTTTGTGTTTCGCTTATTTTGGTTGTTCGCACTTAACAGTGGACATCACATTACATAAGCAGTTTCTGGGAGACAAAAAAATAAGAGCGTGAGGGAGTAGGTTTGAGATGTGGCATATCTGCTGTTTGCTAACATTACTGACCCGCTGTTCACTGCTGACACCCACCTTACTGACCCACTGTTCGTTTCAAAATTAAAGTAGCGGAGTCTTCTGCAGTGACCCGAGATCCGAGTCTTTTTTTTTTACAGATTTGAATTGTTCCCTTCCACAGGATTCTTCTTAGTTTTCTAAGTCAGTGTCTTAGGTTTAGGCTTAAGTTCAGTCTTGACAAAGTTTGAATAATGGCAGTTGGAATGCACAATTATTACGCCTGCCAGTGTCACTCATAATGTGGGGGAATTATTTCACTGTTCCCGATATGAGTTGATGTGTTCAGTTTGCTCACAATAGATGAGTCTTGTGTCATGTGATTTAAGACTTTTATGTAATGTGCTATAGTGCTTCACCTTCAATGGCAGACATTTAAAGCTGATGGATCTTTAATTTGCCATGGGAATTCTGTGGGCAGCCTATTGGTCAGTTCACTGGACATTGAGTTTTGTGGAAAAGCGACTGTTGTAGCATTATTTATTCTAGTGCTAAGTGCATTAACTCCACTGCTTCTGCAAGAATTTAACCACCTTTTATGCAAATGCAATAATCACAATCATGATATAAAAAACATGTTTCTACCAGTAATACTAACAATAATGGATAATTCTGGAAAGGATACTAACGCTGTGGGCTGCTTGTTTGGCTCACCTTGTTAAAGCAATGCTGTAGTGCATTGGTACTAACTCCACTGTTTCTACCAGAATTTAACACCTCTTATGCAAATGCATAATCACAATCATCGCTCTGGATAAGAGCGTCTGCCAAATGTCTAAAATGTAATAATATAAAAAAACATGTTTCTGCCAGTAATAATAACAATAATAGATAATTCTGGAATAGATCTAGATAATACTATGGGCTGTATAATGTGGGCTGCTTGGTTGGCTCACCTTGTTAAAGCAATGCTATAGTGCATAGTATCGAATCCAGACTCTGCCAGTGTGGACTGAGGCTGGCAGCCCCGCAGAGCCATACACAGTTGTTCAAGTATCCCTCATGGAAGGGAGGGTCTCCAGGATGATAGGAACTTGTCACACACTGGCAACCCGCTCTGGCCAATCGGGCTCCTGCGAGTCTGCCTGCCAGTCGGCACATGAAGTATCTTCCTCTGACTCATGTCTGTGCGAGCCCGACTTGAACTGCGGTGTGATAAGAAGCGCCGGCTAACATCGCATTCTTCGAAGGAGATCACACTCTTTGTCTGCGCTTTCTGGAATGGATTGCATAAATTTGGCAGTGATAAATAAGATTGGCCCTTCCAGACTGGGTAGAAAACGGGTTATACTTGCAAGAGTTGATTTGTAATAACAATGTGGACAGTAGACTTTCTACATTAGGACCTTTAACCTGCATGAGTAGTCAGTGCAGTTGTTCAAAAATAGTCCCAACTTGGCTGTTGGGATATTAGGGTAAGGGGTGGGGATGATTTTATATGGACGTGCGTGGAGTTTGGCTGTAATGTCTCAGCCTTATTAACCTTTCTTTCTTTCCTCCCTCCCCACTCCTCCTCTCTTTCTCTCTGTCCGTCTCGGCCCTCGCCCGCAGATGCCCCGCCCATCGACAGGGAGGAGCTGTTTGTGCAGAAGCTGCGGCAGTGCTGCGTGCTGTTCGACTTCGTCACCGACCCGCTGAGCGACCTCAAGTATAAGGAGGTGAAGCGCGCCGGGCTCAACGAGATGGTGGAGTACATCACGCACAACCGCGACGTGGTCACCGAGTCCCATCTACCCAGAGGCGGTCATCATGGTGAGAGACCACGCCTACGGGCCACAGCGGTGACCCCCCGCCCCCTCACCCCCTGCCGCTCACCTCCGTCTCACCGGGGTGCTGCTTGCTGCACCATGACCATGAATTTAAATGCCTGAAAGGGTTTTTTGTGATGTACCAACCTTAGATTTCCAAGGCCATTTTTGCATAAAATTCTCCAGACCATGTTTAAACCACATCTCCTCAACCTTTAGACCAGAGATCACGGTTATCACACTTTAGACCAGAGATCACGGTTATCACACTTTAGACCAGAGATCACGGTTATCACACTTTAGACCAGAGATCACGGTTATCACACTTTAGACCAGAGATCACGGTTATCACACTTTAGACCAGAGATCACGGTTATCACACTTTAGACCAGAGATCACGGTTATCACACTTGTTATGTCTTTGGAGCAAATTTGCAGATAATGACTCACACCATATCTCCTCCAGTGTCAGTTGGATTGCATTTCTCTATATTTGTTGAAATCCATCCTTTGAATGAATTGCACCGTTATTTTTTTTTTTTTTAATGTTTACTGAATTTATGAATTAATAAAACGCTGTCCCATTACCAGGGTTTGAAATGGGAAACAGTCAGTGTCCCTATTCATAACTGAAGGAGTGGACATTGCTATCTCTGTGGGTTGTGCATTAAGTGAATCTGTCTGGTGATTTAAATTGGCTCTAGTGAAAGGCTCCATATTACTAGGCTATATTACTATGAGCGGTCTATATCTCTCCCAGACTGTTTTAAACCAGGAGCTCCTCCTATCCCTCCCTCCTTCCGGTGATAAAGGAGGCGCATTGGCACGCTTAACTTGACACGTCTGACATTTTTAGGGATAGTAACTTGCAGGACGTAGTTACCAGCAGGGGGGTAGGTCAGCTGATTAAAATATGAGGGCCATTCCTTGTTTCTACACCCTCCCAAATGATGGCTTGTGATGGTCTTTCTGAGCGTGCCTGCAGTTTTACCAGGTGACTGCTTTTAAGCAGGTGGGGGGTGGGGCCAGAGCTAGTCGGGGGTGTAGGGATGACTTTAATTTGTCCACACTCAATAAGGGGTGGAGTCATAGCTGCAGGGTGGGGATTTATGCTCACCAGCGGAGGAGTTGGGGGGGTAGTGCCACATCTGGCGTACTATAGAAGGGCAAAGCTGGAGGATAGATAAGGTCCTCTGCTTCTCTCCAGTCGCCCTCCTCTGATAGCCATATGCTGTAGCGACAGCCACGGCTAAGGCCCAGGAATTATAACAGTGGATAGAATCGCTAAACCTCTGGGGGCAATGGAAGATCGTTATTTATTTCAGGCCATAAGTCAGTCCGCAACTAAGAAAATCCCTCTGGAAGCTCTTAAGCTGGGCGTGCCCTTGGGTAGGACGTTCTGTGTCCACGCCAATGACAGATGCGGCCATTTCTTTTCCCACAAAACAGCTTGGGAATGACGGGTAGTTAGCCATCGGCGATCGGGCCCGAGGCACCCGATTTTTCCTGCGAGCTCACGTCAGCGCCGGCACCCGCCGCGGCGCACAGCCAGGGTAACCACGGCAACCACTCTTGTCTCACGCCGTGATGTGCGTTTCACAGCCCAGCTCTCTCCTCCCCCAGTGTTCACCTGCCTTTTTTGGGCAGTCCGCGGTAGGAGGTGCCCATCGGGCGCTGGCATTCTAAATGCGGGAAGAGCTATTTCCAGGCATCATGCCTCTCTGTGTCTGCCATTTGATGGGCTTCAGTCACACGGCAGTCATGACATCATCACCTGTCAGAGATCAAGCTGCCAAAATGGTCTCCCCTGTAACTGGCGGGATGATGGAGATTGAGCTGGCTACAGGCCTGTCCTTTAATCACCTTTAGGGAATCCCTCATGGCGTTTGCACGAGACAGCTGCCTGTATTTTAAAGCTTTCAGGCCTGTACAAATACTTAAAAAATCCATATTTTCTTTGGCTAACATTAACTGGTGTGCTAACTCGCCATAGCTAGTTGCTTGCTAATTACAAATTAACGTTAGTTTAGTTATCTCCTTATATTCATTGTTCATATATTCAGTGTGCATATTGTTTGACTAAATAGACAGTATATGTCTAGCTGTTGTTTACTTCTGTGGCTAAGTTATTTAACACAATTTTACTGGACTGTTTAGAGTTAATTTTCCATATTCATGTTTACACCCTGTATATACTACGGTTGTGTCCAGTAGTTGGAAAATACGACTTTGGAAAATTTTCTGACTACAAATGACATCGGACTAACATTATCTGTAGTCAGAAAATTTCACTGATCTTTAGGGAAAACAGGAAACTGCTGCAAATGGAAAACCAGCAAGTCATTTGCAATTCCCATTTTAATTGGCACTAAATTATAATTGTACTGGTGCCAATCAGTAAAAAGATACTGTGATGTTATATCTTCGACCCATTCCATCTGTGCTGTGCATCTCTCTTGACTCACACGCACACAGACATTCTTCAGTGATTGATTATTTTAATGCCTCACATCTTAGTGATAAGGGGAACAAAAAGCTTGCTTTGCCGGCTACACATTTTTGGTATTCCTTTCCTTATCAGACGACTAGTGCTTCTTTGTGCTTGTAGCTTTGAGGTTGATTGTGGTATCTTCAACTCAACTGCATTATCAAGCAAGGTAGCTAGCTAGAGTAGGGCAAAGGCGGCTGAGATTTAGCAAACTTAAACGGAGGCGCCTCTATTCAAGTTGTATTTTTTGTCAAGCATGTTACCATTTTAAGGAGCATGTGAAGTTTAGGTGAGCATTTCTGCATCAGTAATGTATGGTTAGGCTAAAAGATATAATAGAATAGATAAATTAATAAAGAATTCACAAGGAATGGAGACATGAAAATGAAGAAAAGCTTTGCTCAGTGAAGAATGACAGTTACTGCTAGCCATCCCTGTTTTCCCTGAAACTACGTCTATATCCGATTATGATTAAAGAAATGAGACACGATTTAACTATTGACTATAGAGAAGTCGACACACCCAGTATATAGCTCAAAAATGTGGGAAAACAAATGATCTTATACAGGCAGACCATGAGGGGTGACGGCTATGTGTTTGCGTTCTGTCCCACTTAATTTCCTGTCCTCAGCCCCCATCATAAATAACCCCCGTCTTTGAGAGTTTGCCTGCTGGAGCAGGAGAGGCTCGGCGAATCGGTGGTAATGACGGATCGTCGTCTCTTCAGTTTTCAGTGAATCTCTTTCGGACCCTGCCTCCATCCTCAAACCCGACAGGGGCGGAGTTTGACCCTGAAGAGGACGAGCCCACCTTAAGAAGCAGCCTGGCCACACCTGCAGGTGTGTACTTCCAAATCACCAGTATTACGGCATTATGTATAGTATTGTTAATGTATTATAATAAATATTATTAATATAGTTCTATAGTAATGAATCTATATATAGAAAATATAAGCACATCTATGCATATACATACACAATGCTTGTTGACCAGCACTATTGATGTTGGAAGGATTGGACACCCGTTTTTACACCATTTTCTAACACCCACCACTAGCTTTCCTTCCTGCTGCTATGAAACAGAAAAGGTTTTGCTTGAAGGAACCATAAACAAATCCTGTTGTGGAGGCTTGATGATTTGCAGTGTTATTTAAAACCTCAGTTTTTCTCATCCCTAAAATGGCAGCTTTGTTGGCATTAACACCGACTGTGCATCCACATTTTCTTCACAGCTGGTGTACGAGTTCTTTTTACGATTCCTGGAGTCGCCCGATTTCCAGCCCAACGTCGCCAAAAAAATACATAGACCAAAAGTTTGTATTATCCGTAAGTACCGTCGTCTTCTTAACCCGTTTACCTCTCCCTCTCTCCCTCTCTCCCTCTCTCCCTCCCTCCCCCGGCCTACAAATTGAGGCACATCACGGATAGGGAATTAGACTGGATTGTTATGCATGATCGATGACAAGTTCACGCCTCAGTCGGAAGCATGAATATTAAGAGCGGTGAGTCGGGTATAGCTCCGCCGCTGTCTTTCCCGGCTGGTTCCTCACATCACAGGCTCGTGAGTAGCACTGCAGTGCCTGTGGGCCTTGCCTGAAATCTTAAGGGCTTGCATTATCCAAATTGGCCCATTCATTGATTCTTATGATGCCGTAATTTCTCGAGCAGGCTTCTAAAGCCCCCTTGGGTAAACCTGCCTGTGATATTTTGCGTTTATTTCATCAAGCAGGGATCCAATTATGAATCAAAGAGGGGTTGGGTCGCCAGATACACTGGCGGTGGTGCAAGCTAGTATAAGACAGTTCTCGCCAGAAGCCCAGGCCCTATAGTCCAGTCACCAGTTTCAGCTTTGGCTGTGTTATCAGACAACTACAATTATAGTTGGGACATGATTAATCATAACATGTACTTTTTCTGTCATAGGAATCTGGTAAAGTGCTTTGTTGAAGGGTGTGGTTGGTGCCCTCTTTTGAATTAAGTGGGTTGCCAGATTACGTAACTGCAGTTTATAAAAAAATAAAAACTTTTTCTTTTTTTAAAATTCCTGGCCTACTGCAGCTCCTGGAGCTGTTTGACAGCGAGGACCCCAGGGAAAGGGATTTCCTAAAGACAATCCTGCACAGGATCTACGGCAAGTTCCTGGGCCTGCGCGCCTACATCAGGCGACAGATCAACAACATATTCTACAGGTGAGCCTCCTCTTCGCTGTCTGGCAGCACATTGAAGCCAATATGCAGCCTTGAACCCCCCCCCCCCCGTAGGCTATGTGACATAGCTACATATGATCAGTCCGTCTGTAATCCGTCTGAAGGACAGTGAAGACTGGTATGTCTGTAATCAAACAGACTGGAGAGCTAACTGAAGGACAGTGAAGACTGGTATGTCTGTAATCAAACAGACTGGAGAGCTAACTGAAGGACAGTGAAGACTGGTGTGTCTGTAATCAAACAGACTGGAGCGCTAACTGAAGGACAGTGAAGACTGGTGTGTCTGTAATCAAACGGACTGGAGAGCTAACTGAAGGACAGTGAAGACTGGTGTGTCTGTAATCAAACGGACTAGAGAGCTAACTAGCTAACTGAAGGACAGTGAAGACTGGTGTGTCTGTAATCAAACAGACTGGAGAGCTAACTGAAGGACAGTGAAGACTGGTGTGTCTGTAATCAAACGGACTGGAGAGCTAACTGAAGGACAGTGAAGACTGGTGTGTCTGTAATCAAACGGACTAGAGAGCTAACTAGCTAACTGAAGGACAGTGAAGACTGGTGTGTCTGTAATCAAACAGACTGGAGGGCTAACTGAAGGACACTGAAGACTAGTATGTCTGTAATCAAACAGACTGGAGAGCTAACTGAAGGACAGTGAAGACTGGTATGTCTGTAATCAAACAGACTGGAGCGCTAACTGAAGGACAGTGAAGACTGGTATGTCTGTAATCAAACAGACTGGAGGGCTAACTGAAGGACAGTGAAGACTGGTGTGTCTGTAATCAAACAGACTGGAGAGCTAACTGAAGGACAGTGAAGACTGGTATGTCTGTAATCAAACAGACTGGAGAGCTAACTGAAGGACAGACAGTGAAGACTGGTATGTCTGTAATCAAACAGACTGGAGCGCTAACTGAAGGACAGTGAAGACTGGTATGTCTGTAATCAAACAGACTGGAGAGCTAACTGAAGGACACTGAAGACTAGTATGTCTGTAATCAAACAGACTGGAGAGCTAACTGAAGGACAGTGAAGACTGGTATGTCTGTAATCAAACAGACTGGAGAGCTAACTGAAGGACAGTGAAGACTGGTATGTCTGTAATCAAACAGACTGGAGAGCTAACTGAAGGACACTGAAGACTAGTATGTCTGTAATCAAACAGACTGGAGAGCTAACTGAAGGACAGTGAAGACTGGTATGTCTGTAATCAAACAGACTGGAGAGCTAACTGAAGGACACTGAAGACTAGTATGTCTGTAATCAAACAGACTGGAGAGCTAACTGAAGGACAGTGAAGACTGGTATTTTGCGGCAGCATTTTTTATTCTTTTCCCTTGATTTTTCTCCCATCACTGCTTCCTCCGTTGCCGATTTGGTAGTGTGCAGGCAAACACGGGCTCTTCTCCGACACCCATGATGTCGACTGCCACTTATTTCATAGTGCAGCCCACTAGTTAAGCTTGCACAGGGATGATGAGTCGCAGGTGTTACCGTTATGTCCAGCTTGAGCCGCCAGACTGTGGGCGTCCGATTGGCCGGGAGCCGCTGGGTAAGCTTGGAGAATCATCCCCGCTGACTGAATCTCTCCCTCCCTGAGCAATTGTACTGGCCAGTCGGGACCCTATGAGTGATTCTACTGGCCAATCGGGACCCTGCAATCAACCGTTGTCAGCTGCTGAGTGGGTGGATAAGAAGAGGGTGTAAAGACGAGTGTAGTGCACGCCCTTAAATTGATGGATGAATGTCACGATGATTGGACAGGCCTAGAAATTACTGTTGTGCATTCCAAACTAATAAATGAAAAATTTTGAATAATTTTAACATCTTTTCTGTGATGCTTTTTTTGCTCGTGTGATTGACAATAGTAATAAAAAAAACTGGTTTTCTATTGCAGGTTTATATATGAAACAGAGCATCATAATGGAATCGCTGAGCTTTTAGAAATCTTAGGAAGGTGGGTACCCTATTTCTCCTTACTTATTGGCGGTGTTATGAACAGTAGTTTCTGGAGCTTTAATTTAAAAGTAAAAGATAACATAACGTAAATGGCAAACGTATATACTGACTCCATGCATAGAAATGCCAAAAAAGCCTCTAAACGTTGGAATTCACTACCAACTGATATTAACAGATGCAGTAATTTCCATAATTTCACCTCAAAAGTGAAAACATAGCTGAAGGATAATCGCTTTATGCAAATGCATCTGATAATTCTATTTAACATTGTAGCATTACATTTTGTCATGTCCCTAACAAACGAACGCACAAGTAAATGATAAATAAATGTCCAGTATAAGACAAAATGCATAAAAAAAACTGCTTACGGGGGCGGAGAAAACTGAACGGCTGTTTTGTTCTACCTCCCGTTACCCAGCATAATCAATGGGTTCGCTCTGCCGCTCAAGGAGGAGCATAAAATGTTCCTGATCAGAGTGTTGCTGCCGCTGCACAAAGTGAAGTCTCTCAGCGTGTACCACCCACAGGTAGCGGCTCTCGTTAAAGCCCCGCGCTCCGCCGCTAATTTCACATTAAGCCGGAAACCCCGTCGCTCTGTGTGATCTTTTGAATTTTCTTTTCTTTTTTCTTTTCCTTCCTCAGCTGGCCTACTGCGTGGTGCAGTTCTTGGAAAAAGACAGCAGTCTAACTGAACCTGTAAGCTTGAGGACGGGGGGGTCGGGGCAGGGGGGTGACGTTAATGGCGCTAATGTCTCGCTGAAGCGTCTAGCCTTTCACACACTGGGAGAAATTATATTGCAGTTTTACAGAAAAGGAAACTCTCGTTGTCCTTAATGGCTGCCACACATTGCCACGGATGACGTAGGTCGGGGTTCTAATTAAAACCTGGGAGGCCGTCGCCGTGTTGCTTGTACAGAGTTTCATTTAAATGCCGAAGCTGACTCATAAAGGGTGGGATCCAGCAACGGCTGCCCGATTTAAATCTGTGAGATTTAAGTGCCTTGGAAAGCCAATAGCTCATGGTATATGTAGCCCATAGTTTATACCTTACATCTCGATGTCTGAAAAGTGTCCACATGAGACAGAATTTGATATAACACAGTATTTTATTTTTTAAATTATTGCTACATACCCACAGCCATTATATTTCATGTTATAGTCACGGTCTTGTGATATGAAGATCCAAATGTTTGGCCACGTTCTTGTAAAATCAGCCTTCAAAACTAAATTGTCCCCAGCTTGCGTAATCTTGGGTGGGGCAAAATTGCTGTGATAACCGTGTGTGCCAATTCTTTTTTACCCTCTATCGGCCACCTTACCCGCCTCTCGCTACCTGCCTCAGGTGATCATGGGCCTGTTGAAGTTCTGGCCCAAGACCCACAGCCCCAAAGAGGTGATGTTCCTGAACGAGCTGGAGGAGATCCTGGACGTCATCGAGCCCTCTGAGTTTGTCAAGGTCATGGAGCCTCTCTTCCGGCAGCTGGCCAAATGTGTGTCCAGCCCGCACTTCCAGGTACGCTGCCCCAGACAGGTGTGTGTCCAGCCCGCACTTCCAGGTACGCTGCCCCAGACAGGTGTGTGTCCAGCCCGCACTTCCAGGTACGCTGCCCCAGACAGGTGTGTGTCCAGCCCGCACTTCCAGGTACGCTGCCCCAGACAGGTGTGTGTCCAGCCCGCACTTTCAGGTACGCTGCCCCAGAAGACCAACACTTTCCTTTAGCTGTATTTTCCGCAGTCAGGCCAGCCAAAAAGCCTCAAGCCTCAAGCCTCAAGCCTCAAGCCTCAGTCCACAGACTCAAACTGCATTTTGTTTGTCAGGCCTCAGAAATGCCAGCATCACTAAACCTTCCCATACAATTCTTCCTGGGTACTAACATCATGCTGCCAATGGAAAAAAATTATCGCTCGCTTGCATATTTTGATAACAAGCTAGCTGAGATAACACCACTCTTGACAGCGACAATGACCCCTTGCCCTGATTGGCTTGATGAGGACCAAGGGGAATGAAAGGGCCAATAGTGTGGGCACTGAGGAGGCCTGATTGAAGCACCGCTGTGGCCTGAAAGTGGCCGTGCTGAATCAGAAAGCACTCTTTACCGGCACACACCAGCTCACCCGCTACTGGTTCTGCTGCGGAAACGTTGCAAACGAGGATTCCTCGTAGGATTCCCCCTGCGGTTTTTGCCGCTGGTAGTGTTTGGAGTGGAACGGTGCATTGCACAGGGTGAAGTGGCACAAGCCTGCAGCTGCCTAACTTCATTCCCAGGATGAGTGCTCTGGCTAACAGGCACCACGCCGTGAACATATGGCTGGTGCTGCTTTTGTCCTCCCTGAGCAAGCCAACCAAAACGGGGCTCGTACAGTTTGACGCTCGCTGAAGGACTTTCCCTCTTTTTCTTTTTTTATTATTGCTCTTGTTGTTTTTTTTCTGATGGCTGACATGAAGAAGAAGACCTTGTTTGTGGTTGAACCATACTGTTGAAATCCCTGTGTACTGTACTGGGATTGTAATTCAGTTTAAACTATACATGTCTGTTTGAATAATTATGAAGTGCGATTAAATCGGTAACTGGACCCTGTCGGGGTGAGCTGCCCTTCCAGAGAGCAGGGTGGTTATTTTTGCAGTGTGTGCATTCTGGTCAGTGCATCCACTGTTATGGAAATTAGATACACTGAAAAATACTGAAATACCATGTTTTGAAACACTTCACAATATATGGACAAATAGGCAGATATAGCAATATATATATAACAGGGCATGAAATTAACTTTACTGAAATTAACAGTCACTGGCTTGTGGATTCTAAAAACTCACCAACCATTTTCAACATTTTACCAGTCACATTAGATTTTACAAGAGATTTTACATGTGACTGTAAGGAGACCGTGACTGTAAGGAGACTGTGACTGTAAGGAGACCGTGACTGTAAGGAGACCGTGACTGTATGGGTCTCTGTGCTTCAGGTGGCAGAGAGAGCGCTGTACTACTGGAACAATGAGTACATCATGAGCCTGATCAGTGACAACGCGGCCAGGATCCTCCCCATCATGTTCCCGGCGCTCTACAAGAACTCCAAAAGCCACTGGAACAAGTATGTTATGCGTGGCGCGTGTAATGGTCTCGTGCCTCACGGCGCTTGGTTCAGTGCTAATGGGACTGTAGCCAGTGGGTTTCAAGTATGTAGCCTGGAGCTACAGCACTTAATTTACAGTATGTACTGTGTAGTAGTAGTAGTAGTAGTGGCAGCATTGCTGTGGAAATCTGATGCTTCCTTTGTTTAGATTAGGGATGCACTGAATTCAGGGTTCTGGTTTGGAATCTTATGTCTGCTCTGACACATTGATTGGCTAATTTGTCGCAGAAGGTAAAGGTGTAGGTAGGACAGACTGCTATTTTGTAAAATGGTGAAACTCCTTATTTGTGGAGTAGTAAGAAAAAAAAGTCAAAAATAAATGTGATGTGAAATGTATGTGATTAAAGTTGAAAGGTAATGGTTTTACAGGGCTGCCATTGTTGAAGCACCTGTGTCTTGTGCGTCCTCTACCGTTAAAATAATCGATAGCGATGGTGATGATTTTGCTGACCCTGCCACAGAAATGCCACAGAACTTTCTGGACACCGAAAGGAGGCTTAACCCAACAGTGCTGTCCAGAAACAGCAACCCTCAGACTGATAAAGATTCAGAGTTTTTCTGCAAGATTCGTAACAAATGAGGATGAAACTGCAGCCTTAGCGTGGTCTGTGGAGGAGAATGTTGTGTTCACACATCTTGGCATTATTCCTTTGAGAGGATGCTATCAGACACTGATTAATGGTGGATAATGAGGAACTAATTAAACTAATTAGAGACTGTGTGTCACATCAACTGCTTTAGGATTTACATTGATGTGTGTTGTATAGGCTACATGCAGAGGTTTTAATTAGCATATCTTTGAACTGGTCGTCATTGAAATCCCAAAAAAATTGTTCTGTCAAGCGATTAAAATATTTACAGTGTCATATTTATAAAGGAACGCATAATGATTTGAAATGCTGGCTGGCATCCATAAAGGAAAATAGTGATAACTCAAGATGAGCACGTCATAATGGCTTGATAATTGTTTCAATTGCAGAAGTGCAGTGTTTATTGTGCCAGCCTTTTGACAGCAAACATATAGTGAGATATAGCACAAGTTGTTCCAGGAAAACTCTCCCTTTGGATGGCTCTTCATTTGTCAAGATTTGCCAAGCATTCCATTTTTTATCTGACCTTTGGTGCATACCAAGTTTTGATTCCCTTATGTATTCACATTTCCTTCATGGAATCCGCGGCTTGGCCATTACGGCTTTTTGGAATGTTTGATTTGAGTCGTCTCTGCAACGCTGCGCCAACGTTTCCCTCTCTTTTTCCTTTTTGCTTGGGCAGGACAATACACGGGCTGATCTACAACGCCCTGAAGCTCTTCATGGAGATGAACCAGAAGCTGTTTGATGACTGCACCCAGCAGTACAAGGCAGAGAAGCAGAAGTGAGTGTCTCCAGGGAGACCCCCCCGCATTCCGACTGTGCACAGAGAGGCCTGGCAGCAGGAAGCCGGCGACCTTCGCAAACACCTGCAGGAGTTATTGATCTTTTCTTTCAAAGCCAGAATAAGACCAAATAAAACGGTGCCTTTCAGCCTCTCGCAGTTGAACAGGGAGGAACGGCGTCAGCCGAAGCTGCTCATGCGGTTCGACGCCTGCGTTTAAAAAAAAAAAACTTTTTTATAGTTTAAAATTTTTATTATTTATGTATTATTTTAGTTATATTTTTGGAGAGGGATAGAGAGAGAGCGAGAGAAGCCCTCGGTGTGGGTGGTGGCTGCGTGTCTAGCAGTTCTGAGGCCTTCTTTGTTTGGTTTGCAGGGAGAAGTACAAGCTGAAGGAAAGGGAGGAGATTTGGCACAAGATTGAGGAGCTGGCAAAGCAGAACCCTCAGGTAAGCCAGCTCCTCACAAGGGCCTTTATCAGGCACAGCCGGCTGGATCAACACCGAACAGCAGCGCTCAGACACCTCCCAGGAGACTTAGAAGTGCACCTTATTCTGATATCTGTCTCAGAACAGCTTAAAGAGCACTATTTTTACACACAAATGCAGATCAGCTAAGATGGGGACAAGGCATTTGCATGTTCATTCTATGTGGGGTGATCAGCAGACGAGAGTTATATATAACATAAAAACATGCAAAAGGCCACAGTAGAATAATACAATGTATTAATACATAGCACAGTTCTTGCTAACATCTCCGTACATTTCCATGCATACACCCTTCTATGTCTTGCTGCTATTACAGTGTATATTGTACACAAGCATCATCACCCCCACATTTTAAATCCTTATACCAGAAGGGGTATACCTAAGTGAAATATATGTTACTTCCATTAGATACATATTTAATAAACATTGTTTTGGTTTGTTATGAAAACTTACTTGATATATTAATCGCTGTATTGCTGTTTTAAATTCACCAAAAATGTGTTTGGTTTAAGTCAATTCGCCAGTTGGTGTATAATGTTGCACACAAGGAGATTTGCAGAAATGGCTACAGTTCTGTGATTCCATTGCCCTGTAAATCTGTAAAACACAGAATTCTGTGATTTCAGTTCAACTGAGGCAGTGAATATGGTAGTAATCCAAAGTTTTGCTGGAAAAGATAAGGATCGTCTTCACTTGACACATCCTGAAGACAATTTCACACCCTCACTTGTTCAAATTTGATGTCAATTGATGAGATTTATAAGGACTTACTGTATGTCAAGGATTTACAGAGCTAATTAATTATACTTTTAAAAAATTGGTGAATTGGCCATCAGTTTTGTTTTTTTTTCTGGTGCGTCGTAGCTGTAATTTAATCATAACATTGTACATGTAAACTTATTTGCAATATTTACTAATCTCATTCAGTGAAACACAGAATTTGCCTGTGGTAAGCTGTACCCGTCTTGCCAAAGGCTCTCCATTCATTAGTAAGTTGCACACAGATCTGCCCATGCCCACTTGCTTATCTCCTCGTCATAATAATGTTATCGCATTATACTCGTCACCTAGGGAACAGGAGAGGTGGAAGGGATGCCATCCGGGAATTCTGAATTCCTTGGCACGTAAAGACCTGGGGCTTTGTGTGAAATTCGTCTAAGAAGCTGTGGTGGTGGTGGGGGTAGGGGAGGGGTGGTGGATGTGGTGTCTTTTTTTTAAACAACGTCATGCTTAAATTAATTACTCAAGTCTTTGTATTTCAGACATATTTAATTATCGTAGTTCATCTCTTTTGCGACTAGCCTCTGGCTCTGTCTGTGTAGGGCTGGCTCAGTCAAAAGATAAAAAAAAATTTTTTCATGTTCTAATTAAGAGAAATGGTTTCAGTGCGATTTGATTGGTCCGGTCTCACACAGATGGCTCTTATTGTCTGTCTGCCCTGCAGATTACCAAGGTCTACCCTCCCCTCCAGCCCGGACTTCACCCACAGGAAGAGGTCAGTTCTGTTGTCACGGAATCATTTTCACTCGGTTTTTTTAAGTTATGTTTTTAGGGCTTTTTCAGCTTTATTGGACAGCACAGTGTATAGGCACCGGAAGAATGGGGAGCTAGAAAGAGGGGGAGACGTGACAAAGGTTGTGTGGCCAGATTCGAGCATGTGGACAGTGCTCTACAGGCTACACCACAGAGACATGCCCGTTCGGTTTTTAAAGGTACCGCACAGATCCGTTCGGTTTTTAAAGGTACCGCACAGATCCGTTCGGTTTTTAAAGGTACCGCACAGATCCGTTCGGTTTTTAAAAGCGCAGCAGCATGTTCAGCTGTGAAACGGACACCTTCTGTACAAAATCGGTACAACCCTAAAACCTGGAGCATTATGCATGAACTTCAGATATTTTTCGACCTCGGCCTTAGAACAGATCTAGGACTACACCCAACAGTCCCATTTTGATAACCACAGTACCTTCTGTACACTGTTTTTGCAACAGCTGCCTGATAAATCCTTGTTATTTTTCAACAATCCTGTTCTGTAGTTATTGTAAAACATGTTCTTTCTTGTCCAGACATTAGGCAGGTCTATTCAGTGCACCATTTTGTAGCTTGGTTGTTAAGTTAAGAGCTTGTTGGCTTTATGTTGAATGGTCTCTGTGAATGTCAGAAACATTAAGATCCGAGAGAATATTCATGTTGTTTGTGTGGCTGGTGGGTCATATGATAGAGATTAAGGTTGTGCTAATGTTTGCCTTCAGGGTAGGGCCTGGTTATTCAGTATTTATTAGCTGCTGTTGCTAAGCCCTAGTGCTCATTAAGTATCTGTACTTTTGTGTTTCCGGGTGCATGTGTGTCTGTGTGGCTGTCTGTCTTTGTGTGTACGTCTGTGTCTGGTGTGTGTGTTTGTGTGTGTCTGTCTGTCTGTCTGTCTGTGTCTGTCTTTCTTTGTGTGTGTGTGTGTGTGTGTGTGTGTGTCTGTCTGTCTGTCTGTCTGTGTCTGTCTTTCTTTGTGTGTGTGTGTGTGTGTGTGTGTGTGTGTGTGTGTGTGTGTGTGTGTGTGTAACTGTGCATGCCCGCCTGTCTGTGTGTGTGTGTGTGTGTGTGTGTGTGTGCGTGCGTGCGTGCCTGCGGCTGGCTGTGTGTGTGTGTGTGTGTTTAGTTCATGATATACAATGAGAGCTCAGGTGGGCTGCCCCTGTACTCCATGGAAACGGAGACGCCCACCGCTGAAGACATCCAGCTGCTGAAGAAGACCGTGGAGACGGAAGCCACCCAGGTCAGCCCCAGCCCTGCTCCAATATAGACACACACACACACACACACACACACACACACACCCAGGTCAGCCCCAGCCATGCTCCAATATACACACACACACACACACACACACACACACACACACACACACACACACACACACACACACACACACACACACACACACACACACACACACACACACACACACACCCACCCAAGTCAGCCCCAGCCCTGCTCCAATATACACACACACACCCAGGTCAGCCCCAGCCCTGCTCCAATATAGACACACACACACACACACACACACACACACACACACACACACACACACACCCAAGTCAGCCCCAGCCCTGCTCCAATATACACACATCCAACACACACACACACACACACACACAGACACACATACCCAAGTCAGCCCCAGCCCTGCTCCAGTATACACACATCCAACACACACACACACACACACACACACACACCCAAGTCAGCCCTAGCCCTGCTCCAATATACACACATCCAACACACACACACACACACACACACACCCAAGTCAGCCCCAGCCCTGCTCCAGTATACACACATCCAACACACACACACACACACACACACACACACACACACACACACACACACACACACACCCAAGTCAGCCCCAGCCCTGCTCCAATATACACACACACACACACACCCACCCAGGTCAGCCCCAGCCCTGCTCCAATATACACACATACCACACACACACACACACACACACACACCCACACCCAAGTCAGCTCCAGCCCTGCTCCAATATACACACACACATCCAGGTCAGCCCGAGCCCTGCTCCAATATACGCACATCCAACACACACACACACACACACACACACACACACACACACACACCCCCACCCCCAAGTTAGCCCCAGCCCTGCTCCAATATACACACACACATCCAGGTCAGCCCGAGCCCTGCTCCAATATACGCGCACACACACACACACACACACCCACCCAGGTCAGCCCCAGCCCTGCTCCAATATACACACATACCACACACACACACACACACCCACACCCAAGTCAGCTCCAGCCCTGCTCCAATATACACACACACATCCAGGTCAGCCCGAGCCCTGCTCCAATATACGCACATCCAACACACACACACACACACACACACACACACACACCCCCAAGTTAGCCCCAGCCCTGCTCCAATATACACACACACATCCAGGTCAGCCCGAGCCCTGCTCCAATATACGCACATCCAACACACACACACACACACACACACACACACCCCCAAGTCAGCCCCAGCCCTGCTCCAATATACACACACACACATTCAGGTCAGCCCCAGCCCTGCTCCAATATACACACATACAACACACACACACACACACACACACACACACACACACACACACACACACACACACACACACACACACACACACACACACACACACACACACACACACACACACACACACACACACACACACACACACACACACACACACACACACACACACACACACACACACACACACACACACACACACACACACTGCAACCGCAGCCCTGCTCCATTCAGAGCTGTATGAGAGACAGACATTTACACAGGGGAGAAACACAGATTACAGGGAGGAGTCAAAGAACAGAGAGTCCAGATACACCTGCCAGGTAAAAGAGTGGGACAGGAGGCCAGGACATGAAACTGAGCCTCTGTGGGACAACAAGTCATTGTGATTAGAGGAGTGAAGAGAGGAGAGAAAAATTAAGGGAGAGAGAAGAGAAGTGTAACTTAGTTTAGACTCCAAGTTCAGACTCCAAATACGGCTGTATAATTAAAAGTTGATGTAACCGCACCTTTGAGATTTTTCATCATACATTTGAACTGTTTGTGTTATTCACAGATGTGGTACTTTTCATTTACCATTTTAAAACATTTATGACTAAAACATAAAGTTATAAAATATTTGCAGTGTCTGTTGTAAATGCGCTACGATTGGTCCAGATAAACGAGTCATCGGTTCGTGTGCATTAATCCTGCCCTGTTTTGGGGGGGGGGGGGGGGGGGGGGGACGAAGCCTGGATTTTGATTGGTCGCTCTATTCCCTGTGTGATGTCCCCAGGGAATGAAGGAGCTGAAGAAGGACAAGGTGCTGATGAGGAGGAAGTCGGAGTTGCCGCAGGATGTGTACACAATAAAGGCCCTGGAGGCCCACAAACGGGCCGAGGAGTACCTGACGGCCAATCAGGAAGCACTCTGACCTGAGAGCAGTGCCACCCTCTGTGCCAGCTCACCCGCCTCTTTCCGTCCTAAAGTTGCCTGCTGTACACCTCCCCACCCACCCCCCCCCCCGCCCTCACCCAGCTCTTTCTGCCACAAACCAAACCCCCAACCACCCCCCCCTCCCTCCCCTCGTTGGAGAGCCCAATCTGCATAGACCTTCACCATCACTGAGATCAGTCGGGACACTACCACGTAGGCACACACACACTCCTTAACATGCACACACATACACTCGTGCACATACATGTAAGCTCTCACCCACACGCTCATGCAATCACTCCGCAGGTGCAACTCCGTCTCTAGGCAACAGGAACCCTCCATGTGTTCGTCGCTTCAGTCGGCCATGTTTTTGAAGTTGGTTTGTTTCTCTCCGGCCGTGCGTTTGTTTCTCTCCGGCTGTGCGTTTGTTTCTCTCCGGCCGTGCGTTTGTTTCCGTCTGTGCCCGCTTTGTTTACTCGTCGCTGCTAGTTCTAAAGGTCAGAAGGTCACCGTGGCTAGGCTTGCAGCTACACCGTTCGGACTGAAGACTGCATCCATCCATCGGGAGTAAACTGAAGGCTGTATCTGCTTTAGGCACACATTTGTGGTACTGCCTTTTTTTTTATTGTATGCAGCGAGACTGCTGTTAAAAATGTAGGCCTTCTGTCAAGAGAAGGAAATGAGTTGCCTTTGTGGAGATTGGGGCCAACATATAACACTCTTTGGGCATTGCTGTAACGTTGTAGCACCATAAGAACATTGTTACTGTAATCCTTCAAAAATGTTTTTGGTGTCGTGTCAGATTCCTGCCCAGAAATAGCCAGTCAAGGTGTTCTCTTATATGGTATGCTTATGCATATCTGTCATGTTTCACTGCCCTTAAAAACAGGGGCAGTTCCTACATTATAAATTATGTATTTTATGTGCTGATCCCGGCTCCAAAAAGTCTCCCTTCATTTGCAGTCTACACACACATCATTGATATCGATCAAAAACTGATTTGCAGTCAGTATCATTTGATCAGACTCAGCCTCTAGCATGACAGTGTATGAGACTGGAGCTGGTATTTGTCAGGTTTAGGCCCAATTTGTAAAAACCAAGAGGTTGTCTTGGTTCACAGGCATCATACCCACCGCACATCCAGTGAACAGCTCACCCCTTCTAGTCATCTTCTCATGACACCCACAAAACATTACAAAAAGAAACAATTTAGCTGCATGAGCAGATATGGCTATTCGTGTACAGTATGTGGATTTCAGAGTGTTGGGATGAATGTGACCATTTTGGTAACAATATGCGGTTGTGAGGAGTCCGGTTAGCTTGCGGGAACATGTTAGAGACCCAAACTTCTAAGCCTCCATGAACTGAGCTTTAGTGTTTTCTAATCTGTTGACAGACTCCATAGGCCCATGAATGCTGTATGACTGATGGTCCCGTTCGCATCCTGTTCAATGATTCCCTCGTTTCACGAGGTGTTTGTGTTCCTCATCTCCTTTACCTCCATGTCCACTAGACGTCCTTGACAGTTGATCTGTCCTGGGCTGTCACTCTGACCAATGCCCATCCGTGTCTCTCCCAGTGTATGTTGTAGATGTGTTTAACTGTGAGCGCTTGTGCATTACAGTGATGACGAAGTATCTTTAGCCCGTTTTGGCACACTACCTCACTGCAAGAGGTAGCCACCGTTCTCACAGGATGAGCCGGCTTTTGTCTCCTGCGCCTTCAAACCTGCCAGCACCCAGAATTTTTTTTTTTGCCCCTCAAAATAATCAGTGCTGCCACCCGGTGGTTAAGAAAGGGAATGGCAGTAAGTGTATTTGTAAAGCTTTCCAGTTGACCTGGACACGTCCATTTTCACGACTTTTTGATGGACGCTTCTCCTGTCGGCTCTCGCTATCCGCCAAATGTCACCAAAGAACTCGGTAATCGAGGAAGATGTTATCACTGGCTGCTGCAACTGACCAGACAGGCAGGTTTTGGAATGGCTTTTGCAGCCATTTCATAGCACATTCTTTTGTGGTGAAACTAAGAGGAAGTCTACACCTAAAAAAGCGCCCCTGTTCACTTCCAGTGGTCATACTTGTACTCGTTTATGGAATTTGAGTTGTGCACATTTCTCTAAAATAGTGCAGACATAGTCAGGGACAAGACTGTGGCTCAGGTAGATGGAACATTTTTTTAAACTACAATATCTGTTAACACCAGCAATTTACCATGGAAATGATACATTTCTTTTATTATTTGTACTGTGTGCGGAGTTACATGGAAAACCATGTATATGCCGCCTGCTTTTTAACTCCCATTTCAGGAGCCGTGTAGCTGCCCCTTTTAACTTTTATCCTTTTGTTTTTGAAAATCTGCTCCCTGGCTGCGAGGTGATTCTGGAAGTATAGGGTTAATAATGCAGTTCAAAAGGTTTTAGGGAATCTCTACACGTGACCCCGGCCCCCGTCCTCTCCTCCCCAACACCCTGCTTGATTTATTTAGTCTCTGTCATAGATTGTGATCTACAATTTACTCAAAGCGCCTAAGCAATATTTTAGAAAATAAAAGAAGAAAAAAAAGATGCACTTGGTGTATGGAAGAGCGCTATACAATCCTCCTATTGGGACTATATACAGAAAAAAAAAGATACTTGCTTACTATTCAGGCTAATTATATGGGAAAGGACAGCCTGCAGTTACTGTTGCAAATATTTGTGTACTGTATATTGTAAATGTATATTGCTTAGGGTCATCCCCACCTGCCCCTATAGGTCCCTCTAACCCCCACGCCAGTCACTATGCCTAACCCCCCCCTTTTATTTTTACTGCACGATGTCCCTTGCTATTGTCACAAGGTCTCGTCCTTGGAGTCTCTTTCACTTTCTGATCATTCCAAAGGTGGGGAACACTCCTCTGGTGCTGCTGGACAAACTGAGCCCCCCCCCCCTCGCACCCAAAATTAAAGGCTGTGGACCATCTGTCCAGAGAGCTTCTTGAAAGGGGTACTTTTCAAGCGGTTGTTTGAGCAAAGCGCAATTCTGAGTCACGTGGGGCTCTCACAGTTCATATCCTCCATTCCGAGTCTGAGCACCGTTTGATCACAATGCAGGTATTGTTCAACATTGTAGTAGTAGTAGTAGTTGCAATCTGTTGGAGCCTCCCACCAGGGAATCAAACCTACAACCTTGAGCCCAGTTTCCGGTTATGCTACACTTTTTGTTTTTAAGAGAACAAAAAAAAAAATTTGATTCCTTTTTTTTTCTTCTGTTTTTGTTTTATGTAGTGTCATAATGTAAAGTCAATTGGCTTTCCAAATTGCTTTCTTTCCTCTCCGACATTTTGCCTTTAAAGTGATACTGCAGTCAAAAACCGACTTTTCCCGTTGAAACCCGATGTTTTGGGTTAGATTATGATCATACACAACTGTTTATGTCCGAAAATCTCATGTTTAGTCAAAATAGTTTTATTTGAGTTTTTGTGTAGGCTTACCAATACGCTAGTTTCCGGGGATTCGTTGAGTTGAGGTGATCCTAGGGGTGGTCTCGGCTGGGCACGTGGTATAAAAGCAGAGACCGACGGGTTTTTTTTCCTCTTTGAGACTGAGACTCTTACTGCTAACTAGTTCGTTCAAGTTCAAATGTGAATTGCTTTGTATTACTGCTAACGTTAATATTACGACTTATATCGACACACCCTTTCACTCTTTGACCGTATGAATATTCATAATATGACTACGTGGCACCATCGTCATATGACCACACCCACTCACGAGTTCCAGTTCAAATTGAAGCGGTAAAAAAGGCCTTAGAAAAGCCTCTGCAGTATCTCTTTAAAAATTCTGTGGGTGCGTCCCAATAGTCAAAATGCCACCTTTCCTCCTCCACTACCACTCCTCTACTCTACGTGCCCCGGAAACGGATCTTTGTGTTTTAATCTAATGTCGCTGATTACATCTTAATTACGTATTAATGCTTACATATTAATGTCTCGACGCAAACCGCAATGTCATGTACATTGGATACTGTACATGCAAATACTTGTACTCAAAACGTTCAGGCAGTTTTGCATATTTCCGGGTAGGAGAGGAGTGGTAGTCGGGGAGTGGAGGAAGGGAGGCGGGAAGTGAAGAATATTGGGACGCAGCCTGTGTATCCAATCTGCCACAACCAGAGCAGCAATCTTTTTGCATTTTTTAGCACGTGCATTCCTTGGTAGATTCCTGACCATCCCTCTGTGAAAAAGTGACAGACCCTAGACATTCCTGCATCAGAACATAGACCCCACAGTATTCTGGCCACAATGCACAATGATGACATCACAATAGACTCTTGGCCTGCGAGCTCAGGGGAGGTCTCTCTTTGTCCGGCAGCGGAATGTGAAGTTGAGGACAATTTGAATCAAAGGGTCTCTCCACACACCACCCCCCCCCTCCCTCCCTGCTTCCTTCTCTTCCTCCTCCTCCTCCTCCCCTCCACTTCTGACACTAATGTTAAGCTGCTTTCCAGATCATATGTACATATGTTGTACTTAAATTAGGTAGAGCATTACATAGTATGAAAATGTCATATTTTGTACAGATGTTCATGTATGTACAGAACAAAATAAAAAAAGATAAAACTGATCTGACTGAATTGCCACAGCCCTTATAAAAAGTGCCTTGCATCCTTTAAGAACATTCTTACAGCGTCATTCTCTATTGTACATTTTCATAGGTAAATTATGATTTTTGCCAAGACTAATTCGTATAGGGCCTAAATTGGCCAATTTTAGACTGCTGAACTGGGATTTCAAAGGTTTTTGAATTTGTTGACCTTTTCAGTCCTGTACCTCGACACATAAGCATGATGAGTAAGCACTCACAAGGTGAGCAATGGTATTTTATTGCACTTTGTGACGTAAAATAAACACCACCGACACAAACACAAAAATCTAATTAAAACATAGGATACAAACCTATTATGATTGATCAGCTTAGATAATTAACACATAAAAGGCGACCTGGTAATGGAACAGCCAGTGTGTGTATGTTATGTGTGTACGTATATACACACGCATAAGTACATGTACATAGCGTTGGAATTCACAAGGAGCAGATATGGTCGGGGGTTCCTGATGCAGGTGTGTTTTAAGTTCCTCCCCAAAAGTCCTTCACATAGACCAGCTCACTTGCGCTGCAGCCGTAGCCCGGCGGAGCTCTGTCGCGATTGGAGGGTCTGCTGAACCATGTCCTTCCATTGGTCATCGGAGATCTCCTGGGCCCAGGTGGGAATTCCCAGGGTGGGCAGGTTCACTGCCGCCATGGTCCTCTTCACCAGCTCCACGTGATCTATAGGAGGGGGAACGGGTACCATGAGGGGAGCACCAGAGCCCTGGGCACAGAGTGGCTGAAGACACAGCACTGCCAGGGTTGGGTGGGCATGCCGACCGCGCTCCACTCCCCTGTGGGCCTCAAACCAGTACGTTATATAACCTCGCCTCACTATCAACGTAATGACCACGGCCAATCGCACAACTCTTCAGCGAGGTGGCTGTGAGGCTCAGGTGAGCGGAGACTCATAAATATTGTACCCTTCTAGGACTGAAGCGAAGAGAAAAGTTCAAGCGTTTCTTCCCACTCCACCTAAGCTAATGTGAACTGAGAATTCTGGTGCAAAATGGCTGCCCTGCATCACCCAGGTGGGAGCCACACATTGGTGGCGGTTGAGTATTCTCAATTAAGCAAATCGAGATGCGGGGTGGAACCAGCACCCTCATAACTATTCATCTCATCCTCCCAGACGCCTGTGGCACAATCCTTGAGCAACCTTGACGACTGTACTTCACCTGATCTATTCCACTAGATCCAACCTTCAAACAAAAAGCTCAATCATGTGCAAGGTGAGTTATTGCCAAGCAAATTAATAACTTTTGTTGGACAAGCAATACTCCGAAGCTCAATGACATTATACCTTCCTTAATTTGGTCACTAAAAAGTTAATTATCAACTAAATCAAGTTGATTCTGACAAGAGGACTCATTGTAAATGTGGGGCTTGGAGCCTGCAGCCAAATAGAATCATTCCAATGACTACTACCCTTTTCAAATGGCAGGTTTGACAAGACTGATAAGTGGCGCATTCACATAAATTACTTTCCCTATTCTACTCCCAACTGCATTAACTAGTCCGCTCACGTGACGTAGCAGCTCGTGTGGGCAGATCATAGGTGCCCGTTTAAACCAGAGGATGCACAGCTGAGCAGTGAGGGTGGGGATACCCTGCCCGTGGAAAACATCCTACGTCTGGGCCAATTCTGCATCAGCCTAATGGACTTCTGGAGGCACAGTCTAGATTGGATCCAGACCACTGGGCACATTGCTGTATCAACTTACCCAGATCACAGGTTTAAACTTTTAACATTTCCCCCCTATAGTTTGCACGAAACACATTGAAGTAAGGGACAGACAGTAGAGGCTGAAGGGAATCTCACCTGCATCCATGGGAATCGAGCCTTGACTACGCCGGGCTGCAGCTCCCTCAAGGTCGTCCTCATCGTCGCTGTCTGGAGGAGGCGGTTGGGGCAGGAAGAGACCCATCGCCTGCAGATCACACAGAAATGTAGGCGTAACCTGGCCACCGAACGCGCCACACCATGGAACATGGATTCTAGCCCCAAATGCAAGTTTTTGCTATCTGTTTATGTACAATACTGTTCAATTAGCTGGACGGCACCGCATACATGTAATGCACGTTGCCTAGGATGATTCCAAGGTAATCCTGTAAGGAGTTTTTATTCAAAGGTTAAATCAGCAGTGTAGATGCCTCATAAATGGAAACAAATATTTGCCATGAGTTAAATACACCGGACTTCTTTGGTGTAAAGTTGCTTTCTTGCTGCAAATCTCGACACATTCAATTACACCTGCAAGGTAAATTACTCCTGTTTAAAATAATATTATGATTAACATTGTCTCTGCAAGTAGTTAGAAACTTTTTCCAAGTGGCTAGTATTCATGCTTTATCTTTATAGTGTAGGCTAATTCAGAACATAAATCCAAATGCATTAAAGGCTCTCAAACCTATTTCTTGACTGATTTATATAGTTAGAAGACCGAAGTTAAGTTACCGTCGTAAAATTATAATTTTGCCAATATCTTTTTCCAAAACATCAGTTCACAGTACCCACTGTCATCAATTTAGCTACATAACATGGTCATGGTAAACGCATTGTTTGCCATCGTTACCTCTATCCTTTCATGAACATCGTGAAGTTGTTCTGCGTGCGAGCCCATTTCTTCAGATTGGTCTGTCTGAACGAGGTTTGACGTCCCATCAGGATCTTGGTTTAGTGGTTGATAATAGTAACCTCCGCCTCCGGTATCCTCGTCTTCCCCCATCCCTCCCTCGTCTTCCTCAGGATCCTCGCCGCTCCACTCCCCGCCGACTTCCGCAACACCTCCATCCGACAACCGCTCTTGGCCCAGTTCTTCCTCGGAGTTTGGTAAGATTCTTTCAGGACCCATATCCCTGCTTGTCTCCACTTCCATCCACGGGCACAGGACTCAGGCTGAGGCCCTGGGGAGAAAGACTGTGGGGTATCAACACTTTAAATCAATATGACAACTCAACAGTGCGGTTTCATGACAGCAACAGATAGCCCATACACTAATTATCTACACCAGTCGCCGTATTTCACATTTATTCTGCGATGCCAATGAATAGACTGCTGCCAGTGCTGGCACTGCAATCCCAATGGTTGCAGAAAAACTGAGAACGATTTGTTCAGCCAGTCACTGCAGTTGAGCAGGCTAGCTCAACAAAAGCGAAATCGTTTTCAGTAAAAGCCTTACCTTAAACTTATTTTCTATAATATGAAATTATTATTGTTTTACGCAAGCTATTTCCAACAATAATTAGCCAGCTACACCGCTGCAGAGTCCTCCTTTTCCTGTTTTGAAAGGAAATGGTTTGTTCACGTTGAACGTCATGACGTCGTAGTCAGGGTTGCCATGTTTTATGTATCGCCGTGTATGGGGTAGGCTCATTTATGTATGCTATAGGCGATATTTTCCACTTGAATGATAAACGTAAAAAAATAATAATAAATAAATACGATTTGAGTCCTTTAAGCATATATAGAAGTTAGTGATAAATCTTTCCTGTTCTAAATCATAATCAGTCATATAGCAAGCAGCCCTGCCACTTCATCTGTTATATCACCTTATTTATATCACCTTAGTCATGTAGCCTATCAACAGCCATTTAAGCATTCATAAAACAGGTTGTTTTCAGCAATAGGCAGAAATGACAGCTTGGGGCAAAAGCGCCTGTAAGTGAGCGAGGGAAAACTAACAGTATTTGAATCTTTAAATCGCAATTTTATTGCATTGTTCATTATCTTTGTCCCACGTGTCTTTTTTCTGGATTGCAATTCAACAAATGAAAAAATAGGCAACTTTGCTATTCATATCTGGTTGACTGCCTGCCCATAAGCATCGAATAGGTACAGTAGCCTAATGACATTTTAGTCCTGTGAGCTACTCAAGAAGGGGGTGGGGGGTTAATCTCTGATCTCTTTTATTTATTTATTTATTTTTATAAAATACATAGCGCTATGGTGAGAAGCCTATCATGCAGGTAGGCTACAACAGTATTTAATCGCGGTACGTCTAACGGTGGACGTATGATCTCAAATAATCAATCATTTATAGATCGTTAATTAAATTATATTATAATATAATATAATATTATGTTAACTTCCAAGAGGTGGCGCTACAAGTATAACAGCACCTACAGCGCGCAAGTAGCCTAGCTGAACCATCTTGATCATCCTGAACAACGCATTCCCCAACAAAGGCAGATAGAAGTACAGAGACGTTATAGTGGTAATGGGCCATGCTCTGCTGCCATTCCTGGTATGAACTTCTGGTTGTAGTTACATTCACTGTATACTGCACTTGCCTGAAGACATAACTGGGATTTAAAAGGACATTTATTATTCTAATTTATATTCATATTTTATTGTCTTATATCAGCACACCAGTATAACCTATAAATAACCTTGACAGAAGTATTACAGTTTCTGCTGAATCTGTTGCACATCAAAATGTTACACCACAGTCTGACGTGACACAGACTATTTCTGGAGGTTATGGTCATTGCCAGTTTATTTTATCTTGGGAGAAAGTGAAGGTCCACTGAGTCTGCCTTTTACAATGTCACTTATTTGCCGAGCATCACTTGTTAACAGAAGTCAAATTTTCACTCAGACACAGTTCATAATGCAGTCTCTCTCTCTCTCTCTTTTTTTTTCTTTCTCCAGTCCTGTCTGCCATGATCTGGGGTGCTGAAAGTGGTTCTCAGAGTTCTGTGTTCCAGGTGCGAGACTACACAGAGGATGAGGTGGAGAGAGTTTTGCAAGAGTATTTCAGCGGCCTCACATCCAATATTGAAAATAAATAAGTTAAAAGTAACCAGACTCCGCAGCCTGCAGCTAGCTAGGTTCCCTGGCAACGTTCACACAGTACAGTAACGACGTATTTTATTCCTGTAAGCTATTCAAGAGGGGGGGGGGGGGGGGGGGGGGGGGGTCTTTGATTGTATTTAAATAAAGGACATTGCGATGTTGTCAGTGCCTTAATCTGAGAAGCCTGGTGTCATTTCATCATGCAAGTACAACAGTACTTAATCACGGTATGCCTAGCGGTGGATTTATGATCTCAAATAATCAATCATTCATAGTCTATTGAGCATTCCAGTTACATCTCTTCCAAGCCTATATCTCTGACATAGCCACTAGGTTCTGTGATGTCAAGTTCTCAATATTCGACGTGTGATTTCACCACGTTACTTCTAGTGAAGCAGAGCTGGTGCATACTTTATATTGCACTATATAATTTATGTATACTTCCACGAGGTGGCGCTATATGTATAACGGCACGTACAGCGCGCAAGTAGCTGAATAATCATTCACTCTGAGGTGTTGCCATCTTTGACTTTCACGCAGATGTAATGCATTGCTAATCATTTTCTTCTCTTATTTGAAGTGGGGAGGTGGGTATAATAGTTCAGCCCAGTAACTAAGTGAATTATCATTTTAAAAGAACAAAGTAGCCTCGTTCCTAAGCATAAGTAGCCGTTTTCATATTCCTTGTTGCAAGTCAGTAGATTACCAGTGATCTCGTTTGATTTAGGCTTTTGCCAAATGAAAAGTGTTGAGGGAATTAATTGTTTTATATATCGACTGTTCAATATCATTTTGGCGGTAGACAGGTTATGTCACTTAATGGGACATTTAGGAATTTGAATCGATTTGGATCCAGTCTGGCAGCCCTGTTACGCAGCGTGCACGTAATTTTGGAGGCAATTTCACAAAAGCAGTAGGTTTGGCTAGCAGTATTTATCGGGGGAGTTAAGTGATCAAGTTTCAGATTAAACCAGAAAAAAACATGCGTATATATTTTTGTGGCAGTATCCGCGGAGGGCGACAGGACGTAGACATTTATCAGAGAATTGTGAAAAAATTAGAAGCGTACGGGAAGGTTCTAACGGAGCATGTCAGCCATGGTGATATTTCTGAAAAAGGTGAATCCTTTCCTTCGAAATCTCTCAATACACCTAAATTACAGTTCTGAGTTATGAATAAAGTTACGTTGGCTATCTACTTTTTTGCCATTCACTTTTTTCCCTCTAAGTGTATGTGCTTCGTGTCCCTTGTTTTTACCCGAATTAGAGAAATGTTGAGAGTAACGTTATGCTGTCATGTTGTCTGTGAAGATTTATTTTAAATGCAGTTAACGATAGCCTAGATCTGCTTCAACATTCCCAGGGAATCCCAGTTTTTTTTTTTGCCTTAGTTTGTTTTCAGTTGAGTTGGTGTATAGATTAACGGATTAAGGTTTTCTTTAATATTTGATTTGATTGTATTTGGTGCTTTTTTAAATTTGGATTGCAATCTTGGTTTGATATAGGCTACTGGGGGGAAATAATATGACCCTGTCTTTGCCCAGGTGAAGATGCAGCACTGAAAGGAGATCGTGCTATACATGATCGAGACATAGACTGGCTCGTGACCGCTGATGGTGAGGTTGTCCGCTCGTGCGTTGTTTAGTAGTCCTGATTTAGCTATCGTAATTCATAAATACTGTAATGAACATTCTAACGAGTGCGGTGGAGTGGTAATTGGAAGATTGCTCACGCCATGGCGTCCTCGCATGTACTAATTAAGGATGATTCGCAACTCCCCGGGATTGCTTAAAAGGGGGAGAGAGGAGGGGGATTGGGTTGAATAAAATTGTGTGTGTGCTCAGAAAGGTTGTGCTCCCAGGGGGAAATAGTGGGGTACGCTAAGTGCCGCTCGGGACTGTTAGAGGGGAACTCTCTGGGTTGACAGGGCGGGGCCTACTGTGTGATGAGAGACAATATTGAAGCTTGCTGTGTACACATTCTTAACTTTACTGGTGTTTTGATTGGTTGCTGCTTAGAGGAGGCAATAACTGCACTTGTATAGCCTACTGCCAGATGTGGTGTGGTGTGTGAAACCCCGGCGGGCTCTGTTATTCCTTGGGGGGGATCTTTTGCTCTTCTGTATAGCTGGTGCCTGAATGAATTCCTGTAATAAAGATTTGCCATTTACTATACTGTCCTTTACTGTGCGTGTCCTCCATTCTCCCGCACTGGACCTAACCAGTTATTAAAGGTAGTGGCAGCATTATGTATCTCTGTTAGCCAGTTGTATTTCCCCCCTGCCTGGTCATTGGGGTGGGTTTATTTCAATACTATAAACTATCCCTTTGCATTTTTACCTGACGCTAAGGTTTGTTCGCTTCACATTCCTCTGTACAGTGATAGTGGCCGAGGTGACACAGCCCTCTCTTGGCGTTGGGTACGAGCTGGGGCGAGCGGTGGCCATGCACAAGAAGATTCTCTGCCTCTTCCGACCCTCTTCCGGACGAGGTAATATATTAAGCACAATTTCGCAATAACGCAAACCATATAAGGGTGCATCAAAGCACAGGGAGACTAGTGGTAATGGCCCATGCTCTGCTGCCATTCCTGGTACTAATTTCTAGTTGTCTTTACTGTCGCTGTACACTGTACCAGCCTGAAGACATAATTGGGTTTAAAAAGGATATATATTACTCAAATTTATATTAATATTTTATTGTCTAATTATATCAGCACACCATTATAACCTCAAAATTTGATGGAAATTTTACAGTTTCTTCTGATTCAAAATGTTACACCACAGTCTGATGTGATGCATACTACTTGTGAAGGTGATGATCATTGGAAGTTTATTTTATTTTGGGACAAAGCAAAGGTCTACTGCATCTGGCTTTCACAATCTCACTTATTTGCAGAGCATCACTTGTTAACAAAAGTCAAATTTAAGTCAGACAGTTCATAATGCAGTCCCTCTTTCTCTTCTTTCTCTCTCCAGTCCTGTCTGCCATGATCCGGGGTGCTGATAGTGGTTCTCAGAGTTCTGTGTTCCAGGTGCGAGACTACACAGAGGATGAGGTGGAGAGAGTTCTGCAGGAGTATTTCAGCAGCCTCACATCCAATATTGATACACATTAAGGTGGAATTTACAGGACCTCTTAGACCTGTGACAGCACGACAGCTGTGCTGCTGTAGCTACTGTTAGCGAATGTCAATCAGTTTTACGTTCCAGATGTGATCCTTTAACAGACTGTTTTCAAACAACGTATGCAGCAAGTCTCAATTTTTTTTAAACTGAAAGCAACACATAGAAATTGGGTAATAAATGAGTATGTAACGCTTTATTGCTGCGCATGGAATCCAAGAAGGTCATGATGAAAAGGGATCGATGTAAATTCTTCTTTTTTTTTGAAAATGGTTTGTGCTCTGACCAGCAATGTTAATAAATTGTTTTACAGTCTGTCCAGCTGAAGTACCAGTTGTTTCAATTGTTCTTTGCTTTTTTGTGTAAAACACTGGGCATGTAGAGGCCTGTTTTGCAGTTCCTGTTAGACTGGGAATATGTTGTTTTAACCTTTTTATTTTTTTTTAAACTTTTTTTTTATTCAAAAATTTTCTCCCCAATTAGGAATGACCAATCATAACTGTAGGCCTGTCCCATCACTGTAATGTCCTCTGTAAATTTTGGAGGGTGCACTCTAGCGCAGCCATCCTTCAGTATGTGTGTAGTCAGACTTCGCACTCCCAATTTGTGCAGACAGGTTGCAGGTCTGTGATCGACCAGAGGGGTCGCTGTTGAGCAATGAGGTGGGGGATACCCTGCTGACTGGCACCCTTGTCCTTCGTCCTTACCAGGGCAACGCTGTTGCCAATTGTGCTTTGCCTGGACAAACTCCTGCCTTGTTTACTGTTGTGCCTTCCCAATACTGTCTGGGGAAAATGATCATGCTGTATTGTTGGATGTGGCATTTCAAGTGTCCCCCAAGAAGAACAGATGAGATTCCTGGATCAATAATTATGCTCTTAACAACCCAAAAAGTGAAGTTTGCTTGTTTTATGTGAGGGTTCTGTATGTTTTTATCTATTGGCAGTAGAAGTCTAATGGTTGGACTTATAGGCAGTATAGGCCTACCTAAATCTGATATCTCTTTCCATTTTTCTTCCACCCCCTCTGTATGTCTACGTGTAATTTATCACAGATATAAAATATATACTTCCTCAAATCTGTTATTACTGGCGCCCCTTGATGAAATAATAAAACATTTCTAAATCTCCACTGAGCAAAATGGTTTCACAGCTTGTTGACATAACCACTTCATATGTGGGTGGCTTATTTAGAAAGATTTAATACTCCACATAAATGAATAGTAATTATCAACTGCCATTTTTTTGTTGCAGTCACGTATCACTGAAGTGTTTAAATTAGATTCCCTCAAATAAAGGTAGTGTAACAGGAGAATAAAAGGATGAGAAATAGCATGGCAGCGCTTTGCCTGTTCTGTGTTATTGGAAGACTTCCCTGCATTCTCTGCGTATTGAACTAGTACGTTACCTATGTTACTGATCTTCCCAAAGGTAAAGGTGTTCTCAGGTGACTAAAAGGCTGAATGACTGAAGAACCACCTTTCCAGACTGCATCTTGGCTTTCCTTGCCTCTCCTTTGCACATTGATAACCATCCAAGTTTAATTCACTCTTTGACCTTCCATCACCCTTGCTGTGTGACTCACTTAGGTCACAAGATTACATTATATTGCCTCCTCTATCTCCTTTGCCAGGGACATACCCTTGTGTGAACTGAATAATGTCTAACATCCAATGAAGCCTTGAAAATTTCACTAAGCAGAAAATCTAAAGTTTGAATCCCTCCCTTCTGGAACTTTCCACCCACTGTTTCTCTATCCAGCTCTTTAGTGCTTTTCAGGCCCAAGCATACAGTTCCTTTTGAGAAAATTCAGACTGCAAGGTGACTTATTTGCATTATTCCCAGCATCAAAGGGAAAGTGATTGACCTTGTAGCTATATAGTCTATTAAATGTTGCTTTCAGACCGGTAATACACGTCTGTGTGGAGACAGACTGCTAAATCACAGTAAATGTGTAACTACATGCTGTGCTGAAGCACAGCCTGCGTCATTGTTCACCCACCGCTGTTGCGATGGCAACGCTTGGAGAGGGTCGAAGGGCACGTTCCTGCCAGCAGAGGCTGCATTAGCTCTCCAGCCGATTCCTGTGCTCTATTTTAAATCCTCATGTCGCTGTGTAGGACGTGAAAATGATCATAAACACCGTATCCCTCCCCCCATCCAACCCTTCCCCACCCCCACCTTTAACCTTGGCCCTCTTTTATTGAAATGAAAGGCCAACAATCAACAATGCAATCCGGGAAGGAGAATTTGTTTCACTTGAAACCTCCCCCCACCAATCAAATGCCCTTCCACAGGCCTCTCCACCAATCGTACCTTCCCCGTTTTTGCGGCCCCTACAGAGTACCATCAGCCAGGGCCCCCCTTTCCAAGGGACTGTTCCGCTTTTTATTGGACAGCACAGTGTGGAGAGACTGGAAGAATTGGTGCGAGAGACGGAGAGACATGCAACAAAGGTCAGGCGGCCGGATTCAAACTGCCAACGTTGAGGCTTGCAATGAGCATGTGGACGGTGCACTTACAGGCTGCGCCACCGAGACACCCATTCACGGGACAGCGTTGACCTTGTGCCAGCCAAAAGGACCCTCAACTGGCAGGCATCCTGGAGCTGTGCCAGCTTGGCCAGGCTGCTGGCGGTGTCTCCGAGAGTGGGACGGGAAGGGTCGGGGGGGGCGAGGAGCGGGCAGACGAGCTCGCGGAAACGAGGAGATGGGTAAACAGATGGAGAGATCTGGGCAAGAGAGCAGACAGCTGAGCAAACAGACAGAAGAAGAAAATACTTGGAAGGAGGTGTGAAGAGCAGACGCAAGGAGCGGCAGGCAGAGGAAGCGGGCCCACGCTGAAGAAAAAGACCGAAATATTGTCAAAAACCATTTACAGATATTCATTGTGTGGTTCTGTTTCCTTCAGATCTCCAAACATGTCACACGGCCCCCTGCCTGGAGTCCTTGTTTCGCCTCGTCCTGCTGTGGTATGTGGCCAAGGAAAGTAGAAAATGCTGTGTTCCCTGAAAACAAAAGTTCCATGTTAGGATTGCTTTCAAGGACGAGAACAAAGGGATCATTGTTAGTACTGTCAGATTTTGAAGTGTGTCGTTTCTCTCAACTATCCCTACGTGCAATGCCGGAGTGGCTAATCGGGAGAATCGGGAAGAATCCCGGTGGGCCGCAGGTTTTTGGGCTGGTGGCGAGGATGAAACACAATAATTGATCGATCATATACTTACAGTGTGGGCCGCATGAGTTCTCACTCGGCCCCCTCTCTCTCCTCCTCACACACGCACTCACAAAACTTGGATGCTGAGACGGGAGATGAGAGCGGCCCCTCCCAAATTCCATAATTGGTTGAACCCAAATTTGTTTTAGATTATGATTGATCACCTGATGTAATTAGCTTAGTTTACGAGTTTGTGCCAGACGAAGATGCTAAAATGGAGAATAAAATAAGAAAAGGAGGAGCAGAAAAGGCTAGGATAAAAAAAGAAAGGCACTGGAAGAAGAAGCGGCCAAATGTGCCAAATTAACCGACATATTTCGAACACAAACAAAACGCAGCTGATGTGATGGGAAGGTAGTGTATCGTGTTAAGATGTCATAGGCGTGTAAAGCACAATATAATTGCATGCAAACCACAATTAAAGTTTATTGTCAAGGAATTTTAAAGCATCACTGGCGTATTTACAAATAACTGCTTTGATAAATGCAAAATGGTTATGGGATCATGTAATTGTGAAAGGCATTTTGATAGCATCTGAGCAGGCAGAATTTTTTATTTTTTTTAGCGAGGGGCGAGTTAATTGTGTTGGAAATTATTATTCTTGTTTATTATTATTAGGCTATAATAATAATAAGTAAATTATTAAGTAACACGGTTTTAGATGTAGCAAATTTAGCTAACGTTAGCTAACAGCCTACTCGCTGTATCTTGCTGTCGCTTCTTGTTGGTTTTGTTGGCTAACGTTATTAGCTAACTTTTTTTATTTATTTGATGTCTAATGTCACCCTTCAACCGTGAGGTAACGTTAGCTATTTAGCTAAAGTTAACAGCCAAATTAAGTTAATTTAACTTGATAACTTACTGGAGATTTAAATGTTACATTCAGAGCTAACGTTAGTAAATCATCATGAATGGACGTTTTATATCTTTCTGGGCATTGTCACGAACGTGAACATCTGCCAAGTTAAGAGTGTTATTTACTAATTTAGAAAAACGATGACGATGAAAACAGCAATTAAATGCCTTATGATAACGGTGACTTCTTAACTTTCAAAAACAATAGGCTAGTTAACATTAGTTTTTATTAATAGCCAGTGTTAACATTATTCCAGTGAGTCATATATTGTACGTGATTCAATAACGATTTCATATTGAGGACATCTGAAAAATGTGGCTGTATTACTTTCCCAGACATTCAATAGGCTACCTAACGTTAGGACAATATGCTTTATTTGCACTGCAGTAGCCTACTTATTGAAGTTGTACATTAGTATTAGGCGATGAAAGGTATTATTCTTAATTATTATTATGTTTTAAGTGACAGCAGAGTCTGCTGCTAGACCAAGTAATTGATGAGGCAGTAGTGGTGTGTCGTTCGCGAACGAGTCGGCTCTTTGAGCCGGCTCTTTTAGGTGAACGTTGGGAGCCGACTCGCATAATTATGTGAAGAGCCGATTTGTTTTGTAAATGAACACAAGACAAATGCTTGTGGTCTTGGTGGAACTTTTATTCGTTTTTTTTCTTCAAGTTCCATCTGTAATCAAAGAGAATAATTTAAAAAATAAATAAAACCACTATAAGAAAATAACATTAATAATAATTTAAAAACCAGTTTAATTGTTCTGATGCTGCAGTTTTGCACATTTATTTTTTTATGCATTTATTTATTTTTCTTTATGTCGCAATATTATGTTCTATTTTATGAGCCTCTATTTTGTTTTGAAATGTTCAACTACGCACTGTGTTTATTGTGCAATTTATTTCAAGACATAAAAATGCCCTACTTTCAATGCACGTGTAATATCGTCTTACTGTTTTTACATTAATTTAAATAGTTTTTATAACAAACAAAATGCGAAATAATGTTATTTTGGTAATTAGAAGGTAGGGTAAGATTCCTTTGAACAATTTAAGTGATAGATGTGCACAAACACCAATCATAGGTCAAAATATCGCTAACTTTGGCCGATTTTGAAAAACTGGAAATGCTACTGAATGAAGAGCCGTTTGGGAGCCGAAAGAGCCGGCTCTTATTGGTGAGCTGAGCCAAATGATCTGACTCACTGAAAAGAGCCGGAATGCCCATCACTATGAGGCAGTGCCAGGACCCAGTCATATGAGGCCCAGAAGGATCCCTGCTGTGGACAGCACAGTCAGAGCCGTACCACAGTCTGTCCAAAATCTAGTCCAGACAATTAGTTCTAATATCACCACTATACATACCTATTTTTTTAAAATCTCTTGTATATATCAAATGTATAATAAAAAGTTAATCAAAAGAGCTAAAATGGTCTACTTTTCTCATTGTGGAACACCCCCCCCCCCCTCCCCCCCGGGGTCCAAAGTGGACTGCTCTGAGACATGCAACTCCCGGGCTGAAAACGAGTCCCACTCCGTCCCTGCCTACGTGCATAAAACGGACCAACCTTGCGGCCCTTTTGTGAAGTCGATTTGCCGGCTGAGATTCTGAATCCATTTTAAATGGGGCGGTGAAGTTTAATGCTTAACTTTAACTTATTTATTTGATGTTTGTATTTCTGTGCCATTTAGTGAGTATGTTCAGGTAAAGGAAAAGATAAGGGTGGAGAAGGACAGGTGTAGATGGGAACTTAGGGTGAAGGCGAGGATAAAGGGTGGAGTGGAGGTGGAGAAACGGTAACAACAGGGTAAGGCCTCTGGCAGTGCCAATGCTCGCTGGCGCTGGTCATGCTCGTTTCTTGCCAAAATCCGCCACTCCCGCAGGAGATACCATCCTCCACCCACAGCCGAAAGCTGCTTCCTCCACCTCCTGGGGTCAGCAGCAATCTGCTGTTTAACGCACAAAGACAACCGAAATGTTTTTTAAGCTTTTCCCATTGTCGGCCTCAGCATGATTCTGGTCACAGAGTGAGCCTCAGTGGGGCAATTTCACTGTGCTGTGCATGTAATTGAAATCCAAGAATGAGACGTTAAGACGGGTCGTCTTCAAGTCAAAATTTTGATGCGCATCCGTAACATGACCTTGTTTGTAACACAGTTGTTTGTGCGCGTGGAGCCGCACTTTCCTTTTCCTCCATAGACCGCCACTTGTTTTTTTTATCTTGTTCTATTCTGAGCGTGTTTCTGTGGCTGTTTTTCGCTCTGCGGCTCCGAATCGAGTTGTTTGGCTGCAGCTCTTCCCCACAGGAAGTGAGGACTCCTGTTTCAGTTATTCCTGGGGCAGGCGCTACTTCCCGTGCTGGATATAGTGTTGGGACGGGACGGGGTTCCGGGGGGAGAGGATCCGATTTCACACCCAGCGAGCGGAGATCAGGGAAGAGCTGTGAAGCACAGGGACGGCGATGATCGTGTAGAGCGATGGAGACGGATAGCCACCCGAGCGCAGCAGTCTCTCTGGGTAAGTCATTCTGGGTTGTCTGCATTGAAAGGCAAAGTGTTTCAGTTTTTCAGTATTTGTTGCTGGGACAAGTGGCGGATGGTGCATGTTGGCTTGCTCTGTCCCCGGATAGCCTCGATGTGCCTGAACTGCGGGTCACATGACTCTCACCTGGCATGTGAACCACACAGAATACAGTTCAAGGTCCTCTGTTGAGACAGGAAAAACAAACCCTGATGGCCATACATTTTCTGTCAGACAGGGCGATTGTGTTGACTGCGTCTTTGGGGAAAACCTTTTAGTGTTCAGGTCTGTCTTTAGGAAGAGCTGGTGAGGGTAGGCCACAGAGTGAGATTTCGGCTGGACATCGGGCAGCCATTATAAAAACTTCCTGCACAGTTTAACAACTGGATAACAAGCTTGACCTGCAAATCTGTACTCCCCTCCTGCTATTTCTCATTGTTTTATATGTGTGTGTGTGTGTGTGTGTGTGTGTGTGTGTGTGTGTGTGTGTGTGTGTGTGTGTGTGTGTGTGTGTGTGTGTGTGTGTGTGTGTGTGTGTGTGTGTGTGTGTGTGTTCATTGTTTTATCTTATTGGTTGGGTTCTTCTCGGAACTAGGACAGATTTCTGCTTTTTCCTATCGGCAGTTAACTATATTGAAACACAATCACACATACCAGACAGGCCCACCTACACACATAACAGACACACATAACAGGCCCGCTTAAGTACTCCAAGGCATTCTTTACAAAAGAGCGGTTGACCCATAACTCCCTGCACAATATGAAATCAAGGTGTTCTACAGCGCACGTAGGAAATGGCTCACAGCTTTACTTGCACACATTCAGTATCAAAAATAGGACAAAAAAATTCCAAAAGAGACCATGTACACTTTTACACAATTCACAAATAAGTTACAAGAATAAATTACATTTACAGCTTCAAAATACTGTTGACCACAACGCTGTTCTTCAGGATTCTCTACACACAGGGATTATGGGCTCACAGGAAGACCCACTTTTCCTCCTTCAGTGCTGCATGTCATCAATCATACAGCAATGTCAAATAAACCTGATTTTATGATATAAGTACAGTAATTGCTCCTAACAAATGTATTTAAAAAATCACCAGTGGTACAGAAAACATTCAAAAATAAGAGTATAAACAATTATTATGTTTCCTAATATGGATGGATTGTTTTTCTTACCTGAACAAGACAAGTCTGTCCCTCACTACCACTATTCTAACACATATTACAAGTATTCTTTTAGGATATGCTTTACCCTGTATATCAAACCAAGTTCTTACATGTGTATTTGAACGGCACACTTCCTGTAGTTTACTTATTTCAGACATATTGGAACAGTCTTGGGATATTCTGTGAATACAGTGAAGTCATATTAACAAAGGCTGTAAAAAAAAAAAAAAATGCAGTTTTATCAATCTTGGCTTTCTGAGGCTGCAGTGCATTGGAACAAAAACTCTGGCAACTAATTTGAAGAAGAAATGCAACAGTAATCATTTTTTACAGAATCGGAATGTGCCTCCATGTTTTTGCACATTTTTCTGTTGATTCTTTGTTAAATATTTCACATTTTACTTCAAAGTCTGCACTGTCCTCTAGCAAATAAGTTCTGTGTTTCCAGGGTTACGCTCCTCTTCCCAGGAGCTGATTCCCCCGCCCCTCTGTCTCTCCAATGACTCCTCCCCCTGAGCCATTTGGCCAGTCAGAGAGGGGGAGGGCAGGAGTAAGGCGTGGCCTTCCCCAAGCAGGTGATGGCAGTCTCTACAAGGCTCTCAGGTAGCAGGACGAGGAAAGGTGGGCGGGGCTAAATGAGCTGCGAGTTGAGCCTCTTCTTTTCCAGTTTGGGGCTGGGCTCATGCAGGAAGCTGATCTTGCACTCCTGCTGGGCTGGGGTGGGGGCGGGGGCGGGGCGGGCACGCGGGATGCTGCAGTGGCAGTGGCCGCAGCGCTCCTGCCAGTGTCCCCGGAGCACCAGGGCGGCCGTCAGCCCCACCACGGCCAGCGTCATCCCCCCTAGCACAAGCAGGATGATGAGCTGCTCCTCCGTCAGCCCCGCCCCCCGCTGAGTCACCACCTCTTTCACCGAGATCTTCAGCAGCCGCTCACCTCCGCCACCATCCGACGTCACCCGCTGGGAGGTGTTCCCCAGCGTGGCCCCGCCCCCTCCTCCGCCTGTCCACCCGTGGGGGACCCAGATAGGGGGGCGGGTCTCCGGGCCCGGCCGCCACAGCGGCCCCTCGCAGGTCTTCCCGCCCAACCCTGGCGGGCACAGGCACTGGAAGGCGTTAACTCGGTCCAGGCACCGCCCGCCATTGAGGCAGGGCTGGCTGGCGCAGTCGTCGTCGTTGACGGTGCAGAAGCGGCCGGAGAAGCCGGCGGGGCATGAGCAGGAGAAGCGGTTGACGCCGTCCACGCAGGTGGCGCCGTTGGCGCAGGGGCGCATCAGGCAGTCGTCCACATCCACCTCGCAGCGCGGCCCCACGAAACCCGCCAGGCAGCGGCATGACAGCTCGGGGGCGAAGCCGTTGCTGTCCTCGCACAGGCCGCCATTCTTACAGGGAGACCTGTGGCACAAAGGAAGCAAAATGCCATCAAAATGGTGGGAGAAGCTTTGGCCGGCTCTACAAGTGGCACATAGAAAGAGCAATCTTTGTATGATGAATTGGGGATTCCTGTGTGATTAATAGTAAACTTGCGCATGATGAATTGGGGATTCCTGTGTGATTAATAGTAAACTTGCACTAGACTCAGCAGTCAATGCTCCATTAGTGCTAAAGACATACAGGCAACCCAATCAATCAAGCAATGCCTGGCTTTTTGCACTTACTTAGTGCAGTCACAAATAAGGTCACAGCCCCTCAGGAAAAAATAACAGTTGTATGAAAAGCTGTTTAAAAAAATGAAATAAAAAAAGGACACCGCCCTCATATTTTTTATTCAAACTGGTGGAAAGCAGAGAGGGTAACCGATCGAAAAGGATCACAGCTCTGAAGCCCCACCCAGGCGGGGGGCGGGCTCCCATATGGCTCGAGAGCTAGCCACCCCACAGACTGTACCATGTGTCTCGCCAACAAATGTTTTTCTGGGTATGAATATAACGGTTATAAAGACTGAATTAATTAAAGAAAACTATGCACTATTATATAACTCAACATTGAGGTTGGACTTTGTATACTACTTTTTTCCAGATTTTGACCCACTAGTAAAATTACAAACTCACTACCCCAATCCATGAAATATTTATAGTGCTACTGGAATTTTAATTTTTCCCTCATAAATTAATGTGTTTTTTTTTATATTAAAATCCTGCAGGAGACTGGTCCACATAGCAACTCGATGCCTTCTAATCAGTATGCGCAAGATACACGATGATTTTCAGCTGTCAGGACTATTCATAATGTGTCAATTCAGTGGCCCCAAGGTTTCCGTGGAAACCAGCGTCTGCGTGCAATGGCGCCCCCCAGGGAAAGCCCGAGCAGGTTGCTCACAGCGTGTGCGCAAGCACTTGGCGTGGCGAGCAATAAGCCCGCTGAATTACACAATTGCTCTCCTGTGATGGAAAATTGTCCAGCTGTGTCGCAACCAGTCAGCCACCCGTCAGCCATCTTTTTAAAATTTATTTATTTATTTTTTGCAGCAGGAGCCTAAATGGCCTTAATGCAGTATTAATTATTCACACACACGGTTCAATTCCCTGATACACGGTTTTGATGGTGATTTGATGCAATTTTTTCTTGGAAATATTGGAGTTGCAAATAACACCTAGACTCCTGGCCTTTTACTCTTTTGCAGCAGGCTTGTGAAATTGGCCTACTTAATGCATCCTCATGTGTCTAAAACAACAGAAGGTGAGATGGTTCTCTGGTTCTGATATACTTTATAGTTGTTATTATTTGGTGAATGCTTTTATTCAGACTGACTTACGAGTTCATTCAGGACAGATACGGTCACAGGAGACATAAAAACATTGGTGCAGGATAGTCAGTAAGACGCTGAATGTAAACCACGCTGAAAGACTGCTTGAATACAGGCATACAAACAACTTGGTGCCTTAGTATTCATTCAAGAAATGAATACTAAGAAAAATATACCTCTATTATACAAACATACTCTCAAATAATGATCCATAACAGCTAAATGACCTTACATCAATGTTCACATAGTGCTAAATCATGATCCATAAGAACCACATTACTACACTGTGACATAGTGCTAAATCATGATCCATAAGAACCACATTACTACACTGTGACATAGTGCTAAATCATGATCCATAAGAACCACATTACTACATTGTGGCATAGTGCTAAATCATGATCCATAAGAACCACATTACTACACTGTGACATAGTGCTAAATCATGATCCATAAGAACCACATTACTACATTGTGGCATAGTGCTAAATCATGATCCATAAGAACCACATTACTACACTGTGGCATAGTGCTAAATCATGATCCATAAGAACCACATTACTACACTGTGGCATAGTGCTAAATCATGATCCATAAGAACCACATTACTACACTGTGACATAGTGCTAAATCATGATCCATAAGAACCACATTACTACACTGTGACATAGTGCTAAATCATGATCCATAAGAACCACATTACTACACTGTGGCATAGTGCCAAATAATGATCCATAAGAACCACATTACTACACTGTGGCATAGTGCCAAATAATGATCCATTATGATCATAGTCCCACCATGTCTTATTTCAATTAGGGACTGGTGTGATCTAATTCTGAGTGCAAGGCGCAGAACATGTCCAAATTTTTGGAATCAATGGTTAACAAAGGTTTGAGCAAGTGTGTTTTCAGGAGGCGAATTGTGAATTTGCAAGTTTGACCAAATATCCGCAGGCGGGAGAGTGGTCGGGGTTACTGTCAATCATTTTTTGGTCTCACCAGTCAGAAGGCTTGAATTATGTATCAATCAAATCATGACCTGACCAGTCACAGTCTAGAATCAGTTGTCGATCACTTTATGACCCGGCGAATTGATTTACACAGGAGGAGGGTTTAGTCGCGTATTCAGGGATGCAAACACCATTTAGCCAACCATGTGTTCCATACTGTTCCAGTGTAATTTACAGCTAAATACCCTCAATTTAAAACTGACAGTCAACCTCGTTGTCATTGTATCCTTTCAAACTGAAAGTGCTAGAGTACAGAACCAAAATAACAAAAAACGTGTCACTGTCCAATGAATTATGGTGCTCACTGTAGTTGATCAGGTTATTGATTGTAGCCTGTGCTCATTCAGATTCTCGCTAACGTTCACGTTACATACCGCGTCAGATTCGGATTTAGCTTGTTTCTCTTGGGCATGCGCAGGACTCCAGGGTCCTAGAAATGCGGTCCTAGGACTAGGGTCCTGAACCTGCACCCTCGCTCTGGTATTGCAAGATCCCCCTCCTCTGTGCAGCAGGGAGAGATAGTGGTGTGTTCTGTGCAGCAGGGAGAGATAGTGGTGTGTTCTGTGCAGCAGGGAGAGATAGTGGTGTGTTCTGTGCAGCAGGGAGAGATAGTGGTGTGTTCTGTGCAGCAGGGAGAGATAGTGGTGTGTTCTGTGCAGCAGGGAGAGATAGTGGTGTGTTCTGTGCAGCAGGGAGAGATAGTGGTGTGTTCTGTGCAGCAGGGAGAGATAGTGGTGTGTTCTGTGCAGCAGGGAGAGATAGTGGTGTGTTCTGTGCAGCAGGGAGAGATAGTGCTGTGTTCTGTGCAGCAGGGAGAGATAGTGGTGTGTTCTGTGCAGCAGGGAGAGATAGTGGTGTGTTCTGTGCAGCAGGGAGAGATAGTGGTGTGTTCTGTGCAGCTGCACAAACAAGATGAGAGGGGGCTCCCACGAAACGTAACTATGGCCCAATCTCAATGTCCGCTCTGAGCCCTGAGGACTGAGCCCCCACAGATCTTGGGTGACATCACATGCGTGCCCAGCGTGAGTGCATGAGAGTGCAAGGGCTCAAAATGGTACAAATGCGAGGAATGGGACAGCACTTTGCAATGTTATATGTTGCCTTGACAACGCCCGTCTCTCATGCAAGATGTTTATGACAATGACTTTTAATTTTGGGTTTGTACCAGCTGAAAGAACTCTGCCCGCCATGTGTGTCATTTGTTTACAATTTGAGACGCGTCCGGCTGTGTTTCCGTTTTTATCGCCACAAATGCTATGAACTGTGGGTAATTCCCTCATCAAAGTCTGCAAGTCTGCAAGATTGCAGACTTGCGGAAAGTCTGCATAAAGGGCTCGAAAAGTCCGCGACAGAGCCCTCACGGACTCTTCGAATCTAGACGATTCACATAAGTCACCCAAATTGGCGTCAAAAAAGCGTCATTCACCGAAAAGCGAGTTGTTTGCATCACTGCGTATTGTTGTGTCTTCGTCAGTTTCTGTTATGCTCCTCTAATGGGATTTTAAAACCCTCACTCAGATCTAATGGGATTTTAAAACCCTCACTCAGATCTAATGGGATTTTAAAACCCTCACTCAGATCTAATGGGATTTTAAAACCCTCACTCAGATCTAATGGGATTTTAAAACCCTCACTCAGATCTAATGGGATTTTAAAACCCTCACTCAGATCTAATTGGGATTTCAAAACGCTCACTCAGATCTAATTGGGATTTCAAAACGCTCACACAAATCTACTTGGGATTTCAAAACGCTCACTCAGATCTAATTGGGATTTTATAACCCTCACACAGATCTAATTCGGATTTTAAAAACCTCACTCAGATATAATTTGGATTTTAAAACCCTCACACAGATCTAATTGGGATTTTATAACCCTCACACAGATCTAATTCGGATTTTAAAAACCTCACTCAGATATAATTCGGATTTTAAAACCCTCACACAGATCTAATTGGGATTTTATAACCCTCACACAGATCTAATTGGGATTTTAAAACCCTCACTCAGACCTAATTAATCCTTTGTTACACAACGCTTCTTTGCTAAGTCTCTGTTATGCCTTTTGGCCTTGCCAATTAATTATGTATTGGTTGGAACACAAAACGATTGACAGTAACTCCACCCACTCAAAGTCTCTGGCCTGCAGATGTACCCTACTCAGTTTGACTGGTTACACAAGTAGCTCATTCCACCATTGGAGGGCGCAGTTAGGGGAGAGCAGAAGTTTTTCATGTGTGGCCTCTGAAGGGCAGTGCTGCCATACGACCAGCTGTTGCTATGCAGAGCGCTCCGATGGGTGTAAAGTGTGGTAAACGATTAAAGATCGGAAGGAGCTGCGCTCCTGGCTACCCAGCAGGCTAGCACCGTGGTCTTCAATTTGACAGCAGCAGCAGCAGCAGCAGCTACAAGGCGACGTGAGATGCAGGCAAACTTGGCATAGGAGCAGAGTTGCAGTTGTACTCGTGGGATATTATCAAAGGATCCTATGTAAAGTACCTGGATAATGTGCATGTGACAGAAGCCAGCAAACAATACAATGTCATGTGACTTCCATTGAAAAAAAAGGGTTTAATTAAGAAATCCATCATATACATGAATTAAGTATGAATTTGAAGCATACGAGTTCCTCAGTTGATTTATACTTGCAGAATATGCATAACATTAGATTATTTTTGCAAAGCAGACACCCTATGTTATGCACGGCATTACTCAACAAAAAGATCACGGAGGTATACTACGGAGCAGGATTACTGAGTTAGCTGGATAACTGCACTCAGTAAAACCTGGAACAGCTCTTTTTACTTCAGTCCATGTTCCAGATTTGGGAGCGTTCCGGGGTTTAATCAGTGGAGTTTGAGAATGCTTGTTACTTGCTTTGTATATATAAGCGAGGTCCTTATATATTATGGGAAGGATGTGCTTTGTCTTGTCTGTTCTGTAGTGATCTTGATGATGTCTCTGTATGCACTTATTGTACGTCGCTTTGGATAAAAGCGTCTGCTAAATGAATGTAATGTAATGTCCTGCCCAATGACCCAAGATAAGCCAAAACTCTAGTTTTACCATGCCTGCGGTCCCACAAACGTTCTCACAATGTTTATAGAAGCACCGTGGCAACAATTTGTGTTAGGTGGTTGTGGCAGGGGGAGGTAGACTGACCTGGTCCTCTGGCAAGGGCCTGTCTTCATTTCACAGTTCTTGCCATGGAAGCCCTCAGGACAAAAGCAGGTGTAATCCCCACTGTCATTGATGAAGCAGGTGGCACCATTCTGACATGGCTGCTCATTGGTGCACACAAAGACATCTGGGGGGTGGGGGTGAGCAAGCTGTTAAATCTCTTTAAGACCAGAGAGTGTACCTAGTACCAAGGTCAAATAATTATTCCCAAACTTCAGTTCAACTTTTTTTTTTTTTGCAAATGGATACAATAGTGAAGTGACCCTGCATGTATTTGCGTCACTGTAAAACTAAATAAAGATACATTTCTGGGGTCTTTTTGCTGCAGCACAGATAGCAGCCCTTAAGCATAATGAAACATTATGATAATATAATGATTTTTTTTTTTTTTTTATCATGTCACGCCAAAAAATTTAAAGAATGCGTGCGTAATTTCTTTTTTATTTTCTTTTAGGTTATAAAGTACTGGAATGTAATAAAATGGCAGCAAAAACCCAGATTTCATTTTTTTATTTTAAACTTCAATAGCCATATACCTGAGCCGAGGTTATAATTAATTCTGTATTTCTCTGGAGTAGGTCTGCTGTTGCGGTATAGTATACATACCCTCAGACACATACTACAAATTCAAATTCACGAAGAATTTAAAGTTTTTGTGTTAATTGAGTCAACAATATTTACTCTAAAGCTACCAAAATAAGGTTGATTGAAATGCTTTGCTATAAATCATTCCTTGAAGATGTATCGGCTGGAAAAAATTTATTAGTAATTACTGTGTAAACAATTGTTCTCACTCAGAATTCCCTTCTCACCTTTGTCACAGAAGCGTCCAGCCCATCCGCTCTCGCACGTGCACTGCCAGGGCTGGTGGCAGGAACCGTGCACGCAGCCCGGCATTCGCACACAGTCCTCGCACTGCGGCCCCTCCCAGCCTGGATCACATCTGAAACAAGTTTTTTTTTTTTTTACATTCCCTTCAATCTGTCCCTTTTACAGCACACACATACATTTTCCTGGAATTCAAGGGTGCATCCCAATACTCGAAAAATGCATCCTCCTTTCCTCCACTATGATCTCCTCTCCTCCGTGCCCCGGGAACCATTATTTGTGTCCTAATCTAATGTTGCTGATTACATATTAATAAACGTACAGGCAGTTTTGCATACTTCCGATTAGGAGACAAGTGGTAGTGGGGGAGTGGAGGAAAGGAGGTGAGGAGTGAACAATATTGGGACGCAGCCCGGGTATCGCTTTAGTTCCGTGGTGGCGAGTAACTCGTAAAACTCCATTGTTGTCTGTTGCACCCAGAGTTTACTTTTCTGCCAATGACATAACTAGACACAAGAGGGCGCTCACCATAAACAGAGTGCAGCAACGCTATCGGATTTGAATCAAACGGACTTGGAAAAACAGATAAGCTTAGAATATAAGAATAGTAGAAATGAGAAACAGAACATTACAATGCAGAAAGGCTTGTGTTTCCTCTGAACAAAAGCCGTTACTTTATGCACTAGTCTACACACTGTCAGTTCTGGTCAATGAGTGAGTTAGAAATTAAATATCTATTTAAAAGGAAAAGCTGCAAGGATGTCAGGTCAGGGAGTGTCACTCTAATGATGAAAACTAATAATGTTTTCCCTTGTGCAAGTGCTCACTCCAGAGACTTGTAGGTTGTGCTTCATTCTGTGTTTTCTTTTTATTACAAAAGTACTAAGCAATTACAGAATCAACAACCACCATACTGGCAAAACGCCTTCAGACTACACTAACACAATAGAAAATGATTGATTGAAAATTAGTATTTCTGCTATATTTGACTTGGGGGGGACTGCACAAGTGTAAGTTAAGATGACTCCTGACAACTGAAAATCCTTATTTTCAGACACGTCTAACCTATAGGCCATAGTTTTTTACTTGTACATCCATGCAAAATGAAACCCAAATATGTTGATTAGATTGTAAACACTCTTTTATGAATGTATGTTTTGCCCAGAGGGAGATTCACTTTGAAATTCAAATAGGTCTAAAGATTTTGTATTGAATATAAAGCTATTTAAATTTGGCTTACAGTTGTTTGTTCTGCTACAGAATACATGTGATAAATTAAAGAACAACAGACTGTAATCATGAGGAAATGTTAGGAGAGTTCTGCTTAGGGACAAGGTTTTAAATAACTCACAAAACTCACTGAAGCTTAAATGTCAGCGTTGTACTGAAATCTTGAAATACAGAAGCATAGTGAAGCTACATTCCTGCATTTCGAAAGTTCAGTAGGTTTAATGGGTTAAAATGTCTGTCCTCAGCGGTCTTGTCCAAAGATCACCCTTTGATTGTTTTTCCCCATCTGGCAACTGCACAGCAAATTGACATTTTTACATCCGCATCCGTTAATCGGCCAAACACCAGATGGACACCAGGCACTGGATTGATCAATTCTGCACACCGGAGAAGTCACGGTAAACATCAATTAGGCTACACAGGGACAAGTTTCAGGTAGTCAAGTCAAGTCAAGTCAAGTTTATTTGTATAGCACATTTCATACACAAGGCAACTCAAAGTGCTTTACATAAGACATAGAAAGACATTATATAAAAAGTAAATTAGAATTGAACAATGTTAATAAGAAGTTAAAACAGTTGTAATAAAACGCAATACTGGTTGAGCCCATAAAACAAATACCCCAACAAACACTCCTACCACAAACAGCCTGCTACCTGCCATCTGCTACACACCGTACAGCCTCTCTCTCTGGGTGATATTATACCTGCCAGCTCCGCTGCAGGTGCCTGCCAGCTACGCTGCAGGACTTTTGTAAAAATATTAGCCCATGGGTGGGAGCAGCATACAGCCTCCACAGTTTGAATCACTCCACAGAGTGACGGACCCGTTGGTCACTAATCAAACTTTTAAGTTGAGCGCACTACGGCAGGGGTCGGGGTCACTTGTAGACCTTTTACCTGCTTCTTTTGTATGATTTCAGGACTTTATGTAAGCGTTACAAACTAGGTGTTAGCTAGCTGGTTATTGTTCGCTGTTATAGCCAGCTTTGAGTCATAGCAGAACTATCCATATTAGGTTATACACTTACAGTAACCATTTTGTTTCATTTAGTCTAAAATTTGGAGTAGATCTAAAACCATAGCAGTCAGTTTAAACTCTAATAGGTTATGGCCTTCTGGGTTAGAAAAATAAAACAATTTAAGCGCATAGGCCTACCTGCTAATTTTCTGGCTGGCTAGCACCTTGCATAGGCTAGTTAAATTTCTAACGGCACTTTTACCTGCACACGCCACTCTCGTCACACCGCCCATGGCTCAGGTTACACTGGCATTCTTCCTCTGAAAGAAAAGCGGGAAACTTTTAATCATTGCGGACAGATCTCGAGATTGATTAGATTTTTTTGTTTTCCCAAGTCCTGTTTCAAAAAACGATTTCACCAAGACATGTAGGCTAGGTAGTTGCTTTTACAGCTGCCATTAGGGTTTGGGCCAGTAGCCTATATCGCCTTTATTTTTCTTTAGAAATGAGAACTGATCAACTGATCCTCTTCCTTAGTCAAGTACAGCTAAATAAATAGGTTTTTAACTTTACACAGAACATATATATAACGAAACATATTAGACTACATATAATAAGAAGCCTTGGCCTCATGCTGCGATTCACATCCTCAGGTACTGGGGCCATACTGCTCACACTCTCAAATTGAGTTTTGGATACGGTCCCGGTGTAGTACAAAAAAAAGCTTGCTTTCCCTTTTCGCTCTCATATTTATCACATGTATAAAGAGCCACTCAAGTTGTCGCTTGCTTCTCTGTTTGTTACCAGATAACCAATTTCATGCTTTTGTTGAACAGTAGATTAGACTTCTTCAATTTTATGCTTTGCAGAACACAATTGAAGTTATTCTGTTGCATTCATAATGTATTCCCTGGATCACAACTCAGAACCTTCAAAAGAGATAGTTTGGAACTTTTGGAAGGCCTTCAGTATTCCAAACATTCCATTGAGACTACTACCATTAAAATAGTTATATTAGATGTGTTTTTCCAGGGATTTGATACCAAAGAAATAGAAGTTATAGAGTTCAATTGCTTGTAAACATGCTGAAGACCAACCTGCACTAGCCACTGCCACTAGTTTGCTTTTACAAGCAGATGGTAAAACATACTGGGGCCTGAATTCCACCAGGACTCCATGTAAAAATGCAAACATCAGATTACCATTGATTTTTGCTTTGGATTTCCACAGCGATGGAAATAAATCGATAAGCCCACTCATATTTGACACGCAGCTTCATTGATTTATGGAATTGGCCTCAATCAATATCAGTTATGTAGCTGTCAATGATATGATGAATTGTGTTTGTCAGTTCATGAGTCAGTTGTTTGAAATATCTATGTTACTCATAAATATAGCCTTGGCCCATTAAGTGCTTCTACCTGACTCTTGAGTGTGTGGTGAGTACTTTGTGGTTGTAGATATTAAAGGTTGCCTTCCTTAAAGACAAACTGGGTATGTACTGTGCCTGTCACATTTTTATTGCTTTTATATCTTGCCTTTTATAGCAAGTCTACCTGTTGTACATGCATCACAATATTGGGCCCTTTTTTTGCAGCTCTGTCACAGTTAATATTGGGACTCATTTGTTTAACATTTTTTCTAATGAAAAATCCAGCATTGTTAAGTCCACTCTTGCTCAGAGAAATGTGAGTTCACATGAGTGACGAGGGCGTCTGGCCGGTGCGTGCGCGGTGGTGACGGCAGACACGAGGGGCGCGCGTGCAGAGGGAGGCAAGGAATGCGCCATGATCATGTCGCCACCCGTACGAGTTCTGCTTCAGCATTACTGGAATTTGTGATTCCTCTCCATCTCGGCCCTTTTACAAGAATTGCCTCTCCATTGCACTGTGAAAACTGACTCTTAAGATTGAGCCATTTGACATTGAGTAATTCATACACCGGGGGGATGAACACGGGATCCTTTTTGCTTGGGTTGACATTAGAAAACGTGCGTGAGCATGTTACAAAACAATATCATTCTCCGAAAAGCTGCACTCTTTTTCACTCTTGGGAGCCATTGTTTAAGTTTAGGGTGTTCTTGTAAGTACTTCTGATTTTTGGTCTGATATTGTTTATTGTTTCAAGGAATTTGTACTGCCGTAACTGTTATTCTGGATTTAGTTTGGGATAATGGTAATTCATTTGAAGTAGAATGGTAGGAATTTGTCATTAATGCTGGCTACAGCAAGCTGTGTGTTTGTGGGAACACAGTGGAGCTTGAACAATAAATGCTGAGACTCCTACATACACTAGAACAGCTGAAATGCCATAACTGTTATCTGAGAACAGTTTAGCAAACAAAAAATAAAAGTATAATCTCTTAAATACAGACAGCTGGGGAATCCTGGGATTAGCTAATGTATTCTAAACAGAAAAGAGATAAAACTGTACCAGCACATGTTCAAGAGGCTTTAAAAATGGCATGATAAAGGAAACTTTTAAATGAATGAAACTTCGATATAATTAAAAAGTTTATTTTTGAGCTGCAAAAAAGCTGAAGTACTGGTGTGTGCGTGCGTGTGCATGCATGCAGGCATGCCTGTATGTGTGTCTTAAAGGGGACATGAAGCACTCGGTAAAGTGGCTCTGGTTCGTTAGCTTTTTACCTTAAATTAGATATGACCGTGCGTTCAAATCTCAAACCGACCCGTATTTGCTGGAAAAAGACAGACACCCCTTAATTGAAATGAGCTTTTTTTCTCATAGGGCGCAGCCATCTTGGACCAACTGCGGTCGTGACGTCACTAGGTTGGTTGGTCCTGCTGCTTAATGTATTCCTATGGGAAAATAGGTGACTTTCAGTGAGCTCAATGATGTATCGTGAGGAAAAAATAAAACAAAAAACGTACAGACGGTCTTTTTCTATTGCCCCAAGATGCTCAAATGAGTATTACCTAACAAAACCTAATTTAAAACTTAATTTCCACGAACTGCTTCTGACCATACTAATGTAGTGGCCAGCCGGCAACTGCAGCGCCGCTGCATTGCCTTGATATATTACAGCCTGCAAATATATACCTACCACGACCTATCATCACAAGCTAACACTTATTTTATATAGGCAATATTAGCTAGACACGACTTTAGCTCCGAAACCATTTATCAAGGCAATGCAGCGGCGCTGCAGTTGCCGGCTCGTCAGGCCACAACATTAGTAGGCAATGGTCAGAACGGGTCAGAAGCAGTTCGTGGAAATTAAGTTTTGTTCGATAATACTCATTTGAGCATCTCGGGACAATACAAAAATACCGTCTATGCGTTTTTTGTTTTATTTTTTCCTCACAATACATCATTGAGCTCACTGAAAGTCAGCTATTTTCCCATAGGAATACATTGAGCAGCAGAGACCAACCAACCTAGTGACGTCATGACCGCAGTTGGTCCAAGATGGCTGCGCCCTATGAGAAAAAAAGCTCATTTCAATTAAGGGGTGTCTGCTAGAACAGTGCAGTCAATCAACATTGCCATCCTTGAAGTGTTGTTTTCCATGCATGCGCAAGCCTATATCCTGAAGGTTTATTTGTGAGATGTTTTTACAGATGATAAATGCAGATAGAATTCTTTCTGTCAACACTGTCCCTTTAGGGCTGGTCTCTCAGAAGCCTGTTTATTTCTAAATTTCCATCGGCAAGGGTTATTAAAGTCTGCTTCAAAGCTCAGCTCAGCTGTGCTTTGCTCTGCTCCGAGGCATTCATTACAAGTATCTCCTGAGGTTGTGTCACATTCCACAGCCTAGTCTCACTCCATACACTCCTGTAAATTAATCTACTGTTGTCTTCAAATTCCAGCCAGTGTCTTCTCTTGTTCTTGTGAAGTTCGGTGGTGCCATCCAAGTTTCAGCTAGGAGTCGTCATCCTTCCAGGGGAGGATGGCTGTGTATTGGATTTACTTCAAATCATTGAACGTGTATGTCCAAATTTGGGATTGAGTGTAACTTCAGTTACCGTGGTCTGTCGAGCAAAATATAAACAAAGACTGATTTGATACATCCATGGTTACACTCAGTGAGTGGGGTCTTGTTATCTCAATATATGTCGACTCAGTGCAGGGAAGCGTAAATCAATTTCATACATCAGTTGCTCAAAGATGTTATTGATCACTGTTTTGAGGCCATTGTTGGTTTCCTTTCACTGAAGTTATCCGTAGTACACAGTAGGGGTTTCTGGTTTGGGGTTTATGATGTTGTACCCATTCAATTTGGGTTTCCTCAGTCATCCTCGTCCCCTCCTGTTACCAATGCATTTGCGTTGACAGCGCATGGGAGTGAATCAATGACCAGCACACATTCAGGTGCAGACAAGCTAACAAGCAACCTCTCTCTACTCTCTTCTGCGCTCTGTGGTTTGGGATAACAGCCCACCCGCCCGCCTGCCTGCCATTCCTGCAGCGCCTCTGACAAGGTGGAGAAATCCACCAATCCACCAGCGGAATCCCGTCCAGCTAGGCCTTGTGTTGGGCCGGCCCGTCCAGGATTCACAGTAACCCCCCACCCCCGGAGTAAATATAGTCATTGTGTCAGCTACAGATGCAGATGGAGCTTGGAATAGGTGGGAGGTCATCATGCTTGCGTAGATTATTTCTGATAATTAATTTATGGTTGCTTGCTTCAGGGCTCACTAGAGCCCGAGAGACACTTCCCGAGTGAGATATTCAGTGTGCATTGGCCCCATAGGAAGAATACATCACATAAAAATTCAAAAACCATTTTTACTATCTGCAGAAAGTAATACAAATACCCAGAGCATGATATACAGTATGTAATGCCCTGCTTGACAAGATAACACACCTATGATTTACACAGATTACACCTGATGACACAGGTGGGAAGAACATTCCTGTCGGCATCCGTGCTCTCGGCTACATGTCATTATCTTTACTATTTCAAAATCAATCATCGACACATTTGCAGGTACTTGTCCTCTGTCAGTTGAGCAATTCAGCATGTCGTTGTTCCCACCTTTTTCAACTCTAGTTCTTTGCCCATGAGGTTGTTGTTGGGAATTGTACTACAATGTCAAATAGAAAAAAATCTGAATCTGACAAACCCGGCAGAATCTTGAAATTTTATGTCTTACAAAAATGAACACTGCCTAGGGAGGGGAGACGGGGCTTTGGGGGGTGAATTGACATTGGTATCTCCGTCTCTTTAGTCAGCAGGGATTTCTTTTCCCCGTCCTTGCATGAGGATGACCTCACTGTTGGTCATCCGACAATGACAACAAAAGTACTCGGTTGAATTACCTGCTGGCTTTTACTCGCTGGGCTCTCCCTCACCTAATTACCGTTTAATTTTGTGAAAGATAGTTCCATCTTCATTGCATTTAACCCTTTAAGTTGTAAGATCACAAATATGTAATTGGAATGTTCTTAACTGAACATTCTATTGCCGATGTAAAAATCCCCACTAGTAACTGAAAGCAATGGAGTTCTAGAACACTGACTTAGAATAAAAATTTTTTTTAAAAACATTCCAAAAAACTACTCTTCAAAGGGTTAAAAACTCTCTTACTCTCCCTAATAAGGCTTGTGTGAATTGTGATTGACTAACAACAACAAGTTCTACACGAACCTTTCGAAAGAACGCAGTGCAGCTCAGTCCCACTAAAATTACAAAGTGGAATGTGATCACTAGTTGTGATCACCAAGACCTGTGAGAATCCTTGTGGACCTGACTCATACCAAAGAAACAAACTTGAGTTTTAGACTCAGACCGGCTTGGCACCCGGTTCAGGTCCCGGTTACGGTTTTGGGGGACCCGTGAAGACCTCTACTCCTGAGTCCTTGGGACACGCCTCCCCTTCGATCTGGGAGGGAAAAAGCCTGGGCAGAGTATTTTTGTATTAAAACCCAGAGGGGTCTAATTTTACTCCGGTCCGTCCATGAAACTCCATCCCGCCACCCTCCCGGTCCTCTGCCAGCGCCCCGGCGCTGCTTATAAATGCAGGCTTGGGTTTCCAGTCTGCTGGTCCTGAGCGGCCGTGCGCCTGCAGCAAGCCCACGCGCCCGTACGCGTGTGCGTCTGCACGCGCCTGTCTCCGCCCAGGGTTTAGACCTGGGAGGAGAAGGCGATTCAGGGTGGGGGGTGAAAGGTGTCTGATGACGGAATTGTCACTGGATCCCTAAGAAATTAAGGATCATTCAATCTCAGCATCCACTCAGCTGCTTGTGCCATTAGAAAAATATAGCCAGGACAGCCAAGCACAAATCTGACGCCTTATGCCTGGCTGCTGGTCATGTTCTTAATGGAGATTACAGACTTTCTCCCCTTCGCAGTCTCTTAAAGGGGCTCTTCTGCTTCTGCACCCACTAAGATGAGTACCTCCTGCCAATATCTCATCTTAGTCTTTAACCTACCATTTAGCAGCTGTGTGCTAAAGGAGGTTATCACAGACAAAAATGTGGGTCAGCAAAAGTCTTTATTCTCTATACCAAGTTATATCTCTACAATCCCTTAGCTTCTTCTCACATTAAAAAGCTTTTCGAAATATTATCTGTGGAGTTTTTTCTTTTGGTATGCATTAGAGGAGAATGTGATACTTGTCATGCTTTGACCAGCTAGCATGGGTTTATAATGGTGTTCTTTTCATGCTGGAGCTAAATCCTGTATGTATGTCTGATACTAGATGTTTTCCAATGGAATGTGCCAGCACTCATTAACAGCAAGTATACTCTATGTACAGTTCCTTGTTCTTGTCAGTGTGCTTCAGCACACTTGTTTTTTACATTTTCCTTTCTCACCAATGTTGGAACGTCCAAATGTGAAGGAAAATGAGTGCAGGTCCATCCCATCGAATGTGTCCTCGAATGTGTGCAGGTGTAGCCTGTTTGGCTAGAGGCATTGCTATTGCATGTTAAGTTGGGGAACATAATGACTGCCTAGATCCCTGCCTCCCTGGTGATGCTACTCCCAACTACGCATGACCCTGTGGGACTCTGAGAAACAGTTAGCAAGTTCTTCAGCTGGGACAACTGCCCAGGCTTCTAGTTGCACAACTGTTGAGGGTGACTCTTACCTTGGCCTGTACAGTTTTGGACAAGCAGGCCGCAGCTCCAGACTAGAAGGCCGAGGGTGAGTCTGTGAGGCATGGCTGTGTGGGATCTGAAACGGATCAGAGAAGGATCTTGTCAGTATCTTTGAGGTGACGCCATCAGTTACTTCCAAAGCTGTGTTAAGCAAAACATAAATAGATAAAAAGACAAACATGAAAACATAGGTATTTGAGCTTCATCCTTCAAATCCTATGATCCTCTGCTCCTGGTAGAGTGAACAGTGGATTATGGAGGTTTAAAGGGTTGACTCTGGTTTAGAAATTTGTTGAAGGTCATGGGAGGCTCTGTTGTGGTTGGAAGGTCATGGGACGGCCGTTTGTCAGTGTAACTAAAAAAGGGAATTGTACCAGGTTCCACAACATGTCAAGTGCCTTTTCATGCCAGGGGGCCATTTTCACCTTGTCACCACACTTGACTTTCCAAATTCTGTGCAACAAAAGTTGTGGCACGGATCTGCTTGGAGAATTTGACGTGGCTTCCGCTGCAATCATTACTCTTGTCTACCCTACATGGTTAGAAATCCATTGGTGGCCTTACAGACCAGTGTACCAACCTGAGTCAAACTTGCATAATATGCGTGTTCCAGCATCAAGAACAAACATAAGGCTGCAATGGAGGCTGTCATAAATGAATTGCCACAGGCAAACTGGCCAGGGGAGACGTGTCAGTCGGACACCTGGCCAAAGGCTTCTCCAAAACGGATAACTCAGCCCTAATGAGTTGAAACAAGCCATAGAGATGATGAAGGCTGGGATGCGTGAAGGGCCAGTTAAGGGCTATATTTACTCGGGTGTATCGGCACTTCTCCCCTTTTGAGAACTTGCTGGACGTGTAGCGTGCTGCATGACACTAGAGTACACAGGCCACACACTTCATCCAGCCTCCAAGAGATCAAACGGAGAGAAACCCAATCGCCAAACAGGGAACAGACACTCGTTTAATAATTAAACCATCTGTGTAAATTTTTTATTCTGGACACTCGCAACAAGCCCGTTTTTTTTTTTTTTCTTCCCCTTCATCGCCATGGTACACAGTTTCATCTGTTTACCTATATAATCTATACTTCCCTTTAAAAAAAAAAAATGAAAAAAAAAAAAACATGGCTGGTCCTACGGTGGGGGTGGACCTGAGATGTTTGCTCATGGCCATCTCAGTGCGCAGGTGGCGTCTGAATCGGTGTGAAATTGCAACCGCAGTCACCCCAGTTTTTAGCAGAAGGCCCTGCAGGGAGAACAGGTGGGGGCACATTGATGCGGTGGCGCTCTACGTCAGATTAGTGTGGCACGACAGCAGAACACGGGCGATAATCCAGGCATAGGTGCTTTCATCAACCCTTGGTGGATGGGATGGCTGACCTTTCTTGTTTTGTTTTTTTAAGCTGGCAGAGAGTCACAGCAGAGGGGATAGATGGTTTCTCCTCCGGTGGGTTGGGGTGTGTATTTCAATCCATCCCCAGCAGGTGGTTTTATATCCTTCCCGGGAATCGTCGTTTATCGTTCCTGGATTGTGGATTTGCCATTAGAACCCAGTCACAGGACAACAATCAGTCTGGCCCTCGGAGTTTAATTGAGACCCCGGATCTGCTAATGAGAACGAACTTGGAAAACGCTTTGAATGTGTAACCTGAGAGCCAAGTTTAATTCCATAATAGGCAGCTTTCTCCCGTGCCATGTTAAATAGCTACGGGCCATTGTCCTGGGTGTCCCCTGGGAGCTATGTCAATTACTGCTCCCTCCTGCCCCGAATACAGATCTGCAACACCTGCCCCTTCCCAAGCAACCACAATATCGTTTTCATATAGCTACTTTCATAACAACTATTTTAGGGGGGTTTTCTGTAATTTGATATTTTTTAAAAGGAACACTTAATCTGAGGTCAGGAAACATGACCTGTTCAGACGTGGGCAATTGCAGTGAGTCACATGGTGCATTTATCATGACTATGGAACAAATAAGCAATTAGTATGTAACTACCCAAGTGTATATATGTACACTATTTTTTTAAATCATTTTGAATCCTTCCCTGCATTTTCTCACCAAGATTATTTCATCCTTGTTCGGTACTGGTAAACTTGATTCTCAAACAAGAAGCTGCCTCTCTTATGAATCACCACATAGTCCAATTCCTATTTTTAGCCATGTGCCTTTTTAATGTAAGTAAATCTGTATGTACATTTCTCTTTTAACCGAATCCAAAGGGGGGTGTTATAGGAAAAGTGCCCACAACCTGTCATTCTCTTGAGATATCTTTATATGGGATGCGCTATGCATGACGTCCCTGTTACCCAACATAAAGAGATGGGGGAGAGTTCTGTGGGCACGTGGAGTTAAAATGGGTGACTCATGTCGAAAGCAGAAATTACATTTTTGGCTGGCTTCTGTAATGAGGCTCCAGTCATCAGCTCCGAAACAGAACACCAACTACAAGGGTAGTGCCCTCCATTGCTTTCGTGTTCCCGCCCAGCATTTTGCGTTCGTCCCAGAGACAACTGTAAATGACTGAGATTACAACAGCAGCAGGAAATAGCAGAGGTGTGAGCAGGGGCTCCTGTGATATTCTTGGCAGCAGTTTTACAGTCACAGCGCGGGCAGACGCCTCTTCCCGCTGAGAAACACCATCACACGTTTCTCTCTGTTAAAACACTGCTTGAAAGTTGTCAAGCAGTTAGTTGGTACTCTAAATAAATGAGTGAGATCATTGGTTTTTAGTGAGATCATTGCTTGAATCTGACAAAGTACTGTGGCTGAAGTACACGGATCTGTACACACATGTCAATTATCAGGAAGAGCACGTGGTGTAGTGGACCACGTTAAGATGTCTACATTCACATACTATTGATAGAAAGAAACTGTAACCTGTTAAAAAGAATTTCCACAGTACAAACGAGTTGAAAGCTTTATATCTGTGGCATATCAAAGAGGAAAGAGTAGTTCAATTTCTGACCAACAGTCACTGAAATGTGACACACTTTGAAATGAATTGACCAAATAGAAGGTCTGGTAATTAATGAAAAGAAACATTTAGTATCATCAGCATTGTTCCTGGTCAATCCTCAAAAAAACAGACAACACCAAATCCCAAAAATCTAAGCAATGGAATGATTTGGAATTTCAAAACGGCAACATTGAAGAACAGGATAGTAAGGTAACCAACCTACTCATTACAAAATGCAACAACAAAATGGGAAAGGAACATCTCTGACATCCAGGGAAGCTGGGAAGCTTTTTGTGGTTTTGAATACCCACACAGGAAAGAAAGACTGCCAACATTATGCACATCAGTTCCCCAGAACTATTCACCCTGGCTGAGAAAATCAAACGCAAACATGAAAGCCACAGATAGGATTCTCCCGTACGACACCCTATCTAGTCTTTAAACGGCACAGGAGTGTGAAAATACCTGCCTGACGGCGCACAGAAACACACAAGCACACGCGCACACATACACACCTGAGATGGAAGTTGGCTGGAGCCAGATGGAGGGGTATCCTCAGGTAAGTGCCAAAGGGTGTACAGTCACGCGTGCTTACACATGCAAACACACACACACGCACGCGCGTGCACCACCTAATGCACACGCGAAATGCACACGGGGCTCCCGATCAAGCTGGCAGCAAGGGTTTGTTGATATAAAGCCTGTTGAAGCAACAGAGGCAGAATAGGGACGTGCATGGATCCGCCTCCCCACTCCACAGCCACAACCTGGAAAGGAGCCCGTCTTAAAGAGACAGGCTCCCATTATTTCCCACAACCGTTCTCTGCCAAGCCCTCAAACTAAGACACCCTGCAACTGAGGAAGTGCTGTTTTCCTTTTTCATTGTTAGTCTGTTGCTAGAAAGAGAATGAGGTTCCTTTATGAACAATTAGTGTCCCACACACCTGTTCTTTTGCATGTTTTCCATGTGGCCAAAGAACCTCACGCACATTGCTCTGCTATCTGAGGCTGTTGCTGTAGCGACAGATAAGAATCCTTAGGTTGGAGGTGGTTCTGCCTACACATTTCACTCTAGGCAATAGTAAGAACGGGCTAATTTTTCAGGGAATTATCTGAACAATATCAGGGTTGCATGGTTTTACAGGCATCTACATGTCTAACCACAAAGGAAGTGCGAGCATGTGTGTGTGTGAATTTAAAGAGTGCCTGAAAGGACATGTTGATAGCACACAGATGAAGCAACCATGTTTCTGGAGAACCACATCGGAGCAGATTTTCTAGGGTTTTCCCAAATATGCTGAATTTGTGGGTTCACAAGTTCATCTGTGACAATAGCTATGAGTTGAAACCCATCAATTCATGTAACTGCAATAGTTTAAGACTATGGTTGCCATCTGTTGTTGTGTTTGCCTTTGTATAGACTCGCTGTTCTAACAAGATCCAGCAAGCTGCCACTAGAACAAGGACAAGTGTGTAAATTAAATCCTATTTTACATTTTAGATACAGATGGATTAGGTGGCAAATTAAAAGTGCCTTCATGCTTACTCCTAAATTGGACCCCTTTGTTCAGCTCCAAATCGGAAATATATTTGACAGAGCTTTCATATAATTTGTCGATTGCGGATCTAAATATTTACTCCAGACGGTGGGGATGTATGGCTGTTGTTCATTTTGTACAGCTACTCTGTAGAGAGTTTAACACTTAATTCCAATTAGTGGCTAAGCACACCCAAAAGTGTGTAAATGGTGATAGTTTAGGAAATAGATGGTTTTGTGTTTATATCTGAATAATGGTGTGTCTACTGTTTTATTTAACCATCTAAGCAATTTTAGATCTTGGTCGTGATTGCCTTTCAGCATAGGCAGACTGTTGTTTCCACAGACAGAAACACAGTAATTATTTTGTACAATGTGCTGTTTTGTGCAAGAGTTCCTCCTTTCATACATTTATTGGATAATAACGGTACTGAGCCCCTCAATTCAAATAAACACAATACTATTGCATTCACTGCAATTTTGATAATTGCATACACAAGAGAGCAGGGATGTAATGTGGTAGTGCAAACACAAAAAGATTTGGTGATGATATCCATCTGTCGTGATTGCTCCAGTTTTAGAAGTGGAAACATAAAATGGCTACGCTGTTAAGCCATCAAGTTAGAGTTCAACAAATATATTAAATATATAGCTACTGGGTTTAAAAAAAAATTATCTTGTTTGGCATATGTTCTTCCTATTTTTGCTGACGGAGTCAAATCGTCCCATGTAGCCTACCCGGATGCTACATATGGCTACAAAGTTTCAGAAACAATGCAACAAGAAATTATTTCGATGGGCTTCCAACCCGTTTTCAGATTTTGGATAGATGTGTTTCACTGTAACTTAACTAAATGCGTTTCGAGAGTTGTTTTTGCGCGGTTCTGGGTTATTGTTATCACAGGAACAGTTTATTATCATAGCTGTGGAGGAAAATAGCCCGCAGCTCGTTAACACACGCTTGGCATTTCAGGGTAACATTAAGAGTTACCAATCTCCAGTGAAAACCACTTGTGTGAAGTAAAACTTATTCATAGTTTACGTTTAAAATTTAACCACCTGCAAGATTTTCTACTCTTTTCTATCGCGTGACATAACGTGTCACTTAATTCGGTGGGCTCATGGGATGTTTTATTGCAGAAAAAAGGCTGAAATGACTTTAAGCTCTCTGATTGAAAGCATCCTCCCTTGTTTTGTTGGCCAAATACCCGTCTAATCTTAATGTTAATCATTCGTTTGCATGTGTTCATTGTGGGGAAAAAGCCTAGGAAAGCACTGAACAAAAGCAATACGCGGCGCTTTTTGTGAACGTAACTCATCGCTCTTATGATAACAGCAAACACCTGAAAAAAACCTCTCGCTCCACCAAACCCATGAAGGACACGATCCTGCCACAGAGAAGCTGAACGCAGAATGTGTCCACAGTGGCTGCTGTTGCTATGGAAACAAGTACGATACTGATTGTACGCGCTTAGCGCCAGGAGCAACATGGATGTGGTGGGTTTCCGTTGGAACGTCTACGGTTTAAACGTTGCCGCAACAAAGGCAAAACATCAATAAGCTACTGTGGAACATCTTAAACCACACGAAAAAGCCAAATAGAATTTCAGTGATCATTTCTCTAACAAAGCAATACATTTAAATGTTAATTATTAGACAATGGTACCATGACTCTCACAGTTCAAAGATCAAATAGGAAATTCAGTGGAGACATCAACAACAAGAAGACCATTTCCATTTTAAAGGGTAACAAAGCACTAAAACAACTTATTTTACATGATAACTGATACATATGGTTTTTATAAGTATTGATCATGGTCCAAATCTTGACAAATTACTGCAGTCAGCGCAAAAAAAACGTAAACTTTAAGAATCTGGCTCAAAAGTGTCTCTAGTGGTAAAACGTTAGGTACTGCACGTTTAATCTGTGATTGGCCAGAAATTTCCTCCAGCTGACGTATTCCTCCCAGTGACGAAATAGAAACCTGTACAGCTCATATGCTGTGTCCGAAATCGCTCCCTATTCACTATACAGTGCACTATTTAGGGTATCGGCCATCTTGTAGAGTGTCCGAATTCAAAATGGCAAATTTGACACCCTATATAGTGCACTCAATATCCCCCACAATGCACCACAAAATGTAGGGTACAAACGATGTACACTACATTACCGGAGACATTTTTTTTGTCAAGATGGCGACGGCTGAGCCTGCGTGGTCTACAAATGTAAATCTAAATGCAAGTTTCATCTTGTAGCCTATATTTAAATCAGTTTAGTCGGCTTTATAACCGAAATATAAATAAACGCGGTAGATTAACTATATTACAGTGTTAACTATTTTTTTAATTTAACAATTATTACTATGTTTAATGGAAAATGCAACTTAATTAGCCAACTAGCTACCTAAATTACCTATCTACCTACAACGAGACAAACAAAACCCTTGTTCAAAATAAAAAAAGAACACTTTTTTACCGTTTCTTGCATGCTTTCTCTCCAAGCCGGTGACCGCTGTCACGCAAGCGTTGCGCGTTTCTAAGTAACCTGCTCAGAAACGGTAGTGTCCGAAATCGTCTCCTCCTTTCACCAGTCAATCCCTATCTAGTGCTCTATGTAGATTCCCTAAGTTGTGTATAGGGAGGGAGTGAATGAGTTTCAGAAACAGCCATAGACTGTATAAAAATATGGACAAAGTCACTATGACGTCACCCATTGCCTTCCCACGGCCTCGTAAAAACCAAATTGAGTCTCCGGATGCATTTTTCGCTACCAGTTTGTACAAACTGCGTCTGCTCCGTGGAGCCGAAGAGGACTCAACCTGTCCCTCTGATTGGTCCTGAACAAATGTTAATACCCTGTCCAAACGACACAATATTTAAAAGAATCAGCACATGCAGAGGCATTAGATGAAGGAAAGGCACCTATTGCAATAACATTTTTTTGTGGGAAAAATTTATAGACTGAGTATTTTGACCACATTTCTGCCATTGACTTACATGGTGAAAGACATACTGTATACTGGAGCCAATCGCAGTGGGGCTAGTGAGCAACGGCACAATTGCCGCTCCCAGCCCAACCAGGAAGTGAGCTTCAAAACGAAAGCCCAGGCTGTGTCCGAATCAAGGGGCCAAGACTGGGCTTTCGTTTTGAAGCTCACTTCCTGGTTGGGCTGGGAGCGGCCATTGTGCCGTTGCTCACTAGCGCCACTGCGGTTGGCTCCAGTATAGGTCTTACCCCATGTAAGTCAATGGCAGCAATGTGGTCAAAATACTCAGTCAATACATTTTTTACACAAAAAAATGTAATTGCAATAGGTGCCTTCCCTTCATCTAATGCCTGTGCATGTGCTGATTTTTTAAAATATTGTGTCGTTTGGACAGGGTATTAACATTTGTTCAGGACCAATCAGAGGGACAGGTTGAGTCCTGGGATCACTGGCATAGATTAGTTCATTATGGTTCTCACTGCCCTCACTCGGAGGGGTGGGACCTATTTTTATACAGTCTATGCTTGGGACAGGGAGACACGCTGTATTTTTGAGTGGAAGTCGATGGAGAACATTCCTTAGTAGCCTACCGTGAACAAGCTGTTGTCTTGTGGACGCAGTTCATAGCATAATAAATTGAGTGCCTTACCCGCTCATCTTCAACGTGTTTGTCATCACATATTCATTTTGGTTGGAGCGAGCTATGATGTGTCTACTACGAAAAAGTGTCTCGGAGCAAGCAGCCAAACTATGGGTTAAGTATCTCAAATCAATTGCTCCATACCTGTATAACCTTATCAATTTAGATATTAATTTAGCTATTCCAACCGCTCCCGTAGCCTATGCAATAGCCCCTTGTTATGTACTCCCCCTGTACTCCCCTGTCATGAACGTTACCATTGCTTAGCAATGCTGGGTTAGCTAGCTGGCAAGCTAACGATATCTCACGGTAAGTCGTTTTAACATTTAGCTAGCAAGCTAACGATAGCTTATGGCAAGCCATTTTAATTTAACAGTTATCCTTGCTGTCAAGTAATCCTTGCTGGCTGGCCATATAAGTTCGCTAGCTACCGTGATTGCCTAGCTAACGTTACTAACGTTAGCCAGCTGCTCTAGCTAGAAATCTAACCGGACATTTCTACACCTGGATCATTTTAGGTGCCAAAAATTACGAAAATGTGCGGGGAATAGAGCCAACGTGTTAGCGGTATGTTTGTACTGACTCAATACGGGGATGTTTAAAATAAAAACAATAATTTATCGGAAAAGAATACGGAGTCTGCGTTTGTAAATGTTTGTGATTAGGTTACAGGATGCAGATGAAAGTTAATGCCAGCTACGATGTAGCTACTGTGCTTTTAGCTAGCGTGTGAACCCACTAACCTTAATCCCCACTTTATCTGGAAGAGTTTTCAGAACGGGGTTTCATGCTGCGGCAAACCGTGAAAGACTGCTCTCAGTCGAGTTAATTAGCGGTTAGCAATGGTGGTGATGCATTGCGTCTAGCTTGGCTACCGAGCTCAGCTGGTATGCTATCTAGCTAATCAAATTAGCTGATGTTAGCTGAATATAAATTGAAGATAACTGAATGAACGTTAATTATATGACGAATACCACACATTCAATGCGAATAATCACGGTTTGCCGCAGCATGAAACCCCGTTCTGAAAACTCTTCCAGATAAAGTGGGGATTAAGGTTAGTGGGTTCACACGCTAGCTAAAAGCACAGTAGCTACATCGTAGCTGGCATTAACTTTCATCTGCATCCTGTAACCTAATCACAAACATTTACAAACGCAGACTTCGTATTCTTTTCCGATAAATTATTGGTTTTATTTTAAACATCCCCGTATTGAGTCAGTACAAACATACCGCTAACACTTTGGCTCTATTCCCCACACATTTTCGTAATTTTTGGGACCTAAAAAAATTATCCAGGTGTAGAAATATCCGGTTAGATTTCTAGCTAGAGCAGCTGGCTAACGTGAGTAACGTTAGCTAGGCAATCACGGTAGCTAGCGAACTTATATGGCCAGTCGGCAAGGATTACTTGACAGCAAGGATAACTGTTAAATTAAAATGGCTTGCCATAAGCTATCGTTAGCTTGCTAGCTAAATGTTAAAACTACTTGCCGTGAGATATCGCTAGCTAACCCAGCATTGCTAAGCATGGGAGGGGTTGGAATAGCTAAATTAATATCTAAATTGATAAGGTTATACAGGTATGGAGCAATTGATTTGAGATACTTAACCCATAGTTTGGCTGCTTGCTCCGAGACACTGGGCCTGTAGTGTAGCTGCAACATCCCCTTCTGTCTCATCTTACGAAACAGTATTTTTTTTCGTAGTAGACACATCATAGCTCGCTCCAACCAAAATGAATATGTGATGACAAACATGTTGAAGATGAGCGGGTTAGGCACTCAATTTATTATGCTACAAACTGCGTCCACAAAACAACAGCTTGTTCACGGTAGGCTACTAAGGAATGTTCTCCATCGACTTCCACTCAAAAATACAGCGTGTCTCCCTGTCCCAAGCATAGACTGTATAAAAATAGGTCCCGCCTCTCCGAGTGAGGGCAGTGAGAACCATATAGAACCTATCTATGCCAGTGATCCCAGGACTCAACCTGTCCCTCTGATTGGTCCTGAACAAAAGTTAATACCCTGTCCAAACGACACAATATTTTAAAAAATCAGCACATGCACAGGCATTAGATGAAGGAAAGACACCTATTGCAATTAAATTTTTTTGTGTAAAAAATGTATTGACTGAGTATTTTGACCACATTGCTGCCATTGACTTACATGGGGAAAGACCTATACTGGAGCCAACCACAGTGGCACTAGTGAGCAACGGCACAATGGCAGCTCCCAACCCAACCAGGAAGTGAGCTTCAAAACGAAAGCCCAGTCTTGGCCCCTTGATTCGGACACAGCCCGAGTCTTGGCCCCTTGGTACAGCTACACCCTGAGGTTTTGGAGCGAGGGCGGGCGGCACAACAGTTGATCTGTGGAGAGGAGATAGAGAGAGCGAGCGAGCGATATAGCTAGCTTACAGTTTCGCTTTTTTTTTTAAATATTCTAGGTATAGTAGCCTATTTATTTTTGGTATATATATTTTTGTTATAGTTAGCTTGATAGTCCCTTGTTTTTTTATAGTTATTTTTTCAGTCTAGCAAGTACCTAGTTAGTTCATTTAAAAAAAGAAAATACATAGTAGGCTACTTTATTAAAAATAAATAGGCCTATACTATAGTATAAAGCATATGAAAACTGCTTATCTGACAGTGACATGGAGAGCTAGCCTACTCTCTGCGTCACATGCACGGTGTGGATATTTCCTGTATTTTTATGTTAAAACAAAACTCAATTTTACGTTCTGACGAGGTAAGTAAAGTGTCAATTGCTTAGGCTACTTTTTGGTCTCGAATGCAGGGCAAACGAGGAGGTGTTTTGGTGAGGTCGAGGGCGCTCCTAACCTGCTCCATACCTTCCATTCAACTCCGTCTAGCCTGCTATTACACAGTCTCGGTCCTGCGCGTTCACTCGAGATCAGGTCCACCTGCCTGCGACTCGCCCCCGCGGCTTCCCCCCAAGACCATGCTTTAAATCTGGTGGAATGGATTACCTCTGTCCGCTGGTACAGTAAAATGGCATTAACCAACACACGATCACTATCCAACAAGACGTTTGTCCTGAATGATTTCTTCACATCCCGGGGATTGGACTTCATGTTTGTATCTGAGACGTGGCTTCATCCTGGTGAGTTCAGCCCTACAGAACTTTGCCCACCGGATTGTGACTTTTTTTTTAGCACCCCCAGGACGTCCGGACGTGACGGGGGTCTAGCTGCTGTTTTTAAGAAACATTATAATTGCCGGCTCCTGAACGCTGAACAATTCTCCAGCTTTGAGGTAGCTACAATTATTAAAAGTGGGATTGGCTAATCCTGTTCTCGCTGTCCTAATTTACCGACCGCCAAAATATAATAAGAATTTCATTGCGCAGTTCTCTGACCTCCTGTCTTCTATCATGCCTAAATTCGATAGAATTTTGATTGTTGGGGACTTTAACATTCATATCTGCTGCCAGAATCCACTTGTTGCTGACTTTCTGAACCTTGCTGAATCATCCCCAACAGGGGATTCCTGCAGAACTGCAGAACAGGGCTGTTTATGCCGAATATCTTTTGTAAACCCTATTACGCGCGCTGCATGACACCGTTCAGTGTGAGCTGCAGTGCTGACTGCGGATGAGAGCAGTTATTTACATTTTGCTGGTTAATGAAGTCACTTTTAAAACATATTGTTGAATTTATGTTTTAGGGTATATTATTGCTATATGTGGTATTTCCTGCAGAAAGGGGGGATCTGGGTCAAATAGTTGAGCGAGGAGTTGTAGTATATGCATGCTACACGTTTAGATTTTCAACGTACATCCCTAACAGACATCCTCTCTGGCTACGAGTGAAAGATATTTGCTGGGGTGTGGTTTGATACCTGGAGCTCAGCCCCTATATTATTACCTTATCACGCCCAGATTTTGGCATTTTTCTAATTTCAAAAGGTTGCGGGGTCGAGCGAAACCAGCATGGTTTTTCAGCCTTTAAAACAGGGCCTGTAATAAAATGTGTTTATTTTCATGTGACATTACAGTACATCAGATTACCAACTTCAAGCTCTCTTACTTCTGTCATAGCCTACATCTTATCATCTGTTTTACAGCTATATCCTAGCATATTCTGTTAACTGGTACAAGGTTCTACTTTGGAAGTTTGGATGCTGTAGCCAAAGATGTTATGTATGTTTAAGTGATCAAGCAGGTAGTTACAGCAATACAAACACCACCAAATCGCCATGCTAAATTTCATACATGTCTGTATGAAAAATCTATTTGTCCTCAGAGATGGGACTATAATTACTAATTGTTTGAATCACAATCCTAAAGATTGACGCTGCATAAAATTACTTTTTTTCTACAAAGGTGTACCTATCCTCTGTTTAATAAAGGCTACACCTGCCTCCTATTGTAAGAATAGCAAATAGTAGATCAATATAAACTAACCTTTAAGTCCAAAGGCCATGATGGACTAGCAATATCACATGGATTGAAATACTCTTAGCAACATAATTTCACCATTTCATAAAATAGACAACCTCTATCCTACCATATGGTACAACCAAATCATGTAGCCTGTATAATGCTGCATACATTGAATGTGTACACATTTTAATAAATTAACTAATCTGGAAGAATCTACCCAGACCCCTAAATTGATAATCCATCAGTTGTCATATTGCCTAAAAATCAGCTAAATGCAAACTGAATTTGGAAAAAGCACACATTTCCTTGTAACTGAACCCCTGTCTGGTAACAGCTCAGTTCTGGAAGTCAGTGAGCAAGTCTGTTCTGTTTTATGTTCTATAGACTAAACAGCATTCACATCCCTGGAGGTACCTGATTTGGGATATAGCAGGTCTGGAATGCACCCACCATATGATATAATCATATATACACTGCATCTCCAAGACCATCATTAAAAAACAAGCAGAGGCTCTATATCACAGGTTAAAACTTTGGTTAGTAATGTCACTTCAGAACGCCTCACTGCGCCTCTTATGAATTCCATGAAATACATGGGACCCTTTCCTTGCTTATTGAAATACAGGATGCACAGGGGATTAAACGGCTATTTTTATTATTCTAGAGTCATATTTTTGAGAGTGATGCTTCCCTTGCCAAGTCAGAAAACATACAGTAGTGCTCTGTAATTTGTTGCAATTACATAAGTGGCGGTTCCAAATTAAGCCACAACATCAGGAGTTTGCTGCTGTGTGTGGGTGTGTGCAGAGACAGGCCATGACCGATTACGACCCCTACACTCTTTTGAGGGCGCATATTTGAGTCCACTTCATCAAAAAGCTTTTTGAGGGGGTGACTTTTTCTCACAAATGGGGGCACTTAAAATACCAGGATGAAACCCTTATTTCCGGGGTTTTGTTGAGGGGATTCAGGAGCACACTCATCCACAGAACTCTGCACTCATCTGACAATTTTGGGAAGTAACCCGGAAGTAAAAACATACAAGAAATAGAACGTATATGCATATCTATGGTATAAGAGCGGGTCATATTACGAACTACTCTCTTTTTGTTTTTGTTAATTCTATCTTCATTCATAATCTACACTTTGTAACCATCGTCATATGTTAACTGATTGATATTTTCAATTAAAAAAAATATATATTACAAACTACTTCTTCACTAGTTTGGACGGAGTTTTGCGGGATGTCTTTCACCTACTGCTTGCAAAGTGAGGGGACACGGCACATAGTGGACAGGGGACAGGGGTCGTATTCGGTCACGGCCACAGTGTTTTCCCACAGTGAGCATTTAAATACGACAGCATAAGTAGTCAACCTACATCTGAGTATTAGCAGTTAAAACGGGCATTGTAATGTCTTTTACAGCAGTAAGCTAAGTTAGTCAGACAAAACACCTCAACAAATTTTGTACAGTAATATCACTTTCAAATATCACTTTCTTCTTTGCGGTTTCCTTCAAATCATTTGTTGGCTGAAATGACCATGAATGTTCATGTATATTCCCCTGGAATTTTGGTAACTTGTTTTGTTGGCACAGATACATTTTCTCAATTAAATGGCAGTTCTGAATCTGTGACCTCATGTCCTGAGTCACAAGCCCAGTCATTGAAGGAGTTGCAGATTGCTGTGTTAGAGTGTTAAATTGGGGATCCCTGTACCCCAGTCTTTGTGGGACTCTATCCCAATGCCCCGGTCTGCCCAACCAGAGAGTCGCATGTCAGTGACAGGCATTTATTAACGGAGATTAAATCAAAGTAGGTTAGCAATCTTGTAAATAGAGCCCCCCCCCCCCCCCCTCCCACCCACCCACCCAAGAGACGGAGAGGGGGTTGGGGTTGTAATTAGCTTACACATGGCCGCACAAGCATACACTTACATACACACACCTGTTTAAGAAGACAATGTACCATATAGTCCTCTTCGCTGACCCTGGTGACTTCCTTACAAGGTCCAGTGAGAGGGTATTGTAAAGTGTGTTATCTTTTTTTATTAGGATGTGATGGTATTTTTTAAGCTGATTTAATTGGCACTTGACTCATCCCTTGCTATATTGACTGCAGTGATCAGTTTGCCTGTGGCTTCAGATCAGGGGGGTATTCCACAAAGCAGGATTACTGAGTTAGCCGGACAAAGGCTCTGAGTAACATCCAGAACAGCTCTTTTTTGTTCCAGATTTGGAAGGGTTTTATTCAGTGCAGTTATATAGCTAACTCAGTAACCCTGCTTTATGGAATACCACCCAGGGCTGTGTGTCCCCTGTGCTCTACAAGTCGGTGAAAGAACAAAATTGACCACCACAAGCTATAATTTCCATGCAGGGACAAATACAAATACCCTTGAGAATGGATATATATTTAAAAAGCCATATTGAATTAAACTGTAAAAAAAAACATGGCAAGATGTGTTTTCAGAAAAACTCCAAGTCACACAGCTACCTGGGCTGAGGCATTGTAAATATATCGCTGCAACCTGGAAACATTCAATGCCAACATTAAAATGGTACCAAAATATTATACAACAGACCAAACTGGGCTATTGAAACCCCGCAGAATTGGGAACTAATATGAAAAAGGTAGGCTACATTTCAAGAAATTACATTTAGGTTTTAGAATTTATAATTATAATTATAACTTTTAAAAGTCTTAGATTGGCACCTCGCCTACTAGTTGCAAATTTATTCTTACCGTTTTTAGAAAGGAGTGTCTGTCTGTCTGTCTGCCTGTCCCTCTGGCGAGTGAAGAGAAGCTAGATGTTCTTCTGGTCCGATCAATCAGTGGCTGGGTTTTTCTGCCCTTGAAGCGCGTCCAGTTCCCCACGCTGCGCGTGCTGTGCAGCCTCCCCGTCGGGTTATTTTGGTGCAGGGGTGTGGAGAGAAGTGGAGAGGGGGGTTCTGCTTCCTCAAAGTGGATGACAAGAAGACCCGTTTGTCCCTCTCTTCGCACCCACTCTCTCACACGCTCTCTCTCCCTCCAGGGCCGTGCCGTTTCAGAGGCTCGTTGACCGGACTGAGTTGTTTTCTGTCGCTAAGTACTTTGTGAGATAACTTGTTGCCGCGGTGTTAAATTAAGCCCTGATTAGATAGCAGCTCCTCACTAAGAGAACCTGTAGCTATTTTTTGCGCTGTGTAAAAGTGAGAGACACGCAAACAGGGGGGTTGGGGAGGTGCCGAGGGCTACAGAAACCTCTCAACAAGGGTTGTCTGGTGATGCCATCAAAAGGTCCAGCAGCCCAGGAGAAACAAAGTGTTCGAGTTGCACCTCTCTTCCTTCTGTTCCCTTTCCCTTGTAGTAAAACCTGTCCCTGTCTTGCCTTACTGATTCAGCCTGATTCTTTGTCAGTTCACGGCAGCCACCGTACGAAATATCGGATTACAGTTTGTTCTCCCTAGTGGCTGCCTGGACATTGTACACTGGCAATAAAACTGCCCTCGGCGGACTTTTTTGTCGGCATCCAGCTTACTGGTTCTCTGGTCCTCACAATGCTGGTATTTCCAGCGCTGGCTGCACCGGTAGGATTAACTGCTCTGCGCATCGGATGCCAGTGCGCACTTAATTTATTTCAGCCGCTAAGGGTTTTTCCAAAGCCCATTCGGCTGAGCCCGGGGGGGGCCAAGCTTGGACAGGCTGTCATGGAGAGTGGGTAGCTTTCTCCATATTATTTATTGAGTCCAAATGTCCTTTTCTGGCCTGATATTCGGGATTGCTTTTATTGCGTACCCTGTAAGACCTGGTCCAGAATCCCCCTTAATCCGTCCGATATCTGATTAGGTGCGCTCCCCAGTCTGTCGGTAAGCCCAGTGGAAAGCCAGTGGTGGAGGTGTGTCTGTTACCTGGACCACAGGGAAGGGAGCAGGTCTCACTCACTGTGTCCCGTCCCACAGAGCCCCAGGTGAGATTTGCATAGTGAACAAAAGTCCTCTCCAGAAACCTGGGAGGAGAAGCCTGCCTCCAAGACACTGAGCCCTGAGAGTGGCCATTCTTTTTTCAAGATATTTGTTTTGTAAGCCGACACCACTGTGGCCATTAACACCCTTCTTCCCTCGTGCGCTACAAGCTAGCAGAGAGAATTAACGTTCCATAACTCGGATGCTCCCCTCCTGTCACTTTGGGGTGGGGGGTTAGTGCGGTGGGTGTCCCCTGCTGCACTCCAACATCTAACAAATGTGTTGTCCGGCCCACAAATACAGTGGGTGGGTGGAGTGGGGGGGGGGGGGGGGGCTGGTTGCAGTATCTCAAGCCCTGCTCATTGTTACATGGCAGGAGCACTATATTTGACCATGCCCATTGGTGACTTTGAAATAGCTAGTGCGTGGGGTGCCACATTAGATGCATGTCGCAGCTGTGAGATGCCTTCCCCCTGTCTTGTAATCTGCACACAATGCCGGAGAGCTGCCTGTCAGTGCGGAGAGACCACGACGGGGAGGTATTGAATGACCCTCAAATATGAGGTGCAGGGATGCCTGCCGACCACCTGGTCTCAACTCCTGTCTGTTAATCTTGCGCTGGAAGTGGACTGTCGGTTGGAGGGGCGGGGGGGTGTGTGTGTGTGTGTGTGTGTGGGGGGTTAAAAAAAAAACAACAACAAGCATTCCACACTGGCAGCAGCCTTGACTCGTGAGCAGCTGAGGGTCGGGGAGTCAGCGGGCGACATATCTGAGAGAGTAGGGGGATGATGGGAGTACGCACAGGCTCTCACAGATCTCTCTGTTGAAGTTCCATGGAAATGGCTTTCTGGCCCCCACGTGCTTGATACCTGGTTTACCTCAGCCCCGTGGTATGAGGGTCGATACAACTGAGAATACTGCATAGAGACTGATTCTTTATAGAATCCCTATAAAATTCACTATTATATCCATCTATATCTGCCTAAAAATCTAAGGATTTTATAATATGAACTTGAGTAGCTGAAGGTGGAAATGAAGTGAAATCTTAAATCCTGTGAACGGAAACCCGGTTCAGCCGGAAAAAAACACGCGTCAGGAAGGTACGCCATAGCAGGCAGTCAGCTTGGTTTGTGTGAGGGCAAGAGATTAGGGGGAGGAGGCCTTGTAAGCAGGCCACATAAATAATGGCACTCTGAAGAATCTTCAGACATGAGTGCTGGTATGTTGGGCAAAGATGTAAGTTGATAGCGGGGAAGTGTTCGGCCGTGCGCATGGAGACCGCCGGGGTGTGTCCGTGCGCTGAGTGATAGGCCCGGAGCAGTCGCACAGTAACCCGACCTCGCGCGAGGAGCAACAATGATGGATGAACAATGTGTGCTTGACCTCTGACCCCTCCCCTTCCATTCCTCTCGCAGGGCAAACAAAGCTGCGCACTGAGGCAACAGACAAATGTAGAGCCTGGAATTTAGAGCACACTTATAAAAGTGCTCTGACCTCCCATCTGCAGGTCAGCATAATCCTGCACTTTTAAGACGAGTGCGAAGTGTGGCGACGGAAACCGAAAACCACCCACAAAGATTAACCAATGGCAACCTGCAAAACCGGTCATATCACCAGTGTCACCAATGTGTAGATATCAATAATTCAGTCAACATGACCAGAAACAAGAGGAGTGGAAGTGGCCTGTATGTCTACAGATTGACACACTCTCTATAACAAGGGTCGGCCACCCTGGTCCTGGAGGGCCGGTTACGTTTCTGGTTTTACTTCCATCTGAAATTGATTGCAAGAGTTTGATGGATGATTTAAAAGTCTGAGCCTGAATATTCTGAATGGTGAAAGCCTCCAGCACATGGTTACCTGCATTCATTACACCTGATCAATTAAAATGAATCCAGAGTTACAGTATGTAGTTATAGGATGGAGCAAAAACCAGGACCGTCTCTGTCGCACCAGGACCAGGGTTGCCTACCCGTGCTCTATAAGATACTGCCAAGCCATGTTTGTGGTTTCCGAGGTCTTGGCTCGCCCTTTTCTCCCACAGGTTTACAAGCATTCATTGGCGGCAGTGACTAGTGGCACAAGTGTGTGCAGCTTGTGAAGAAGCCCTGACAAGCGTCCAAAATCTACAACATTTCAGGATGGCGGTATTGTTACAACCGCCACAGCTGCAGAGTTGGCTACTCGCAGAACTGGACAAGTGGAGCCCTGTCTGTGCGTACAAACATCTTTGCAATTTAGACCAGAAGCGTACAGTATGTTTTAGATCAGCCGAGGTGGAATGTGTGTGTGTGGGTGGGTGCGTGCATATTTGTGTGCCTGTGTGTAAGCTTTCTGGCACAATGGCGATAATTGTGCCAATAATTGTGCTGATTTACTGGTAAAACTCAAAGTTAGTGCGTGTCATTGAGCTGTATCAACTGATTTACAGCATTTTGTCTGTGATCTGATTTTAAGAGAAAGATGTTGAAACATTGCTGTTTCCTGACACTGCACTGGTGAACTTCAACAGGAAATGTAGCAATGGATACGCAGTAATGCTGTTTCCTTAATCCTGAATGTTATGTGCAGATAAAGGTGACATCGTCTGTTGCATTTAAAGCAGCAGCACCAGCGTAGCGTGTGAATGTGACTTCCGAACAAAAGGCGGTGAAACTGTGCCGCTCGCCTCTGCTCCCCACAGCCCAGCCCCATCTCACTTTCTCTACTCTTCCTCTCTCTAGAGGTCAAGCTGATTGTGTGCTGTGAAAAGGCTGCAGTGGCTTCACCGGGGGGACAAACCGCCAGGGATTCTGCGCAGTGTCATTTGCCAGCATCATATAAAAAAAACTGCACACTTTCATTGTTCACCGATACCCCTCCGTTAAAGCAAAGAGCGAGTAACAATAGCTTTCGGGGGCAACTTCAGCAGCCATCAAATATGGATAGCCTCGCTTGGGCAGACAGAGAGGGCATTCAGAGGCAGTAATGTATACACCGGGACGAACAGCCCGCGTTCGTGTAACGACAGCTGAGGGTTTGACACCTGATCTGCCTCGACACAATGCTCGTGCTCGGGCTACATTATTAATATGCAGCGGGAGGTGATAAGAAATGTGGCTGTTGTAAGATCAATAAGCCGTTTGTTTTGACGGAGGGGCCCAAGTCGGCCTCCCGCTGTTTTATCCTCCCCGTGGCGGCGATGCAATCCTTTGTTTTATCGGAGGACTCTGCCACGCACAGTGCCTCTGATGCAGATGAGGCAGGAGCTCCTTCAGCATGCGGTGGAGACTGGCAGCCTGTGGGAACCAAGAGAGGAATGCAACCCGGAATGGCAGGAATGCAACCCGGAATGGCAGGAACGCAACCCGGAACGGTTGACGGACCGTTAAACATCAATATGAAAATCTATTTTATTTTTCCCCTTTCATGTAAGGCTTGGGATGAGGTTGACCTTGTAATGTGTCTGATTTAAAAATGTTTAATAAGTAAAAATAACGGGAATGAATGCTAGTAGATTACCTCCATTGGAAATGAGACCATAACATTTTGCTGTTTGTGCTGCTCACGTTCTTTTATTCTATTTTTAAATAGTAAATTCTGGATATTTGGTTAAGTTTGGCTCACAGAAATGAAAAGACCACACAGCAGCATTGCAACTCTTTAATGTGCTTTATGTTTTGTTTTGTTTTTTTAAATATTCAGTAGTCGTTTTTTTTAATGAATCACCCCCCAGGCCACACTCCCAAGATCTGTCCAAGAGCCCTTTCAGACTAATTAATGTAATTGGAGCTTCAAGTGATTGCTGAGTATTATTGCTTCATTGAATAATTTCTTGCATACATCTCCCTTCATACCTCCCAATCTGTTTGGATACCGAATTCAGCTTGTACAGAAGCCATCTTGTACAAGGCATGTGTGTGATTGTTCAGGATGCTGGGTAGTATCCGTTCAGTTTTACTGCACCCAGTAAAATCTTTTGTCAAAAAAATGCTGCCATCACTGACACGACAAATCCATACTGGACAATGCTGAAAAGACTCTCCTAATAATGAATGGGATTAACAGTTTGATTTCAATAACGTGGGAAGTCTAATCCTGCCTAGGACGACAGATCTTGTTTTAATAATCTCCAGGCTAATCGCTCTCTTACTAATGTTAAAGAAGATGAATGGCTGTCCAGGCCTCTGTGCATTTAGAGCGGTGAGGCATTCTGCGGGAGCCGGTATTGCTTCTGTGGAAATTGAAGCTGCAGTGTGAGGATGATCTGCGTGGTAGCGCTTTCAAATTATGCGCATTTGCATGCCTAACGGACGGCGTGCAATTAAGAAGAAAGGGCAGACATCAAGGCGCTGAAAAGCTTTTTATTTTTATTTTTAATGTTTTGTTTTGGAATGGCGAAGGAAAGTACGGGGAAGTGGGAAGAGTTGCCGGGAGGCTGTTACGCCAGCCCCGAGTGGTGGGTTTGAACGCACCGATCCCGTCAATTACCTGTGAGACAGAAGGAATGCAAAGTGAACGGGAATGTGCAGAGCCGAGCACGCATCTGACAACTCGCGCACGCTCTTACCGCGCGTTCCGCCCGTCACACAGATCGGCAGTCAGGCGGCGGTGAGACCAGTAAATGTAGCAGTTTCACGTTCACACCACTCAGAATTTACACCACCCCACCACCCCTCCCTCCGCACGGCTGTCAGACGCACGTATGCCTGAGCGGACCCCCCCCCCTCCTGCGGCTTCATCGTTATTCATCTGCAGAGGCCTTTATTCATGAACAGCTCATTTATTCAGCCGGGTCAATACTGCGCTAATCCAGTACCTCATATCCATTCCTCAGTTCCTTAGAGCCGAGGATGCAGTAGCAATGCTCAAATCCGGACTTTGACCCGATTACTGGATCAGGGTGTTTTCTTGTCATCCATATAATATTAACGTGAGTAATCTTGAAGTGATAGCAAAATTTACGCCTCTTATTCTGGACTTGACATTTTTGGCAATGCTAACAGCAAATCAGCTGTAACTCTTATAACCGTTTTGGTTTGACGAATACTCAGCAGAACATGCAGCCCTGAAACCTGGTCATAGCAGATCCTGCTTCCTCCCACAATCGGATGCGGGAGACAGGAGATGAGCGTCGCGCCTGTTCACAGGGGCGGCCATTTTCAGAAGTCGAGGTGGGAAAAGAAGTCGCATGTGGCCCTCCTCTAAACGGCCAAATTATTGACCCCGCGGACAGGAGGTGACAAGGAGCTCATACCGATCCCCGAAGCCAATACCGTGCCCCCTGAGGCCCCCGGATTGTATAGAGCATTTGTTTCTTTCCCCCGGGGGCAAAAACGGGAGCAAGCGAGAGCAACGTCAAGTCTAAGATTTCACCCGCGGGTTGAGTGACGACCACCCAAACAAACAGCGCTGAGACGAGGGCCGTTGGAGTGGCCGCGACCGTGGCGACTCGATCCCGCGAGCAGCCGGCTGCTGTTAAACCTGACTCTTCGCTCGGCGCAGACAGGCAGTCCCTCATGCCGCCGCCGCGGGAGCGATCGTGTCAGATCAGGTGCCGCCCTCGTCGCCTGACTTCACACCGCGACCGTCTTTCATTGAGGTGGACCTGTCAGCCCTTCCTGGTGTCAGCCCTTCTGATGTTCCCCCTTATAAATACCCAGTGGAAAAGCAGTGGATCTCTAGGTGGTCCGAGCTGAGGGGCGTTCATTCTGCTTCTCGCGCCCGTTTCCCCCCCTCCGGCCTTGTCGCCATCGGATGACTGGCTCCTATAATAACTGGACACCCGATCCGCGCCTGCAGGAGAGGAGAGATACTTCAGAAGATGGGGAGCATCAATCATGCTGAGGGATGAGAGGTTCAGCATCAGGGCAGAGGACAGTGAGGGAGGGGGGAGGGGGGCAGGGGGGGGGGGGGGTGTCCTGTTAAGTACAACTATTGACGTGAGGACAAACGGCTGCCTGTGATGTGCCCACGTCCCTCACTGCATCATCTCAACTGCAGGAATATGTCAGACCTCATAGTGTACAGTGGCCTTTTTTTCAGCCAAAACTGAGGCTAACAAGGGTACGCATCAGTGTGCGAGTGTAAATGAGGTCCCATGCAGCAGATGCTCCATCATGAATATTTGGACGTTAATACTGTATGGACAACGTAGCACTTGTGTTGCCCTCGGGTCAGAAATTACCCTTTTCTGTGTTTAACATCAGTGAAAAAACCCCTAAATTAAATTATTTTTCAGCATGAAATTCAATGGCTTTTCCTGGAGTGACCCTGCCATTCCCTTTTTTTCACATTTTTATAAAAGCGATACACCATCAAGGTACAAAGGTTGTCATATGAGTCTTTTTTTTAACCCTGCAGTTATGAAATCAAGTCATAATCAAAATTAATTGCTACACATCTATTACAGCAAAAAAAAACTAAGCAATTATGATATGTGTCGTAAAAATGAGTAGTGTAGACTGAAGAAATACTGACTGTGAAATAGGAAACCACAGTTATTCACTTATTTATTGATGAATGACAAGTTGTTTCTCCATGAACAATAGATTTATGGTTTCAAATTCAATGACGAAGCTGTATCACAAGGGGTCTGGTGAGAGTGGGTCATTTCTGACCCTGTGGATCTGAAAACATACGAAGACAACACAAATGTCAAAACAATAAGGTATTACATATCATGTAAGTTAATATTATTGAACACATATGGTGTTCTTTCTTTTTTGTGGCCATCAGTGTTGAGCGGTAACAAAAGTGAGCGATTCCCTTGTGAGGTAATGGCGCAGATACAGTGTGAACCTCCACATCGCTCTCTTGTGAGAAGACAGTTTACCCTTTCAGCTCTTTCCTATTAACACCTCTCATTTGTGGATCATATAGTCACTGGCTGGAAGGGGCAGCTGTCTCAAACGTATACGAACCCAACATAAAATGCATCTCTGTAGGTTGAGCACATCATGACTCCAAGGAGTGTTAACCCCCTATTCCAATTCCCGCCGGGTCAAGAATAAACAAGTCATGTTTGAAAATGTGTGTTCTGTGTTGGTTATGGATATAGATTTTAGCCACATCCACCGTGGGTCCACTTTCACTGGCACCTGGAGAATCGAATTTTGGCCAAAACTTCAGCAGCTGGCTTTTGTGTCAGCCCCCAACCTGGGTCCCACTGCATCTCCCGGCACCCCACCTTCACAAGGGGGGAAAATTCAATGCTAGGTGGAGGGGTGAGCGTGCTGAAATCTGACGCTATTTCAGTTTGGCGCGGGACCTACGTCCTTTGAAGTCCGAAACCCCCCCCACCCCCCCCACCCCCCAGATTACTTTTATACCGATGCTGTCATCTCTGGGTAACCATGTACCGAAACACAAGCACCCAACTGCCCCTCACCTCGCATTCAAGTCATGCTTCATCATAAACACAGCCGTCGGAGGAGAATTGTGCAGAAGGCATTTTTTAAATAACAAAATGAGGGGGGGGGGGGGTGGGGTGGACTAGAACAGCAGCTGCCAACAAGGACCCTCGTGAAGCAATGGGCATGCCTGCCATTTCCCTCATTGCTAGAAAAGGCAGTGTGGGCCATTGTCTGAGGCGAGAAGAGCTTACTGTTGTCTCCTCGCGCATGGCCGGCACACTTTGGCCCGGGCCAGAGGAATGCAGAAGGGTCTCCCGGGTCCCCATCAAGATCTACCGGCCTGTCATCGTGCGTTTCAAAAATAACCACGTCCCTTTGGTCCTGGGGTCCTCAGAAGCCAGCTGCCTCCACAGCTGCAGGCCAGTAATCAACCAAGACAAGAAAGGGCAGATTTGAAACAGACTGCTGATTGCCATGGGCACTGATAACAAGCAGTCACCCCATAATGAGTGCTAATTAATAAACGCACGCAGTCTAATCAATTTCCAAGAGCACCAGAGGTGCAATGCCCATTTTTGTGCTATTGTGTGACCACAATTGCAATGGGTAATTGCATCAGTAATGATTAGCCCATTACTGTAATTCAGTCCTAAGGGCTGGGTACAATGATGATTAAACTGCCGTGTGCTGTGGTAGCCAGCATTTCCTAGTAGTTTACTTGGTAGTCTGAAGGGTGCTCTGCTATGGAAGAGGCCCCTAGAGAAGCCCTAGTGAAGGTGGTGTAAGTACAAGAGCTCCACCAAGCTGAACTACGCTTGCACTTGTAATGTGGTAATCCTGTATACAGTATACTGTATGCACTCCATGGAAGAACATAGCTTTGAGGTCTTAACTGCCCTGGAGGTGTGAATTCCAGGTTAAGGGTCACGGCTAAAGGTGACATCCTTACAAGGTTTAAGGTATTAATAAGGTTAAGACCTGGGCCAGGGTTAATATTAATTGAGGTTTTATTGATTGTTAACACAAACGGGTTATTAAAAATATATATTATTAAAATCCGGTTAAAATGTCTTCATAAAGTGCTGGTTTATGAGACCCTCTTTAATTTTAACACAAGCGTGCCTTCTTCAGCACAGAAGATTCTATTTGCTTGGCAGCAATATTCCTTAAATTTACGTTGGCTCTTAAATGTCAGAAAAAGGCGGTGAATGTAAATCTGAGCAGATGTTTTATGTGCTCCATGTGATTGTGAACAAACCCAGGCATAGATGTATGGCTTTTGCCAAGTCCAATTTGTCAGACAACACTTCACGTGTCAAGGGATTTGTCATCTGACTGAGCTCCTGGCTTGTTATTAATAACAGACAAGGCAGCTGCAGATCCATCACACACCTTGGTCGCAGGTGCGTCTTCTGTCTCTGTGTTTTATTTCTAATTAAAACAGGACGTAATGCGGCAGGGCAAACAGCGTCTGTCTGGGATGGAACACCATCACACCCCCCCCCACAATCATTGGGGGTGGGGGGGGGGGGTTGCAGATAAGGCACACAAAAATCAAACGGCCCTATCACCAGAACCCCCCCCTCCCCCCCCCAACCTTATAGGAGTACTGAGTACTCCGAGGTTTAAACCATAGGGACATTAAGAAACCTATAATTGCAAGGCTCTAATTACAGAGATTTGATCGTTTGTGAGGAGTAATTAATCCACAGAACCGTGGGATTGATGTTGGGGTCTATAAAACCTCTCACTGTGGTGTGGCTCCTGTGGGATGGCATGGCCCAGGAACCATATACTTACTTGGAAAAAACAGTGATTACTCTCTTCGGGTCTTAAACAGAGACATTGTGTCAGCGGATGGCAGTTGGAACTACTATCCTTTGATGCAGTTAAAAACAATTGAAGCTGATATTTTGAGACAGATTTCAGAAGACCCGGTGGCAGTGTGGGAGTTTTCTTGTCAGCGATTGTTATTTCCACAATGACATTTACAGTCATAAAGTATAATGGCGCAGCAATTAAATCAGAGGAGGGTTATTGAAGTGTGCAACTGATGCATTTTAATTAGCGCTCGCAGCCAATCCTGACTTTACGGGAATGGAGGAAGGGATGTAATGAGACTGTGTAGGTCCAGATAACGGTTTCCTTTTCATATTTCTATTAACATGCCGCATTTTGGAGTGCAACAAGTAGCATGTCTGTGTGACTTTAATGAGAGAAATGCCACAACTTAATATCAAATGAGAATTTCAGCCTTTTCTCCTTGGCACCTCCTTACCATTTCCAAATGTCACTGTATTCAAACACAATTGCAAAGTGTGTATTTTCCGAAGACTTATTTTGTTTACCATTTGAACACTAGCTATATAGCAATACATATAGATTTTTTACATTTTTTATTCTTCTTTACAGGAAGAAAAAAAAATAGTTTTTCCAAAAAGGTAAAGTTTCTTATAATATGATTTCATTGCTGTATTTCATTAATAATGAATAACAAATTGGGCAATTACTAGGCTTACCTTTCTTACAGACATTGAGAGTTTATTTAATGTAAGGTAAAGCAGGGGTCACACTTGTGCTTTGAGGCTTTTTTTAACATACAGCACAACCATTCAAGGCTTATATATTCTTAAGTGTATAATCAGAGGAATAATTGACACCTGTCCTCCCCTTGTGGTCTCCCCTAGTATTACATGTTAAAAAATACAGCATCATGTATTGACTATGAATGTTCCTGAACAATGCCTGCCCTGTACTTTACATTTTAACATCTCTTCAAATCAACCTTTCTATGTACCAAATTCCTCCTCAAAACATGAATATTCATATTAATTTCTTATGGTATGATACACAATATATGATTTCCATTGTCACGCCATTACTAGATTTTGATTTACACTAGATGCAATTAGACAGCGTCTGCATGTCAAGGTTTTAATTTAATTACTTATATGACATACCTTACCTGCTGTCTTTACTTAGGCCACTATGCAACTGTATAAATAAATAATGTGTAACATGCAAGCTAGTACAGTTTATCGCATGACTGTGCCTGCAACGCCGATAAATAATATTGTAGGAGAAGAATAGCCTACTTTATATCAAAGGAAGGGACTGCGCTAGTCCGTGTTATTGGAAGTCTTATTTAGAGTACAGCAATCATGTCTATTCTCCAGTCTAATCTCTGCTCTAAATCATCACCTTTTTTGGTTTGCTCTTTTATTTGTATTTATTTATAGCTAATGTTTTGTTTGCTGTGAGCTTTATTTTTATTTCAGATTTCACTGATCTGTGCTCAGTTTGAGCCTAACTGCAGTTGAGGGTATAATTCCTCACAGTCACAGGTAGGGGCCGCGGAATGGGCCGTAATACAAGCTAATAAACACCTCCTTTTGAATGATTTAGACCCGGGAAGAAGACATTTTCCAGATTCCTGCAATCTGTACATGCTAGGTTATGTGGTATCCTCATAATTTGAAAACACATAAATGTATTAGTTTACACCCCTATGGACATTTATTGGAATCCTACAGCGAAGTGATTCGGCTGTGCTGTCACGCTTCCTGTCTCACATTGACAAGTCTTGTCATGCATGCTAACTCAGCCGAAGAGCGGCAGATTTTCCTGCTGTGCCACGAATGGATTTTTCTAGCAGTCTGGAACATTCTCAAACCAAGGGAAACAAACGTTGTTGGAGGCAAACTGCAGGCAGCCGGTAGCAGAGGAAAAGTCAACACTGTACCGAGGAAGCACGAGCCTTCTGAAGGGCTCACGGGACTGGTGCAGTTTGTTGTCCTATCGGAACCGTAGGCTATTAGAATCAGACCCATAGATCAAACCACGATTTCTTTTTTGGCAAATAATAGCCGTCAGTGAATTACTTATCAATTACTTATTTTGTAAACAGCAGTAGCTAGCCTACAGTACTGAAAAACAGAACAATTCTATCATTCTTTCTAAATAAGAATAAATTCATAGCCTACTTATTTGACAGGTAACATAGCCTAATTCATCGTCAGGTTCGTAGCTTGTTGTAACCATGTTGGCTATTATTACGCATTTTTGGAACAAATGAATGCGTAGCCTATGTGGTGAAGTAGCCTACATTGTGCTATGTTTCGATTTCAATCACTGCGCTCTGTTTGTGTTGCACAGAGAAATAAATACTGGCATTGGCAACTGCTCTTCAGACCTTATCTCGGAAGATCATGTCCCTCAGTACTTCAGTATGTTTACATAAAATACACTTATCTCATTGTATCCAAACAAATGTTATGGAACAAACAAAGCACAAGCCTTGCATAGTGGTATGGGCTTTTACTTGTTGGCTCATGGGTTACAAATCTAGAGAAGGCACTGAAGAGGCCGAAACATGCCTTTTTTATGGTTTTATTTTTCCATGATGTTTTTATACTACCATATCAACCATATCACTTGGGACAATGTGACCTTGAAGTGACCGGGGTTTGGCAGGGGGGCTGAAATGGCTGACTAAGCTGAATCACTGCAATGTATTTGAGTGAATCATAGCATTCAATAACCAATGAACAAATTGATTCTAAGGCAGAGGTGGGCAACGAGGGCTGTATCCGTTTCTGGTTTTCATGCAAACTTCTGGCCTTAATGACCTAATTAGCCCTAATATTTACGCCATCTGACATTTTAGCTACAATTCTTAATAAGCGCATGGATGACAGCCGAAGACTTCTTGTGTCCCTATATGAAACATTTTAATGTGATCTAATCTACCAGTGTTGGTGTAAACAGCCAATTAGCTCATTTAGCTGGGTAATTGGTGGGAACAAAAACCTGCATACACACTGCCCCTCCAGGACTGGAATTGCCCACCCCTGGTCTAAAGGGTACTTTACAATGCCCTGCTTGCACCAACCACAGCAAAGGCGCCTTGCTTTAGAGAATCACAGATGTCAGTCAGGATCCGAGAGTGCCACCTGCTGCCGAGTCTCTGGTTAGTGTTAATGTTAAAGTAGTTAAACTCAGAGAGCTTGTCTTTGCTTTTCCTGACCAGATGCTCAGTGACAAAAGATGATTCACCCTTAAAGCTCAGTTCTCAGTTACACTTATTACGATCACTGCTAATGTTTGCAGAGATGTCTGGCAGTGGGGGTCACACACAGCTCTTCCCACACGGGGGCAAAAAAATAAAAATAGCCCCAGGGCTGCGTCCCAATATTCTTCACTTCTCTCCTCCTTTCCTCCACTCCCCCACGACCACTCGTCTCATACCCGGAAGTATGGAAAACTGCCTGAATGTTTTGAGTACAAGTAGTTGCATGTACAGTATACAATGTACCTGACATTGTGGTTTGGGTCGAGACTAATCAATTTGGAACCATTTGTAATTAATGTGTAGCCTAATCAGCAACATTAGATTAGGACACAAAGAAGGGTTTCCGGGGCACGGAGGAGAGGTGGTGGTAGTGGAGGAAAGGAGGGTGCATTTTTAGAGTATTGGGAAGCACCCCAGGGCTGCATTCAAATCCAATTTAACACACTCCCTTCCCTTGCTCAGTTCCCTCGAGGGAGCTATCTTGTGAAGCAATGTGCTACATGCAGCAAGCAAACTTTAAAGGTGCTCTGCAAGGGAGGATTGACGAGAAACAAACAAAAATGGAACCGCCCTGGCAACATTTCGGAAGTGCAACACACATAGTTCTGTGGTGACCGCCCACTTTTTCCATGTGGAGCATTGCATTGTGGGATTCCCTTCTTGCTGGAAGCTTGTATTTTATACCCTTGGTGGAAGGGAGGATAAACGAGGGAGCGAGGGAATATAATTACTCCCCTTTCTTAAATTGGATCCGAATCACACTTGGTGTGGCTGCCATATTTCATCCTGGCATTTTGGGGATTCCCCCCGTGAAGCACGGGAAGGGAACGACAGGAAGAAAGGATAACTTTCGGATCCGAACGCAGCCCAGGTCTCCCTTTACCAGGACTCATGGTTTGGAGGAGAGGGGAGAGCAGTAGTAATTGAATTACTGATAGGGTAATTGCTCCATGGGTGGGCCTTCGATGAGAAAATACTTAGATTCAGGAGGAGACATTTTAGTTAGCGATGGGCAAGGGCACCGACTTGTAAGATATATTGAATGGGCAAAAAAAGGAAAATCAGACATATTAAAAAAATGGCTAAACAATGATTCAAATAGAGTTTGCATATGATTTGCTTTCATAAACAATAACATAAACAATCAAAATAAACAACAATGCATTCCATAGGCATGCATGAGCCTTAGATAATATAGCTAGAGCTAGATCAATTTGAGGCTACATTTTTTTCAATAGAACAAATATGGCATTAAAAGACATATGAACAAAGGAACGCTCCAACGAGAATAAACGTTAGAAAGACCATGGACCGTGTCTATGCAAACAGTTGGTGTGCATTGCACAATAAGAGCTGGATGTATGCACCGCATATTGTCGAACATGAATTTATTCATTACTGTTTATGATAGAAGGATGTTTGGCATGCTCTTCTGTCTAAAGTCAAAATATATTTTCTTGATTCTTTGGGTGCTGAAGCCAAAATGCAATATAAAGAAGTACGGAAAAACCAGCACTCACAAAAATGTTCAGTTCTTCTATATTTTTCATTTTATTACGCACTTGTCTACATAGCACAGAGTCACACGTTTCGGCTACTGCCGTCCTCAGTGTGTGCCTAGTCACAGGTGTAACAGACATTTTTAGAACAGTAATTGGTACCTTGTTATCAATTTACATCAATCAACAATAGTGTCAACACTGTCCATATGTGACACTTCACAATATTAATAGCCAATTTTTGGCAGTGCGGCAGTGCAAAATATTCCTGTCAATATCGGTAGGGAGAAAGATTGCCCCCTCAATATTATATTAATATTGAGGGGGCAACCTACCCAATCCCCCCCCCCCCCCCCCCCCCCCCCATAGTCGGCTCGTATGGTGGTGGAGGCGGGATCCATTTCTGTTTCGTGTGTGAGCGGTTTCTGTCTTTTAAGTTAAAAAACAAAACAAAGGTGGGTTGTTAGTTTAGTTATTATCCAGTCTCCTAGTCTGTAGGTCATGGATATTAAAATCTGGACCCCCTAATCCAAATCTGGCCCTGGTTTTCTTTCTCCCAGGTAATTACCTGAACAATTAGTGCTACTGATTGGCCAGACTGTCTAAACACCTGACTCCCGGGTAAAGGGAGGACGGGAAACCAGCAGTTCTCGGACCTCGAGGACCATTATTTGACTACCAGGGGTGTAGGTGAATAGGAATGAAAGGCCTCTAAAAACCAATACATCTGTTTGGACGTTCCCGTTTTTACTACGCAGACAAAGCACTTTTTTCATATGGACTCAAAATTTAACATCCATTTTTTAAGCAAGAATAATAAATCACTGAATAGTATTATTTGGATTTTGACCTCTTTGGACTGCGACACATAAAACTGAATAAATGATTAGTCACAGCTTGTAAGATGACAAACATGTACTTGATGTCATAAAAAGACAATTGTGCATATTTATTTATTTATTTCAGTTATGAATAGTGAGGCAGAATCCACGAAAGTTACATTTTTCTGTTTTTCTTTTCCCCAGTGATACATTTTTGTTTTAAGTTGCTACACTGTTGAAATGTTTCCATACAAATCTCAGCAGGTTTCTCAAAACATTGTTTCAAACAATAACTTCACATTGTGCTTCAGAATAGGGCACAAGTACACAAGTGAAAACTCTTATCTTTGTGACAAATGACAGTGATGCATGGGAAACAAATAACCCACTTTTTATGATGTGTAGCCTAGTGAAATCCCAGTTTTAGTCAACACAATTTAATGTAGCTCGGTTAATGAGATTTTTGGATTGGGACAAGTGTGGCTTTCTTCCACACTTCAAGAAGTTAAAGAAGTTTTTATTGACTAAGTCTGATGTAGGTTGGCAAATCTTCCATGCACTGTCATCCATCCCACAAATTACTTGGGGGAGGGCAGCACCTGCCATCTCCTTCCCGAAAAAAAACCCCAACATCACGTCAGGACGCGCAGTACGTGGGGATTCCTGAGGATTACCCGGCGTACCCTGCAGGGAAAGATGGCGGCAGAGGAGGGGAGAAGGAGATAAACTTTATCTGAAAACAGAAATAGCCGAAGCGCGGATAGCTACCTAAAGCGAGATTGGAAACTCAAAGAGGGCTGTCAGGTGGCTAGCTAGGTAGCTTGCTGGACACACTGTGTGCATTTACGACACTGATCAAGAACGACTGGATAACTTAGCAGCTGCGGATAGCTTGCTAACGTACCGTAGCTACTACTGCGGTGTCCGCTCAAGAGGAAAAAAGCGGATAAACTTTATTATCCTGCACAGAGTCCCTATTGAATTTTCGAGTCCGCAGGGTGTGACTGGCACTGATTGGAGGCTGAAGAGGTAAGATCGAATTCAAATAATACAATATCGTACTAGGATAGTTACTGTTGCTTTAATATGATACCGAAAATATTGGCAAGCTATATTTATCATTTAAATACATTGATCGCTTACTGACTAGATGTGGGCCAGGGAACTAAACCGAATTGCCGCTAGCCTAGATTGCTAACGTTGTCTGAATGATTCACATGCGGAGACACCCTTGAGTCGACACGGATTAAATGTAAAAAATCATGCAATCAATTTTATTCCCGATTGTATTGTAGGAAAAGCCATAGAAGTAAAGTTGCTGGCTAGCAGGCATGCTAGCACGTTAGATTAAAAAAACATTTAACGTTACGGCAAGTGATTTAACGTTAGTGGAAATCGGACATCGCCGTAGGCAGTCCGTTTAGTAAATACTCACGACACGAGAAGGTAAATTAATTAATATTTTAAACATGCCGATTAACTGTTAGCTATGTAACGTGTTACCTGGTAGGGTCGATCTTAGGAGGCAATTTGAATAACCGTAGCTTGCTAACTAGTTTTACGGCAAGCTGGCTCTATTATTGGGTAACTTGGATGCCTAACGTTAGCGTGTCAGCTAGCACTGCAGGTACCTACCAAGCTGTATCATTACACACGTTGGTTTAGTCAGTCTAACGTCAATCTGTTCATTTAGATGGCATTTATGTATGTTTTGTATGACTTGGTGGATTGTATGAATACGTACAATGTGGCTTCTTGTCAATTTACTTGAAACTTCGCAATGAAGCGTTACCTAACCGATCAAACGATTGGATAACGGGTTCTTGCTACAGGTATCTTGTAGCTATGTGGCTATAGCTGACGCGATAGCGAGCGAGATAAGATCAGATAAGTAATGGTGTCGACCATATCTGCTTGGAACCGCCACAGCCACCAACACCGATTATGTTTTTGCCTTTAGTAGACGCATATTGAAGAACCCAGTTATCACAGTTTTGACAGAGCTAGCCAGGTTGATGCTAATTGTCGTGCTTACGTCGTTAGCTGCTACTCTCTAGGCTGAGTTGCAGCAGTAGCAGCTCTCAGTTGTATGAATGGAATCGCAATTAGCGTGTTTCATGCGGCAAGTATTGTCCGGCTTGCACTTATTGTAAGGTGCGTTGCATGTGATTGTATAGCTAGCCTTAGCGTGCTAAATAACTGGATGTTTGACTCATGAACGGCATTCGGAATGTAGTTGGACTTGTTTTGGTAAGTAAACTTATTGACCAAGAACTTGAAAGCATTCGCTATTTGTGACTGTAAATCCCACGCAGTACGCCATTCGACCGAGCGTTTGAATTGTTTTGCAACAAATTGATTATTTTAACTTGTATTTTGGATTGTTGCAAGTGATTTGCTTGCTAGATTTCATTATGCACGTGTCCATAGAAATGGGTACGCGAATGGAGCGAAGTGCACAGTTCAATGTATTTTTTTATCGTTAATCATGTTAAGGCTGACGAATTTATGAAGGCGGGTGAATTTATGAAGGTTGATATGTCTGTTCGAAGCCATTATAATCTGTCTCTTGCCACATCCCTGCGAGAACATTGGACTTTGAACGACACAGAGATGCGAGTCGTGCCAAAGCTTAAGCTTGCACGTTTTCGCTTCTTGTTCCTCCTGAATTATTGTCTCATCTGCGTGCTCGTTGATGTGCGGAGTCAGAAGGGGCATTCTGGTACCAGAGGAAATTGATGCATGACATTAGCATGATAATCCCTGTCTGTTCAAATTGCATCAGCATGGCTCCATTGTCTGCATAATGTAGGTGATGAATTAAGTTAAAATAGACACGGCACATTTTGATGAATAATGTGCCACTGAATTAGTCTCACTTCCCCTCGGGTTAGTGGCTCAAACACAGGATGAAAAACTTGAGTTATGGAAAGAGGCACGTCGGGACCCATGTCTTAAAACTGAAGCTTGTATGATATCGACTGGTGTGCTGATTTTTACTGGGGTGTCAATCCATAATGTTTGCCTCTTTGTATGTTCTACGTTGCACTGTTACACCTGATGATGCCCGTTGCTGTCTTGGATTAGTTTATTAACGGTCAGTGAAAATTAATTCAGCATTAGCCTCCAGTTTGTTTTGCAATGGTCATTAAAGAAGGTAAAACATTACAAATGAAGAACTGTGTGAGCAGGTTATGGCATATTCATATTTAATTCAAATTTTCTGTTGCGCTAAAACGGGTCAAGCAGTTTACATGGGCAAATCTCTGAGCTCCAATAGGACAGTTCCTCCCGATGTGTGCCCTGTGGGTTTTAATTTCTGCGTTTTCTTTGGCCGATCGCGTCGGCTCGCGCGTCCTGACGGGAGACGCAGATGCAGACGCACGCGAGCGGGGGCTCTGTTCGAGCCAGAAGTGTTGCCTGACAGCAGCGTGGACAGGGCTCTTCTGCTAACGTCTGTTCCAATGAAGGGGATCTTCCCGCCGGCTCATTCACACAGACACCCGCCCAGGAAACTGCCTTTAAAGAGCTGTCAGCGGTGCTAAGCTTTCCTTCTGATCTCCATCCTGCAAGAGACAGGAACTGGGGGAATACACAGAGAGGGAGACAAATACCTCAGTGTGTTTTGTCCTACCCAAGCTACCGCTATCCTGAACATTGCACAAGCTGTCATGAGTATATGTGTGTATATTTACAATGTATTCACTGTTACTGTATATATAACAGTGTAAATTCTGCAGCTGGCCAATTTGTTCCAGTTTGATATGGCAATGCAGGTCCACCGAGGTTTATCAATTAGGAGGCCAGTGGTGTGAAATATTTGTGGAGGGATTTGGAGAGATTACACTGAAGTAGCAGCACTGATGTGCACCTCACGGCAAGAGTGGGAGTAGTGGGGTGGGGGGTGGGGTGAGAGAGTCATAACTCTTTAACATCCATGCAAATTTTTGGAGAAAGTGGATAACTGCTGCGCTGGATACCCCGGCTCCTTTGCTTCGACACAGGACCCTCTCAGAGAGATCTAACTTGTGCAAATGATGTGGGTCAGGCCCAGGGACCAGGAGCAGGGTAATTACCCTTCAGCTCCACAAAGCTGCCAGCAGCCAGGTTTTTTCTTTTCTTTCTGGTGTTGGACCCACATTCAGTGATCCTCATAACTGGAACTTGTAAAGTACAGCTGCACTGTTCCTTTCTCCCATTGTGCTGTGAAAGTTAGGTGTAGCAGTCACATTAATGAAGGGATGCCTCAAGCATTTCACTGTGCCTTCTCTAAAAATGTTTTTCAAAGGCAAATTGTTGAGTTTCCTCAGGGCCACCAACAAGGCACGATACGCAGGTGGATTGTTCTGTTGAAAGCAAACTACATACATGATGAATAGGGTTAGAAAGGCAAAAGACATGCATGGTTCGCGGTGTGTGTGTGTGTGTGTGTGTGTGTGTGTGTGTGTGTGTGTGTGTGTGTGTGTGTGGGTGTGGGTGGGTGGGTGGGTCGGTCGGTGGGTCGGTCGGTGTTTGTGCCCATGCGCGTGTGTGTGTGTGTGCCCATGCGCGCGTGTGTGTGTTTGTGCACTTGCGTGCGCATGTGCATGTATGCGCGGTTGTGTGTGTGTGTGTGTGTGTGTGTTTGTGATCTTGCGTGCGCATGTGCATGTATGCGCGGTTCTGTGTGTGTGTGTGTGTGTGTACGTGTGTGTGCGCGTGTGCGTTGGAGTAGTCTGGGTCAGATATACCCCACCCAAGGCACAAATTCCAGCACAAATCTCTGGCAGCACAACAGAGGAATGCATTTGGAATACCAACAGCTCCGACAAGGGTCTGTAAATATTGGGTCCCCCCGGGGAGTTTGTCGGGAGACGGAGCTGTTGTTTTTGTCCGGGAGATGCCGAGAGGCTGCTGAAAGGAGGCTCTTTCAGCTCCGGAGGCCGTCGGCTTCTCCAGGCCCCTCTGGGAGTTGTGCACTTCAGAGGCACGCAATTCTTGTGCAAATTGACTGCCACCACATGGTCTCATTGGCGTGCTGCTTTGGCTGGGCTCAGCCTATTCATTAGTGACCTGCTACAAATCTTTCATCAGCGTGAGCCTCAACTCAACTTTTTGTTCTTTTTTTTTCTTCCCCCCTGATGCAAATGAGGCAACAACAACAAATACAAACAACAAAGAAAGAGTTTCATGCCATTTGCAGTATTTTTGTGTTGTCTTTGTTTCCCAAATGGTTGTTTCTCTGGGATTGTTTAAGTTGCTTGGCTTTAAGTTGTTTGTAAATTAAGACCCAATAGGGCCTGTCTGCTGGACAAATCGGAGCTTCCAGTAAGAAGCTTTTGGCTGCTTTCTCTGTTGTACATTGTGCCCGAAAGCTGTGCTGGGCCATTTCTCTTCTTCCTCATCCAGGAACCCAGATCCTCTGTTTCTATACCTGAATAACAGGAAATATTGGGGACTAAGTTACCCCGTGCTGCAGATTTTGTTTGTAATTGCGCTGAGTTACTTGATTTATAATGTACTCCTTTAGAGACTCGAATAACACGCATTGACTTTTCTCACGCTGACCATAATTTTTCAGCAGTGCCCATGAAGTACATTGGTCTCTGAGTAGATTAAAGAAAGGAAATATTTACCTGGGCCTGGGGTAGATGATTCTACAGCAGACGCGGGATGAATTATAAAATGCAATTACTCATTAAATGTCTGGGCCCACGGTCCACTAAGCATTTAAATAAGCCTTATTGAGCATTAACCTGCCTGCAGCCTGCTGCAATATCTTTACGATGACATACGGCTGCTGTTGGAAAAAGCCGGGTCTCTGGGCCTTCCCTCCCCCTGTCTCTCAGCGCGCTAGCATTACGTGGCGCTGGCATTACGTGGCGCTGGCTTCGCCGCTCTGCAAGTATCTGGCCCGGTGCAGTAATCCAGCCAGGGCAGCGTGCTTCGTGACAGCTTCTTACCAGCTGCTTGCAGGGGCTAAGCTTCCTGTATCCACGTGCCTTAGGCCTGCACCCGGGAGCAGACTTTTACTGTATGCTCTCCCTTCTTCGGTTGGGCACGCACGCACACACGCACGCACGCACGCACGCACGCACGCACGCTCACACGCACACACGCTCACACAGGCACAGACGCACAGACATAGATGTGCACGCATGCACACACACACAAATAAATCCTGTAATGTATTCAGCATGGATTAGGTCTAATTGGATCGTTTCTGTAGAGGTTTTCTTATATATATTTTGTTTAAAATTTTTTACAATTTTATTATTTATCCTTCTTCTCTGCCTATTCAGCAACAACCTGAGGAAGTGCAGAATTATGAATTTGGGGATAGCTCAGTATTTAATTACACGGCTTCTGTTCTCACACATAGGTAGTCGATACCGAAGCCAGCCTGCTGTTGCGAAACGTAAACCATCTGGAATGTGTCATTCGTGTCGGATTAGATTTTTAAAACATTTTCTTAATTCGGTGAACGTTGGGGACTGCGCTGTCTGAGCCTCCTCTGAATGCCGGGTCAGCTGCCCTCCGCGTCTCGCCAGGAGATTCCTGATCCCGTTCCAAGCCATTCCCAGCCTCTTAGTTTATCCTCCAGGTCCCTAATAACGGAGCAGTCCTTGGCAGGCAGCACTAAGTTCCTGCTGGCTTTGGGTTCCTGCTGTTGTGTTCTTGAGCTGCTCAGCCTAAAAAGAAAGACGAGAAAATAAACGAAAAAACTTATCACATTGAATGTTATTTCTCTAATGTGTCAGATTTCATCTGTACCACAGCCAGTACCAATGTCTGGACCGTGCTGGCTTCGTTTTGCGGCTTCCTCCAAACCGGACAGGCCACCCACAGCAATTTACATAAAGGCAGTGTCTGACGCGACTAGGTTCTGCCAATCATTCAAAGTCAATCAAATGTGCTTTTCCTCATACTGACTACAATGACAAGATGCCGGAGATACAAACGTAATGGGGTTGCCTTAAAACCGTATCTCATACTGGGTGACTACAATGACAAGATGCTGTATCGACACGATCATGCAGTTACATTCACATTACCTGGGCATTGAATAGAAGTGGGCGTAGCGCTCTGCGCATTGTAATGTAAAGAAGCTGGAGGCTTGAAATGACAGGCAGTTAATGAAGTTGCTTACCTTGTCTGACAGGAGTCAGACTCTCCTTGATAATTAAAATTAGGGCTCCAGACGGGTACCAAGAGACCCATTTGGACGGTAATAAAGAAGCAGCTAACGTTTAGCCCCGTGATGAAATACTATTTTAAGCGCGGTTGAACGGAGGCTGCTGAAGATGATTTATCCCGGATGCAGGCCTCTCACTTTGTTCCTCCTGATCCTCGCGTCTCAAGACCGGAGAGTATCCCAAGGTTGCCGGGGGCCTGAGTGATGGTCACGGACGTACGGATGGTGCATTATCGCCCTGCGTCCGTTGGACAGTGAATCATGGCCGTAAAAGCAGCATCAGCATTGTTCCGACCTCTCTGGGGCTCGCCACACCGAGACGGAGGTCGCCCGCTCCAGAGAAACTTCACTTAGCTGGAGCAAACGCAACCGTGTGCTCACGCGGGCATGTGCATATGTACGCTTGCTCGTGCTCGCGATTGCGCCCCCCCCCCCCCCGTGCATATGCACGCCTGTTTGTGCTCACGACTACGCTCCCATGCATGCGCATATGCACGCCCATTCATTCTCGCAATTACCCTCCCGTGCATTCGTATATGCACGCCCATTAGTTCTCGCAATTACTCTCCCGTGCATGCGCATATGCACGCCCATTCGTGCTCGCGATTACGCTCTTGCACACAGACGTACATGTGTACACACACACATACATACTCACTCAGCATTGTTCCGACCCACACTCATACAAGCACACATACTCACTGATACGCACGCACCTACACACACGCAAACACTCACTCACTCACTCACTCTGCCTCTTCATTCTGCTACACAGTCACACTCCTAAGTTATCGAGGTTGTTCTTCTGGGATGTCAGGTTTTTGATGTACTCTTCTCTCCCATTCATGGTCTCTTGACATTGTTTGCATGAGCGCAAGGATCTGCGCTGGCCTGCCCCTGCCTCCATCCTTTTCGGGGTTGGGCTGCCAAAGCTCAAACAGGAAAATGAAACCACAGGAAAGAACTGCCATATATGTCATTCGGGGTTTGTTTGTTGTTGTTAAACCACCCACATTTTTAAATGCAGTTTTTAAAATTGTTGTCGCCCTGTCATTTAGTTTCTTCCCCCCAATTTAACTAAACAAATGCTTTGTGAAAGGAAGTGAAAACCTCCTGCTGCCTGTTCAATTTCCGCGTACGGCTAATGTTCCGAATATAATGAGCAGGGCGGAGTTCTGCCCTTATTATAAAACTGCCATTAAGTGTTTCCTGGCTGCGGATTTATTTATTTTTCCCCCCCCCCCCCATCTCTGGCTAAACGGTGTCCACATTATTTGAGGTTGTGACTGATTCATCACTGAGGTTATGGGGTGTGAGGTCAGCGGTCAACAGTGCACCCGGTTTGCTGTACGTTTGTGAGCTTGCGTGTTCGTATGTTTTCGGAATGCCGCTCTGCTAGGTTTAACTCCAGGGTAAAAAACATCGACAGAAAGCTGCGCTCTGGATTAGCCCATCCGTGTCCAATATCTCCGGTGGTCTCCGAGGGATTTTCAGCTCTTGATTTTTCTATTTGGAGTGTGAGTAAAACTTCACAGGACTCCGGGGTTCCAACAAAAATATTGGACTGTCGGTTGCAGAGACTCGTTTTCTTTCGCATTGGGTACTAGCGGGGACACGGGCTGGTTTCCAGTATGTCTTAACGGAAGCCCCTCGGAGGATCTTGGCGTATGTTTTGAGGTAAATTGAAAACATTTTAAAGAAAAGTCTACAAAAAAAGCCCTTCTACCGCAGTATCCTTCCAGCAGTCGTCCTCCTTGGCGGGAGCGGTTTGCAACGCGCCGTTAAGCCGGCGCTCAGCCTCGTAGCGGCTCTCAGCGCCGTGATACTAGCCCTCTCTGTCACTTAATCAAACAGAGTTCAGCTCTCGCTGCCCGGGCCTCTGCCAGCTCTGCGGTCCCAACAGTGTGTGTCGTACGACTCGTAACGGTACGAGGCAACACATCATTATCGGTTTCTGCTCAGGACGTGCAATGTAGTGAATTTTCCCGGGCATTCCCGGGGACCAGTCCAGAGGCTGGCAGTTTTACCCACACAGGCAACAGGGGCCCCCTGTCCCAACGCCTCTGGGTTCAGTGTCAAAATCTGCCAGATCTCTCAGGTCTGCGTTGTGCCTTATGGAAACCTGAACTAAAGGCACCAAAAAAAAATATATTTTTGTCAGCCGTAGGAGTTGAATAAATACGTTGAAAGCAGGAACCACTGCAGCAACAGTATTGGAGCTCAAATCAAATCTATACTGGGAGAAATGTGGAAAGAATCCCAGCCCAGTGGAGGTGCTTGTCATGTAGGAGTGCATATTTCAGCCCAGTGGAGGTGCTTGTCATGTAGGCGTGCATATTTCAGCCCAGTGGAGGTGCTTGTCATGTAGGAGTGCATATTTCAGCCCAGTGGAGGTGCTTGTCATGTAGGCGTGCATATTTCAGCCCAGTGGAGGTGCTTGTCATGTAGGAGTGCATATTTCAGCCCAGTGGAGGTGCTTGTCATGTAGGAGTGCATATTTCAGCCCAGTGGAGGTGCTTGTCATGTAGGAGTGCATATTTCAGCCCAGTGGAGGTGCTTGTCATGTAGGCGTGCATATTTCAGCCCAGTGGAGGTGCTTGTCATGTAGGAGTGCATATTTCAGCCCAGTGGAGGTGCTTGTCATGTAGGAGTGCATATTTCAGCCCAGTGGAGGTGCTTGTCATGTAGGAGTGCATATTTCAGCCCAGTGGAGGTGCTTGTCATGTAGGAGTGCATATTTCAGCCCAGTGGAGGTGCTTGTCATGTAGGAGTGCATATTTCAGCCCAGTGGAGGTGCTTGTCATGTAGGAGTGCATATTTCAGCCCAGTGGAGGTGCTTGTCATGTAGGAGTGCATATTTCAGATATAATTGACTGAACGCTTGTCAAAAAAAACATCCCTGTGTTTCAACGTTGCCAGTTCCTCGTTTGTGATAAATCACACTCGTTCCACCCTCCTCCTTTGCCCATCAATCAACGTTTCCATCCAGTTTAATCCGTCTAATCTCGTTCATCCCAACTGTTCTTCACGGTGGTGAAGAATGGTTATATATATTTTTCCTCCCAACTTTTCACGTGCCATTAGGTGACCTTTCCGTGGGCCTCTGCTGGGATTTGAATATTACATGTCGTCGCCATTGGTTGAATTTTCTCCTGATAGAAGCTGCCTTCATTTTACCTGTTTATGCAGTTTGCCAGTAGCCCAAATGGCCCGTTGCAGTCATACGGCTCGGTGCTGGTTCGCTTTTTTTCCCCTTTAACCCCCTGCAAATGGCAGCTCAGGTCTGCCTTGTTCCTGCCTGCTCAGGCATGAACTTGGAATACAGATTTTTTCTTCTTCTCTCTCTCCCTCCCCCGCTCTCTCTCTCTCTCTCTCTCTCTCCCTCCCCCGCTCTCTCTCTCTCTCTCTCTCCTGTTTTCCCAGCTCCTACAAGGGCCCTGTAAAACTTCTCGTTATCTAATAATAATAGGGTCGATGAGCCTTGGGAAGTGTAGTTGAGGGGTAAATATTTGTCTCTGCAATATTGCAGCCATTAGAGCGAATGCATTTAAGACTCTTTGATTGCTGATTGCCTTGTTGCCTTTTTTTTTTTTTTGTCACTTCGCTCCTTCCCAGCCCTGAAATCCTGCGGTATAGGCAACGACACGGGCTCTCCCCCTGCAATGCCACCGCCAAAGTCTGGTGTAACATCTGTCTGGTGTAACATCTGCTGAATATCTGCTGCAAAGGGGGAGGGGGGGTCCGGTGCGCCAAACGGGTACCTAAGAAATCATTCCGAGCTCCGAGAGCTGAAAGGTGAAGAGGGAGAAGCAGAAATCATTCCGAGCTCCGGGAGCTGAAAGGTGAAGAGGGAGAAGCAGAAATCATTCCGAGCTCCGAGAGCTGAAAGGTGAAGAGGGAGAAGCAGAAATCATTCCGAGCTCCGAGAGCTGAAAGGTGAAGAGGGAGAAGCAGAAATCATTCCGAGCTCCGAGAGCTGAAAGGTGAAGAGGGAGAAGCAGAAATCATTCCGAGCTCCAAGAGCTGAAAGGTGAAGAGGGAGAAGCAGAAATCATTCAGAGCTCCGAGAGCTGAAAGGTGAAGAGGGAGAAGCAGAAATCATTCCGAGCTCCGGGAGCTGAAAGGTGAAGAGGGAGAAGCAGAAATCATTCCGAGCTTCGAGAGCTGAAAGGTGAAGAGGGAGAAGCAGAAATTATTCCGAGCTCCGAGAGCTGAAAGTAGGCTTGTGCCATCGTGTGCAAGGCAGCATCGTCCCATCGAGCCCTCTAGCCATCGCCGATGGTCGATTCTATCGAGGGGTGCGCGGGGGCAGGGGCGGGACTATTGAACAGCGGGCCTTTTGCTTACTTATTATGGCATACCATTGCGAATTGTATTCACTATTTTGTCCAAATATAATAAAGAATAATATACAACAGATTTCACGTCTATTCTATATTAGCTAGTAGAGGCTATTTATCTCACCTGGCCGCTGTCCAACGAGACGGTCAGCATCACGGTCAGTGCTCAGGAGCTATAGTTTCCCGAAGCCTTTCTGCGCCCACGTCTGTCTTATAGCAATTTGTTTAATTTTACTAATTTCATTTCATTTTGTGAAGAAGCTAGACTAGCAGTCATCACGTTCATTATCATTTTTGTCTTGTAGTGAGCGATTCACAAGATCCCCTTTATGCCGCGTGCAATCCCGCACAGTCTATCTCCATCTGCACGTAACTTCTCTCACTTAGCACTATCGGGTTAGACCTTTTTAACTAACCTAATGTACTAATCAAAAATACATAATAATTTACCCTGAAACTAATTATTTTTATTGATAATCAGAAACTATTTATAGCCTAAACCTATGAAATAGAGACAACAAGACCTATAGGCTTACGTTTGACTGAGATTTTTTTTGTTATAGGGGACTTTTTTCACTGATGAAATGGTTAAGATAGGCTATATTACATTGTAAATTACATTATTTACTATTCTACAAAAACCTGTTGCATCAATTTGAGATTATAGCCTCAACTCCTAAATCGTTTCAATGTTTCGCTTGAGCAACGAAGACATTCCGTGTATCAGTATAGGAATATAGCGGCCACCTTTTCATCCAATCTAGTTTATTTCTCTGATAACATCTTTCATTAGTCTACAGTCAGATTGTACAATATTAGGCTATATTTGTTTCCATGCCCCGAGTCCGACACCTGTAAGCTTGTTGTGCTGTTAGAATAAAAAGGCTGTTGAGGGATGGCTACAGCTCACCTCTCTGTAGCCTAAGCCTACACTCCGTTCTAAACTGAACAATAGCTTATCAATAGCACTATGGAATACGAAATATAATTTGTTTAATTAGGCCTGAATTAAATTATATAGTTAGTTGCACTGTGGTCTAACAGAAGGTAGGCTGTCATCGTGATTTTGCTCAATCCAGGTAAATTATGGCGCCGTTGCTCTGCATAGGCGATCGCATTTCAAAGACGCAGACAACACGTTACATTGTAAATGCATGGTAGAGTAGAAAATTTATTAAAAACACAGAATGAGAGGTGAAATTTAAATTTAAATTTTAAGAATTAAAAAAAGAAAAATCGTCCAGGCATCGACAAAGATAGTCATCGCCGATGGGTTCAACCATTGTCAATAGTCGATTCCATCGACCATCGTCCCAAGCCTAGCTGAAAGGTGAAGAGGGAGAAGCAGAAATCATTCCGAGCTCCGAGAGCTGAAAGGTGAAGAGGGAGAAGCAGAAATCATTCCGAGCTCCGAGAGCTGAAAGGTGAGGAGGGAGAAGCAGAAATCATTCCGAGCTCCGAGAGCTGAAAGGTGAAGAGGGAGAAGCAGAAATCATTCCGAGCTCCGAGAGCTGAAAGGTGAAGAGGGAGAAGCAGAAATCATTCCGAGCTCCGAGAGCTGAAAGGTGAAGAGGGAGAAGCAGAAATCATTCCGAGCTCCGAGAGCTGAAAGGTGAAGAGGGAGAAGCAGAAAGTCGACACCGGTGTAATTGGGTCGCGGGCGCGGCATTGTTTGCGGTAGCATGCGGGCGCGCGAGTGTCAGGTTAATGAAAGAGAAACATGACTTCACGCCTGGGTAGGAGTCACCGTCTGTCCTGGGGCTTGGGATAACATTGCGCAGTTATGCGGGTGGATTGGCTTCCCTCGCTGGGTTTCTGAAGGGGAAGCGATGCTCCCCCGCCTGCCTTTGTCGCCTCTGAGTTCCAGGAGAGCCTCGGCGCTCTAATTGCGCGCAGTAAATAAACGTATGGGCTCGCCTGTGCTAATGAGCTCATTTCCCATGGAAGGCTCATTTTAATGAAAGCTGACACTGTGCCTCACATATTGAACATATTTGTATGGGAGTATCCAGTGGTTCCATGCTTGCATTTACCATCTGGTTAGCGCTGTGCTGCTCTTCCCTTCTGCATGCCAAGCAGACTGTTCTTTCCAACGCGTTTATGAATCGCTTGCAGTGTGCGCTTGCAGTGTGCGCTTGCAGTGTGCGCTTGCAGTGTGCGCTTGCAGTGTGCGCTTGCAGTGTGCGCTTGCAGTGTGCGCTTGCAGTGTGCGCTTGCAGTGTGCGCTTGCAGCCGTTTTACAAAACCGGCATGCCCTGGAGGTGCTGGGTGGCTCTGCCAGTTAAGGCAATGTTGTAGTGCATGGATGGGCCCCACCGTCAGGCTTCGAATCCGGACCGTTCCAGTGCCGACTGTGGCTTGTAGCCCCACAGGGCAACGAACAGTTGGCTCTAGTGTTACCCAGGCATGGGAGGGCTTCAGTCGGCCAGGGTGACAGCGTCTCGTTGCTCGCCAGTGACCCCCACTGGTCGATTGGGCTCCCACAAGTCTGCCTGTTGAGCTGCATGTGAAGTTTCTTTCTCCGTCTCCTGTCTGTGTGAGACATCATGCGCTGTGGAGGGGAGCACATGCACTTTCCTGAATCAATCGCAGAGGTTGTGGTAATACCAGGATGCTGTATACCAGGATGTGAAATTAACACCAGCCACCAGCCAAATGCTGGTAAAATTTTGATTGTGGCTGGTAAAATATTTATTCCAGCAGCCACTTTGGCCTGTAACCAACCAGGGTGCGTTATATTGTAAAAGGTAATGTAGCTGGTAAAATGTTGAGAATGGCTGGTGATTTTCAGAATCCACAAGCCACTCTGACCAGTGGGTGAAAAAGGCACACACACATTTTGGCATGGGAGGGGAAAAATCTTTATGAAAAGGGGGCACTTCCAGGTTGGATTGAGAGGAGGGTCCTTTATTAAGACCTTTGTCGCATTTTCACATTTTGTTGAAAGCGCCGATTTCGCAAAACATCACGGTTCAAAGAGCGAATCCGTTCTGGAATCTGGCAGATGAGGCTTGCTCTCGGAGCCCTTGTTTAAAAAGCAATGGCACTGAATTTTCTCTGACATTTCTAATATCTTTGTTTTTGTCGCCGGTAGACTAAATTAGTCAAACCGGCATTGTTCTCCGTCTGGTAAATGGCACAGCGGGGTTATTGGTTGGCACCAGAAATGAGTTAGAATGACAGCTACAGTATTGCACAAATGCTTTTTGAGCCTTTTATGTCAGCTCTGTTGTATTATTCATTCTCGCAGGTAATAACAGGGAGGGTGTATTAATTATGGAACTTTTGACTCTGACATTTATGTACTTTATTTTTTCTGTAATAGCAGAGCACTTCATGCTTTGATGGATTGCACATATGGTCGGCACAGACAGCGCGCCCCCCCCCCCCACCCCACCTCATTTTCTTTTATTAAGGTGGTTATATATTTATTTATTTATTCATTATTTTGAGGAATGAGAATTAATGCGGGACCTTCTGCTCAAGGTGTCTGACCCCACAGATGGTTTTATTAAGCCAGTGCGTAAGGGAGACAGTTCTGATCGTTTATCAAATGTCATTTGACCCCCCCTGCCCCCAACCCCTCTGAAATATGTCCCATGGCAGCGTGGTGCAGTAATCTGAACAATAAAATTATTATTATTTATAACTCCTGACTCGTGTAGGATGTTTATGGATATGCATGAACATTTGTTGGCTTTTGTGTCCGTGGCGTTTGTGTTGGTCATCTAAAATATGCAGACATATGATAAACGCGCATAGCGAGCGAGCGAGCGGGAAGAAAGGTCTCGTTTTCTTGAATTGCCTTATGCAGATCACGCGAATGGTCGCCAGCGAGCGAGCGCTCGCATCTGAAGCGGCTGTTAGCATTCAGCAGCCGCAGTGACACCACATGCAAGGTCCCGCTGATTAAAGACGTTTCATAAAAATCTGCTTTAAACCCAGAGAGCTGAAACCGGCCAGTTTCGGCTCGGAGCTTACAGCTGTAAAATTTGATTTAGGCTGTTTCACAGCGGTTGCGAAGCGGTCTAGGGCTTTTTCCAACCCACTGGTGTCTGTAGAGCATTGACTTTGTATCTTACTGCCAATATTCCTTTTGTGGTTTTCTTTATATCCACTGGGCTGATTAAAAAAATATACTACATGTGGTATATACGGTACTGAAATAAGATGGGAATGGCATCAGGTGGCATTCAGCTTTTTTCCCCTCATTATGTGTTTTTGACGTGTAATTATACTTTACATTCTCTAAAAGGCCTATAGTTGTAAAGTACTGGATCTGCACTGCAACTGACTGTAATGTGACTCAGGAAACCGTACCCCAAAGCCTGTTATTACCGCTACTCTGACACACTCCTGCATTGTTCCGTGCACAGACACACACACATCAGTGGACCATATCTGTATCGGTAGTCTAGGATGACATGGCCGATATGTAGGACCGATATATTTTTTAACACTGACGCATGGGCGCTTCTAGCACTCCATCTAGTGTTTCTCACTACCCACCACATCACAGTTCATGTGAAATGAGATCACTCAGTCACAGAGCTCATCATGGAGTTCTGATGTTTATTTAGCAATCCACATAGAATCAGCTGCCATATCGGTAATCTGTGAATTATCCCCCTCTAAAATAGGTATGGGCCGGGCTCTAGTGTGTGTGTGCCTGTGCAAGTGTGTGTGTGTGTCCACCTACTCTAAAAGTCATGTGTCCTGACAAGGTAGCAAAAACCCGCGTGCGTGCGCGCGCGCGCGTGTATTTTGCATGTGCGTGCGTGCGTTTGTGTGTGCGCACGTGTCCGTGCGTCTTTCACTGTGATGATCAGTACAGCAGGTGGAGGTTCAAGGTGAACCTTTCAGCAGCGCCCACAATCAGACGAGTGGCTTCCAGCCGGAGGAGATAAGAGGTTTTTTTTTTTTTTTTTTGCCGAGGCGGCTCACTCCTCTCCTCTATGCAGCCTCGTCGCTCCCTCAGAATTACGGGAGCGCTGCTCTGGGCACAATGCAGTCAGCCCTGGAGATGGCCTAAAAGCTTTGTTAAAATGGTATCCCAACCCTTAGGGAAAGCACCAAAATAAGCAAGGGTATTACTGATTTAATTAGAGCTCCTATTTCATTAGCTGTCTGAACCTAGGAGAGGGGAATTAACGCGACAATCACAGATCGCCCTGGTGTCAGTTTTGAGTCTGAAAGCTTCAGGGGAGGAGGAGGGGCGGGGGGGCATGGTAGCTCAAACGCTTAAGGGTCTGATGGCCTTTCTGACTCCAGAGTGCTGGGACTGCCTCACATGTGCCTGTGTTCGCCAGGCCTCTTTCACAAAAAAATTATATTTCTGCGTTCGCCCGCCATCTCTCACACGTCCAGAATCGAGCTCACTCTAAACTTCCCTCCTGCCTTTTAAGCCGAAGGGTACGTTGCAGTGATGGAAACGGCACTCGGGCCCTGTCGGTTAACAAACGGTGAAATGGGGGCGGGGGTTGGGGGGTAAAATGTGATCCGCGCGATGCTGTCTAAGGTAAACACCCGTAAAGCAAACCGTAAAGAGAAAAGGGGCTTCGCAGATGCTTCACAATTTGCACAGAAGAATGAACGGTAGCCAGACCGCTGAGTGGAGAAGTGTATCCAGCCAGGAACAAGATTGGCCCCATTAAAAAAAACAATAAAAAAAGTAAAGGAGAAAAAAAATAACACTGCGCTTCTTGTTCATGGGATCCTTGAATGCTGTTTGAAGTGCTGCTTTGGGGAGCTGGTCCTTTTTTCATTACCTATGTCGCGCCTTCTCAAAAGCAGCCCCTCACCCCACATATTGTCGGTGACAATAGCGCTGCCCGTTGAATTTTATGCTGCCTTGCGTCTCTCTGCAGCTGAAGCTGTTGACGTATGCTGTATAAAATTAAAACGCAAAAAAAAAAAAGGAAATTGGGATGGGTGAAGCGTCTTGCGGTTTTTCTCGCATGATCAGTGGAGCCTGGAAGCGCTTGCCAGGGCTAGCATTGACTGCGGATGAGCTGTGGACCCTCCCCCCCGCTCCAGCACCACGTTAGCCTACACCTTGGTGCGGAAACTCAAACTTATTAAAAATAATGATTGAGCTTTGCGGCAGCAGAGCCAGCACTGTAGCAGACTCCTCCAGTCCAGCTTCATAGGCGCAAAACATGGAATTTGCCAGAAATGATGGAGGGAGAGGAACGACGGCATTCCGAGACAGCCGGCAGAGACTCCGAAATGAGGCTGGTCTGAGACGATGGTTCGTTCCACCCGCCGTGCATTCCTGTCTGTTTGTGAAGAACCTTAGCGGAATGCCAGTTATGTCATTCACAACAATGCAGTCCCCCACTTAAAGCGTGTTTTCACTGTTTCCTTGGTGTATAAAGACGGTACGTTTAAACCTTTCGGAGATGTTCTGAAAAAAGGTAGCTTGGATCTTGGGCCTTCGAAGGTGGGGCGCTCATAGATATAGAACCGTAGATGTGACATATGTCAATTTTTGAGACCATGTTACCCAGGTAAGATGGTGGCCAGTAACCATGGTTTTATATCTATAAGCCAATCATCAGCAATCTGGCTTCTGAGACCCGATTATGACTTCACAGTGGGTTAGAAAGTACATGACACTTTGCCATAGGTTCCTATTATAGCTGTACCCAGGTAAGATGGCTGCCAGATTGTTCCATTTCAGAATTCCAAATTACTATTACATTTCATGATATGTCATATCTGTGGTTCTATATCTGTGGGGGCGCTGTAGTGGATTATGCCACAGACATTCTATGTATTGACCAGATGTCCAGCTCCAGCATTACTTCTGAACACTTACTTTGAAAATGCATATCCTTAGGCTATTCGATTATACCCTAGGCTTACTCTGGTTTACTCATTTGCTCATTGAGGGTAAAAAAAGAAAGAAAGTTGGGACTTGGGAGTCTTGTGAATTGGGAGTCTTTTTGAATAGATGGAGCTTTCTAAATTGTAATTTGTGGGAAGGTACAAGTTAACACATCTATTTGACAGCTCCAGTAATTCAAGCTGACCAATTAGTACCTCAGTTGTCAAATGATTAAATATATGGTTGGAAGTAGTCATGTTTTACATTTTAATTGTGTCCTTTTAGAGACTTCATAAATGCAGGCCTATTAGCTGGGTAAATCTGCTTAAGCCTTTCAGTTTGCAATGACAAATTTGTTCATGTCCACTCTATGCTCGTTTTCTATTTTTCTATAACATCATTTTTTGCCTTTGAGTGGTACTGTTTGCCCTTTTATCTATTTTACTTGCTCACAACTTAACAAAGGTTAGAGGAGAGGTTATCAAAAAATAAAACCACTGTTTAGGCCTGATTTTATTTTTGTGCCTGTTGTAATCATGAATCATAGAACTGGGCTAGCCTTTGATCCTGAACAACAGGACGAATGGAAGTTGGCGGTATCATACGCACTTAACTTAACCCTGATGGGTAAAGTCACCGATTGAGCTCGAGTGCTGATATTTCATTCATGAGCACAGTGTTTCTTTTTCTATTATTTCCACAAAATGGTTTTTCCTCAGTCCACCTCGAGAAGGAAAAGGTCATTAGGTTTTGATTTCTGCTCAAGTTATCTTCATAAGGCAAAAAAAAATAAAAAATAGAAAATCCAAAAAAATAAAAAAAGAAAGCATTTGAAAACTGTGATTTCCCTTAAGCTTTAACGAGGCTACATTGAGTAAAACCAGGCCAGTGTCCTTTTTCAGTGGAGTTTTTTATTCAGTGTGCGCTCCGCTTTTAAATGGATGTAGCATTTGCTGTGTTTGCCCCAGAAGGAGGGGTTTTATTTTTATTTTTTTTGCTTCGGACATGGTGCTCCCACTTTGGCGAAGTGGAGAGAGTAGGCACTCCGTGTGGAAGAGGAGATTGGAGGGAGGGAGGGAGAGATCCCTGCCCGGCTGCTCACTGCCATCTGCTCAGCGGGAAGAAGAGGGAGGAGAGCTGGCGGGATGAGACGGCGTCAGCGCGTGAATGTGACGGCTCTCAGACACTGCCAGTTACCCATCCACTTAGCCCCCCCCCCTTTCGAACCCGTCACTCAGGCCGGGTCCGCCGTCGCGCAACTAACCGACGCATCGCAGCGATCCGCGGCGGCCCGCCCACCCTCTCCCCACGGCATTTCACCAAGCGTGAAGCGGAAATAAAGAAATAAATAATGATGGGATTAACGCGTTGGCTGGGCTGAGTGGCTTTAGTGTGGACTGGACGGTGAAGGATCGGTGTTAGCGGGGTGAGGTGGGATAATGTTGGCCGGCTAATGGGGCAATCACACCGAAGCGCTCCCCGTTGAGGCTTGGCAGGCTGGGGTCGAGGTGGAGTTAAGGACGGGCCAGTGACCGGATTTGTGGTCGTCCCGCGTTTCGCGTATCGGCGCTTCTCTAAATCTAAGAGATGCCTTTCCGTGCCCCCTCAGGCAGCTTTAGGGAAGGCTTTTGGGATGCAACCTATCTTGTGATATTCTGGGTGTAGGATCTGTAAACTGCAGAATATCCCAAATCTGTATCATTTCGGTTTTGAAAATATCAAAATAACATGGATGCTGTAGGTCCCATTTCATGATGCACTCAAAGTTGCTTGACCAAAGAGCCTGTATGTGCACAAAGAGATTTAAAGATTTCATATGCCACACACACACATAGCCTGCACACTTTTGGCTTACTAGTTTGTGGGCAACAATTAATTTTTAAAGCTGTCAGAAAAAGTGTTGAGGTGTGATTTGGAGGCTAATGGAATTATGACCAGTATTGTTCAAACGGTAAAATCTTTTTAAAAATTAAACCATATTGTAAAATCAGATAATTAAATAATGTTTTTCTCATTGAACATATTCCAAGCATCAGGACAAAAACATACAATGGAAGGCGAATCTCTTCTAAAATCGATGGCATAGCATTCAATCAATGTTCTGCCTTATAGCACGAGATCGGATAAAAGTAGTAATAATAATAATAATAAAAAGAAATAATTTACTAATCTCCTTCCAGTCCTCTCCCAACACTTGACCTCCATTTCATATTCTCCTGTTCTGGCGTGCTTGGGTAAAATGTCCCAATTGTTAAAGCAGCCATGTAATTGACTGGGCAGAGTTTCCCTGACCCAAACAGGAACAGTGTATCCACTCGACTAGACGGCCTTTCTTCCCCGCACAAAAATGAAAGGACCAGCTGGAAATTGGTTTTTCTGTGTGCTGACGGAACTGGCGAGCCCCGATCACTCTCGCGCCTCATTGGCCGAGCTGAACAGGTCTGAAATTGAGAGTGGTGAACCGAGAGCAAGAGAAACTGTGGCACAGCCTAATCTGTAGGTGTAAGGGTGTTTATCATGGAAGGTGGCCTCGATTGACATGGTCGAGTGCCGCTGAACCACTGATTTAAAAAATAAAATTAAAAAAACTGCCGGTTACTGGGTTATTTTACATGAAGCACACAGAAAAGTACCTGTACATTATTTGAGGGCCCATTTTTTTAAATTGGGGCATAAAATACATGATTGTGTTCCACATGTACGCTTGTCAGGAGAGTGGAAAGTACTGTGCAGTCACAGTCAGATGTTTGTGTGTTTTTTAAACTTGAAATACTAGCAAGCTTGTATGTCGCTGAAATGAATTGCATTTCATTTTCTGAACTGCGGCCCTCAGAGCTCACAGTGTCAGTTTTGACATGCAAAGCTTTTAGTGCAATACATACAAAATGTCCTATTGGACGACGGCTTGCATAAAAAAATGTAAGGCCTCCAATGTCCAATTGGAAATGCTTCACCCTTTAACTTGTGCCAGACTTGCTCTTGCCAATGAGGAGTGAGGAAAAAAAATCAACTTTTGCTGGTGTGTAGTACAAACTTCATTAATCTTGTAAGAAAGAAGGGGAATGATATGGAAAAGGTTGCCAGGGCTGCTGTATTGGGATTGCATCTTTTATGAAGGATATGGGCCTCTGTTATACTGAGCTTTTCATCCAGTAGCCAATTTATACTCCTGCAAAGAATACACAGCAGCATAGAAAATGGGCAGGGCTCCAGTGTGCGACCATTTTGGTCGCATTTGCGACCAATAATCTGTCCAGTGCGACTAAATATTTTCATTGGTCGCACTAGTGCGCCTGAAATCTAGCAGGGCTGATTTTAAAAAGATTTTTGCATAGAAAGCACAGAAAAAAACTAATAAGTAAAATTATTATTCATGAATTGAATTTTAAACACGTTGTAGGCTACTGTTACAATTTATTGTAACTGTTACAACTTATTGGAGATCCATATTTGCTACAATTCTGCGTGTCACTTTGCGACGAGACAGATGTCTAAAAAAAATTGCATTGTTTTAATCGCTGAAACCCCTTGCCATTAACTGCGCAGCACTTTACGGTCAGACATGGACTTTTTTTCTTTTGCTAGATTGAGTGCTACACGGTAAAATGCATTGATACTGGATGTTTGAGCAGTTGTGAATTTTGTGAATCAGTCCTATTGTATCTGAAATTTGCTTTTTAAGTATTTGTCACTGAGGTGGCTGTAGTAGTGTTGGTTCAAGTTGTATTCTTTTATTACAGAAACGACCTGTAAACACACCAGACATTGTCTTTTATGGCGTTGTCGCCATTAGATTCTATGAAGAGATAATCACTTTCCGACTGGAAAACCTGGTTTTCATAATCCTTTTCCTTTTTGCCACTGAATGAATTTAGCTAGCTGGCGTTGATGCGGTGCTGATTTTCTATTTGCGGCTTAGAAGCCTCTCAGCGAAGAGCTCCCCCTGCTGTGCTGGCATGGTGCGTATTTGAAGCTTCAATTGTGTGGCTAGCGCTGACACGCATTTTAACTGAATTTAATTCATGAATTTATTTATTTTTAATTCGGACGGGGCAGCGCGGACCGGATAAACCAACGGGTCGAGCCTCCAGTTGCCCATCCCTAATCAAGAATAACCCCTAGAATAGCCCTAGGTTAAGCAGAAATAAGACATGCAGCCACTTTTAAATAATTATTATTCAGATTAGATATGATTCCAGGGGATGTTCTGTAAGAGCCTGGGGGCAGGGCACTTTGGTTTGAGCTATTTGTGTTTGATTTATTTATTTTAGTTTCATGCACTTTAAACATCAGCACTTATTTAAGTTAGTAATTTTTTGCTGAGTGACTATTGTATTGTTTGATTGTATGCCCCAATACTGGCCTCCACTGTTTGACGTGTGCTCTGTGATATAAAGAAAAACCTTCTTCCTGTTTAGACAGTGAGTCATTTACATGATGTTCATAAATGACCAATGTCTATGGGAACCCACCAAAAAGGCAGATGTGAAATACTGTGCTATTGCGCCGTGGAAAATTTGGGTATGCCTAAATTATGTGCTGGTGTGCCTAAATGAAAAAGTTAGGAGCACCAGTGCCATCAATGTAAAAAGTTAGTCTGGAGCCCTGATGGGCTTTGCTCACTTCTACGAAATATCACAGTGAAGTCTAAAAGGAGTCTTCTAAAACATATTCATTCACTGTCCGTGAGTTTTTTTTTTTTTTTTTGTGAAATGGGCAGTAGCCTCTAAGCCATTGCTAGCTAGCTATGTAGCTCATGGTCTTTGTGCCAGACTAACAGGTAATTGTGGTGAAATGTATAATCGGTGTTGCTGGACGGTCTTAATCTTATCGATTTTCAGATGGAAGGCGGGGTTGTTTTATCAGACCAGAAGTCGAAATCCAGTCTAACCGCACTTTGTCTTCATCTCGTGAAAAACCTTTGAGCTTGCTCTTCCATCTAGGGGTGTAACGGTTCTGAAACCGAGACCGAAACCGTGATACAAACGTCCACGGTCTTGTGTCACGGTTCTGAAAGACGGAACCGCGATACACCCCCTCCCCCAACCCGCTGCCACCACTGCAGGTGCAGCCTGTTGAGCTCTCATTACGTTACTAATGTAAGAAAACTAATTTTTCATTTCACAATTAACACTATAACACATGTAAATCACGAAATTATTATTCTATTTAAAGTTAGGGCAAGCTGCAGGGTTTTTCCTGGCAGAGAAATGGGTTTTGGCGGTACCAATGCGAGCGCACGCAGTGCGTGAGCAGCAACATTTTTTGCATTAATTTTACCGTAAATACAGTTTTTGGAGTTCAAAGAGCCCATGTAGGCTTTGGTTGTAAAGTACCAGTAGGGTTGTGTTTAGGAGTTAGGTTTTAAAAATCAAAGGTCCTTGAAGCTTTTTTAATATTTGAATATTACACCATTTAGGCTATTTTGATAGCGCACAAATAGAAAAATAAATAAACAACACTCTAAAACAGAAATAAAAAATGTGTAGCTACACGTTTAAAAAATAAAAAATAAAAAAAACGTACGAAAACACAATTTGTGTTTTTACATAACAACAGCAACGTAGACTATTTCAGCCCTTAATGCGATAGGTCACTGTGGAAATGTCGACTGTACGGGACTTTGGCGAAACGTAACAAGATAAACTCTTCAGGGTTAATCATAACACAGTGGTAGCCTACAGGTAAGATATTTGGTTCCATTAACATATTTATAGCTACGAGAGATTTTGGAGGAAAAAAATGAGGTGTCTTCTAAACCAAAAGTGCATCAGGTAGCCTACTGTATAGTAGCCTAGCCTACAGTAAGTAATGGAAAACGCCAAATGCGCAGGCTATTTGTACAACATTTTTAAAAAAAAATTATTGTTTCTAGCTATATCTGAACATGATTTTCTTGTAAACGGTGCATTTTACAGTCTGTGGCTGTGGCAAGACGAGGGTCGTAAGCGCTTTGGGCTATTAACAGCACCCTCTTATTTTATTGCACTGTAGTAGGCTATCAGTCCTGGGGTTTTCTTAAAGCTGTAGCCTAGTTTATCATTTAAGACAAACATGAATAGGCTACTGTAATTGGGACCGATAAGTCTAACACTATAGTTGTGGGGCGCCAACGTGGATCGGGTTAAAGCTTTTACCTTTTCAGAAGTTAGGGCTTCAAAGGTAGCCTAATTCAAAATTGGAGCGTGTTCCATCCAACTCGCTGCCCACGCTATGTCTTTCTACCGAGTCGCACTCTGCCACAAAATAGCTGAGCCACATTTCTATCGGCTACAGTCTAGGTTCTATGCTTCTTCTACTCATCTCCTAGTACTGACATATTGAAGGCGACTAGTACAATATCGCCATCCGCTAGCCGAAAGACCATATTGCACCCAAAAAATTTAATTTAATTCATTCGGATATGATTTTATTTGCCTTTTTGTCAATTGTTGTCATTCTTGCAGTCGCGATTTCCCTTTGGCGGTCCGTGAAATAATTTTGGCGGCCACCAAATAATTTACTATGTAGGAAAAACCCTGAGCTGTATATTTTGTAAATATTACACATTACACAAACAAAACAATAAAAACCGACGTATGAACCGAACCGTGGCTCAAAAATCGAGGTCTGGTCCGAACCGTGGATTTGGAGAATCGTTACACCCCTACTTCCATCACTTGTATTAGCATCTGTGCAAATTTGTGACGAAAGCCCTTGAACCGCGGAGCTTGGCGTTGCTTTATGAAGCTGTTTAGCTGTCAGTGAATGGTCCTTGTGGGCGTTCTCACAGCGGGTGACAGCGGTGAGGAGCACTTCACAGCACCTCTTCATTTGCAAAGTAATTCACATAATCATCCTACATGTAGCGGGAACAGGGAAGCCGTACGCCGCTCACTGTGAATAACATGCTTGAGAAATGTAAATCCGTGCTGGTCGGTGTTCTCTTGAAAGTCTTGGAGTTTTTGCTTTGTATATTTTTTCTTTTTTTAAGCAAAGAAGCAACATGCAGGTTAAATTTCTTAACGGATTTACAATTTTGGGCTCATGGAGAGGGTGATTTGAAACAAATTTTCTCTTTTTAAAATTTTTTATTTGTAGAGGCCACAAGGGCAAAAACACAGAGAAAAATGGCATTATAAGCCACGCCCCCTAAAAACGTTCCTTTTTTAAATATCGCCCAGTGACGTCACAAGAGGTATTTAGTCTTTGCCTGACCTGCCACAGTGCAGTGACTGAGTTAATACCATAAATTTTTTAACTTATTATATTTTATATTTTTACTTATGTTATTTATTTTATGTATGTATTGGATTATAATTATTTATTCTTACAAAAGATCAATAAAGTTTGTTTTAATCAAATAATCTGGCAAATGAACAACACGGGAATGGGCATCACTTGCATGCACAACTAGAATGCCCCCGAGTAAAACTGTAACGTTACTCCTCCCTTGTCCTCCACCCCACCTCGGCCAATAAAGTTCAGCAATGGATAGAAAAGAGCAGAAGCTCTGAGCTATCCTGTCATCGTCATGGTCCATAGTTTGTAACGAGCCACACAGTGCGGTTGCCTACTTGGTTGGTAGGCTAGTTAGTAGTTAGTGAGGTCAGTCAGTCAGTTGCTGAGTCATTTAGTTATTTTCCATTTTAGTTGTTTCACAGCGATTTAGGATGGTGAACTTTTGTGTTATTAGCCTGACAGGGCACAGAGTTCACGTTTTTCCCCTCAGGAAAAGTAGCTATTTTCGTGCGTGGGTGCGGGTTGTGCAGGTGAGGATCGGGACTTCGGCATCTGTGTCCAAAAACGCGGTCGTGTGCGGTGCACGTTTTAGGGAGGAAGATTATGTCCCCGGAGATATGAAGGAGTTCAGGATGGGATTTCGAGAGCAGGACTGCGTGAGACTGATAGGCCTACCTGGTGATGTCCTATCCATTCAGTCTCCTTCAGTTCCATCAACATTAGCAGCCTCTGCCACTGGCCCTGGTGGAAACACTTCTCATAGAGCCAGCACAGATTCAACTAGAGACTGAAATGTGAAATATTTATGTTAAGTGATTGCTACTAGCTAACTATCAATTAATGAAATAACATTGCTTGCTGTGAGGCTAGGTAGCTAGTTAGCTAAACCGACCGATCGATCTGGCATCATACCTAGCCTACTGTTAGCATCAAGTAATATTTCCCCATACGTTTGGAGGTAATATGTCGCGGCATGACGTGTTGTATACATCTTATTAGGCAGCTGGGGTAACCGCAGAAATTACACTTTGTTGTGGGTGTAACGTAACGTTAATTTAAATGGTGATCGTGGACCGGGGAGAGGCAGATGAAACTTGCTACTTTATCATTAGCTAGCCTAGAGATAAAGAAAAAGTTACCTTTTTGGTTGCCTTGTCGATGTGGCAAATTTCTGTGGTCGTTCATCTGTCATGACAGTGCGTCTCCAAACAAGCTTCTGCTAAATAAATACCATTAGTGACGACTTTATTTACTGACTTTATTTTGTGGCCGTGCTGTGGAGGTTTAGCCTACATCACAGATGAGTTAAGTTAGGGGAAGCACTGCAAGGTTAGCCAGAAGTCAAAGTATTTTAACATAGTTGGCTAGCTATGGTGAGACTTTATAACTAGGAATGTTTTTAGGATTTTTACTGTTATTTTCATGTAATGTCATAGTGACTGTTGGGGTATTATTTCAATACAGAAATATACAATATTATTGCTTTCATGTCAGTGGGCAAAATGCACCTTTTAGCCACAGGGTGGCAGTCTATAAAGCTGATGGTACACAGGCAATATTTTCAGGCAATATTGCCGGCAACATTGACAATATCTGAACAAGCTTGATCGAGGCGAGCAATATTTTGCTACCATCCAATCACAGACGAGAGTTTGGGTCACGTGACACCTGAGTCTTCCAAAAATAAATTTCAACAATGCCTGCCAAGTGGTGCGATGAAACCGAAGGGATGCTTATCTCTTATAACTTTATTTATTTATTTATTACTGAGGTAAGTTATATTGATGTATTAGTCTAATGTTGAAATAAAGACCAACTTTTTTATAAGTTATGGTATTCTTGACTTTTGATTGTAAATAATTAGTTAATTACTCAGTCACCACCGTACTGACGAACCGAGTGACTTTTAGCTAGCTAGCTAGCTAGCTAACTTCAGACCGCCTGCTTACTGGTGAATATATCCATGAATGCTTCCGTCAAATTTAGAGATACGGTTGATTGAATTACATTGGCAGAAAGATGTGGTTCTTGCTGTTCCGGGCACATATATAGCCTACCTTTGGCGATAAAGGTTTGAAACGGAGCTTAAAAACACGATCCGCAAACATTCTTTTTTCAGTTATTGCCACATTGCCCATTGCTACAGTGGCCCATACCCATTGCCCATTGCTGTCTATAACCCCTTTCACACATGCAGCCTTATCCGTAAATTTTCCGGAACATTGCCAGATAGGGGTCATGTGTGAATAAGAGCCGAAGTAGAAATTCCGGAATATCCGCGCCGGCAATTTGCCGGCAAAAGACCTAGTGAGGTTTCCGTAAAAGTTCCGTATCGATGTGACGTGTGAACAAAGCCAGAACATTACCGGATCAATCACGCATGCCATGGGGTCGCTCCCGTACCCACATTCGTCTTGCCGAGCAACGAGCCACATGAGACTCGTACAGCCTCCAGCCGCCACAGGCGACGTCTCCGGCTTTGAGCCAAGCTAAAGCGGAGTTGTTCCCGACTTATCCTGATTTTTTCGTTAAGTTTTTGTTTGCGAATGGTGTTTCGTGATTGGAACAGATGTATTATTGCCAGCGTTTGCCTCAAAAATGTATAAATAAACAAGAGTAACTGTAGTACAACTGCACACTCTCACTTCATCACCCGCCATTTTTTCAGTAGTAAGTAAACAAACGTATCCTAGCAACATAGGGTAGAGCGTTGGTTGTATGAACGCTACCAATACGGAACATTCCGGAATATTGCTGGATCAACTTTTCCGGTAATGTTCCGTATTCCATGTGTGAAAGAGGCTAATATTGTACAATATTGCTGGCAATATTGCCTGAAAATATTGGCCGTGTACCATCAGCTTTAGACCACAAATGGAGCTATGAGGTTCAAAAGAATGCTTTGTCAGCCCATGGTTTCACACGCATCCTAGGAGCAGGAGAACTTACTTGATTGCAATAGAGTGCAATATTGATTGCTTACTTATTGCCATGTAAGCAGTCAATATTGGTGAATTGCATAGTTAACTTTTTCTCCAGGCTCCCATTGGCACACCTGCGCTACAATGACAAAGGCAGCCGATGTTGATGTCTACCGCGGGCCACCACATTTTTAGTGGTGGTGTGTGCAGTAGCTAATAGTATTGAGCTATTTTAACAATTGCTACATGATCATGAACTGTGTATTCTGCGCTTTTTGCACATTTCATAGGCTATAATGGTCACAATTGCAGCTCAATACAGGCTACCGATTAATTCAAAGTGTAATTAGCTCGCTAGCTACCAGCCGATCTTGACCGAAACAATAGATGAACTTAGAAAAATATTGTTAAATGTCAAACGATGTCTTCTAACTCAACCCTAAATCACGATTAAAAAGTGACATCTAAACAACATACACAGGCGACCTTATTACGGACGACGAATGGACGCGATTTTGTTCAGTGGTTTGCCCGCTGTCACGTTAGATAGCTAACGCAAGCATTGGAAAGCAGAATTTCCAGCTCTTCTGTCTCAATGATTTCGACATTACGATCCATTTTGCTGCTAATGTTGCTTACTTTACCATTCACTGTAACTCCCGCTCTGTTCTCATTGCCGTATGTGACCTCACCTTTCGATTTGCTCAATTTGAGGTGCGCGTGGCCAATTTATTTACAAAAATAAGCATAGATGTAATTCTAAGTGTATTTAAAAAATAAAAATTTAAATCCCATTGCTACATAATTTTCCCACATTTTAATTCACTGTTGATAATGCTGTCACTCTGAAACATGCAGACTAATTGCTCTGAGAAGCTGGTTTCCCAGCTGTCCCTTGGGAACACTGAGGTATTTAACATGGCGCTGGAGAGAAAGATGCAGCAGTCTGGCACTACGGAGAATAGTGACGCTTGATATGCAAATTATGGGAATGATATCAGTCAGCGATATTTTCTCCTTTTGATTCTAACCTGTTTTACATTATGGCACAAATACAAGCTGCAACCAAGTTTCCATATTCACAGATGGGTACAGGTGTCAATTCATGAAATTATGAAAAATGTAACAAATTAAATTTGTAAAATATCTTATTTTGTTATTAAGCAGAGAGTATAGAGAATTACTCAGTCTGTATAGCTTTGTTTGCGAGTTTGGCGGTTGAAAATGATAAATTCAGATAAATAATTACAGGTTCAAATGAATACGATTAGGCTGCTTTTTGAGCATAAAATCTTGACCCATCAATTGCTTCGCCTCTCTGGAGCACGTATGTTGCATGCATCACCATAAACTTAGCCATAAACCATAAACGCCATAAACTTAGCATTAGACTTATACCAGTAAGTTTGTTTGAAACTATTTTTGGCTGATATGACCCTGGTATTATTGTTCATCCCTAACAGAGAGCAAGATGAGAGCATAGGGCGTGGCACAGAATTTGTTTAGGCCACCTCAGAGCTCAGATTGATTTGAATAAGTGTGTGCTCCCTCTCCTCAGTTCAGGTTATTAACTATGTTATACCTGGCAAGGCATTCACACCTCATAGTCTTTTGTATTATTTACTCAGAAAAGTGTATTGAACCTGACCACAAATCACAAATTGTTTTCAGTCCAGCCAACTCGTTTTGGAAAATTCGAAGATGCGTTTGAAACGTGCTGTTTGAGGCAAGCTTAGCTCTCCAAGTCAAGAGACAAGAAAAGTCTGCAGGACCCGTCAGAGAGCGAAATTAGATTTCGAACCCCCCCCCCCCTAAAACTCTTAAAGATGTGATTTATGGCTGCCGTCTGGGTAGTCGTCTTACTTGTTGAGCCGGGTTGATTGACAGCGGGGCTGACGCCTGCCGTGTTTTTTTCCGCCTGCTTCTGTTTCAGGTCATTGATAGCCTTGAGGTCACATGCCAGAGGAGGAGGGGAGAGGAGGACTGTGGGATTGAGTTTCCCCACCGGAGAGAGCGATTCACGGTGATGATTCCGGAGCCAGCGACGAGCGTGCTTAAGGTGAGGAGCTCTCCGATACATCTCTCCTTCTCTTCTCTCCTTCCTTCACTTTCGCGCACCACACGGACACCGGGGGGCACTGAACTGTAGCACAGCCAGTCTAGGGGGAGAGGGGGGTGGGGGGGGGGGGCGCGTTTGGGTATGCCTCTTTCCTGCCGAAACACCTGCTGCGGTTGTTGTAGCTCTTCTTGCTTTTGTGGGTCACTTTGACTAGGTTGTGGAGAACTGTCCCCTTCCCTTTTTTCCCAAACTTTTTGGCGCTGAGGTTTGAGGGTAAAGGTAGTTTACATTCCCGTTCCATTTCCACTCGAAAGAGGTGTTGTGCTCCTGCCAAAATTGTTTGTACGTGTCGCATTCGGTCTTGAAGAAGCCACTTTTCTTATTGAAATTTGGAGAGGGGTGGCACAGGCTTTCCGAGATGTGATTTCGCCGACCGATATAATTTGGAAGTCTCAAAAGCCTCTTGCGGCTGAAACCAAGGCAGTTTCATCACCCCCCCCCCCCCCACCCCCCCAGAGATAGAAGTGTGTCTGCTGAGGCAGGGACGACCCAAGTCAAGAGCCTCAGCCTGACCCGACGAATTGAGTTATTATTCTCCCCCGCCGCACGGCCGGAAAATAATGACTTTTTCCAGAAGCGCGGTCATATGACCTTCGCCGTCTCCCTCATTAAATTATTCATGCTCAACCCAAACAAGATGAACATGGCAATGCGGAACCCGCGCACCTGGCCGTCCAGGCACTTGTTAATAATGAGACGCTCTGTTTTTTATTTTATTTTTTTCTGCGGGGTACAGCTGAGGACCATGGCTGCCTAAAATTGGCCCAGAGGACATTAGAGGAAAGATCAGCCTTATTAACTCCAGAGGTTTACATGCAATTTGGTTTTTGTAACCACCGCTGCGAATCCATCAAATTAATGAAAATGTCTGTTCGCACTTCGCACTGATAATCGTGCTATACAGATGTGCCGACGTATGTTCCTGGCCCAAATTCATTCTGCAGGTATGGAGAAAAAAAGGCAGGGTTGCTTTTTAATGTTAATCGCACGGGTTTTTAGGTACAGCAGAACCGCCTGCATGAAATTTGGTGAATGGGGAGGAGAAAAAAAATTATAAAAAATGCAATGCTTGACATTAGCATTCCGTCACATTATTTGCGATCTGGGAGGAAATTTCTTGGCCGTTTGGATATATCCGAATGAGATTAATCTGGAAAATTACCTGCAAATGGGTCTGGCGCTTCCTCCTTTCCTGGGCCCCCGGCTAGACTCAGGTGCATTTAATTTTTTTAACCCCCTCTGGCGAGACGTGGCAGACCGCTGAATTGATTAGAATGAAATGAAAGCCTCGCTAGCTTGCCCGATGGCCTAGCCGAGCCCCCCGCCTGCTGCGGTGAGGGCCTGGAGGGGGTATCTGGGCCGTTTGAAGTCTCCGGCGAGCCTGAGATTCTTTTCCCGGGGCTCCAGCGGCTGACTCTCACGCATGGCTGGAGGCTGCTGGCTCATATTTGCTATTCCGAGTCTCGTCCTGCTACAAGCGTCTTCTCCGCAATGGAAGCCGCCGAATGTACCGCGGCCCCAATACGAAGCGCTGGTGAGGGAGAACATACCGTGTGCTTTTTCCGCTCGTGTGGCATAAGGCTCCTGTAGAAAAGGTTATTGTATTTGCATTTGTTTTTTGTATGAACTCTTTTGATTTTTTACACATTGTCGTCTATCACCCATTTCTACATTGAACCCTTTCTGCACCAACATGAAAGATGGTCAAACTGATGTTGCCTTGATTTCCCCAACCTCGTTATTTATTTATTTTTTGTTTAGTGTGTCTATTGGTGGGGCTGTGTCGAAGAGCAACTAACAATCATTTCATCTACTCTGTCAGACTTATTGAGTCAGATTATATAGTGCGTCATATCAAGGCGGTGAGTAAGTGATAAAGCAGCACCACGCTAAAGTTTGTTGATTTTGTCGATAGCTGTCGAAGTGGATTCCCAGCGTCAGCGTCCAATGGCGACTCGCTAACGAGCGTATCCCCCCCCCCCCCCGTGATCTTGTGAAATTCTTGTATTTCATTTTTGTCTCCTTTGCGTTTTTTTTTAGGTCGTCTGGCTGAGAACCTGTGGATGAAGAGGCTCCTGCATCATCTCGGATTTTGGGTACAGTCATTATTTGATATAAATATCCCTTTTAAGCTCGCTGCTCGCTGGTTGCCATGGGGTAGAGCTGAGATGTTGGCCTTCCAGAAATAGCCCTAATTGGGCGACCACGCTCGCTCTGCCCTAAAGTGCCCTTGTTTCAGTAATGACAAGTAGATGCAAATCGCTGTAGTAGGGATGTACGCACAGGGCAGAGAAGGCTGTCTGTCTGATGAAAGAAAGAAAGGTCAGATACACTTCCTCTGATCTTTCTGTTGCAGATATTGATTTTCCCCCCTCTCTTATTGTACACTTTCTCTGGTGTCAAAAAGAATAAAAAAACAACTCTACATGTCCCACCTGTGCCCCCCCACCCACCACCACCACCTTTTTTTCCAGACGTTTGATATTTGATCAAAGCTAATATAAGTGTCTTTCCTCTTCTAAGGAAAAGCAGGTAATTAACTCTCTTGGCTGGCTCCTAGCTGGAGTCTCTTTTGGCTAAGTCATCCTCCTCCTCCTCCTCCTCCTCCTCCTCCTCCTCCTGCTCCTCTCACCGCTTCGGCGTTTCGCTCCATCCTTGGCGCGGATCACTCCCGACAGAACGTTTCACCGTTACGCACAGGTTCCGATTACGGAAAATGAGCCGCGTCACTGCGTGGGCGTGCCTGGAGACATAGGCAAAAGCTAAACTTTAGAGATTAAATATAAGGGTGCCTGCCCAGACCTTGTAATAATGAGGCAGGGTTTTTATTCCCCCACTGTGGGTTGAGTCACCCGAAGGACATCTCGACTTTATCATGTCCTCAGTGTCACGTTTACCTCATTGTTCAAACCCAGTATTTAAGGGGGGGGAGGAGGCGGGGGGCAGTTTCTTTTCACCATTTGAAGCAGTTGATTTGACTTGCACTGCAGATACCTGATAAACCTAGATGTAGCCTTCATGGCAGAAAATGAACGTGCGTGCTTTCAGCAACACATTGATCATGGCTAGTGTATTTCATCACCCCGTTCCATTACCTTTCACCACAGGACTTCAGTGTTGTTGGTTTAAAGCAGTGGTCCCCAACCCTGTTCCTGGAGATCTACCGTCCTGTAGGTTTTCATTTCAACCTATTTTGGCACACCTGATTCTACTAATTAGCAGCTGAACGAGATCTCTAGCTGTTAAATGAGGTGTGCTTTGTTAGTGTTGGAGTGAAAACCTACAGGACGGTAGATCTCCCGGAACAGGGTTGGGAACCACTGGTTTAAAGGATTCGGTGAGTAAATTATGCACATTTTTTACATGGCACTGATATCCTGTGCTTTCATACGGACGGGCCGATCAAGAGCACTCCCCTTTCCAGTTGGGTCTTTAAAAATTAAAGATGTGCCCGGATCATTAACTCGATCATTTTAGCTGTATCTGTTTCCGTTCCACAAACGGTGACGTTGTCAGTGCACCCTTGCTATGGAGACTGCTTCAGCCGGGCCTAAAGACCTAATCCATATCCTTGCCATAGCACAGAAGTGTTAAAGCTTTGAGCCTTAGGCAGGCTAAACTGGTCTCCAAGAGGATTTGACATCGCTATTCCCTGGAGATCTCCTCGATGCTATGCCTGTTTCCTCCCAAATTGTTTGCGTTTGCTCGTCATTGCAACCTCTTCTGTCAGCTGGGGAGGACGCAGACAAGTACAACCGCTCTCCTCCAAAACTCTGGAGTCTTTACACTCCGCCCGTCAAACTCACACAGACGTCGAGTCTGAGGTGAATGTAAATGTGTAGCTTGTGCGGGGCAGACTGGAGCCGCATGATCAGCTAGAATGGTATGGATTTCATACCGGGCCGTGGGGCCCATCCACACACTATAACAACAGTACCGTAACAGGATGAACCGCCCTATAGCCCCGCAGAGCTTCCAACGTGATAATCACTTGCCGTTGAAAAACGGACGGTGTGAACTTGCAGCTTTTGAGGACCCACAGTTCCCCACTGCTTACCAGCTGCAGTCAGGCGGGTGATAGGCGTCACACCTGTGAGTTTTATATCTGAAGGGAATTGGATGTAACGGAGAAGAACAAGCGTGTGAAAGGTGGCTTTGTAACAGAGTCGGCTTTTTCCTCATTACATTTCCTCACGTTGAAGGCTTGAGTGTGTTCTTCCGTTAGGACGGCCGTAAATAACGCTGGAATATTAAACCGTGCGTGCCGCGATGCGCATTGCATTGACTTAAGTAGGGCTGTGATAGGCAGCAGCAGGGGGAGGGGCGTTATAGGTTTGATGGCGAATAGCGGGAAGATGGTTCTTTTACAAGCGCCTCCGTCTCGGCCCCATGCGTTTCATTTCAGATGCAGATTTTGCTGATTTCCTCGCCTCCTTGCCAAGTCTTGATCACGCGCAGCGGCCACAGATTAATTCGCGCTTTAATTTGCTGCGTCTCTGGCTCATTTCGTGTAGCCGACTGCGGCGAGCGCGTCAAGTGCCGAGATGCGTTTCTCAGAGGCCGCGGGTTTTTCTGGCGCGTCGTTATTATTTCCAAATTTCTCAGTCGTCAAACTGTGTTTGCCTGCCGCACTCTTTAATGCGGCGAAACCAGTCCGTTCAGCCTCCCCCCGGGCATGTGCTAGGCCCATTTTCCATCCTCACTTTATTTAACTTGAGGGAACGGCGCTTTTACCTCCACTGTAGATCTTTTCCCAGATGCACTAAAAGCCTTGCTCTACCAAGGCCTTTCTCCCATATATCTCTCTAACGCGTCAGTCTGTCTTAAACACCGCCCGTCAAGGTGCGTGATCCCGGCGAGAAAACAGCTCTGTCAGTTTAACTCGGGAGGATTTAATTAAAAGATTTACGGGGGGGTAGCAATGCTGTGATATAATATTAAATTCCAAATGGCACCTGTGTGTTTGGGAGAGGCGTGTAGCATGTGCGTGACTCCCAGGGACATAGAGGGGGCTACATTAAAAACCCAGCATCTTATTTAAGTAACGAGGCTCTCAGCCCCGTCCTTGTAAACCCCCACCCCCCTAACTGAGGATTGGAGGTAGAGCCTGCTGCTGCTCCTCGCTGTGCCGTTTTCACTTCCCGCTATCAGCACGGAGTGCAGCTTGCTAACGGGTCTCTTAAAGACCTGTGCTGCTTTAAAGTGACAGAAAAACAGGCTTTAATTGGCTGCTACCAGCGCGGCCCATTCCGCTGCGCCACACCGCCAAGGCGAGCAGAAGATAATGTTGGCGAGAGAGACTCCTGATGGTAGAGCTGGCCTAATGGTTGAGGTACCGGGTTTTTTTTTTGTTGAAATTTTCAGCTTCAGAATGAAAGGAGTAATTCATTGTTAAATCTTTTTATTTACTTGTTGCATTTAAACTGATTACACACTTTTCAGCAAGATTCTGAGCTAGAGGACTTTTTTCATCCTTTTAGCTTCATACACAGAAGGCAAGTGTTGCTTTGATTACATATGAAGTACATTGTTTTAGAGTCATTGTTTGAGGGGAAAAAATCTTGCGATTTCTATCTAAGTGTCTGAGAAAACATCAATGCCCCCTTGTAAAATGTAGCCTTTTCAATATCCCAATTTGCAGAATGTGTTAAAGATATTTTAAAAGGGATAACTTCATGTGACTGCTCCCCACCTGAGCAGTTCAGGAAAGGGCTAGGCCGGGATAATGTCGACCCGTTTGGACCTCTAACCGACCCGGGCATGGTCACTGCCCGGAAACCGTGGGTTTTATGCACGCCATGCGTTGCGTGAGCAGAGAGAGGCGGAAGGTTTGTGCTTTAGGCTCGCTTCTCCGGACCATGTAAAATTCACATGGTGCGCCTAAAGGCCTAGCCGTCTTTCAAATGTTATCATCTAGAGAGAGGAGAGAATTAAAGAACTCTGTTGACTCATCACCTTTTTTTTACACTGAGATTCCTGAGTTTTGTACATTGGAGACATTGGGCTCTATCTTGACAATCTTAGCGCTTGGTATACACGCATGGCGCAAGCGCATTTAGGGCATGATCCCAGTCCACTTTTGCTAGTTAGATGTAGATGGGCATGTTATTTGAGCGCTAAGTATGGCGCAGGGTGCAAGTCGGCTGAACTTAGTCTCTTCATTAATTATTGGTGTGTCTTGGGCATAGGACTCAATAACCAATCAAAATGTCATATCCCATTCCCTTTAAAAGCCTGCTTTTCCACCTTGGCGGATTGCTTAAACAGACATGCTCGTGCGTGTTTAGTGCGAGCAAGGAATAGGCTATGTGGATCAATAGTATGATCAATATTATTCCGACTAACCATTATGACGCGTTTTGATATACACAATTATAATCTTTAACATTTTGGTTTAACACTGGCACGGTTCCCGGTAATTCCCGACGGTGCTGTTATTTTAGAAAATATAAGCTATGTGGTTAAATTTTGTTAAAAGCACCTGCAACAGCTGAGAATACCAGAATATGGCTTCCATCTCACTTTAGAAAACGCCAAATTAGCCTGCTTATTTAACAAATTTTGTTTGATTATGCAATGAAGCATTGTCAAGCCTCAATTCCATGAGGCTGTTCTCATGGATTTCTCGAAGTTCAAGCTTTATCTGAAGTTCATTACCTGCGTTCTAATATTGATTAATAAAATAAATACCGTTATTTTGCCTTAATGATGACACTAATACAATAAAGCTGTCCAGGTTGGCAACCCATAGGTTCACGCATATTTTCCCTTGTTTTATAATTATCCTGCTTATGGAAATGTGACCAAAGCTTTAAAACAAGTCCACTTTCCTGGGAAGACAATGAAAAGTGTGATGTACAGCAGGTGAAACATGAATGAGTTAAAGTGCACATGCAGAGAATAGCATTAAAATTAATTGTGAATTAATTGTGTAATGTGCTGCAGCTGGGTTTTAATAAGATGAGAATATGGAAACCTGATCACTAATAAAAAAATATGAAGGATGAAGAATAAGGTTAAAATTCAGTTAAATGGTGAAATTTAAATCTCCGTTTTTTAACCGTAGGTTATCGAAAAAACCTTATTCACAGCGAATCCCAGGACTGCAGCCTAGGCTATTTGAAAAACAATAAATGCAATATTCACTGGTTTTGAACTTTTTCAGTCAAAACCATTCTATTTACTTACAGGCTGTAGGCCTAGATGAAGTGTATTGTAATGACATCTGAAGCGCATTTTCAGACTCAAATGTCCGTCTATTGCAGTGCGCGAGTTTTCGATTGAATGACAATTCACGCATTAGGTGTAAATGACAATTTGCGCATTACGCTTGATATACAGTCAAGCCGGAAAGTCTGCACACCCCTTTCACCTTCTCCACGTTTTATTACGTTACAGACTTATACTACAATAGATTGAGTTCATTTTTTGCCTCAGACATCTACACACAATAGCCAATAATGACAAAGTGAAAACAGGTTTTAGAAAATATGCAATTTTATTTTACTGACAAAAATAGGTTATTTAGGGGTTACATATCTGTACACACCCTTAGCCTAATACTGGTTGCTGCACCTTTGGCAGCGATTACAGCTTCAAGGCATCTTGGGAAAGAAGCTACGAGCTTGGCACACTTGTTTCTGGACATTTTTGCCCATTCCTCTTGGCATATCCTTGCAAGCTCCGTCAAGTTGGATGGGGAGCGTCGGTACACAGCCATTTTCAGCTCTTTCCACAGATGTTCAATTGGATTCAGGTCTGGGCTCTGGCTGGGCCACTCAAGGACATGCACAGACTTTCTCCGAAGCCACTCCTTTGTTCTCTTGGCTGTGTGCTTCGGGTCGTTGTCATGTTGGAGGTAAACCCTTCGCCCCAGTTGAGGTCCAGAGCGCTCTGGAGCAGGGTTTCTTCAAGGATCTCGGTGTACTTAGCTGCATTCATCTTTCCCTCTATCAGGACTAGTCGCCCCGTTCCCGGTGCTGAAAAACATCCCCACATCATGATGCTGCCACCGCCATGCTTCACTGTAGGGATGGTATTAGCCAGGTGATGAGCGGTGCCTGGTTTCCTCCAGACGGACACTTGGTATTCAAGCAAAAAGTTCAATTTTGGTTTCATCAGACTAGAGAATCTTGATTCTCATGGTTTGAGAGTCCTCTAGGTGCCTTTTGGCAAACTCCTAGCGGGCTGTGATGTGCCTTTTACTAAGGAGGGGCTCCGTCTGGCCACTCTACCATAAAGGCCTGATTGGTGGAGTGCTGCCTGGATGGTTGATCTTCTGAAAGGTTCTCCCATCTCCACAAGGATACGCTGGAGCTCTGTCAGAGTGACCCTCGGGTTCCTGCTCACCTCCCTGGCCAAGGCCCGTCTTCCCCGATTGCTCAGTTTGGCCGGGCGGCCAGGTCTACGAAGATTCTTGGTGGTTCCAAACTTCTTCAATTTACGAATGATGGTGGCCATTTACAAATGATGGTGGCCAATTGAATTTATCACAGGTGGACTCCAATTAAGTTGTAGAAACATCTCAAGCAGTATCAGTGGAAACAAAATGTACCTCAGCTCACTTTTGGGTGTCATATCAAAGGGTGTGCACACTTGTGTACATATGATATTTTACATTTTGATTTTTAATAAATTAGCACAAATGTCTAAAAACCTGTTTTCACTTTGTCATTATGGGCTATTTTGTGTAGAATTTTGAGACAAAAAATTAACTTAATCTATTGTAGAATATGTCTATAACGTAATAAAACGTGGAGAAGGTGAAAGCGGTGTGCAGACTTTCCGGCTTGACTGTAGGTGTTATCAGCAAAGTTTTAAATGGATAACCATCGTCCCGTGGCAGAAGATTGTCTCACCGGATGATTACAGGAACTATTGGCAAATATCGGCTAAGTCATAGCTTGATCCAGGATAATTGCACTGCAAAAACCAAATCTTAACAAGTATTTTAATCTTATATTCAAACTTTAGAATCTTATTTCTGTTACTTTTTTGCTAAATAAAACAAACTATCTGCCAGTGGGGTGAGATAGTTTTACTCATTTCAAGATTTGTCAGTGGGGTAAGATAATTTCACTTGTCAAGCAAAACGTAACTTAAAACATGCTAATATTTTCCACTTTTGAGAAAAAAATAAGATTTTTAAGTCTTATTACAAGACTAAAACACTTGTTAAGACAGACATTTTTGCAGTGTACGAATAGTCTACATGTAACTTTGCACGTACCATCACTCATTGCCTGGATGTTGATGGAGTGGGCTGAAAGCAATTTAATGCGCCATTCCCCTTTGCTGAGGGTTTGTGGTCTTTGACCTATAGACCCTCATATTATTATGCATTTTTTGATATAGCCTACACAATAATATTTCACATTGTAATCTTGATATTTTTAGTCATGGTTGTCCGCGCCGCTGTGTGTAACAGACAGGAGGGTGTACGCGCGTTGTACACACACCTATGTAGACCACTTATATGCGTCGTTAAAATAACATGTAAACAACTGCGACATGACTTTAGACCAGGTTTGTGGTGGTTTTAGCGCAAGCGCTTTCTGCTGGCTCAAGATGGCAATACACCAAAAAATAATCCTGGCTACACCTCATCTTAAGACCAACACGCCCAGTTCACTTGCTATGGGCGCACCATCACTTGGTATTTAAATGACGTGAGCGCTGGGTGCTATAATGAACCCTACGCCGGGTGTGAGATAGCAAAGACACTTGAATTTAGGTTAGCGCAGCTTCGCGCCAGGTGTAAGATGGGGCCCCATTGTGTTTCAGTCCTCTTGCAATTTTATTTGCATTTACCCAAGACAGGCGTATTAAAATTAATTCAGTTGCAATTAATATTTAATTAATGTTTAAAGGACAGTGATTATTTGGTAGTATGCGAGAGCAGAAAAGGGTTTCAACTAATGAGCACAGTCCAAGACTAGTAATCAAGCAGTGTCTATGAATTTGAGTTCTGAGCAGCTCAATGGTCTTCTGTGGCTCTGCATATTTGTGTGGCGGTATAGATTTCAGTACAGTCCTTCTTTGCTTTGAAATAAGGTTCTGATGCTTTCCAGGGTCAGGGTTGTCAAAAAGGCAATTCACAACTTTTTAATTATGGCCGACTACTAGTCACATCCTCAGAACTGTCTTTTTCTGCACAAAAACAGATGTTCAGTAGAAAAGGTAGCCTGGTTAATAAAGGCAAGCCTAAGTTGTAAGGCAATGCTTTCAATAAGTAATGCGGATGTGATTAGTCTTTGTTTCTTTTGTCCTCTCTTCATTATTATACACCTTTACATTCTGTTTATGTCGGGATGGAGATTTATGCTCGTTTGCGTGCACCCGTACTCACAATGTTAAATGGTGAAAACAAACACGGTCTACACATTGGACAGGGGAAACAAACGAGCCCAATCAGTGCGTGAAGCGATTGTAAATTTACACTGTCACATATAGTGGCACCTACCATCAAATTATTACCTTCCAGTCCCACCAGTTTGAGCTTAAGGGTAACATAATTCCTCACCCATACATTTCTAAATTGTCCTAAGGGAAAGACACAGTAAGAACTATGCTGTCTGTGATGGCCGTGGTAACACTGACCTTGTAGTATTTGTATTAGCTGAGTATTTGTTATCTAACATGATATACTAGCTGGATATGTTAAATCATGGTAGTCCCTGGACATGTCACGTTGTCTAGCCAGCAATCTAAATCGCCTTAGTTAAAATAAAAATGAGCAGTCCAGGTGCACTTGTGGTCAGTTTATCAGAGTTTGTAACCAAGTAATTCGATTGACCCCACAAAATTCCTGCTCAATTGGAGGCTAACACGCTAAGCTAACATTGTGTGATGCAACTCAGTGTTGTGCTTTGGCCATTAAAAAAAAAAGATAAATAAATTACGTGGTGTAGTGCCCAGAGGATAACCATGAATCTTTTACCTAGGTTGTGAAAGATTTATTGAATGGAAACTTATTAAAATGTTTTGCGCATGTGAAATGCATATATGCACATGCACACGCACACACGCAGAGGCGCATACTCACATGAATGATTATATTACACATCATTATTTTTTTCCCTAATTAAAATGTGAGCGCCCTTGGCACACAGACCCTCACGTGTTTCCCGAGCGCGTTACCAGCCATGCAGAAGGATCATTGATTTTCATTGACAATTCGCTGCGGCTTCCCCGCGTTTCCATTGCCACCAGTCAGGCGAAGTTCACAGCGCGGTAAAAATAGCAGCGGCATGCCACCCTCACCCGCGTTTGGGGTGGGACACAGGAAGCGGTCGTGGGATCGATGAGTGGCGGCCATTGGCTTATCGCTGTGAAGCCAGTCGTGCGTGCCTTTGACTTGAGGGAGTCGACTGACTCAAAGACTGGGTGTAGTTTGAGATGGGGGTGGCGGCATGATTTAAATAAATAAATAAATAAATAAAAAACAAGTATCAATTCACCCGCTATTCTGCATGTAAACTTGCCCCTTTCCCCAATGGTATGTCTTTGTGGATGCATTGTGGTGTCAGTGTCATTGTGGGGGGGGGGGGGGGTTCTAGGAGGCAGAAGCTTAATTTGATGGAGATGAAGTGACGCTCTGTTAATTAGTTAATTTTCATTTAAAATGTCCTCTCATTCCCCCTCCCTCCCACCACCCCTCTCTTCATGGACTGACTCAATCAATGAGCTGTCAGTCAAAGTTGGCTGTAGCTTAACAGTTTTTTCTATTGGAAAACGCATGTATGCTTGTAATCAATCAATTGCTCGCTCGAAGGCATGCTTTGCACCCCCCACTCCAACCCCCCAACACACGCGCCCTTTGCCCCTCTCTCTCTCTTCCTTTTCCCTCCCTCCCTCCCTTATCTTTTCCAGTCAAACCGCACACCATTCTGTCTGTCGCCATACAGTGCAGCAGGCATCCGGGCGTAGGCAGAGTAGGATTTGAAGGCAGGAATTGGCATGTGGTTGATGGTTATTGGAAAGGGCAACCGCGTCACTCCCAGCTCCCACCGGGGCGCTTCGATTGCGCTTTTCCAAACCCCCGTAGCTGGCAGGGAGAGACAGGCACACACACGCAGGGCTCTGGGTGCCGGCAGCAGCTGTCTCATGCTCGTCTCTCGGCAGGACTAACGGAGAACGCAAACGCGCGCCAGGATGACCAGCGCCGCCCCCGCCAGGAAGCCGTACCGCAAGGCGCCCCCGCAGCACCGCGAGGTCCGCCACAACCCGCCCGTGTTCCGGGAGGAGACCCCGCCAGCCCAACCCCCGCAGCCGGAGCCCTGCCAGGTAATTCGCCTCCGAAACCGCGCGCCCGCACCGCCTCTACCCCCCCCGCCCTGGCCGCTACGGGGACCCTTACCCCGGGCGTCCCGACAGCCCCGACGTCTTCTCCTCGTCCTGGTCCCTGGCGTCGGAGAGCGAGCTGGACGTGTCCAGTCTCTCCAGCCTGGACCTGACTGTCCTGCCCCCGCCCCGAATCTTCAGCCACAGTGCCCTCGCCCTCGGCCAGCCCCCGGCCCTGAGCCGCTTCACCAGCCGCAGCGAGTACCCGCCACCGCCGTCCGGTGACGACGAGCCGGCCGCCTTCGCCCGCTGGCCCTCCCCGTCCCGTAGCCTGGAGCGCTCCCTGGCCTTCAAGGAGAAAGCCGAAATCCTGGCGCCCAGGCAGCGCAGCTCGGTGTTCCTCGCCCCCTCTCCCCCTAAGGGGATCCTGAAACAGCCCATCACGCCGGGTGGGCCCCCCCACCCCGCCGACGGCCTGCGCAAATCCAAATCGGCCGAGGTGCTCGGACAGAACCGAGCCTGCCACCCCAACCCCAAGGGCATGTCTCTGGAGCGGGAGGTTGAGGGGAGTTGGGACCAGGCGCAGGCTGCACCCCCGTCCCCTCCCCCTTCCTCGCCTGGCTCCGCGCAGGCAGACCGGCAGCTCGAGGTCCTGGAGGAGAAGCTTCGGTTCTCTCAGTTTCTGGATGAGATCACCAGGCGGGTCCTGAGTCCCGCCAACCTGCAGCTGCTCGGGGGGAGGCGTCCCGACCGCAGGAGGGCAAAAGGGAGCCGCCAGACGGCCGCCTCCTCACCCGCCCGGCGGCCGGACCCCCATGACCGCCCGGACATGAAGACCCGGGCCTGCGAAGACCGTCCGGCGGCTCCAAGGACGGACACCGGCAAGCAGCCCAGGAAGGAGAGGGAGAGGGAGAGGGAGGGCCGCCCCCAAACCTGGTGCATCCCGCTACAGCGGGACGGCTCCGACACGGACCCTGAGCTTGTGCCCAAAACTGAGGCGGAGCCCCGGGAGGACGCGACCCGCGGAGAGGTCGACCTCCGCCAGGACCTCAGGGACCCTGTGGACGAAGCGGACATGTCCAAACACACGTACCCCGTCCCTCACGCGGAGGAGGAACAAATGTTAGGATCTCCTTTCTGTGTTTTTTCACAGACCCAGGTATGTTGAGGAGGAGATTTCCCCCCCCTCCTTTTGTGTGTAAACTTCACTGTGAGCTGTTTCCAGCTAAATCAGGGATCTGTTGTGTTTTCAACAAATGCCAGGGCTGCCTCAGCCAGTGGGTTGCCTAGCTACACGACGCAGGCTTCCATTAAAAATAGATGGCCGTTAATCATAATTCAATCTGAAGATCAGCCGCATTTAAATTTAGGTGGCTAAGTGGAAAAACGGCTATTCACAGCTTCAACATGCCTCAGCCCCTCTCTAAGAGGAACATGAAAGTGTACCCTAAATATATGTCTAAGAGTTACTGTGCATAATGTGCTTCAGACTGTAATTGCAGCTCAGTCTTCTCAAGTTCCTTAAAGGCCATGGTATTTTACAGCTAAGTGTATAAAACGCTGCATGATGTCATCACTTTGACTTAAAAGTGTGTTGTCGATGCTCTGTTCTGTTGTGCACGTGCGAATGCAGAAGGTCTCTGGCTAATTGTATATGTAAGGCTACGTGACCTGGTGCTGTGCGCCGTTTTAGCTATCAAAAAGGCCAGGCTGTCAAATCGATTCCACAGGTTTACAAGGCACGTGGGTATCGATCGGTGCAGCCTCGAGCACGTCCTGTGATAGTATTCCTCAGGTTTCATATCTGTCTGTCTCTACCCCGGGTTGCCGTGGGATTCTTGATCTTAGTGATACGCCGTCGTGTATGTCAGCATTGGAAACGCCAGCCTTTATTTGTCATCTTTCTGACATTTTTATGATTTATGGGTTCTATGATTTGCTTTAAGTGTTTGTTGAAGGATGTCTCGCTGCGCTGTAATGTATAGTCGCTGGTAAATTAAATATGAGCCCATGTATGATGTGAAGTGCAATGTTGCGTTTTCAGTTTCGTTCACCAGATGCCGCACTGTCTCCCTGAATGTCATGTCATGTGCCTTGCTCATAACTAATGCATCTTTTAATATTTTTTTTTTTTTTTGTAGGACTCCTTGTGTGACTCCGACAGGATCAAGTAAGTTACTTTCCTCTCTGTGTGCCCTTGTTTTGCTGCTTTTCTGCAGCCCTCCTTTTTTTTGCTCTTTTTCTCTCGTCCGCGAGGGGCCGTAAAATCGTCCGTCACCGTAAATTCTGGTGGAAAAGAAAGGGCGGCCATTTTACTTAAACCATGTGACGTGACCCTCCTTATGGCACCGTGTCTTTGCACATGCCCAGTAGCCGTCGAGGTGTCAGCAGGTGTCAGGACCCCCCTTCGTGTGGGCGACCCATGGCGCTGTGATCCGATTTGGGGGATTGGGCGGGTAGGGGGGTGCGTTCTCCTGGCAGCAGCCACGATGGCCACGAGCCATAGTAAGACGGCCATGCCCGGAGCCCCAGCTGCTGCAGTCTAGACGCCCCTGACAGAGGCGGCCAAATGGGCGGGAAGGAGATGAAGGTGCTTAAAATTGCACCCCCCCCCCACTGCGTCTGCCTGGAGCTCGCTCAGCGTGCGACCATGTCTGATCAGAGACAGCTGATTGGCTGACATGTGGCCCCCGGGGGCCGAGCCTTTCTCTGCCTGCGTCGTGCCTGTTCAGCTGGTGTCGATGGAGCCAAGCTCCAAAAGTCTGACTTTGAACACATTAAAAAAAAATTACTTTTTAAACGCCAACGAGCTAGGCCCACTCCCAATTTCGCACCATAAATCGAGGGCAGGTTTCCCTCAGCCGTCTGGTCTTGTTTAATTTTCCTTCCCCTGTAATATCACTGTGTGCCTCCATTCTTTTCCTTTTTGTTATTTAATTTTCTTTATTTAAATGCAATCAACGGTAGCGAGCAGTGTGCTGTGACTATGAAAACAGCGGCGATGCTTCCAGGTTAAGATAAATTGTCTTCTTTTTTTTTCACCTCCAAAACTACTTCTAGAAGAGTTACCGGCAGTGTCCAGACAAAATCAAACGCTTCCGTTATCACAGAAGATAAAGTGGCGTCTCCTGGGCCCTAGTTGTTATGCATTGAACCGGGATTCTCCACATGGGAGTCATTCTTCCACACGCCTTTCCCCTCTTCGACAATCTCCCTCAGAATGAACTCCCGTCTCTCTGACTCCCATCCCAGGCGTCAGGCGGGGGAAAAACCGCCATTCCAGGACACGCTGTGCATTAATGTTCCCTCAACCCCGTTCGTCCCTCTGACGTACGCCGGGAAGACCTAAACCCATTAGAAAGGGCTAGAGAGACAGCCGGCTGGTTTGACAGCACTCTCTGCTGGCTAATTCATACGTGTTTATGTGAGTCATGATGGAACTCATAGTGGGCTGCCTGTCAGCACCCCCCCTCCCCCCTCCCCCCCTCCCCACCCTGCCCTGTTTTCCCAAGGCAGAACAGAGGCTCTCGCCCCACTGAAAGCATTGCTGTCACCCAGGCAGTCTAATTGATTGGCCTAGAATGCTATGTGCGAGTCTGCGGGTGCGAGTGATTCACGAGGCCGGCGGCTCTTTGCCTGGCGCGCGGTAGCTGGAGTCTCCCCACCCCCCCACCCCCAACAGCCCACGTTGCACCCCCGTCCTGCATTCACAGTAAGGTGTTTAGCGTACAGTCCTATCCAGAGACGCACAAGTCAGGGATAGAGCAGGGATGGTGGAAGCTTGTCGATGTCACAACCTCTTTACATCAGCCTAACATTACAACATAACATTAAGTGGCACAGTAGGTGAACAAGGCCAAAGACTTCAATAAAAATATCTATACAAGACTGTTCTGCCACAGGTCTGTAGGTCAGCAAAAAAAAAAAAAAAACACGATGGTCAATCTGACATGATTGGTCTGAAATGTCAGTTTTGTGAACTATTTCCTGTATTGCAGACTTTATATTTTTTTATATTTTTGTTTTTCTCACTCTGGGCTAAGAATTTAAGCGGAATCATATGGACGTTTTCGTGTTTATCCCTGTGTTTGCATTGATTATCTAGCAGACACCTTTATTAGTCAATTAACTAATTAACTCAATTTACTAATTTAGGAAACTTGCTTTTGGACAAACTGCTTAAGCCAGGCGTATTCTGTTTTGTAGCTTAAATGTAATGTTTGCGGCCTCCACTGTTCAGGGTATGGTTCACGTCATGAGCCGTTAACTGTAATGGCAGAGCATAATTTTTTTGCCATTTCTTTAATAATACAGTTGTTCATGAGAACCATTGTTTCACATAAGTGAAATACTTTTATTAAAATTATTTAGAATAGGCCCTTGCAGCCTCCATTGCTTGCACGCTAGATAGACTGTAGAAGGCCATTGACCCGAACAATGGCCAATTCTTTGGACGCGTGAAAAGACATATTGTGCGTTTATTCCCAGGGGATTCTTCTCAGCCGGCAGTGCAGCTAATTTCCTGGCTGTTTGTGAGAGGATTATACTGAAAACCAACAATCTTCCTGTCTTCTCCTCTCACTCTCTCCCGTCCAGAAGCAATCGATCCTGATTTTTCTGAACAGCTCCTCCTGTTTGAGGCAAAATCACCCCAATCAGCATTATCCGTCTCTCTGTCTCGCACAAGCACTCAGTCTCAGAAAACCGTTTCAACAGGCGATAAACCATCCCTGCACTTCCACGTCATTCGACACGCACGCACGCACAAATGTACATACACACAAACGCGCACGCACCCACCCACCCACACACACCCATATACACCCATATACACCCATATACACCCATATACACCCACATACATGCACACACATAAACACACGCACACATCCACACACACACACATACACCCATATACACCCACATACATGCACACACATAAACACACGCACACATCCACACACACACATACACCCATATACACCCACATACATGCACACACATAAACACACGCACACATCCACACACACACATACACCCATATACACCCACATACATGCACACACATAAACACACGCACACATCCACACACACACATACACCCATATACACCCACATACATGCACACACATAAACACACGCACACATCCACACACACACATACACCCATATACACCCACATACATGCACACACATGAGCAAACACACACACACACACACACACACACATACACATACACACACACACATACACATACACACACACACACACACACACACACACACACACACACACACACACACGCACAGATATTTTTCAGCTGGTGTATTGTATTCCCCCTGCCCTAGGGGGTGGCTCTTTGAGCTTCATTTCCTGTGTAGCGTGAACATGTCTACCTGCCGTGCGGGTGACCGCTCCGCTCCACAGCTGACCGCGACTGTCTGCAAAGGTCTCTCGGGCAACAGGGCGCCTCGCCATTGCGGTGACAGACAGCCTTTCACAACAGGGCCTCTAGGGGACCCGACAGATGGAGGGACGGCCATCAGTGTGCGCCAAGGGGGTCACGGGGGAGGGTGTTGGGGGCAGGTTATGTGGTCAGGCTTGGCAGTGTTATAGTATTAATAAGCGTGCCCCTGCTTGTATTGGGGTGAGGTTCACTTGCCGGAAAAGGGTATCGTAGTGCTGCCAAAATTAGCCCTTTTTTGTGTTTATTCTTTTGACATGGTTTTCAGATCTACCAACCATTTATTAATCTTTGATTGTACACAGGCATATACATGCATACTGTACAAACATCTATACACACATGTACATCTATACACATATACCATTATGTACATAATGTAATATACATATACATGCATATTAAGCACTTACATACGCACACAGACACTTTTCCTCTTGCATGATTTCTTGTAGAGCTGTTAAGAGGCTGCCAAACAGCATTTTTTCTCTGAAAACCCCACCCCCACCGCCACCTCCTTCCAAAACCAGAAGGACAAAGTCTAATGAATGTTAAACTTGAACCTGTGGAAATGCAGCCACAAGTAAATTGAAAATGTATTTTCCAATTCCAGCCTTTGAATTACTTTGGAGAGCTGCGGTATATCCATTTTCCCTTATCGCTGTTATTTTTCTGATGTGCCTACTCGTCGTCTCGCGTAGAGCATTTCAATTTGCACAGGAGTTTAAGGCTTTTGTAACAGGCCTGAACCAACTGCATAGTCGCACACAGGTGAATCAGGAACTAAGGCCCCCCTCCCCATACACACACACACACACACACACACACACACACACACACACACACACACACACACACACACACACACACTCACTTATTACAGAAACCACCTAGCTTCACCATTCACAGTAAAGCAAAAATAAAATACAATAAGACTACAAAAAGACTACAATACAACAATAAAAACCTTTGCTTCCATAGGTTGTTTTTGCTTTTATATTGGAGAAATTGTTCTGTCATTCAGGCATGCTTATCCTCTATCTAGAGAAATGCATTCTATTAAATTAGTCCAGACCTTCTATCCCTAATTAAGCTCCCTGTTCATTAAAACAAGCTCTGTATGTATAGTTTGAGGAGCGCCATTGTGGTTGTTGTTCTGCCTTCAATTATCTGGGGAGCCGATCTACCGTGGTGCCTAACTGTCCCCACCACCACCACCACCCCCCCCCCCCCCACCCCCCCCCCCCCCACCCCTCACACTTACCGCCGTGAGCCACCCACCCAATCAGTCTTTAGCGGTTCTGCTGAAGCAGAAGTCTGTGCTTAAGACTCACGCTCTCGGGGTGCCTAAAACAAAAAGAGGATTAAACAGTAAAATGAAATATTCAGCGCGTGTATTTATAGAGTAAATAGAGTGTTGCATTTTTAACACAAGGGAAATGGAGTTTCTCCCTTCCAGCCACAGCATGAATCTTTCATGGCCCTTGCCTGTTGTCCAATGGTAGGAAACTGGGAGAATCTGGGTTGGGGGTGGGGGTGGGGGGGGGGGGGGGGGTGATGTCGGGAAGGGTGGGTCTCGTGTCGATTAAAGATTTAACATCCGCAAGCAGCCGGGACAATCTCCCATTGATCTCAATATATGCCGCACAATGCCGTTGGGCCGCTATGCCATTGTGATCTGTCAGCCCCCCTCCTGCACGAAAATGCCCCCCTCCGACCAAGCATCAATGTTTTCACAGAGAGGGACAACAGAGGACGGGTAGTCTCCACACTTCAGGAGGATTGATCAATTCCAGAAAACCAGCTTTAAAAAATTACCTTGCGTCTCATAAACCGGGCAGGGAAAAACGTACGGCCAGAATGGCAAACGTGGGGGCATCTTCTGTCCTGGTAATGGTCATGAAATGTCCAAAAACATATCCTAGAAATGCGCAGTTTTACAATGAGCAAAGTAGCCTGTGCCTAGATCCTTAAGCCTTTAGCTGTGTTGATGAATAATTGAGAGTTTGTGGATGTGGAACGAGCAGGTAGATGAGGTGACGGCAGTCAGAGAGTCCGCTTACAAAGAGACGGTACTGAAGAGGAAGAAAGGGCAGCGGGTACAAGGTTATCGCACTACAGCACTAACTGTTGAACAAGATTATCGCAGTCAGTGTACACACATTAACGCACCACAGCACTAACTGTTGAACAAGGTTATCGCAGCCAGTGTACACACATTAACGCACCACAGCACTAACTGTTGAACAAGGTTATCGCAGTCAGTGTACACACATTAACGCACCACAGCACTAACTGTTGAACAAGGTTATCGCAGTCAGTGTACACACATTAACGCACCACAGCACTAACTGTTGAACAAGATTATCGCAGTCAGTGTACACACATTAACGCACCACAGCACTAACTGTTGAACAAGGTTATCGCAGTCAGTGTACACACATTAACGCACCACAGCACTAACTGTTGAACAAGATTATCGCAGTCAGTGTACACACATTAACGCACCACAGCACTAACTGTTGAACAAGGTTATCGCAGTCAGTGTACGCACATTAACGCACCACAGCACTAACTGAATCGACAATTAAATTCGTTGGCAACTAATTTGGTCATCGATTTTCGTCGACTACGTCGATTATTTGTTGCACCCCTAATAGCGGTATGGCGGTTGTATGGTTACGCAGTGCGGTTGCAGGAGTCGGGTTGTGTGTAAAGGCTGTAGGACTGTGCTTGTATTGCAGTATGGCGGTTGTACGGTTACGCAGTGTGGTTGTAGGTGGAGTTGATGGTAAATAAGGCTGTAGTAGTGTGCTTGTATAGCGGTATGGCGGTTGTATGGTTATACAGTGCAGTTGCAGGAGTCGGGTTGTGTTTAAAGGCTGTAGTAGTGTGCTTGTATAGCGGTATGGCAGTTGTACGGTTACGCAGTGCGGTTGCAGGAGTAGGGTTGTGTGTAAAGGCTGTAGTACTGTGCCTGTATGGCGGTTGTACGGTTACGCAGTGCGGTTGCAGGAGTAGCGTTGTGTGTAAAGGCTGTAGTACTGTGCCTGTATAGCGGTATGGCGGTTGTATGGTTACGCAGTGCGGTTGCAGGAGTAGGGTTGTGTGTAAAGGCTGTAGTACTGTGCCTGTATAGCGGTATGGCGGTTGTACGGTTACGCAGTGCAGTTGCAGGAGTAGGGTTGTGTGTAAAGGCTGTAGTACTGTGCCTGTATGGCGGTTGTACGGTTACGCAGTGCGGTTGCAGGAGTAGCGTTGTGTGTAAAGGCTGTAGTACTGTGCCTGTATAGCGGTATGGCGGTTGTATGGTTACGCAGTGCGGTTGCAGGAGTAGGGTTGTGTGTAAAGGCTGTAGTAGTGTGCCTGTATAGCGGTATGGCGGTTGTACGGTTACGCAGTGCAGTTGCAGGAGTAGGGTTGTGTGTAAAGGCTGTAGTACTGTGCCTGTATGGCGGTTGTACGGTTACGCAGTGCGGTTGCAGGAGTAGCGTTGTGTGTAAAGGCTGTAGTACTGTGCCTGTATAGCGGTATGGCGGTTGTACGGTTACGCAGTGCGGTTGCAGGAGTAGGGTTGTGTGTAAAGGCTGTAGTACTGTGCCTGTATAGCGGTATGGCGGTTGTACGGTTACGCAGTGCGGTTGCAGGAGTAGGGTTGTGTGTAAAGGCTGTAGTACTGTGCCTGTATAGCGGTATGGCGGTTGTACGGTTACGCAAGTGCGGTTGCAGGAGTAGCGTTGTGTGTAAAGGCTGTAGTACTGTGCCTGTATAGCGGTATGGCGGTTGTACGGTTACGCAGTGCGGTTGCAGGAGTAGCGTTGTGTTTTAAAGGCTGTAGTAGTGTGCTTGTATGGCGGTATGGCGGTTGTACGGTTACGCAGTGCGGTTGCAGGAGTAGGGTTGTGTGTAAAGGCTGTAGTACTGTGCCTGTATGGCGGTTGTACGGTTACGCAGTGTGGTTGCAGGAGTAGCGTTGTGTTTAAAGGCTGTAGTAGTGTGCTTGTATGGCGGTATGGCGGTTGTACGGTTACGCAGTGCGGTTGCAGGAGTAGGGTTGTGTGTAAAGGCTGTAGTACTGTGCCTGTATGGCGGTATGGCGGTTGTACGGTTACGCAGTGCGGTTGCAGGAATAGGGTTGTGTCAGGCAGCAGCTGTCTCCCGCCCCTATGCAGTTGCACCCGTCCCCTGAGCGCCCTGACAGCTGCTCCCATTAAACTCCACCGGCGGAGCAGCAATGACATCACACCGGCAATCACCCAAGTGACAGCTGGTCACAGGCACATGCACACACCCCCAAACTTTCAGCGCGCAACAAAGCAAACTGGCTAATTAATTCATAAGGGGAGCCATCAGTTCTTGGCCGGACTTGCCTATAAAATGTCTTTCTGTATTTGCTTAGCGGGGCTTTTTTTCATTTGGAGAACCGCCCCAGCAGTCATGTTCAATATGTTGAGGGATGTGGGGGGAAAAAACACTGAACGGGCATTTAAAATAATATCTTTATTTTTATTCATTTATTTGTAGATATGTATGCTTTTTCTAAGACAGCGCCAAAACTCCTCACATTCATTATGGTGCACTAGTTTCTCATCACATGAGTTGTTGGAAAAAGAGACCCCTTACAAAACCGGGTAGATTGCTGCAATATGTAGCGCATTTGCCACAAACTAAATTGTTTTCCACAAAATGTTGGCAGAGGTTTGTCAGAGTTTTCCAGTAGTGGTGAACTAAAAACTTTGCCAAAAGTGAATGGCAGTTCCCACAAAGCTAATTTGCATGTGAAAATATGAGCTTGCCGCAAACCTGTGGCAACAATTTGCCGCAAAGTTGCTGGAAGGCCTATATTTTTCTAAGGGCCAAAACGATCAGCTCTTTTCTAGACGAGGTCTCTTAAGGGACTGATGTGAAGCGTTGAGAATTTTTTCGGGTGAACGAGGCTGGCATGAGTGTGTGTCCCGGGGTGCCTCGGGTAGCCTGTAGAGCACTATCCACACACTCATTGCGAGCTGCGACATCGGTGGTTCGAATCCGACCACGTAACCTTTGTCGCTTGTCTCTCCCCCTGTCTCGTTCCCCATTTTTCCTTTCTTCACTGTGCTGCCCAATAAAGCTGAAAAAGCCTATAAACATTTTTAAATGTGCGTCCCTCCACCCCCCTCCAACGTTTTTTTTTTTCCTTCTCTCTGGGCAGGATTCTTCAGCAGCAGAATGAAGACCTGCGTCGGCGGCTCACCCACACCACTCACAAGATGGAGGCCATGGAGACAGAGTTCCAGTCCAGCCGCCACTTCATGCAGGCGGAGATGGGCCGCACCAAGGATGACCTGGAGAAAATGAGGGATAAGTTTCGAAGGTGAGACCCGCCCCTCCCCTCTCCTGGATGGGTGTGTCCATTCAGGTACAGATTCAGGGTGTGCCCATTCAGGTAACTGTATTCAGGTACAGTTTCGGCACATTACTGGCGCAGGTGGTGTTTTTTGGAAAACCCACGTTAAGATTTGCTTTACTGTACATGCCTAGATTTGAGGGGGCATCAATGTCCCTCCAGTCACATAACATTGGATGTGCATATAATTTTTTTGTTGTAATTTTTTTATAATTTCTTTTGCTTGAGTTAAAGATGGTGTGCTGCTCTACCTAATCCTTCTATATTTGTGGTCGCTTGGAATTTTTATTCTCGGCGAGGTAATAACATTCATTCATTCCAAAAAAATTGTATTCAAATTTTTTTAATTTAATTAAAAATTAAATTACATTTTTTATCTTCTTTTTCCAAGACCTGTGAAATGAGAAATACCTTCCCGAACAATCCAGATTTAATGAGTCGGATCAAAGTGTTTAATTAATGAGATCTTTGGGTCTGTTTATGCATCCAGCTGTTTCTTTAAATCTGTCAGTCTGAGCTGAGGGCCTTGCGGGATTGTGCGAGACACAGACGGGTTTGCCTCGTGGGGAGTGGGACCTGGGGGCTCTATCCCTGCAAAAAGATGTGGAACGCAACCTGGTAAACCAGACTTCCCTTTGATTTTGCGAGTGAACTCACAAAGGCAGGCAGCGTTCTCCCACGACGCTCGCATAAAAGCAAGGCAAGCGATCAGCCGTTCATCTGTGGCGGCTAACAGAGTCTCCTTCCAAAGGTCTGCATTCCCCCCCCCGCTGGCATGTCTGGTTTCTTAGGGAGATCTGGTGCCTGGGCCGAGCCAGGCGGCCACCAAAGTCCTGCCGACTGCGATGGGCGGGAAAGCCTTGGTTTTACACAGGGGTTTTGTGAATAAAGCGCCTTCTTATTGCCCTGGAGTCAGTCATTTAGCTGCCTGTCCCTGCACCCAGTAGTGCTCTCAGTGTGAGGTTTCCCGCCTCAGCTTTCTCCCAAAGGAACTGCAGCAAGCTGAGCAGGGGCATGTTAACGGGATTCCTCGCCAACTTTTAACGCCCATTTTTCCAGACCGGGAACGGCAGTTGCGCCATGGCGGTGTCCCGCGTGCGGAGGTACGGCAAGCGGCCGAATGCGGCTTGTGCGTAGCGGTGATGGGACTACTACACGCTTGTTTGTAACCGCAGTCGAGCCGCGCTGGGTTTAATTCCGCCCGCATTTGCGGCTGTCTTCTCCTCCCACGCACTGCCTTCGTGTCCTTTTCTTCCGTCCTTACAGATCTGTGCTTCTCTGGCTCCGGCAATCTGTGTCCCCCTTCCCCGCCAGTATGAATGGGGGGGGGGGTCAAGGCAATGCCTGGCAAGGTAGCTTCTCAGGAATGCTGAGATTCTTCTGTTTGTATATTTTAAGTCCGTCCGCCCCCACACACACACACACACACACACACACACACACACACACACACACACACACACACACACACACACACACACACACACACACACACACACACACACACACACACACACACACACACACACACACACACACACACACACACACACACACACACACACATCGCAACAAAGAAATTAAATATAGCAGACCTCGTTCAATTTTTCAAACCTACAAACAACTAAAGCTAAGCTGCTTTGACAGCAGGGACCAGGATCACAGTTGAAAAACAATTAAAATTGTTTGCTGTTGTGCTGAATTCAGTTGCTTGTATAATTACAGATCGGTTAAGACCCATAAAAATGACAAGCTTTTTTTTTTTTTTACAATGAAGAAAGTAAATTTTTAGTAAAGCGAAAGTCTCCAAATTGACACATGAAAGCGTTAGTTCACTTTCTGGAGTTTTTAAGTCGTTCAATGCCCGAGTGTTCTAGAACACTAAGCCTCAGCACTGCCAAGCCAATAGGGCTGCTGACATTCTACATTTTTTTATTGATCCTGTCAAACTTCTAATAAAACCCATTATTTTACCTGTTCCAAGTCCAACATAATTTTTTGTTAATGAGGATAGATGCCACTAAATAGCACACCTTCTGGTTCAGTTCACTATTAGAACAATGTCAAACAATATTGATGGAAATATAAATAATATTTATCTTTCTTTTTTCTTTTCACACTGTCTATGAGATTGTAATTTTATTTGAGGGGAGGTTCTTTCATAAGCCCTTTTGGGCTTCTTACTTACATTGCCTCTTACATTGGTTATGTGTAATAATAGTGAAAATAGTTTTCCATTAAAATCAGCTCTTGCATAACTATAGATGTGTAAAAATGAACAATAAACATAATCAATGGTCATTTGTATAGCTATGTACAAATGAGCTGTCCACGTGAGTTACTTTGTATCAACCGTTTCAAACAGAAACAGTTGTCCTGAGGCAAAAATAACGTAGGCTAAAATCTGTGGTGTGAGGGACTAATTAAAGACGGAAAACAATAAAACGATGGTCACTGGAGGAGATATGGGAAATAAATGGACAGAAGTGGAAATCAGAGAATTATAAAATATAAGTAGGGAAAGGGATATTATAAAACTCATTGATGGTAGGCTACTGTTTGTGATTTGACCGTGGAATGACTGAAAGCTAGGGGAGTAATTTTCTCCTGTTACTTAGAGTAGCCTAGTTTGTTTGTTACTTCAGTCGCCCTCGGCACTTTAGACCATTTGTATGTTCGTCGACTAAAGTTGCCTGCGGCACTGAATGAGTTAAATAAATTTTAGTGCATCTTTGGTCTTGATAGGTTTTGTGTGTGATGAAGGATATTGGTTTTTACTTAGAGGTTTCTGTTTCTGCCTCTAGAAATTGTACATGTACTGTATATTACCTTATTATTTAAAAAAGAAAAAAAATATTTAATCTTATTTTCGGTTAAGATTTAACTTATATTTCCTGTGTTATATGCAACCTGAAACCACTGCTCTCAAGGAAAACTGTACCAGCATGATATAAAAACATTTTTATGTTTATAATGAATAAATTCTACATAATTCATATGTACAGCCTTTGTAAGCATACCATTGTTGTACAAACTTCTCTGGAGTTACCGGAATTCTTTGCTTTAATTCATGAAACATGAATGAATGCCAGCCATTGTAAAGCCAGCAGACACTTCTGTAAATACCTCAAATATCCTTCATCGCACCCAAAACTGTCTGGGCCATTTCGCAAACATGCACTTAAACTGAAATAATATCTTAAAAACCCAATTTCGGATTCTCTTGGTTTGTCAGGAACCATTAAAAAAAACTTGGCATTCAGAACATCTGAAGAGTCTTTTTTTTTTTTTTTTTTTTTTGGAATGAATTGAATTGGGTTAAACAAGGACAGCTGATTGGTGGAGAAGTCCCGAGCCAGGAGGACACATACTTGAACAGCGCATAGCTTTTAGCATGGGAACTGGTCTTGTCTTTGCATCTTCATGCCAGTCCAAGCTGGAATTAAATTGTAATCACACTTGTTTATCTGCAATCAAGCGTTAGCTTTATCTGTATTGCACAGAGTGGAAACTCGGTTTCATATGAGCTTAGTTTGCTCCTGTTATAAGTGTACAAATTAATTTAGCATGGCTTTTGTGTTGTTTGACTAGGTTTGGTCTGTGCTGAAGTCGTAATGACTTTGGAAAACTAGAAAAGATATAATTGGATCGTAGCTGGTCCGTAATTAAGAGCCGTGTGTGGATGTTGTCATATCCAAGTCTACGTGCACAGATGTTAGAGACCCGCCACTGCACGATAAAGATGGTAATTCTGCCCAAGAACAACCAGCCCGCATTGTGCTCCATCTCAAAAGAGTTGATTTAATTTGTTTGAGGCTGTGAAGGTATTCAATTTGACTGTTTTGTGTAATCATCAATTGGTGGTAATTATTGTGCACATTCCTTATTACATTACAACAGTAGATGGATCTTTTTGACACGCAGTTATTAAGCTGGAGGCGTATGCTTCCAAACTCAGCAGGAGATTGCATAGCTTTTAAAAAAAAATAATTTATCCTTTGCAAAACGAGGGGGGTGGGAGGGGGGAATCTGCCAGACGGCACGCTACTGATCAGCAGGGATGTGTGACTGAGACGAGTCAAAATACAGAACCTCCATTAATAGTGCTGCGTCTGGTGAGTGAATTTATCACACAACCGAGTGGCTTTTGTAAACATCAATTGCATGTTGATATACTCAGAAAATAAATCCATTAAAAAAAATTATTGCATTTTCAAGCAAGGGCCGTGAACAGAATTGTCTGTGGTCGCTCTTCTGTGGGGACACCTGAAATTCCTGTAGTAAGTAGGCCAAATCACACAGGATTAGATCGTGCTCGTCGTATATATACGTCGTTGTATACTGCAGTTCTTTTGCTTGGTTTTTATTTGTATCTTATCTAGAAGTGTGTGCAGTCTGTCCGCCCAGGCCATTGCGCCACTGCTTTTTGTATTAATCTGTGCAGCGCTAATCTCTCTTTGCAATGAACTTAAAGAACTTTGAACCCATTTGACATTATCAACGAAAGGGTTGGTTCAAATGTCTTCCTGCTAGAATGTATTTTTAAAAGTGCCGTTTTGTGCAGCTGAATTCAGGGCAAGGTTACCACAATAATCAATAATGGGACATTCCCTGTGAATTTGGGCAAAAGACTTTCCTGAAATTTTCCAAAAAAAAACTTCCTAGGAAGGATGTTTGACGCATATATGAGATTTGTGTCACAAATACTTTTTTGCCACATTCTTTAAAACTTAAAAAAAATTATAATGATAGCAGGGAGTTGTCTATACCATGTACGCTTCGAAAATTACAGGGTCTTAAACGAGGCACCTATAGGGCCAAAAATTACTCAAAATGGGCACTAAGTGCAATTTTCTTAGTGTTTTTGTGACACGAATCTGAAGTATGCATAAGGAAGTTTCTTTGCAGAAGGGAATGTCAAGGGAATGTTTTGTCCAAATTCACGCGGAATGTCCCCCTTGAATTTTTACGTCACGCGTAGTTTGTCAGTCATAACGGATTTGGCAACTTACTCCCTGGCTTGTCATCTTTCTCTCAGTGGGGGAGATGATGGCTGTCTAAGTTGGGGTAGGCAGGGGGAGGGGTGGGGTGCACAGCTCTCCTCACATCTAATGGAGGCCGCTCTCGTTCCTCACATGTAACGGAGGCCGCTCTCGTAGCGAGATCGTTTTCCAGGCTCTCGGCTCTGCTGACGATAGAAGAGCATTGCTGCGTCTGGGCGACCGAGGAAGCAATAATGAAAACGCATTGTACCTCCTTCGGGGTACCATTTCCGTCACCCTCACGTGTAAAGGGGTATGCACAATTCTGCAGCTAAGCACAGCGGAATATTGCTTCGCCCACTCAAGCTTTGCACTGTCGCATAGCCACCTTTATTCAATTTACGGAAGATTTATTCAGCCAATTAGACAGGCAGAAATGGATATTGTCCTGATCAAATGGGTTTTTATATAAATCCGTTTTTTGTCTTTTCCATTTGTCCTGCTTTAAAGGCCTTAGCAGGTGTTAAATTCGCTACCTGTTGAAAAAGAAAATCACATTTTGATGACTCGATCTTCCAAGGGATAATTTCTACCTCCCCAGTGTAACACATCAAAGCATTTTCATTATTATACACTATTATTATGATTATTATTATTATTATACAATAATAATCATAACAATGCGGATGATGATGCTGATAGTAATAATAATAATACATATCTAAATTACGTGGCCCTAATGGCAGTATAGCTAATCAAATGTCTAGCATTGTCAAAAAAAAGACCTAGATTAAAATGGTCCTTTCACCTTGACAGATTTATGTGGTTACGTGTGGGATCTTAAGATGTGGCCTGCTCTTGTTTCCCCAGATTGCAGAACAGTTACACTGCCTCCCAAAGAGCCAACCAGGACCTAGACGAGAAGCTGCATGCCCTGGTAAACTATCCCCTCACCCCCCACCCACACTTTTATTTAATATAGTCTAATAAACAACATCAAGGATAAAAATGTGTTTTCGTTTTTACAATCCAGCCTGTAAAACGTTAGCAGAATTTGTGTACTCCTTTTTAAGGTGCTTCTTTTTTTTTTCACGTATTGCTCCTCACGCTACACCACTTTGCCAGTGGAAGCAAGCAAGAGTATGTGAACTTACTCACAGCTTACTGTGAACTACATTCAGTGTTCGTTACTAGGGATAGCTGCTACGTTATGTGAAGGATGTGCTTTGTTTTATCTGTTCTGTAGTTACTTTGATGACCTTTCTGTATGTACTTATTGTATGTCGCTTTGTCTGTTAAATGACTGTAATGTAATGTATCTTTAGCGGCTTTGAAACTGGGACAAGCTCAGGCTTTGCGCTTTGCTCACGGATCACTTTGCCAGTCATGAAGCCACAGTGCAGTCACCACGGCGTTAACCAAACAGCTGATTGACATTTGATTTAAATTCGCACCCTCCCCAGCGAAAGTCACGCAACGGCTGCGCAAATGTTCCGGAAGTGTCATCTTCCCCTCTGCACTGTGTGCTCACTATTCCCAGCCAGAGATAAAGCGAGACTGTTTCTCAGCGAGTTTGACTGGACATTTTCCATTTGTTTTTAGGTCATGAGAGGAAGTCGGCCACAGGCTGATTGTGTAACGTGGACTTGCGCTCCCTGATATTCTGCCCCCCCCCCCCCCCCATGTCCCCGCCTGCCCTCGTTTCATTATCGCCCCTGTCACTACGCCACTGCGGTGTAGGCACTGCGAGCGTTGTCCGTTGGCGGTAATGCGCTCACCCTGACGCCGGCTCCGCAGCCCCGGACTGACGCGCACATAAACTCCAGGACTGAGTTAACCTGGCCTTAAATTGATAAAATGCAATCTGTTAAAAACTGCGAGGTGATTTGTGATCGTTTTCCCTTTGAGTGGCGTGTAGGGATTGATTAGAGGCCTGTGGTTGACGGCGCCTGTCATGCTGGGGTCTCCCCAGTAGTGGGCGATGTTGAGGGACTGATGTACTTTGTGTGATGAGGAGTTCGTTGAATCTGTTTTTTCAAGCAGTCTTCTACTTTTTTATTTATTTTTAATAAAATAAATTTTTTACGCCTCCCTAACTGTGATCCCAACCACTACTTGAACAAAGTTTAGACTGATCGTGAATTTGTGCCCCTGGGGAGGATCCATCCATACAGCCTCTCTCCAGAGACAAGCCATTTAGTTTATATAGATAGTTCCCTCTCGCACTGACCTGGGGTCAGTTTCATTGTTAAAGTTGTAAAGAATTGTAAAGAATGCTTAGGGTTGTGCTTGCTGATCCCGGATACAGTTTCTTTGGCTGCCAGACAAGGGCGCAGTCCATTACAATTTGACGACGCAGTTCTATTACATCTACTTCCACACCGGATATTGGTTATCATGGTTTTTTTTGGTTTTTTATGAGGCTAATCTTATTTTTGTCCACTCAGCTGCTCCAGAGCGGCTCAGTTATGATTTTATTTCCTCCTCTCCACATTCAGCCTGTCTGTTGTTTTTCCGCGCCTGTTGCCTAATTGTAGCACAAGACGATTTGAGGTTTTTTAGTTTGACTGAGTATGGTATGAGTCCGTTCCAAGGGGGATATATGAAAGACTATTCTTCCTGCATACGTCCGTTATTTTTTAAGTCAGATTACATTTGTCAGATTTGCCAACCTCATTGATAGTTTCCTTTTTTCCAGTGGCAGGCATGCATTATGTTATTCCTGGGTCTATTTATTTTAGTGAATTAAGTATTGCCCTCTGTGTATCTCTGTACCGTTGCTCTATACTCGCACTGTGCTCATATTTCTGCTCATTTTCAGAGCCCCCCCTCATATAGTCTTAAAGGGATAGTTTGGAATTTTGGACATAATGTCTCAGTTACGACTTACCCGTGATGTAGTTGATTGATGGAAACCATTTTCAGCTAATTCCATGCTGTCCCTTCTTTTGGACATACACACGTTGCTAATGCTAGCGCAACTCTATGGTAACCTGTAGCATCCACTACCAAACGCACGTAAACACTCCACAGTGCACCCAAAACAAATAAAATACGACGACAGTCTATCTGGGTTATTTTGAGTGTTTATATCATAATTTTTGAAGTCAAACTATCGTTGAATCCTTTACTTTGTGCTGACCTACATTCTCTGTGGAAGTACGGCGGCGGAGCGAACGTGGCCATTGCAACTTGTTGCTCTTCTTTGTTGTTGTAGTCGACCAGTGCCGGCACTACATTCGTAGGTAACATTCGTAGGTAAGTATCGCTCTGCCGCCGTACTTCCACAGAGAATATAGGTCAGCACAAAGTAAAGGATTCAACGATAGTTTGACTTAAAAAATGATGGTATAAACACTCAAAATAACCCCGATAGACTGTCGTCGTATTTTATTTGCTTTGGGTGCACTGTGGAGTGTTTACGTGCGTTTGGTAGTGGATGCTACGGTTACCATAGAGTTGTGCTAGCATTAGCAAGGTGTGTATGTCCAAAAGAAGGGACAGCATGGAATTAGCTGAAAATGGTTTCCATCAATCAACTACAGTGGTGTTCAAAAAAATAGCAGTACAACATCAGTAACCTGATGAACCACTGTTATTAGTAGTAGTGATATTTCTGCATGGCAAGTAATTTACTTGTAGATGTAGTAGTGTACTAGAAAAACAATGGACCCAACTGTCATGACATGCATGCTGCTTGTTCTGAGTAATTGACTCATTCATTGAAAGGGGCGTGTTCAAAATAATAGCAGTGTGGAGTTTAGAGAATTCATTCATTCTGTGAAAAAAAACAGGTCAAATAGGTATTCCACAGGTAAACAGGTGATGCCATCATGATTCTGTATAAAAGGATATCAAAAGACTCCTGATATCTTATTTCCAGGTACTCTTAGAAGCAATACTATAACCTCTCTGCATTTGAATGGATCTCTATGGGAATTGGGGGGTGGGACTAGATTAAGCTGTAAATTACACGGGAATAGTATGGAATACATGGTTGGCTAAATGGCTGTAAATCAACAAGGGTCTGAGGTATCAAACGAGCCTCAAACCATCACTCTGCTGTCAGATATGCAGTAGATATGGATGGATCACTTGAAGGGTTGTTTCTCCTGACAGATTTTCCTATTGAACTCTATGGAAAAATTAGTCAGGAGAAGAAACCCTTCAAGTTATCCATCCATATCTACTGTATTTCTGGCAGCAGAGTGATGGTTTAAGGCTTGTTTGATACCTCAGACCCTTGTTGACCTACAGCCATTTAGCCAACCATGTGTTCCATACTATTCCCGTGTAATTTACAGCTTAATCTAGTCCCGCCCCCCAATTCCCATAGCGATCCATTCAAATGCAGAGAGGTTATAGTATTGCTTCTAAGAGTACCTGGAAATAAGATATCAGGAGTCTTTTGATATCCTTTTATACAGAATCATGATGGCATCACATGTTTACCTGTGGAATACCTGTTTGACTTGTTTTTTTTTCACAGAATTAATGAATTCTCTAATTAAACTCCACACTGCTATTATTTTGAACACGCCCCTTTCAATGAATGAGTTAATTACTCAGAACAAGCAGCGTGCATGTCATGACAGTTGGGTCTGTTGTTTTTCTATTACACTACTACATCTACAAGTAAATTATTTGCCATGCAGAAATATCACTACTACTAATAACAGTGGTTCATCAGGTTACTGATGTTGTACTGCTATTTTTTTGAACACCACTACATCATGGGTAAGTCGTAATTGAGACATTATGTCCAAAATTCCGAACTATCCCTTTAAGGCTCAGTTGTCCCTCCCCCTGATAAATATGCTCTCTTTCTTGTGTCTGTATATTTGTATCTTTTTTATTAACATATTGTCTTTCTCTTTAAAAAAATAAAAAATAATAATAATTTGCCTTTCCTTATGAAGCGGAGTTCTGATCAATTAGGCCCTTTCAAAATTGTACAGTGTTGAATGAGCTCTGATGTCACCTTATCTGTTGTCACATGTCCATGTCTTCATTTGTGCAGACCTCACTGATCGACTGTGATGTCGTCATCCTGTCTCCATGTGTCTTCCATGCAGTTCAGGCACATCCAATAGGCAGCAAACATAAACCCATAGCCCCACCCCCTCCTTCCACATCCAATAGGCAGTGGGCATAAATCCGTAGTACCCTATCAGAATGGGACCCCCCCCCTTAATATTGACATTGTCCACAAATGTTTTTCTAGGGGAGATTGCATCTTTTATTGTACGTAATCTTTCTATATAATTTTAAGGGAGCTTAAATCATATTCTCTCAGTAGGGGGAACAATGGTATTAATAGCTTTTCTGTCTAATTAAGACGGATGACAAGTCACAGTCACAGTGCAGTTTAACCCGGAGTGCGTATAATCCAGCCTTCACAGTCAGCGGTATTTCCCCGCCAAACCAGCTCATGTAACGTGCTCTGCCCTTGGAGTGAACCAATTTAACTGAATAGAGGGGGCCCAGGGTCAACCTGGATGTCCACCCCTGTGGAAAGGCAATTCCATGCTTAAAAAATAGGCACTTAGGTTTATTTTCTGAAGAAAATAATCTTTCGGGAAGGAGTTTGGATTTCCCGACTCAAAGATTCATACATTTAAATTTAAAATTGTAATTCCAATTGAAAAAATGTTTACCTTCTAAAAATGTATTGGCCTACGATGCTAGTTGCCCTTTAAGGTCAGGGGTATGTTGACCCAATTTATTGTTGTAAAAGTACGAGCTTTGATCTCTCCTGCAAATATTGACATACACTTAATGGTCAGAGGAATTAAAAGTAGCTGTCTGGAATTCCAAAGCTTTGTTCTTCCCACACGGGAATCTGCACTCACTGTTAGCCTTCACAGGCTGGCCCACAGGACCGGAAGCCTCTTTCACTTCATGATGTGTGTTTTGTGTTCTTATCACGGGTCTCTCTCTCTCTCTCTCCCCCTCTCCCTCTCATTTCATTTCTCTCTCACGCTGCTCCATGCTGCCGCCGTCTCACCAGGCCGCTGTCAGTCAAACCTGGGTCTATGCAGTTGCGTTGAATTCTTCTTTTTATCTGTTTGCTATCCTCCTACAAATATGCAAAACCCCTTTATTGGTTGTCAATGTCATTTCCATGCTGTGTGTCATTACCAAGCTTGAAAAAAAAATAACTTTGTGTCCACTTCCTTCCTGCTGTGACTTCTAGCTGTGTCTAGATAGATTGGCAGGCAGAGATGCACTTGGAGTTTGTGCTTTTGCATGCCGTTTGAGATGGCAGTCACCCTGTAGATGTCTGACGATTAGAACCAGGTCAACTTTAACCCCTCAGTCCCCCTGACCCCTACCCCCACCCCGCCCCCCCCAAGAGCCCCCTCTGCTTTAATTATATGCTGCGCTCGTCCCAATTATCCCCCTGCTGGAGACACAAAGCTGTGCAGATCAGCTGGAGCTTTAATGGCTTTGGCCTAACCCAGATAAACAGGGGCCCAATCGCAGTGAAGTGCCGGCCTTTCATCCCCCTCCATTGAACAGCATCCGTAAAGATAATTGGTTAATTATCAACGTGGTAAACGGAGAGTGAGAGCAAGGGCTTCTCTTTCTCTCCCTCTCCCTCTCTCTCCCTCCTTCTCCCTCTCCCTCTCCCTCTATCTTGACTTTTATATAATTGTCTCAAAAAATTACTCGATGTTGTTGAAAAAGACTGAATGCTTCTATAATGCATTTTGAAAAAGAATTGATAGATTAACCAATAATAAAATAATTGATAGCTGCAGCACTTTACATATGTAATATGTCTAATTAAGCATCCTCCATTGACACACTGAGGCAGTCAGAACAAACCTGGGCCTTATTGCATAGATATCCCCTCGTATGCCTACAGAACAAACCTGGGCCTTATTACATAGATATCCCCTCGTATGCCTACAGTACATTCAGTGGACTGTACCAGCAGCTGAAATTGCTGCTAATAAGAGTTCACCGACTGTAAAACTTTCCCTTGAAGTCCTCTTCTCTCTGTCTTTCAGAGGTCTTTAATGAGAGGGAAAGCAGCGCGCGGTGAATGTTAATGTCTAATCTGCGTCCGCGCGCGTTCGGTAACGCTTAGACGGCATCTGGATTCTCTCTGCACACTTAATTGGTATGGAATTCTTCCAGCTCTGGGATTTTGGGATTATTTGCACTACAATGTGGCGAAGCAGAGGATCTGGAAGTCATTTTTAATTTGAAAGATAAATTGCTCAGGGTATACAACCTGACGAGTACTACAGGCTACTTCCTCAAATCCTGTAGTCCCCAAATCCCCCCCCGCATACACACCTATATAAATGCATGCGCGCACTCCCTGTTATAGCAGTCTCAATAAGGAGACCGTAAGGGGGACGTTTCCCTCCTCCCCAGTAGTGTAGGAACTCGTGCTGCCGTTTCTCCACTCTTTGACTGGTCACAGCTCCAGCCTTTATGCTCCGCCTCAGGTTATTTGTATCCCGTATTTAAAAGCGGACTAATTTCATTTGTGCGAAAGCTGAGAGAGGGTAAGTGTTTTTACGGTCGCTCAGTTTAACATTGTGCTGATATCGCATCACTTGAAAAAGCCATTTAAAGGGTGCACCCCCATTAAAAGCACCCTTGCCGCTGCCCCCGCTTTGCCCTGCAGCCCCGTAGCTTTACTTTAAGAGGCCATTAGTGCATCTTAGCGATGAAGAGCTCTTGGTTGTTAGCGGCTGGGTGCAGCGCCGCGGCTCACCTTAAAAGCGGCGGTGGTTTCCTCAGAGCGGAGGTGAAGCTCGGTCATTTGGCATTCAGCGAAAGTGATCAACGGTTTTTGGTGCCCCGGCTTCGCTTTGTCACCTCTTTTGCGTCGGACAATTTCCGAAAACCAGCTGTTGGCTTCGCCCGGCCGCGCTCCCAAGCCGTTCTGATGGCATCTTCCTTTTACCTGAGCCGGGTCAGCAAAGAGGGAAGGTGGAGGCGCTTCGTAATCAATGAGGAAATGACTTCAGCCCCTTCAGTCCATTTACTTAAATATAAAGGAAACCCGAGCAACTACTCAGCTATGATCGCCCTGTCAGAAACACAGTACTGTTTAAAATATTATTTATTTGCTTGTTTTTTTAATACTTTGCCTTTAACACCCGCGCAGCTCCGGAAGGTGGAGAGGGACAAGAAGACGATGGACCAGGAGATAGTGGAACTCACTAACAAACTCCTGGATGCGAAGAACACCATCGACAAACTGGAGGAGCTGAATGTAGGTGTATCTCAGTGCTGTAGTATAATTTTTTTTTTTGTCATTTCTGTGCCCCCCCCCCCCCCCCCCCCCCCCCCAATCCTAAAACAGATAACATTTATCCAACAAATTAGCCAAATGCCTCCTGACAAGATTATATGCTGTAGTAGCTTTTTTGAAGCCCTTAAATGGCATATGAAAGTCTGCTGTTAAGACTGTGGTTTCCACCCCCCCCACCCCCCCCATCTTTTTTTTCATTTTTTTTTTTCAACAAATGTGTTTTGGGGCCGCAGGGAGCCAATTATTCCACACAGCGATGTTTCATCAGCGTTGTTGCAATGGCCTCTCAGTGGGAAGTGCTGGGTGTACTTAACAACGTCATTTCTTCCCACCGCAGTTCTCTTCTCGTTGTAACGCCAATCATTAAATAAGACGTCAGTGAGCCCTGTATATCTCATGTGAGGCTGGGACATAGACATGGAGGGCTTGTCCTAGTCCTACCCCCGCCTGTCTTCTGAGAGTGATTGAAGTTGACCATACAACCACCCCCCCCACCCCCTTCTCATTTCAGGAGCGCTACCGACAAGATTGCAACCTGGCCGTGCAGCTGTTGAAGTGCAATAAGTCACATTTCAGAAACCACAAGTTCGCCGATGTAAGTTCAGCCCCGTCCTCCTGAACAGAGCGCGCCCCCGTCCATCGATGTTCAGGGTGAATGGACGCATGAGTGGGTGAATGGATGGATGGATGTACGGTTCAGGAGGATTGGAGGAAGTGGTTAGAGAGGGCCAGGGTTGGGGCTGCAGGCCTCAACGTGTTTTGGGAGAGGAGTAACGGGCGGCTTTTAAAGATTGAGTACCTACTCAGACTTTTCTGACATTTTTTATTTTATTTTTTTTGTGCAGCTAAGTTTACAACTGGGCCTTTTATTGCTCTACCGGGGTGCAGTGCCGGGGTTTGTGCGGTCATCCTGCGAGAGAGGGAAGAGAGTCATTGGTCTGGATTTACAGGATAAACCCAGCCGGCAGCAGGCCCTTGGAGGCAGACAGGGCCAAGCTCCAGACACATTTCACTTGGCTTTTTTTCTTTTCTTCATGGGTAAAAATCTGGTCTTTGTCACTCAAAGCTAACAAACAGATTTTTCTCTACCAAGTCAAGAGACCGGTGCTAAGGTTTGCACAGGCTTTACGAAGGCTGCTAAACCGCAAATACTGCTGGGTAATCTGCACATCAGCTGACTACCATTTGTAACCTGTATGTCATTAAACCATTGCCCAATGTCTTTCTGTATGAACTAAAAACATATCCATAAAGCCTTGATTAAATCAACGCATTGACCCATCTGCTAAACGCATATTGCAAACCCAGTTCTGAATGAAGCCGGGTGTTAGTATAGTGGTTAAGGAACTTGGCTGGTAACCGAAAGGTTGCAGGTTCGATCTCCAGGTAGGACACAAGGTACCTAACCTGAACAGCTTCAGTATACTGTACTTCCAGCTGTATAAATTGATACTATGCGGATGTTTAAATCGCTCTGCTAAGTTCCTGTAATATAATTTGTGCAATGTAAAGGGGTTGCTCACGGTTCTGCTGAATGTAATATGTGCCATCAGTGCTGTGTGATTAGCGGGCTGATTAATGCCTTGATTTAATCCCCTGTGGCGGAGCGCTCCAGTGAATGCAGGCTTTAGCTGCAGACAGCAGCACCAGTCCCTGAGGAGCCTCTGTACCCAGGGAAATGGCTGAACTTTCAGTGCTGGTCTTGGCTTCACGCACAACGGAACACGCCACTGCCGTACATTACAGGGAGCGCGAGTGCAAAACGCACACGTCGCGGTTTCACAGAGGAGGGGAGCGGGTGGGAGGGTGGGACGCCTGCTTCTCTGCCCACTATTTATCCTGAGGGCGAGCTTATATTCCCCCCCCCCCACCCTCTCCTATTTTAATTTGTTTGTTTATAAATTGACGGGACTGACTCATCTCTGGGTATTGGGTCTCGGAGGACCGTTACCCGCTGTTTCAGTAGGTTGTCGCTCCGGGGCACGGCGACTATTTTGGGATGCGTGATTTATCAGCGGTGAATTATCTTGGCGTTCTGCTGTAATTCATTATTTCGTGCGGCCCCTGCTGATGAGCTCAGCTCGCTCGTGCTCGAGGTTCTGTGACATCGCCTCGAAATGATGACCTGTCAGATGCTCCGGATTGTTTCATACGAACCTTTATTTATAACTGTTCAGTAAGCCCTATTCTCTGAGGAGCGAACGGAAAGGCTTTTCTGCCTCAATATTACAAGATTTCGGTATCGTATCTAATCCTTGTAAGTTGGCTTATGTTTCAGGTAAGTGTGTGGCGTTCTATGAAGAACAACAGGCTCCTACATATCATTTTATACTGTCTCAAAATTGGAGGGCGTTTTTTTCTCCACTAATGAAATCAAAGCCTTGTGCTGAGAGGTAACGTTCTGCTGATGGGTACTGGGTCAGCGGAGAAACACCAGCTTCTGCCTGAAGTAGATTAAACCAGACCAAGAGGAACCATCAATAACCATGGTGACAGTGCCCTCCTGGGACTGGCACTATGGGAGAAGCAGGCTAGCAACAATCGCTTGCCTTCCATTACGATAAGCTGGTGCCACAGACTAGAACAATACCCAAAAAATATGACTGCATAGGGAAAATAACCATTGGGACGGTATAAATCAAGACTATATCAGTAGTGTAGCCTATTGCGTTCAGAGATTGGCCTTTTGGACTTATTCATGGAGGAAATCTCGATTGAATCCAGATGTCACAAGCTGATTGTTTGGTTTTCAAACGAGCTGGCGAGCAGATCATTAGCACAAGTATCTTATTTCAGCAGTCGCGGCACGCGTGATTTTCGGGGGGCCCGATTTGAACTCCCGCTTGCGGAGGCTCGCTGCGAGCGCAGAAGGGAGTTTTGCCAGCCGTAATCCTGCCTCGGCACTAACCAGCAGCCCTTTTGATTAAGCCATTATTTCAACAAAAGCAACAGCACTCATGGAAAAGCACTCATGGAAAAATGCATCAATAAGGGAGAAAATGGAGAGTGCCCAATTTTGATGTCTCTCGGCTGGCTGCAGGCTCTGGCCATTCTCTTGCCATAATGCATGCTGGCAGAGGGGTTGATGACATGCCAATTTAAGCCACCACACGTGCGCTCACAAACACACACACACACAAGCGCGCAATGTAGGATGTCGGAATCGAGGCCGGTGTTGCGTTTGTAGCGCTGATCTCTCCCCCTCCTGATCCAGAGGTAGTGGAGGGGTGTGGGCAGACATTGTTTAACAGGATCATTACCGCGTCAAGCAGCAGGCGCTGCGAAATCGCTAATTCGCTTCACCCATTTTCCACCAATCAATAGCCAGCCTCCCGCTTCATTCATTCACTTCAAATATCAGAGTGCCACATAAAGGACCTGCGACTTCAGACTCCGCCCTTTTTCTTCCCCTCCTCTCTCTCAATCACTTCTTTTCAATAATAATCCAATTTTGAGGTGACATTTCCCACCCTGTCTCTATCACAGGAAAGGGCTTTATTGGTGGAAAGTAAAGGCACAGGGAGTTAATCTTGGCCTCAATCTGCAGCCAAGCAACCTTAATTTGACCACGTTCCCCTGACAGCCCCCATCCCCACAACTCAGAGTTTGTTAACCAGATGCAAAGTGATATCTATGAGTCAAAGGGTGGATTCCAAACGCTTATTTTATCCGTCCTCTTCTCCTCGGTCCTCGCCTGCCCCGGAAATCGATCGAGGTTCGCCATCTTTAAGGACATTCCAAACCGCTAAATGCTCCTCGGAGGAGCGAGGAGTGGGGAACGCGGAATCTCCCGGAGGGTTCTTCAGTGAGGAAGCACAAGTGTAGCCTTTGCGGAAGCCTTTTCTCGGAACGCGTGACGTGTATAAATTATCCAGCACTCTCCACATCTGCCACGTCGCAGGCACACCCGTACACAAATGCAATTTTACCGTTTCTTTCCATTTATTAAAAAGCACTAATTCATAATGACAGTCATTCTTTATAACTAACGAAAGCACCGTTTATTCATGAAAAACAAACCGGAAAAGCATTATAGTTAAGCACGTGAGCATAATATGACGCTGACGCTTGATTGAGCAAGGACGTCCATTTGCCTACTGCATGTTGCCTCATTTCCTCCATCCTCGTATCTGATCCTTGTATAATTTCCTCGCATCCTTTGTTGGGCGGAGTTAATGAGCGAGGAAAGGACGTGAGGAACGGATGCAAGGAGTAAAAATAAGCGATTGGAATGAACCCAAAGACTCTTATTAGAGAAATGACGGGACAGACTGTAATTTTGCCGTCTTAGCTCGCATAACCGTAGGATCCAAATGCAGCTTGGAGATTTTCTTGAGTGCTGTTAAAACCATATTGAGTCATGTGGTAGCCTATATATGTCTAAGTTTAATGCTCTCCCCGCATTGGAACACCCAATCGTGTATATATATCAGCACTGATTAATGCAACCTCGATTCGCGAGAGCACAGAGGAGCACATGCTCTGGTCCAAAGCACGTAATAGACGAGCACATGCTCTAGTCCAAAGCACGCAATAGAGCACAGACGGGCACATGCTCTTGTCCAGAGCACGCAATAGAGCACAGACGAGCACATGCTCTGGTCCAAAGCACGTAATAGAGCACAGACGAGCACATGCTCTGGTCCAAAGCAGGCAATAGAGCACAGACGAGCACATGCTCTAGTCCAAAGCACGCAATAGAGCAGAGACGGGCACATGCTCTGGTCCAAAGCACGTAATAGAGCACAGACGAGCACATGCTCTAGTCCAAAGCAGGCAATAGAGCACAGACGAGCACATGCTCTAGTCCAAAGCAGGCAATAGAGCACAGACGAGCACATGCTCTAGTCCAGAGCACGCAATAGAGCACAGACGAGCACATGCTCTAGTCCAAAGCATGCAATAGAGCACAGATGGGCACATGCTCTAGTCCAGAGCACGCAATAGAGCACAGACGAGCACATGCTCTAGTCCAAAGCACGTAATAGAGCACAGACGAGCATATGCTCTGGTCCAAAGCAGGCAATAGAGCACAGACGAGCACATGTTCTAGTCCAGAGCACGCAATAGAGCACAGACGAGCACATGCTCTAGTCCAAAGCATGCAATAGAGCACAGATGGGCACATGCTCTAGTCCAAAGCACGTAATAGAGCACAGACGAGCACATGCTCTAGTCCAGAGCATGCAATAGGGCACAGACGAGCACATGCTCTAGTCCAAAGCACGTAATAGAGCACAGACGGGCACATGCTCTAGTCCAGAGCACGCAATAGAGCACAGACGAGCACATGCTCTAGTCCAGAGCACGCAATAGAGCACAGACGAGCACATGCTCTAGTCCAGAGCACGCAATAGAGCACAGACGAGCACATGCTCTAGTCCAAAGCACGCAATAGAGCACAGACGGGCACATGCTCTAGTCCAAAGCAGGCAATAGAGCACAGACGAGCACATGCTCTAGTCCAAAGCAGGCAATAGAGCACAGACGAGCACATGCTCTAGTCCAAAGCACGCAATAGAGCACAGACGAGCACATGCTCTAGTCCAAAGCAGGCAATAGAGCACAGACGAGCACATGTTCTAGTCCAGAGCACGCAATAGAGCACAGACGAGCACATGCTCTAGTCCAAAGCACGTAATAGAGCACAGACGGGCACATGCTCTAGTCCAAAGCACGCAATAGAGCACAGACGAGCACATGCTCTAGTCCAAAGCAGGCAATAGAGCACAGACGAGCACATGCTCTAGTCCAAAGCACGTAATAGAGCACAGACGAGCACATGCTCTAGTCCAGAGCACGCAATAGAGCACAGACGAGCACATGCTCTAGTCCAGAGCACGCAATAGAGCACAGACGAGCACATGCTCTAGTCCAGAGCACGCAATAGAGCACAGACGAGCACATGCTCTAGTCCAGAGCACGCAATAGAGCACAGACGAGCACATGCTCTAGTCCAAAGCAGGCAATAGAGCACAGACGAGCACATGCTCTAGTCCAAAGCAGGCAATAGAGCACAGACGAGCACATGCTCTAGTCCAAAGCACGTAATACAGCACAGACGGGCACATGCTCTAGTCCAAAGCAGGCAATAGAGCACAGACGAGCACATGCTCTAGTCCAGAGCACGCAATAGAGCACAGACGGGCACATGCTCTAGTCCAGAGCACGCAATAGAGCATAGACGAGCACATGCTCTAGTCCAAAGCAGGCAATAGAGCACAGACGAGCACATGCTCTAGTCCAGAGCACGCAATAGAGCACAGACGAGCACATGCTCTAGTCCAGAGCACGCAATAGAGCACAGACGGGCACATGCTCTAGTCCAGAGCACGCAATAGAGCACAGACGAGCACATGCTCTAGTCCAGAGCACGCAATAGAGCACAGACGAGCACATGCTCTAGTCCAGAGCACGCAATAGAGCACAGACGAGCACATGCTCTAGTCCAGAGCACGCAATAGAGCACAGACGGGCACATGCTCTAGTCCAGAGCACGCAATAGAGCACAGACGAGCACATGCTCTAGTCCAAAGCACGTAATAGAGCACAGACGGGCACATGCTCTAGTCCAGAGCACGCAATAGAGCATAGACGAGCACATGCTCTGGTCCAAAGCAGGCAATAGAGCACAGATGGGCACATGCTCTAGTCCAGAGCACGCAATAGAGCACAGACGAGCACATGCTCTAGTCCAGAGCACGCAATAGAGCACAGACGGGCACATGCTCTAGTCCAGAGCACGCAATAGAGCACAGACGAGCACATGCTCTAGTCCAGAGCACGCAATAGAGCACAGACGAGCACATGCTCTAGTCCAAAGCACGCAATAGAGCACAGACAGGCACATGCTCTAGTCCAAAGCACACAATGCCAACCGCCACTTCTTATTGCACTGTAGTTCGCGAGTCAGGCTCGCACTGACATGGGGGGGGGGGGGGGACAATTCACGTGCCTCTTAACAGGTGGCCTTGTAGGCCCCTGGTTCACCACCTGGGGTCAGTCCTTCACTGGTGTGTAATGAGGCGTTGTCAGCGCGGCCGGCTCAAACCCTCCCATCCCTGGGGAATGCTAGAGCCAATCGACCCGTGGAGCTGGCGGTCATACGCGGCACCGGCACAGGCCGGATTTCATTCCAGACCGTCTGGCCCATGCCAGCACTAGAAGACTGTGCCTTAATGAGATGCGCTAGTGCATGCAGGCTTTTGTTACCCTGGTGATCTCTGTACATTGCAGTGCTTGGGGCCCTTGTACTGTGTTCATTTCTCTTTTGACATCCAGAACTTAGGTATCAATTCAATTCAATTCAATTTTATTTATATAGCGCTTTTCACAGATGACTGTCACAAAGACGCTTTACAGAACAGAAAGGGGAGAAAAGGGGAAATGGGAAATGCCAGCTCTAAGCCAGCTCTAAGCCCCCAGATAGCAGAGGTAAAAACTCTAGTAGGAGAGAAAAACCCTCATACTGTGGCGAGAAAAAACTCCCCGATGGGAAGAAATCTCGAGAGGAACCCGGCTATTGGGGGGATGCCCATCCTCCACTGGCCTATGGGTTGATTATGTCATAGGGAGGTATTCGATACAGATGACTCCATCATGTAGAGATCAGCAGTGGCAGGTGGGGGGCGCCTAGCTGGTCTTGGGCTGGAGCTCCGGGCCAGTATCATGACTTACCTTCTGAAAAAACAGCTGAAAATCAAGCATGTATGAAGTAGAAGGTCAACCCTGTGTTAAGATGCCTAGATGCTAAGATGCCTATCCAACTATTACAGCGTTCTCCATTGTTTGTTTTTCCTTCTCCCACAGCTTCCCTACGAGTTGCAGGACATGGTGAACAAGCACATGAAGACCAGCCTGCCAGACAAGGGCGCCCATGCCCAGGACCCCGACTCGCTGAGCCTCACCCCCGCGGACGTGGTGCCCACCTCGGTCATCGCCCGCGTGCTGGAGAAGCCGGAGCCGCTGGTGCTCAATTCGGCCCAGTCCAGCAGCAGCGCCGGCCGGCCCGTGGCAGAGGACGTGTTCGTGCACGTGGACATGACGGGCCCCCAGACGGAGGCCGGCCAGGAGAACGGGGGCCAGGGTTTGGGCCGCCTGCCGAGCCAGGACCAGCAGCTGCTGCTGCAGCAGAACGGCATGTCCAGGAGTCAGACCAGCCTGGACGGGCAGTCCGGAGAGGAAGGGGGGGGGCCCGGCCGCTCCCTCGTTCGAGAAGCTCAACCCCTACCCTACCCCTCCGCCACCCCACCCTCTGTACCCTGGACGCAAGGTGATCGAGTTCTCCTCTGACGACAAAGTGAAGATCCCTAAGAACAGCCCCCTGCCCAACTGCACCTACGCCACCCGGCAGGCCATCTCCCTCAGCCTGGTGCAGAACGACGAAGAGGCCGGTGAGCGCCAAAGGACGGTGCCCAACAGCCCAGCTGTGTCCGATGGCGGCTGGCGGTCCGGGGCCTCCTCCTCCTCCGGTGGGCACCCCCGCCCCCCCCCCCCAGCCCGATGCAGCAGACCTTTCCAGCCAGTCCAGCCCCTTCAGCAGCCCCCCTCAGGCCCCCAGCGCCTTCGCCAGCTCGGGGAGCTCAGAGGAAGACCTCCTCGCCAACTGGCAGCGCATGTTTGTGGAAAAGATGGCCCCGTCTTCCGAGGGAATGTTGGTCAACCGCACCTCCTTCAGCAGCGAGACGGTCAAGGACCTGGAGAGGAGGAGGAATGGCAAGGTGGGCGGAGACAGAGACCGAGGGCTGCACCGGGGGGCCTACTCTGATGGGGAGGAGTCGTCCCCCCAGAGCTGGACGGCCAGCCGTGGGTCGAGCCTGGACACCGACACCAGCAGCGCAGACCTCCGCGGCCGGAAAGGCCAGTACGGCGGCGACTTCTCCCAGGAGGAGAGCGAGCGTCTGCTCATGGGCCTCGACCCGCTGGACGACGGCGACAGCTGCGACACGGCCATCACCGTGGCGACTGCCCTGGAGCAGGCCAGCCCCGCCAGCCGGAGGAAGGAGTTTGTGGACGTCGGGTCGGCCAGCAGCTCCACTGAGGAACGCGACATCCTGCCCCAGGACTTCCCCGTCATCGCCCCCCGGGTTCTGCCGGGCCTGGAGGACTTTGCGGAGAAGCCGCCTCCCATCGTCAATGCCCAGACAGGGCCTCACGCGGCCCCCGTCCGTCCACAGAAGAGCCCCAAGAGGATGGGGGGTCCACCACCTGCACCGTAAAGACAGCCTTACCCGGGCGCAAGAGCATGGAAATCTGCTGGACTGATACCCAGGTCGCCCCCCTCCCTGGCTAGAGCCTCACTCCCTGTGAACTGTCAGCATCCAGCAGGAGGCAGTGCAACCGCAAGGCCGTCGGTGTCTCTACGAAAGGCTGCACTCTGCAATCTGTCCTCCACCAACGGGCCTGAGAGTTGGCCTCCAAAAAAGCGTTTTTCATAGAATCATGTCCGGACGTTGATTGTAAAGAGGGTGGCGCAATTTTTCTCTACCCATTTCCCCCAAACTGATCTTTAAAGGTACAGAACCTGTTTCAAGTGTGCTATGAGATTTAATATCTGAATGAACTGATTTTAATTTTTATGTTTCGAAATGCCCTTGAGAAGACTGGTGAATGGTAATGCGACTGTGATCCGGAGGGAATGGTTGACTCTAGGATGTAGCCATACCTTGATTGTTCCCGTGGGATGGAAAGAGGAAAGTACGGTGACGCTTTGAGGCATGGTAACCTACGCTCGTCTAAACCCCCAACTCCTGATTCTGCAGAACTGAAGAAGCCAGGTGGTGTGCGGCCATTTTGTTTTCCTACATTTTCATGTGCCCGTGGAAGTCGCCCTTGGGGAGTTTGGTGGCACAACCTCTGATACCGTATTCAACCTCTGCATTCCTGAATGAGTTTGGAGGGGAGGGAGGGGGGGGGGGGGGGGTTGGGGGTAGGGGACGTTGGGTTGGGGATTCGTGGGTTGGGGGGGGGGGGGGGGGGGGGGGGGTGAGCAAGAAAGAGAACAACACTCGTCACCTGGGTGGCAGCACCTAGTGTCAGCAAGTCCGCCTTGTGTGTGACGGTGGCAGTAGATCCTATCGCAGTTTACAGAAGGGCTTTCTGAGGACCCTCCTACTCACTCACAGTGCCTATTTTTTTCTTCGTCGGGGAGTTGGAGAAGACCTAAAAAATGTCCGGGTCCTTTTCTGGAGCCTGTTGTTGTGACACATTAACTCTCGAGTCTCTGACATGCTCAGAGCTCAAATCCTACTCGCCTCACTGGATGACGAGCGAAGGAAACTTGGTTGTTTGGATACCGATGCCCCCACTTGCTCCCCCATAAAAAAATAAAAAATAAAAAGTTACCACCGCACTTCTAGCCCTTTTAAAAGAGAATGTTCTTTTTCCATTTCCTCCTTTCACTACATTGCTTTTATTTGTGATTTTGGCTTTTAACTAATTAGATTTTCTTTTAATGTCAAATATTGTGTTTTTCGCTGTCTGCTTTTTAATTTGCAGGAGATTTTGTTTAATCTGGTTGCTAGTACAACATGGCTACAGATGCTTTTTCCATGTTAGGTGGATGTTCTAAGGAAAACAATTGTCCATCATTTATTTTTCTTTTTTGCTAGACATAATGAGAACAGTATTTTAAGCAGTCTTTAAATAAGAGCTCAGAATCAGTGTTACCAGTGTCAGCATTACGTTCATTGTCTAATCAGCATCGCTAAATTTAAATGGGTAAAGCGGCTTGTATAAAAACTATGTGCAGTTTAACTCTGTAGCCACCACGCTTGATTGGAAGTGATTTGATTGTGCGTGGTTGTCTTTTGGCATGTCTGAACAATTGAAAGGTTTTATTTATTTTGCTTCCTGCCAATATGAATCAGTATGGAGAACCAGAGGGACAAGAATGTTGCTGCCTCTCTGCCAGCCAGCATTCAAACAATTCCATTATCCAAAGTTTCAGCTTAAGTATTGTCTTTCACTTAAGTATTGTGAAGGAACAAGGGTATCTCCATAAATGTGAGAAAATGAGTCATTCAGGAATTATTCAATGAACATTCTTATTTAGGTTTTTTTTTTTGTTGTTTATTGTTTCACCTGTGTTTTACCCAGAATGCACTGCTGTGCGTTCCAGTTGCAGTCTTGCCAGTTGGAAACCTGGGGGATTTAATGCATGTTGTAACACCAGGACAGCACTGTGCAGACATGAGGAATCTGCGTTTGTATTCCTGCTGTAAATCCCTCAGTCTGAAAGAAGGGTAACCACATAGCTGACCGATGCTGACATTTTGAATCTCTTGTATTTCTGACTTTGACATTTTCATCCTTCGCACCGTTCCAATTAGCTCTTGTTTATTGACAAGCAAAGTGAAGAATATTGTGTAGGCCCTGCGCTGCCCTGTTTTGTTGTTTCTGTAAAACGGCATTGGCTGATGTTGGTGAGCAGTTGTCTGTCTGGTTAAGTCAAACAAAAGACTAAAGACTGCCCACTCAATAATGGCCCAAACACACAGTATTTAATATTTTTATATATATATAGCATATTATATATATATATATATATGTATGTATGTATGTACATACTGTATGTGTGTGTGTGTGTGTGTGTGTGTGTGCATATATATATATTATGTATATGTGTATGTGTATGTTTGGGCTGTCATTTTGAGCATACGATTGCCTTTTGTTTTGACTATATCATGTTTGACTATATCATGCTTGCCCCTTGACTGCCCATGATGAACACAGCAAATGAAACGTTTTACAGGTTGTCCAAGAATATTGGAAGTGGGTGGTTGTCTTCTATTGGCTGTTTTGTCATGAGTCCAGCTCTCAAAGTCTTGCATTTGAGAAGTAGACTTTGCCAGTGGTCGCTAAAGGAATGTCAGTTGGTACCGTGTCCTCTTGTTCTGGGTGCAGGGCAATACCACTACGTATTATTAACATCTAGGGAAGTCTTTGCTTTTTTTCTAGGCACATTGAAAACTCAAGCCAGATAGGCCCGCCTTGTTCCTTGTCTCCTTAACAAATTCAACCGAGTATCTTTTTAAAAAAAATTTGTGCTCAATATTGTTAATTTCTGTGACAACCAAATTTGTAAACTAACGATGTGCAAGTGTTTGATTTTATGAGTAATTTTAAGACAGAGGCCCATTCTGGTTAGATTGTACCTCCACCCAGTTATAGTGACACAGATGGGTAACCACTTTCAGTGTTTTGATATTTTCAGCAAATGCGCCTTTTTTTCCCCTTTCAAGCTTTGGAGAGTGTCGATCTAGACCGGTTATAAAACGCATGCAAAAAAACTGCAAGAAGTTGGCGGTCTTGCGGATCATCCACACTACCAGCTGGCTCAGGGCTATTGTTCCAATGTGTTCTATCAGGCTTTCAGAGAAAGCTCTGTCTTTGTGGATGTAGCACTGACACAATGCAATTATCTTTCCTTAAAATTCTAATTGAAGCTGATTTATGTACTGGATCAGGAATGTAATCATGACTATTGTAGCATTAATCTTGTCTCCAATATTATTTCATTTAAGTTAAGTGCACCTACTCGAGATATATATATATATATATATATATATATATATATATATATATATATATATATATATATATATATATATATATAATGATAGGTAGGTTTTTGTGTGTGTATATGAGTTGATTTTTAGTGTTTGGCATTGATTTTTATTTTAAGTACCATAGATTCTCAACCCTATATATATATATATTCAAATGTTGCTTGGACGTGCTAGTGTCCAAGTTTATTTGCCGTCTTGTTTGCAGGTGTCATTTAATTCATTGCGTTTTTAATGGTTTTTGGGACGTGAAAAGGTGTAATGCGTTACGGGACAGTAGTCTGTCCTGTGTAGTGTGGGCAACATTTTAATTGGTGTACATTTCACTGTAATGAATAGTCTAACCAATGTTTTTCTATCGGTTGTAAAATACACAAATCACATTGCCTTTAAACTGCAGTTTATTTTGTGATTGTTTTTACGCTGTCCCGCTGTCATATTAATGTCCACTAACTAACATCTCCGTGCGTACGACAGTCTGGTCAGTCCATAGTTATTGCTATTGTTTGTAAATGCATTCACCGATTTATTTACAATGCAGTATTTGTCTTCTACCGCTGGTCTGAAAAGTGTTCACAAGGTGTTGAGCAGTGTTCATGTATTTTAGTTTATGGCTTAAAGGTATGACATCCATTAAATATTCCTCTGAAGTGTACTGGGATACAGATGTTAACACGAGCTGATAGTAACCCACGATACCCCACCCCAAAAGTCTCCAGATGAAACAGGGCAAACCATTCTCCCTAAGAACTGCCTCTCGTATGCACGAAAGGTAGAGCAAAGCACCCGTAGCTCTCATTTAACAATTTGAACATATCAGTAACGGACCTGCGTTCCAAATAAAAAAACACGAAGTTAAAAGTAACTTTTCTAAAACAGGTCACGCGCACGGAATGAGTCTTCCTTATGGAGCGTGAGTCATCTAGCCCAGTATAAAAGGCTCTCTGCGTAGCTCCGCCGCAGTTGCTTTCACTGTTCTCCCCAACCTGAATAATTCAACATTTTCTTCAGCATGGCAGCCAGGCAGGATGTTAGGTAGAGGTTATAAAAGATATAGAGATCCTGAATGCATTTCTTTTTCCTTTCAAACTCATTTTTTTCGGGTTTTTAAGTTGTATTGGTTGGATTGAACTGACCGAAAGGGTAGTACTTCCAGCCCATAATTAATACACAGACTTATAACAACCCTTCAGAATAAATAATGCATATACTTTATTACGCTCTAAAATAAGCCTCCAAAAGCAAATTTGTCATTGTCTTATATGTAGAAATGGTCCTTTTAAATATTTAATGCTGTTATAAGATGTTCTGAAGAGTGCATTTGCAATCCCTCTTGCAAAAAAGGGTATATAAAAAACGCGGTGCTTTTGAAACGTACGTATAAATAGTCCTTTACATCTGTCTCTTGCAACTTTAATGAATCTCTTTCATGAATATAATTGAACACATCGGCGCCTGATGCTTGCATCTCTAAACCAAGGTCACCTTGCTGGGGTGTCTTGTATGAAAGGAGTGAGAATCTTGTCCAATATAAAAGTGGACTTTATCTGCTACTCTGAAAAGGCCGTTACAGAAAAATGCCACCGGTAGCCCTGTCCTGTGGCATTGTCAATCGTGGGTTCATTGATTTTTATCTGCCCCCTCGCATTTTAAAACAAGTATTTGAAAATTAACTGCTTGATATCGTTATGTGAAACCCTGGCGTTTCATGTGAAGAGACGATTGGCGTGGGCAAGAATGGTTGAAATTTAGTTTTGTGATCTTGTGTCTTGTTCAGATGCGCAGATTAAGTCCATGTTTCGATTTTTAAAAAAATTTCATTATGTAGTTGGTAGCCCTGATCCCTGTCCTGAGTCTTTTAGCACGCGCCACCTAACTTGAGAATGGGCCTGCAAGGTGACTGAATGAGATGCTGTATCCAAGTCTGCCCAGTATGCGGTTGCCCCCTAAAACGTGCAATAGATTTTGAAATGACTACAGCTACATTGTAACTCCCAGTGTCTTACTGCTTCATTATGCTTCCATCGCTAGTTTTGTGTAGCCTATTTCATGCCACGTCTTTCACATTATGACCCGAACATTTGTGCGCTCGTTTTTTTTTTTTTTTTAAACAACTTGTGCAATTTGCCGTAAATACAGTGAATGTTCTTCATGGGCTGTTTTGTTTGTGTGCATTTTAAAGGGCGTGGATATGATGACGATGCCGATATCTTAAAGTTGCAATCCGAAATGTTTTCCATTGGTAGGCTACCTGACGTCTACCGTTGTAATGCGATTAAGGTAAAGATTTGTGTGGTTCCGTTACGTTCCTCTGTACTCTGGTTGCACACACTCCATATGCCTGGTTAACCGTGGCGATCTGGTGCTTCTCTCTTACTGGGGGAAAACGTGTGTTTGTTTTTTGTTGTTTGTTTTTGGTTAATTCACTCTACACCAGAGCTATACTGCAGTTCTTCCATGGCTTTTAGATTTCCTTTGTTTTATTTCAGCAGAAGTTTCCATGGTTTTTTGTAGACACATCTTGTATGATTTTATTTCCTCACCATAAAAAAAACAAAAAATACAAAAAAAGACTGTTAAAACCTGTACTAATTTTATTTTCTGAATTTGTAAACTGAGGATGTATATTTTAAAACAAATAAAACTATTTTAAACTTAAAATCGTTTTGTTCTCTTACTTGCAGCGGGTTTGTAGTGTAGAAGATTACATACGTTTTTTTGTTGTGATATTTAGTGCTGTGATAACATTTTTAAACAAGGGAGGATTTAAAAGAACGGAACGAAGTGAAGACTAGCCTCGCGGTACTGAGTCTGACCATCTTCACATTCTGATGTGAGTTGATCCTGTTCAGATTCAGATATGCTGGAGGCAGCGATTGAAGCCATCGCAACCGTTAAAGTAATGTACATAAGGCTAACACTAACCCTAACTAGAACCAATCTCACAAACTAACTTATGTCCTTAGATGCTCTTGAGAGCGAGCGTGTCTTTGGTTGAGAGTAACTGAAGACTGATCACAGCCATAAAATGTTTGTTTTGTGCCTTACATTTTTTCAGAAATAATGGCCCCCTCTGGTGGAGATGGGATTAGGGAGAAGGTCTAGAGCCCAACCAGAGTCTGTAGGCAGCGGGGTGCTCCATAACCACAAGTGCTTAAGTAAAATAGAGTTTAAGTAAAGGTCGTCCTGTTATAGAATCCTATGTGTATACAGGATTTAAGACATTTCTTTAACAGGAGGTGTCATTTAATAATACAGGCAGTTCTTTCCAGTCCATAGCTTCTGCAACAGTTTTTAAACCACAGAGTAAGAGCTATTAAGATGCTTAAAATTCCATGATGCGAATTGCATTCTGTCGCTGGTCAAATTAGATGGTCAAATCCGTGTCTCTGAGGTTGTCTGCCTTGTGAGTCTAGGATGGCAACAAAAATGGCCGGATTAAGTTAGCTCTCCATATTAGAAAGGAAATCCATCTCCATTGTCACTAGATTCAGATTACATGCAAACTACATTTTGCAATCCGTTGCACCACATTTTGTTTACTCAGAACTGCATACTGGTCTGCCCCCTGGTGGACATAATTGCATCCTACAGGTGCGACCAGTTCCTTCACCTGTAAGATTTAAAGCAGAGGTGTCAAACTCGTTCCATCGAGGGCCGAGTGTATGCAAGTTTTTGTTCTAACCATGCTCTACACCAGCTGATTCCACTAATTAGTTCACCTCCTTGGTTGAAGAGCTGAGCTAATTAGTGAAATCAGCTGGTGTAGGGCACAGTTGGAACAAAAACCTGCATACACTCGGCCCTCGATGGAATCAGTTTGACATCCCTGATTTAAAGGGAAGTACAAAATGTCCTACTATATATTATAGATATATATTATTCAACAGAACACTATTGATCTACATTGGGTCTGTCTGTAGTCAATTCTTTGAAGAATTTTATTTATTTATTTAAAGAAAAAAACTGATCAGAAAATCAAGGGTAGATTATATTTTCATAAATTCTTTCATAGGATTGTTTGAACCTATCAGTGCTGATCAGGGCTGTAACAGGATCACAACTATCTTCACCAGCTTGAGGTTTATCACAGTTGTTCTTTGTTAATTTTCAGTGTTTTCGCATCATTATCAGTATTGTAATTGTCTGTTCTGTGCACCCAAATAACTATGTTGCCTCATCATTCCTCTATCATGTGTCGCTCTTGTCGCGGGTTACTTGGAATGAGAATGAATTCACTGCAGAAACTGAGGAGGCACTGGGAAATTGCCCTCTGTTTGGCCCAGTCACCTAGCAACAGGGACATTGATCCGAGATATTCCACATTAATTATAGATTGTGCGTACCGCTGGTACCATTTCTGTTTCCTGGGAACTGGACAGTGAGTGAGAGAATGGTGAGAGAAATGGTCTGAGAGATGGTGAGCCTTTCATATGACATCTGTTGTCCACCATTTTGTTTTTCATGTTCAGTTTGGCTATGCTGTCTGGAAGATCTTCTCACTCCAGATCAATTAATTAATTTTACACACTCACCTCACACTTGATTTAAAATATATATATTTTAAATGACCCCCCCCCCCCCCCCATGTATCATTTTATCAGCTGGAATTTTCTGTGAAGAAATCTCTAGTCCAAGGTTTCAACAGCAGCGCCCCCACCTTGCAGCTCAACCGCCAACTATTGTGTAAGTTTGGAACTTTTAATCTAAACCCAGCTCTTTAACCTGTAACCCAATTACCCCGTGTTCTCTCTAATGCTACTCTGCAGTATGGCTGCAGACATTCACAGCACTCAGGCTAATTTCTTCTGTGTGATGGTGATGTATTCTAATATTCTGTAGTGCCCTTCAGCATTTTTCAAATTAAATGTAATTCTGTTCATGAGACCAGCTGAGCTGGCTATTTGACAGTGCATTACAATGCTATGCTGTCTCTGGATCAGGTGATTAGAAACTCTGCTTAGACAGCTGCAATCCTTTACCTATTCAGCTCCCTGTAAGGGTCATAGGACCACAGTGTAAAGCACTATTATCTTGTTAATAAAGCACTCGGGGCTCAGATCCAAGCTAACTGTATTGCGCTGAATTTTCTGTTCTGGTCACCCAATTAAGGCTGTCTGGTGACTAGTCCTTCTTGACAGCAATCTGTATGTGTTCCTTTACAGAGAGATGCACAACACGTGGCTTAATATAAAGTATTTGAATGACTGTAGCACTGTTTTGCAATATGGCTAATTTAGTTTCTGCCAAACATGTTGCTGAAAGTTTCGTTGTTACTAGGCATTATTTTGATATCAGTGTGGTACACAGAGTTTTAGGTATTGTGTTTTTAAAAAATATATATTTAAATATGTGTATTTTGTCGTTGATTTAGAGTTGCTCGCCTGCCTTGTTCAGCCTTGCACCTCAACCTAATGCATGGACATCACAATCCGGCGATATGCGCAGTTCACCTTAGCTGGCTTAGAGTTCCATGCTGACATCACCTTTGACACGGTTCCGTGTGAAACATCAGCGAGTTGAGCCGTCGTCATCACTGAAGCTTCTGCTACACGTGCCCTAACAAACCCTTTTTCAAAGTCACTGAGGGCTCTTCTTCGAGCCACACTGGCCATAATTATTGGACATCAGGCCTGATCAGCATTTTGGTGCTTGACCCTGAGCGTGCTGGGATTTTAATTGTTTCATTAAAATGGTAAGCTATCCCATAAAGAACAAAAGTCCTGGCGTAAAACATTTGAGGCTAGGTTATATTGCCTTTCCGTGAGATCACAGGAGGGAGCAATGGGGGTTCGGTTTGCCATTGGTCGCTTCTAAATGCATTGCATTCGTAATTGTATTGTTTCTCTATTATTTTAAGTGCAACTTGATAAGTAGCGATGTCATTCAAAGAGGGTGGGATCAGATCATTCTCACTAATGGAAGCAATGGTTAACTTCTGAAAGCAGGAAACAGCTACTCTGCTATCGACCGCAGTCTCCTGACCTAAAGACGAGTGGATTTATTGGGGCATAAAATAGCTGTTGTGGTGGCTGTGTTTATTTTTGTCATTGCAATGCATGGACAGCTTTGGGGTGAGTTCAGTTCTCACTAATGGTAATGCTAATGTAGCTGTGTGGGGCGTTACTATAGTGCCCTAAAAACAACAAGTACACCATGTCCTTGTTTCATCAGTCTCATTCCACACACTCTTACAGAACTGCATTTATTAGCAGGTCAGCTATTAAATAAATGAAACATAACTTATTACAAATGTATTTATCCTTTTGGGTGTAATAATTATGGTTGTAATGTGCTTCACTTTTTATTCATTGGCGTATTCATTCATGCTTGTACATATTTACTTTGTCAGTCTTTTTTTTTCAGTTTGCCTGGTTGCGTCCCCAAACCGTTACGGTAATATGCTCTGCAAATATCACTTAAATAAAAATAAAAACATTGTTTTAAGAAGATGTAAACTGTTTAATTCTGACATCAGACCATAACAAACACAAGTTGCATTTAGCTGATCTATCAGAGTATACTTTCAATGGTTACATTACCCTTAAATATTTAATTATAAATAGACTGTACATCTTGAAAATAAATATTTAACTATTGAGTATATTAAGTCACTTGGTGTTCAAGGTTTGAAGCCTGCTGAAGATTCTTTCTTTCACTATATACAAGTGCTACAGGTCATGCAAAGTGATTGGTTGCTCGCTACCAGGTGATCTGGATCACGGTCTCGTGCGCAGTGCAAAAAGCATGGGGGCTTCCTGGATCACATCTCAGTCTCAGCCAATAGGCTGTCCCCCAGACCTGATGTCACCAAGACCATCTGGGAGCTGGAGTCTGGCAAGGTGAGAAACGGCAAATTTGCATACATTTTTAAATAAACTTGTAAAAACTGCATGCGTTCCTGAAGCAATTTGTAGTTAATACCTTATTCACCTTACCTGTAAAAGTAAAGGATAATAAATATATAAATAAGTGGCATACAGTCCTGAAACGACTAGGAATTAAGAATTTGACGGTGACTGGCACAATGTAACAGCTTTCATCAGGATGAAATTAACTTTTTCACTCACTGGCCCGACCATCTTGTGAATTATAAAAAAAAAACAGCCATTTTCAACATTTTACCAGTCACATTACCTTTTACAATATAACACAAACTGGTCGGTTACCTGCCATAATGGCTGCTAGAGTAGAAAATCTTACCAGCCACAAACAAAATGTAACCAGCATTTAGCTGGTGGCAGATGTTACTTTCACACCCAGGCTTTCTTCTGCAAAAAGGTCTATGCTTTTTAATCTTTCCGACCAGTACTCTGTAAGGTCCAATCATGTGCTTTGATCTGATACAACCTGCCACAGACTTTGTTTTTGCTCTGTGGGCATTGTGGCTGCAGATATAAAGGTTGAGGGTTGAGGCTTGTGATCGGAGCATACTTACTGCTGTTGGGGAGCCAGGTGGTCTTTTCCCTGGCCACGCCCCCACTGCCCCGTGCCCCGCCCTCCTTGTCTTCGTCCTCCTCGCCCTCGGACAGCAGGTCGGAGATCTGCTGCTGAAGCTCAGGACTGATGGCGTTCTCGGCCAGGACCAGCACGCGCAGGCACGTGGGGTAGTTCTCCACCATGTCCAGGAAGATCTGCAGAGAAGAGGAGGGGCTTCAGACGCACGTGGTCGCGCTCGCGCTCGCTGGCCTTATTGTCACGCCCCTGATGGCTACTACAAGGGTGAGCGCCGCTACAGACTCTTAGACTTGCCAGAAACTCAACTCCATATTCTTGACGTTCAAAGTGGTAGCTCCCTTCCATTGGAGCCAAAACACTCATTTCATGCACCTACAGAAAAATCGTTGAAGGTAGTGACCAATAGAAATACTGTGGAAATTGGCATTCTGTACTGTAAATAAACAGGAGAGACTATTTTAATTAATAAGGAATTTAGGAGCTGTGTATCTTGAGTCCGCAATCTGTGGCGACACCGACTAGCCAATGAGATCCACAGCTACAGTGAGACCACGTTCAAAATGGCAGGGGACAGGGTAATCGCATCCCAAGTGGACTGACCGTGTACATAATAATGATAGCTGACCCCTCCCTGCGTGTCATGATGGCTATACTATGAAGAAAGTTTAACATACTCAGGGTTTCTTTGCATTAGCTGACTTCACAAAGCCTAATCACTGCAATATGGCTTAACCGCTACTATGAACGTGGTTATCCACTTGCTAAGTGAACACGGGTTTTATTAATAAAACTCTGTGCGCCTTCACATAAAAGGGGCGGTGTCTGCAACAACAAGCCTATAACGGTGCAGCATGGGCTGTACTAGAGCAGCGTATTTCTCTCTTGTGGAAAAAAAGTGTGATACAGACAGATATAATGGACGGATACGAAGAACATGAAACGATCATAAGAGCAAAAAGCAACACTGTTGCCTCCAACAAAGCCAGGGAGGAGATTTCGCAAAAAATAAAAATAAAAATGCTTCAGGTTAAATTTGCTAGTTAATACCTTATTCACCTTACCAGTTGTAACAAATAAATCTATACTCTAAGTACATTGTCATACAGTTTACTTCTAATGTGACAACTGTACTACTACATTCTAGAGCTCCTAAACTTTAAACTTGATACAGTGTGTTTAAAATCTTGTTGAAGCAATCACACCCACATTCATTCATTAAAAAAAAAAAAAGTATCAAGCACTTAAAGGAACTCAGAAAATCTTTTGCGGAACTCAATAATCTCACCCTGTGTAGACATTCCCTCGCTATCCGCACATATCTCTAGGGATCCTTTGGAATGGAGACGCCTTTTTCCAAAGTCAAGGAATTGATTGGTCAAAGGGAGTATATGTCTGTATGTTTCACTGTGGTTAAACCTCCACTTGTGCTGCTAAGAAACTGCTTAAATAACCATTGCTCCTTGAAGTCCCCCCAGAGAATGGGGTTTAATCAGGGTTATTGCTAAATTGACTGTTACTGTGCAACTGAAGTCCCAAATCAGTCTTGCATAATACAGCGAGACATCTTTATGGCAAGTGCGCGCCAAGCACATCTGCTCTCTTCTGAGCTTGGCCAAAGACCCATTGTGAAATAAGGCTCGCTGTGGAAACTGCCAAATTGAAATTCTATGATGCCGCAGGTGTTATTAAACTTCAGGACTCTTTTTTTCCAGCTGCCCCATTTTATCAGGCTGCTACAGAGCATTTGTGAGAGAACACACTATCATTTCACAGCTGGACATATGCACATCTTCACTACAAATGGAATCCAAGTCATCGGTCAAAGCAACTGAGAGAGAGCGAGAGTGAGAGTGAGAGTGAGAGTGAGAGTGAGAGTGAGAGAGTGAGAGAGTGAGAGTGAGAGTGAGAGTGAGAGTGAGAGAGTGAGAGTGAGAGTGAGAGTGAGAGTGTGAGAGTGAGAGTGAGAGAGAGAGAGAGCCCTGTGCAGCCCCCCCCCCACCACCACTTCTCACACATTTCTACATGCATGAAAGGCATCATCTCAGGAAGTGGATTGACTTTATAAGTAGATTGTTCGGAGGGAGGCTTTGGCCTGTACGTTCCAACGTACATGATTTTGTGGGCTACAGCACCACCTGGTGGTCAAAAAATGTATATACATTTTCACATTTATTTTACTCTTATGTGGATTAAATGGCACACTACAGCCAATTCCTATGGGTGTCACTTCACATGAAGATACTAATGCACAATCACCTCAGGGGTAATTAGATTGATTCTTGCCAATTAGCTAAATGAAACTTGGCAAAGGGAAGTGAAAGTTTACTTCAGTCATGTAATCTGCATCTAATTATTTTAGGACTAAAAGAGAATTGGCTTGGGCCACGCAGTTCATTTATTTTAAGCAAACCGATTATCCTTTTATCGGTGTGATGGGCAGTGTGGGACACTATAAAGGAGAGATACAAACGGAACAGAAAACTACTGTGTGCGTTCAGTTTGATACAACGCTGTGGATTGGCACGTGAGAAATCAAAAGGACCACATGATTGGCATACTTGCAATGTCAAAAAGCCAAACCGCCCCAGGAGAAAAAGATAATTCACTAAACACGGTACACCAGTTAATCGAATGGCACATTTCCAAAACGCAAATCAAGTGGAAAAACAAACACATACTTTTTTCAAAGAACATTATGTCAAAGCAAATTAGATTTAATGTCCGTTTTCTTTTTGAATACTGCAGTGGTAACAGATTGAGAGCAGCCGAAGCTTAATCACAAGAAACGGGGAGAGCAAAGGTTTACTGCAGAATCAATAGGCGCTTCAACTGCGCAATTTCGCTGTGTTCGGATGTACAGAAGATGTTTATGTGTGACCTTCAGTCACAACACAGGACTGCGACTACTGCAGCTCGGCGAGTGGACCGAGGAGTGATATGACGTGGCACCTGGCTGCGCGAATTTTGGAAAACGCACACGTGCGCCTTCCCAAATTGACACAGGAATTTATATAGTGCTGAGACCGACTTGGGTGCCCAAAATCAGACCATTCATGTGAAAGATTACGCACTGAGAATGCACTGTTTATTTTTATGGCATGGTCTGAGTGCACTGTGACGTTAGTGGGTATGACCTTATAGAAACTGAAAGTCACAGCAACATGAAGTTGCCCTTTTTGTCCTTGTAATACTGGCAGCTAATTCTGGTAATCCAGGTAACAGATGTGTACTCATTCCAGCGCACGGTTGTAGAAACTCATCATGTAATAACTGCACATAATGTAATAGAAAAATGTAATAAAATCCACCTACAATGTAATAAAATGTTGAGCGGATGGCATAACAACTTTTTGCATGTAATGTAGAGAATGGGTGGCCAATCCTGGTCGTGGACACCCATAAGGTTGAATAACACTTTGCCACTAATACGTTATTACATTATGCAGTCAACATTTTTATTACATTATAGGCAGAGTATTACATTGAGTTCTTATTACATTATACGCAGTTACATTATGGGCAGTTATTACATTACGAGTTGCTACACACGGTACACAAATGATGTTTACAGCCGCGGTGTTGGAGTGCAGGCTTCTCACCTGCGCAGACTGGTTGGTGAGGCCAGTCCCCTCCAAATCCAGAACCTCCAGCGTTCTGCTTGATGCCACGGCAACGGACAGCATCCCGGCAATGTGGTCTCCTGCGAAAACCAACCGGTATCAAGGAGACCGCTGTGAGTGTGTATCTGTGTGTCCACCAGCATCAATGAGACAGCTGTGAGGGTATATCTGTGAGCGTGTATCTGTGTGTACAATCTCACATTTTTTCCCCCACTGCAATGCACCGGCGCTTACATACAGGGTTCCAGTCCTTACGCTCGGTGCACAATCCGTCCAGTTATTTTGTCTATTATGAAGATTCTTGAGACAGCGTTTGCTGTTGGTTCAGTCAAAATGACGTTTTGATGAATCAGGAGGTTTTTTTACTCGAGTGAGCTCCAATCCTGCAGACACAGCAACCGCCCAGCACCAGGGTTCAACAGCTGCTCTTAAATGATTTTCTTTCATCCAGCTACTCTCTGAGCTGCATGAGACCGCAGTGCAATTAGGACAGTGAGATTTCTGGATCCACAAAAAAAAAAACACAGACAGTCTAAACCCCTGGTATTCAAATCATGATCGTTGAGGTCTGAGAACTGCTGGTTTTCCACCCTCCCTTTACCTGGGAGTCATGTGTGAAGCCAGTCTGGCCAATCAGTAGTACTAATTGTTCAGTTAATTACCTGGGAGAACGAAAACCAGGGCCGGATTTGGATACAAGATCCAGATTTGAATATCCATGGTCTAGACCAGGGATGTCAAACTGATTCCATCGAGGGCCGAGTGTATGCAGGTTTTTGTTCCAACTGTGCCCTACACCAGCTGATTTCACTAATTAGCTCAGCTCTTCAACCAAGGAGGTGAACTAATTAGTGGAATCAGCTGGTGTAGAGCATGGTTAGAACAAAAACCTGCATACACTCGGCCCTCGATGGAATCAGTTTGACACCACTGGTCTAGACAATCTACAGCTATACTAAGGCCTTTTGTCCTTCATACACTCCTGTGTCCATAAATTAGTGGTGAAAATGTTTCTGTTGCACTTATAAAAGTGAAACATGCTGTTCACTATCATGAATGTGTGAAAATGGCTGTTCCGTGCTGCTTTGCCCAGCTCTGTAGGAGCGATTGCCATAGTGGACTTGACACTGTAAAAAGTAAAACGCTGCTCCACTTGTGTCAAATTATCCAGCCAATCAGAGGATGTGCCTAGGTCAAATCTCAAAGCATTCGATTTCAAATTATGCATTACAACTCTCCTTGAAAAAGACAACACTTGACGATCGTCTTAGATTACAGGGACTGGACAATGTCTGTGAAAAGTTTGCGACTTCACTCACGGAATCAGATTAGGTTTTTTCCAGTTTATGTGAGAACACAGGGTTAAGAGGCCAGAACAGCAAGCTGACGATTGCAGACGAGATGGTTTTCAGAACCTCACCAGTCAACGTAGCAGGCTTGCTAGAAATAGCCAACAACAAATTATGGGGCCCGACTGCCAGGATTCTAAGCGTAGAATCATGATTGAAGACTTGTAAGAAATCCCTGTACCAACTGGAGATGTGGAGTTCACACGGGATAACAATGACACGTATAACGGGATGTTTCCATTCCAGCTTCAGCACTGGGAAGTAAAGATATAGAGCAAAACAAAAAGCAGTGCATTTACGTCATCAAGCCATTAGTTTGACTCTACTTTTTTTTTTTTTTGGTTTGGATTAAAAAAATTCAAAAAAAGATTTGGATGGATGATATTTAGGAGTCTAATAATGACGGCGCTAAGTATGTTTGTCTTTGCCTACTTTTTAATGAAAAGATAACCTTGAACTCATTTAAAACTATATCAGATCTTCTGGTACTGAGTGCTAATTTAGTTCTTCTCCCACAGACTGTGTGGGAGGGCCCATTGGGACTGTGGTAGGTGTGATACGCTGGGTCGTCATGATTAAATGTCCTTTATTTCCCAATGAAAATATGAACTGTCAGACCTTCAGTAATCAGCTCAGTGAACCCCTTGCCCTTTTACAGCTGTAGGAATTCATCAATTAATTGTGTAGATTAACCAACTAAAGCTCTGGCGGGTTTAACAGTGGGCTCAGGCAGTATATTATTTCAATGACATTAAATAAATTATAGTTTGAATTAGATGAGGCAAAATGAGCTTGATGGAAAAAAAATATCTTGCTGTACATTCCACAAGATCTTATTATTGTTTAAAAACCAACTGCACAATGATGGCATTAATACCTTGCATGTTTGGTCACATATCAATGAGGAATATACACTGCCCGGCCAAAAAAAAAGTCGTCATTGTACGACTGCATAGTGCCCACTGTACAAGCCTCTGGAGGCAGTGTTATGATCTGGGGTTGCTTCAGTTGGTCAGGTCTAGGCTCAGCAACATTATGCAGCAATAAAATGAAGTCAGCGAAGTACCTGAATGTACTGAATGACCAGGTTTATCCCATCAATGGGCATATGCCAGGATGACAATGCCAAGATTCATCGGGCTCAAATTGTGAAAGAGTGGTTCAGGGAGCATGAGGAATCATTTTCACACATGAATTAGCCACCAGATTCCTGACCTTAACCCCATTGAAAGTCTTTGGGACGTGCTGGAGAACACTTTACGGAGTGGTTCGACTCCCGTCGTCAATACAAGATCTCAGCCAAAAACTTATGCTACTCTGGATGGAAATAAATGTTGTGACATTGCATAAGGTTGTCGAAACAATGCCACAACAAATGCGCGCCGTAATCAAAGCTAAAGGCGGTCCAACGAAATATTAGAGTGTGCGACTTTTTTTTTGGCCGGGCAGTGTATTAAAGGGTTAGTTCGGAATTTTGGACATAATGTCTCAATTACGACTTACCCATGATGTAGTTGATTGATGGAAACCATTTTCAGATAATTCCATGCTGTCCCTTCTTTTGGACATACACACATTGCTAATGCTAGCACAACTCGTAGGAAACTAGTAGCATCCACTATCAAAACGCACTTAAACACTCCAAGGTGCACCCAAAGCAAATAAAATACGACGACAGTCTATCGGGGTTATTTTCAGTGATTATACCATCATTTTTCAAGTCAAACTATCGTTGAATCCTTTACTTTGTGCTCACCTAAATTCTCAGTGGAAGTACGGCGGCGGAGCTAACTGTAGATTAGCCAGGGTATCTGCCTGTAGGCTATCTGCTGTACTCCACAGTTGCCGACACAATCCGTTTTGCCGTAAAGTTACATATTTGGTAGACAACAAGTCAGCTAAACACAAACATGCTACAGAATAACACAGCATATACAAGCAAGCACACTGGCTACCAATTTGCAGGAAAAGTTTGACCACTTCCATGACTTCCCAATCGTGGCAACTAGCTAGCTAGCTAGCTGAATAGATAGATCACGCATGCAATCATTTATTAGTTACCTGCTCGTCAGTTGTTTTCGGTGCATGAAGAAAAACAGGTGATGGCACAGCAGTCTCCTTCAGTAGAGGGTGTCCCGCCCGTCCTTTTTTGATTTTCATAGTCATCCTCCGTGAAATGGTCACTACAAACTTTTTTAGAGTTGGTGACATCCATGCGAGCAGCAAAAAGCCACAGCTGTTTTCTTTGTTGATCTTCCACTGGAAATCGGTGAAAACTTTGTGGTGCCCATTTTTTTTTGCATGATTTGAACAACCTTGAAATACACACCGAAATACCATCTTACCTGAACGTTAGCTAACAATACTACGAGTCTGATTCTTTCACACGCGGGATATTGTTTTTGGCCGGCAGAGCTATAGGCTACTTTACGTTACCTAGCTACTAAACTAATGCTGTACTTCCACGGAGAATTTAGGTGAGCACAAAGTAAAGGATTCAACGATAGTTTGACTTGAAAAACGATGGTATAATCACTGAAAATAACCCCGATAGACTGACGTCGTATTTTATTTGCTTTGGGTGCACCTTGGAGTGTTTAAGTGCGTTTGGTAGTGGATGCTACTACTTTCCTACGAGTTGCGCTAGCATTAGCAATGTGTGTATGTCCAAAAGAAGGGACAGCATGGAATTATCTGAAAATGGTTTCCATCAATCAACTACATCATGGGTAAGTCATAATTGAGACATTATGTCCAAAATTCCGAACTAACCCTTTAAGTCAAGCATGTTATAAGTGGGACATATTTCGTATTATCATTATTTTATTAAAATACATTGTTTTTTTCTGGCTATGATGGTAGCTACATGACTGTGTTACAAAAACAGGGTTCTATCCAGCAACATCCGTTTCATTCACCTGGAAATTCCAATGAAATAATTTGTGAAATATTATGGAAGTTTCTAATTTTCCCACCACAAAATGAATGGACAATGGAGCAGTGGAACGGCAGCAGTGTGATCATCAGGACCTTACTAAACTCACTTTGCCACTAAATTAGGATCAGAAAGGATTGGCCATGATGAACTGCAATTGTCTCACTTAGATAATCAAAACTGCTGTGGAGATTTTTGATGAGGTCTCTGATGACGAGAGTAACTGGATGATGAGGTCCTGTTGGCAGAAAGCAATGGTTCATTTTGTATTTCAAATTTTCACAGCGGAGGAGCAATTGATCACTTCAGAGCTGCTAGTCAGCGCAAAAAACGTAAAGCGGTGCCCTTGCAAGAACTAAGGCAGGTCCTGTCTGAGAGGATGACGGGAACAAGTGTGTTGCCTACAATTTACAATTTAACTCCAGTGTGCTTGACTTCCTGCAATGCCTTTAATAGGCACAGAACTCATCTGCATTCAGGCTGATGAGGCTTTACCAGGTAGAAAATCCCACACTGAGTTTGCTCTCCATGTGAATCAAATTATTTAAGTTTTGCTTTAAGACTATTTGTGTGGAGACTTTCAAGTTATCCTGTGTTTGGTATAGAGGTATACCCACCACTAAGAGAGGCTGCCATGTCTGTGATTTAGACAAAGTATTCTATTGTTTTACAATAACCACAAACTGAAAGCCATGCCCTTTTTCCCAGCACAGTGATTGGCTTCTTACCCAGGGGATTGTAGTCCAAGTTAAGGACGCGTAGCTGAGAGCTGTGTGCGACGGCAACGGCCAATCGGGCCCAGCCTCTGGTGGTGATGGCCGGGTTTGCGCTCAGGGTCAGTTCTCTCAGACCTGTGGGGACATTGTAATTTCATCTATCACATGACCTTTACTCCCCAATGACACAGAGATTCTGAAAGACCAGGGGTGCGTCCCAATAATCACAAAATGCACGCTCTCTTCCTCTACTCCGTGCCCCGGAAACGGATCTTTGTGGTTTAATCTAATGTTTCTGATTACATCTTAATTACGTATAAATTGTTGCATATTAATGTCTCGACGCAAACCGCAATGCCAGGTACATTGTATACTGTACATGCAAATACTTATACTCAAAACGATCAGGCAGTTTTGCATACTTCCGGGTAGTGTAGGAGAGGAGTGGTAGTGAGGGAATGGAGGAAAGGACGTAGGGAGTGAAGAATATTGGGACGCAGCCTAGATTCCTTGTAAATCTCTCCTTCCATCTTTTCCTTCACCCCCGTGACGTTTTCTGGCGAGGTCAAGGAAAAGTTGAAAGGAAAGGAAAAAGGAGCTATTTTTTCAGAACGCAACCCAGGGGTGTTTCTCAATACCACAGAAGTACGGACTTGCATTCTAGTCGTCAAGTGTCCCAGCAAAGGGGCACTTGCAAAAACGCGTTCTTGTGAATAGGGTGACGTAATATTTAACGGGCCAAGTTCTGTTCTGAAGCCAAGAGAGCAAAGAAGCAAGGACGTTCAAAGATCTTGGAAATGTAGTTGATCCAAATATCGAGGATGCATCGGATGCAAACGAGAATGCGGACTTGCAAAGCAATGGCAGACGACATGGGAGAAGCTTATACACCAGGCACGGGGAAACTGTCAGGAAAAGTTACTGCCTGATTTTTTACTATTTTCTACAGTCTATGGTTTGTAGTGGGAGTGAAACCACTGCCCAAACGTCATAAACACGCATTGCATCTCAAACAGGCTACAAACAGCGTTCTCTGAAGCAGCGGTGCACAAATTGGTTTGCGACCCAAACTTGGCTCTCTGTTGGGTCGTGGAATCCTGTAGGCTACAGCAACATTCCAATACAATCAGACCTACACAAAGTGCTAGTAGAATAGAATAGAATAGAATAACTTTTATTTTCCCATTAGGGAACTTCAGTTGTAGCTACCAGCAACAACAAAAAAGACAGACAATGGGGCAGACCCACAACACACAAACAAGCATATCAAATAAAGACTTTCAATAGAATCATTGCATTAATCAAACTAATTAAGTGAATTAAAGTGGAATAGCCTACAGCCAAATGTCATGATGAAAAATAGCCCCCGCTGTCCCGAGATGTCCAGTGTTATGTCCAACACACAAACTCCGCCTCCACGACTTTCCTCCATACACACAGTGTTGCGGTCTCTGTCCACTGTCAACACGGAGAACCGAACTGTGTCAGCCTTCCCACTCGTCGCCTCATTCCTCCCCCGCATTATCTTCTTCTTCCCTTCCCTGGTGGCCTTTTGAAGATTGCCTGCAGTCCTGGATCAGTCCCGACATCTTCAACTCCGGTAAAGAGCGATGGTAAACTTTGTAGCTGCAGATCCAAAGGACATTCCAGAGCATATGTTGCGAATGCGTCTCCATGGTGACGACCACAAATTTGACTAGACAATTCGTCAATATTATCAAAACGTGCAGCAGGAGTGACCTGAACAATCTCCAGCCCGCTTCCCCATCCCACAACAGACACACAGCGCATGAAAAAAACAAAAGATAAAAGCCCAACACAACAAAATACATTCAAATTAACAAACACGAACATGAGACAGCTAGACTACATGTCGCCATTACAGCGCCATGTGACGTTAATAGCTAATAATAGTAGCAGCCAATGGTAATGTTATTTTGTAAAAAATAAATAAAAACTGCAACACATTTTTTTTACTGTTCATATTTAACTGTTTTATATGATCACGTAAATGCCTACTTTATTTAATCCTGTTTTGCTGCGTTATTCCTACTGCGCTCCAGGAGATGGCACCGATTTGCCAAAAAGCTGATAACAGTTGCAGAATTTACGGCTTCTTTGTTACAAAGCTAGCTAGGTATATCGTTTATTGCTCTTACAACATAAGATAGTTAACAGCTTTAGCTAATCATCGCGATAGTCTTCTTGTGCTTTTGACATAAACTATTAGTTAACTGTAGCCTAATGCATAACTTTTTTAGTTGTACAAATATGTTTAAAATGAGGAAAAAATCCAGCTATTGTAAAACACATTTCTCACCTCATTTTCATTCTTTTTTTCTTTTTTACATTTATTGATGAAATGAGATAACTAAAAATGTAGCCTAGTTGTAAGCTTATCCCTATTGTGCCTTCTCGTCTGCCATCATGCAGTGAATGAAGGGATATCCAAGTCCGTTCTCGTCAATGTTGCCAGATGCCTGAATTAATTCCCCTCCCAAAAAAATTCTGAAACCCCCATCTTCAATTGACTCCCATACAATTTGTCACCAATTCCTCCTTTTAAACTCTCCCATATGTCATTGACTCCTATACATGTTTACTCTAATACTATACTTTTTTTTTACTTTTTTTTTTTTATCCCCTACATTTAGGGGAAAATCCCCCAGTCTGGCAACTCTGTGTTGGGCGACGCGTTCTTGGAACAGAACTTGGCCGTTAAAAATTACGTCACGCAAGTTCACAAGTCCGCAAGTACAGACAAGTACAGACATTGAGAAACAACCCAGGGCTGTGTCCGAATCAGAGCCTTATATACTGCGTCCTGTTTACTGTGTACTAGCATACTGTGTACCATCCGGGGATATTAAGAACACTCAATTTTCAGAACTGTCGCTTGTTTAACAGCTTTTTTTTTTAAAGTATACTCAACTGGCATACTCAATAGTAAGCAAGTGCGCTGATTCAGATACGGGCCAGAGCAGTGAGGCACGTGTACTTACATTTGATTACAAATCTATTTATTAAAAATTCTAACATCACAAACCTAAAGCATGAAACTGTCAGTGGGAAATAAAAAATTCTGAGGTCCAGTGCTACTTATAAACAGAAAATGCACTTGTAAACAGTGCAGCCCTGCTAATATGAGGTTACCTTTATAAAATGAATTATACATGTACTGTGCTATAAACAGAAAAATTTAACTATACAGCAACACTTTCTTTAAGCTATTTTAATTCACTGAGTTGTGGAAGATATGTTTACCTTTACCAATGGCCAGCCACTGTCTTGATAGTAAGCTGAATGCAGGCACTGAGGTCTACTGAAATGTCTTATACAAATGTTAAATTGGAATTATATGTTATTGCACATTTTATATCCTTATCCAAGAAAGGCAACAGTTTCTAAAAAAGTCAATATTTAAATTTATTTTAGTCGTAAAAGTTTCTTGAATACAATCTAAAAATGTCTACATTAGATCTGTGCAGGCAGGCAGGTTCACTGAACACTGCACATAAAATTCATATGAAACCTGAAGACTGAGACTGTACAGTAGGAGCAAATATATATATGGAATCATTATTTTTGTGTTATCCAACTTTAAATGTTATCCCATCAACGCCCTAAGGTAGTAGTTCTCATTGTAGGTCCCTATATGCCATCGACACAGGAACAATTTGTTTAAAAAAAACAAACAATCGTGAACATTGGTTTAATGAAAAAAGAATAATTAACAAGTGAAAATGGTGGAAGTGACTATAAAATTAAGCAGTTGTGATATGGCTCACCTGACTTGGCACCGTCCGGGGGAAGCATGCCACAGATGAGTTGCATTGCCTCGTCCCCGAGCATGCAGTCTCCCAGGTCAAGTGACACCAGTGACGGATGTGTGGACAGCGCTGTGTTCAGTGCCACGAGCCCAGCGTCCAACAGGGGACTACCGTGAAGGCTGTCGGGGACAGGCAGTGAGAAGCCATTGGCTACATGACAGGGATTGTTCCACCCATTGTTGTTCCATAATAATTTGTTTGCGTCATCAAAGCATAGACTAGAGCATCAAAGCTGCATATCATTACTTTTCGCAAGACCTTCGTTTGCCCTCAAGTTCACGTGGAGTTGAACAGTTTCGTGACTGTGGGAATTTTTCGTCGATATGAGTCATTAAGTATTTAGACACTGCATATTCGTACGTCCACACACTATTCGTTTCAGCTCTTCTAAGTGAGCATCTAGTGCAGTTAATTTCCCAATTAAACTAGGGCTTCTGTATTGCATTTTCTTAGAAGACCCGTACGAAAATACAGTAGCCTAAGCCTTTAACCAGCCAACAGCGGTGCCTTTGTTCTTAGCTTATTATTTTGAGCCTCTTCTATGCGCACTCCGCTGTCACGTTTATCTATTACTCGGGCACAAATGAACAGTGAACCCGCAGTAATAGTAACGAGCGCTTGCATTTAATTTAGTGCTACTTGGCTATCAACTGCCAACGCACGGTAGTTAACTTATAGGTATCTGATTGCTACTCAGCAATCTAGGTAATACCGTTTCAGTGCACGTGGTGTTTGTTAAAATTCAGGGTCATGTTTAAAACGTCTGCACATCAAAACATCGGCCGTCACGTGGATACCTTAACATAGTCTACATTACATTACATTATAACTTGGTGTTTCCTTGGCCCTGTATTTCGCAATATAAATATGTGGTCTTGCGGTGTATGAAGTGTCGCAATATGGATCATACGCCTGCGCTAAGCTGATTAAGTGACGATGAGAGCTGCACCAATGTAAATCAAATAATTGATTTGTTTTCACAAGAATACATGCAATGTGTCATACTTACAACAACGTCTGAATCGATCTGTTGGTCTTGAGTGCATCGGCAAGCTGCTTCACCCGGATGATGCTCGAAACCACGCCGAGGTTGAGGTTGAGTTGTGCCAGAGAGTGGGACTCCGCCACGCCGCGACACACCCGTCCGAAGTCACGGTCTGAAAACTGGCAACCCCGCACCGACAGCAATCTCACACTGTTCTCTTTGAGGCTGTCGCAAATATCTTTTATTTCAGCCCCAGAGAGTGTCTCTCCCGTTATCTGGATAGAGCCTGGTAGCATTTCGCGTAGCTAGCTAACTACCGTTCTTACATTCAAGAAAACTAAACTATGTAACCGAGCATGTATGAACTTGTGTGGCTGAATAATTCAGAACCAACTTCTACTCTTGGATCAAAGTGCTTTAATGATGCCTATATCTAGTTTTCCCTTTGGTATAATGCGGAGTTATTGATTCCTTACAGTGACTTCGCAATACGTCCACAATCAATCATGCTTGCGAGTGGTAGCCGCTTCTAGCTATAATCCTGTAACGTAATGTCAAGGCGACTATTGGCTATATTTTCGATTACTCATAGGAGATTAACGTTACCCAGTGGTCTAATGATAAAACAGTACATTCAAATTTTTAATATTTACGGCTTTAGCTAGCTACCTAGCTATATCATTTTTTTCGAATTGCAACGCTACAACCCCCTGGTAGGTTTCTCCAAGCGCTGACATCATAGGACAGTGGCTAGCTCTGGTATAAATCCTCAGTCAACTCTGCAGTTCAGCTATGAAGCGAAACAGTTACGCATTCATTTATTCTTTGCTGAATTATTAATGAGCATGCGATTATGTTATCCTAAAGCATAAAGTATATTGCCAATGGTCCACTCTTGATTCCGCTAATACTGACGATATCCATCGCCATTAAAGACAAACATTTAGCATTCTTGTCATGTTTTGGTTTCTAGGCTCCAGCTTTGCAGCATTGAGGCAAATACGATCGTGGTTTGTTTGCATCCGCTGCAGGTGTCGGTTACTATGGACACACTCCTCTCAATGTCACCCTGCCTTTAAAATAACATTAACCGGTAAAGCATTTGGCGAAATAAATTCCTTTCTTTTTCTGCCATAAGTTCGCGTCGCGCGTATAAATAGCTACTTGGCTAAATCACGATTTTGCTCGTTAGAGGCACGACGGATGAATTCCATGTGAACGGTCACTGTTGCGTAGCCACTAGCCAGAAATATTATAAGCATGTGAAGCTTTCCCGAGGAAGGAAAAGAGGAAAGCCGAGTTATAGATGTAGCAAGTGTAGGGCTAGCGCGTGCCCAGAGCTACGTCTCAGACTACACCAAGCTATCAGGTGTGATTATTTAGGTCTAGCTTTAACATTTCTTGATGGTGGGTGACCTAACCATTTATAAACTTCTTTTTTTCTTTATTTCTTTATTTTTTTTAAAGGAAACATGCTCTCAAATTATTACGAAATAATTTTGTAACAAAAGGAAAAAATATGACTGCAAGATTTACACAATTTACCTGTTTATACTAAAAGGAAACCACAACTTTCACCTTACGTCAGAGCTAAGACCAAAAAGAAAAAATATCCTATTGTCAAAGCAATAGGATATTATTGTGGGAAAACATTAATCATTTTTTTTTTTTTTTCCATAAGGTATGTAGGCCTATTATGAAATGGTGAGACCCATGTAACCTCAAATGCTTTCCATTGCCCACTTTATCTGTGGTCGAGCAGAGTCACAAACAATAATCCCATTAATAATAAATCCAATGGGACAGAGTGGCCACAGGCACCAATTATAGTAGAGCAACCTGTCCCATGGGGGTGATGGATGATAATGTATGTCTGCTGCATCTCTACACAGGAGGCATCTCTGGTTGCAGATTACACAGCCCGCATCTTTCCTCCTCCCCCATGGGGACAGAACGTAAAGTGAGCCGTAAGCCTCGAGTCTGGATCCGGAAGGCCAGTAGGCTGTAACTTGGAGCCACAGCCATTGCAGTAGCCTGCTCACAGCACCCACCTCATTGTTCAGCAGGTCAGTGTTTGTCAGGCTCACCTCTGGTCAACCTTTCCCTGCCAAAATGCACCCTGGCAGCTGCTTATGTTGGCCATTGTGATATACAGACTAAGTGACAGATGATTGGTCTGACTGCCGTGTGGATTGTAAAGCCAGTATGGACAGGTCACCTAACCCGTGACCGAATATGATCCCTGTTCCCTGCCCCCTGTCCACTATGTGCCCTGTACCCTCACTTTGCAAGCACTTTGCGAAAGAAATCCTGCAAAACTCTTTCCAAATTAGTGAGGAAGTCTGTGATTTTAAAAAAAATAAAAAAATTCTTGAGAATATCAATCAATTTACATATAACGATGGTTACAAAGTGTAGATTATGAATGAAGATAGAATTAACAAAAATAAAAAGACTAGTTTGTAATATGACCCGCTCTTGTACCATAGACATGCATATACGCTTTATGTCTTGTACCAAAGATTTTAGATATGACTCCGCCTACCCTCTTTGCTTGTACTACAAGTTGTAGTTTTTACTTCTGGGTTACTTCCTGAAATTGTCGGAAGAGTGTGCTCCTGAATCCCCTCAACAAAACCCCAGAAATAAGGGTTTCATCCTGGGATTTTAAGTGCCCCCATTTGTGAGAAGAATCACCCAATCAAAAGCTTTTTGACGAAGTTGACTCAAATATGTGCCCTCAATGGGGTGAAGGGATCATATTCGGTCACGGCCCACAAGTAATAATGATTAGAGCTCCATAGTGTGTTTTCAGCAACATACACAAGTGTCGCTGGAGGTCCAGTCAGGCTCCTAAATCCTTTGCCCAAAACACGGTGGAAGATGAGATGACCAAAACATAATTATAGATTTCAACCTGATGGTCATAACATTCACGAGGGTTCATGAACTTCTGTAAGGACAAGGTAGGTTATATGAACTTTTATCAGCCGAATTCCAAGTGCATTAAAAGGCAATATTCACTACAAACAATCCCTTACTGTTCACGCAATGCAAATAGACATGAAACAAGGGTTGATGCAGGTGCCATTCATTCAGAATGATTTCAGAAATTGATATGTCTTCAACAGTGCAGTATGAGTTTTTGTAATGATTTAATAAAAGACAGGGTTATAGATTTGAAAGAATGGGTAATAGGCTGCAACAGTTAATTACTATATCCCTGCTTAGCTTAATTTTAGGTGGCTGGTTTTTGGATCATCCCAGAGCAACTTCTTGTATTTACAATTTTCAATATAAGAAAATTTTGAATAATAATTTTTTTTCATTTTTTCAAATGAATACTTTGAATATTCAGTACTTTTTATTTATGTAAAAAAAAAAATATATATATATTTCTGATTTTTCCCTAATTTGGTAGCCAATTGAACCCTATCTAATTCAATTTCCAGTGTAGCAACCGCTTGAGAATTCACCGCTACAACCCCGTCAGCTGTGACACCTCAAGCTCATGACCTTGATTCCAGCTCGACCAAGGCCATTTTGTATGCGACGATCCTCTCCCCACCCCGGGAGCGGCTGCCAATTGCCGCTCCCTCAAGGCACCGGCCATATACTAACTTTTAGTTAATTCCCATATCATTTAAAATTACTGGTAAATCCCTATAAAATGACTAAAGTAAGTTGCGCCAAATAAAAGGCAAGGCCACAATTTCTTTAAACATTAGCTTTATTTTCTGTACAATACCTCTATATGTACAAATGTGAAAGAAAACTGAAGATAATGAGAAAATGACTAAACCTTACTCCACAAGAACATCTGAAATCGGACTACGACACCCAATTTAACAGTATTACCAAAAGATTCAGAGGTGAAGAAATAAAACAAATACCTTCAATGCTTTGCAAAAGCATCTTCAATTTTTTTTACATAAATCTAGACTTACACGACCGGTCAATAGTTTTAGTACACTTTACTTGTGTTTTAGTACTCTGCTTTTACTGTAATTTAAGCAGTTTAACTTTTTGTCAGAAGTTCAAATAAGCTTTTACTTCACAGGATAGTGACCTCAATTTTTGAGTTCATTAAAAAGCCATATTTGGCTAAATAAACAGGTGCACAAATTCTTTCCATTTTCTGACAAGAGAAGTAAAATCAGGCCAGTTTGGGATGAGTTGAATACAAAGGTCAAAGAGAAGCAACCCACAAGTTAAACACATCTGTAGGAACTTCTACAGAACCATATGACTACCCTTGTAGAAAAAATGGCACAAATATGCTCAGCAGTTATTACTGCAAAAAGTGGCTATTTTAATTAACCTAAGATTTCGTTTTTTTATTTTATTTTTTATTGTAAAATAAAGGGTGTTTATTTCTTTTTTTAAATCTCAGATTGCTTAAATTGTGGGTGTACTAAAACGTTTGACCAGTAGTGTACATTGGTTTGTGGTGATATATAAACTATTACATACTTCCTTGATGCGTATGAGGGGTAATTCTCACTTGCTGTGGAGAATAGTTATACATAGCAAATCTTCAGTTCACACAAAGATAAATATTTTAACATGGTGCATGTGCAATCCCATTAGGTCCCACCAGTTCTTTCAACAAATGTCCAGCCCTTCTATGTATCATTGTAATAACACCTCGAAATGTGTTTTTTTCCCCCCCCAAAACATACTTTTTGCAACATTTCAAATATCTCCAGTAAATGGACAAAAAACAAACAAAACAAAAAAAAAAAAACACCCACACATGTCTAGACCTTTGAATGTTGTGGTACCAATAATCTTACAAGGCAAAGGTTATGACAGAGAGCTGAACTGTTCTTTTCCCAGCATTCAGGGACCAATAAGACTATGACACAGTCAGCAAACTTTAGGTTTACAATATGTTTAGAGTTCTAAGGAAACCTCTGTGATTCAGTAGGAATGAAAGTTTACACACAAGGAACATTAAATCTTCCAAAACACAGATGTACGCTTTATGCTGTGCCTGGAAAATATTGCTAACAATTAGCATTCTCCTGTTGCTGTTTTTTTTGTTGTTGCCATTTCTGTTCCAGGAATCTCAATCGAGGAACAATTTTTTTTCATTATGATCACTTTTGTAGGCATTCGGACGAGACGAGGGACTTTCTGAAAAATCATTTGAGCTGTTGGGGTTGATTGGCAGCTACCAATGTGTCCCCTTTGTGTTGGCCTACATAATCGTTTCTGCATTTGCTTTCTCAATATGAGCTATTGGGAAGCAACAGGGAGTTGTCTTCACGTTGCCACAAACATGTATGGGTCACTTTATGTGCACTTGCATGACAGTTAACTCAAAGATGTTCCCCATCCATGACAGAAATAAATGGTGTTCAGCCTCTCTTGAGCCCAAGAACAAACACATAATCTTCATTTCAGTTTCCCCCCCACCAATTCTTTTAAAAATGGGACCAGCATAATCATGCATTAAAGCCCCAAAGTTGAACGTACGCCGCATCACTGTGCCTACATGGAAATGCTAAGAACCTTCACTGTGCCGTTAACCAGACTGGTTGCCACTTCAGGTAAATCTCTGACAACTCTCTGGATGGGGGGGACATTGGGTCCTTCCAGGGTGTCCAGAATGCCTTCAGGAAAACAAATGAAACATTTTATACAAACATGTCGGTTAACGTTCTCTCCTACCACTTCCTTATCCAAATAAATACCAAATTAAATCACTTAATATAGCTTTACATTCATTAAGATTGTCTATAAAAAAATTTTTTTTAAAACCCATCTGAGATTAAAGGTTGTATCAGCGATTTTGGGTGGAAACATAAATGATCACATTCATCTGATTTTTCCTCACGATCCGCTAGCTGCCCGCCCCATAAGCAGGCCGTCAAAAAACCTAAAAAAAAAGTCTCTGTAGGCAGCCTATGCTCCGAGATCGTACACAAAAACAAATGGTACTACCAACCACTCAAAACCAAAATAAACAGTATTCCAACCAATCACAATGATCTGCACAAACGCTAATACTCTTATCTCGCTGAAATCTTGACGGATTTACAAACGGTTTGGTTTCTTACAAACGTTATTAACGTGGTTATAATTCCGGATGCTTGAACACTATTTTTTTTAAACATAACATAATTATTCATAAGTATGTTTGTTTGGGATTTCGCTTCAGAAGTGACGTCACCCAAAATCGCTGATACAACCTTTAAGAAGAAACTAAGTAATTAACAAATGCTTAAAACTAGGCCAGGGGTCTTAAACTCAATTAACAGAGATCCACAGTCAGCTTTTTTTGGTTCCACTGTACTTAATTACAACTTACTTTATCAATTTGTTCAAACCGAATACCTGCAGTTGATATTGTAAAATCTCCCCTTAAAAAGCACTGTGCCATCAAGTGAATTTTGGTTCAAGGTATTCAGGTATTAAAATGTATTCAGTGAATCACATAATTAGATCTTCGTAGGTGACGGATACCTGGAACAAACCAGCCTACGCTGCAGCACAGCAGCAGGATCTGTGGGGACTGGTTCAGACAGACCGACCTCAAAGTAGCACCCGAGCTGCGTGAGTAATGGCCGTGTCACGTAATGGCGCAGTCGGGAGTCCTTACCTTCGACGATCTTGTGGTAGGCAAAGTGCAGGTAGAGCAGAAAAAGCATGTGCAACGCCGCCAGAGTGCCGCACAGGATGAGGCGAGGGGTCTGTCCCACGGTGCGGGAGATCAGGGCCGACACCTGCGAAGCACAGAGACGGACGATATTTAAACCCGATTTCATTTCCTCCAATAAATGTGACGCCCAACTGTATTCCGAGGCCCGTCTTGTTGGCGCAGCGCCATCCATCAATTGGGGAGAATGCGGCAAGCAGGCACTGCGTCGTCGGGAGTGCATTTCATACGCAGCTGCCGCAGGCAAACTGCAGGAGCGCAGTCAGCCACAGGAGCCAGCCAGGAGGGCATGCCCCCTTTTGTCCTTCCGTAGGCTTACATAATCGCTATTGATAAAGCGGCGATGCGTTTCAGCCAGCATTGTGGTGATATCGTATACTGAGCCACAAGGGACAGTAATGTGACAATCTGTTAACTGAAACAAGGTTATCTTGACTGATTCCACATCCAAGCCTCACCATTCGCAGAGTGGAGAGTCCTCCGATCACCAGCCATAAGATGTAGAAGAGGGAGTGGAAGTGGACGTTGTACGTGACAAACAGAACCACGCAGTGGCTAAAGAGACCATAACCCTGAGGTAAAGAAATACATACAAAATCAACTAAAGGAACATACAAAGGAAGGAATTTTATTTATTTATTTACAGAAAAAGTGAGAGACTCTGAAGATAGCAAATATCTCAAACTTAATAAAAAGACTACAATGGAACAAAAACAAGCACAAACAGTGTGTACCCAGAACCAGGGTAGACAAACTGTGTGATGGGGTACATGGGGTACTACAAGACCTGTGCCTGTGATGAAAAGACAGGTACAAACCAGAAGGGATAGCATCTGTAGCATGGTGATCTGAGCGTTACAGAGGTAGGCCAGGAAGTAGATGAAGGATGAGACTCCCAGCCAGTAGCCAAAGCAGGTCCCTATCGCCGTACCCATCAAGGTACCCTCTCTCTGATAGGAAAAGGCAAACCATAAGTCCAGATGAGAAAGTGTGTCCAGCCAATACTGCTTAACACTGTAAACTTGTGCACTGTGCGAATCTAGATTGTGAAAATTATACTGAGGATAGCTCAGGTGATAAGTCTAATTATAAGTACATTTTATTTATAGTAACAAGTGCATACATGCATCATGTAATTGCCTTAAACTGTGTCAGCTTCACAGAACAAATGACTGAAATACAAGAAGTGGATATTCTGAGACTGGGAATCTGGGTCACTTCTGAATGGGCACATCAAGCTTTATTTTTGTGGATATATTGTCTGGACAAGAACAAACAAGGATGCACAATAATGCTTTCTGCCTCTGGGGATATGTCTACATTGTCCAAATCTGTGCGTGTGCGTGTGCGTGTGCGTGTGTATTTTAACGCTGTTGGACTATTTGAACAGGGAGCTTACAATCACGGTTCCAGAGGTCTTCATCCCATGCAGGAGGATAGCCACCAGGGTGAAAACCAGCATCATCGGCCCATAGAGCTCCCCAGCAATCTTCTGCAGGTTTGGAGGGGAGAAGTTTAAGTCTTATGTGCAAATTCATATTATTTTTTCCATCACACATGCAACTCCCGATCTGTCCATCACATATGGGTCTCGACGGAGAGTTGGGGGGGGGGGATCCATGAGATGGAAAATAATATATACTGTATTATCCTACGTCATAGACATTCACACTAGGTAGACACTGTCTAGTGTGCATGCAATTATGTTGAATAAAAGGTATTATATTTTCACGTAAGCTTGGTTACTAAAAATGTATTAATCATTAAGTCGGCCTGGGGCTTGGCTTGTTTGTGAAATTCAGATGGTCATGGTAACAGAGGGACATTGACAAATGGCAACGGAGGGACACATTTTCACCCCCCTCAAAATCATAATTCTGCCAACTCTTTTTCAAAACTGGTTATACTACATCAAGACCCACCCCAATAATCTTTCTTTTGGAATGTTTCCCCTCTCTAAGTAGAAAATTCATGTTAAAAAAATTGAACAGGCCGAAATGAGAATTGAATTTTTGAATACCTTGTCAAAAACATTCTGTGACTTTTTATCCTAAACCATTCACTCTACTGGGATGCCTATTCATATCATCATTAGAAAAATGCTATTTATTCATACTTTATTAAAAAATTGTTGCTCAGTAAGACTATTGTTATAGGATAGAATCCGGGGGAAAGTACATCTGTTCTAGTTTGTCAACCCCAATGGATTCAAAAGCCCATAACTTTTTTTCTAGTAGATATCATTCAATACTTGTACCTTACACCTTGGAATGTTGGCTTCAAGATCAGGCAGATAGGGAAGTCATTTCATAATGTTTCAAATTTTGCTACTGATGTTAACCTCCCCTTGGCCTGGCCCCATAACACATTAATCGAGCCAAACCAGCTTCTCACCTGCGGAAAGTTGATCATTCTGACAGGAATCATTGACTCTATCAACCTTGTGGTAGAAAAAAGGGCCCATATTAGTGAAACTATCCAGTAATACACAATATCACACGCATGCTGCCATGCTATGACAAACCATTTTAGTCATGCACCATATTTACATTCTGGGACCAAAATCAATAAGTGATCATTTGCTGGCTTACCTCTGCAACCCAGTTTAACATTCATGCAAGCACATAAGTCCTCTTATGAAGTAAGATTGTAACAAATTATACTTGTGAAAAAGTATGCAATTTGCTTACTTTTGTTTATGTACAACAGTAGCAGAACAAATACACTGCCCGTCCAAAAAAAAAGTCACCACCTGGATTTAACTAAGCAAATAGGTAAGAGCCTTCCATTGGATAATTACTGCAGTGATTAATATGTTTCAGCTGGCAACAAGTTATTTAACCCTAGCTGATGCGGTGAGTAGCTTCTCATTTCTTAAACAACCATGTCGGAAGACATATCCTGTGGTCGTGGAAAGGATGTTAATCTGTTTCAGAAGGGTCAAATTATTGGCCTGCATCAAGCTAAGAAAACAACTAAGGAGATTGCTGAAACTACTAAAATCGGGTTAAGAACTGTCCAACGCATTATTAAAACCTGGAAGGATAGTTGTGAACCATCATCTTCGAGGAAGAAATGTGGTCGGAAAAAACTCCTGAATGATCGTGATCGGAGATCACTTAAACGTTTGGTGAAATCATATCGTAAGAAATCAACAGTAGAACTCACGGCTATGTTTAATAGTGAAAGTAAGAGCATTTCCACAAGCACAATGCGAAGGGAACTCAAGGGATTGAGACTAAACAGCTGTGTAGCCCTAAGAAAACCACTGATCAGTGAGGCTAATCGGGAAAAAAGGCTTCAATTTGCTAGGGAGCATAAAGATTGGACTCTGGAGCAATGGAAGAAGGTCATGTGGTCTGATGAGTCCAGATTTACCCTGTTCCAGAGTGATGGGCGCATCAGGGTAAGAAGAGAGGCGGATGAAGTGATGCACCCATCATGCCTAGTGCCTACCGTACAAGCCTGTGGGGTGTTATGTTATGATCTGGGGTTGCTGCAGTTGGTCAGGTCTAGGTTCAGCAACGTTATGTGCCAAAAGAATGAGGTCAGCTGACTACCTGAATATACTGAATGAGCAGGTCTTTCTATCAATGGAGTTTTTCTTCCCTGATGGCACAGGCATATTCCAAGATGACAATGCCAGGATTCATCGGGCTCACATTGTGAATGAGTGGTTCAGGGAGCATGAGACATCATTTTCACACATGGATTGGCCACCACAGAGTCCAGATCTCAGCCCCATTGAGAATCTTTAGGATGTGCTGGAGAAGACTTTGCGCAGCGGTCCGACTCTCCCATCATCAATACAAGATCTTGGCGGAAAATTAATGCAACTCTGGACGGAAATAAATGTTGTGACATTGCAGAAGCTTATCGAAACGATGCCACGGCGAATGCGTGCCGTACTCAAAGCTAAAGGCGGTCCAACTAAATATTAAAGTGTGCAACATTTTTTTTGGATGGGCAGTACATTGCATCTTTGCCGCACATAAGTTGCGTCATCATATCTGTCAGGACGGTCACACTCAGCTTACCTGGTGAGCTTTTTAAGCTTTTATCGACCGATACAGATATGACCACAAAATGAATGTGCATCCCAATTTTTTCTCTTTTCTCACACAATATACAATCTTTGCTTGTTGTAGACACCCCCATATGACATGTTTGATCCAATCAAAGACAAGTTTAGAGAAAACCAACACACCCACACTGCTTTGGGAACCCAGTGTGCTTTTTAAAAACTATTTTACTCCCCAATCCCCCCCCCCTCACCCCCACACCCCCACAAAGAGCTCAGCTCCCAAATATACCTCACCTGTTCCTGACTTGAATGGGTTCCACATCAAAGTAGGGCCTGAGGATATCAATGTTGCCATAGAGGTTGAAGGCCTTGGACGCCTGCCTTTTCCCTGCCTTCCAAACCTGAAGGGATAGACTCAGTTCACACCTTTATCACACATAATTCATTATTCATCTCTCACATCTGTGCTTTAATTTATACCGCACTCCAAATTACATTATGTTGGCAATACTGGTTATGCTTTAGCAAAATAAAACTGCTGTCATTTTTCTAAATTATGGGCACTAGTATAATCTCGTTTGACGCAATACCCATATTACAGCCTGATATTTTATTGAGATAAGTACCAATACTTAATTTGCAAAAGCAATTTACTAAAATGTATGATCTTAGTTTAAGCTGATGATTGGACAGTGGAGTTTCATGAACCTCAAAACAGGTGGAGCTGAAATGAGCTGTCAGTCACTGTCTCGTCTGAACCAATGAAAAGATTATGCTCGCCAAAACAAACCACTATGATTAGTTAAAATAAGGAGGTCATTAATAGCATCTGGTAGTTCTGCCCATTTTTAGTTCATGAAGGTGAATTCTCCCATCACTCATTGAAGCCAAAAGCAGCTGCAAGCAGCATCTGAACTTGGGACCTCCGTTGAAGGCCAGAGCTCACCACCACAGTTAACTGCTGGTCTTTTTAAAGACATTTCATCCCCTGCTCTTCCTGTAACACAGTGCCCCCTATTGCTTTGTGAGCTCACCTCATCCGCTACTTGCCGCCCCAGCTGCCCTTTAATGCCCTTCATGCCCAGGAACTCCCCGTCCTCCCCAGTGTCCTCCTCTGTGGCGGCCGCCTCCTCTGCCACCTCCTCCTCCTCCTTCATGCGTTGGTGCATCTCGCCCATGTCCTCGAAGCTGGAGCCCGAGGTGTCATCCATATTCTCCATGTCAATCACTGCTGAGCCACTGCCCTGAGGAGGGGAGGTGACCAATGACATCATCAGTGATGTCCCAGTGACAAAAGGCACCAAACAGGTCTAAATGTACTATTCGGGGACCATTAGAGGTTTAACCAGATGCCTGCAAAAGAGATGGAATTACCTCTGGCTGTGTCCGAATCAGAGCTCTCTCTACTGCGACCTGTCTCCTGTATACAGTGCACTGGCAGAAGTGTGCTGTTTAATGTGCACTGTGTAGCACGTGATGTGCAGTCCGCAAAAAATATCCGGCATACTATTTTCCAACCGTACTGTGTAAGTGTCGTAAGCTGGTCGTAAGACGTCCCGCCAGTGTTGCCATGTCCTCTGTTTTACAGCTAAATTGGGCTACTTTTAAAGGGCAGTCACAAGTAAAAAATAAAAGTCGCAAAGCACACACTTATTGTAAAAAGTCAAAATATGATGATTTCTATTTAAAATACGTTGATTTCGGTTAAAAATATATTTTGGGCTAGTTTTGAGTCGCCATTGGCTAGAAAGTCGTGCAAGATCTGGAAATCCTGTGCCACACCCTTGCGCGGCCATGTCACATGTTGTTTTTGTTGCATTTGAAGGAAAACATTTTTTAAACAAAGCTTCACATCATATGTATGCGACCAAAATGTATATGTACTTCTTGAAGTGTGCTCCGGAATGTAGTCGGCGAAACCCCGGAAGTAAGCGTATCATATGGGGGGTTTAAAGTATACTATATTTAGAAATAAATTTTGCCTACTTAATGACTTTTTTACCCCATCTACTCAACAAGCCCACATAATAGTGTGGAAGGGTGCTGATTCGGACACAGCCTCGCTCTGACTCTCTGAATGCATTGCAGATTGAGCCATTCCAGGTCTTACTAGAGGCAGGTGACTCAGGTGACATTTCTCACTTCAACTCTTAACACTTGCATGCCTCGAGTAAGATCTGTGAGGTTACGCATTGGGAGGGTTATTTTGTTCTCTGCTTTGACAAAACCAATTTAGTTTGACCATTGATACCTAAATTTGTATCACCTGGTCCTGGTGAGCTTTAGGTATGAGCACATTTAAAGATATACTATGGCCCACTATGGGTACAAGTATTGTGTTTCTTCTCACTTGGTATAATCTGCTCATTCCTGCTGAAATACAGACTAACAAAACTAGCAAAAACTACTACATTTTAATTTAAATAATATAATGGTGTCAGTTACCACATGTCAACAGCGTTACTAATTGTTTAAGTATTCACTTATTAGTCAGTTATTAGTGTACAATTTATGAATTTTAACAAAGCACCATATGTTCTAGCTAGCTAAATCTAGCTTACTTGAATATAATATAGGAAGTAAGCATTTTTCCAAATCAGAATAGATTTTACAAATAACAGACAAGTAAATACCTAAAAGGCTAAAATAACGTTTCAATCTACATCACTATTAGAAGAAATCCCAATTAAGCGCAACCAGTATGGTAGCTTGAAACCTCAACTAGTCTTCCATCTACACAACGCTGCTAGCTTATAGCTAGCTAGCTGTAGTTATCTAACATTGCTGCTTGGTAACATACCGGCACGGTATTCATTTCGACACCCCGTTTACGCAGCAGAATAAAGTGTTTACACACAAAAGCATTTGCTTGTAATGCTTCGCTATGTATTTAGCCAGCTACTAAACCCAACGTTGACTAAAGGCTTGTTAGTGCTAGCTACCTGGATCAGGTTGTCATCAAATCCTCCCCATGCTTCCGTGTTCGTGTTTTTATTTCCTTCGGGTACCGACATCTTCGCAGTGATGTTTTTTCCTTTAATTTAGAAACTTATTCAAAATCATTCAATTTTGATCAAGCATACACATAATTTGACAGTTACTCATAACATTGCTAGCTAGCTAATTGGTATCTCCTTGTCTAAATCGTCCAGATTGGAACTTTAAAGGCGAAACTAGCTAGATAACGCTCTGTTCCTGCTATGTGGGAGGAGCTACTCGTCTTTGGGATTGGACGAGAATTCCTAGAAAATCTCGCGCGATTATAAGAATGTCTTATTTTTTTAGATAAAACTCAGGAACTTGAACTCCAGGATAAAATCTAAAACTGATGTGCTGTAATTTATTGTCATAACAGCACAATTGTAGTATTGGGCTTTAATTGGTGAATCTGGTCTTATATTATGTTAATAATTCAAAGATAATCCATATGTGGCACACAGTTGTTGTCAAAACGGTTTCCGCTTACGTCATAGCAGGAAATCAAATGTTGTTCCAATATGGCGGCACCCATGAACAACGTGGAAGAGATTCGGAATCGAGTGATTTTGAGCGAATTTGGTGTCAGGAATGTGAGTGAAAGTGACATGGGTTGCCAAAGCTAGTAATGAGAAAGTGATGATAATGGAGAGTAATATTTTACGTCCAGAATTGTATTGGTTGAACTTGGGCAAAAGTGTGTTCCATGCTATTAGCATGAGAACTAATTACCTAACTTAAGCTATGCAAAAAATATAATATATTTTTTTTGCTGACCTGACCTTCTAGGTCCTCACTATATGTCAAAAGTATGAACTTTTTGAGATGTATAGTATATTTCTAAATTGTGTCGATGGAAAAGTGTATAGTATTGTTTACAATTGTCTGATGAGCTTTGAAATCTGGCATGCTGTCTTTTCAGGTTCACACCACTGACTTTCCTGGTAATTATACCGGTTATGATGATTCTTGGAACCAGGAAAAATTTGAACAGGTAAATTACTGAAATGGTATGGAGCACTTTGTGTAATTTCAAATGTGTTGTATAACGGGTTCTTCAATACTGTTCTTACTGTTGGTGGTGGTAGAGGTGTGCTTCCCCCTCATCATTGTAAAGTGCTTTGAGTCGCCGGCCGGTGAAAAAGGCGCTATATAAATGCAAGGCATTATTATTATTATTATTACATCATGCCATGTTTTGCCTCCACTCTTGCAGAATTTCAGAATCAACGTGATTCAGATGGATGAAAGTGCCCTGGAGTTTGACATGGTGGGGATAGATGCTGCCATAGCCAATGCCTTTCGGCGGATATTACTGGCTGAGGTAATGTTCAACACTGGAGATACTATACTGATGTTCTTTGTAGTTTCTTAGTATTCAGTGACTCTTGATAGAGAAGGTTGTTGAAGATATAGTCATAGGCTGAATCCCATTCTCTGGACTCGCAGACTCGTGGACTCAAATGCGCGTTCTCGTCAAGTCCATGAGTGCTATGGGCTGTTCCATTGTGAAAACAACATTTGTGGCAAGTGCTCTTATGCGGACTTTACCCAACCTTTTTGCAAGTCCACATCAATGCAGACTTACCTGCCCCCGGAAATAAGCCATTAAAGTCTGCAAGTCCACAAGGGCTCAGTTAGGGATTCAGCCATACTATGGCAGCCAAACCTACAAATGCACGGTGAATGATGCCTCCTTGTCTTGTTCAGGTTCCCACCATGGCTGTAGAGAAGGTGTTTATCTACAACAACACTTCAATCATTCAAGATGAGATTCTTGCCCACAGACTTGGTTTGGTTCCCATTAAAGCTGACCCACGCCTGTTTGAGTACCGAAATGCAGGTAAACATACATGCACCCCAGAGAACAAGTAATATATATATATATACAGTGAGCACCATAATTCATTGGACAGTGACACATTTCTTGTTATTTTGGTTCTGTACTCTAGCACTTTGAGTTTGAAAGGATGTAATGACAATGAGGCTGAAGTGCTAACTGTCAGCTTTAATTTGAGGGTATTTTCATCCATATCGGATGAACCGTTTAGAAATTATAGAACCTTTTGTACATAGCCCCCCCCCCCCCCCCCCCCCCCCCATTTTCGGGCATCAATAAATATTGGACAGTTTAACATAATGTAGAATAAAGTAATCATTTTTCATATTTGGTTGCATATCCTTTGCATGCCATGACTTCCTGATGTCTGTGACCCAACAACATAAAAAGACTCTTTTCTCTGGTACTCCTACAAGCGATACTATAACATCTCTGCATTTGAATGGATCTGTAAGTCATCAAGGGTCTGAGGTATCAAACGAGCCTCAAACCATCACTCTGCTGCCAGATATGCAGTAGATATGGATGGATCACTTTAAGGGTTGTTTCTCCTGACAAATTTTCCTATTGAACTCTATGGAAAAATAAGTCAGGAAGGCTTGTTTGATACGTCAGACCCTTGATAACTTAGAGCCATTTCGCCAACCATGTGTTCCATACTGTTCCAGTGTAATTTACAGCTACTGTATACCAGAAATATAAGTGGGTTATGCCTTTGTAAGGTCAACATTTCGTTAGACCTTTTCTTAGAGAGCCACAATATCATCCTCATTATTATCGAAATGATCACCGCTCTGTCATTTGAATAGAAAGATTTTCCAGAGGGTCTTCATACAAGGATTGGGAGGGTGAGTGTCACTTGTCACTGACATTGATTGCATGATTTTATTTTGGATGATTCCCAGGAGATGAGGAAGGCACAGAAATTGATACAATACAACTTCAGCTGAAGATCAAGTGCACGAGAAACCCTCGGGCCACTAAGGACTCTTCAGATCCCAGTGAACTGTATCTAAACCATATGGGTAGGTATCCATATTGCAGCACCTCCTACTAGTGTCGCATCACTTGCTAAATAGTTACCAGCGTCCACTAAGGACAGTAATGTCACCCACAGTAGTGAAGAATGGTCGTTTGGCTTTGTGATGGACCAGGGTGTTAAAGCTAGTTCCAGTCTGTTGTTGAAAGTTATGCCACAGAAGTTGAAGGTTCAATGTTTTTGTGGTGACACCACTCGCAGAGATAATGTTTTGTGATAGTTTGGGTAATGGTTAAATATTAAGTTATTCAGAAAACATTCTTGTAAGCATCTAACCTCTGTGTCAAATGCTGACTTGTATAAAAGTAGGCCTGTCATCCTGTTTTGAAAATATAATCATGTGTAAATGCAGAATGCATCTGAGCACAGCCTGAGAGCTCAAATTAAATACTGCACTATTATATTCCATTCCCATATTTTCAGCTGTACACTCTTTGTCAAACAACTTATTTTTCCTTTTCTCTCAGTGTACTCCAGGGACATGAAGTGGGTGCCTATTGGTAATCAAGCCGACGTTTTTGCAGACGCCAACATTGGTCCAGTCCATGGCGATATCCTCCTGGCACAGTTGCGGCCAGGACAGGAGCTGGATATTGTCATGCACTGCGTGAAGGGCATTGGTGAGACCTGTAAACATATTCATGGATATGGCTGATAGGTAGTCAACAGCTGGGATATACAGTACCTGCTTTGATTTTTGAAATTACCATACTTATGTTGACCTGAATTATGTTGTTTGTTATAGCTGTTAGGGTATTATTTGAGTAAGTGTGACACCTGTCTCCTGTTGCAGAGGCCAAGTGAGGTTTTAAAAAAAATAAATAATAATAATAATAAATTGATAGGCGCTGTCATGTTCTCGAAGTATCTCAAGGAGTTGAACTAATCCGTCTGTTTTTAGTTTGAAAGCATCCATCCATCCATCTTCAACCGCTTATCCAAAGTCGGGTCACGGCGGTAGCAGTTCCAGCAGGGGGCCCCAAACTTCCCTTTCCCTGGCCACATTGACCAGCTCTGACTGGGGGATCCCAAGGCGTTCCCAGGCCAGTGTGGAGATATAGTCCCTCCACCTGGTCCTTGGTCTGCCCCGTGGCCTTCTCCCAGCTGGACGTGCTTGGAACACCTCCCTAGGGAGGCGACCAGGTGGCATCCTTACAAGATGCCCGAACCACCTCAACTGGCTCCTTTCTACGCAAAGGAGCAGCGGCTCTACTCCGGAGAAAACCCATTTTGGCCGCTTGTATCCGCGATCTCGTTCTTTCGGTCATGACCCAGCCTTCATGACTATAGGTGAGAGTAGGAACGAAGATTGACCGGTAGATCGAGAGCTTTGCCTTCTGGCTTCATCACAATGGTGCGGTAAAGCGAGCGCCATACCGCTCCCGCTGCTCCGATTCTTCGGCCCATCTCACGCTCCATCGTCCCCTCACTCGAGAACAAGACCCCGAGATACTTGAACTCCTTCATTTGGGGTAAAGACTCATTCCCTACTCGAAGTAGACACACCATTGGTTTCCTGCTGAGAACCATGGCCTCAGATTTAGAGGTGCTGATCCTCATCCCAGCCGCTTCACACTCGGCTGCGAACCGATCCAGTGAGTGCTGAAGGTTGCAGACCGATGGTGCCATCAGGACCACATCATCTGCAAAAAGCAGCGATGCAATCCTCAGCCCACCGAACTGCAACCCCTCTCCTCCAGGACTACACCTTGAGATCCCATCCATGAATATCACAAACAGGATAGGTGACAAGGCGCAGCCCTGGCGGAGGCCAACCCCCACTGGGAATGAGTCCGACTTACTGCCGATAACCCGGACACAGCTCTCGCTTTGGGCGTACAGAGATTGGATGGCCCTGAGTAGTGACCCCCTCACCCCGTACTCCCGCAGCACCTACCACAATATCTCCCGGGGAACCCGGTCATAAGCCTGCTCCAAATCCACAAAGCACATGTAGACCGGATAGGCATACTCCCTGGCCCCCTCTAGGATCCTTGCGAGAGTAAAAAGCTGGTCCGTTGTTCCACGACCAGGACGGAATCCGCATTGTTCCTCTTCAATCTGAGGTTCGACTCTCGGCCGGACCCTCCTTTCCAGTACCTTAGAGTATACTTTCCCGGGGAGGCTGAGTAATGTGATGCCTCTGTAGTTGGCACACACCCTCTGGTCCCCCTTTTTGAACAGGGGAACCACCACCCTGGTCTGCCACTCCTTAGGTACTGCCCCCGACTTCCACGCTATGTTGATGAGATGTGTCATCCATGACAGCCCCTCAACACCCAGAGCCTTCAGCATTCCTGGGCGGATCTCATCAACCACTGTGGAGTTGTTTGATTACCACGGTGACTTCCTCCAGGGAGATCGATGTTGATCCCCCATCATCCTCCATCTCTGCCTCTACTATAGAGGGTGGGTTAGTCAGGTTCAGGAGTTCCTCAAAGCTTGTCGGTACCTTGCAACTGCCTCCGGAGTCCCCCAGGATAACATATCCCAGAAGGCCTCCTTCTTCAGTCGGACGGCTTCCCTGACTACCGGTGTCCACCAGGATGTTCGAGGGTTACCGCCCCTTGAGGCACCTAAGACCTTGAGACCACAGCTCCCAGCCGCAGCTTCAGCAATGGAAGCTTTGAACATCGTCCACTCTGGTTCAATGTCCCCAGCCTCCACAGGGATGCCAGAAAAGCTCTGCCGGAGGTGTGAGTTGAAAGTCTCCTGGACTTGGGCCTAATCCAGAAATTCCCAGTTCACCCGCACTACACGTTTGGGCTTACCAGGTCTGTCCAGAGGCTTCCCCCGGCCACCCGACCCAACTCACCACCAGATGGTGATCAGTAGACAGCTCTGCCCCTCTCTTCACCTGAGTGTCCAATACATACGGCCTCAGATCCGATGATACGATAACAAAATCGATCATCGACCTTCTGCCTAGGGTGCTCTGGTACCATGTACACTTATGAGCAACCTTATGTTCGAACATGGTGTTTGTTATGGCCAGTCCATGACTAGCACAGAAGTCCAATAACAAACCCAATCACGCCCCTCCAAGTGTCTCCATCGTTGCCCATGTGTCTCCCAGCAGGACTCCGGAGTCCCCTACAGGAGCCCCATGCAGGACTCCATTCAGGGTCTCCAAGAAGGCTGAATACTCTGAACTGCTGTTCGGTGCATAAGCACAGACAACAGTCAGAGTTTTACCCCCCATAACCCTTAGGCGTAGGGAGGCAGCCCTCTCGCCCACCGGGGTGAACTCCAACGTAGCGGTGCTCAGCCGGGGACTTGTGAGTATCCCCACACCCACCCGACGCCTCACACCTTGGGCAACTCCGGAGAAGAATAGAGTCCAACCCCTATCCAGGAGTAAGGTTCCAGAGCCAAGGCTGTGCGTAGAGGTAAGCCCCACAAGATCCAACTGGTAACGCTCCACCTCCCGCACAAGCTCCGGCTCCTTCCCCACCAGAGAGGTGACGTTCCACGTCCCCAAAGCCAGCCTCTGCCGCCCGGGTCTGGTCTGTCGAGACCCTCTACCTTCACTGCCACCTGTCTGGCAGCGCACCCGACCCCAATGGTTCTTCCCGTAAGTGGTGGGCCCGCGGGATGAAGAAGTTGAAGTGGTGATGGTGGCCACGTTGCTTCTTCGGGCTGTGCCCAGCCTGGCTCTGTGGCATGCCCGGCCACCAGGCGCTCGCTGACGGGTCCTCCTTCTGGGCCTGGCTCCAGAAGGGGGCCCCGGGCTTCCTCCGGGCAGGATCGCTGAACTTCTATTTTGATGTTCCATGGGGTTTTCTTGAACCATTCTTAGTCTGGCCCCTCGCCTGAGACCAATTTGCCATGGGAGTCCCTACCAGGAACACAAGGTTCCAGACAACACAGCTCCCAGGTTTATAGGGACGCACAAACCTTCCACCACGATAAGGTGACGGTTCCCGGAGAGGAGTTTGAAAGCAAGCTTGTTGAAATAAGTCTTATAACTGGCACTACCTGACAGGAACTTATAAAGTAGTTCACAAATTCATAAGCCTCCTTTGCCAGAGATTTGTTGGTGATATTGGAGCTCTCACTTGTTTTCTGATGGCACTCTGGGGTTTTGTTTCCAGGTAAAGATCATGCCAAGTTCTCCCCAGTGGCCACGGCCAGCTATCGGCTCCTCCCTGAGATCACCCTGATGGAGCCTGTTGAGGGAGAGAAGGCAGAGAGGCTGAAACGCTGTTTCTCTCCTGGGGTCATTGAGGTGGAGGACTGTGGAGGTAAGAGGCTGAATGCAGTGCATTATGAATCATTGTTCCACATCCTTTAAGCTTTTGTGAAGGCAGGTGCTAGGAGTGGGTGTTAGACCTTGCTGTGTTTCACCGCTCTATTGATTCTGTGTTTACTATAGAGTATGTAATAAAGCCTTTTTTATTTGCCATTGAGCCCCAAATAGTCTAGATGAAGTGGCTTGCTTTTACTTCAATTCATGTTTCAAGAAGCAACCTTCCTCCTTTTAAGGTTTTCAAATAAAGTACTTTTTATATTATATAAGGTTTTCTTTTATCTGTTGTACATTCAAAGAGTTCCTTCCATCCTCAATTTTAACTGATCCTTTTTAGATACAAATGTAAATAAAAAAATGTATTGAAACAAATATCATTTTAAAATTTTTATATTGATGAATCTATATATGATGATTATACCATAGTCATATTTACTTTTCTCTCCACCTCTGTCTTTCACCCAGGGAAGCAGGTTGCCAAAGTAGTGAACTGTCGTTTGGATACCTGCAGTCGTGAGATCCTCCGCCATGACGACCTCAAGAATTTGGTGAAACTGGGAAGAGTCAGGGACCATTTCATCTGTATGTCCCTTAATTTTCAACAACATGCCATGACAAAGTAATATTTATCTATTGCACAACTTATCGATTTGTACAAACCTGGTTGAAAAATCTTAAAGAAATCTGGAAAGTTTGATAACATGCCAATAAAACTGCACAATCATGTCCAAATAATACGTGCGCAATAAATGTGGCTTGTTTTTACTGCACTATGTTCACGGAGTTCCCCAAGCACCAGCTGTAGGCTAAACGACTGACTATGCACCTCTGTATGGCCAGATACTTTTAGACATATATTTAAGGTTTGCTAATTTCCTAAGCATTATGTCATCGGGGCAGTTTCTCTCCCCGCCGCCAACACCCCTAGCTTTGCAGGCTACTTTCACTTGGCTGGCTATACAAAAATTTTGGGATCCCCCTGTGTGTTACTTAACTTATAATGTACATGGAGTGATCTCAGCAGTTCTCACTGGTCATTGTCTCCTGCAGTTTCAGTGGAGTCCACTGGGATCCTGGCCCCTGAAGTCTTGGTCAGCGAGGCCATCAAAGTCCTTGTGGCCAAGTGTCAGAAATTTCTCGGTGAACTGGACTCTGCAGAGATGGAGTGACGAAGTGAAAGAGTGGGAGCACACAGCATCTGTGAAATGGTTGCCTAAAATGGAGAGGACCCAAAAGACGAAGAACTGACTGTTTTGTTCAACAGTGTACCACCGTTTACTGTTATTATCCTGTCATTTTTTACATTTTCCTGCCCCATTGCCATGGTGAAATGATATCCAACATGTGTACATAATGTATTTACGTTAGCCTACATTTTCGTAGTTGCTATTTTGTTAAATGAGTGAAGAATGTAGTACTGTCATTTTTTCTGATACAGGGAATATAATATATACTTGGTTTGCTTGCTGTTAGCCGAACAATATTGGTAACCTACAATTGTAATGAAGTGTCACTTAAAGATCGCTTTTGTAGTTTGAAAAAAAAGAATGGCATGAGTAAGACAAAGTACAATGTACATTTGGGGTTATGCACTGTATTAAACAGTATGTGTACTAATCCTGCAATTTGACCTCTTCTTTCATTATGAAGATTAGTCCTGTCATTGAATCATCTTTAGATTTTTGTCTTTTTGCATTTTGCCAAACTTTGGTTAATTTTTCATCAAAAAAGGTAAGGCTCCAAGTTCTGTAGGATGTAATGCATTCTGTCAATTATAATGAAAACATTGAACTACCAAATGAACAGAATATGAGTTATAGGCCTACATAATATATATTTTCATAATATGTATTCAGTGGAGTCGTGGTTGCTAATGCATTGTATTCCAGTTAAATCATTCCAAATTATTTAACTGGAATACAATGTTGCACTGGAATGTTCCAGTGGCATTGGAATTATTTATTTGGTTTCATGAACATAAATATGCTACATTTATCATTAACTCGATTGCACAAGTCCTCGATTGCTGCTTTCATGTTTTTTGATTTTTAATGTCATAGTACTACATCGCTATATCACACGGAGTGAACGAATTGTGTACAATTTTCTTTATTGAAATAATTGTTCAGGTATGACAACACGAATGAACCAACTATAGATCCTACGAGGTGGCCAGTCTTATAGAAATGTGGCTAGTGGCTACTGAATTATGAAAGTGTGTGTGTGCCTTGAACAACTGTATAGGATATACATTTTGGTAAACTGCATTTGTGGCTCGTCGGCTACGTCTGACTTTCATTAACTTTGCCATTTAAAAAAATGGATGCCTGAATGTTCCTGCTAAGCATTTCTACTGCACTCAGAGGGAACTTCCTCTTTCGATTTGCCCTTAATAAACGTCACTTCCCTGATTCCTTAGGAAACGAAGATGGCGGCTGTAGAAGAGAGAGTGGAGAGGGGTACCGGAGCGCTAGATTCCGATTCGGTTTCACCCAGATTATCCACTCCACCACCGGATCAGCCCCACCAGAACAACCCACTCTTGGGACTTCCCATCGTGGCGATCGAGACCATTCTGAATTTCTTGTCTTACGACGAAATCAGTCTGCTGCGCTTGGTGAGACGGAACAAAAACAAACCTCTAATTTCCAATGCGGGAGCGAGAAAGGGAGAGTTGCGTGTTGCTTGTCTCCCCCTCACTGTTCACCAATGATAGCTTGTTAGCCGGTGGATTGAAAGCTGTGTTTTGGTGATGCTCATTGTTGACAGTATGCATCATCTACCGCCAAGCCTTCAATTCCCATTTAATTTAAAAATAATGATGTTTTAATAGTTAGCCAACATTGGCAAGTTAGCAGGTTTGATCGCTATATGGTCTCATATTTAGCCTACCATAAACCAGCTACGCCCGTGAATATGAAACAAAGTAGCTAAGTTAACATGTTGGACTTGCACTATTGTTAGCTGTGTGGCGAAGTGGGTCAGTTTTAGAAACGGTTCATCAATAAGAAAATGGGCAATTTTGTAAATTGTTTGCTATATGGGTATTGTGTGTCTCGTGGGTCGACTGGTAGAGCAACTTGTGATCTCATCCCATGCCGTGGTAATTGTGCCAATACGCAGTTGTCTAGTTTAACGTTACAGCCACTTTTGTCTGTTGGATATGTAGCTTTGTCGATACAGCTGCATTATTAGTAACGATGAATAGCTACTTTTATGCCACAGTAAATACTACCCAGCCAAGGATATCTAACTACCTACACGGGCAAGATCAGCGAGCTTGGTGGGTTGTCGCCTATTTCTACTTCTGAGCATTATTGTGAAATACTTAGTGAAGTTATACGTTTCGTCCAAATTAGGTAAGTTAAATGGCGAGTAGGATAACTTGGTCGATAGAAGTAGCCTAATATTGGGGAGAAAACTAGTATGGAGGTTTGTGTTGCCTAGTTACAGAAGGCGTATACTCGCTGTATTTGCCATTCTCATTGGACCGTCCTGAATATTTCAAGTTAAAACTCGTTTGCATCACTGACAATCGCCATGGATACCGGACGGCGCATTCGCTAAAACTTGTTTGATTAAATAAAATGGGCTACCTGTCCAACATTAAAGCTTTACATTACAGAACTTTTAACTGCTAGTGCCTCGTGCATCAGATTAATTTAATTTTCCTTGCAGTGGAATGACCCTGGTTCTCGTTTTTCTGTACACCCAAGGTTATCCAAAGCAAGTTTCCTTTTTTCAGCTGAGTTCTTGTAACCCAAGCACCCAATCTAAATGCAGCCAGTGTGCATGGAGGGGGTGGGGTGTGTGTGTGTGTGTGTGTGTGTGTGTGTGTGTGTGTGTGTGTGTGTGTGTGTGTGTGAGTGAGAGATATCTGAGGCAGCTGTCTACTGCCTCTGTACCCGTCACACCCTCACCCTCTACTTATACCCTCCACCCAACTGGTACCCTTAATACACTGTGTCATTGTTAGTTTGCTGTAATCTCTTTATAGTGAGAGGCAAGGAAAGCTCCAAACAGCAGTGTCGAGTTGTCAGTTGTGTGAACGGTTGCATATTAAATACAGAAAAGTCTGTATTGAATCAGAAATTAAACCTTTTTAATTTTTGAGCAATTAAATCAGATGCTGATCTACTTGATCCTTGGTTTACACCCGGGGGGGGGGGGGGTTGCAGCCAGTCGAGATCCAACAACGGTTAACCCTGTACGGTTGTGCTGTTTCAGGTGTGCAAACGGATGGACATGATCTGCCAGCGCATGCTAAACCAGGGCTTCCTCAGGGTAGAGCGCTACCACAGCCTGTGCCAGAAACAGGTGAAAGCCCAGCTGCCCAGGTAAATACCAGCAGGATCAGGCTACTAAATCCTAAATCATGGCTCCAGAGTGCTGTTACCTAGTGGGGAACTCCTCAAGTCACAGAAGAGTAATGTCTTGAAATGGTGTTTCGGTGGAATCAGGGGGTCTCTTTTTGCATTTTGTTGTTCAATTTACATGACTGATGTAAAAAAAATTAAAAAAAAGAAATAAATAAAAATGTATAAATACTTTGTATTAACACTGGACATCGGTCAGTCTTGTAGGTGTGGGTTTGGCCAACATGCTATGAGTTCTATGACACAAGCTGTTAGTTGGAGTAGCATTAATTCCCCTGATGTGGTCACTTCTCTATATAAAATGTTCCATGAGATTTTTCACACCAGAAGTGAATTCAAAGGTTTCCATGAAAGAGAAAAAAAACAAGGCATGTCTTGTGGGATGGTTTAATGTTTCACAGATCAGTGGTGTAAAAATGCTATTTATTTGGATTGTGCTTGAAACGTATGGCTTAACTTTTACTTGGGCTTGCAATCAAATAGTTGGCTGACTCCTGAAAATGTAAGGCCGGTTAAATCATTCCTTTGCTTATAATGCTGTGCCTTTTATAAGTGCCCAGGGTGCTCTTTGGCCGTACTGACAGGTGGGTAAAACAGGCGCGCAGCTGTCCACCTCTAGACAGGCGAAACCCTGGCGGAGGGCGCGCGCGCAGCGGTGATTGCCGTGACTGACGCTGTACGGCAGATGTGTCGGAAGATTTGCGCGGTGTTTAGCCGAACGGAAACGCAATGCCCAATCCGCGTGAACGGAGCCGGCTCGTTTTTCCTCTTAGCAGTAATCTCAGAGGAGGGCCATGAGCGGAGCGGGCCTGCGCCGTTGGTAATTAAAGGAGGAAATGTATCACCGTTCGCTGGCTGACACGGGAGAATGATTCTGCGGCTTCGCAGGGAGAATGAATATTTCACGAGAGTCGATTCGCAAATAATTTAATGAGCCTAACCCAATTATGTCAGCGCGGTTGCAGTTGTGCGAGAGGCCCTCTGTCTTGTCCTATTGCACCATAACTGAGACCAAGCCATGTAGATGAATCCCTATTAAATGCAGTTTGTTGAATAATCCTGATCCCATCATTATAGTCCATGACATGACTACTGTGATTTTTGTGTGGCATATGGCGGCATTATTCTGTGTAGTCCTGTTTCTCGAATGACCTATATCCTGTCCAGCCAGGTCTACGGCTCTTATCAAGGCTTGGAGGGTATTTTTTATTTATTTTTTTGAGCACGTTAATTTAGAATAGCAGTATTTGAATTCTAAGATAAGGTTCAGATTTCAGAAAGGTCCAGTAGAATTCTGCAAACTGGAGATTTCAGTCCAGCTCTTGATCTGTTTATCAGAAGAACATGGGCCTACAGTGCACTGCACTTATCTTTTTCTTTTTTAAACGGTGGACTAAACAAACATATCTCCATTTAATCTGGGATGGGCTCCTCCTTTGGGTGAGTTGTATTCATTGCTGACCACTGACGCGTCTCCTTGCCCTTGGCAGGCGGGAGTCGGAACGGAGGAACCACTCACTGGCTCGTCACGCAGACATCCTGGCTGCCGTGGAGACGCGCCTCTCCCTGCTCAACATGACTTTTATGAAATATGTCGACTCCAACCTGTGCTGCTTCATCCCCGGCAAGGTAGGGTTGCGGCCATGCGTGCTATGCACTTCCTGCCCACAACGGCGCCTGAGCTTCATTACTGAACCGCTGAGGAACTTTACACAAACGCATGCGAGAGCAACTCAGCAGAGGCAATCAAACCTGTTTCTATCGCTGTCGTTTGATCTCTGTTGGAGGGCCACCATTTTGCAAGGAGTGTCCATTCACTACCAGTGGCAAGTTTGCATTTTAAATGAAAGACAATGGGCTCTATCTTGGCGATCTTAGCGCTTTGTCTAAACGCATGGCGTAAAGTGCATTTAGGGCGTGTCCAAGTCCACTTTTGCTAGTTTGACGGCATGTTTTTTGAGCACTAAGCACGGAGCAACGTGCAAATGGGCTGAACCTAGTCTCTTCATTAATTATAGGTGTGTCTTGGGCGTGACATGCAATAAAACCAATCGAAATGTCATATCCCATTCCCTTTAAAAGCCTGCTTTTCCACCTTGGCGGATTGCTTATATGGTGGCGAAACAGACATGCTCGTGCGTGTTTAGTGCGATCAAGGAATAGGCTATATGGATTAATAGTAGCCTATGATCAATATTATTCTGACTAAACATTATGAGTTCCCGGTAATTCCCGACAGTTCTGTTATTTTACAAAATATATGCAGTTAAATTTCGTTAAAAGTACCTGCAGCAGCTGAGAATAAGCTACCAATGGCTTCCATCTCACCTTAGAAAACCCCAAATTAGCCTGCTTGTTTAACGAATTTCGTTTAATTATGCAATGAAGCGATGAACTCAAGCTTCATGTTCAAGCTTCATCCGAAGTTCATTACCTGCATTTTGATTAATAACATAAATAACGTTATTTTGCCTTAATGATGACACTAAATACAATAAAGCTGTCAGGTTGGCAACCCATAGGTTCACGCATATTTTCCCTTGTTTTATAATGTCCTGCTTATGGAAATGTGACCAATCTGTTTTACTGGTAGCGTAATACTTTAAAACAATCCACCTTCCCAGGAAGACTGTGAAAAGTGTGATTTACAGCAGGGGAAACAGACCTGCTCCTGCAGAGAATGGCATTAAAATTAATTGTGAATTAATTGTGTAACGTGCTGCAAATTAGTTTTCGTTTCTAATTAGACGCTTAGTTCTCTTTAAAATCTTTTGTTCAGTTATGGAATAACAGGTGAAATCAGCGGGGTTTTAATAAGTTGTGAGTATGCAAACCTTGTCACTAAAAAAATATGAAGGATGAAGAATAGCTAAGGTTACAATTCAGTTAACATTTATCTCAGTTTTTTAACCTTATGCACAGCGAATCCGCTGTAGCCTATAGCTATTTGAAAAACAATAAAAGCAATATTCACTGGACAAGGTTTTGAACTTTTTTCAGTCACAAGCCATTCTATTTACTTACAGGCTGTATTCCTAGATAAACAGAGCTGTATTGTAATGACATCTGAAGCGCATTTTCAGAACTCAAATGTCCGTCTATTCCAGTGCGCAAGTTTTCCATTGAATGACAATTCATGCATTAGGTGTAAATGACAATTCGCGCATTAGGCTTGATATAGGTGTTATCAGTTATACGTTTTTAATGGATAGCCATTGTCCCCCCGGAAGATTAGGCTACAGGAACTATTGGCAAATATAGCTTGATCCAGGATAATTGCGAATAGTCTAGTCATGTAACCTTACACGTACCATCGCACATCGCCTGGATGTTGATGGAGTGGGCTGAAAGCAATGAGGGACAGGTATGTGTGAACCTATGGGTTCGCTGAGGGACAGGTATGTGGTCTTTGACCTATGGACCCTTTTATTATTATGTATTTTTTTATATAGCCTACACAATAATATTTCACATTGTAATCTTAATATTTTAGTCATGCTTGTGCACGCCCCTGTGTGTAACAGGAGGGTGTACGCGCGTTGTGCACACGCCTATGTAGACGCACTTATATGCGCCGTTAAAATAACATGTAAACAACTGCGACATGACTTTAGACCAGGTTTGTGGTGGTTCTAGCGCAAACGCTTTCTGCCGTCTCAAGATAGCAATACACCAAAAATTATCTTGGCCACTCCTCATCTTAACACGAACACGCCCAGTTCACTTGCAACAGGCACAAGAATACATGGTATTTAAACGACGTGAGCGCTAGGCATTATAATGAACCCTGCGCCGGGTGTAAAATAGCAAAGACACTTGCGTTTGGGTTAGCGCCGCTTAGCGCCGGGTGTAAGATAGGGCACAATGTCTTTTGAGCCTGGCTCTCTATTTTTTTCTCATTTGTTTTGTGCCTTTTTGTGTAAGCCACATACAGTACAGCAGTAGGGTGATGACTAATAGCAGCATTTCTCTACAGAGCACAACTCTACGTATTTGCTTGATAATGGATGTGTTCTTTTGCCATGAAATTCCATTTTAATGAGTGTAAGGATGTTTGAAGTCAGTTTTTGGAGAGCCGTTGTTTTCATTCCACGATTGCTCTGTTTATTTGATGGGCTGCTTATATTCCGCTCCTGCTCCTAACCTTTAAATATTGACAAGTCGTGTTGAGTCACAGACCCTGTCATAAGAGGCTTAAAATGTCACAGTGGTCACGGTTAACAATCATTTCGCTTCAAAGTAGTAGCCGGTTGATACTGACATTTTATGACCCGAGTTTCCCCATGTGTGTTGGCAGTGTTTTTCCCAAAGGGTTCTACTGTATTGATCTCCCCGCTTGCTGCAGTAGGGGGTGCATTAGATCACAGATGCCGAGTTGCTCTGTGCATTGCAATCCTTCATCTCAGTGCTCTTGTTCAGCAGTATGAAATTGATTCAAATCCTCAGTGTTGCATCACTGCATAATATAGTTTTGGAATAAATTATGTCTGCAGGGCAGATTCAAAAATGGGTGAAAATGTTTTTTTTTTTTTAAATCTGGATTTGGATATGTAATAGCCAGCAACTGACATCCACACACAGTACTGTATATACTTTCGACCATATTAACTAATTTTGAAAAAGGCAAACATGGGTTTCAGTTCACTACTAATGTAAAGTAAAATGGGGTAGGTGAGCTTACTATTAGAAAAGTTTATATCCAATGTAATTATTGCATCAATTAGCATAGCAGGAGGAATCTTTAAGTTTGTCATAGGTTTTCCTGCCCTTCAGGCTGTGACCACGAGATGGCGCTGTGGTACTGATGGTGTCAGCCGTAAGAAATGGGACCAGAACTATAAAAGGTTTTGTCATTCTGACTGAGGACCTTAATTTATTTCCCCTGAAATAAGTGGCTTTTGCCTAAAACATTATACTTGTTCAAACCCTAAGAAGGTACAGTTTCTTGTAGTTTAAATAATTCTTTGCTTCGTCAATATCATTATTAAGGGGCCTCTGCTGGGGTTTTTTTCGACATCATGGAACCCACTGAAACGGCTCCACATTAACAAGATTAATTTAGTCTGTCATTTGTTCAGAGGGAAAGGCCTCTGCATTATCCCAGCAGTGCTTAAAGACCTGTCACCTGACTGGTGCCTAACCAGCAGCATTTTTCAGCGCGCTGCTTTTTTTGTAACAGCGCCGACCTTGTTTCCCCTGCTGTGTAACCGTCTCAGGTGATCGACGAGATCTACCGCGTACTGCGCTACGTGAACTCCACGCGGGCACCGCAGAGGGCCCACGAGGTCCTACAGGAGCTGAGGGACATTTCCTCCATGGCCATGGAGTACTTCGACGAGAAAATCGTCCCCATCCTCAAGAAGAAGCTCCCTGGGGCCGACCTCTCCGGACGCCTGATTGGCTCCACCCCAGGTGGGTAGTCCCCCCCCACCCACAGCCATGGCGTAGGGGGAGTGGCGGACATGTTAGTTTGAACGTTGCCGTGGTCACGTTTCCTTTTTATCTGACATTTTCCTCTAACTCAACTCTCTTCTTTGCCCCCTGCCCCCCACCCCCCTCAGTGGCAGGTCCCTCCACTTCGTTGACCACCATGTCGCTGCTCGCCAAGAACACGCCGTCGCGCTCGGAGATGACCAAGGTGCAGCAGCAGGTGAAGGTGAATGGGGCGTCCATGACGGCTCTGCGGCGGGAGATGTCCGAGGTGCGGGTGAAGCAGCTGGAGCAACAGAAGCAGCTACAGGACCAGGAGCAGAAGCTGCTGGAGCAGACGCAGGTAATCGGCGAGCAGAACGTGCGGCTGGCCGAGCTGGAGCGCAAGCTGCGCGAACTGATGGACAGCGCCGTGGGGGGCGGGGCTAGCGGAGGCCCATCTCCTGCCACCACTGGCCCCTCCTCATCCTCCGCCAGCGCTGTGGTTTCAACTGGGGGGGCGGCGGGCACTGACGGCCCCCCCAACAAACGTACAAGGAAGAGCCCAGACTCTCCCCGTCAGTCCAAGCGTCTCCGCAGCAAGAAGTAGAGGGACTACCGGTTTTTTTTTTTTTTTGTTCTCTCTCTCTGTTGTTAAGAAACCCCGCCCATGCCCTGTGATGTCATTTTTTCCCCTCTTTGTTTTGAATGCCATTTGGAGAGAGGATATGGAAGGGAAGTGTGGTGAAGTAAGAAGGTGAGGGAGTGGCTCCATATCAGCTTGTTTCCTAGTGTTGGGTCACCGTCATTGCCTAAATTCACCCCCAACACCCACTTATACACGTACCCCCTCTCCCCCCCCTTATACTTCAATATGCCCTGGCATGCAATTGGGCTTGTAAAGACTCCACAAGGGGGAAGCGGTAAGAGAACCTGGGGCCAGAGTGAATGTGTTCACGAGGGGAAGCTAAAATGACGTCACACACGAGGAGTCCTACACAGGCTGGGACACGCAATTAGCCAAAGAAAAGCTCTATCTTGTCCAACCATGTAGCACAGCAGCACACTTCACTGAGGGCAAAGCTAAGCTGGATGAGCAGCCTTGGGGTTAAAGGCGCCAAAAAATTAAATCTTATCTTGAAGTGGCCAATGCCATGGTCAAGAGGCACTTGAAAAGCCCTACTTTAAGAAATGATCATGTGGTCAGTGTACCCCCCCCCCCCCCACACACACACACACACACACACACACACACACACACCTAAAACAACTTTTTATTTTATTTTTTTAAGTGTGTGAAGCAATCAAAATGCATTCACTGGCATGTTTTTTGTTGTTTTTTTAACAGGTCATAGTATTCCTGTCAACCATGTATATAAAGCCTCTTATTGCAGAGGACTGAATCTAGTGCGTAAATCTTGTGATAATTTGTTATTTTATGTTCAGGCAGGTGAAAGTAATTTCTTAATGACTATTCTATTATTATTTGAAGCAGTCTGTGCATGTGCAGGTCGATTTGGCTGCTGCGCTGAACCCGCTACCTGCTATTCCGAGCCCAGCCTCAAGTCTACATGTATACTAGGTGACCACCACCCTGTCTGGAAATTAATTGTTTAAGTACCCTCTTAATCCATCACACCTAGCAGGGATGATTTTTTTAAAATGGATTTCTTAAAAAAAAAAACATAATAATCAGCTAGCTCCATTGCATTAAATTATATTAGTTGTTGAAAGGTTTATCTTTTGAGGGAATTGCTATATTATTTTTTCCGCCTATAAGCTGGGCATACATAGTTTCCTTCTTTAAGCCACTTTCCAGCATAGTGAATGGGCTTGTGACCATAATGGGGCTCTTCAGTATCATGAAGGTGACAGATGCTGGTGTGAAAATGGAGATGACAGTCATATCAGTGGATGGCCAGCAAAGGGTATCCAGGACGATGCATGGACTTGAAGTGTCAAGTAACGTTAAACCTTGGTCTTTCCCCAAGCTTTATAAGGGCTCTTAACCCTTGAGTCATGTGCTAGACCGCATGACTTGCAACCCCAGGCTGACTGCTACAGCATTTTATGTAAGCTAATTCACTGAAGTCTTGAGGGTGAGTCGTGCAATTTCCGTTTGTGAAGGGGGGTCAGAAACGTGCCGTTGTATATGGAGAAATTCACCTTGATCATGTGACGGGGGGAGGGGGTGGTATTCATCTTCAACTGAGACATTACTTCATGGCATTTAGTTTAGTGGCACATTGGCATGAAAAAGCCTGGATTAATTCAGGTGAAGCATGATGTCCATGCCTCAAACGCTAGCATGGAAATGGCCGAGCAGATCGTTTTTTTTCTTCCCAAATTCTTAAAGGGTCCACCATGTCCTGGAAGTGATATTTTTAGTCTTGGGCTAGATGTTGTCCAATTGGAACAGTGTCCTGCTGGAGACTGCTCTCTAGGTGGTCTCGCCTGACCTGCCACTTAATACAAACTTGTGACTTTTTTTGTTTGGACTTTTCTACACAGTGGTTTGTCATATTTCTGTTTTGCAAAATAACAAAGCAATTGGCCTCCTTCCTGTTAATACACAAAAGTAATAAATACATTCAGTTCTCTCATTTAAGGTCTGTTTGAAATACAGAAGAAAATACCACCAGGTTCTTAAGTGTCTTATTCTCAACTTAACCCAAATAATTAAAAGATGCCATAATCATGTGAGTTTATACGCTGGGTGAGATGCTGCTTTTGACTGGAAGATCTAGTCAACATTGAACCAGTTTATCAGTACTGCAAAAGCCTTGATTTATATAACCGTTAAATCATAAGACCTATTTGGGTTGACTTCATAAAAACTTTGTTTATCAGTTGAAAGGTTTCTTGACTGGAATATTACTTTTTAGTCAGATTTATGGTGTCTTTAAATCTCCGCTGTGTAAAAGACCTTTGTCCCATGTAATCCAGATTATATTGACTATTGGGGGGGATTTGTCAAAAGACCAGGATGGAGAGGAATTATACCATCCCATACCAGTTTTCTGGTGAAGGTTTTGGGAGGTGGTGGAATGGGAGGAGTCTTCATTGGATTCCCCATTGGATTTTGTAGAAAACTTTACAGATTTATTTCTCCTCTGTAAATAACCAGATCAATTTCTCACACTTCTTTATTGCCTTGTAAGATATCTTGTGAACTCATCATTAGAAGCATTTCATTAGCAAAGGATGACACAAGCTGCACATGGCGAGAGAAACTAAAGATGGTTTCCCCTAAAAGTGAGGCATGCTGGGAATTGCAGTAAACCACTGAGACATGCGAAAGGTCTCACTCACGCGTTAAACATAGCCTGGCCACAGTGTTTGTGGGCAGGAACAGGAATATGTTAGCTTGTGGCTTCATGCGAGACAGCGTCTCCTGTTTAGAAATGACTGTACTGTAATCTTTATGTATTTCAGAGTTCAGATTGTGGATTATTTCATGTATGTAAAACAAAAATAAACTCAATCTTGTAACTGGTCTGTTTCTGGTTAGTTAATGGCTTATTTCTCACACCATTAAACACATTCTTTTTAAAGAGGTTAGCATTAATTGGAGAATGCTTTATTAGCATCTAATTGGTAAATATGTTATGTTTAGTCCAGCAGTTGATGATCATTACTATTATTCAATCTCTCTCAGTTTCCCCCTCACCCATGCAAAGAAGATTTTTTTTAAAAGCTTTACCTGTTTCCTTGTTTAACACTGAATAATTGACAGGGAATTTGAATGATGACTGATCAACTGTAGCAATATTGCATTGTCATTGTGATTACAGTGATAAGTGTCTTTGCAGTGAATTCACCCAAGATACATTTGTTTTAGTTGCTTCCATAACATTGATGCCACGTTCCTTTACATTTCATTACATCTATTTCATAGCTCAGCAATTGGCTAATTGACCATGTTGTATGCAAATCCCGCTTCCTGAAGCCACAGAAGGGCATTAATTTAACTTTCTTAACACCTGCCAACAGAACCGCCTAAACTGAAGATGTTTCTCTCAAGCATTCACACAAAGTTTGCATGTAAACACCATAGGATTTAGGCACCACCATAAACCTCATTTTACCTGTGGCCTGCATGTTTTTCAGCTTGGCTTTTCAATTACTATATCGCAATATTTTGGTGTTCGTTGTCTGACGGTTGTCGGAAAAAGGTGTCCCCCGTACCGTTCACATGCTTGGTTGTGCAAGGCTCGTTACAGCAGACCAGACTTCACTGTTACATCACCGTCTGGACAATTTCCTGATAAGGCTGCACTTGCAGTGAGTTCTCCAGAGTGGTTATGGCAGTAAAGTCCAGCGAAAGGAAATGATGCCCCTGCTGAGGCAAAGATTAAATTACAAGTGCTTATATGTCTTCATTCTCAGACAAACACAGGTTGTTTTGTGTTACTCCGGCACAGAAGCACGGAGGCAAAACCTTACATCTACCCAACCTCTGGGTTAGCAACCTTCCGTATGCAAGGCGCTCTGTAATTCCCTTCCTAAGTTCACTGTTCATTCTCTTAGTGCACAGTTTCCCCACCTTCACCACAAACAGGATTTTTGTAATGACACTATGGCTCCTTTGTTGTGCAAGCAAACAGAAGGCCAACAGTCCCAGCCAGCAGTCTCAAATCCCGAATTCTTGCTGGGAATTCTGCTTACTGTAGATGAAAGCCTGGTCTCACCCACAATGTATATATTATTATTTTTTGGAAATTCCCTGTTTTTAAATAATTATTTTACTCAGCACAAGCTTTTGTGTTAAAAAAACAAAAAAATGTTCAAAATATATTTTCCCACACAGTGAACTTGGGCTGTGTAAGATATTACCTACACTTACAGCTGTTAAAACACAGTTGTTCCTTTCCTGTAGTGCAATACCAACATGTAAAGTGGGTCAAGGGTTTGCTGTTATATGACCTTACAGGTACAAGGATTTCCACAGGTTAAGTCCATTATAAACTGACAAGAGCTTTACTTTCAGAATGACAAAGATTTACTTGTCTGATTAATCTACTCAAGAATTTTGCACAAGAATGTTGCCTTACTCGCTGAAAATATATTGCCGTATATTTAAAGGTATACTGTAATACAAAAAATAATACCCATATGGAGGTATTTCAAATATAAAAATACATTTTGTTGGTTATATTAAGATGTATCCCATTGAGACCAAAGTGATGATAATTGGTATATTTTGCTATATTTCTATGTATTATTCAAAACATTTCACAATACAAATTGCGCAGCTAATTTATTTTATTTTTTTGCTACTAAGTTTCCTATTTCACTAATACATTTGTGTTGTGTCTTGATATCTTTATGTGTAGTTAAATGCTGAAAATATAATATTGTCAAAAAACTATGAACCAAGAATGCCAATAAATTGGATATCCATATGTGGAAAATATATTTAGTTTCATATGGATATAATAATCAAATTTAAAAGATGGAGAATGTCTTTCCTTCCCAATATCATCAGGTACTGTATTTATCAATATGTAACTTAAACATCAGAGATCTGGATCATTAAGAGCAAAGGAACCTCATGGTCAAGTACATTTCCTGTTTCTTTTCCTTACAGAACAGGAAATGTTTCGTGCACAGCCACTAAAACACTAAAAACAAACTTTTTGTTGTTGAAAAATCTCTCTTCACATAAGAGAAAATGACATTACCATCATCTCGTGAATGACTTTTCACTGAGGCTTTTCCCTGGTGGCATCAAAGCCATCCACACAGTAACTGATGCTGCCCTGGCCTGGATGTCTACCCTTGATCTAGAACTGTAGGCTGTGCACGCCATAAGCAAGAAAGAAAGATTACCATCATCATCTAATGTCATAAATGCCTTGTGTAACCCTTGCTATGGTAATTACTTCTAGTGTATGAACAATTAAGATACTGCTAATTTGATGTTGGTGTACTCAAACATGCTCTTTTTGTTCACATGGGACTGAGTTCACCTGAGTTGTTTTTTTTAAGACTGATGGTGTGGATGTTTTGTTGTCCAGCTTATTTTATTAAATAAAAGGTGCACACTAGTCAGCTCAATGCGGTTTCCTAGAACTCATTAACATCCCGTGCACTGATAAGATTTCAGCACTGCTGGCTGAATGCAAAATAAAACTCAAGTGCCAAGATTTCTAATCTCCTGACCTTCAGCTGCTGAGCCAACAGGGGCAGGCACTGATGTAGTTCACATGTAGTGCACGCACGCAAGGCAGGACATTAAATTTTTGTTATCATACTTTGATTTGCTAAAGTTTTAAAAGTTGTTTATTTTGTAGTAGATATCTACTTTTGAGCTGGTGATTCGTGTTTATCACATTCAATTTGTGGTTCTGCAGGTGCAATTATTCTTGTAGTTTTTGTTATGATTGTATTTTTAATGGCTATATGTAAACAAAAACTACAAAAAATATATACGTTTTATTGTCCAGAATGGCTCTTAAACAGTAAGGTTTTTTTATACCGTCACTGTATTAACGTCATAAAATGCAGTAGCCTAACCGGTGTATTATTGCTCATCTGGCCTGCCAAGGAGTGTGTCCATCCACTTAAATATAATTAAAACTGAAACTAATCTTAGAAAGCTAGGTGTGCTCCTAGTCAAAACTCTCGGGAATAATTTTAAAACGCTATCCCTTTTGTACTAGGCTAATTAGACAGGTAGGCTACATTACATCTCTTGGGCTCAATTAATGAACAAATTACTTTGTTATGTTATTTCAGAACACTGTCCTTTGTTGACTGAAAATGCAAGTTGTTTTATGACGAACGAATATATGTGTCACTTCAAATTAAATAGCTGTGTGAAAGTGAAACAATCCTTCAACATGAAGATAAAATATTGAAAGAAGTTTGACCTTACCAATATGGCGAACGGGCTGAGAGAATGTTTCGAGGCAATTGTTGTATAATTCTGAAAATGTAATAGAACGAAACGAAAGCGTTTATATAATTACAAATTTTTCAGAATAGTTAGATATTCATATGCGTTCCATGCACATAAATTGTGCTGTTTGCGTATTAAAAAAATAAATATTTATAAAAACTAATATTTTTCCCCCCCGACTCTGAGCGTCAGTAACGTGAAGTAGGAGGGACAAAATGACATCAAGACGTTTCAAGTCTTTCATAATAACGTAACCAGCTTGCCAGCCAGCGTCGCCTCTAGGGGTGAAGTAATTGGGCTGATACCGTAATCAGGCTAAATGCCGGGTTGGTTCGCTAGCTGCTACAAGCTAAACTGACATTTCTGGAACTATTTGAGCTGGGTGGGGTTTCCTGTAGTTAAACGCAGACGGGAAAATAAATTTGCGAGACTGGAGAACTATTTTTTGATTTAGCAAGCTAACTTAACTGTTCACTGGACAAAAAAGGAGAAATGGGGAACCGAGTCGCTCGCGACGATTACGAATGGGTTTACACGGACCAGCCACACGCTGACAGAAGAAAAGAAATTTTGGGTGAGCCGTTTACCTCGCTGACTTTCTCGTGTTAGTGAGCTAATGTTAGTCAGTGACCTGCTATGGGCTTTAACCATAGGGTTTAACTTGTCCTGTCTGCACCGTTACACAACACGCATGTAGCATTGTTACTTGGCTAACGAATGTTAGCCGAAATGTTCGTTAACAGTAGCACCTGGCTAGAGATTGTAACTATACCCCTCCGTTTGCGAACAACACTTAGTTCAATAGAACAAATGGCTAACTAACTTCTAAAGTAGCCATCCAGCAAGTTACTGAACCAATTTGTCTGTGGTAGTTAGCAAGGGTAGCTAACGTTAGTTAACTTTTAGTTAGCCCGCGTTCCTTCGCGTAACGTTAGTTAGCGACCGTTAATTAACCTTATCAAGATTCCTTTTGGATTAGCTATCATTAATTATAACTAACGTTAGCTATGCAGCTAACTTATTTTAGCTAGCTAACGTTAAGTTTATGTAGTAACTTAACGTTATATTTATAGCGAGCAACTTGGTTTGTAAGCTAGCTAATTTATCAGTGATATTTATGGCTAAATGGGAACCGTTAGCCAGCAGCCAGTTAGTCGACTCTACGGAATACGTAAAGACAACCACTCCCTTAAAATGTGGTCTCTCTCTCTCTCTGTAGCTAAATGGCTAATCTAGTTCAAACATTGTTACATTATAGCATTGTCCATATATATTACAATATTTATAATGCATTCAATATTTAAACATAGTTAGTGATAGCAAATTGAGTTGCAATTCACAAATGTGTGTTGCATTTCACGTTTGGACATCAAAAGTAGATGGGTTAGCTAGTAATACTTTGCATGGCTTTAGACTTGCTATGGAAATACAAGCTGAAGGGAAGTTAATCATACCATACTTTAACCAGAAGAAGCACGTCAGAAGTTCAAAAACTATTATGTTCTATGCTGGGTATTACTTTAAAAATAAATATTTAAATAAAGGTTCTTATGTTAGGTAACATTACTGCTTGTTTCTAGCTGTGACAACTCTTGCTCGTGCACCTTTGAGCGGCTAAAGCTAATTTACTGCATTGTCATACCTGAATAGACCGCACATACTTAGAATACAGTTATTAACATTATTTTACAAGAGTGAGCACTACTTTGTAGCATTACAAAAAGATATATTTAAGTAGCTGTATCTTTATGACTGCACTTAACATATTTACTAAGCAGTTCCCGTTGGCGATAATGACGTTTGTCACTGGAGCCGTCCCTTGAGGTATTTGAGTTGAGGACAATGGCCTCTCTGAGCGTATCTGACAAAAACGTCTTTGAGCTCGAAAAATGTTTATTTACATTTTGCATTCACATAGTTTGCCAGACGCTCTTATCCAATATACTAAAGTTTTTGAATTTCAGTGTGACAAGATGGACATTTGCCATTTCCACTAGCTCATCCATAGTAGTAGTAGACAACCATGGTGGAAATGATCCAGGTGCAAATTGACCATTTCCACAAGCTCACCCTCCCCAGCACATCAGGATTGCTCTCGTGTCCACCTAGAGTTAAGAGTTCACCTGAGAATATTCAAATCTCTGCAGGTCTAGGCACAGTGATCAGTTTTACGGAAGTATGTGTACTTACTGTTACTGGTGTATTGTTCTACATTATAATATTGTTTCCATAGATATTTTGTTCACATTCTACTGGCAGACATAAATTCATAAGCATAAGTCCAGGATGGTTTTGGCTCTAGCCACTGGTTTCCAAGCCTGGCGAATGCAGAAATTGTGCAGGCCCAGGGGCTCTAGTGCAGTCACGTGTTTCTGAAGGCTTAATCGAAGCGTCTCGCTAGTTGGTCTATGTATGGTCTATTCATTGGTTTAAGTATGACAGATGTGTTGGGAATGTTTTTTAGTTTTTTTTTAAGTGTCTGTTCATTGTAGGTGAACATGACAGACACTTAAGGTAATTGCCTGGTAGAAGGTGCTCTTTTGTATTTGGACACGGCTTGGTGGTATCAAAGCACAGTGTGACAACAGAAACTTACTCTGCCTGAATAATTTAACAGCACACACCTTATGGTCTGCACTGAGGTTCGCTGGGGACTAGATATAAACTAAGCCAGTTTTTCAATGTGATCTTCATGGTACCTCAAATGTATTGTGATACCATGGGTCATAATACATTTTGCAACACGGTGCATATTACAGGGTTTTCCCATGACTTAGTACTGTCTCTGTGCATTAAAATTCTCTCACTTTTTTTCACTGTCCTGTTAAAACTTGTTATTCCTTGGAAGATGGCTTATGCATGGTAGCTCTTCCTGCTTTCAGTTTCTCAACTGAATCGGCTGCCTGAAGCTTATAACGATGTCCCCATTTGAATAGTGTAAGAAAAATCACAAAGGTCAGAAGGAATTTCAACATTTTCTTAGTGATTTTTACAGCAGACCTACTTGAAGCTGATAGCCAAACCTTTTTTTTTCTTTTTCTTTTATTTTTTAATTTTTTAAATATATAAAGCGTGAGACCTATACACGAGTCCTTTCTCTGCAGGTCTTTCTGTCCTTCCATTTTGCTGATGTGATTTACTTGTTTGGAGTAGGCATGTTCAGTATGAGATTTAGATGGGATAAAATCATACGCATTTGTTTTTTGCCATTGAACAAAGTTTATTTTATATTGAAGTAACGTATAAAACATTAGGAACATGTAAGGATGCTCCGATCCGGAATTCTTGCTGCCGATACCAATGGCATGCGAACAGTATTGGCCGATGCTGATGTACGGAGCAGTGTGGAGTCGCTCTCGTCAAATTGTCTGGTTCCACAATACGACTTAAGTTGCAGACACTCAGTTGCACTTCACTTACCGCCTTTGGACAGCATATGCACATTATGCAGAGGGAGTTAGGCTATTGAAAAGAGACAAGCGGGTTTACTCAATGAAATTGTCACAATTAAACCTAACTGCATGGTGCTATAAAATATGTTCTCAACATTGCAAACATTGCATGTAATATACATTGCATACAAACTGGGTCTGTTACTTGATGGTCTCCTGCCTGATGGCTTGGCCTGTGCTACAGACGGTCTTTCTGTTTCTCAAATTTCAGCCCCGTGGCCATTGCCTCTAATGTGAAAGGAATTTCTCAATGACAGTGCATGTAAACAGTCACACAATAGACATATCTACCATCCACAGCCATTAGACTGTCAAGGCCGGCATGCTCTTTCAAAAAAGCTTTCTGATCTGAACAATTTGCTTTACATTATAAATGAGATGGACACAGCCCATGATCAGCATCTATATTACATTGGGACAGTTGTACTGAACTATGGTCAAATTTAATAGTGTTCATTTTTTCAGTTTCCTCAGTATTTGTGGCAGCTGCTGAGCTTGTGTTATGTAAGAGATTGCCAAGGAAGACATTTTTAAAGTTACTGTTACTCTGGTTCAGCACAAAGCACGTGGGTACAGTATGATTTGAGTATAATAGGACTGTTGCGTGTGCCTGCGGCTGTACTTTGAACACATGCCAAGGTACAGTTGTAGAGCAACCATTCTGTGTTTCTGTACCGTTTACCCCATTTCCAGCAGGAAGTCTTGGATCTCTCTCTTGGCTCATTTTCCATTGCGAGAATGAGAGCAAAATGAGGGCAAAAGTTCCCTGAGTTAAAGGCAAGTTTCTATTGTTGAATGAGGAATCTGGGTGCATTTTGCAAGTTAACAGAGCACTGAAGGTCTTTCTGGTACTGTGCTACTGTGAAAAACATTCAAATCTGGTTTGGGCAAAATGGCTGCTGTTTTTATAAATCAAGAGTCGGACTGTAAAGAGTGCAGATAGCCTAACGTGTTGCAGTCACTTGGATGGATTAGACGAGACTCGGGACTGCACACAAGTGGCTAAGCTAGAGCATCACGATACGGTGGAATGCCGTGTGTTCCCCTGATGTCAAGGTATCAAGTACGTCTGCTACTTATTACCTAAAATTAAACCATTTATTTCTTGAGACATGCGGATTTCATGGCATGCCAATTACAAATAAAAACTTCAGTCTGCAGTTATCTTAGAATACTACACTGACCCCTTGGCCAGGCCATTTTTGGTAATGGTAACTTGTCTGGTTCAAAACTAGTTAAATAAACATGATTTAATTCCTGCCAGCTTAAAGCTGCAGTAGGCAAGTTTGAAAATATACAAGGCAAAAAGACTTCTCCCTTTTGCACTCCTCCATCCTATCTCTCTCCTAAGCCCCTCCCACCAAATGATGCACCAGTGCACACATGGAGACGGGCAGGGAGGGAGGGGTTTATTCTAACGGGAGGATCTTTTGCTTGTAGATAGTTGCCCTGGTTGGTAGCTACTTAGCTAGCCCTGGTTGGTTTTTGGAAGACCGGCTTGAGATTTTTTGACAGCCTAATACAGAGTCCAGGACACTCACAGAAACCGGATTCTTTTCTCCGAACACTTGATTTATTGATAGCTGCTGAATTAGTAATTTTGCCAAAATGATATCGAAAAAATCTTCCCTATTGAACCTTTAATTAGATAATGCAGTCATATTATTTTTCAAGTACTGAAATGAAAGCTTGACTCACCCTTGTGCTCCATGGTAGAATTTCTGTCTGAATTTCTCAATAAGCTTAGTATATAGACCACAGACCAGCGTCATCTAAGCCCATAGGCGTTTGCAGATTGACACTTCTAAGCCCCTAGAAGTCTGTAAAATGCAACGTATTTCCCAAGAGTTGCAAATCATTGACAACTTGTGTACACATTTTTATGCTAACCAAAGAAATCTATTTAAATCCCTGAAGTGTATAGTAGCTACATGGCAATAATTAATAAACACCCAACAGAAGTATGCAGAAAATAATGAAGATGAGCAGTTGCATATTCAGTTGGTCTTAATATGTACCTTCCACAGGCAACTGTAAATATTGTGCAAGCCCAGGTCACGGTCTACACAGCTGGTCCGTAGCCTAATGTCGGGGTGGCGTGATAAGTCATTGACCTCTGATGCTGGCTGGAAAGACCTGAACGTAGGGGAAAGTTGTGGTTTTGCACCATTCTCCCATCTCTTTGCAAGTGCCAAGAGATTCTAGAGATTGGTTTTTTTTTTGTTTTGTTTTTTTCCCCCATAAGGGTAACAAGGTTAATTCAAGAGGCTGTGAAAAGGTATGTTGGTTGATTTGCATTTTGCCTGCCCCATTTCCCTGACAATGCATGGAGCAGCTCTTGTTTATTATTCTTTCTGAAGCGCTCCTCCCCCAGGTTTTGTTTGTATTCAAATCCTGCCTCCTCTTGCAGTGTCGTTTAGAATGCATCTCCCTCCTAAAGCTGCTCTGGTGTTGCAAAGAGTCAATGTTGCAGTCTAGTGTTGGGTGACCTCTGGAGGGGGATGAGGGAGGTGGGGGGGTACATGAAAAAAATATATTAAATAGTCCATGGATATTCAAATCTAGACCTCAAATCCAAACCCGGCCCTGGTTTTCTTTCTTCCAGATGATTAACTGAACAATTAGTGCTACTGATTCACAATTATAAACCTAAATATCAGTTTTTAGGTTGTATTCTACAGGTACTTTTCTTGAGTGTAGAAGTTTCAGGTTGTGGTTGCCATCGGAAATAGTTCCAACTGAAAGGAAGATATTAGATGTAATTCTTTGACGAATAATAAGTTGAGGTGCACACATACAACCTCTGGAGGCATTACAAGCTGCTTTGGAGGTGGGCTACGTTAAGTGTGTTTTCTTTAGACAATGAAGTCCCAAAAGCCCCGACTGCCATTGTAATGCCGGCAGGTTGCCAGAAATATAAGTATCTAAAATATCACACAAAACTATATGGGCCAATAAAAAACATTCACTAAAACTGAAATACTATGAAACAAACAAAAAAACAAAACAATGTAAACTGTCCCTTTTAGAGAAGTTAATTTAGAATTAAATTGTAAACCAACTTCTGTACTGAAGCAAATTGCCCTTCTTCCACATAGCAGATAACTACAGTAGCTGTAATTTAGTCCTTTATCACAACCTATACATAATTTTACTGTTTTACTGCTTAAATCAGTAACTGGAAAGTTCATTATTATTCCTTATTAGCTAAACTCACGTTGTTCAAAGTGTAATAAGATAAGCTCCAGCCTCAACTGCTTAAGCTTGGTTCACACTTGGCAATTTCCAGATGAAGGCTGTTCAGACTTAAAGGTTGTATCAGCGATTTTGGGTCGAAACATAAATGATCACATTCATCTGATTTTTCCTCACGATCCGCTAGCTGCCCGCCCCATAAGCAGGCCGTCAAAAAACCGCGTCTCTGTAGGCAGCCTATGCTCCGAGATCGTACACAAAAACAAATGGTACTACCAACCACTCAAAACCAAAATAAACAGTATTCCAACCAATCACCGACAAGGGGTGGGTGATACTAATACGCTAATACTCTTATCTCGCTGAAATCTTGACGGATTTACAAACGGTTTGGTTTCTTACAAACGTTATTAACGTGGTTATAATTCTGGATGCTTGAACACTATTTTTTAAAACATAACATAATTGGCTCTGAGCTGGAGCTGGCTCTGTTTGTTTGGGATTTCGCTTCAGAAGTGACGTCACCCAAAATCGCTGATACAACCTTTAATGACTGGTCTTAATGATTGGTCTTGCCTTGCCATTGTGATGGTGTGCACACTAGGCAACTTGGAACAGATTGAGGGTTTCATACGAGCAGGGACTAACCCGATTCTTAATGTCTTGTCTCAAACATCGCAAAATCTTGCGGAAATGCAATCAAAAGATGGTACAATCCGGTGGTTCAGTTACGTGAATGTAACACGGGGGACAAATTTTGGCACACTTGTTTTCACTGGCTGTGTGTGCAAAATCTGCCTTTAAATTCAATAAACATACTTTGAAAAGAATAAATAAAATATTGCGGAAACGCAGTGGCTCAAATGATTGTGGTTATTGTTGTTAAATTGAATTCACTTCCTGCCCATTCATCATCTTCTTGATCTTAAATGCCATTAGCTGTTGCCAGGCTCTTTGATCCAATTCACACTACGTGACTCAGTCTTGGAGTCAGCTGACAAAATCAGACTTGTTTGAAAAAATCTTCCCTGCCTGGACTGGTTGGGAGTTGACAGGGGGGGGGGTTGACAAAATTGGTGGAATTGTTGCCAAGTGAGAACCAAGCTTTAGATTCAGTTGTTTGGGTTATCTTTAATTTTCAGAAGGTTTAGGGATTTGCAAAAGCATAGTGTGGATTCAAATGTTGTAATGTTCTTTTTCAAAGTTTCCTTTTTATTTTGTTTTAAAGACATAGTAAACACACAATCCAGATTGAAATTTTTTTTACTGGCGAGACGTGGCGCAGTACATAGGGCAGTCAGTCAAAGCATTTGCCAGTCCCCATGCATGGGCTTGAACCTCTGCTGTGGCACCTACTGAGCTGTGATCCCTTCCCTCCCCTCTCTGCTTTCTACCTGGCTAAATAAAGAAAAATATGTTAAAGAAAGGTGGGCTGTCTACTCACTTAAAAACACAAAAAAAACAATTTTCTTTTCCAAAAAGTTTGTTTTTTTAATTCAGTATTAAGTTTTAAAAGTATCAAATCTCAACTCAGATATGAGGAGTAAATATACATCAAGTGCCTGAATGATGCGCAACATGTTTTTCTCCTTTAACCACACACACACACACACACACACACACACACACACACACACACGGACTGCCAAGAGCCCATTGTGCATAGCGGGCCAGAGCTACATACAAGCAGCAAACTGTTTTTGTTAATTAGTTTGCCACTACGCTTTTTAAATGAAGATGTATGTGAACAGAACCAGGGTTGTTTTTGCTGCGGCTTCCACAATATTAAAATACTTTATGGACACTATCAATAGCCAGCATTATCAATAGCCAGCTAGCATGGAAAATAATCATAATGTTACTTGAATTGTTAGTGAGCTACAAAATGGTAAAGAATATTTTGGTGATGTTTTCATTTCTTTCCATTAGCAAAATACCCAGAGATCAAATCCTTGATGGGCCCTGACCCCAGGTTGAAGTGGATTGTTTGCATGATGGTGGCTATCCAATTCCTGGCATTCTACCTAGTGAAAGATTTGGACTGGAAATGGGTCCTGTTCTGGACGTATGCTTTTGGCAGTTGTGTCAACCACTCCATGACCCTGGCTATCCACGAGATATCCCATAATGCGGCCTTCGGCAACCTCAAGGCCATGAGGAACCGCTGGTTCGCCATTTTCGCCAACCTGCCCATCGGACTGCCTTACTCGGCCTCCTTCAAGCGCTATCACCTGGACCACCACCGCTACCTGGGCGGCGACGGGGTGGATGTGGACATCCCCACTGAATTTGAGGGTTGGTTCTTCTGCACGCGCTTCCGCAAGTTCATCTGGATCATCCTGCAGCCCCTCTTCTACGCCATTCGGCCCCTTTGCATCAACCCCAAGCCCATCAGCCAGCTGGAGCTCATCAACCTAGCCGTGCAGTTGTCCTTCAATGCTGGCCTCTACTGGCTGTGGGGAGCCAAGCCCATGGTTTACATGCTGGCCGGCTCCATGCTGGGCATGGGCCTGCACCCCATCTCCGGCCACTTCATCGCAGAGCACTACATGTTCCTGAAAGGCCACGAGACGTACTCTTACTACGGCTCGCTCAACCTCCTCACCTTCAACGTGGGCTACCACAACGAGCACCATGACTTCCCCAGCATCTCGGGAAGAAATCTTCCTCTGGTAGGATGTACACCGTAGAACAGAGTGGATTTATGATTAATGTCATTTTGGAGCAGTGATGTTAAACTCCGAAGTCCTTGAGGGGCCACAGTGTCTGCAGGTTTATATGGTTTCCTTTAAATCAGTTGTCAATTTAGGCCTTGGAAACAAGGCGTTGAGCACTCTAGCTCAGGGGTTCCCAAACCGGTCCTGGGGGACCCCTGTGTATGCTGGTTTTCGTTGCAACCACAGTTGCAATCCCAGAATTTTAACAAGCTGTTAATTTTTCTTAATTAGGTGCTTTTCATGTTTGGAGGAATTATTCGCCCTCTTAAGACACATTATGTCAGAAATAGCTCCCCATGTTCACGTTGTGCTTATTGTGCTATATTGCAACAATTACATAAAAATAGGTTACAAAATAATGTATTTTCACTCAAATTAAAGAGTGAAGTGAATCAATAGGCTCCTAATTAGGTTGTTGAACACATGTGTTTAACTCAATTTTTTCTTTAAGCTTATTAACACAATGCAGGTTTGGCTCGTTATCATTTGCTTTGTGTTTGAATTCTTCATTATCTACCAAATGGTTAGTTTTAGTGGCCATGTGTCCACACTTTCACCAATTAGGAGCCTATTGATTCAAATCAGTCTTTAAATGGATCTGTTAAATAATTTTCTTATCTTTTTTAAATAATATAGCACAATAAGCACAATGTGAACATGGGGTGTCTATTCTACATGGCATCCATAGTTATTTCTGATATAATGTGGCTTAAGAGGGTGAATAATTCCTCCAAACATGACAAGCACCTAATTAAGAAAAATTAACAGTTTGTTAAAATTCTGGGATTGCAACTGTGGTTGCAACGAAAACCAGCATACACAGGGGTCCCCCAGGACCGGTTTGGGAACCCCTGCTCTAGCTAATTGATGACATTAATCACTTAAGTGCTGAAACGCACCAAACCAGAAGATGTGGTGGCACTCCAGGACAGGAGTCTGACAATGCTGTTTTAGTGTGAGGTTCTATGAAATGTAATCTTTAAACATGAAATGTAGTTGGTACCGTTTGAAGAAGCTCACTTAATGATAATATTTACATTTTTAAACTAAATTTGACTTGTGGGTTAGGTACCAAATCGGATTATCAGGTAACACTGAAGTATTCCTAACGGGATTGTAATGGTCTTTGTGAACACCTATGTTTACTGGGATAAACACTTAAATTTCAACAGTGGCCTTTGGAATCAGGGGGATGATTTTTGTATGGTGAGGAAGCTGGATGTATTCGGACGTGGAGCATGCCCTGATTGTGTGTATCAATTTGTTTTTCTGTTCAAGGTGAGGAAAATTGCAGCAGAGTACTACGACGATCTGCCCCAGTACACGTCATGGGTCAAGGTCCTATATGACTTTATCATGGATGACCAGATTAGCCCATACTCTCGCATTAAAAGAAAGCTGAAGGGGGAGGTCAAACAAGAGTGAGCGCTTGCTCTCATCTCCTACAGAACCACACAGATCTGCCTGAAACCACCCTGAACACTGCTTTTGCATATTAATATACTGTAAACTTGTACAAAAACAAATGTACAAAGTGTGTAGGTGAAGTGTGCATGTGTATGCATGCACATGCCTTCTTTTCTCTCTCCCCCAAACCCCCCTTCAAAGTAAGAACAATTTTCAGTGTGTTCAACAGTCCAGAAAATATGCCGGCAGTCCTGGTCATCAACACTGAAAATGCAGCCCAATGGTTTGTCCGTGGGAGAAATTCATATTTCACTCACAAGCCTTGATGTAAACAGACTGAACTGGAATGCAGCTGAAAAGGTATTAGTTTGACTTAAAGTGGCCTTACCTTGTTTGTGATGGTCGCTTAACTTCAACAAGTAATGTGGCCAACCTAGCATGAGACTGTTCCAATTGCAGCCCATTTGAAATGTTTTATTCCTTTGGGAATACTAGGAAGGACACCTGGTTTATCACATAAAGCCACTTGTAGCAGCGAGTGGCTTATTTGATGCCACATTTACTTAAACATAATACCTGTTTAGCGACTATTAATATTTAATGTCAATAATAAGAACTCATTACTCCACAAGATAATGAGTTGGCCTGTAATTATAACAGTAAACTGCCATATTAAATGCTACAGCATTCTTTCTGCCTTCGTCCACTGGCTTGTATGAGTGGTTGATAAAGCAGTTTTGTAATGGAGAGTGATGTTTTTACAAAATATTACTCCAAATATATCATCACTTTGTTCTTATGATTTCTAGTTTCTGTGTATTTAAGATGTATATCCTAGTTTCCCGGGTATATCATCTTTTCCTAGTTATGAGACGTGAACTGAGATTAGAGGAGCATTTCAGCAAAAATAGTTTGATACATTTTCTTGAATGTAACATAATACCTTCTGTTGTGAATCAACACCTGGTACCCCCAAAAATCAATGTTGACGTGGTGCAACCAGAAGCTGGAAATAACAATGGGATGAGGTATTTTGCACTAAAGTGAGAGGACTTGTTGCTTTAACCGTGGACTCTGGAGTTTTCTGTGGTAAATTTTTATAGATGTTCTCATTTGTACATCTCCTTAAAAAGCTTTGAAATTGATCTCTGCAGAGCCAGATGGGTTTATTTTAGGTCAGAGCCACCAGTATACATTTTGCCTACTTAAACAACAAACAAACAAACAAAAAAAAGGCAACGCCCAATCAGCATGGTGATGTGTTTCAGTTTTGGAGTAACTTTGGAAAGAAATTACATGATTAAAAAAATAATCTTGTGCTTTATACTTGTGTACATGTGGAGCCATCCAAAGTCCTGTCAGGTCACTCAAGTGCGTACTGTGCTTGATGGAATTTTCTGCACAAAAAAACGCATGTATTAGCATTGACAGTATGTCCTACACATTCCTGTGATTCAGGTTGTCAGGGTTGGGTTTCTCCAACACAAAGCCTGGATTATGAACTGAAGTAGCTTCTATTTTTTTAATGGATTTCTTCATTTTGTGGTACAGTTCAGCGCTGAACCTGACAACAATCGCAAATGACAAAGTCATACAGGGAGCTTAAATTAGTTGTATCTTATGAAGTTACTTGTAATACCTATGCTCTAAAGCTCTCATCAGATAAAAGGATTGACGTTTAGGTTCATTGCTCAATCCTATGCTCCTTCAATGAACCAAATGCAACCCGAAAAGACCAAAAGTTACACTGGCAGAAATCGGTGGCATATATCCTTTTATTGCTACCATATGTAAGCACATGCACTTATGCACTAATAACATTAGCAAGTTACAAACCTCAAGCTGATTGCGCTTGAATCTGGGTTGGCCTGTGCCATTATGAGTCACACACTTATCAGTATTAGTCGAGCTTGAGGAAGTCCCTCAGCTTAGAGGCTCTTTGGCAAGTTTTGTACGTTGGGTTTGTGGACTTCATGCCAATGGCTAGTCAATGCAGATTGAAATCATTTCATCCATTCAAATTAGTTCCATCCTCGCTGTTTCGCTTTGCTGTATTAATTTGATTTTAATAAACTGTGCAATGGACATTTTGTCTGGCTTTTTTCTTTCTCATCCAACCCATTCTATTGGTCTAGGCAATGTCCATATTCTGTTACACTACTCAAATTTCACCCCCACACCGTATGCCAAATGTCCATTGTTAGCGTTTTTGCTCATTCTGATGTAATCTAATTCTTCTACACTCAAAATTGGTTGGCTTCTACAATGTTGAGATTTAACTGAAACTTTGAAGTGTGTAGACTTGCTTTGAGTTGGTGAGGTCAGTGAATTCACAGTGGAAGAGTGTGTGGCAACAGACAAAGTAACTGACACCTGGCAGAATGTTCTTTGAAGAACACACCCTGAACTAAGGGAGCACACAGTAGGGACTATGGTTGTAGGGACCAAACTTGAAGGGGGTGAAGTGAGGCCTGGTTTACACCATCTACTAGCGACAGCTACAAAAACTCTGTACTTAGTCACGTTCAGCGACAAGGGGGCTTTGTAAGCGCATTTGGTGTGAAACCAATAACTTACCAATTGTAAACTCTTGGTTGCAAAGTACAATACAATCACCAGACATGCCGATGTTCCCTGCAATTCTGCTACCAAATTTGCTAACATCCCTATAGTCGTACTGTTATTGTGTAGAATTTGGTGTTTTGAGACCGTGACGATGAGCTGCTTTTCAGAAAGACAGACAAGAATGTGAGCTGGTCGGACAGTTTTTTTATTTTATTTTTTAAACGTCTAGAGTGGCGTTGTTTCTGATTTGTTGGTAGTGCGACAAAGTTTCAGAGAGACAAACATGTTATTTGTAGCCATATACTGACTCCACCCTGCTCGCTGTTATCCATAGTCTTTGAATGGAATCTTGTCATTTTGTCGCTGTAGCGAGTAGACAGTGTGAACCCAGTGTAATGGAGCTTTATCTGATTGTGGCCTCAGGTGGCTGATAACTGTGGGAACTTGAGCACAGCAGTGGCCTGTTCCAACACTGTAGTGTCTGACTGGAAAGACTGGTTTGACCAGTACTGCAGATGCAAATAGTGTGTATATACAGTCAAGCCGGAAAGTCTGCACACCCCTTTCACCTTCTCCACGTTTTATTACGTTACAGACATATTCTACAATAGATTGAGTTAATTTTTTGTCTCAAAATTCTACACAAAATAGCCCATAATGACAGGTGAAAACAGGTTTTTAGACATGTTATTTTATTAAAAATCTAAATGTAAAATATATGTACACACGTGTGCACACCCTTTGATATGACAAAAGTGAGCTGAGGTGCATTTTGTTTCCACTGATACTGCTTGAGATGTTTCTACAACTTAATTGGAGTCCACCTGTGATAAATTCAATTGATTGGACATGATTGGGGATTGCCAACACCTGCCTATATAAGGTCCCACAGTTGACAGTGCATGTCACAGCAAACTCCAAGCCATGGGGTCAAAGGAATTATCTGCAGACCTCAGAAACAGGATTGTGTCAAGGCATAGATCTGGAGAAGGGTACAGAAAAATCTCTGCAGCTTTACAGGTCCCAAAGAGCACAGTGGCCACCATCAATCGTAAAGGGAAGAAGTTTGGAACCACCAAGAATCGTCCTAGACCTGGCCGCCCGGCCAAACTGAGCAATCGGGGAAGACGGGCCTTAGCCAGGGAGGTGAGCAGGAACCCGAGGGTCACTCTGACAGAGCTCCAGCGTATCCTTGTGGAGATGGGAGAACCTTTCAGAAGATCAACCATCCAGGCAGCACTCCACCAATCAGGCCTTTATGGTAGAGTGGCCAGACGGAAGCCCCTCCTTAGTAAAAGGCACATCACAGCCCGCTTGGAGTTTGCCAAAAGGCACCTAGAGGACTCTCAAACCATGAGAATCAAGATTCTCTGGTCTGATGAAACCAAAATTTAACTTTTTGGCCTGAATACCAAGCGTCACGTCTGGAGGAAACCAGGCACCGCTCATCACCTGGCTAATACCATCCCTACAGTGAAGCATGGCGGTGGCAGCATCATGATGTGGGGATGTTTTTCAGCAGCGGGAACGGGGCGACTAGTCCTGATAGAGGGAAAGATAAATGCAGCCAAGTACACCGAGATCCTTGAAGAAAACCTGCTCCAGAGCGCTCTGGACCTCAGACTGGGGGCGAAGGCTTACCTTCCAACATGACAACGACCCGAAGCACACAGCCAAGAGAACAAAGGAGTGGCTTCGGAGAAAGTCTGTGCATGTCCTTGAGTGGCCCAGCCAGAGCCCAGACCTGAATCCAATTGATCATCTGGAAAGAGCTGAAAATGGCTGTGTACCGATGCTCCTCATCCAACCTGACAGAGCTTGTAAGGATATGCCAAGAGGAATGGGCAAAAATGTCCAGAAACAAGTGTGCCAAGCTCGTAGCTTCTTTCCCAAGACGCCTTGAAGCTGTAATCGCTGCCAAAGGTGCAGCAACCAAGTATTAGGCTAAGGGTGTGTACAGATATGTAACCCCTAAATAACCTATTTTTGTCAGTAAAATAAAATTGCATATTTTCTAAAAACCTGTTTTCACTTCGTCATTATTGGCTATTGTGTGTAGATGTTTGAGGCAAAAAATGAACTCAATCTATTGTAGTATAAGACTTGCCTGTACTCAAGAAGAGGTTGACAAGTACCTCAGCTCAACCTACAGTGACAGCGCAAGGGAGCAGGACCTTGGGCCATGCAGCACTTTGATAACTCCGCCAGAACCCAGCTCAACATTTAACATCAAGGAGCCAACCTTGAAATAAGTTGAGGTCGTCAGAGCAGCTAGAACCAGCTCAGCACCTGGCCCCAGTGGAGTGCCGTATGTTGTCTACAAGAGGTGCCCCAGACTCTTGCAGCGACTATGGAAGATCATTAAGGTCATCTGGAGGAGGGGAAAGGTGGCCCAGCAGTGGAGATACGCAGAGGGTGTCTGGATTCCAAAGGAGGAGAACTCAAGTAACATCGAGCAGTTTAGAAACATCTCACTCTTCAGTGTTGAGGGCAAAGTATTTTTCAGTATCGTTGCCCGACGCATGAGTTATTTTGTTCCTCCTGAGGAATGCACACATCGACACCTCGGTGCAGAAGGGGGGAGTCCCTAAGGTGCCAGGATGCATCGAGCATACAGGAGTGGTCACACAGCTGATCCGTGAGGCACGGGAAGGCAAAGGTGACCTGGCAGTTCTGTGGCTCGACCTTGCCAATGCCTATGGGTCAATCCCACACAAGCTGGTGGAAACCTCACTTGACAAGCACTATGTTCCAGGTAAGATCAGGGACCTTATACTGGATTATTACAGCTGTTTCAGTTTGAGAGTCACCTCTGGGACTATTACAGCGGTTTCAGTTTGAGAGTCACCTCTGGAACAGTAACATCTGCATTACATTGGCTGGAGAAAGGAATAATCACTGGTTGTACCGTTTCAGTGATTTTGTTTTCTTTGGCTATGAACATGCTCGTCAAGTCAGCGGAGGTGGAGTGCAGAAGCCCACTCACCAAGACAGGTGTGCGGCAGCCCCCCATGAGAGTGTTCATGGACGATCTGACAGTGTCTACAACATCAGTACCAGGCTGCAGATGGATCCTTCAAGACCTTGAGCGACTTATCAACTGGGCCCGGATGGACTTCAAGCCAGCTAAGTCCCGATCCCTGGTTGTGAAGAAGGGGAAAGTAACGGACAAGTTCCGTTTCTCTCTAGGAGGGGTCCAGATCCCATCTGTCACAGAGAAGCCAGTTAAGAGCCTGGGAAAGATCTTTGATTGCACCATGAGGGACACCGCAGCACTCCAAGCAACCAGCAGTGAGTTGGGACAGCGGTGGACAAGTCAGGGTTACCAGGCAAGTTCAAAGCTTGGATCTACCAACATGGCATTCTGCCACAACTTCTCTGGCCACTGCTGGTCTATGATGTTCCACTGACCACCGTCGAGGGCTTCGAGAGGAAGGTTAGCCACTTCCTCCGCAGGTGGTTGAGCCTACCACGAAGCCTCAGCAGCATCGCCTTGTACGGGAGCAAGAACAAGCTGCGACTTCCCTTCAGTAGTCTGTCGGAGGAGTTCATGGTTACCCGGGCAAGAGAGGTGCGGCTGTACAGAGACTCCAATGACATCAAAGTCTCCTCGGCTCGTATAGAAGTGAGAACTGGTAGGAAGTGGAGGGCACATGAGGCAGTTGACCAGGCTGAAGCACGACTGCGGCACAGTGTGCTGGTGGGAGCAGTTGCATCAGGACGGGCAGGGCTTGGCAGCAACCCGAGACCTCAATATAACAAGGCCCAGGGGAAGGAAAGACGCCAGCTGGTCCAGGAAGATGTCCGAGCAGGGGTGGAGGAAGCCCGCTCTAGTCGGATAGTAGGGATGCGGCAGCAGGGGGCGTGGACTCGATGGGAGCAGGTAGTGGACCGGAAGATCTCGTGGTCAGAGCTCTGGAAGGCTGAGCCACACCGGATAAAGTTCCTGATTCAGTCGGTCTATGACGTCCTCCCCAGCCCATCTAACCTCTTCTGCTGGGGCCTGGCAGAAACCCCAGCATGCCCGCTGTGCCAGAGAAGAGGATCACTGGAGCACATCTTAAGCTGTTGCTCAAAAGCCCTGGGATCGCGACAAGAACGGCGTCCCCCAGGGATCTGTCCTGGCCCCCCTCCTCTATAATATCTACACTTATGACTTGCCTGATACAGTCTCGCAGAAGTATGCCTACGCGGATGACCTCGCGTTGGTGTACTCCGCTGGAGACTGGCAGTCATTGGAGGGGACTTTGAGCCAGGACATGCAGACACTAGTGGCATACCTCTGGAAATGGAGGTTGAAGCTCAGCGAGGCAAAGACGGTGTCGGCGGCCTTCCATCTTAACAACAGGGAGGCTAAACGTGAGCTCCGAATATATATTGGCGGAACACCCCTGCCATGCTGCGCTGAGCCAATCTACCTCGGCGTGACATTGGACAGGTCGCTCACGTTTCGCCGACACCTTGAGTCACTGCGCAAGAAGTTAACATCTCGTGTGGCATTGATGAGGCGACTAGTCGGGTCAGGCTGGGGCGCCGACGCAAGAACATTGCGTACGGCAGCCCTGGCCCTTGTTTACTCGACTAGTGAGTACTGCGCACCGGTATGGTGTCGCAGTGCCCACACCCGCCTCATCGATACGCCCATCAACGAAGCCTTGCGCATCGTGACAGGATGCCTGCGTCCCACTCCCGTGGACAATCTTCCCATTCTTGCAGGCATCCAGCCCGCTGGGCTTCGCCGCGCGGGAGCCACAGCACGTCTCGCGTGCCGGGCCATGGAGCCAAACCATCTGCTCCACGAAAGGCTCGCTGTAATTGCTGAGCCTCCCCGGCGCCTTAAGTCGAGACACCCATTTGTGCCTGCCGCACAGGAATTCCTGCAGCAATGCAGTGATCTTAACATCAGTGCGGCACGGTGGGCGGATTACATCTGGAGCACGGAGTGGGAGGAGAACACCTCTAGACTCCGTGACTTCATCCCAGACGTCGGTTTTCCCCCTATTGGGGTGGACCTGCCTAGACTGGCATGGGTGAGGCTTAACCGCCTCCGGACCGGCGTTGGGCGCTTCCGCTCATCGATGCACAGATGGGGCTTGGCTTCTTGCGCAGCCTGCGAGTGTGGCGCGGAGGAACAAACCGCAGACCATGTCATCCTGGACTGCCCGATTTATCGGGCACCCAATGGGATGCATGGTCTGTCGGTTCTGGATGATGACACGGTGACGTGGCTACTGGAGGTGTGCCCTGAAATATAGTCCGGGTGAACCCCCCCCTAGGCTCGGGGTGGTAAAAGGATAGCCCCTCGGCCCCGAGCCTGGGGATGTGGGACAAAAGATCCCACCCAAACGAAGAAGAAGAAAAGCCCTGGGAGAGGGGCGCTACCGCTGGCGTCACGACCAGGTGCTGAGGGTTATCGCAGAGGTCATCAGCACAGGGATCTCTCTCAGTAGGCAACAACAACCAGCAAGGCACTCCATTGCTTTTGTCAAGGCCGGGGAGAAGCTACAACAGTGCCTAAATCAAGCAGGGGGGCTTCTGGCAACAGCGCGGGACTGGCAGCTGAAGGTGGACCTAGGGAGACAGCTCAAATTCCCAGATACCATCGCAGTGACCACGCTCAGGCCAGACTTGGTTCTCATGTCAGAATCAACAAGGCAAGTGGTCCTGCTGGAGTTGACTGTACCCTAGGAAGAACGGATGGAGGAGGCTTTTGAGAGGAAGAGGGCCAAGTATGAGGGGCTGGCAGGCGATTGCCGAAGCAGGGGATGGAGGACCCGATGCAACCCCATCGAGCTTGGGTGCAGAGGATTTGCAGACCAGTCGCTCTTCAGGGCACTCAAGCTGCTGGGAATCAGGGGACTGCACAGCAGGAGAGCCATCAGGAAAATTACTGATGCCGTTGAGAAGGCATCAAGATGGCTGTGGATCAAGCGGGGTGATCCGTGGACCACACAAGCTACCTAGACACAAGCCGGGGCCTGATCAACCCCGGCTGGGTCGCCTGGGCGAGGGTGTCTGATGTTGAAAGACCCGAAACACCCGATGACCCCAGGTTATATCACTGATGATGTGTCTAGGTTGCATCAAAAGGTGTGTGTTTCAACTGTAACGTAATAAAACGTGGAGAAGGTGAAAGGGGTGTGCAGACTTTCCGGCTTGACTGTAACACTGGGAAATTACACAGCCACTGATTCCCTCAAGTACTGATCAGTGTCTCCGGCTCACCCAATCCTTAAATCATTCTCCTGCCTAAACTCCGTCCCATATTTCCACTTGGGTTTAGATTTTTTATTAATGTATTTCTCTGTCAAGTAAACGTGATTTCCCATCTTAAAAAAAAAAAAAAAAAGTAAATTTAGAATGTTTGATACGTCAGACCCTTGATGACTTGGAGCCATTTAGCCAACCATGTGTTCCATACTGTTCCAGTGTAATTTACAGCTAAATCTAGTCCCACCCCCCAATTCCCATAGAGATCCATTCAAATGCAGAGACGTTATAGTATCGCTTGTAAGAGTACCAGAAAATAAGATATCAAGTCTTTTGATATTGTTGGGTCACAGACATCAGGAACATTAATCAATATTAAAAGATTACTATATATTAAACTGTCCCAATATTTTTTGATGCCTGAAAATGGGGTGGGACTATGTACAAAACGGTTGATCCTATATGGATGAAAATACCCTCCTCAAATTAAAGCTGGCAGTCTGCACTTCAGCCTCATTGTCACTGTATCCTTTCAAACTCAAAAGTACTAGAGTACAAAACCAAAATAACAAAAAATGTGTCACTGTCCAATTAATTATGGTGCTCACTGTATTTCACCAGAGCTATGAAGTATGATTTCCCATCCATCTAAATAAAAAAATGGCATTTGTAATTTTATTTTTTTTACTTTTTGTACATAAGACTAGAGTCTTGTATCTTTTTTGGTTATGCCACTAAAATACATTTTTCAATATAAATTTCTAAAATCACATTCGTATTCACTTATTTCAGCACAGGTATGAAGTAAACAATTTCCTCTCCATCTGAATTTTTTGGCCAGTTTTTGGGATTAAAACTATAATCTTATGTATTTTTTGATTTTTCACTTTTGCCATTAAAACACATCATGAATGTCTAAAAACACTTTTATTCACTTCTCTGGCTAAACATGATTTCCTATCCACGTCAATCAAAAAATAGGATTTATATTTTTTGGCTATTTTGTCACTAGTCTTATGTACAGTTGAAGTCAGAAGTATACAGTTGTAGTCTTATGTACAGTTGAACTCATTTTTAACCACTCCACAGATTTCATGTTAGCAAACTATAGTGTCTACTTTGTGCACGACACAAGTAATTTTTCAACAATTGTTTACAGACAGATGATTTCACTTTTAATTCACTATATCACAAATCCAGTGGGTCAGACGTTTACATACACTAAGTTGACTGTGCAGCAGCTTGGAAAATTCCAGAAAACGATGTCATGGCTTTTGAAACTTCTGATAGGCTAATTGACATTATTTGAGTCAATTGGAGGTGTACTTGTGGATGTATTTTAAGGCCTACCTTCAAACCCAGTGCTAATCAGCCAAGACCTCTGAAATACAATAGACCTCCATAAGTCTGGTTCATCCACGTTTGCCTGTACAAACAATAGTATGCAAGTATAAACACCATGGGACCACAGAGCCGTCATACGGCTCGGGAAGGAGACGCGTTCTGTCTCCTAGAGATTAATGTGCTTTTGTGCGAAAAGTGCAAATCAATCCCAGAACAGCAGCAAAGGACCTTGTGAAGATGCTGGAGGGAACAGGTACAAGGAAATGTTTTTTATCAAGGAAATGTCCTCTGGTCTGATGAAACCCTGCCTGCATTCCGTCGAGGCCTGAAGACACACCTCTTCAGACTCCACCTTGACTGATATCCTCACCTAGGAATATCAGTTCCCGGTTTACTAGTTCCCTGTGTTTTCCTGTCTGTTTATTATAGTTTATAATAGTATTTGGAATGGAAGTGTGGTGTTGCTGATTTGCCCACAGCTTACTGTGAACTACAGTCGACGTTCATTGCTAGGGATAGCTGCTACATTATGGGAAGGATGTGCTTTGTCTGTTCTGTAGTGATCTTGATGATGTCTCTGTATGCACTTACTGTACGTCGCTTTGGATAAAAGCGTCTGCTAAATGAATGCAATGTAATGTAATGAAACAAAAATTTAACTGTTTGGCCATAATGACCATTGTTATGTTTGGAGGAAAAAGGGTGAGGCTTGCAAGCCGAAGAACACCATCCCAACCGTGAAGCACGGGGGTGGCAGCATCATGTTGTGGGGGTGCTTTGCTGCAGGAGGGACTGGTGCACTTCATAAAATAGATGGCATCGTGAGGAAGGAAAATTATGTGGATATATTGAAGCAACATCTCAAGACATCAGCCAGGAAGTTAAAGCTTGGTCACAAATTGGACATAGGTGTCTATAGTCTTATTGATTTTGCACTGTTTCTTTATGAATATTTAAATACATTCATATAAAATTATTTCACCATGGTTGTTGAATCAACATTATTTCCTATCCATCTGAAAAAATATATATTTAGAGTTGAGTATAGTCTTATCTGTCTAATGTATTTTGCTGATTTTCCACTGAAATAGACCCTACAGCTACACCAAGCAAAACCCTAAACCTAAAAATATCAAAAATGTATTCAACTACATTTAATCAATTTATTGAACCCTGGGTGTTGAGTAAATATGAAATACTCTCCATCTAAAAAAAATATATATATATAATTTTTTTTTTAAATCACTTTTTGGGCATAAGATTATACTCATGTAATTAGCTCATTTTCCACTGAAACAAATGTTTCATTATAAATGCCTTAAAATACATTATTGTATCTTTTTTTGAATAAACACAATTTCCTATCAATCTGAGTAAAAAAAACAAAAAACATTTAGAATTTTTTCACTTTTTGGACAAAAGACTATAGTCTTATGTAATATTTTCCATTGAACCCAATGTTTATGAATGTCTTTAAAGACATTAATATGAATTTATTTCATCATGATTGTTGAATCAACATTATTTCCTCTACATGTGAAAAAAATATAATTTGAATCTGTTCCGTTTTTGGCAAAAGACTATAGTCATGTATTTGCCTGATTTTCCACTAAAATAGTTAAACCTAACCACAATCCTAAAAACATCATAAATGTATTCAACCACATTTTTATCAATTTATTTAAGCCTGGGTGTTGAATAAACATTAAATACTATCGGAATAAAAAAATGACACACTTAAATTTTTTCCACTTTTTGGGCAAAAGATTATAGTCTTATGTATTTTTCTGATTTTCCACTGAACCCAATGTTTCTTTATGAAAGTCTTTAAATACATTATGAATACATTTCATCATGGTTGTTGAATCAACATCATTTCCTATCAATCTGAAAAAAAAATATTTTGACTTTTTTTTATTTTTAGTTTTATGTATTTTGCTGATTTTCCACTGAAATTTATAAACCTAACCCGAACCCTAAAACATCATAAATGTCTCATAAATGTATTTATCAATTTATTTAAGCCTGTCTGTTAAATAAATATGAAATACTATCCATCTGAATAATAATAAAAATTATTATAAAAATACTTCTATTTTTTCCACATTTCATGATTTTACATAATAAATGTCTTCAAACACATATGTATACATTGATTTCACCATGTTTGTTGAATAAACATGATTTTCTAGCCATCTGTGTAAAGAAATGGCATATTTAGAAATCTTTTTTGTATTTGTTCACTTTTTGGACAAAAGACTATAGCCTTCTGCATTATTCTAATTTTCGACTGAACCCAATGTCTTAAATATTATATATGACTATTTAAATGTATGTTAATTACATTTGGTGCCCTAAAATGTGGGGACTGTGTAAAAATGGCTACAATTGCTAAAGTAGAAATAGAATGAAATCGAAATAGTAGTTCATAACATTATCAATGTCTTGACTGTATTTTTTGATCAATTTAATGTTACCTTGGTGAATAAAAGTATCAATTTCTTTCAAAAACATAAAAATGTCTGATTCCAAACTTTTGAACGCTAGTGTATTTTGCAGATGAATTTACCAATTTTCATTATAAATGTCTTCAAAGTAATTATTATTCTAAATATTTATTTTCTTATTGATAGAAGATAATGTGTATTCAACAGCCATGGTGAAAAAAATGTATAATTGCCTTTGAAGACATTTATAGTGAAAAATTGCTTTCAGTTGTCATGTTGAATAAACTGAAAAGCAATAGCATTTGAAAGTGTTAAAACTCACGATTTTACATCTAAACTATTTTACGACTAGTATTACCTGGGGACTGCGTGATTTGTAATAATTGTTGAGGTAGTCTGATCTTAATCCCGTGCGAATCTGCCATTTCTGTAATTTGTAAAATAAATATTCCACCGCAAATTACCTACCATATTTTGCAAAACAGGTCATCTGATATTAGTCCCGTGTGAATCAGCATCTCCGAAATTTGGGGTAATTTTTTTTTTCTGCTGCAAGTTTTTTTAATGCATCTTTACGGGTCGAAAATTATGGAGGCTGCAGTGGAAATTATTAGGCTAATGCGAATTTTGATTACATTTTGGCTGTGGTTCTTACGCCAAAGGTTTTTAAATGTAGGCCTACTCCTGAATTTACTGACTTGAAAGTGAATTGTAGCCTATGCAATCCTGTAGCCACCTTCAATGCAGTCTAAGCTGTGCCTTACAAATGTGCAGAAAATAACACTGAACTGATAACGTTTCAGTCGTATCCGGTGATAATCCTTGGAATTTCATCAGAAAATTTGAGTGAAATACCGACTTTATCTAGGGTGAAGGTCTTGTGCACCAGGCAGTGAACCCTGTGGGTCAACAATAATTGTTAAATTAAAAAAATAGTTAACACTAATATATTTAATCTACCGCGTTTATTTATATTTTGGTTATAAAGCCGATTAATTGAAACTTGCATTTATATTTACATTTGTAGACCGGCGCAGGCTCAGCTGTCGCCATCTTGACAAAAAAATGTCTCCGGTCATGTAGTGTACATCGTTTGTACCCTACATTTTGTGGTGCATTGTGGGGGATATTGAGTGGACTATTTAGGGTGTCAAATTGACATTTTGAATTTTGGACACCCTACAAAATGGCCGATACCTTAAATAGTGCACTATATACTAGTGAATAGGGAGGGATTCCGAACACAGCCATAGAGTACTCAAGTGACTACGTCACGCTGGTTTCGGAAGTAAATTCCCCATTCATTTAGAGCGTAGACATTAACTAAAGCTTACTTTTAAACCATTTCTACTGATTATGATTTACCGTCAATTTCCCGGATTGTTCAATATAACGCCCGTTCGCAAACTATGTCGTTTTTCTGGACCAGCTTCGAGCATATTTTAAAATTGGAACATGCGATATATGGAATATATCCTTGTACCACACAGGCCAATCCAGGAACATTTCGGCTCATTCTATGAATCAGATTTCAAGAAATAGTCGATAGTCTCCGAAGCCCATTCTATCTTCCATAGGGAATTTACTTCCGAAACCAGACTCCGCCCACGACTGACGTACTCACTTGAGTAGGCCTACTCTATTGAATGAAAGTGCCGTGTCCATCCAGTACAAGCATAGCAATGACCCGTATGCAGCGTCTTCCGTTTTCAACAGAGACGCTAAAATTAGAGATTTATTTTTGGTTTAACACAACCCAAGTTGAAAGGAAGACAGAATTTGATCTGTGATAGAGACGCTGTTTTTTTTTTTTGTCGAATGTTAATTTTCAGATTCGAACGTCTTTTTTTATTTTTTTATTTTTTACAATTCGAATAGCATAAGAATATCGAACCATCGTATGACAGCCCTAGGGTCAACCATGTACTTATTTACTTATGCCTGTGGCCCAACTTTGGGCATAGGCCACGAACAAAGGCTCTCCAGGCATCCCGGTCCTGGGCCAATTTCTCCAGCTGTCCCCATTTATGGCCAGTCCTCTTCACACCTGCCTCCAGGTCACGGTGCCAGGTGTTTCTTAGTCTGCCTCTTTTCCTTTTCCCTTGTAGATTCCAAAAGAGGGCGCATCTTGTGGTGCTAGATGCAGGCTTGTGAAGAGTGTGACCAATCCATCTCCAGCGTCTTCAGAGGATTTCTTCCTCTACAGGCTGCTGTCTTGTTCGCTGCCACAGTTCTTGGTTACTGATAATATCTGGCCAGCAAATTCTAAGGATTCTTCTGAGGCAGGTGTTGGTAAATATCTGGGTTCTCTTCATGGCAGTGACAGTTGTTCTCCAGGTCTCTGCTCCATACAGCAAAACAGGCTTCACCATGGAATTGTAGATCCTGATCTTGATGTTAATCAGATCCGAGGATCCCCAGACATTTTTCAGCTGATGGAAAGCTAACCTTGCCTTACCAATCTGGACTTTTACGTCAGCATCTGTCCCACCCAGTTTGTCAACAATACTGCTAACGTAAGTGAAGCTCTCCACCTCTTCTAATACATCACCTTCCAGCATGATGGGGGTAACGTTATCTGTGTTGACCTTGAGGACCTTGCGCTTTCCTTTGTGAATATTGAGGCTAAGGCGTACTGAGTTTACTGCAACCGTGTTGGTCTTCTCCTGCATCTGTTGCTGGGTGTGAGAAAGAAGGGCCAGGTCATCGGCGAAGTCAAGGTCATCCAACTGTGTCCAGAGTGTCCACTGGATGCCGTTCCTCTTCTGAGCTGTAGATGTCTTTGTGACCCAGTCTACGGCCAACAGGAACAGGAAAGGTGACAGCAAGCATCCTTGCCTCACTCCTGTCTGCACTTGGAAGGCATTGGTGAGTTGCTGACCATGTACCACCCTGCAAGTCGTCCCTTCATAGGAGTTCCTGATGATGTTAGTGATCTTTTTGGCACCCCATAGTGTCTCAGCAGTTTCCAGATGGTCTGCCTATTCACACTGTCGAATGACTTCTCATAGTCAATAAAGTTGACAGAGAGGTGAGTTCCACTCGTGACTGTTCCAGAATGATACGCAGCGTTGTGATCTGGTCAGTGCAGGATCTGTTCTGTTGGTCTCGGAGCTGGGGGTTGACGGCGTCTTTCATCCTGTTCAGGAGGATTCTGTCGAATGTCTTGCCTGGGATTGACAGCAGTGTTATCCCCCTGTAGTTAGAACAGGAACTAAGGTCACCTTTCTTCGGGAGCTTAATGAGGTAGCCCTCCTTCCACTCTGATGGGACCATCTCCTCCTTAGAAGGTACGCCGCAATCAATCGGCAGATCACTGTCAGCTGGTTGGATATCCGCTGGGTTCTGTGGGGCTGGTCTGTTCAATAGCTCTGCGAAATGCTCTACCCATCTGCATTTCTGTTCTTCCACAGCTGGAATTTTCTTCCCGTCCCTCACTGGCCTCTCTGGCTAGCTATACTTTCCAGAAAGCTTTTTGATGGTGGCATACAGATCCCTCATGTTGCCATGATGAGCTGCTTCTTCTGCCTCTGCTGCCAGCGTCTCCATGTAGTTCCTCTCGTCTGCCCTTAAATTCCTTTTGATGGTTCTATTCGCTTCTGAGTACTCTTCTTGGGCTTTGGCTTTTCCGGCTCGTGTGCGACTGTTGTTTATTGCTGCCTTCTTTTTCCTCATCTCAATCTTTTTCAAGGTCTCTGCTGAGATCCATTTCTTGTGGCTGTGCTTCTTGGTGCCTAGCACTCCCTGGCATGTTGATGTCACTGCCTCTTTTATACCCTGCCACTTCTCATCAATGGTCTCTTCCTCTAGCAGCTCTTGTAGGACCTGGAACTTGTTGGAGTGTGAGATCTTAAACTCTTCTAGCCTGGGTGTTTCTTTCAATGCTGTGGTGTTATACCTCTGATGTTAGCTGGTCTCCCCAGCCCAATTTCTCCTCAGTTTCAGCTTTATGCGGGCGACCAGGAGATGATGGTCTGAAGCAACATCAGCTCCTCGTTTGACACGCACATCTTGGAGAGATCTTCTGAACCTTTCCCCGATGCACACGTGATCGATTTGGTTCTCCATCGACAGGTCTGGTGATACCCAAGTAGCCTTGAGTATCCTTCTGTGATGGAAGAAACTCCCGCTGATGACTAGGTTGCTTGTGGCACACAGGTTGGTGAATCTCTCCCCGTTCTTTCATCTCACCCAAACCTTGCTGCCCCACAATCTCTTCATAACCCCAGTTATTGCTGCCGATCTTTGCGTTGAAGTCGCCCATGGTGATGATGATGTTTCGTCTTAGGCGGGCCTGGATAATGGTCAGCAGTGTGCTGTAGAACTCCTCTTTGTCATCCGCGTCGCTCTCATTCGTCGGGGCATAGCACTGAATGATGTCCATATTGATCCTCTTCTTCTTTGTTCAAAAGCAGGCGGTTAGGATCCGTGGGCCATGTGCCTCCCAACCAATGAGAGCTCTCTGGGCCATCTTGGTCAACATCAAGGCCACTCCCTGGCTGTGGGGCACGTTGCCTTCCTCGTGGCCCGAGAATAGCAGCAACTCCCCTGTAGCTAACCTCTTCTGACCGGAACCAGTCCACCTTGACTCACTGATTCATAACATGTCAAGATTGTAGCGTCTCATCTCAGCTGCCACTTCTGCTGTCTTGCCAGTTTGAAACATGGTTCTGACATTCCATGTTCAGATGGAAATTGTGGTTCTGGTAGAGATGATGGTCATCAGCCTAGTAGCTTCCAGATGAATCTGACTTTCACTACTCGGTGTCATACATCCTCCACCTGAAGGTTCATCTTCTCCCAGGGCCGTAGTTTCTTTTGAGTCTCGTTTGCGTTTCTGTAACAATATGTTGTTTTCCGGGGTGGGGTTGTTAGCCCCATTCCCAACCCCCAACCTGGAGGACCAGGTGCTGCTTTTTGTCTGACCTCTCCTCCGTAACCTGCCCGGCTTGGTTGAACCTGCCAGGGGCTTTAAGCCCCCCCAACTGGTATAGCTCACAGGGTCATTGAGGCATGCAAGCCCCCCCACCACATCAAGGTAGCAGCACATGGGAGAGGGTCAACAATGTGCCTGCAAGTTAATCTGTTGACCTGCACACGCGAGACTTACCAACCGCTGTGTGATGAGAAACGGCGACTGACATCACATGCTTCAGCTGAGAGCACAAGTTAGTCTGCACTCTCCCAAATTGACAAACGGGGTTGTGAGGAGCAAAGAAAGGAAATCCCAGATGTGCTACAAGCCGGCAATATAAGAGAGCAAGGGTCCTCAATCTTATGCAATAAGGGCTGGTGTGTTCTTTTGTTTCAACCAAGCAGTTACACACCTGGTTCTACTAATCAACCAGTCGTTGCTAAGGACCTTGATTAGTAGAATCAGGTGTGTATGCTTGGTTGGAACAAAAGCCTGCACCCACAAACCGGCCCTTTCTGGATAAGATTGAGGACCCCTGCTATAGAAGATTTGTTAACTGGACAACTCCACTGGGACTAACCCAAAATAAGGAAGGCTGGAGCACACAGAGCTCAGAGCAAAAGACATTTATAGAGAACAGGGAAGATTTATGTTGTAGACGTCGAAACGTCAGTCTCCCACGTTCTCTATAAATGTATTTTTCTCTGGCCTGCTCCAGCCCTCTGTATTTTGGATTAGTCCCAGTGAAGTTGTCCCAGTAAGGAATCCTTTATAGAGGTTGTGATGAGCATTGCAGTGTGAGCACGATCAGGCATTCCAAATTGGGGAGTAAAAAAAAAGAAGAAAAAAGTGCATTTTCAAAATTATAAACATTCATTTATTAAAAAGAACTTTCATACACAAAATATCCATCTGCATTTTTCATTCTGCTGGAAACGGAACAAATCCCTCCATCTCATCCGGTCAGGGATGCCCTCAGTAGCTCGTACATCATCTGGTCCTGTGCAGAAACAAAGGCAGAACTCTGGCAACCCGTCTTTCCTTTACACAAAACCAGCTGCACAAATGTGGTATAAACTACACCCACCCTTAGGACAGTCTCACCTGCAGTGTGCGTTTGCTCACTTGCACATTGGCTACTCACCTTCTTGGATACGGACGGCTTTACTTTCTTGAAGGCGTCTTCGAAGTTCTGCCTGCTCACCTTTATGTCCACCACAGAGCCCGAGCGGATGGTGTGATCTGTGGCCAGTGATAGCACCCTTGTTACTGCAGTAAACTACTTATAATACACACATTAAAATGACAAGTACAACAACATTTATACAGTCAATATGAATCTGTTTGAAATGTGCGTGACCGTGAGGAGTCACACTTCAATATAAGAGAATCACATTACATTTGAATCCCCTGCTAAGCTTTTAGCTTACCCAAATTTTAGAAGTGCTGGATCCCCTCCAATAAAACATTTGGCTGGTCATAATATTGCAGAAGTGTAATTTAGCAAATGAAAATGAAGGAAAAAAGACGCACTTGAGAAATGCTGCTTGCAGCTACCACATTGGTCATACAGCAACATATTTTTGTATTATGCATTTGTATTAGGCAGTAAAATTATAAAAAATTAAGTAGTTAATATGGTTTGCTGTAATTATTTGCTGTGTGATTATCCATGGTAGTATAAAAGCCACAATATTGTATTTTCAAGGTAAAGAAAACAGGAACGAGTAGTGGACTATATTCAATTGAAATAACAGAAAATGAGGATCTTCAAGATGCTGCTGCTTGGTTTCCAAAAGGAACAGTTACGAGCTGCAGGAAGAAGGCTTTTATGGTGGATTTGGTGAAAAGGAGGGAGGAGAGCGAACTAGTGAGCTCTATGGAAGAAGTGTGTGAGCGGAGAAAAGGAGGGAGGAGAGAGGACGAGTGAGCTCTATGGAAGAAGTGTGTGAGCGGAGAAAAGGAGGGAGGAGAGAGGACGAGTGAGCTCTATGGAAGAAGTGTGTGAGCGGAGAAAAGGAGGGAGGAGAGCGAACTTGTGAGCTCTATGGAAGAAGTGTGTGAGCGGAGAAAAGGAGGGAGGAGAGAGGACGAGTGAGCTCTTACATGTGGAAGAAGTGTGTGAGCGGAGAAAAGGAGGGAGGAGAGAGGACGAGTGAGCTCTTACATGTGGAAGAAGTGTGTGAGCGGAGAAAAGGAGGGAGGAGAGCGAACTTGTGAGCTCTATGGAAGAAGTGTGTGAGCGGAGAAAAGGAGGGAGGAGAGAGGACGAGTGAGCTCTTACATGTGGAAGAAGTGTGTGAGCGGAGAAAAGGAGGGAGGAGAGCGAACTAGTGAGCTCTATGGAAGAAGTGTGTGAGCGGAGAAAAGGAGGGAGGAGAGAGGACGAGTGAGCTCTTACATGTGGAAGAAGTGTGTGAGCGGAGAAAAGGAGGGAGGAGAGAGGACGAGTGAGCTCTTACATGTGGAAGAAGTGTGTGAGCGGAGAAAAGGAGGGAGGAGAGAGGACGAGAGAGCTCTTACATGTGGAAGAAGTGTGTGAGCGGAGAAAAGGAGGGAGGAGAGAGGACGAGTGAGCTCTTACATGTGGAAGAAGTGTGTGAGCGGAGAAAAGGAGGGAGGAGAGAGGACGAGTGAGCTCTTACATGTGGAAGAAGTGTGTGAGCGGAGGTGGATTCTCAGCGCGCTGATGGAGGCCTCTCTGACCAGCGCAGACAAGTCAGCCCCCCTGTTAAATAGACACAGGTCTTAAACCCCGCCCCCCTGTTAAACAGAGAGAAACAGGTCTTCAACCCCGCCCCCCTATTAAACAGAGAGAAACAGGTCTTCAACCCCGCCCCCCTATTAAACAGAAAGACACAAGTCTTAAACCCCCCCCCCCCCGTTAAACATAGACACAGGTCTTCAACCCCGCCCCCCCTGTTAAACAGAAAGACACAGGTCTTAAACCCCGCCCCCCCGTTAAACAGAGACACAGGTCTTAAACCCCGCCCCCCTGTTAAACAGAGAGACACAGGTCTTCAACCCCGCCCCCCTGTTAAACAGAGACACAGGTCTTAAACCCCCCCCCCCCCCCCCCTGTTAAACATAGACACAGGTCTTAAACCCCGCCCCCCCGTTAAACAGAGAGACACAGGTCTTCAACCCCGCCCCCCTGTTAAACAGAAAGACACAGGTCTTAAACCCCCCCCCCCCCCCTGTTAAACATAGACACAGGTCTTAAACCCCCCCCCCCCCCCCCGTTAAACATAGACACAGGTCTTAAACCCCGGCCCCCTGTTAAACATAGACACAGGTCTTAAACCCCGCCCCCCCATTAAACAGAGACACAGGTCTTAAACCCTGCCCCCCCTGTTAAACAGACACAGGTCTTAAACCCCACCCCCCTGTTAAACAGAGACACAGGTTTTAAAACCCCACCCCCCCTGTTAAATGAGACACAGGTTTTAAACCCCACCCCCCCCCCCCTGTTAAGCAGAGACACAGGTCTTAAACCCTACCCCCTCATTAAACAGAGACACAGGTCTTAAACCCCACCCCCCCTGTTTTGTGTACTTTTGTGTTCAGTACACAAAAATAATACCTGAAAATCACCTGGAGGAGGCCGTCTTTGGCCATAAAAATTAACCACACTATGGAAAATGCTTTGCGTTTTGAATCAGTTCAATTTGATCCATTTTTTACTTTTCAAAAAAAATTTTTACTTCAGGCCCCGCCGTTGCACTCACGTGAAGCAGTCGCAGCGCTCGTCGTGGGCGATCTCCTCCAGGTTAACGTCTGCCTCCAGTTTGGGCTTTGTGCCTCCCTGAGGTGGAGAGATGGGAGAAGCTCATTAGAAAACAGTTCTTGGAGATCTACTTGTCTGTAGGTTTTCATTTCAACCCTAACTTGGGCACACCTGATTCTACTAATTAGCAGCTCAACTAGATCACTAGCTGTTAAATGAAGTGTGCTTTGTTAGGGTTGGAGTGAAAACCTACAGGACGGTAGATCTCTAGCTGTTAAATGAGGGGTGCTTTGTTAGGGTTGGAGTGAAAACCTACAGGACGGCAGATCTCCAGGAATAGGATTGACAGTAGGGTTTTCACAATATCCCATTTTCATATCGTCGATATGCCTTTAAGAAATATCGTGATATTCAACATTATCGCTCGTAATTATAGTGGATTAATAACAACATGAACAGAAGTAATTACCACGTGTGGCAGCATTGAGTTCTAATTGCAGTAGCCTTACCGTTGCTTCTGGATCCGTGTACTTTTTGGCTAATCGTTTCGCGTTTCAGAAACAGAAATTAAAAAACGAGAAACGAATGGTTATGCTCTATTCATTTTAAAAACAGAAATTGAAAAACGAGAATCAAATGGTTATTCGTTTTGGATCCGTGTATAAATGAATGCCAACTGCAACATCCCATACTGTCACTCATCTCAACTCATTCTCGTAACTTATAGACACTTCATAGATCGCTCCAAAATTAATATGACAAACATGATGACGATGAGCGCCCGTCAATGAATTACGTTTCGAACTATGTCCACAAAACAGTGGTGCGATGCAATGTTTGCTGCTATGTCTGCAGCATATGACAAATTATTTATTGCCATCTCCTGTAGGTTCTCATAGGCATAATGTTATAATGCACTCATAATGGCTGTGTAGTTATCGAAAATGTTTTATGGAAAATGTTTGTTGTATTCCCATCCTTAGTTGTGACGACTTTTTAATGCATTTACGGCATGTTACCTCATCGACATTCGCCGGTTCTCCGTTATCATTTGGTTTGTAGCCGAAAAATTCCCAGATTGGCAAAGTGCTGTTTTTCTTTGAAACAAGATCAGCCATCTTCTCTTGCTTTCTCTTAACTAATGATGACCATCAGTCACGAGATAGGAAAATACATTGACACCGTGGCTGTAAAGATGAAAGCAAGCGATCAGACGTTGTAATTTGATCCTACATCCTACCTTCCACTGGAAATGGGAAAATCGATGTAATAACCATCCTCACTCTGCTGTTAACATTGCGCATCAGATCATTAATTAGTAGCAGTCAGGGCCGCCGGCAAGGGTGTGGCCAATGGGCAGCTGCCACACCACTTTCGACCTTGGTGTGTGGCATCGCCTCACCCCTTTCTCTATTTTTTTATTTATTATTATGATCATTATATTTTTTAATAAAACTATCGAAATTCTACTGTTATCTCAGGCGAATCATTACCCGATGAGCACGAGTCACCACGGCCAACGCAGCATGAGACTGAATGTTCATTTAGTAAAAACAACGCCTCTACCTACAGGACAGAGTTGCCAGACTGTAGGGTATTTAACAAAATTAATAGGGGAAGATTTACAGTAGTAATGTATAGGAGTCAATGACAGATGGGGGGAAGGAAGGGAGTATCTGGCAACATTCTATCTCGTTCTCGAGCGTGCCCACCGTGCCGACTTTTTCTTTCTGCTGCGGTCGCAATACTGGTGAGTTCTAGCTGTTAGCTAGATAAATAAGTTCTGCTCTAGTCAGGAGCACTAACATTTCGAAGTAATCCAGATGTGTCCTTGGTAAGTTCTGTAACGTTACTGTTAATTATGTCGCAAAAATGTCAGTAGCTAAGTAAAGACGTGTTTAATAAGAACAGAGAGTGGTAACTGTCGTGTCAACGTTAACGTTAGCACTACTGTATTTGTAAGTTCCCAGATCACACAGCTGGCTTTAGGCTACTGAGGGTATAACGTTATCTAACGTTGGTGCAATGCTAGCTAACTGGGTTGATATCCAGCTAGCAAGTAGGCTAAGTTAGATCATGGGACTGCAAATATTTAATAGGCTATTCATTATGATTGGTTGAATCAGGTGTATTATTGTTAGATTTCTTATGTTTGGCTACTGATTCCATGAATGATGAAAAGAGGAGCATAATGCCAGGATGGAGTGATATGGTTAGTTAGCTATTGATTAAGTGTAGATAGATAAATTAAGATATTGTGTAAATAGATAAATATAGCTGATACTGGTTAGTTTAGATGGTGTTGAACTTGAACTAGGCTATGAGCTCCTCTGTGTAGCCCTTCAGGACATGGAACGAGCTCTCACCTATAGTATGGTTGGTTTAATACAAGTGGTGTTCATTTCAGGCTCTGAGAATGTACATCACTGCATATATTTGATGAAGTACAACAATAACATGATTCAGCTAAACAAGGCATGGTGATTGATTGAATCAGGTGCTTTACTGTTAGATTGCAGAAAAACATGCAGTGGTCTGGGTATCCAAACCTGGATTGAACACTACTGCTTTACCCTGCACTGCTAAGCCTCAAACAGCACACTGGACTCTATTCTGTGTTCAAAGGTTTAGTACTGATTCTGGGTCTGTGAAACTTGCCCAATTATGGTATAGATATTCATATAGCCAATGTATTCTTTGCCATAAAAGTTATATAGACAAATAAGCCATCTACAGATCATTTGTAGACAAATATGTTTAGTCACAATTTTAATATACTGTAAATATACGTATTAAAATGCTGGTAGGTGGATTCCAGTGGTAATAGATCAGGGTCTTTTGCGTAATTATTTTTATTTATTTTTTTATTCGCCCCACCGCTTTCAGAACTGTGGTGCCACCTCTGGTAGCAGTATACGAATAGGCTAAAGGTAACAAAATAAAAAATAGAGAACAAATAACAACCAAATATAAAAAACAAAGCATACAGAATTTGTTGCGAGGCATCAGAACTAGGGTTGCAAATTCTAAGGAATTTCCTTGATCGATAGTCGTCAACGTTAATGAACAATCAATCGATCAATCGATAACAAAACAGCTAAAAATAGCTTATGACGTAGAAAATACAAAATGCATGTTTTTTTCCTCAATCAAAACTTTATTGAAACATTTGAGAAATACGCCTGTTTCATAGCATAACACAAATATAATTATGAACGCTGTTTTGTTTAAGTATGATATTTTAATAAGGCACGGGAAATTGCGCTCACTCTTCCGAGGCCAAGAGGCTTGGACAAGAGGGAAAATAAATAATTTTAATTAAAAAATTTTTTTTTATATTATTCTTTTTTTATATATAATATATATTTTTTTTTTTAATGTAGCTGCAATATTTCCCTTACCGCAGAATGCTGGAATGATCAAAATAGCATCTGGAAAAACCCTCGCCAAAACAGCTTCGGTTTCCGTTAGGCCTAATTGAAATTTTCGATGGCAGCGCTGATATTATGAGGGTGTAATTATAGTTTCCGCCTCTACGCAAAATGGCGCACTTTCGTCCGTTTCGCTATCTGACCAGAACTCTTAAGTGTAGAGTAAAAGCTAATACTGCACAGTCGCGGATCTATGGGTGGGCAAGCTGTCAATCTGGCCCCCTTATGTTTAACTTAATGATTGCATTTCACCAACAGCTCCCATTGACACAATTAAGATGAGACCGCAAATAGTTCAATTTGATCGTTAAATTTGAAATGGTCGATCGATCAAATTATTAACGGCAATTAATCGATCAACGATTAATCGTTAACACCCCTAATCAGAACTAAAATAGAAAATGGAGCGGGAAAGGACGCAATGCTCAGATTTGTCGGGCAGGCTACGGCACATGCAGTAATACAAATATTTTGAGTTATACAAATTTTGAAATATAAACTCACGTATTATTTCCGACCAATATTATTATTTAAAAGTATGTATGCATGTTTTGTCCTTAGAATAGCAATAATAATTTTTTGGGAAATATATATATTTTTTAAATATCGTGGCTACAGTCATCTCTGCGATATTTTCAAATATCGCCATATCCAATATTATTGGATATCGTGACAACCCTAGTTGGCAGCCCTGCTCTAGATGGTTTACACCACTTGTTCCTTCTCATTGGTCTATAGTGCATTACACAGGGACTGTGCAGACATTCATTTTCACTTGGGAGACCACTACTGAAGGGACAATTCAGGGAATTCAATTAACTTTTCCATCCACTGGCCAGAGTGGCTTGTGGACTCTAAAAATAACCAGCAGTTTTCAACATTTTACCAGCCACCTTACCTTTTACAATCCAACAAAACCTGGGCCCCGTTTCCCAAAAGGATCTTAGATAAAGATCATCTAAGGCCATTTTGTTTTTATACTACTTTCATTGTTTGTTTTTTGTCTTTCCCTCTATTTTTATTATCTGTTTCATGTAATGCAAGTGAATTTAATCATTTTAATCATAAAATTATTAAAGCACAAACACAAAACAGTATAAGATGATCTTAACTCTTAAGATGTCTTTGGGAAATGGGGCCCTGGTTGGTTACCAGCCACGATCAAAATTTTACCACCCTGGTAAATTTCTGACAATTATATTATACCAACCCTATTTGCACTCCAGTTTTTTGCTTAGGTTCTTGAGGTTATTGACCTCTAGTTTTGAACCAGGAAGTGCTGGACACATTGCGCTAGTTACCCTGGTGATTGTGAGAAACATGGTATGCTAGTTAGCCTGCTGTTACCCTTGTCAGGCTGGGTAGTATGCTAGTTACCTTGGTGACCGTGAGCAAGATGGCAGAATGGGTAGTATGCTAATTACCTTGGTGACTGTGAGTAGGATGGCAGGCTGGGTAGTATGCTAATGACCTTGGTGACCGTGTAGGATGGCAGGGTGGGTAATATGCCAGTTACCTTGGTGACTGTGAGCAGGATGGGAGGCTGGGTAGTATGCTAATTACCTTGGTGACTGTGAGTAGGATGGCAGGCTGGGTAGTATGCTAATTACCTTGGTGACTGTGTAGGATGGCAGGCTGGGTAGTATGCTAGTTACCTTGGTGATTGTGAGCAGGATGGCAGAATGGGTAATATGCTAGTTACCTTGGTGACTGTGAGTATGGCTGTGTCTGAATCAGAGCCCTACACCCTTTTGAGTACGCATATTTGAGTCCACTTCGTCAAAAAGCTTTTGAGTGGGCGACTTTTTCTCACAAATGGGGGCACTTAAAATACCAGGATGAACCCCTTATTTCCGGGGTTTTGTTGAGGGAATTCAGGAGCACATTCATCTGCAGAACTGTGCACTCACCGAAAATTTCAGTAAGTAACTCGGAAGTAAAAACGTAAAAGACGTAGAGCGTATATGCATATCTATGGTACAAGAGTGGGTCATATTACAAAATACTCTTTTTTATTTTTGTTAATTCTATCTTCATTCATAGTCTACACTTTGTAACAATTGTCATATGTTAACTGATTCATATTTTCAATAAAAATTAAAAAATTAAAAAAAGATACAAACTACTTCACTAGTTTGGAAAGAGTTTTGCGGGATTTCTTTCGCACACTGCTTGCAATGTGAGGGGACAGGGCACATAGTAGACAGGGGTCTGAGTGGACAGGGAACAGGGCTCTGATTCGGACACAGCCTAGGATGGCAGGCTGGGTAGTATGCTAATTACCTTGGTGATTGTGAGCAGGATGGCAGGCTGGGTAGTATGCCAATTACCTTGGTGATTGTGAGCAGGATGGCGTGACGGTCTGGTGGAGGGGGCAGCCCCACGTACAGCGTCTTGTCCAGACGACCGGGCCGGAGCACCGCAGGGTCGATGATGTCTGCAACACCAGAAACCGCAGTCACACATTTACCAACAACCCCCAGACACACACCAACAAAGCCCCGAAGTCACGTGTGAGAAACTCGGACACACACACGTCCTGATGCTTCCTAGCTGTTAACCATTTACTCTGTATGAATTCAGACCCGCAGAATTAGGGGCTAACTCCTCCCACCTGGCCTGTTGGTGGCAGCCATGATAAAGACCTGTCGCCGGGTCTCCAGGCCGTCCATCTCAGTAAGCAGCTGGTTGACGACGCGCATGCTGGACCCGGACTGAGGTAAAACACAGAGACAGGACCTATAACAGCAGCCAGGCCTTGTTTTGCGTTGACCTAGCAGGCTTGGCTTAATCAGAGAATATGAAAACCCAGGGAAAGCTACTGGTTGCACGTGCCTAACTTTTCCAGTCCTCTCCTGTGAGGCTCATTAACGGGTTGTACACTTAGCATATCTATGGTTAATCTTAATGAGCTTCCCCATCTCTTCCAGAAAAGAAAATTGATCTAAAACGAACATGGACATGATGAAAATGACAGTAAATCACAAGAATATTCCAGAACCATTTTCGGTTCACATAGTCAGAGCATAAGACAGTGCTGAAAACGCAGCTCGGCTGCACTCGAACCTCGTGTCCAGATCGACGGGGGCAGAGGGCATCGATCTCATCGAAAAAGATGACGCAAGGGGCGGAGTTTTGGCCCCTCTGAAACACTTGACGGACAGCTCTCTCACTCTCTCCCACATACTGGAGAAGGAAAATAAAAACCACGGTGCAATACTTCATAATACCAACATGCAACCACAAAGGAAAATGTGTGCCACCAGTCTTAGAATAACCCCACCCGCCCCCCCCCCACTCATGATGTGGATGCTGTCTGTCCCTAAGGCTCAGCTTCAGGGTATGAAATGAACTGGCCCACTGGCCAGAGTGTCTTGTGGATTCTTTAAAATCAGCAGCCATTTTCAACATTTTACCAGCCACATTACCCTTTGCAATATAACACAAACTGGTTGGTTACCTGCCAAAGTAGCTCCTACAGTAAAAATCTTATCATCCACAATCAATTTTACCAGCGTTTGGCTGGTGGCTGGTGTTAATTTCACACCCTGGGCAGGTTATCTCTGATAGCCACAATGCCTCGATAAGGGCAGAGGCTCTCCTACCTTTGACTCATTCATTCATTCCTGTTTCTTTGTCACAATAAGCCGTTTCCCATGGAAACTCAAAGCTAAAAATATTTGTCAGCTTGTAAACATGGGAAGAAAAACAAAAATAATTACAATTTGTACTAAACTGAAGAGGTTTATTGTTAGTCTAATGTTGCTGAATATGTGCACACAATGGGTTCCTGGTGCTCATTCAAATGGGATATTACTCAATGAGTACCCAAACTGTTTTGCAAAGTTGCAGTTTCAAGGAAATGCTTTTACTTACCATGTTCAGCAACTCGGGACCCTTGACTGAGATGAAGTTCAACCCAGACTCATTGGCAACAGCCTGTTAAACATTTAGCACACAATTAAAGTAAAGAAATCATTAATCATACACCTTGTATCCCATTAACTCCTCTAAACAAATATAGCACATACATTTTGGAGTACTAGTTGTCTAGTCTCAGGAGGTTCATTCTTCAAATACCAGGGCAGGGATTCAATCAACATTCGTCTTCAAATTTGAGTAATTAAATGCAAAACGTTTGGCAAGTTCAGCAATCATAAAAACTAAGTGGTGAAATACAATCAGTTTGTGGAAAAAAAAAGAAAAGAAAAAAAAAGAAGAGTAATGATTGCTGTTACTTGTAAACTTGTAAGTAAAGGTTAAGGACAAGTATTGATTACAGGCCAGGGTCTTCTCAAACCTTCAGGCAGAATAATGTGAATTTATATACAGTTGAAGTCAAAGGTTTACATGCACCTTAGCCAAATCCATTTAAACTCAGTTTTTCACAATTCCTGACATTTAATCCGAGCAAACATTCCCTGTTTTAGGTCAGTTAGGATCATGACTTAATTTTAAGAATGTGAAATGTCAGAATAATAGTAGAGAGAATGATTTATTTCAGCTTTTATTTCTTTCATCACATTCCCAGTGGGTCAGAAGTTTACATACAGTCTGTTAGTATTTGGTAGCATTGCCTTTAAATTGTTTAACTTGGGTGAAACGTTTCAGGTAGCCTTCCACAAGCTTCTCACAATACTAAGTTGCTGGAATTTTAGCCCATTCCTCCTGACAGAACTGGTGTAACTAAGTGTATGTAAACTTCCGACTTCAACTGTAGTTCATTACAAACTGCAACACTAAGAACGTCAAACAATTCCTGAAGGCCCATTCAGTCTGCTAGTTTTTACTCCAATCTACTACCCTGGCTAAACCAGTACAGGTACTTAATCGGCTGTATAAACTATATACTGACAATTAAAAATGTTTTGCACCATTTTAACAAAATACTACAAAGTGAGGTAATTTTTATTTTATTTTTTATTTTAAATTATTTTTTTAGATACTTATAATACAGGATGTTAACAAATGGCAAAATTATACTGGGCCACCAGTAATTGAGATTGATTTCTATTCAGCATAGGTTGCATTGTTGTAGGCAGACAATAAAAAATATCTGTGTGCGCCTCCCAGCGTGGTAATAATGTGCAAAGGGGGTGTGGGAGGGGTGAAAGTACCTTAGCCAGCAGGGTCTTTCCACAGCCAGGGGGGCCAGCCAGGAGCAGCCCCGCAGGGGAGTTCAACCCTAAGGCCCTGAACTGCTCCGGATTACGCACTGGAGCCTGCAACCACACCACACAACCATCTCACTGTCCTCGCTCAACCCAGGCTGGCCACACAAAGCCCGCATTCAGAGCCGAGAGCATGCCATCTGGGTTCTGGGCCTCAAATCTGCCTGGTCATGACTGCCACAGAGTATTCATTTCATCAAGGCAGAAACACAGTCATCCACTTAAGAGACTGCCAGCGACATGACCAAAAACAGAGGATGGACCTGGGTATAATTACTAAAATAAATGAACTATAATCAAATGTGTTTATTTACATTTTGGAAAATACATGTTGTCACAGATTCATAAAAAAGTAAATAATCTAAAACAACCATATCAGAAAAATAACATGCACTTAAAAAACCTAAAGGGTTTTACAGGGGGCACCGTGTCATAGGAAGTGCGGGAGGAAGCCCTACCAAGATGGCCATCGTGAGCTCCTCGCGGATGTCCTGCAGAGCGCCGATGTCGTCCCAGGTGACGTCAGGCACGGTGGCAAAGCCCTCCCTCTTTGCAGAGGGCTGCACGCAGGACAGGGCGGCTTGGAAGTCAGACATGAGGATACAGAGGCCTGCCAGCTGCCCCTCAGTCAGGCCACTGGAGTTCTTCAACAGGGCCAGCAGCCGGCACAGCTCCCCCTGCAGGCAGGGAGGCAGAGGCACCTTTTAATTCTCCAATAGCTTCTATGGGACATCAGAATTATAAAAATACTATGGACGTCTTCAGTGTGGGTTCAAGATCGTAGTATTTTTTTCATTTTGAATTTTGATTCATTTGAATAATTTTGATCTTAGTTGATTTCATTTATTTACTAATTCATTGCCAATTTATGGAGACACGCATCAGTTTCCACACATACTGATGGGAGAGGGAAGCTTCAAATACTTCCAAATGCATAGAGCTATCGTGTGCAATCTCACTGATTTTAACCAATTATGGTGATTTGATGAGGACAGCAAAGTGTTTTGATTGGACTAAACCAGGCACTTATTGACAGCAAATGGTCACTCCACCCATCAAGGTTACCAGGCTGATAAACAGACTACAACTGCGATGTAATCTGCCTGCCAAAGAACTTTACACAACCATGCCTGGAGAAAGCTGGCAAATTCAGACCAAGCTTTGAACTGGTTTTCCTATGAAAAACTACTGACTAAGGAAACATTAATATGAGTATTTATTTACATAGTTTAAAAGGGCTTTCCTACAGTACGAGTTTGGAGGGAAATGACAATTCAACCAATATGGCAGAAAAAGCCAAAGCTGTTCCCTCTGATGAACACTGTGGTTTGACCATGGGGTATGTGCACCATGCTCAGGAACTGTGGTGTGACTGACCTCGGCGGCAGTATGTACAGGTGTGGCTACATGGTAGGGCTGAACGTCCGTCATCTCCAGTTTCCCCGAGTGAGGCTCAGAAACGCAGCCGACCTGTCGATCAGGTGGTGGTTGGGGGACAGGCTGCGCAGACCCGGAAGTTTGTTCCGCTAGGGCGGGGCTCTCCTGGGTCCCCTCCGCCAGGGTGGGGCTCTCATAGGTCCCCCCCACCCGGGCGAGGCTGTCCTGGCTCCCCTCCGACCGGGCGGGGCTGTCCTGCAGCTCCAGCAGCACCCGGTTGACGGCGCTAACGGCGGCCTCGCGACACAGCGCCATGAGGTCAGCCCCCACATACCCCGGCGTGAGGTGGGCCAGCAGCTGGAAGTCAAAGTCCTCTGGCAGCTTGAGCTTCCGGCACAGGGTCCTCAAGATCCTGCAGAGGGAGGAGGAGCTTAGACCAGTGAGCACCACCACCCTCCAGCCCGTTGGCTGACAAACGGTCAATGGGGACGTGTCACAATGGCCTCGCATGCGAGAGCACTGAGTCAGACGTTTAACAGAGATAACATTTATTTCTGTTAAATTACATTTTTTCGTGTTCGACTGCAGTTAGCGACATGGTTAAAGATCACTCATTGTCGATACTGTACATCAACAATGTTCAGTTTCTTGCTTTTCGTTTTCCATAAATAAAGTTTTTTAAAGCACAGCTACTGTCCTATTGTTTCGGTTAGCTAGCCGATGATGTACACTAAAAACTGACCAGTTTCAGTTCTACAGGTGTGGCAAGGTTGCAGTAGGCCATAACCCTGCCTCTAGATCACATACTAGTTCCAAATTTTTTGCCCCAAAAAAAGAAAGTCGAAAAAAAGGTGCTGAGGTAAATTCCTTCTCGATCAAAAGGTAATAACCTCCCTCCAGAGTAGCACGGCACTGCAGCGTCCATAAAGGAAACCTGCAGCGTTCAGGCCGCTTCCCGATTCTCACCTGAGTCTCGCTCCTTCGTCGGGAATTCCCAAACAGATCTCCCGGTCAAAGCGGCCTGCCCTGCGTAACGCTGGGTCCAGAGAGTCGGGCCGGTTTGTGGCACCGATAACCATAACCTGCGCCGTGACGGCTAAGGAATTCAGATCTGGCAAAAAAGAGATCACAAGGGCCGTTACTCAAAATCACCCGTTTTACTGCCCTATATAACTTCTGATAAAGCAATTATGTTCATGGGTCAGAGTACGAGGCATGCAGTAAAACTTTTGACTGTGTAAAAACAAATAAAGCCCACGCTCGGTTGATGGATTCTAGTCATGTACCAAATCAAACGCCGCTCACAGACGTAGCTTAGCCAGGTCTGCCCCAGCCCAACCCCCACCCCAGTGCCGCTCCAGGTCTTACCGTCCATGCAAGTGAGCAACTGGGACACTATCCTCCTCTCCATGTCCTTAGACGCCACCTCCCGCCTAGGCGTGATGGCATCAATCTCGTCAATGAACATGATGCAGGGGGCACTGCTCTGTAAGGGGAGGAGAAACACGTCTGTTTAGAGTCTCCCCCCACCAGGCCCCGCTCTGATATGTGCTAATATCGTACGCCAAATCAGTCTGTGCTCATCACACAGCATGCTGCAGGTCACCGCAGCACTCTCCCCTCCCTGTTGCCTGACAACGCCACCCGCCCCCCCTCCCCCCTCAGGATTGAGCGCTTACCACAGCCTGCTCAAAGAGCTCCCGCAGCTTCTGCTCTGACTCCCCTGATACACCCGACACCAGCTCTGGAGCGGACACCTTTAACATTGGCAGCTCCATTTCCTGTGTTTGCGCACACACATACCCACACAAACAGGCAGGCGCACGCACACACACACACACACACACACGTGAAATCAGGGTCATGTTTTCTCAACTTACTTAAATTAATTACTTAATTGTTTAGCAGTCCCACTTGCCCAGCTTACAGGGTGGACATGTTCCCACAGTACCCATTTACACAGCTGGATATTACATGTTTTCTCAACTTACTTAAATTAATTACTTAATTGTTTAGCAGTCCCACTTGCCCAGCTTACAGGGTGGACATGTTCCCACAGTACCCATTTACACAGCTGGATATTACTGAAGTAATTGAGGTACCTGCTCAAGGGTACAACGGCATAGCTGCTCCTGGGATGTGAACCTCCAACCTCTTTCTAAGTGCAAGCTCGGTTTTTGTGACCATTATACTGCACTACCGCCCATGTAAATAATGAAACATAAGCCCAGGGTATTCCACACAGCAGGGCAAGCAAGCTAGCCAGATAACTCTCAAAATAATACCATGAAATAACCTTAGAAACTTTCTTCAATATCAGCAACTAACAATACATATGAATAAATCACACTCCTAAACCAGATTCTAGCGCATTTTCATTGACTGAAATCTCACTAATGTGACAATACAGCCTTATAATTCTTAGAGTTATCTGGATCACTTGATAACCCCGTTTTGTGTGGTCTGCTGACCATGGACTCACCCCTGCCACTGCCTGTGCCAGAAGTGTCTTCCCACAGCCTGGGGGCCCATGCAGGAGGAAGCCGCGTGGAGGAACCACGCCCAGCTGCTGGTACACCTCTGGGTGGCGCATGTGGAGCAGCAGCTTGCACACCTCCTGCAAAAGGGGGCGCAATATCAGAAAAAGCTCTGCGGATGCATGCCGGTTTTTATTTCTTACATCACCAATTCCATTGTTGCCTTTAGACTAAATGCATTCCTTTCACACATTTACAGCATTATATCCTCTTATGAAAGCCCCAGAGTGTAATCTGTTAATTATATGGACTATGCAGTCCTACTCTTAACAGTGAAGTGAACAGCAGAGTCCATTCCTTCCGCAGCGTGACACTGATCTCTACATCCAGCCCCTGCTCATTTATTTACCATCACCAAACCGCTAGTTTAGCGATCGCTGCAGTAAAGCGAGAACAAAGTGCCCAACGGCAGAATTTGAGTCTCAGTAGAACCCTTCTATAATGCAGGAATGTTTGATGATGAGAACAGGCCATTCAGCCCCATGTAGGCGCTTTATTTCAGCGGTTGAGAGAGAGTATCCAGCACCGTGTCACAACCGGCCCCTAGCACAGCACTCAGACGAAACGTAATGGCTGTAACGATCGGAGAATGATCGTGAACAGTTCACCTTTAGCGTCTCCTCATTGCCGCCGACGTCCTCAAACTTGACAGGCGAGTACTGGAGCTCTGGGGCTTTCATCTTAGCTGGGAAAGTGACAGACCAGAGGAGCATTAGGCTACATTCACATAAGCAAATGTGGCCCAAATCTGATTTTTTTGCTCATGTAACACAGATCAGATTTTTTCAGAGCAGTGTGGACATAAAAATCATATATTTTTTCCAATCAAAATCATATGTGGTCCTAAATCCGATATACATCTCCAATCACTGGCCATGCGACCATAGTCTGAACAGTCAGATCGGAATTCATATGACTTTTTACGTCATTTTTAATGCAGCTGGGCATATGATTCATATATTAGCTAATCATATGTTGTCATTTTATATAAGTGGTAAATGTGCAAAGCAGTAGATTTTTTTGGCACAAACGATAACTTTCGGAAGTAGGCTAGCTATGTTTTTATATCATTCGCGGACAGCTGCGTTCACCGTTTTGTGATTTCAAATAATGTTAGAATTGTCCATATTATTGTCCCGGTTTGTTGCACGGTATTTATTAATCATGGTTTTCTCATGCAGCTACTTACCAAACATTAATGGTTGTTAGTCCACGTGTCAATAGTTTAATCTAAAGGTGTGCAGTGATATTAGGCTATAGACAACGTTACACAGTAAGGTGAACAGATGTGTCGTGTGATAGCTTTTTTTATATTGTGTATTTTTTCGTGGCTGGAACGCTGTATTGACCAATCTGCATTCCGGAACTATCCGTTTTATAAATGTTATACCGACTGGTCTCACTCGCCAAACAGCCGAGCGCTCTCTTTTCTTAACACGCCGGTCCTCAGAATCACTCGCCCACAATCTTCTCACCCATGTCATTCGCTGACAAACTTTCATCCGGCCTCCACTGCACATCAACTTTAAAATTATGCAGAAGCTGTGACTTTGATGACTTCCTTTTTGTTGTTGTTTAGCTATTTCTGCAGGCTGTGTGACAGATGTGATGTCTTTTGTTTTTGTTCATTTGCATATGCGGGTCATTTCAGGAGAGCAATCGGCTCACACTGGTATCGGATATGGGCCACATTAAAAGATTAATGTGAACAGTCAAGGCAGAAAGATTGGATCTGGGGAAAAATCTGAATTTAACATTAAGCCCTGTAATGTGAATGTAGCCTTAGGGCTTCACTCCCAAGGAAAAGTACAGAAAATACAGTAAAAAGAAAAGCCTGGACCACTTTAATTTTTAGTCTTGGACATAAATAAAGCTTTGAATAGAATATTTGAAGAGTGCAATGATTGTCAAAACAATCTAGATATAAAAAAATCAAACAAACTAAAATATGACAGTGGGTTGCTTAAGTGAAGCATCCATCCATCCATTATCTTATACCACTTGGTCCAAGTCAGGGTTTGCGGTGGCAACAGGGTAAGCAGAGCAGCCTCTTCACCAACACAGTCTGATAACTGGAGCAAGTCTTCATCATTACTGTATGCCACCGCTTGAAATCTGATTGATTCTTTTTTTGTACCATGACTGTATTTTTAAAAAAAGATCTCAGTGCTAACAACACAATAGAGCACAGTGGGGCACATCATCCTGACATCATGAAATGCAGAAATTACCTTTCTTGCTCATTGTGCCGGACTCTAGATCTCCATCAGTGCCCTGAAAACCTCCTCTCTTTCCTTTCTTCACTCTGTTCTTCTTCAGCTTCTTCTCCGGCTCCAGCATGGAAACATCCATCTGCTTCTGTGGGAGTTGGAGAAGAAAAGCTAACTTTAACGGTGGGCAAAAGATACAAGAAGCGCAGAGACCTTTACAAGACCACGGGGCCCCAAAGCTACGAGAAGCGCAGTCACCTTTACAAGACCACAAGGCCCCAAAGCTACAAAAAGCGCAGTCAACTTCACAAGACCACAAGGCCCCAAAGCTACAAGAAGCACAGTCACCTTTACAAGACCATAAGGCCCCAAAGCTACAAGAAGCACAGTCACCTTTACAAGACCATAAGGCCCCAAAGCTACAAGAAGCAGTCATCTTATCTTTACAAGACCCCAAAGCTACAATAAGCACAGTCATCTTTACAAGACCCACAAGATCCCAAAGCTACAAGAAGCACAGTCACCTTTACAAGACCATAAGGCCCCAAAGCTACAAGAAGTAGTCATCTTATCTTTACAAGACCCCAAAGCTACAATAAGCACAGTCATCTTTACAAGACCCACAAGATCCCAAAGCTACAAGAAGCGCAGTCACCTTTACAAGACCCCAAAGCTACAAAAAGCAGTCACCTTTACAAGACTACAAGGCCCCAAAGCTACAAGAAGCGCAGTCATCTTTACAAGACCACAAGGCCCCAAAGCTACAATAAGCGCAGTCACCTTTACAAGACCATAAGGACCCAAAGCTACGAGAAGCGCAGTCACCTTTACAAGACCACAAGACCACAAGGCCCCAAAGCTACAAAAAGCGCAGTCAACTTCACAAGACCACAAGGTCCCAAAGCTACAAGAAGCACAGTCACCTTTACAAGACCATAAGGCCCCAAAGCTACAAGAAGCAGTCATCTTATCTTTACAAGACCCCAAAGCTACAATAAGCAGTCATCTTTACAAGACCCACAAGATCCCAAAGCTACAAGAAGCGCAGTCACCTTTACAAGACCACAAGGCCCCAAAGCTACAAAAAGCGCAGTCAACTTCACAAGACCACAAGGTCCCAAAGCTACAAGAAGCAGTCATCTTATCTTTACAAGACCCCAAAGCTACAATAAGCACAGTCATCTTTACAAGACCCACAAGATCCCAAAGCTACAAGAAGCGCAGTCACCTTTACAAGACCATGAGGCCCCAAAGCTACAAGAAGCACAGTAATCTTTACAAGACCCCAAAGCTACAAAAAGCAGTCACCTTTACAAGACTACAAGGCCCCAAAGCTACAAGAAGCGCAGTCATCTTTACAAGACCACAAGGCCCCAAAGCTACAATAAGCGCAGTCACCTTTACAAGACCACAAGGCCCCAAAGCCACAATAAGCAGTGACCTTTACAAGACCAAAAACCTACAAGAAGTGCAGTCACCTTTACAAGACCATGAGGCCCCAAAGCTACAAGAAGCGCAGTCACCTTTACAAGACCTCAAGGCCCCAAAGATACAAAAAGCGCAGTCACCTTTACAAGACCTCAAGGCCCCAAAGATACAAAAAGCGCAGTCACCTTTACAAGACTAAGTTATATAAAAGACTACAGCTATATCAAAGCGCTACAATTCCAGTTCAACTGTAAGACTTTGTACTGTTTTTCACAATGATGCAAAAGATTTTGGAAAAATCTAATTTCATTCACTTCACATTCATTTTACATAGAATGACACTACAGCCATTTTCCAAGAAGTGGCCCACATGGTGAGGGAAAGCATCATGATTTCTCACGTGTGAATCAATTCCCTTACAAAAATATAGGCCTTCTGGCAAACTTGCGGCAAGTTTGTGGCACGCTCATATTTTCACATGCAAATTAACTAGGTTTTCATTTCAACCCTAATTTGGCATACCTGATTCTATCAATTAGCAGCTCAATGAGATCTCTAGCTGTTGTATGAGGTGTGCTTTGGTAGAGTTGAAAAACCTACCAGACAGGAAAGGGGCTAGAGGCCACTGATCTACAAAATTTGTGAATGGAATTACAGGTTACAGTAAATAGAAAAATAGAAATGATCAGTGTACCTTTGAGCTGGCATCATCCTCCTCACAGAGGTCGATCAGGATGTTTTTCGCCTCACCCCCTTGGCCCCTGTCAATGAACCAGCCTCCCCTGGACACTTTGGTCCCAAGGGGAGCAGCGCTAATGGGGGAGGCTGTGACAGGCCCGTCCCCTGTCCGCTCCCTGGGTGCAGGGGTGCCCCCTTCCGGAACCCCTTTTCGGTACAGGGACGTCAGGGAATTATTCATCTGATTCTTTGGCTGTGGAGGTAATGCAAGCACTTTTTGAAAGTGGATACCAAAGGCATTAGTTTTAACGTCATCTAAGAAAAAATTTAATAAAATTCAGAGAAAAATATTTAGCAAATAATTTACCACATCTTCGTCTGAAGAGTTGTCTGTGAGGCTAATGTCATCCCTGTTCAGAAGAAACAAAAAAGTTGGAACACTGACATGGCTCAAGTCATTATCAACATGCTGCAAAAACTGGAAAGAGGGAAATTTGAGCACTTACCCATCAGCTCCCTGACTGTGTCTGGCCCTTTTCGCCAAATGCTTGTTCTCCAAATTGGTTATGCCAGCCTCGCTGCATATTATTCCATGAACTGCAAAGCAATTGAATGGAAATGGATGGGAATACAGTAGTTATTTAAGTAAAAGCCTCTGGTGGTTCTGCAAGCAAACTACACTCAATTCAGTCAATAGACGCTAAAACACTTTTTACACTATGCTTTAAGTGACACCCAACTTAAAAATACAACAAATTTTAGTGTTCAGTGACACTATATACATACGATTTAATGAATAGCAATTTTAATAATAGACGAAGAAGGCAGAAAGGTTAAAGTTATTTGCATTGATATGCAGCTCATGCTGGTTTATTCATTTAATTAAATAGGGCCCATTAAAATATAATTCGATGAGCACATGGTAGGTGTACCAACGTCAAAATCTGAAATCACTCTAAATGACAAGACTGTTCTGACATTGATGAGGAAACGTATTTCCTGAGCAATTACTCCATCTAACTGGAATGATAGAATATCAGCATGTTCAAATTGTAGTAACATGTTGAACCCATTAAAAAAATAACACTATAGTCTCTCACCTTTCTCCACGTGTATTCTAAATGCCGTTTTGTTTCGTCTTCCATATTCCATCCTGGAAAAAAAATGTCTGTAATTGGTTACTACGATTTAAAACTGCCTTCAAATTTAAAATTGCGACCATTCAATAACCGACTTTCTTCTGAAACACATTACAAATGAGAAATGTGTCACGCCAATGGTTGAACAAGTCTTACGGACACACTTGAGTTAAAGGTACATGTGAGTGAGAGCCACACTTGAGTTAAAGGTACATGTGATTGAGAGCCACACTTGAGTTAAAGGTACATGTGAGTGAGAGCCACACTAGAGTTAAAGGTACATGTGAGTGAGAGCCACACTAGAGTTAAAGGTACATGTGAGTGAGAGCCACACTAGAGTTAAAGGTACATGTGAGTGAGAGCCACACTAGAGTTAAAGGTACATGTGATTGAGAGCCACACTAGAGTTAAAGGTACATGTGATTGAGAGCCACACTAGAGTTAAAGGTACATGTGAGTGAGAGCCACACTAGAGTTAAAGGTACATGTGATTGAGAGCCACACTAGAGTTAAAGGTACATGTGAGTGAGAGCCACACTAGAGTTAAAGGTACATGTGAGTGAGAGCCACACTAGAGTTAAAGGTACATGTGAGTGAGAGCCACACTAGAGTTAAAGGTACATGTGAGTGAGAGCCACACGTGAGTTAAAGGTACATGTGATTGAGAGCCACACTTGAGTTAAAGGTACATGTGAGTGAGAGCCACACTAGAGTTAAAGGTACATGTGAGTGAGAGCCACACTAGAGTTAAAGGTACATGTGATTGAGAGCCACACTAGAGTTAAAGGTACATGTGAGTGAGAGCCACACTAGAGTTAAAGGTACATGTGAGTGAGAGCCACACTAGAGTTAAAGGTACATGTGAGTGAGAGCCACACTAGAGTTAAAGGTACATGTGATTGAGAGCCACACTAGAGTTAAAGGTACATGTGAGTGAGAGCCACACTAGAGTTAAAGGTACATGTGAGTGAGAGCCACACTTGAGTTAAAGGTACATGTGAGTGAGAGCCACACTTGAGTTAAAGGTACATGTGAGTGAGAGCCACACTAGAGTTAAAGGTACATGTGAGTGAGAGCCACACTTGAGTTAAAGGTACATGTGAGTGAGAGCCACACTTGAGTTAAAGGTACATGTGAGTGAGAGCCACACTAGAGTTAAAGGTACATGTGAGTGAGAGCCACACTTGAGTTAAAGGTACATGTGAGTGAGAGCCACACTTGAGTTAAAGGTACATTGAGTGTGACAGTCCTCACCACGTGATAAGATATATGAGCTAGGACGGGGATGAAACTTGGAAGGATTTTAGAGATGGGTGAGAAAATGAGGGAGTGCTGCAAGCCTCTCTTTATTTTTCTTAAAGACACAGGATTATATCGTAAGAGTTTTTTTGTTTTTATAACCATAGGTTATAACCTGAAGTATGTAAAGCCCTGATGTTACACACTCCGGTACAGTAGGTGGCGATATACACCTCTACACGTTGGCTTACTACCCGCCATTAAATCAGAGAAGAAGAAAGTCGTCACCTGTAGAGCCTTTGGAGATCTCCTGCCATCGCTCCAATGTCCACATACTGACTTGTCTGTGAGCTCAAATACTAATACAAGACCGAACGGGACACAAACGTTAGCTACAACATTAATTCGGTTAACATGAGAACAATAAAGGTAGCTGGCTACTGTTTGGTCTAAAAGCAATCATCCCCAGCCTCGCAAGAGTTCCAGTAAACCAAACCTAGCTCGCTGCACACACATGACAAACAGCACACGTTAGCTAGCTAACGTTACAGTTGTAGCACGATAATGAAAACATACATAATAATGTTAGCCGTAACTAACGCTGAACAGTAAAGCCATTTAGCCTCGTTAAAGTTACCTGCTCAACTCGCTGTTTCAGTCGGTAGTCTATACCGTGTCCACCACCACCCCTGTTCTTCATTTCCCTGCCGAGTCAGTTTTTCCTTATGTGATACAACGTTACGTATGAACGTTAACTTAGCAAACCAGTCCCATGAAACAACTAAATAAAATGGCTACATAAAATAACTATAATAATTAACGGGGCATTACAGCTAGCCAGCTCCTACAACTTAGCTACCACGGTATTCACGTTTTTCCTGTCCTATAACGTTAACACTATACAATAATTTACCACGATACGAGATGCAGACGTACGCATGAATGATAAAATTATCGCTTTGCTATGGAATAATCTCTGCATTGAGTCATTTCCCTGTGGCTTCTCAAGTTAAGGCGTCCACGTGAATCTTGGGTCTTTAGGTAGAGCTGTCCTTGATTTTGCCCGATTGAAAAGAGAAGACATTTAAAATGATGGAGAGGGATATGTGGAGCAAAAAGTAAAACACGAAATAGAAAATCCAACAAAAAATTAATCGCTAGATTAAACAATGGGTTCTTCTTCTTTGGGTTTGGTTGCCGGATCGTATAAACCTTTAAAGGTGCCTACACCCCCACCTACTGTACTGGAGTGGAGTGTGAGGCCGGGGTCACAGCCTATAGCCTACCTACATTAAATTATTTTTAATAACGCTGTCCCTCTAAGAAAAAGAAAAAGTGCCTTACCCACCACATCCTTCTCCGTTCCTCCCCCTAATATCCCACGTAACCCCCATTCCCGTCCATTTTCTCTGACTCTCTCAACCTCTCCATATCAACATCATACAATTCACAGAACATCAACACGTTCTACTGTTTCCTCCACTAAACATTCATCATACAGTCCTGTCTCATGTCTCCCAATTAAACTTAATGAAACATTTAACCCTGTATGTCTAAACCGTAACCTACTCCATACAATCTCCTCTCTTTTACATTCCCGATTCCCCACCACTTCCCTTACTGATTTGTGAACCTGATAAAAGTGCCTCCCTTTACTACTGTTGTCCCATTGTCTTTGCCAGATATTCAGCCCTGCTGAACAGATCAAGGACTTGACTTCCATACGTCCTAGTGCTACCTAGTGTATATTTACTCCCTCTCTCCTCCCAGCAATCTTTGCCACAGCATCTGCATTTTAATTTCCTTCCACCCCAACACGAGCAGGTCCCCAACAAAAACAAACCACCACTCCCATCCTCTCCAGTCCCATCAACATCACCTTAATCCTAAAATGATAGCCATAATCTCAGCCGTATACACAGAAATATGGTCTGACAGCCGATTGTATATCCTGATATTAAATTCTGGGATATACACCCCTGCCCCCACCCTGCCACTGGCTGGGTCCTTTGATCCATCTGTATACATTTGAATAAATTAATGAGTTTCTATTAATATACCCCTCCACGCACATATTCATATTACTCTCTTTATCCCATTCTCTCCTGCCTTCAATCATTTCGGTCTAGTCTTGGTTTTGGAAAAAACCATGGTAGCACATTCCCTAGTGCATTTACCAGCCCTATCTTTCTCTCCTCAAGTCCATATTCAGCCACTTTTTTCCAATTGCCCATCCAAATGTCCTTTGTTTACCCACTCTCCTTTCCCAGCATTCTCCAGTTACTATGACTGCAGGGTGTCTTTCTGAGTTCCTTTTCAACCTTGCCCAAAAAGCGAGCGCAAGTTTATCTCCTCTTATCTTCAATGGCCATTCCCCAGTGTCAACCTGCAGTGCCTCAACATGTGTTGCTCTTTAGGCCCCATTAGCTATCCTCAGTGCTCTTGCCTGAACTCTGTAAATGGGGTTGTTTGGAACATATCTTTTTGTAGCATGACCCTTATGATAGGCTGTGACGTTGGTACGAGACATGAACACAGCCTATCGTTTTATTTTGATGTTTTTTGACTTCGCGTAGTTTTATTATTGTTAGTATTTTTTATGATATATAAACATTGTACCGATTTTGTTGATATCATTGTGAATGTCTATAAAAAAATTTAAAATGCATACTGTTCGGCCTGCAGCAGGTTTAGAGCTTTTCAAACTTGCTCCAGAGCACCCACGGTACATGACAGTTCTTCCAATTCAAACCATAACTGCAAAGTATGAATTGTAAAATTTGTTAATCGCCCTTAATCAGTCGAGTCCATTTGGCATGGCAACCTGCATTGAAACAATACGTCATTCCTACATTTAGTTTTAGTCTTAAGAAATTTAAAGATGAAGTCAGCTGAAATAATCTTCTGAAGAAGCCAACGAGAAAGCGTTAATCATACCCTGCCGGTTAACTGAATGTTAACTGAATGCCGTCCACATTAAAACTCGTCCATCTAGAATCTAGATGCTTACATTGCATGTTCCATTCTAACAATATAGCCAACAGTGGATAGCCATCTGGTAGGGTCAGGCTTGCTAACCAGATTTACATGGAAAAGGGAATGTTTAATTGAGGGTCAAATTATTGAATATCTTGAAAGATGGGGAGAGCATAACATGGCAACAATACTCGGGCTTTGAAATTGTCATTTTTATTATGAACAAGGGTGTTGGGATGTCAAGTTGAGGAAGATAAACCAAGTTTAGTTTCATTTACAAAAAATACAGCAATACAGCCAAGTGCTACAATAAGCAAAATGATAGCACACTTCTATTTACATGGCCAATGGCCATGAACCGTTTGCAAAAAAAGGTGACCCTAGTACAGGGTCATATATATTTACAGTTATATCAACATTCCTTAAAAATGTGTGTATGCGCAAAAGACAATTTTGTGTGTGTATACTATGTCTCTGAAGTTTTTTGCTTCAATTAACTGATGCACATACATATACAATACACACACGCGTGCATCAGTTAATTGAAGCAATGAATTAATAGATATACACACACATAGGATTCTACTTTGAATACTTTTTACTATGAATTTCAAACACTGTACTTTTTTTTACATTTATTATCTTCCAAACATTTTGTTATTCTTAAGATTTTTGAAAATGACGGAGTTCTCGTTCTTCACATTCTCTCTACAATATTAGCATATTACTTCTATAAGAACAGTGTTACTTTTCTGTATTGGTGTCAATGTATCAATCAATTTAAATGCAAACCACATGGTGCAGTTCAAATTCTTAATGCGCAAATAGGTGCCATAATACTACAGACCTTTTTTAAATTTCTGGACAGAAGCTGTGTCAAGCGATTCTTGTGAATTGGATCCAATCCAAACAGTTCACTGGTTACATTCTAATCATTTTTTTCTCTTTCTCTTTTTTTCTCCTTTTTCTCCTTTTTCAACTTTTTCTTTTCCTTTTTTTTCTTTTTCTTTTTGTGCGCCTTTGAATATGTGTCCTCTCCATGATCGGTCACAGAACTCCTGGGCGAGTCCATCTCCTTTCTTTCGGTCTTCTTTGATGGTACTGCCGAGCTGGGTCCAGACACAACTCTCACCTGTCTTGCGGCCTCTAGTTTTTCCTCTTTAACGGAAACCTGTTCACCAATACCCCTGTAGCCCTTAGAGTCATCCCTGGATGTCCACTTGTGCACAGACTCTCTTAGGTCTCGCTTCCCTGTGTCCACTGTGGGTCGGACCTCGAGATTTCCCCCCAATTTCTTATTCCAACTGCCATGTTTCTGGTTGGGGGGGAAAAAAACAAATACAACAATAAGTCTTTGGTATTCCTGGGGCCTATATTAAAGACAACTTTCCTAACCAATACTCCACTAAGCTTCTCAAAGTTAATGTTCCATACTTAGTATGGGATGGTGAAAATATTTGGATTGTTGAGAGTTTCATGTTTTTTATTTCCATACAACATTTACTGAATTTTATGTTTCAGCATGGAAGCCAGGAAGTGAAACGTGATAGTAAAATCTTTTAGACTGGCCAAACTAATGGCAGTTGTCAGGAGTGAAATAATCTTCTGAAGAAGCCAACAAGAAAGTGTTAATCATACCCTGCCGGTTAACTGAATGTTAACCGACGCCGTCCATATTAAAAACCAGTCCATCTAGATGCTTACATTGCATGTTCCATTCTACCTTTTAGACTGGTCAAACTAATGGCAGGCCTTTTAGACTGGTCAAACTAATGTCAGACCTTTTAGACTGGTCAAACTAATGGCAGACCTTTTAGACCGGTCAAACTAATGGCAGTTGTCAGGAGTGAGATCTCTCCAGGATGTACCTTGCATTTCTCCTTATGACTCGGACATGCGGCATGATCTTGGGCGCTCGTAATATCCCCAAAAAACTCTTCGCACAACTGGCAGCAAAAACCAATCACGGGGACCACAAACGGAGAAACTGCAAAAACAGAACCATACAAAAGGGGTTTAAAAAGCTGGTAATCATGGCCACCACCAATCAAACAAATGCTCCTTGCCATATACTTCATAACATAACAGTGCTGACTGTCCATTTCATACATATTTAAACTTCATCCCTTGAAATTAGATGGGATCCATCTACGGTTGACTTGAAACAAGTTCAAAATCATCCCACGTTTAGCCCAGAAATAAATTTTAAAAATCACCTTTAACCAAAAAAAAAGTAGTGTCTGCTAATAACAAGAACATTAAAAATTAGCGTTTCTATTCATATACAATTTACCAACTGAGGTATAAAAAGTGAAGCTATGCATGTTCCACTGAGATGAGTCAATCGGGATAACACTAAACTGCATTATTTGTGTGGACAGAAGAGTAAATGATTTGTGAAAACTTGGTATACCTTCCCGCTTTAGTAATGACTCCAGTTCCTTCAGAAGATGGTCTTTCCGTTTCATTTGCTCTTGTACGTCGGTCCTCAAAGCCTCTTCATTGACCTAGAAATGGTAAGCCACACTTTAGTCTCACCCTGTGAAATTTCACCATTAGATTTCACAAACTCAAATCAGTTGTTTAAATTGCGTACATTTAACAATCAGCAGCCAGTGTGAGGGCACCACAGTAGCAGGAGAGAAAATAAACAGCAGAAAAGGCTACCTTGGCATTCTCTTCTGAATTCTTTTTCCTTTGGCTAGTCCTCATACGAGCGCTTTGATTGGCGAGATCAATGAGGGTGTCCATGCCCGGGGCTACAGATTGGAATTTTAATAATCAATCTATTATTAAAAATATATATCTAAGGAATAAAGTGCTTGCAGTAATAAGATATGGCAGTAAGATCTGAAAACATTTATCACAACTATATGTAATCTCTTCCAAGAGCCTCCACATGTACATTATTTCTAAACAAATGTATAGTGATATGAGCACTGTAAAATTCCTAATTTTTTTGCAATACAAAACTGAAGTTCTTTCTGAACACACCCTTGGCAGTGGCCTTCACTGTCTCCAGAATTTCTTTTAAAGGTCCCAGACCCAGCCCCAGGATTTGGTGATCAACAGCAGGGGCATGATACACTGGTAAATTTGGTTTCTGCAGACAGTAGTTTTCCACTTTGAGCTGAGAGTGTCCCCAAATTGCTGTTTCAGAGCCAAGAGAAGTCTGCATTTTCGTTGTCACAAGGGGCTGCTGCACATTGACTGGCCTAAAAAAAGGAATCTCCCTGGCTTGCTTTTCCTGAGTGCTTGTGTCAAACTCTGTTTTGACGAAACCAGCAGAAGCCCCGATGTACAAAGCCTGTTTGGCGGAAGAATGGGAGTTAGAGTATATTTCTGGGTTTGGGGACCTATTCCGTTTCAGACTGTGACTTTGGCTGGGACTCAATCCTCCCGAAGATGAGGCCCCCTTGAGGTGCGGGCTCTCTGTGATCTGGCAGGTCTGGTGTTCCTGCATTCTGGCTATCAACTTGCTGATCTCTGACGTGCCCAGGTCCAGCCCGATGGTCGTTAGGGCCTTCTTGATCTTCTCGAAATCGACAACAGCCTGCCTCTCCTCTGCCACATCAACAGCCTGCCTCTCCTCTGCCACATCAACAGAGTGCCTCTCCCCTGCCACATCAACAGCCTGCCTCTCCTCTGCCTCAGTCCTGACCGACACTTTGCCTATGTCAACCTCATCTCCATAGAGGAACTCCTCCTCGTCCTCAATGTCTGTAAAGAGTTTCTTCCTCTCCTGCATGTCAGGCTGATTCCCCATCACGCCTAAAATCCTGGAGAACCCACTGCTGTCATGCCTGACCCTTTCGTGTGGGAGGAGAAACTCGCCAACGCTCTCCTCTTCAGTCTCTTGCTTGGCATGGCCAGAAGTTTCTCCATATTGCACCATGTTAAGGTCCTGTCTCACCGCCTGCACCGTCTGGCCATGAGACTGTTGCCTCATTTGCCCTGGGATGGAGGCAAAGAGGCCGGGTTCCTTCCCCTTGGTCACAGCACTAAGCGGACTTTGAGTCTCTCTGGGGAGACTGCTGCGGCTCTGATGTTCCCCCAAGATATTCACAGAGGGATGACTGGTCTGGAAAACAAAAGGGAAAACCATCTCATTAGGGCCAGGTACCAGTTCTTCTACTTACAGTACCTACCAGAACAGGACACATTTTTGGTGCCTATTTGTGTAACTTTTGGTGCCAATGTTCGGTACTGACGTGTATTTATAGTCTATTATTTTTCAAAAACAATTAAATGCACAAATAGAAGCCGCCGTGGTGGTGCAGCGGTAAAAAGTGCAGACTCTCAGTCTGTGCAGTTGCGCTCCGAGGATCGGGGGTTCGTGTCCCGGGTCCCGACTATGGCCGGTGCCTTGAGGGAGTGGCAATTGGCGGCTGCTCCCGGGGTGGGGGGAGGGACTCGGCAAGAATCGTCGCACACATAACGGCCCTGGGCGAGTTGGAATCACGGTCAGGAGCTCGAGAAGTCGCACCCTGTAGTATTATGGCGCCCCGTTACTGGCTAACGTGGTTGTGTAGTGGTGATTCTCAAGCAGTTGTTATACGGGGGGAATTGAATAACATAGGGTTCAACTGGCTACAAATTGGGAGAAAAAAACAAACAAAAAAAAAAGAAAACTCACAAATGGAAAAATAATGTTGTCTTAGCTAATGGAACTGTGAATGCAATTGTTCTCATGAACCTAAATGATTTTACTTCCTTGAACTGGGAACTAAGAGACACAATGATGCTGGAATCTAGATGCATTTCATTCAAAACATTTATGTCCACATCAGTTCAGTACAGAGTACAGTAAGACCATAAGGACACCTGACCTGTGTGCTGGGTCGGCCATGACCTGCAATGTCCAATTCCTTCTTTAGAGCAGCCAAGTTCAGCAGTTCCTCTCTTTCGTTTAATTGACCAGCTAATAGGAGCTCTCGGAACATGTCCAGTGCTGTTTTCTTTGAGGGAGGAGCTCTCCTGCTGGTGCATTCTATAGTGTTGTTGCTGCTGCTGTTGCTGTTGCTGCTGCTGCTGGTGCCACTGCAGCTTCGACTGGGGCCACGTCCCACCACCTGGGTGTAGCTCTTGCCCACACTCTTTCCCGGGCTACGACTCCGACTGCGAGGCCTACTTTTGCTCCGCCCAAGAATTTTTTCCCGACTCCGACTGCGAGGCCGACTTTTGCTCCGCCCTAGAATTTTTCCCGGGCTACGACTCCTACTGCGAGGCCGACTTTTGCTCCGCCCTAGGATTTTTCCCGGGCTACGACTCCTACTGCGAGGCCGACTTTTGCTCCGTCCCATATTCTTTCCCCGGCTATGACTACGACTGCGAGGTCGACTTTTGCTCCGACCCATACTCTTTCCCCGGCTACGACTCCTACTTCGAGGCCGACTTTTGCTCCGCCCTACACTCTTCCCCCGGCTACGACTCCTACTGCGAGGCCGACTTTTGCTCCTCCCCAGAGTCTGTCTCTTGCACACTTGGTCATCCTTGGGCTCCTGCCCTTGTCCATTCCCTGGGCAGGGATGTCTGTAGAGTGGGTCCTGCCTGTTGACCACACCATCACGCACTGGGTACTTCTCCTTGGCAGCAAGGCATCTGAGGAATTCTTCACCTGCCCTCTCACTGAAAAACAGTCAAAGGTTCTCTGACATCAGTCATTTATTTTTAAGTAATAAGCTCACATGAACCTCAAAATGTCCAATTATGCATTCACAACAAGCAGAAAAATTGTATGATGTTCATGCAGTTACCACAGATTTTTTTTTTACTGGCAACAATATCAGACTAATTTAACACATATACTATAATGTAGAAATGTTAAGCTCTCATGAACATTCAAAAATGATCAGGGTGTGAAATTAACACCTGCCACCAGTCAAACGCTGGTAAAATTGTGATTGTGGCTGGTAAGATTAGCTACTCTAGCAGCCACTTTGACAGGTAAACAGCCAGGTTGTGTTATATTGTAAAAGGTAATGTGGCTGGTAGAATGTTGAAAATGGCTGGTGATTTTTAGAATCCACATGCCACTCTGGCCAGTGGGTAAAAAAGCTGAAAATGATTAAATTAAATGTTAAATGATTAAATTCAACTTTCACAGAAAGTTCTTGGTTGGGGTCCTAATTGCTTTAACAGCAAATCAATCGGCAGGCTGCAGTCAAAATAAAGTTAGCTTATTTTAAGACTGACTATGGGACACGCATTAAATCCTAGGCATACACAGTGCATAAATGCATTTTTTAAATCCTGACAATTACATCCTGCATACAATGCCTTACTTCTCGATGTGTTCTTGACTGAGGGGGTTGAACTGGGAAGATTTTGTGTGTGCTGGCAAGCCAAGTGGACTGTTGCCCACGGATACCTGGGTCTGGTCTATAGAGAAGCCAGCAAACGGAAGTGATGGGTTGAGTTGCTGTATGGGGAAAAATTAATATAAATGTTTTTAGCCTTTGTATACATATACAATCACGTAAACTAACAATTTAATTGTTTCCATTAATTCGCTATCTAGCTTCCCAACCACGGTATGAACTTCTAAAGCAGCGACACTTCTCACGTTACGAAATTTTTTAATTTACCCGCAAATCTTGCCTAAATCTATATTACAGTGAATAACCTACATGAAGGTTTATGTTAGGAAAGGAGAACGGTGGATACCAATGTCTTAATTAGCATTAATTGTTGGATGAATGCATTAAATGTATTGATTAATCATCCCGTTAGGTAACGTTACATTTACGCCAGAAAATCGAACTTGTCTATCGTGGTAGTCATTTTTTTTAATTTATAGGTGAGCAATGAATTAGATAGCCATGACTGGCATGGGAATGGCAGGTAATAAGTAGTAACTAAACTAACGAAGATGGCTCATACTTCCAGTTGGAGTCACTAGCTAATGTAAACTAGCTATTATTACGACATATCTAATGTTAGCGAGCTAAACTATCGCGCGGCGTTAGTTTGAAAGCGTTATAGGTAAAGCATACATAGACAGGACAAGTATGGAGCAAATAATGTAGCTAGCGAACAAACTATCGAAGGCTACGTCGGTCGATATGTCGTACTCTGCTGATATTCTCTCCTGGGGTCCCACCGCACGGTCCTTGATTATTTCCAGGGCCGGGTGAAGGTTCGCTCTTGCCAGTTGAGTAACGTCGGCATTCTTCCGAACTGCTATGGTAGAACTGCGGGAAGGCATGTTGATTTCTCTCGTACTGGTGAGGCACAAAGGACCCGCAAGGTACCGTGGGTCTAGATGGCATGTTATACGAAACAGGTCCGAATTGCGGCCCAAAGCCGGTAGCCATCCTGGGGCCTTGCGATTGCTCAAAAGGAGTCGGGATTCTGCAACGTGGTGCATACTGCCGGGGATATCGTCCTCCAGGAGGTCCACCACCATGAAACATACTGCACTTAAAAATATATTTCAAATTATCTCATTTCCTGCACCCAAGTCTTACAAAACCATTTTTTACTCAACTTAGGACCCGACGGTGCCCGATTGCAGCGTGAGGCTGAAGTAGCCAATCATCAAAGACGTACCAGTAAATACGCTGATTGGGTATTGCGTCGGCATGCGCCAGTTCCAACCATTCAGTACTGGCCTTTCATTTCACTCAGCTTTCATCCTCAGTGCTCACTTCCCAGGACCACAGACACATCTGATAATATAAAGTGTGTTTTCAAACGGATTCAGAAGTGATTTCTGTCTGTGAAGTGTGGCCTCCCGTGAGAAGCGGTCCTTGGTTCGTGTCGGCTTCATGCTATGAATCTAAACATTGTTAAAATACATATTCACCACACTTTAATACGTTTTCATGTAGAATTGAGAAATATACGATCTACAAGTTATAATGCATTTGGAAATATGCATTTCAATCTCTGAAATACTCTGATATATATATACCCCTCATTTCAAAGAATGAAATACATCTTTCCAAATGCATTCTAGCCTATATTCCTACATATCAATGGTAGAATTATAAGTGCAAACCTATAATAAACGCCCAAATAAGTATATCAGAGCTCAACTCCATAATGACTTATTTGGCGATTTCATTATTATTTGGACAGTTCTAATTTAGGTCACAGGAGCCATTTGGTACAACAAAGTATATGGAATTAGATACCACCTGCTACAACAGAGATACAATGAAACATAATGTAGAGAGAAACAGTTAATTTGCCCTTTCAAGAAAGTAATTTAAAAATAAAATAAAATTTAACATATTGCAAGTACATGAACAACAGTGGGTTCATTATTGAATATGCCCTCATAAGAATTATGCTTCCATTTAATTTAAATTCAGAGTTAATGCTTTATCATATGACTACAGCAGATTTCATATGTAAATTGTAAAAATGTATTGCATATGATGCACAGCAACCTACCCACAAATTTAGAAGTCTACTATTGGAGAAAACAGATTTTCTTAATTTCACATTTAACAGACATTTCTTAAAACTTATTAAACTTTATTCTCTGCCAAGTGATTGTAATGTAATTCTTGTTCAGTCTTTTTTACTACAATCTTACATATTACAAATACCTGTACAATTGGTGATACTCTGAAATAGTATGATACGAAATTACATATTTCGGCATTGCTTCATATTCCTTGACCTTTCAATCCTTAAAAGGGTCTGAAGTCAAAGTGGAGACTTTTCCTTTAACAAGTGAACTTTTCTTTTTCTTTTTTAAAATAAACTCAATTCTCCCCCCACAAAATAAACCTCCAAAATTTTGCACTAAAAGTAAGACTAAAACACACAGAAAAAAATGTGTCATCATTACAGTATGTACAGCGCAGGGAGAGAATAACTGCTCCGGGCTTTATCTGCGGGAGCGCCTGCTCTCGAGAAGCAGCACCACCAGGCGGCTCTTGAGCGAGCGCAGTTTGCTGCTGTAGTTCTGCTGGAGGGCAGCGATCAGTCGGCTGCGCAGGCCCTGCAGGCCAGGCAGGGAACTGCAGTCGGGTATGTTCAGCAAGGTGTGGAAGAACTCTGCCCACAGCTCACTGTGGGGATTCCTGTGGGTTTTTCAGGAGAGACGTGGTCAGCATTGATTTTTCGTCCCATTTTCCAAGACAATATTTGGCAGGACATTTTATGTGACCAACATCTGTAATATAGATTGTGATCGTGGGGATGGTGGTTGCGATCGCGGACTGTGTTGAGATTGTGGTTGCAGACTTTAACCTTTAACGTTGTTAGCTTTTAAGTAATGTTGCACTAAAATATTTTCCAGGACAATTTTGTCATTTTCCATGGCTGGAATACTGCATCAAAAAATTCCAGGTTTTCCAGGAAAGGTGGGAACCCTGCATATCTTATGCACTTCCAGAGTGAAATCACTTCTCATTCTTGCATCTGAACTGTTCATTAAGAAATTGGATAAAGATGTACACCTTTTTTATTTTTTGTCTTTACAAATTTCTGGAAAGGAAAGTAATTTCCTTTTGATGTACATTTCAGTTTTAGTGTATGTTTTCTGTTGGCCTAGACAGTATCAGTTGATATGTCTCTGTATAAACTTTTTTGTAGTTAATTTAACTGTATTTTATTGCTTTTGCCCACAAACCCCCAAATGTCCAACACCTCTCATTGTAAAGCCATCAGGTTGTCAGAAAAATCTATAAATACATAATGCATCCTTCATCACAAACAAAACCTGTCTGGGTCAATCAAAAACCGAACTGATATTGAACGGTCACTTTACCACGTGCTGGAGGACACAGTGTGTCGTATTCAGTTCAAATGTACTTATGATTTGCACTCCACTAAACAGTTGAAAATCTGATTGATAATAATGTAAATATCATGCCAATTACATAACCATCGTCTCCACAATACCATGTACTCCTATGGTGGGCAGTATAAAAACTATGTTTTTAAAGGGATAGTTCGGAATTTTGGACATAATGTCTCAATTACGACTTACCCATGATGTAGTTGATTGATGGAAACCATTTTCAGATAATTCCATGCTGTCCCTTCTTTTGGACATACACACGTTGCTAATGCTAGCGCAACTCTATGGCAACCAGTAGCATCCACTACCAAACGCACTTAAACACTCCACAGTGCACCCAAAGCAAATAAAATACGACAACAGTCTATCGGGGTTATTTTGAGCGTTTATACCATCATTTTTTAACTCAAACTATCGTTGAATCCTTTACTTTGTGCTGACCTATATTGTCTGTGGAAGTACGGCGGCGGAGCGAACGTGGCCAACTTGTTGCAACATTGCAACTTGTTGCTCTTCTTTGTTGTTGTAGTCGACCAGTGCCGGCACTACATTCGTAGGTAACGTAAAGTATCGCTCCGCCGCCGTACTTCCACAGAGAATATAGGTCAGCACAAAGTAAAGGATTCAACGATAGTTTGACTTAAGAAATGATGTTATAAACACTCAAAATAACCCCAATAGACTGTCGTCGTATTTTATTTGCTTTGGGTGCACTGTGGAGTGTTTAGGTGCATTTGGTAGTGGATGCAATTTACGGCGGACTTGTAACCGAAAGGTTGCAGGTTCGATTCCCAGGTAGGACACTGCCGTTGTACCCTTGAGCAAGGTACTTAACCTGAAATGCTTCAGTATATATCCAGCTGTATAAATGGATAATTGTAATAAGAATTTCTGTAAGTCGCTCTGGATAAGAGCGTCTGCTAAATGCTTGTAATGTAATGTAATGCTACCGGTTACCATAGAGTTGCGCTAGCATTAGCAACGTGTGTATGTCCAATAGAAGGGACAGCATGGAATTAGCTGAAAATGGTTTCCATCAATCAAGTACATCATGGGTAAGTCGTAATTGAGACATTATGCCCAAAATTCCAAACTATCCCTTTAAGATAATACAATTTTTAAAAAATAATTTAAAATTTCAATTGATAAAATAGGATTAATATCACAGTACCAATCTTCTTTTATTCTTTGTGTATAACTACACGCAGGGTCTTTAATGAAATTTAAAATGGAAATGGCATTACCTTTTAAAAATGCCATTTGTCTTCCAAACACCATCTTCCTTTTTCACTTTCATGTACGTTCCGAAAATCATGCAGTAAACTGTGCCTGCGATTCCAAAGTAGTCGGTCTGAAATTCAAAAATTCAGTTTTAAACATAAGTTTTTTTTATTAGTTATTTATCAATATTTTATGTCCAAACTTAGTCATCTTGTTTGTTTCATGAAAACGCACAAGTTTCACCACTAGCTGGAATTAGATGGCCTTCTCAAGCAATCACAGGTGTTGAAAATCAATTTGAACTGTGACGTGTAAAAAAGTGATGTCCACAACTCTACCTGGTAATTCCACAGTCTCCCATCCAGCATCTCGGTACACTGGAAGCCTGAGGTCAGGCATTTGGCTGTGAAAGCAGTGCCTTCTGGAAAGAGCGTCATGTCAATGCTCTGACCCAGGTCAATCAAGGTCAATCCATGCTCAAGGCTGTCTGGATCAAAATTGTCATTTTCAAGGAATCTAGGAAGGGGGTGGAAAGAGAGAGAGAGGGGAAAAAAACAAAACTTACAGAATATGTACTTGATTTGCAATACTGCACCTTTAAATGACACCAATTTGTGCATGCAAAAACAATTTCAATGTCACTCGTTTTAATGTCACTTTAATTAAGCCTCATCCACACGTACACGGATATTTCTAAAAACGCATTTTTTCCCCCTCCGTTTAAAAAAAAAATTCCAGCCCACACCACACCGTTTTAGAAAATCTCTCCGTCCACACGACAACGCAAAAAACAATTTTTTTTGCATTAATTTCACCGTAAATACAGTTTTTTGAGTACAAGAGCCCATGTAGGCTTTGGTTGTAAAGTAGCCGTGTATCGGGAGACATAAACCCATCCACGAAAATGACAAGCAACAAGTCTATAACGTAATTCTGCATGAGATTTTCTAAAACAACAGTTTTTTGTGTGTTTTTGGTATCAATGACAAAATATAGTCAGTAAAAAAATAAATAATAATAAGTTCACTAAAATAAGAAAATAACTATTCTAATGGTCTGTGTCTCTTGGAAAACTGACATATAACAACATTTGCCACGCGCAACTTGAGGTCATGATGTCAGCGTTTTCCAAAAACTCCGTTTCACCCATACACATGAATACACGTAGAACGTTTTAAAAAATCAGCAACCTAAAACTAATTTTCGTGTGGACGGGAGGCCAAAACGCAGAGAAAATACTACGTTTTTAGAAATATCCATATACGTGTGGACGGGGCCTTAAATACGTCTGAAAACTACACACGGGTCTGAATATTTCTTTTTCTGCACAGGGACATCTACAAGTGCCATCATGTTCCCATCTTGAGGATAAACAACTAACTTTCAAATAAGAACGAACTTGGCATTAAGACGGCATTTACACTTGTTTGGTGATCATCACCAAAACCAATAGCCATCTTTAAAGAATGCATCTCGCTTATGTTATGTCCACCTGACGCATTGCATGACGAATGAGGCTTAACAGTAAAGATCTGTGCAGTAAAGGAAGAGGACTAATGCTCAGCCCACCTTTCCCCCAGCAGGAAGTTGTCAGGCTTGATGTCTGCGTGGACGATGTGGGAGGCGTGGAGCTGCTCCACCATGTGCAGGATGCAGATGGCGAAGTAGAGGACGAGAGGCTGCGGCATCCCCTTGTCACCTGCGTTCTTGTACAGGTTCACTGCATTCTGTGGAGGCGGAGGGCACAAGGCCGTCATTCCAATCTTTTAGCACCTAAAACCAGAGCTTTCAGTTTCAATTCAATCAATAAGATGACCAACCAGCAGGGTGCCACAGCTGTGGAGCTCGCCCAATAGCACACTGCCATTGTGGAAGATGTGGGCGGAGTAGAACTTATTAAACAGAGGGCGCACACTGGGCTGAAGCCGGCAGTTGAGTTGGCTGTTGATGTAGAACTCCCAAGGATTTGCAGGTTTCTGAACCTGGAGAAGCACAAGAAAGGTTCAGAAGATCGGCCTGTATCCCATACCGTGACCCTTCTTGCGAAAGGCTGCATTAATTCAGGGTTCCAACATTTCTCATTTCTAAAATCCAAACCTTTACAATCAATTTACAAATGAAATCCATTTGAAATTCTGAAAACACATTTTCTACAAGATAGATCATCTAGCTAGTTGCTCATTGCTCACACAAAAAGGATCCAGGAATTCAACCTCCCGTCAATAGGTAACAGATAATCAACAGCTGGACTGTTCATTTTATTTTATTTTAATTACATTTCAGGAATAATTAAATGTTATTTATTTTGTACCCGGGGTGTCTTTTGACCCAACAGTGACAGTTCTATGTGGAATATTTTTTTTAGATTTGATTAATACGTCAAAAAGACTTTAGAAGGCCTAATTTACAAAATGTATGAAAAGTCTATGGATGAGGAATATCCAGCAAAGGTTCTTCTTTAAAATCTCATTGAAAATAAAAAAATAAAAACATTTTTGGTAAAAAGATTCATTTTGAGGCTATGCGCACAGTTATTATTATTATTATTATTTTTAACACAACCACAGTATAATCGTGGATTGTATACTGCATTTATTAGCATCTTGCACTGAGGTGATGATGTGCTAATCAACATGTGAATCACCTTTGGTACCACAGATGTTTCCCATAGAAATTTTCCTGTAAGTTTTTCCCATATTTTTCCAAACTTTCCAGGCCTGAGTTGGAATGTTGCCCATAAATTTCCTGAAGGAAACTGAAAGCCGTCTAAGGCTGCGTAAGTAACTTGCTTGGGTCCACACCTTTAGGACAAGCTTGTTGGAGCTTGTGGGGTCTGTGGCTTGGTAGACTGTGGCAAACGCTCCCTGCCCAAGAATGGAATCCACGTGGAGGCATTTCTCACCTAGAGTTTTCAAAAACAAAATGTATTATTCATCCATCCATCATCTAACCCGCTTATTCCTCAGGTCAGGGTCATGGAGGGGCTGGAGCCTATCCCAGCATGCATTGGGCAAGAGGCAGGAATACACCCGGGACAGGTCGCCAATCCATCGCAGGGCAAACACACCATTATGTATTATTCAACCAAAGTGAAATATCTTTGGAAGGTTTTAGGAAAAAAAATAAAATAATCTATTTACATAGAATTTCCCAAGAATATTCCCAAATTATGAAATTATACATTTATGAATTTTGACATAAATGTTCACTTCAAAAACACAAAAAGTAGAAAAACCATAAATTTATTTGATTTTGCATATATGTAAAAATATGATACTGAAGAGATTTTTTTAAGTGATTTTCATTTGTTTACCAGTGTCTTGTGTTTACTTTATGGGAAAGTTTTACTTGTATGTGGTACTTCATATAGCCATGTAATACATAACATAAACTCATGGGCCAGACTTTCTTGAACTGTTGTAAATTTAAACTTTGTTTTTGATTTTTACCCATTAATAGGACACGAAAATGTGACATTTTTTACACTGTCATAATTGATGTGGAAATACAGTCAAGCCGGAAAGTCTGCACACCCCTTTCACCTTCTCCATGTTTTATTACGTTAGACTTATACTACAATAGATTGAGTTCATTTTTTGCCTCAAACATCTACACACAATAGCCAATAATGACGAAGTGAAAGCAGGTTTTTAGAAAATATGCAATTTTATTTTACTGACAAAAATAGGTTATTTAGGGGTTACAGTTATATCTGTACACACCCTTAGCCTAATACTTGGTTGCTGCACCTTTGGCAGCGATTACAGCTTCAAGGCGTCTTGGGAAAGAAGCTACGAGCTTGGCACACTTGTTTCTGGACATTTTTGCCCATTCCTCTTGGCATATCCTTGCAAGCTCCATCAGGTTGGATGGGGAGCATCGGTACACAGCCATTTTCAGCTCTTTCCACAGACGTTCCATTGGATTCAGGTCTGGGCTCTGGCTGGGCCACTCAAGGACATGCACAGACTTTCTCCGAAGCCACTCCTTTGTTCTCTTGGCTGTGTGCTTCGGGTCGTTGTCATGTTGGAAGGTAAACCTTTGCCCCAGTCTGAGGTCCAGAGCGCTCTGGAGCAGGTTTTCTTCAAGGTCAGGACTAGTCGTCCCGTTCCCGCTGCTGAAAAACATCCCCACATCATGATGCTGCCACCGCCATGCTTCACTGTAGGGATGGTATTAGCCACGTGATGAGCGGTGCCTGGTTTCCTCCAGACGTGACGCTTGGTATTCAGGCCAAAAAGTTCAATTTTGGTTTCATCAGACCAGAGAATCTTGATTCTCATGGTTTGAGAGTCCTCTAGGTGCCTTTTGGCAAACTCCAAGCGGGCTGTGATGTGCCTTTTACTAAGGAGGGGCTTCCGTCTGGCCACTCTACCATAAAGGCCTGATTGGTGGAGTGCTGCCTGGATGGTTGATCTTCTGAAAGGTTCTCCCATCTCCACAAGGATACGCTGGAGCTCTGTCAGAGTGACCCTCGGGTTCCTGCTCACCTCCCTGGCCAAGGCCCGTCTTCCCCGATTGCTCAGTTTGGCCGGGCGGCCAGGTCTAGGAAGATTCTTGGTGGTTCCAAACTTCTTCCATTTACGAATGATGGTGGCCACTGTGCTCTTTGGGACCTGTAAAGCTGCAGAGATTTTTCCGTACCCTTCTCCAGATCTATGCCTTGACACAATCCTGTTTCTGAGGTCTGCAGATAATTCCTTTGACCCCATGGCTTGGAGTTTGCTCTGACATGCACTGTCAACTGTGGGACCCTATATAGGCAGGTGTTGGCAATCCCCAATCATGTCCAATCAATTGAATCTATCACAGGTGGACTCCAATTAAGTTGTAGAAACATCTGAAGCAGTATCAGTGGAAACAAAATGCACCTCAGCTCACTTTTGGGTGTCATATCAAAGGGTGTGCACACTTGTGTACATATGATATTTTACATTTAGATTGTTTTCTGTTTTCACTTTGTTTGACTGTTTTCACTTTGTCATTATGGGCTATTTTGTGTAGAATTTTGAGACAAAAAATCAACTCAATCTATTGTAGAATATGTCTGTAACGTAATAAAACGTGGAGAAGGTGAAAGGGGTGTGCAGACTTTCCGGCTTGACTGTATATACCTATCCTAATGGCCTACATTTCTTTCAACCAAATATTTTTGAAGACGTTTGATATGCCTTTCTAAACCCCACTTTGCTTAGTGAAAGTTGTAGATCGTATTCATATGGGAGAACAAAATTAATCAGGCTCATGCGGCTCGTGTCACTGAGACACCATGTTAACACTACTGTGGTAAATTTTATATGACCTGAAGAGACTTTTTTTTTTTTTTTTGTAAATAAATGTGTTTGCATTGGTTTTTGCAACAATTCATTTTTTGGTGTCTATGTCACGTTTATGTGTCCCAGTATCATATTTTGACTTATATACAAGTGTACACTACTACACTGATCTAAGAATCCGCTACTCTTAGATAACTCAATAACCATTTTGAAGGGTTAAATTTCCTCACCCATTGTTAAGGTAATCTTTGGTGATATGCTGGGGAGCTTGCGGTCCCAGGACACAAAGCCAGGACAAGAGGAAAGCAATGTAGGCAGCCTGGAGAGTAGGCTAGAGATCAGGTCTTCATCCCAGGGATTGGAAACCAGGCATGCAGCTGCGCAAAGCACGGAAAGGTCTTTTACACAAAATGGTGACCGCTGAGACGATTAAAGCTACCAAATTAGCATAGTCCAAAAAAAGAGACGGTACCTGTAGGTGCAGAGGGAGCTGACCTACGTGGGACTTCATTGTTGTTTGTGGGTTCTTGTGCTGGGCTCATTGGGAGGTCCCAGTCTAACCTGGTTGCATGAGCAGGGCACTCAGGGAAGACCCAGTCTGGCTTGGAGGCCTGTTCTGGGCTCATCATGCTGACATCCCTGTCCGACGCTGGTCCGTGGACGGGGCTCCTGGTTGCGTCTTTGTCCGGCATTTGCATCTGCTCGGGGAAGGACAGTGTGGCAGTCGGCTGTGGCAGAACAGTGACGGAGGAGGTAGCCAGCAGGCTATGTTGGACCAGCCCCAGCTCAGCAGCCTCTGAGGCGGTCTGGTCACAGCTCCCTCGGGCCTTCACCGTGCACTCCGCGATTTCCGACTGCTGGCCCTTCTCCGAGGTCGGGCTCTGTTCCAGTATCGGGCTGAGAAAATTTGGAGAAGGGACTGATCAGAACCCTTGCAAATGAGGTTAAAAACAAAACCAATCATGCAATCTTGGCTTCACAAAAAACAGCAAAAAAAAAAAAAATTCAAAAAATACAATTTCAGAGCTCCAAACCCATGAAGAACTGTATAGAAAATGGCACAATGTCACTGAGGCCAGTCCCAGTTGTCGTCATTGTAAAGTCAGTGCACATTCCTTAATTGAATTTAAAACGTAAAATTTTTTGTTATTTATTTATATTTTTGTACATGCATTACAAGGACCTGCAGTACCTGAGTTGGCTTGTTGGCTTGCGCTGATAGGGCATCTCTTCAGAGGCACAGAACACTGCGTGTGGACCGTTTTCTACATAAAAAACAGCAGTTAAACAACTACAAATGATAACATCTCTCTCTCGCTCTTTCACACCAACAACTGTTCCAGAGTATTACCTTGGTCTTCCACTTGGGCCCATGAGTGCGGTGCATTTCGGTGGAAGGGGGTAGAGACCAGGTGAGCTGCCAGAGCAAAGTCCCCAGTACTGTTGGGACAGGGGGCCAAAGTGTTGTTGTTACGGGCTCCCCACATCATGCTCTCCTCGGTCAGGGACTCTACACCAGGGGCTGCATCCTGGCACCAGAAAAAATGCAATTAACCATCATTAATCTCCATCAATCAGCCAGCACTCCCTCCCCGCCACCAAAAAAAAAACCGCAAACCACCAATAAAACCACAACCCTATTCTTCACTCATCCCTCAATGCTCACATGAACTCAACATCAGCTGGAATGACAACATCTTTAACATATACCACCCGACCACCCACAGAACGACAGAAAAATAGTGCTTAGAGAATAGCGTCTTGGATTTACTTACAGTTTGTTTCACCGGTTTAGAGACGGGGATGTCTGCCAGGACTCGGGGCTGAGCCTTCTCCACTCCCACAGACACGCTACAGGGATGATGACTAAAAAAAAAACGATACACTGAAGTCACTGAGAATAAGTTCAAAGGACAAAGAGAAGACCCGTACACAATCTGTAATTACTTTTACCTTCCATTTTCCTTGTCGTTTTCATCCTGGAATATGGCGAACGGGGTGACAGCAGGTAGCCTCCCCAGTGAAGACACGTTTCCCACTGCAGCAACAGAGAACATTAGCTGTGGTTAGTGCCTCTGGGTGCCAACCTTTCCTGCAAACACTTGGACCCACAATAAACAACGGCATCCAAACGGATATTAGACTGCCCAGAAGGTCAGCTCTATATTCTAAACATTTAAAGTGTAGTCTTCCTTGAACTGACTCCAAAACATTTTCCAATTCGATGTATGTTCTGAATATTAACGAAAGGGATGGTTCACTTTCTGGAATTTCTCCTATTTGGGTGAGAGGTGCGGAGCAGTTCATAGGGTAGCCTTCTGTTACCATCTCTGCAGTTTGAATAAAGGGAAAAAATATCAAAGGGGAATGGACTGTCCGCCCTCCTTTAAAAATAAATAAATCAAAAATTAACTCCCGTTAGTAACCGGAGCCTTCAGTTCGGAGGCCCAAAGGAATGTAGCATCCGGTTATAATATCCACCCCTGACAATTGAACATACAGTATAAACTCAGACAAATTTACTGTCGTTTCTGCAGGCAGCTTCAAAACTGTCATCATCTTGTTGAGCCATGGCACCGAACGGGTCATCGTGGAAGAAGGTTGGAGCCTGGAACATGTCCATAATCACATCTAGAGACAATCAGCAACACACGGTTAGGAATGCCAAGGGCAACACTATTCTCTTTTAGATTCATTGTCAAACCACTCCCAAATAATGGAGAAAATAAACACTGCCTCAATATCCCTGACAGACAACTGAGAGGTATAATAGACGAGAATTCTGCTGCAACATTAAATACACTCAGTGCTCAGTTATGGACTCTCGTGAACAATTTCAGTTATTTCTCACGAGGCATTTTATTTATGTTTATATATTGGGGAGCAATATGCATCTATGCAAGAGAGCCAGATTTAGCCAAGGACAGCAGCACTTTGAGACAGCAACTAGGGATGGGATACACAATAATACTTTGGTTGTATCTTTATCCGCTGAAATTGGTTTAAAATGAATTTCAGCATCAGCTCAATGCTACAATTATGGCTCATACGACGAGCAAATATGGTGAAGTAACATATATACAACAGAGACCAGACAGACAAATATTGATTACTACTATTGGCCCCAAAATTTCCATGTCATCCATCCCTAATGGCAACAATGTAGGGAGGACAACAAAATGGAAAAAAAACACAAAATAAAAAATGGAAGAGACCAAAAGACACTGCTGAATTCCACTTTAAAAAGGCAGTTCAAGGGGGGTGCAGCCACGCCGTCACCCTCAGTTGGAGAGAAAACTTACACAGAAAAACGACCACTTGGGACAAACGTAGCTTAGTAACTGACTGGGGAAGGACCCAGGAAACACCTGAGCTTACCCAGGGCTTCTCGGGTGTTGACGGTAGGAGAAGGCTGAACTCTGGAGGGTGTGGCTTGGACCAATCCCAGAGACGTGTTGGGGGTGACGTGGGACAGATTCCCAGTCCCTCCCTGCGACGCTGCGATGAGAGAGAGAGCAGAAGTGAACGTTGAGAGAGAGCCCCGGGGGGGAGAGACACAGAGCAGCTAATGAGGAAGTCAAGGACGTGGAGACGCGGCGCACTTACGATCTGGCTGCGGCTCCATCTCTGACATCGCGCCGGCCGGAACGTCCCTGAAAAACAGCAAGCGCACGTGAAGCCGCTACCGTCACCTCGCCTGCCTTGGCCTCAAAAAAAAAAAAGTCGTTCATGTTTTTATCCACTCCACTTGAACCCTTCGGGACCTGCTTGAACTGATGAGCCAACCGTTTGATTGTTGGAATGATTTCAACCAAGGTTACAGCATTAGAACTGCAAAAATACGGCTCATTCATAAGTGATAACGTACACAACAAGCGAATAATTAACACTGAGAAGATTCCATGCACTTACTGTTCTTTGAAGCTCTGCTGGTGGAAACTGCTGGCAAAGTGGTTGACTGAGCTGTTGAGATACGGCCGGCTGGCCAGACTCGGAGTAGCGCTAATGGCGGCTCGCAAACTAGGGGTCTTGTGGGGGGCTGCGAAGGAGCAGCTAACAGGGTCAGTGTTCCTCTCCAGGGAGGATGCGAGCAGGGAGGTGTGCAGAGCTGAGGAGGTGGACGGGGAGAGAGGCGGGGCCTGAGCGCCATGGGTGGAGTGTTCCAGCGGCAGCGGCTTGGAGAAGGAGCGGTCCGGGGCAGTGGCGCCTTCGCACGTTGCGGCCTCTTTCTCCTCAACAGGGCCCGTCTGTGCGGAGGCAAGACAGGCTTTCTCAGGCCTCAGAGTCTCAGAGATCGGCTGCTGAAAGGAGTCGCACGGTAAGGGTAATCCCAGCACCCCTTGTGGCGTTGCCTTCAGCTCCGGCCCGGCCCGATGCGCCAGACCAGCACTGGAGGCTCCCGCGGACCAGTGGGTAAAGGGCAGGCTTGCATTGGGGCCCATGGGGTGACTGAAGGACTGCTGGTGGAAGTCCGGGTTCAGTTCTGTTGTCCGTTTTACAGATGAATGGTCTCCTTCAGAAAAGCCCTGCAGCATTACAGAGGACGGCAGGTGAAGACAGTGGCAGTCTAAAGGTACACTCACACAACAGGTGGTGCCTGCAATTCCGTGGCAGCTCGCCTGTAACGCCAGGCAGCAGTGCCCATAGTTACAACAATGAGATTTTTTTCCCCCATAGCTTGTTCAAAGTGGGAGGGTACGGTTACTATTCTGAAACCAACGAGAGTGAAATCAAAAAACTCCTCTGAGATGTGCCCATTTCTGTCTATCGAGAACCCAGCTAAATAGCTGCATGGACAACAGATATCAATGAACTTTCAGGAAGTGATTAAACGGAGGCAGTGTTTACAGAGTTTACGGAATGCTCTAAATACTAGCCAATGAAAGCTCTTTAGAATATGCTGAAGTAGTTATCCAACATTTCTGATGTAATTAAAGGCCCACTCAATAATTTTGGTTGCTAAAAAAAATTCTAATCACTTAAACTAGCAAAAAGATAAAAATATGGTATTATAGTATAGAATTATTTTCCTAATAAAAATAACGATTAAGATCCTCATGAAAACCACTTCAAAAGGAAAAATAAGTATTTAAAACAAGTGACGAGCCGACACTGCTTCCTTGTTAATCTTCTGTCTTCCGCATTTCATTCTTCTTTGTGTTTAATATCGGATCTTTTTTGTAGTCCTTGTGCAGCTCAACAAACTTTTCACTTACTCGTCCTTTTTACTTTGTGCTCACTCTATTTAAAAAGAATAGTTAGCTAACATTTTGCCAAATAAACCATGCCTAGGAAATGGTTTTGTCGTATCGTCTTGTGGCTGGTTACAGTATATTAAAAAAACTTTTAAAAAAACTACAATAACCATGATCCACTGAGGTACTTAGTTGCCATAAACGTAGCTTTCGTCGTTTAGCAACCTAAATTACTGAGTGGGCATTTAAATCTGATCAGATGGTAAGTCGAGGGGCAGGCTTACTGTCTGAGAATTGGAGTAATCTCAGACTGGCTGTGGCAACAGAACAACTTTCAGTGTTTATTAATGACAGACTATCTCCACTATTAATTCCTATAGCAGGCTCTACATGAAAACTTTTTCCAATCTGGAGCTACATACACAACCCATTAAGCTGGACTCCAGGGTGGCGTCTAGTAATAGAAGCAGCTGCATTGGCACGCCATTTTATGCCACTTCAGTGACTCGGAGCCTTGAATATGTCCAGCCTCAAGGTAAATTGCCAGATTCAGGTGGCTAACAGCAACCTGTGCTTACCCACTGTGGTTGTGGTCTGGTGGAGCTTCCTTCTACCTCTTTACGAGTGCCAAGGTGATTCTCCAGCTCTGCCAGTCTCCTCTTCAGTTGTTGCACTTCCTCCTCCTCCTCATGCAAGTGCCTCCGCTGTCTCTCTGTAAATGGAGCGTATCAAACTAAAGCCACAAAACAGCTCAGGAATGTCAAACTCCAATCCATCCCTCTACATGCATGGACGGAAGGGACCTCGTGCAGTGAGATTCAAATACTTTCTCCCCCTTCAATTTCCCATCTTGACTGCCTGACTACACCACAACACAGTGATATTGACAAAGGTTAGATGTGAGAATCAGGCATCATGAAACCAAAACGGGTGGAGCTATAATATAGTTTTTGACTAGTTGAAACAAGTAGATTACTGACAGCTTGATGCAGCTCCACTCATTATGCAGGTTCATGAAAACTCACTCTCTCACCACTAGTCAAAATGTCCTCTTCTGTTGCAGTTGTAACAATGCAGCAGAAAATGGAGGGCAGGTGGAGGTGGGATATAAGGACAGACGAAGGGTGGATACAAGGCAATACTTACCCCACTGTCTCAGCTCCTCAAGCTGCTTGCGCTTTTCGAAGTAGCGACGTGCTCGGAGCTCCTCGAAGCAGAGCTCAGAACCCTCACACACAAGCTCATTCACGCAGTACATGGACACCAAATGCAGGCTTTCAGCGGGGCCTTGTTTGGGTTGATTCAGGAGTGCGTTTTCAGACCTAGAGATTCTTTAGAGGGGAAACATGCTCTTCGTGGGTACACGTCTGGTCTAATAAACACTCCTCTAATTTAAAGCCACAGTAGATAAAAAATTTAATTTCAAAATGTTTTTCTCATGGAAAAAGGGGCAAGTATTTGGATAAGTCTTACATGCGTACTGTTTTGTCAACAGGAAATTGTTCCAGATCCTCTGGTTCCTGTGGCAAAAGACACAAAGCTTTTTTTTTTTTTTTTAATGGATATGCATGTTCTTGTTAACAAAGATCAGATATAATGTTGTTGCCCAAAATAAATTTCATTGTCGTTTCTTGAAAAGAAATCAACTTGCACTGGATCATACCACCAAAAATAGACAAAAATAAATAAATAAAACACTTCAGTGCAGTTGGGAAAGCGGCTTATTTGACAGTACCGTGCATTGCTGGGGAATAGTCTCCCTTGGGCGTTCCTTCTGATTGATTAGCTGGGAATTCTGCAGAGGGTTCCGCACAGCCCCTGATTATTTTAAGGAGAATGTGTTGTAGATTGTTAGCTTCCTGTTTTGAAATTCACTTTGAAATAATCTACACTGCAACAGCCAACTGACCTGCTGCCACAGTCTGACTCTGAGACATCCTGGCTTGGAACAACCTATATTAAAAAAAGGACAACAGAAGTTGAAGCAAAACATAAAATATGAGAACCTTTTTCAATAGTTCAAGACCGGGCATCCTCTCAACCCATACAAATGGGCACACAAAAAACATCAACATAACTCAGTAGAGGGACACCTACTCAATGTGATCTAGTTTTCCCACATCTTGTCAATGATATAAAAACTGACCCAAATTTCTATCAAAAGAACGTGCTCGTTGGCAACACTGAGGCTACTTAATGAATAAACGCATCCAATCGTCAAATATTAAATATTATATAAAGAAACACAGCACAACAAACATAATTTTAACCTGCAGCTGAACCCCTCTGACATGTGACGAAGTGCACTCTTATGGGGCAGAAGATTGACCGGCTGTACTATTTACCGGTACTGCTGTAGGACTAATTCAGCTGGCTCAGCCTGGTTTTCCACGGCCCTCTGGTATACAGCATCAGCTTGAGGAAGCAGGCCCTGTTCCTCAAACTGCTCTGCCCAGGCAACGTAGAGGGCAGCTGCTCTGGTGCCAATACCCTTGCCATATATGAAGCTATACAGATTGATTGGTTCACTGTAATAGCTTGCCTGTAACAAAGAAGAAACCCTACATTAAGCAACTACAAATAACATAAAATAGATGAATGTGTTAGAAAATGTTAATGAAATAGCGATCTATTTCCGGAGTTCTTGGATAAGTGCTTCTGTCCAGAATGACGAAACGTTGTTCATATAAACATGCATCTACGTACACATTTGATGCAGTAGTTGATGTATCTGACATCGTTGTGGTAGCGGGTTTGTGGAAGGAATGTTTGAACCAGACGGTCCAATATCGCTGAAATGCTATTCCTTTCTTCAGTAGGCAGTTTATTCTCCAGAAACCCTACATACCTAAAAGTCATGGATGTTAAGTCAAACAAATACATATGGATATATCAGTTAAAAATTACATTCAAATTGTACAATGAACAAATGTTTATTTACCTGTCCCACAGATCGAGCGGATCATCTCCAGTGTAACTACTCAGACTTGCCTCAAACCTCCTGTAATAGACACATCGGAACCGTTTTTATATTTCACAAAATAACGTAATAACTTACATTAAATTTACCTACATTAACTGTCATTCTCTAATTAATTAGTTGTGCTGATGCAATTGTTAAATGGACCATACAGCGAACAACTGTCAGAGTATGATTCTCCGTAAAACCACGAACGCTAACCTAGCTAAATTAACGTTACCTAGCTAAAGTTAGTCAATAGCTTACTGTTAATTAAAAAAAAAACTTACTGTGAAGATGTCCTAATATCCATCGCGCACTATGTCGCTCCAGTGTTCTCCACTCCAGTACGAGTTTAGATGGCTAACGAATACAGGTGAAATCCTCGTTAGCTAATTTAGACTATATTTTGATATCTATCAAGCAAGTTTACGAATTTGTTGTCCGAAGTCCGAACTAATCCAGTGTGATCTTTTCAAATTCTCTAACGTTACCAGAGCCGTATTTCAAATTCCGCTCGCTTAGCCAATAAAATGAAACACTATCATCAGAGACAGCCAATCCTCTTGAAGAAACAACAGTCACATGTAAACCACCTCTCACCATTGGCTGCTCGACCAAAAGGCGGAAACAGCAGTTCCTCCTGCGAAGAGCCAGGAGGCGCTCTCGAGAATGCCAGCAGAAAGGCTTTTTCTTTTCTGGTTTGAATGACAATCAATGGGTTTTTTCTCCAACCTTGTCACAAGTGTTTTTTTTTTTTAAAACGAGACGAGCAATATTTCTTAAATTATTGATAGTAATGCATAATTAAAATATTCAGAGAAACATGCAACTGTGACAATAAGCCAATTGTGTGAAAATCATTTTACATGACGGTACAGCTGTTCTTAGGACATATTATGCATATTTCTGAAATATGTTTTTGGTTTAGAAAGTTACCGTGTCAGATTGAATAACTTAATGTGTTCATGTTGGCACATTTTCTTAGACGACCTAAAAATATATTGGCAGGTTTGGAGCTCTTTTGGACAAGTTTCAAGATCACTGTTTGGCTTAATACCCTCCGGAGGGATTCTTGCATATTTATATATTTGGTCTCAAGTTCTCTCAACAAATATTCAGCCAGCTTACCAGACGTACTACAATAAGCATGTGGACTGAAAATCCAGCAGCTTGAATCTCAATGTCTTCTCCCTCTCTAGCAGTTGTTATTCATACTTAATCCATCTGATTTTATTTCCAGTCACATTCACTGGCCATCAAGGCATCCGAAGAAGCAAATTAAAACTGAGCAAATAACATATTTGAATGCTGTGCCTATGTTCTTCCAGAGAATAAGGGCATTTAATATTTCCTGGTTTACCAATATATGAAATTACAAGGACAGTATGCCACATTAAGTGGCTGGACACTTTTTATCACTCCCACACAATTCTCAACATGAATTGTTTTTACATTTTTTATTGCTCACTTTTCAGTCAGTCACACTTTCAAAGTCTTTCACATCTCCTAATAATGTATGTACACAACATTTCCAAAAAAAAGCAGCATCACGTGGCTTTTATCCCCTAATAAGTAACATTAAAGTCCATCAAGGCTATTTGCAACAGCAAAACCATAGTCAGTCTTCTCCAGAATGGCAGTGCTCCACTCCAATGTACTCACGCTTAAAGCAAATCTCACTGGAGAAAAAATACATTTCCTTTCAAGTATGTCTCATTTTTAAAAAAAACTAGAGGATGGACTTCAACAATTCAAAAATTCAACAATATTTTTCAACAGGAGTCATTATGAAATGTTCATGTAGTGTCGCTGTCAGTAAGTGTAGTTGTGACACACTGAAATTCCTGACTCGGATAACACTATTCCTCTCAAATAGTTCCCAATGTAAGGCTTGTCAGTATCAACTCAATGTTATTACAGAACAGTTCATGTATTATTTCCAGTGGTAAACACAACAATATTGCAGGTCTTCTTTCTTTAGCTTTAGGGACCACGTGGTGAAGGAATATAATACGAGTTGTCTCATACCTGAAACAGAAGGTATACTGTATGTAATGATTACATAGGAACAATCAAAGGAAAACTCGTTGAACAAAGTCATGTGATGCAGAAAAAACGGCAAAGTGGAAATTGTTTCTTGAGTCAGATGGATGTTCGTCACCATCCAACATTTGTGCAACACCGATTTCAGATTCTCACTGAAAGACCACTCAACTTGACTTGCAAACCAAAAAAGGAAAAAACTAAAAAAATCTTGCTATGGGAAGCTTTCACTGCACCTTCGCACTGATCCTGTAAGGCGTCTTTCCTGTCTTTCTCATTTGAAGGAACTTCTGCGTGAGCTGTGCTGCGATGACCCTCCAGGGTGGTTCTCCTCAGCTTGTGTAGTGCCTCCCCTGCCCAAAGCCTGCCTGGTTATACTGATAGCCTCCCTGCTGAAAGAACTGTTCAAACTGCCCTCCTTGGTTTAAATTCTGCCCACCTCGCCCTCCCCAGCCACCCCCCTCCCGTCCTCCCCGCCCCCCTCTGCTCCGGCCCCCCCGTCCGCCTCGGCCGCCTCTGTCCTGCTGGCGACCTCCATCCTGGTATTGGTTGTCTTGCTGGTACCCACCACCTCCACCCTGATAGCCCCCACCACCACCCCCACCCTGGTATCCCCCTCCTTGGTAATTAGAGCCCTGGAACCCACCTTGATAATTTCCACCACCGTAACCTCCCCTTCCACCCCCTCCTTGGTGGCTGCCTCCCTCCTGGTAGTTGCCGTGGTAACCACCTCCACCACCACCACCTCCCCGGCCACCGCCACCCGCCTCCTCCACCTCCAGCTCCACCTCCAGCTCCACCTCCAGCTCCACCTCCAGCTCCACCTCCACCCCTACCGCCCCCTCTTTCATAACCCCCCCGCCCCCCCTGGGAGTGCTGGTCATAGCCCCCCCTTCCTCCTCCTCCTCCTCCTCCTCCTCCTCTGCCACCCCCTCCATACTGCTGCCCACCGCCTCCTTGGGGCCCATCCTGCCGCTTCTGCCAAGTGGGCATTTCAGGAGGGGGCGGTTCGATCTCATTGGGTCTCCCACCTCGGTCAGGTACACGCCCCATCAGAACCTAGCATTTAAAAAAATAAGAAGAAAATAAAAAAAACCAAGGGTGACCATCAAACACAAATCTAGTTAGAACATGAAGTTAGAACATGGAAACAATGGAAGTCTAAATGTGACAATATCAAATGAAACTGATCATTGGAAAATGAAAATACAGTAACACATTTGCCAATAATTTTTTAATTATGCACGGATAATATGTGGCAGAAATAAAATTGAATTAAAAAAAATTACTTTAAATTAAAAATGTATTTTAACTTCCGTATGGGAGTATGCATAATTAATGCAAAAATGAAAACTAAATTCCAACTGACATTTACTTTTTATATTCCCCCCTTGCCATATTCAAACTGAAACTGAAAATGAAACAAGAGCCTACCTGACAAAGAAAAGAAAAAAAATGTTCAAATTTGATTTCATGAAATGACTACACTGCATGAATGAAATGTGAAAATGTGAAATGCAGTTTCAATGTCCACCTGTACATCAATGCAGCACAATCAGACTTGCACCATACACTTAGTGGATATCAAAAATACAGTTCACATTAAGATTTCATTTTCGTTTAGTCACAAGTAATGCAATCACCAACCACTCAAGTGAGCATTGATTTTCCCATTTCGGATATGAATTTAAATGGGCCCACCTTGTTGATGGCGCAGGCAGTCTTCTCCCGGATCCTTCCGCTGCTTGTGCGCAGGATTTTGGAGAGGTCGTCTCTGGCAGCATAGAGGTGAGCAACGGACACCGTGCTCTTGTTGGCCAGTGCTGTGCGCAGGGGCGGGTACACCTTTGCCAGCTTATCGGCATGCGTCTAAACAAAAGACAACTCTATAAGACTTAAGATCTGACAAAATTGCCGTACTGTGGATTTAATAAATGCAGAGGTCATCAAAATGTGGCCGACGGTACAAGCCTTTTTGCTTGCTTGTGTTAGCGTGGTCTCACCTTAGCTTTGTCCGACCAACCGAATGACTGGATTGTCACGTCCAGACGTTTCAGCAGCATCTTTCTCCTGACTTCATATTCATTCACAAGTGCTTGGTTGATAGCTTCAATTTTCTCCTTTAAAATGTATACATCAAGTTGTGAGTGCCTTTTAGATGAACAGAAACCTCTGATTCATTTCTCTTTGCAATCTGCTAGCCAGCTGCAGCAGCTGGGAAAGGCAGGCCCTGCAGTTGTACAATGAGACCGTGCACCAACAACACAACGCCTGCTGGTTGACTGGGTGCCTGAAAGTCCACCTGTTAAGCTTTATGAGATGTGTTTTCCTCCAATACATGTTTTTGCAACTTGCAAACTGTAGTGTAACAAGAAGCACGCACATGCGCATGCACACGCACGCACGCACACACACACACACTCATAATTGGCAATTCCAAATTGGGGAGAAATTAATGAATGAAGTCTTTCCTTGTAACTTTTACATTTCATATCAGGAATCAGTTTAGTTGCCCTTCTTTACACTTTCTTTCTATAATGTCCGATAAGATAAAGCAGGGCTCAGATACTGACCCAGTGGACTGGTCCCAGTGGTTTCTTCAGCAGAGGTCCTCCTACATGAGTTGGTGGGACCTTGGACAAAGCTTCCTTCAGCTGAGGACACAAGACCATGACAGATAACAATGAGATACGCCAAAAATGCCCAGTTTGGATTCAGTCTTAGTTTGTGTCATTTGTACTTACTTTTACCTGAATTCCGTAATATTTTAAATATATTTTATGTGTAAATAAACAATCCTGGGGCCACATGTATAAAACTCTTGAGTAAAAGGAATGCGTAAAACAGAGAAATTCGGAAATCTGCTTCCGCAAAGTTTTGCATTTTCTCCCTCTGCCTTTCGGTCACAGTGTCACCATATCACACCATACACAATACGTATGGTGTCCAGCGTGTGCAGAGGTATTATTTTGCGAGGTGTTAGTTTATACATCAGAATTTCTGCGTGGAAACACTCTTACAGTTTTCTGAGGGCATATGTCTGCTCAGCATGGTTTATACATGTGGCCCCAGGTCTCTCTCTCAAAGTTATTAATGTTTCTAGTACATTCAGGCAGGACGATAAAAACTATTCATAAATTACCCACTAATCTATGTGTGGTCCTTAGGATCTTCTACATGAGGACTGGAGGGAAGGAACACATCTTGATTATGCTTTATGTTTTCTTTTTTTAGAAATGACAAAATATTTTAATCCCAATCCTTGAAATCGATTAGCAATCCCATGGCCAAATACTTGAATACTCAAAACATTCAGGTCATATTCCTAACTGAAATGATCTGAACGGGGAAAAAAACAATAGCAGCAAACTGTACAGGGAGTGTTTGACAAATCTCAAAACTGTTTGTTATGTTGCTTTGGCACTAATACAACATATTTGAAACTAGATTAACAATTTCTAGGTATTAGGTACATATAAGGTATGAATGGTGTCGATGGCGTGAATGGTGTAGGAGGAGATTATGGTATGGTATGCGGTATGGTATGGTGAATAACAAAAGGTGTTGTTTCACAACCACACCTAATAACAAAAGATAAAACACGCTCATACAATAGCTTATGGAGGTGCAAGACAGAAAAACAACATATTAGTGGCTCCTTAACTCATTCAATGCCAGAGTGTTCTGGAACACTAAGCCTCAGCAGTACCAAGCCGAGTATGGCTGCCGAGTGCCGACATTCAAAATTTTTAGATTGATCCTGTCACTGTGCAAACTTCTAATAAACACATTATTTTACCGATTCCAACATAATTTTTTGTTAATGAGGATAGAGGGCACTAAATAGCACACCTTTGGTTCAGTTCACTATTAGAACAATGTCAAACAGTATTGATGGAAATATAAATAATTTACAAACCCCAATTCCTAAAAAGTTGGGACAGTATGTAAAATGCACATAAAAGCAGAAAGCAGTGATTTGTAAATTCTCTTTTACATATATTTAATTGAAAACAATACAAAGAAAATATATTTAATGTTTTTCCTAATCAACTTTATAGATTTTTGCTAATTACGAATTTCATGCCTGCAACACGTTCCAAAAAAGTTGGGACAGGGGTAAAAAAAAAAACACACCTGTTTTGAACATTCCACAGGTAAACAGGTGATGCTATCGTGACTGGGTATAAAAGGATATCAAAATAATCTTGATATTTTATTTTCAGGCACTGTTACAAGCGATACTATAACCTCTCTGCATTTGAATGGATCTCTACGGGAATTGGGGGGTGGGACTAGATTAAGCTGTAAATTACACGGGAATAGTATGGAACCCATGGTTGGTAAAATGGCTGTAAGTCATCAAGGGTCTGTGGTATCAAACAAGCCTCAAACCATCACTCTGCTGTCAGATATGCAGAAGATATGGATGGATCACTTTAAGGGCAGATATGCAGAAGATATGGATGGATCACTTTAAGGGTTGTTTCTCCTGACTTAGGTTTTTTTAATTTTTTAATTTTTTTAAACATGGGATAAATAAAACTTAAAATATTTCCATCTAGAACCAAGTAAAAGGAGAAAAAAAGAAAAGAAAAATGTTTTTTTTTTTTAAAAGAGCAAATCTGGGTAAAAGAACGTAATTGTAAATTGGTCACTGTTTCATTTTTCCCCGACTCAACTCCAGAATTCTTTACCGGTGTGGCAGAGTAATGATAAAAATAAAAAACTGTGGTCGACTAAAGTCACCTGCGGCACTGAATGAGTTAAACCGATGGTTTATTATTCACCACAACAACATGATCAACATTTCAATCTATGCTGGCCTTCGAAACTTGACGAAGTCTCTACGCAGGATGCAACGCAGCCCATGTTGTTGTGGAGAGCCTATAAACCAGGAAGCACTAATTGCAGTGTGCAGACCATTTCCCTTTTCCAGAAAAAAATTAAGAAAACCAAACAGAATGACAGGAGGCAGCATTTTACACACTTTCTTTTCAATGCCGCTGAAGAACTGGAACATGGTGATGTTGGCAGGCGGTTTCGACATGCCCAAGGCCATGCAGATGCCCTTCAACTCCACAAAGACGTCGCTGCCCCCAACTTCCTGAACCTTCTTCTGCGGCCTGTTAACCAGGATCATCCTGGAGGACTCAAGCTCAGAGATCAGGAAACCTGCAGCAGAAATTTTTATACACAAGCTCGAACAACTGCAAAATTTTTGTATAGCACCCCAGTGAAATAGGCTGTAAAAAGGCTTTGCCCTCTGGGATTGCGGTAGATTTTGTAGAAGAGGGAGAATTCTACTAGGATCTGGAATTATCGGGAATCGGCAACAACTGAAAATCGTGGAGGAAAAACTTTAAATAAAAACATTTCAGTGTAAAATGTAAATTTCTTGGCAAGTTGCATGTATAACGGTATTTGGTAAAGTGTAGGAAGGAGAAAAACAAGGTTGAATCAGACCTGGGGTTTCAACTATGACAGAGAGGAAATACTAAATTTATACTCAACTACTATAATTCCTGTATTGCCCATGTTCTCATTATTACTCTCATAATGCAGAAGGTATGCAGCCTATGAGCTTCCCGCTGTTAGGCCACCCACAGTTTAACCTCCCAGACTATCCTCGGGGTTTCGCAGCTTTGTGTAAGGGTGTCATTCGTGCAAGCAACACGTTCCAGTCTCACAAAACAGGAACATACTTTGCATAGACCACAGTGCACACTTACTGAGGAGGAGCAGGCAGTTGGTCTTGTTGAGCAGGCGCTTGGTGACGTCACCTGTGGTGAGGACAGAGTAGGGACACACCAGCTCCGCAAGGAGGCCGCTCATCTCCAGCTGGAACTCCTCTGCCTCGGTCGGACCTGGGGAGGACATCCCATGAAGGGGGGGGGGGGGGGGGGGGGGGTGGGTGTGTGGTATGTGAGCATCATGCTGGCCTTTTATGGGAACTGAGGCAACCTTAGGCCGCATTCATAAAACATTCTTGTTTTTAATTTAACATTATAGGCCTATAGCTATATAATGTTTAATTCTGCATGCGTAAGGCTCAGATCTCCACAACAATGTCCTTACATAGGGAATAGGCATAGGTCCTGTTTTTCGGTCAATCAGCACCTGCTCCATCCCCTTCCCATTGCCAGTGCTCCAAACGTAACACTGTGAGCATCCCAAAAGTATATTTTCAAAGGAGGGTCCTATCATTACTCTGAGAAAAGGTTATTCTATCGTAAATCAAACAGGGAGTCACACCATTTTACCTCAAACTCTTTATAAAATGGCTGAAGCTATTCTGAGACCATAATGTTCATGAGTAGCACCCCCACCCCCTGTAAAGACTGCAGTTCTCACAGTTTGTCGCATGCACATTCTCCTCAAGCTTGCAGTAGAGCTTGAGTTCGGAGACGATCCAGGCGCACAGCTTGGTGAACTCTGGAGAGGCAGCTCCTGTGCTCACTGCCAGGTCCAAAGCCCCATCCTCTAGCAGGGGACCTTTGTACCTGCAACACAGAAGACTGGCTTATAACCACACTGCCACCACTACCTCACAAACAGAGAAGTGGATCTGTGTACTAGGATCTGGAACTTGTACAATGAGAAAAACAAAACCCTTACATACTCCAAATCGACATCAAGTTCCAGTCATAAGTCTTGACCTGAACTGGGGGAAAACGTAACCTAGGCCAGCACACCAATTCCATATATTTGGAGCTAGGTAGCAGATCTTTAATCCTGTGCAGGTCTTGTTATGACACACGTGTCATACAAGCCATGGCTAGTTATCTGGGAAGGTAATGGGCCAATGCCAGAGTCCAGCAGAGTACCACTAGATTGGTTGTATATGTTACCAAAAATAGTGATATGGCGTCACAGCAGATACCAGTGAACGACATATTAAAAATGACTTGGAACATTCATACTATTTTACATGTCAGAACATAAAAAGCTACGCTGCTGTCAGTGTGAAAGTACGAGACCACACCTAAGTAGCTAGAACGCGAAGTGGCACTCGGACTAAAAGCATTTTTAGAACAACCCATTTCGACAGCGTAAGAAAACTTGTTAGCTAGCTAGGCAAAAGAAACAGCGTGAGCTAAGTTAGTTCAACTAACACACCAGTGGAAATAAATAGATTAAATACTTCAGCAATGCTCTGCAGGAAGCTGTACTGTACTATAGCTAACATGCTAACTCTGACATACACGTCTTGATAATAACACATTTTTCACGCCATCGTAACTAGACAAAAACAAAACGTTAGCCCGAAAGCTTGACGTTTAATGTACCTAGCGTAGCTATCAAGTTAGCTGAGATTGCTCATTTTAACGTTCCCATCAAATAGTGGCAAAATTCAAGACGGTATCGCCTCGGACAGGCAGTTGAAGCGTGCTTGTGCCACTCAATTTGTCGCTGAGCAAACAATTAGTCTACAGTACAAGCGGCGATTGCTGATTGCTGCTGGTAAGCCGTCAGCAAGAAAAAAGAAAAGAAATGTTTTTAAAAAATCATGTTTTCGCCTACCCAAGGTCCTCCAGAGAATCCAGAATATCGTTCTCCATGTTTCAATTCAACTGCTGGATCTTTAAATAACACTAATTCAGATTACACCAAATGACACTTTACTGCTAGGTTGGCATGTCTGGGTCCAAGCCCGACCTCTGAACTTAGTCTTGGGCTGCCCGTCAATATGCCGGTATATTACGCCGCTTTATGCTGTGTAGTTTTTTTTTTGTTGCACAAAACTGATCCTGGGTCAGATTTGTACCACTATGCTAAAGGCCTTTGGTACGGTTTTAGGGTTGGCAAGCTATTCTTAGATCTGCTGTCAACGGCATAACCCAATAAATCTGTTAGCTGGCCAAGTTTACCATTGGAACTGTATCCAGTGTTTCCAGTATATTTTCATAAAATATTTCGGTGAAATATTATTTTAAAACTGGATATGGCTAATTAATAAATGCAAATAAATCGAAACGTGCCTGCAGCACTCATGAATCAGGACCATACACTTCGCTAGCTGACGTTATGCATTTCGTGTATGTCTGAAATTGGAGTTATAATAAAAATTAAGTAAATATTCTGAGAGGTATAATATAAATAGTTAAAGGCAGATTGTTGTCGTCTTGGTCTTTTAAAGGGCGGGTTCTTCTCTAGTCAGTAATAATTGTCCTGCTATTTTTATTTATTTATTATTATTATTATGATTATTTTATTTTTATTTTTTTTACCAGTTGTTGATAACGGAGACACATATGCTATGCATGCCACAACTGCACCAATACAGGAATTGGGTACAGTATGGTGCATTACAAGTGTCGAATGATGAATCTCCTAGTATGAATGGGCTAGATTGTCTTCAGTAAGTCATTGTAGATCAATTCATTGGTATTTTCATCTACAAGGGCATTATACACATATTAGTTTTATAGGGTTCTTTCACAATTATGAACATACGTATTTTTTTTACATTGTTTTTATATTATGCTATGCTAGTACTTCTTCCCATGAGCTCAGCAGCCTCAGGTTGCATGTGCTATAGGAAGTAGTTCCAACTGGAAATAATACGAAACAAATTGTTTTGAAGAATAATCTGTATTATACATATACAACTTCTGGAGACATAACACCACTGTACAAGCTGCTTAGGATGTACTTGAAATGTATTTTCTTGCTTTAAACCGCAAACAAAAAATATGACAGTTTTATTTTATAGTAGTCAATAACAACAGATTCCGTTGTGATAGTAAATGTAGTTTGTCATCAAGATAATGAAGGCAGAGAGAGCATACTAGAACACTACCTGTGTATAGTTCTACAGTTTCATTATAGGTACCTGTGCAATATATTATAATAATTATTATTATACCTTTGTAGCACGACACCATCTTTCCACATTATTTCATTTCTATAAAGGGGACAGGACAAGGTATGAGGGACACAACAGTCAATCATTGCTGAATCCAATTTTAAGGTATGCTACCACTAAGTCTGAAACCATTGGGGCCAGTAATTGTGGTAGATAGCTAGCAGCCACTGAGCCACTTGCTTCATAAAAGCGCTTTGCACTTGTGTTTGAATTGTAAGTCACTCTGGATAAGTGGTTCCAATCAAAGTTCTAACGCTGAACTCTCATTGGAACCAGATTTTATGGTCCGTTGAGACCAAAATTGAGTTTCTTGCACATCAGTGGTGGATTTGGTATTAGAAGGACATTTAGTTGAAAAGCACTTCTGGTGTAACCTCGCCAGGAAAATCACGCACAAAGTAATAAACGGAACACTAGCTCCCTCTGCTGGCTGTCTGCGAGAAGGGTCAACACAATCGAACATACAGTATGTAGCAGTCTTGTGCTATCTTTTAAAAGTAAAATTCCTATTTTCCTTAAAAAACATCATCTCCGTGGTCTCTTTCCTCATGCCTTTGGATTTTCAGAAACTTATTATAGGGGCAAAGGTAACAATTCATAACAATTATCTCATAATAATGACAAAACTGTCTATTTGGCTATTTCATTTGATACAGTAATGATGAGCCAACACCAATAATTATTTAAAAAAGTAATAATAGTTACAAAGGCTGAATTTTATTGAGATAATTTATTTGTGGCTTTCAGTAAGAAAGGGAAATGCTACACACTGTAATCTTAACAACACTAAAACAACAGCAAAAAGTATGATACAATAACTGTTACATAAAAAGTTGCATTAAATTACATTATTGAAAATTCAACATATTTTAGAACCTGACATCATCAAAATTATTAGTAGGTAAAAATTATATTTAAAGAAACAACTTATTCACATAATAGTTCTTATCTACAGTAAAAAAAAAAAAGCTTTTTAAAAGTTGCCATTTGATGGTAGTGTGGTCTATTGTGATTAACAGTATGGAAGAAAACTATTTTGTTGTCAGAAAATAAATATACTTTAGGAAACCGTAAATATAAAACAGTCTTATGTTTAGAAAAAACACGTATTTGAAACTTACACAGGTACATCTCTTGATGAATGACACTTGATATTTGTTTATTGTGAACTTGTGAATAGGTGGTCAGATCAATAATTTGGCTGAACTGCTCTTGATGATTATGTGCTCAAGATATAGGAGTGAGGACATGGAGAGGCATGGGAAATCTGCTTGGGTGCAGCCTTCCAAGAAACTGGTCTTCACTTCCTTCAGCGCGAGTCCTCCTGAGCCAATTATACACCAGCATTGCACAACTTGACCAATAAGAGGCTCTGTTTGTAAAGCATCATATATTACAGACTGAAAGGCAGCTTTCCCATGTAATATATGGTCAAGACAGAAGCATATGGCATTTATCATTAGCTTAGCTGTCAGTGCATTGCTGTTGGACATTCCCAAAATTCTGAAATGATAATATACTGATGTGAAATAAACCTGAATTTAGCAAACCTGAACAGAAGAAATTAAATATTAATCTCCCTCCAAAATAAAATAAACATTGCTACTGAAGTCTCTTCGATGAACATTAACAGCATTAATGTAAAACCAAAATACAATCAAACGTATAAAAATGTGACTTCTTTCAAGTAGACCAGCTAAACATGACACTAACAATAATGACGATGATCATAATAGCATCACTGAAAACACCAATAATCACATTATGTTAATACAATATAGATTTGTTGGAATGTGTCCAAAAACACAAATAGCCTACAGCTCTCTTATGATTCTGTCTATATCCCTTATTCACAAGTTAATTTTTTTCTCAACAAAAAACGTAGCCACAATTTATCTTAAGGACCTGATTATACAAATTGAATATAGATAAAAACATTCCAACTTATAAACAGGAAACAGTTCATTCACTACACGGATAATGAGAACACATAAGATTGTCACTTTGTTTTTCCCCGGAGTGGACTGGTTATAGAGTGTAAAAACACATTAACCAATAAATAGTAATAATAAAAGCTAGCATTAACTCAAAACAACAATTCCAAACATGTGAGAGGTACAAGTTCACTTTTTTCAAATAATATCATGTCAAACATGAAATGAAAGCATAGGTATTGAAGTGTTTTTTAAAACCGTTTTCTAAATGTATAACCAGGTCCTTAAAATAAAGTGCTTATGTCATGCTCCTTTTTCAAAAAAATGCCTACCAAAGGTACATTGAAAATGAATGTGTCCATACATACCAGTAACCCCAGTCAAGCTCACTGGAGCAGAAGTCTTTGACAGGCTGGACACTCTGAATTAATTTATGTACAGAAATGGAATACACTGCCACATATTGTAAATATATGTACGTTTTCCGAGATATTATGAAAATATATTTTGCTATGTATTTCTTCTAAAAATATGCATTGCAACATCTGAAAGTAATAGTAGCAATAGATTGTAAATTTGTCCATATTTTATGAGATATTTTGAGAATATGTTTGATCATTTTAATTAAATCAATTGCAGTATATTCTATTTCTGTAAGCGAAACATAGCCTATTACACACATGGTCGAACACAAGTAGTCTGTTTTGCGACATTAACAATATGTCTTTTCCATTCCCTTGAGCCAAACAGACTCCCAGACTAACTGAGTGAAAGAAAACATAGAAATTATGTTTTTGAGAGGACAGGCGCCTTTGAAGAATAGTATGGAACCACAAAGAGCCGTACACAACCCTTCTAATGAACATCAGGATGGAGATGGGGGGTGTGGCCACACCAGAGCATCATCCCCTGAGGACATGCTGGGCCACGGGCTGAGCCAATGAGCTTGTCTCATAGGAGTGGCTGCATTCCGAGCACTTCAAAGAGGCGCCATATTCAACATGGCTGACTTACAGGGTAGGGCACAAGAAAGGCATGCAGTCATCACGGGATATGCTTTTATCATCGATCAAGAAACAGCTGGGGAAAACACACGCACAACACAAACAAACACACACACACACACACACACACACACACACACACACACAAACACACTGCTCATTCATAAGGTTTTCACATCAATATACACAATAACACATGATATTCAAAGACCATGTTTTCATAAATAAAAATAGGCACATGAATAATATATTGTTCTTAAATAATATTATCTATAATTGTAACAGGCTAGTATAATGCTGGGTGAGGATGTATGCATGCACTCCTCCATCTTGGCTTGATACAGTATGTGCTGAAGGGCATTTCACAACAGCACAACATGCTATAAAATGATTTGAAATGTTGTTGTGAGTTTAGAATAGAGAATGGCTTGACATATTCCATAGGCAATGAAATATTCCATAGGCAGCAGTGATGGGACACTGCGTTCTGTCCTACAGTTGCGTTTGCAAAGCTGCCCAATGCGGGTAGCATGATGTCAGCCACTGCTCACTGATTTCCTCTAGCACAGGCAATGCTCAGTTATAAGTGCAAAATCTCATTTGTTTGAAGACCTGAGTTTGGCAAAAAAAAAGAAAATTGAGCTGTGAAAAGTAACAAGAAAAGGCAAAAAAATAAAATAAAATAAACATTCCTTTGATCCATCTCTATATACCTTTTATTTATCACATGCTTGCTTCGCTGTTAAAATCAGCAGAGCATCAGACCTCATTGACATTGAAATCTCCATGTCAAATTCACTTGCTCACACCTGCTTCCCAGTCTAGCGGGATCAGTGACTTCTGTGTTACCCCAAACCTCCTTGGAGAGGGATGTAGCCTACTGCACCCTTGGCAACTGTGGCTCTAAGCAACAAAAGCTAAATTAATAATTGGCTTTATCACCAATGTTGCAGAGTTGGCAAGAAAGTTTCACTGTGAATTAATAAGGCAGCTTAATTAATAAAGGAAATTTGGCAGCACCCGTTGTTTAGCAATATGCCTGGAGAGCATGACGTCATTGTCCTTGCAGCTTCCTAGAAAGTAGCATAGTGTTCCTAGTAGCTCACGAAGTGACTATGACCTGACATTAGCATGCTAACTGATACTGTATATTGTTTGGCTTGCAAGCTTTAGCCCACTGTTTTATAAATTGTTATTTGTTTTAGCCAAGTATCCTGTTAACCTGAAATGCAATAAACAAATAATACATCTACAGAGCACAGCATTAATACTGAGGTCTGAAGCAAGAAATCTTCTTCCATCATTTTCAGCAAGGAGGTTATTGCTTCTACAGACACAGTTTCAATAGTATTGATAGAAGCCTGCACAATTTCAAATTACTGTATGTACCAAACAGCATAATGCCTGAAAATATTAACATAATCTGTGACAGTTTTTTCCCCACTCCTCATAAAGTTCTGCTCCTTCTCAAACCACACTGGAATGTCACTTCACATGAATAGTTCACCATTTTTGTATACACACACTGCTGTTAACTGGTTCCCTCATTGCTAACCCCCGAAATACTAGGGATATGATGAATCCTGATCTTACAGGTGATGGGGTCAGAGGTCATAGCCAATGGCCTCTCCCCAATGAAGAAACTACTGTATGTGCACAGGAGATGAGCACACAACATCTGCTACTCACATTCTATTACAATCATCTGAATGCCTAATTAACTCTCAGTGTTCACCAATCTCTATTATATTATTAATCTGATAATATTAAGATTGACTAGTCCCAAAAAAGGGATCAATTTGAGCAATACCACAGGCAAAATAAGAGAAAATAAGGGACATCTTAATCCCTTTAAAATCAAGTTGAACACAATAACGCTGTATTCAGGTAAAAACCTAAACATAAAATGATAGTAATTTAAAAAAGCACTCCCTCCATAGATTTTAGTCATCTCATGTTGACACAAGATAAAGCAAGTACCGTTTTCTTCTGGATTCCAGACTGAGATACTCAACTGGCTTATAAATGACGAACAGTAGTTCTGGACTCATTGTAGCCGTTTCCGGACTCACTATAACCCTTTACACGCAGCATGTCGTGGCTACTGTGTCTTCCGCGTTGCTTGTGCTGGCTCTTCTGTCGCTCACATGCCTTCGGCCTCGCTGTGCATTGCCACGTGCCCGTTACCCTCCTGCGCTCCCACGCCTCGGCTGCATCACCAATATACTTTAACAAAAAAACGCTAAAGTACAACCCGTCCCACGTAATCCCCATTCATCACCTCCAATGCCTCCGCCTCACGCCCCATATCTATCCTTTGCATTTCCCCGCTTTCACGCGAAACAGTGGTATTACACGCAAGCACGCACACGCGCTCGCACACACACCCACCCACACACACAGAAATGTCCAGTCAGTCCGCTCATAGTGCAGAAGAGTACACGCAGATGTGCTCTTGTGTCCATAACGACCGGACAGCATATCCTGGACTACTGGCAAAGACATCCATGTACACCTGTAAAGTGTGGGCTGAAGTTTTCTTTTTTTTTGGGGAGGGAGGGAGGGGAGGGCACTACCCTCTCCTTCCCCATAGACGGCAGGCTGGGATTACACCAGTCAAGTTCTTCAGCACCACCAATCTACTCTGCGTGTAGCGCTGAGCCAACCCTGCCTTGTCCACCGTGCACACCTCCAACCCTCCTGCCAGGAAAGTAGTCATTGGCTGATTTGGTGATCCTGTCCATCCGAGCCACCCCTCCCTGCTGAGAGGGGACTGTCCTATTCCAGGTCAGGATGAATGGGCCTCAGGCAGCCCAAAATGTCTCCCAGGGAGGACAGCTTCTTGGGGCGAGGGCCCGAGGACCTCCTGGGGCTCCGGGGCCATCGTGCAGCAGTACCAAGTCAGCTGTCCTGTAAACGCAAGACAGGCACACAGTCACACACCCACACAACACCAAAAAAAAGGGGATGCCGGACATAACAGGCTTTCTTTGATACAAACCCCAATTCCAAAAAAAGTTGGGACAGTATGTAAAATGCACATAAAAGCAGAAAGTAGTGATTTGTAAATTCTCTTTTACATATATTTAATTGAAAACAGTACAAAGTAAAGATATTTAATGTTTTACCTTCTCAACCTTATTGATTTTTGTAAATATATGCTAATTCCGTATTTGATGCCTGCAACACGTTCCAAAAAAGTTGGAACTGGGGCAAAAAAAAGACCACGAAGTTAAAAAAAAACTTGTTTGGAACATTCCACAGATAAACAGGTGATGCTATCATGACTAGTTATTAAAGGATATCAAAAGACTCTTATTTTCCAGGTACTTTTACAAGCGATACTATATCCTCTCTGCATTTGAATGGATCTCTTTGGGAATTGGGGGTTAGGACTAGATACCCACAACACACAAACATATCAAACAAAGACATTCAATATAATCATTGCATTAATCAAACTAATTAAGTGAATTAAAGTGTAATACAGCCATGATTAAAAATAGCCCCCGCTGTCCCGAGATGTCCAGTGTCATTATTAAGCAGTCCAACATACAAACTCCGCCTCCATTACTTTCCTCCATACACGCAGTGTTGCGGTCTCTGTACACTGTCGATACGGAGCACCGAACTGCGTCAGCCTTCCCAGTCGTCGCCTCACTCCTCCCCCGCATTATCTTCTCCTTTCTCTTCCCTGGTGGCCTTTTGAAGATTGTCTGCAGTCCTAGATCAGTCCCGAGTCCCAACGTCTTCAACTCCGGTGAAGAACGATGGTAAACTCTGGGGCTGCAGATCCAACGGACATTCCCAAGCATATGTTGTGAATGCGTCTCCATGGTGATGACCACAAACAAAATTATCCCGAATATACAATTCGTCAATATTATCAAAATGAGCAGGATGAGTGCCCTGAACAATCTCCAGCCAGCTTCCCCGTCCCACAACAGACACACAGCGCTGCCCCGTCCCACAACAGACACACAGCGCTTCCCCGTCCCACAACAGACACACAGCGCTTCCCTGTCCCACAACAGACACACAGCGCTTCCCTGTACCACAACAGACACACAGCGCTTCCCTGTACCACAACAGACACACAGCGCTTCCCTGTCCCACAACAGACACACAGCGCTTCCCCGTCCCACAACAGACACACAGCGCTTCCCCGTCCCACAACAGACACACAGCGCTTCCCTGCCCCCACAATAGACACACAGCGCTTCCCTGTCCCACAACAGACACACAGCGCTTCCCTGTCCCACAACAGACACACAGCGCTTCCCTGTCCCACAACAGACACACAGCGCACAAAAAAAAAAAAAAAAGACAAAAGCCAGACACAACAAAATACATTCAAATGAACAAACACGAACATGAGAGACAGCTGGACTACATGTCGCCATTACAGCGCCACGTGACGTCATTGTATTGCTTGTAAGAGTACCTGAAAAGTCTTTTGATATCCTTTTATACCCAGTCATGATAGCATCACCCGTTTACCTGTGGAATGTTCCAAACAGGTGTTTTTTGAACTTCCCAGTCTTTTTTTTTTTTGCCCCTGTCCCAACTTCTTTGGAATGTGTTACAGGCATGAAATTCGGAATTAGCGCATATTTACAAAATTCTATAAAGTTGATAAGGTAAAACATTAAATATCTTTTCTTTGTACTGTTTTCAATAAAATATATGTAAAAGGGAATTTACAAATCACTGCTTTGTTCTTGTTCTTCTTTTATGTGCATTTTACATACTGTTTTTGAAATTGGGGTCTGTACTTAAATCGAAACTCAGATACATTAAATGAAAACGCTGATATTTTGGGGGTGGGGCCATTTCACCCTAGTATCAGGGCACTTGAATCAGTACCATGACTCAATGCCCAGCAGGTAAATATGTAAATCTTGCAGGGGTATAGAGGAAAAACAGGGCCATAACTGAATTAGTTCTGTGGATAAAAACAAGGACATGAAAGGTCGATGGTAAGTGTCATATTCTCTCTCTTTAGTGTTCCGTCAAAGGCACTTTAACTCTTAACCCTTACAACAGGTAGACCACTAGCCTTATTGTGCTCTTTAGTTGCCTAAATAGTTATTTGATATTATTTAAGTTTTAGTGTATGTTTTGAGTGAGTGTGTTGAAACTTACTGTAGATATTTACTGAAGTTTCTGACAAACTGCTAGAGATAATGGCATTGTTGTTCAAACTGTTCTAGACTTACTTTTAAAAGAAGTATTTCTTTTTTGTGTGCCTTAAACCACAAACATGTGAGCACCCCTATACTACCCATTAGCCAGCAGGTTGCGAGAAATGTCTTAACATGTTTAAAATATCCTTAACCTGACACAAACACTGTGTGGGCCAATGAAAAACATACACTATAACTGAAATAATATGTTAAAAAAAAACTTCACTATCCCTTTAATGTGCTTTCTAATATGCATTATCCAGATCCTCGCCAGATATCTGAAATTAATTTGACCCTCAGGGCTCAATCTTTTTTCCATCAGTTGTTCTGAAAACACAGGATTGATGAGAGTGCTTTTGTAGCCTTGGCCTTGATGGAGATTGTGCTCAGCGAATTAGAGGGAAAACAGGCCACTGGACGATGCCCTTTCCCCAGGTGCACGGCCATAATGAGCTCGAAAAACAAGCCTGAAGCGCCACGGCATGGAGCCTTGAATGTGAAAGTTGATGCCACTAAAGCATAGCCACAATGCATAGAGAGAGAGAGAGAGTGACAGAGAGAGAGAGTGAGAGAGAGAGAGAGAGAGAGTGACGAGTGACAGAGAGAGAGAGTGAGAGAGAGAGAGAGAGAGAGTGACGAGTGACAGAGAGAGAGAGAGAGTGACAGAGAGAGAGAGAGTGTGAGAGCGAGAGAGACAGAGAAAGCGAGAGAGTAAGAGAGAGAGAGCGTCACACACACACACACACACACACACACACACACTTTCATTTCTCAGTGGTACCTCTTGGGGCTCCCTCCTGTCCCGGTGAGGGGCCACCCCGTTGCTCACAGGCTCCGGGGGCCCTTCCGTCTGCTCCTGGGAGTCGCGGCGGTCCCTGGGCGAGCCCTGGCCCTCGTTCACCCAGCGCGCCAGCCCCTTGCTCTTGGAGCTCTTGCGATGGTGCAGCCGGTATCTCATCTTGGGGAAGGTGTGGGAACCCACGTCTCCGGCTCCCCATTGGTGCTCAGGCCACAGGGGCTCGGTCTGCGTGGCCTGGCTGGTGGTGGCCCGCTGGAGACGCACCGAGATCCTCTGCGCCGTGCCCGTCATCAGTGTGATGGACGGGCCGTCCATCACCTGGGGCCCCGGGGCCACGCTGGGGAACTCAAACACCTCGTCCTCATCTGCAAGGAGACAGGCACCAACCAGAGCACCTGAGCATGACCCCGGAGTCGGACTTCTCATCACGCGCTGTCCCGCTCCAGAACTTTAGACCCACTAGCACAACACATGCTCTGCTGGCCCGGCATTAGGTTGTATGTTACCGTGGCGCTAAACAGATTTTTCTAGCCTGAAAACATTTTTGCCAAAGGAAATGGCCAAATGTACTGTACATGTGCAAAGTAAAAGTTGAACCAAGGAGAAGTAGGTGAATGAGTATGGAGATGTTGTTGCCACTAGCAAACATTAAAAACATTTTTAAATTGTCAGCTGGTGGATTTAAAGATTACAATGAGAGAGGAGATCGGAGGGGTGGAATTGATTTTGCACGTGAGCGGGATCGCTAGCCGAGCGGAGTCCATGGGGCGACACATAAAACACAGATTTGAGTGATTAACAAAAGGTTTTAGAGCCGTGAGTGGTATTTATGGCCACTCACATGCTCCAGGGCCACTCCTGTTTCTGTACAGCCAATCCTGACCATATATAAAGAACATTATAATTTTCCTTTTCTACTTTAAATACTGCAAATTCATCATCAGCTGTATCTCTTGAAGTCAGTAATAATTTGCCTTTCATCACCCTTCAGTATCTATGGGCTCTGGTTCTGCTGTGCAGTGTGTTAGTTTGGTCAAGAAATAAAACATTTTCCACAAAAATGGTTTGAAAAAAGACATAACATGAAGGCTAATGGCTGGATGAACAGATGTTCAACAGATTCACCTCTATCTTCGATCTTCACTAAAACTGTTCCTTTTCGTAACAGTATTGACAGGCTGTTGGCAGGGTGAAGACTCACCTTCGCATGTGGGCAGGGTGGGGGTGCTGGGGAGGGAACTGTGCGTGAGGCCGCTGGTTGACACGCTGCCCAGGGAGGCGGCTCGCGGAAGCTTCCGGCAGGCCAGGACGAGAAGCTCCCTGCACTGCTTATGGCAATTCACACCGCAGTCTGAAACACAGTGGTGTCAATACGCATTACACACACACACACACACACACACACACACACACACACCCACATGTGCACATACAGATGCATACATCCATATACAGTGTCACACGCACACATACAGATACATACACGCACATAATACACACATGTAAAAACACACACACACAAACACATACACATGCACGCACAGAAACAACCAAGGTCTTGACTCACTGTGGTCATTAAATATCTGTGGTACTCCAAAGAGAAGATGTCAGTGTCCTTGTCAAATTCCTACAAAAACTGGCTCCCTATATCTTGCCACCTAATCATCCTCTGCCAATTTAGGTCTCAATTTCCCTAAATGGTAAAACAAAGTAAAATAAAACGTGCTAAAGGATAATTGAGCCGTGAGCTAACTGCCGTGCTGTTAATTTTTTTTAATGACCGCTGTGAGGTGCCTTCCAGTTCGCTCCCAGAAGGTAAGGTTCTCAGAGAGGTACAGGGTTTAATGCAGAGCTCTGTATTTAAGCCGTACAGATGAGGTTTAGCCCATGGCCTTTCTGCCTGTGGAAAACAGACCCTCCTTTATTCAGAGCAAACTCAGAAGCTGTGCTCACGCAGCCCTTTCTTGAGTAATGTTTACGAATAGCGTAGCGTGGCGTAATCTCTGCTAATATGCTTCAACGTCAAACTCCTCAAAGTAGAATCAGGGCTGTTTTTTTTTCTTTCTTCCAGGTCACTGCCATTCCTTATTTGTTTTAACTACTGCTAAGGTCAATCCTCACCCACCAATTGTGATGTAAATCTGCTGAGCCAATAGGGAGGGAGCTCAGAAGGTCAAAGTAGTCTCCCAGTCCGAGTGCTGCTCAATGAATCAGTTGCACAAATAAAGTGGTTGACGTTGGGGGTGTGAAATCACATTCTCAGTGTTTTTGAGTTTTTTGGGGAATAAGACATTACTTTTTTTGTAAATTCAGGCAAGAGCAAATATTGCCATGTGACGGCCCCCATTGTGGCAGATTCTGATATTCCAGAGTCACATGCCAGCAATGCACCGCCAGCCTTTCATGTGTTATACCCATTAGCACTGGCCAGCCTCCGACGATGACCCCCCCCCCCCCCCCCCCGGGGCACAGGACTGCACTTGTCTGTGACCCAGACTGTAAAAATGACACATATTTCACACAAACAGCAGTCCTGTGAAAAATGGAACATACCTTTGCATTTGTATCCCTGTTTGATTATACCCCAGAGCTGTTGGAAAGAGTGGGGTGGGGGGTTAATGGGGCAGGACATGAGAGAAAAACACAATAGAATGTCAGAGAACTGCACTAGGAAAGTTGGAGAGTGATGTAGTATGTGGGATGAGGGGGGGGGGGGGGGGCAGTGGGCAATGCTGTGCTATAAACAGGATACGGCTTCTCTCAACACCCTTCCTGTACACAAAGGGTAGTGTGTGTGTGTGTATGCATACTCTCTCTCTGCATATATACAGTATATAGTATACACATACACATGGAGTATACTGTATATTGGAGTATGACAATTCCAGTGCATACTCTCTAAATCAGCATTTTTATTTTAATTAACCTGATAATAATGTGTGCCGGTGGGGAAAAGCATCGCTGGAAGCACTGGATTAGGACGCACTAGTCAGATGAAAGCAACACATTCTGTGTCTGCCGTGTAAATTCACAAGATTTGAGGACATTTTTATACTTGTGACATCCTAAGTCTGCATTCCCATGTTGTTTTCACACAGCCAATGCGGCCAACAGGCACGCTGGCATATGGTGCCTCCATATGGTGAAGCTTCTCACGCGTGAACAGAGTTCTACTGTGCATCCAAAGGTCATAAGGTAACAAGGGATAGAAGTGGGAATGATAGGTAAGGCATGTAATGAACTTCCCTACAGCCGAAATCTCGAATGGATGGGCGGGCATTAGGATATGGTGGAGTAGGGAGGAAGGCTAAAACAGGGCCGGGTGGTACACACAAATCCTGCGCAGTGTTCGCAGAAGGTGGGCTTCAGGTAGGTCATCTCCTGGAAGTTGTGGACAAAGCCGGGGCCCATCTTGCACTGCAACAGGGAGTTAGCCCTCAGAAAGTACGCCATCATTTCATCCTTGCTGATCAGACCGTCCCTGGTAACAGAGCAATAACTGCCAATCAGGAATCTGTGCTAATCGGATAACTGAAACATAGCCCTGAATTTATTAAATAAATGTGATTGCGGGAATGTCCAGGAATCTTTATGCATTTACTTAACTTGGGCCCAGAGTTGATCAATGGGGGAAAAATAAAATGGGCAATTATGTAACAGGCAAAGTTTGCTAGCCATTACTGTAGTGTGAAGATTTTGGTAAAAGTGTGTGTGACTTCCATGGCACCCTTTAACATTGAGAAATTAAACAGTTAAAAAGTTAACCTTGCCATCAGTTTCCAGCAGACGTTTCCTCATTGCTGCATCCTGCAGCTGGAGACAGCCCTATATTGCAGCGCATTCACATTATTGTGCACCAACCTGTGCACGCTAATGGCTAATGGCTAATGGCTAATGGCTAAATGGCTAAATGGCTAAATGGCTAATGAGGCTCTTGCATCCAGCCATGGCTCTGGGCAAATAAGAACAGGTGAGGGTACAGGTATGTGTGGATAGGTCTCATGAAAGATGGAGACCTTTTCAATATACAATACATAGCATATATAGCTACCTAAATATCTTTTTTTTAAAGAAAACACATTCGTCTTTATCCCTCTGGGAGTGAGTTGAAAGGGGAATGCTTCAGTCAAAGTGACTGGGTGGAGAATTTTCTGGAAACTACGACAGACCACTTCCTCGGAACTAATACTGTGACATCACAGCCGGCGTTGCAATCACAATGCTTCCACTGTTAGAAGCGGAGGGAGACAGGGTTCTGAACTCCAAATTAGCAGCACTAACGATTCTTTATAAAGCGTCAGCCCCCTCCCCTCCCCTCCCCTCCCCACAGAAGCTCTGTGACATGCTTCCTGAGTCACGGGGGAGCTCAAGTGGACGGGATGCGATTTGAGCACTCCAGTGAATGGATGAACCGTTGTGACATCATGCAGAGAACGCCACACTGTGTCCTTCAGGGGCTGCCATAACCTTCATCCCATGATGATCCTCATTTTCCCCAGTGAACATGCAGTACACACATGCAGTTCACCTCAGCAAATATCTTTGCATTATCTCCTCAAATGAGTAGAATGTACTACCAGCTTCTGTGCAATATTCATGAATATATTTGAAACATACATTTGATACAGAGGTACATTTTTGTGTGTGTGTATGTGTGTGCACGCACATGTGTGCATGTGTATAGATGCTTGTGCATGTGCAGGTGTTTGTGTGTGTAGGTATAGGGGATGTGTATGCAGGATGTGTATGCAGGTGTGTGTGTGTGTGTGTGTGTGTGTGTGTGTGTGTGTGTGTGTGTGTGTGCATGCACGTGTGTGCTTGTGTATAGATGCTTGTGCATGCACAGGTGTTTGTGTGTGTATGTATTGGGTTATGTGTATGTATGTGTGTGTGTGTGTGTGTGTGTGTGTGTTTGTTTGTGCACGCACATGTGTACCTGTGTATAGATGCTTGTGCATGCACAGGTGTTTGTGTGTATATGTATAGGGTTATGTGTATGCAGGTGTGTGTATGTGTGTGCGTGTGTGTGTGTGTGTGTGTGTGTGTGCCATGTGGGAATGGTAAAGGATGATACTCACTGGTCCTTGTCCAGGACACAGAAAGAGTCCAGGAAGGGGAAGTTGGCTGCAATGCTCTCAAAATCCTCCTGAGAGATGTATCCATCGTGGTCATGGTCGTAATTCCTGAATACAGACTACCCAGAATGAAAACAGTTAAAAGTAATTCTTTCTGCAAGGTAGACCAAAAGACAAACCGATAAAATAAACCAACAACATTTTGTTATCTTGTTACTACTGAGATTATTTTACGGCTTTGTTTTGGAAATTCATCTAACTGGAAGTGCCTAATAAAATCCATTCGTATGGATCATTTAACGCAGCTTTGTGCCGTTGTTTTGTTTGGCTTTTTAAATAGTTCAAATATAATTCATACTGCTGTTGCTGAATGTATCATCGCTCTTCCTGTTCACAGTGAAACTGAACCAGGCAGCAGTCAGAAAGACTCTGAAGTGAGGTTCAAGCGGACTGCATACTTCATCAGACACTGTCATTTAGACAACTGCAGACATCAGATAGAACAAAAGTAAATTTTTTTTGCCTTTGCCTTTGCCTGTGCAGGCTGCTGAGATGAAAAAAGTACATCAGTACTTTTAGCACCAGGGTCTTCAATTGGTCTAAATATCACAGTTCTAATCGGTTTGTCTTCTCAAGTAAATCAAAAAGTAAATAAATGTCTGTGGACATCTTTAGTCATTTGTCGACCATGTTTGATGAAGTATGCCGTTCGCTTAGTGCAGGTCAAGGAAGAGAAGACATCAGGAAGAGGAGGGGGACAGATTTTTACTTACATCCACCACCTTCCTGATGTGCTTGTTGACCACTGAGGGGTCTGGTTTGGTGGTCACCCCTGCCGCCCAGTCCAGGGGGGCCAGTGGCTTGTTGGGTGTAGTGGGAGAGGTAGGCTGTGGGTACCAGGGCAAAGACATGTTACATCTAATTACAGGTTAATTAGTTAATTAATTAATTATTAATTAATACATTTTTATGTATCATTAGTAAAAGGCAATGATGTGAATGATTCAAAATTGTGTTCTCCAATTAAAATATTTTCTCATTTAACCAACTGAAATTTAAATAAGAGATTATTATTATTATTATTATTATTATTAAGAGAGCACATCTGAAGGGACTCACCAAAGACTTTGGGTTGCGAGGTTCCCTCAGCAATGACAGCTCGTAAATCTCATCCTCAGTGTAGTACAGATCTAGAGAGAGCTGGAGAGAACAGATGAGCTCCTGTGCAAATTACATTCCACCTCACTGGGCTAATAAACTGGGCCACAAACTGTTGAGCAAACCTCAATAGTTTATGTCATTCTTGCTGTGACTGGGCACTGCAAGATCAGGAGAGATAACTTGCTGTGCAGAATCATTTGGCGAGCTCTCTCTTTTCAGTGAGTTTGTTATCAAAAAAAGTGTCCTCCCTCAAATCAAGGGTGGTTTGTTTTCAACAGCCATGAAGTTCAGATCAATGAATGCCTAAACAAGAACTTACAATTATCTGATTACATTGTATTATGTATTCTGTATGTCATTTTCTATCCTCTTGCTCCAGTATAAGACTTTTGTGCAGTCCACTATCCGTTTGTACCCCCTCCTTGGTTAGCAGTGCTGCTGTGTGTGATGTGGCCTGCTGAGGGCACTGCGGACCACTTACAGTGAGAAGGTAGATTAGATCCATGTTGGGCTCCACTTGGGCCGCGGAGCTTTGCACCGACACCAGCTCGTTGAAGGTCAGGTACAGCTGCTGCATCTTGGTGATGTTGACCTTGCTCTCCTCCACCCAGTCGGAGAAGACCACATGCACGGCGATCAGGTCCTTCAGGTGAACCCCCAGAATGGGGATCTTAAAGCCCTCGCAGTCGGTGAAGGCCTTGCGGTAGGCGCAGTAGTTCCCGTTGGAGGAGACCAACTCAGTCATGTCGTTCCAGATCTGGGGGTGGGCAGACGGAGAGTTGACTGAGAAGCAACACAACAGTGGGCCCAGGAGGAGAAACAAAGCATATGGGGGGGGGGAGGGGGACAGACAGCATAAGACAAGAGAGATGTGATGAAAGCAGAAACTGTGTCTCAGTGAAAGACGAGGGATTAAAAGGGGAAATAAGAAAGTAAGTAATTCCAGAACAAATTGAATGGTTTGGACCATCCATCCATCCATCTATTATCTAACCCACTTATTCCTGGTCAGGGCTGGAGTCTATCCCAGCATCCATTGGGTGAGAGGAGGAATACACCATGTACAGGTCGCCAATCCATCACAGGGCACACACACCATTCACTCACACACTCATACCTATGAGCAGTTTATAGTCTCCAATTAGCCTAGCCTACATGTCTTTGGACTGGGATTGGACCATTGCCTAATCAATTAATAACATAATATAGATAATTGATGAGCCAATAAAATTGCTCTCACCCTGGTGACATCAGAGGAAAGGTGAGGGTGTGTCTCTTTCAGGCGGGAGATGGAGCTGTGACTGAGACCCCCTACAACTGCCATCAGCGTATTGAAGTTCTGGAGGTGCAGTAGTTTCTGTGGAAAAAGGGAAAAAGAGAAGAGAGAAAAAGAGTGAAAAGAGGGGGAGGAAAAAAGCGATGGTGAGTGTCAAAGCATTTAAAACAAAAATATTGTGAAAGTAATTCATTGTTTTTTTTTATTTTTTATAGTTCATACATGTTAAAATGAACACTGGTAAAATCCTTGTGTTTTGTTATCATTGTTAAAGCCATACTGAAACTGTACTCCACATTTGAGCGCAAGCAGTACCACAGAATTATTTGATAATATACATAATTGAAGAATGTGAGATAAACCATCAAACCAGTTAGCATTTATTTATTTATTTATTTTTTTTGGGGGTGGGGGGGGGGTCTAATTGAAATCCTGCTGAAGAGGTCACAGCTAATGATGCTAACCCATAAGGTTGCTCCCATGTCTGCACATCCATCGCATCCAATGATAAGCCCCAGGAAGCGCACCACACCTTTGAGGGTGTGTCGCAAAATGTGACTGGAAATTCAAGAACTGGCCTGAACAAACCATCTCCATTCAGGGAACCTAGCCTGCACTGTTTTGACAGCTGGGGCTACAGTAAGCTGGCTGTCCCTGTGGTGCGGTTCCTCATACCTGGGCCACGTTGATGAACTTGGTGATGACCTCTGCTCGGTGCTGGGGGGTTAGCTTGCTCAGGACCATCAGTTGGACCCACTGGGAGACCCCGTTGAAGAGAGCGATGGAGCGCTCCAACGTGGGGTTATCCACCAGGCACCCGTGAATCACGTAACTCTGGTAGTCTGTGAACTGTGGTCAGGGAAGGAGAGAAAGCATAGCTGTGAGAAGGTGGAAGCACAGCTGCAAAAAACATTTTGCCACGTGACTCAAATCCCAAATTAATTAATTACGATGAAAATACAGCCTTAATTTTTGATTGGTTTAAATAAAACATTATCTACAAGTATTTTTACACTTCTACCCCAATTACTGATTAAAAATGTCCAAACATTAAAACATGTCTCGATGTTAAAAAGTCATTCATTCTTTTGATGTCAATGTTTTATTGTTCATATGCTAAAAAAACACACTGAAAAACATGTTCATATCCTGTGTTTATGTTTTGTTACAGTTGTTGAATTTTTGTTGAATTGTTGCACTTTCCATTCACGCACCTCACTGAAACTCAAATCTTTAACTATCGGGAGAGGGGAGGGTGGTTAACGATGCATCTGTACACCATAAGAGCTTGCACCACTCTAACCAAATCTGAGGTGAGGTTCTTGAAATGGCACGGACCACAGAAACCACACAGCAAAGAAGTGAAAAGTAAATATCTTGCCCCGTGGCAAGCTATAAGGAAGCCAGAACGTTGCGATAATTTCCTTGAGGTTAAACAGAGTTCACAACAGACACTACACCAGTTTCCCATTTGAAGCTATCAACAGCAGTTGGGGAGGAAGGGAGAGCTTAGAGCAGCTGAGGCATCTTTAGACCGTCAAGTTCTGAGCAAGAATGAGGAAACAGCATCAGATAAAGCGTGGGGGTAGCCAGTGGAAAATAGGGCTACAAGCATATTCCTACTGATAAGTAAGGCCAAATGGGAGAGGTCAGCAAGCCAGGTGCATGTTTCCCAGATGATGGACATGGACACATACTAACACAAGCCAGCCCTTGAAAGGATCTTTTTCTAGGAGTAGTCAGGCAAAAATATCCTTTGTGCTGACCAGACATTTACATACCAGGGACAGCGAGGCATTTTTGTCCAATGCCACAAGACCCCTCTTAAAGGGATATGACACCCTAAATCCTAAAGCAATGTAGACGGTAAAGCTTGTCAAACAAGTTGACGTTTCATGATCCAGGGCCAACATTTCCTGGTCAAGCACATGGAATATCTCTGATGAAACCTCCACGCACCGGGAACGCTGCATGCAGGATCCACCTACCGATATTCTCCTGAAAGACTTGTACTCTAGGAAGGTGAGGTGCTCTGCCAGCTCCATGGGCTCCAGGTGGTCAAAGAGCAGAGATGCCTTGCCCTTCTTTGGCTGCTTCTTCCTCTGGGTCAGCTTCCTCATCCAGTCGTAGGAAGGACTATGGGACATACACGTATGTATTCTGACTAATGTAAACTCACTCTCTCTCCTGTTTGTTTCGGGTGATTACCTCATCCCCGGTGTTCACATGGACAGTGTATCCCCAACAGGCATCCTGTCCCGGACATTAGAGGCCAAACTGCTAACAGCCTCCAGTGTTATAGCACACTGAACACAAGCATGAGTTAGACCTGGGGAGCTGTTCCAGAAAGCAGGATTACTGAGTTAGCTGGATAACTGCACCCGGAGTAAAACCCGGAACCCTCCCAAATCTGAACACGGACTAAAGTAAAAAGAGCTGTTCCGGGATTTATCTAACTAACTCAGTAATCCTGCTTTCTGGAACCGGGCCCTGGTGGTCAGCAACAACATGTTGTTGAATGTGAAAAACCAGGTTGTTCCCAACAGGTCCACATGTGTTGGAAACAAACTTGTTACTCTTCTGAAAGATGTCTTTATTATAATTTTTTTTCAATTCCTTCATCAATAATTCAAGTCAATCTTAATTTTTTATGATATTATTGCATTCACCCATTTATATCCCTTGTTAGGAATGCCCATCTCATCACTGCAACATCTTCCATCAATTTCCAAGGGCAGAACTCTAGCACACAAGTCCTCCACAATGGCAGGTAATAACCAGTGGCCCACAATGCCGTCTGCCAGCTTAGCTGCGGACTGCACAGCTGAAGCAGGCAGATCACAAGAACCCAAGCACCAAGGAGTCCCTACTCATTTGAACACCCTTTATCTGGACTTGTTTCTGGTCAAGTGTTTTCCTAAGGAAACACTTACTTAATGTTGATATGAAAGCCAGACATTTATTGTAATGTAATCTGCAGTTGAGGTTAAATGTGTTTTGTTTGGGCCAGGCTGTTGCCTGGTTGGTCAAAGTAGCTACTGAAATGATTCTGTTAAAGGCCCTAGTGACTGGTAATGTGTGACGGTGTCCATTATTTATTGTGAATGGGGGAGGGGATGGTTACCATATGTGTGTGTGTGCTTGCTTGTGCAATTCATGTATCATGTGTTTCATGTGTATGAATAGTTGACTGGATGTGCAGTGTACTGTGTGCGCAGATGGTGCTCACATGGTGGAGATGTCTATAAGTTTGAAGTGCTCCTCACACCCCAACTGCGCTGCCACCTCCCTGAACTCCTCTGTCAGCCGGATCAGGCCCAGGTCCAGGTTAAACTCCGCTGGGAACTCCACAATCCAGTACCTGCAAGACACAGACAGGGAGTCCCATTTCAGTTAAGGTTTAGGTTGTTCTAACACAGTCACTGATTTCATGGACTACTCAACCCCCTCATAATACACGTGTGCATCTGTGGCTTGGTATCATTGAATCTTGATATCACTTGGCATCATCTCCACCAGGACCAATTACGGCAAATCTGGACCAACTTGCCTCTCATTCCTCACCCACAGTGAAGAATCTTTCTGTACTAGAAACTATACCTTTACGTGTACTGCATTCCCCGCACATAATAAACCATAATGTCAACGAGAGGTCACATACTGTTACATTCAATGGTTATAGTATGTAAAAATGCATTAAATCCTACCCCATTTTAATAGATCCTTTCATTACATTCATCCCTCACATTGCATTTATATATTCATGTTAATTTCTTTTACACAGTTATAAAGTTGAAATGTCATTAAGGTACATTACATTACACTAAATTACCATGACTTAGCAGACTCTCTTATCCAGCGTGACTTACAGATAAAGAAAATAAACAAATAAAATAAGAATATTTTTCTCCAGAAGTATGACTGCAGCCCCAAGGAGGGGCAAGCAGATATGAATGATTCATGATCAGGTCACAAGACTGCAGACACGGCCCGAGGGGGTCCATGCTCGATGATCCGTGACATGACAGAGATACGTTGGACTTCAGGGGACACGGCAACGACAGTCAAGTGCCCGAGTGCTTCATGTAGGTTATCGCTTCATTCAACCTTTCAAACATGTAAAAGGACACAGAGGGTTGTTGTCTGGGCAAATGGTGAGAGCCTCACCTTGCAACTACAGCTTAACAGAGTACATCCAATGGGAGCTGGAGTGACGTTTTCTTGGTTTTATGCCAGTTTGCATCTGAACACAGACTGTAAGGAAAGCGTTTATGCCATCACAGAATTACAACTAGCTGAAAGGCAAGACAAAGCCATCTTCTACCATTAATACACTAATTCCCCAAGGGCAATGACACATCCAGCACAAATCCTAATTAGATAGAAAACTCTCCTTTTTTATGGGGGGGGGGGGGGGGGGGGATATCAAACCTTAACAACTACGAACCACTTCCAACTAGATCATAGCTATGGGCTAGCTTACCATGAAGAAAACAACCTCCTATGCCTTTAAGAGTGAAGGCAAAATGAGATACTTTGCTAACGAGATGTAGGAAAGAGAAGTAGTGCAGGCCAAGGGGCGGAGGCGCAATCCGATGAAGCAAGTATGGGCAGAAACAAATGCCAGTGGTCTTTTCTCTTTGTAAGTAATGGATCACAAGACAACTTCTTCGCTGCGTGCCTTCACCCGGACAATCTCTCCACTTCAGATGGCTGGAAGCGGCCCGCATCTCATGAGGATAACCACTGGCTGTCACTTTGGATGACATCACGCCCATTGCTGCATCACAGAGCCCAGAGGAAAGCTCCCATTCTGCCCTGACATGGGCCCGCTGTTCCTTTAATACGCACGGGCACCTTTAATATGCCATAGTACTAGAGCTAGGGAAGTAAAAAAACAAACAGTTATTTACCTCATTAAATAGCAAATCTTGAGTCTTGTCCTTTGGCACTCGTCTCCGCGGCAATCTCGATACGTGGGTCACGTTAAGGAAAGGGTTTTGTCACAGGGGACAACATTTGTGTTTCAAACAATATATTTAAAAAAACAGCTGGTTGCATATTTTTGATAATAAATGCCACAGAGATCCACAGACAGCTGAAGAGCCTTGATAGGAATGTGCAGTATCTGCAAATGTAGAAACAGTGGAAGGTCAATCATGTGATCGCTCCTGCTGAGTGCTTTAAATAATTGTTACCAGGCCAATACTTGTCTTCCTTGTAAAATAGAAATAGTTTAAAGAGTAACTTCTTAGAGACCTTGGGCAGGGGTCCAGGTGTGGTTTGCTGTGAGATGAAGCCTTTAAAGGAGCATGGGCCCTTTGCAATGGTATGCCAATATAGTGCAGTCCTATAACATTGGGAAATCTCTCAATAGGCCTGCACTGTATTTCTAAGGTAAAATGTTTGCAAAAATGTACAGAATTTCAGTGTTTCTTCAAAACACTGTCAAAGTCATGTAGAATAATGAGAATAACTCGTAATTTGTTTTACGGCCATCCCACAAAATAACATGATTTCCACAGTTTTTCCCCATACTTAAATGGTTTTTCACTGGCAACATTGCTACCAGTCTTTTCACCATTTTCACAAGATATTTTGTTTTACAGTGTGGAAAAATTGTGCATGGAGCACAAGTTATGTGTGTGGGGAAGCGAAGGGCACAGGAGGGGAAAGCTCCCTCACACAGAAGGGTCTTTAGGGTGGGGCGGGTTACGGGTAGATGGGTGGTGATAGGCCCCTAAGCCAGCTCATGCAAAACATACATTGGGATGGCAGGTATGCCATCCGCCAAGTTAAGGCTTGGCCGGGTATATGTTAAATATTGTATTTGGTTTTTACAAAACAAAACAAAAAAAGGAATAAGATAGAGAGACAAAATAGTGCCATTGTGTTTCCTGTCACATGAAGACGGCACCGAAGAGACACTTTCTAGGCTTTCTCACCCTCCAGAAACACAAGAAAAAGGACGAGAGGCATCTGTATAAAGGTAGGGTGTTTTTTTTACACCCAACACTGAGAGATGAAGAAACTGGGTGGAATCCCAGAGGTTCATCATGATTGATCATGTCTTTCTAAGAATCGAGCAGCTCACAGGAGGCCTAACCTTGCCTGACTGCTTCTGCGAATGAAAACGGTGAAATCAACACGTGTAGCATCAAGCATGTTCTCATCAATCCTCATTAACCTTCTTATGACATCACACACTGTACAAATTCCAGGAACAGGTTGTATTGGCTCCTGCAGTTGCCCAGTAATGTGCTGTCAGATATTGATTTAAGATTGCTTGGTAATTCCGGAGTGTGGCGTGGAGTTTGAAGAAACACATTTTTAACCACAGGGCGCAGGCCTGAATCTCAGGTGCACCTGTTATTTGTATCTCGGGCAAGGTGCTTCACCAGAATTTCTTCAGTGTTTGTGTTTGTGTTGTGTCTCTGCGTGTGTGTGTGTGTGTGTGTGTGTGTGGTGTGTGTGTGTCTCTGTGTGTGTGTGTGTGTGTGTGTGTCTCTCTGTGTGTGTGTGTGTGTCTCTGTCTGTCTGTGTGTGTGTGTGTGTGTGTGTGTGTGTGTGTGTGTGTGTGTGTCTCTCTCTGTGTGTGTCTGTGTCCTGTCTCTGTCTGTGTGTCTGTGTGTGTCTGTGTGTCTCTGTGTCTGTGTCTGTGTGTGTGTGTCTCTGTGTCTGTGTCTGTCTGTCTGTATGTGTGTCTGTGTGTGTGTCTCTGTGTGTGTCTGTGTGTGTGTGTGTGTGTGTGTGTGTGTGTGTGTGTGTGTCTCTGTCTGTGTCTGTGTCTCTGTCTGTGTGTCTGTGTGTGTGTCTGTGTGTGTCTCTCTGTGTCTGTGTGTGTGTCTCTCTCTGTCTGTCTGTCTGTCTGTCTGTTTGTCTGTCTGTCTGTCTGTCTGTGTAAGCAGTTTCGTCTGGAAAAACCCCAGCCAATGTAATAATGTAACAATTTCCAATACTGGACAAATTCATGGCTTGCTTTAACAAATTTCTACAGATTTTATGCAGTTGGACCTTTTGTCTTAAAACTGAAAGTTACAACACCAGTAACCTTCCTTAGGCCAAAAATGATTACATTATCATTTTTTTTATCCAGAGAAAATGCTTTTTTTCTTTTTTTTTTTAAACACATTTACAGAACTGAATATTCATTGAAGCAGCAGTTCTGCAACCTTGCGGGGAATGCAGCAGTAGTGTCACACTTGACTTCATGAGTTCACCAGTTCACCAGCGCCTCTCAAGGAGTGGCACTGGTGATGTGAGCTTGCGCTTGTTGTGAAGGATATATCATCAGGAGCTTCCCGGCCAGCTCTGTGGACGTGACATACCAGCGGTGCATCAACAGCATGGTCCGTGGTAGCTGCCTGTTAGCCAGCCCTCCATTGTCATCTGCAGAAAATGGACACATCACTGTTAGCCACAATCTGTCTGGAGGTGCTACACCTGTTCTTTAATAATACAAATATAAATAGTGCAATCAAGATTCAGGAGTTGAGCAAAACATTTTTTAAAGAATAAAGCGTGCAGCTGTGCACAGGGAATATACTGTTCAGCACATGGCATTCAGTCCTCTTTGTGTAAATTACAAACAAAACAGTTATTTTAAGTGTCCTTTTTATTACGTTTAAAGCACTTTAAATGTGTGCTTTACAGATAATGCCTACTATTACTATTGACGTGACGTGATGTTTTGCTTTATATTACATAAATATTTATTCCCGAGCCACCTCTTGTAAATGTAGTCAAACCATAAATTAGCCTACATTACAATCATTTAGCAGACGGTCTTATTCAGTGACTTACAAAACAAAGCCTGTAAATTATAATAGGATTAAGAAAGCATCAGTAACTATGGAAAAGGCTATTTAACACTCTTCAAGCCACTAAGAACATCAATAGTTTGGTCGTGTCACTTGATGAAACTGTCAGATGAGATAAGGCGTGGCTCTGAACAGCTATTGGGCAAAGCCTTTACTCTGGCAACATTGACCATGCTGTGCTGTGCTGTTGTATGCTATATCTGCATGTATCAAAGGGGACCGCTGTGCACTCACACATACACACACACTCACCGAATGCCTGGATGCAGGCGTCCAGCAGCTGGTCCAGCGAGGCAGCCTTCCCCAGCGTGGACGACCCCATGGTCCCTCTGGGCTGAGGCTCAAAGCAGGAACGGCTCCATTTCTCCCAGGCAGAAGAGCGCGTCTCTCTCTCTCTCCCCCCCACCACCCCGGGTGGGGATGTCAGTATGCCGGAGCCGGTCCCAACGCGGGACCTTCACTGGAGCGCTCTGTGTGGACACGTACAGCAAAGACACGGCGTGAGCCTCCACGGCACTCCACATGTACACAAGGCGTGGAAGCGTCTACGAGAAAACGCTGAGATCAGCACACACCTGACCAAAGAACAAAGGTGCGGCCATTCCATTCGGCTAATGCACATCGATTCCACATTCATTTCTTTTAACGCTGCCAAGATGAGTGGCTCTGAAAGTTTTGCGTCAGTTGCAATTGCATCCATTTGCCTTAATGTGCATCAGAGTTTCAGACCAACTATCATTTTCGCAAACTGACAACTTGAAGCAGAAACACTCTAGCTACACTCAGAAGAAAGGGTTCCACAAGGCTCCTCTGTGCCTATCTAGTGCAAGGGTTCTTTGTTGGGGCAAAATGGTTCAATCTGGGAGCATTCAATGGTTCAATCTTTCACATTTTTCACACCTACCACAGAGGGTTACATAAAGAGCCTAACAAGGTTCCCTCACTATTTTCTGGGAGTGTAATATCTGTCTCCAAAGGGCAAGTCCCACAAAACGGAGAATCCCAAAGTCATTCTGAAGCTGCGTGTATTCATACTAATGAATACGAAGCAAAAGATAGAGGGATGTTGCAAGAACTTTCTCTTAGTTCTGTGTAAAGGAGGCTTTCAGAAGGATGGGCACAATAAAGAAGAGACAAAGTAGAGGTAACACAAGGTTCTATGGAAAAGAAGAAACAGACATCGAAAAACAAGAGAAACTTTCCCCTTTAGCTATGATCCTGTTGACATAGTCATCACTCAGGCCTCACAGAGCAGTCCATGGTTGATTTGACCGTTATTTTTTTGATATTCCACAGTCGTGTGAAAGCAAATTAAGTCACTGGCAATGTAACATCTCTCTGCACAGGCAGATGCACAAAAAAAACAACAATGCTCATATTTGCTTTCATATAGTAATCTGAAATTGGTGGTGTAATAAGATCATGTGGAATCACAATGTCACAGCTAATTGCAAGTTATTCATTTGGAATTACATTTTCGAATTTTGAGCTGGCCACATTTTATTTTCTGATCCGTGATCATTCAAACCACCTCGGACTACGTCTATATATAGGAGGAGCTATGGATTTTGGAATCTCTCAGAGCTAAACCATGAGTATGCAGTTAAATGTCCAATGTTAATTAAACTCTAACAGAGTACATATTCCAACAGGGATCATATGCACTCTGTAAGAGTTGATTTAACACTGAACATTTTACAGTACAGTTTTCAAACCATAGGCTCTCTGATCCACTATGCTCCCCAGCTGAATGAATCACAGAATTAGTAATTGTATTTAAAAATTTACAAAATCCATCCAAACAATTTAGTTTCTTATCTAACCAAAGTAACAATTGGCCATCATTGAAACAGCTCTCAAGAACCAACAGTTGTCTGTGTCTATATTGAATGGATGAAATACGTAGGCTTGAGTGGGAGAAATGGGATTCTTAATGAAACAGTACACACTTCTTCCCAGATATCTGGAGACAAAACGAGTTCTATCCTTCTTAACAGGTGTGTCCATCTCATAAAATACAAGGCATAATTTGAGGCAGAATGAAAAAGATGTAGTATACGCACATCCAACCGGCTAGGCCAGGTGCAGGGCAAAAGAGTGAAACAATGATAAAAGAAAGAAAACCTGCACACCAGCAAATGCTCCCTTGTGGTTTATTCAGCATGCAACGTTTCGACCAAAGAGGTCTTTGTCAGGCATACGAGCCTGAAGAAGACCTCTTTGGTCGAAACCTTGCATGCTGAATAAACCACAAGGGAGCATTTACTTGTTTGTGGGTTTTCTTTATTTCTTCTATAATTTGAGGCATTAAAATAGCATTAAATTCTACAATGGTATTTCAGCTAACGTTTGTACCTGTATAAATACAGTGTAATTACATTATATAATCATAGACTAAGACTACCAGCAGTCCTGAACAGCCAGTCTAAGGGGGCCGCAACGCTCACTAAAATCTAACGAAATAAATGCGTGGAAAATCTATATAAAGGTTTTAAATGAAACAGCAGTCCTGTTTATTGTGTGCTTGTATTCACATGCCCAGGGCTGCTCATTCTGAGGTTATTCTGATGTCTTTTTACTGGCATCCTGGATGCAACATGGGATCCATATTACATTTACATTTACATTTTAGACATTTGGCAGACGCTCTTATCCAGAGCGACGTACATTAGTGCATTTTCCAACCTCAAACAAGTGCGTTAAAACAACCCTAAAAGGTAAATACGAATTCAAACACCAGGCGCAGTCAGTATGATTTTTTAAAAAAAAATTAGATTTAGTCACCTTATTTCCTTGATATTTAAAATTTGCTGAAGTGGTTGGTGTAGTATTTCAGCTTATTTGGTGATCATAGCAGACCTTCTCTAGCAGACTCTCTATACTGTTGCTTCCTCTCCCAGTGTAATTACACTGGTTATAATTTTATACACATTCATGTTTTTTTGTGTAAATTTCTGCATTTTGTTCAGTAGATGAATTACGGGGACACTGCAAGAACATTGTGTATTAGCTGACCTCTCAGGGTTTCTGCTCAGATAATGGTATAACCCCCCCCCACACACACACCCCCCCAACCGCATGTCTTGAAAATGCACTTCTACAACAGGCAAGGTGCATTCAGAGAACTCCCCTGGCACCTCTCAATTTTTAATGACTTCCTGATGTGTTCATTGCATGATATTACTAAAACAGCTTACTATCTAATGCATTATTGCATAATATCATTCTGGCCCAATGAACCGGACAAGGACTCCCTGTGTTTGGGTTGCTGGTTAGTGATTGGTTTTATATAACCTTGTAGGAGGATGAAATCTGTCTCATAGAAGACAGATCCCATCCTCATTCAAGATGAGAGTGGTCATTAGACCACATTAAAAATGGAGTCTTGAATAATAATAATAGAAATAAGCACAGGCAAAGAATAAAAAACAACCTGGCTGGTAGTACCTGCTTTTCAGGCGGGAAGATAGCTTATTCTTGCTTTTTTTCATGCCTATGAAGACCCAAATTCAAAATGGCTTCACTGAACATTTGAATTGATTTGTAAAGGTGAAAAATACCCATAAGGACAGGAAAACGGCATGTTATGAAAAGAAAGGGGTGAAAGAATACACAGCATCGCCATTTGCAAAATGTAGGTGCAAATAACACGGGATCTAAGCATGCCATTTCCAAATGGCTCATTAATAAGGATTATTCCGTGTGCACATGAATAATCCAAACAGGAACAAACATACTCTGTCCATCAGAGTAAAACATACTCTCTTAGTGTTGATTTTACACTGAACATTTTACTGTGTTACCTAATGCAGAACAGAAGTCATCTGTGTAATGCCCTGTCACAAGCTTCCCTGCTCTGTTTCCCACATGCAGCTCTTGACCAATCAGTGTTGGAGATGGCATCTGCAGATTACCCAAGAGCAGTGGGGCTGAGAATCGATTCATCACTTTTAAAATGGAGGGATTAAGCCTGGCTATAGAAGAAGGGGAACAAGTCCTTGGAGACGGGAAACTTAACTGCCCTGCGTATCTGCTGCCGTCACCCTCCTGCAACGCACACGACACATCGCCACAAACCTAATAACCTTACGTCAATAGCCCACACCCGCCCCCCCCACCCCAAGTCTTGCCCCGAAGGCAATTGGTGGTTGACAGTACGGCTATCAGAGTGTGAGAAGACTTGCCTTTTTAAGTCACAAGAAACACGTGGCTTTTTTTTTTCTACATGTCGAATCAAAAGTCATTCCCATTCTGTTACAGGCTTAATGGGCTTTCTGGCTATTAACGGTGTTGATGACCCTCAAAAAAGCAGAGGCTTGCTGGCCTATCAGAGTGGCTGGTGCCCTGCTGATTAGCACTTGTTCATCACCGAGTTTAATTAAATTGGCAGCATTACTTCACATCATAAATCAAACTAGCAGAGTACCATAAATTAATAAAATATTTACAACAGTTGCGATGTTTAGATGCCCAGTTTTACTTGATTTGTAAAATTCTGTTAGGCAAGAGAAGCAAGATAGATATTGTCCATTGATTTCACTGTTCACTCCAGCATTTCATGTGGTCTAAAGGTTGAGTTGCTCAGGATAGTTAACCAAACTAAAACACTGTGCCCTTTTCATGTAGAATGAATGCATAACTCTCCAAAACTGATTACATTCATGGAGAGACTGTTTCTCTGTCAGCAGATGTGCATACTTACAGATATCATTGCAGCTAGGTAGCCTCTTTCCATAGCTCATTACATGAGGCTCTACAGCACTTGCTAATCATTATCTGTATTTTATAGTTTCATATGCTAAGCTCTGCAAATTCCCCTTTATTGAAGCTTCTGTTCTTCAGTAACCGTTGAACTAATGAATACATATATAGTAACACACATATACAATATATTGGCTAGATTAGCTGTGAATAGATAGAACAGTAACAAAAACAATTTGTGAGTAAATTGCATTTATACATGTATACATCATCGCACCATTCATAGTATAATTCACCAGGGTAAAGTACGAATGGTGTGGAGAAATAATATTGCCTCTATCGCTCTACATTTTGATGCCTGGATACCACAGCAAGAGGATGCAGCTGTAACAGATTAAGAAAAAGGCGAAGATAGCAATTCTTATCAAAGACACGCTGTTCCCCAAGAGGGCCTACAAACAATATTATATATTTGAAGCATGCTTTTTGCCATTCATTCAGGCAGTAGTTTGACCATCACTGTTCCACTGATACGATTAAATACCAGGAAGTGCAATAATCTCTGAGGGCATAACTGATTTTCTGACACACATTAAGCCAGGTGCAATTTAAAGATTTAAAAATTGCACTCATATCTGCCATAAGTAATAACAAATAAGCTTGAAATGCTTTTCTGGAAGGTCCACTTCTGTTCCTCCTGGGCATTAATGACTAACCTCCATGCCAAACGGTACTTGCCCCCCTCCACCCTAATACTGGATCACTGGACCTATACCCCTCATTTTGAGATCAAAGACTCAAAGCTGATCTGGCTTTGTCATTCTGCCAGGAGCAAAAATAGGCCAATGCTAAGAACACAAACAAAGCCATGTTTTCTAAAAGCGCGATCAGAACAGCAGTCCGAGAGACTCAGCAGATCTCTCTCTCTCTTGGCGCTAATTGAGTGCAAACACTGTCCACATTGCTCCGAGCCAGGGGCTAATGTCATCATTGTTCTCCCATTGCCGGAAGAGTGAGGGGCTAGGCTAGATGAGAAAGGGCTCATCTGCTTAATTGCAGTAATTAAGTTAGATTCGCTACGCATGTGCTGGTGGTAGGTGGGAAAGGGGTGGTGTGGGAAGACGGCGATGAAGAAGACAAGCTTTTCTTCATCACCATCTTCAGTTCTGACCCTTAACTGATCCTGTTTTTACCCTGCCCCCCCCAAAAAAAGGATTTGACATGCTATAGATTAACATCAATTTGACATCTCTAGAAGTTAAGGCACAACATCAAAATTTTACTTTTATTTATTAATTTGATCCTTTTTGGTTGAGTGTGATTTTTGGGTCCACCGGGTGTGGGCCACATTCATTGGATGTGTATGATATAATTGTATTGTGATGTGTATTGGATGTGTATGATATAATTGTATTGTGATGTGTATTGGATGTGTATGGCAGTATGAATAATGAATAATCATTCACTAAGGTGGTTTCCCAACAGTTTCTTTCCTTGTGTGATTTAGCTTTCAAAGGACAGAGATAAATACAACCCCCCCCCCCCCCTGTATTTAATAGAATGAATCCATTAAATACATGTACTTTAAAGCTTTTTTTAACATGGCTTATTAAGATTATATGTGTATTATATGAAAATTAATATGTGTTATTAATGAAGGCGTAATACACAAGCAGACATATACACATATACACAAACTGCACTGTCAACAAAGCAAACTGAAAGGATGCTGTTCAGATGAACAATTGCATCATAAAAAGAGGGGGGGGGGTGCTGGGTGAAACAAAGACGAGAGTGGCACACCATAACCCTGCTGTTTTTAATTTACAGCATGGAGAGAAGAGAGGCACAAATTCATTCAACTGAGAAAAAACACAGACAAAAGCTACATGTTTGCGAATATAAAACCTTCTCGCTCCACTGTAAAGGCTATTTGCAGTGGAGGGAAAAAAAAAAATGAATGAACACTTTTCTGCAATACCGTTGAGACATCTGTTCACATTTAGCAGTCAGTCTTCAAAATGGAAAGGATGCAGTATGATTTTTCCTTTTACTTTCATAATTCTGGAGGGCTTCAGAAACCAAATCTTTGCTTCTGATGCAGGTTTACCCCCCACCCCCATCCCCCCCGGTCTAGAATGTTAAATCACTGAGCTTTCCCTTCAACAGGGCGATAATGTCTGCATTTCGGCTTACAGCACACAAAGCACACAGAGTCACTGAGGTGACCTCAAGTCACTTGATGAATGCGCGAGGCTCACGCTTGGGCACACACAGATAAGGTCCCTCATTGTAACAGGCTCCAGATCAGCTGGACTCACGCAGCGCAATCCGCGGCCTATCTGCGTCAGACCCTTTGACAAACAGGGCCCTTCACCATGCGTGCAATCGGGTGATATGCCAGGCGGCGTCCAAAAACGCCACGAGCGAGGGGATTTGAGGACAAGAGAATCAAAAAACAAACAGACTGCGATCGGAGCGGCGGCTGGATTTGCCAAATTTCCAGGACTCTGTGGGACCTCTCCAGCGACCGTACGTCTTCTTGGTTGACTCTAATCAGCCTTGATTAATTTCCGCAACGGATGCTGACGCACTGGAGCATCTTGATGTCATGGCAATACTGACGGGCTATTTTAAGGGTGCACGGACCTTTTCTTTGGCCCCTCGTCTCCACGCGCCTTTCCGGATACACTCGCCTCGCCAAAAACAACCGCTCACACCTCAACAACCAAAATAAGAGCACTAAACCGTTCAGCGTACCGAACGCGCGGTGAACACCAGGCCTGGGTCCCGCAAGCCGCTGACCCAATGCAATAACCCCACAAAGACAGAGATGTCACTCTGCCCCTCCTGTCTGTACAAACGGAGGCTGGAGGTCCGCGGCGGACCAGAGCGGAGGTGAAACTAGGTAGCGGAGGACTCCAGCAGGAGTCCAAGGCACAGAAACTGCAGAATTTTTTAAAAAGCACACGTGGCTGACCTGGGCTGAGGAAGCGGAGACGGTGTGCCAGGCTGCTCTGCGCAGACGGTGTGCCAGGCTGCTCTGCGCAGACGGTGTGCCAGGCTGCTCTGCGCAGACGGTGTGCCAGGCTGCTCTGCGCAGACGGTGCAGGAGCTGGAGCCGGAGGCACGGCTCATTGCTGTGGCAGAAAGAGAACAGCTGCTGTCTACGGGAGTCCTGGACCACAAGCAGCGCGTGTATGTGCCTGTGTGTGTGTGTGTGTGCCGTATGCACGTCTAAGCCAGTCACATGCGTCTCCTCCGATCACTCCTGCAGCTCAGCCTGGAGGTCAGAGGCAGAACTGCCCTCGGAGAGGCAGTCAGTCACTCCCCCTCTCCTCCCTCCCAGCGACATGGAGGAAAACGGCGGGGGAAAACTAAATTAATGAGGTGTGAGGAGGCACACCGATGAGCTGATGAAAGCACGCCGGTTAAAAACAAATAATAAAAAATCCCATTTGTGAGAGCCAGGGTTGGAATGCAAGGGACAATGCCACCTGACTGTACAGCCGTAGCTCTGGAGTGATCTCATTTAAGAAAAAACAACTATATCCTGCACAACTGGGTCAGTGGTTTGAACAGAACCACCCAGCACTTCCACCTGTTCTTCACAGTAGGTCTGATTAAAACCTATAAATAGCATAACTAATTGCATTATTATTGCCGAACTTCCATATCTGCAACATCTCTGTGCTACTGGAATATCAAATCAAATCAAATCAATATTTATTTATATAACGCATTTCACAACTAGTTGTCACAATGCGCTTCACAGAAAAACCAAGCCAAAGGCAACAGTGGCAAGGAAAAACTCCCTGGTGTAACTAGGAAGAAACCTTGGGAGGAACCAGACTCAAGGGGGGAACCCATCCTCCTCTGGTCGGCTCAGGGTCTAGGGCTTAAAGAACAGCATGGTCAAAACAGCCAAAGTCCATGAATATGGTGTCTGCCTGGCCAGCACGTCTGACTACCATTCACTATGTCTGTCTGTGCAGTAAAACACGTGTGCGTGCAGTTAATGTGTTGATGCATTCATAGGCACACGCTTTATGCTGCTAAATTGTACAGATGACTCCATTCAATTGCATTACCGCTCGCACTTGACATGTCTTCTATCTACGGCCCATGATTGTGCCTTTTAAAAATGGATCTCGGATCCCAGCTAGCAAAAAGAAAAAAAAAAAAAGAAAAAAAGAGAGATATTTAAACGTTTTTTCCTCCTGCGCGACTACGGAAGAGATATTTGACCGGTTGTCACAATGCGAAGAGCTTACCTATCCATCCTCTTTGTGATGTTTTTGTAATTTTCTGGTTTGCTCACGACTCCGGTAATTGAGAACATTGTCCTTCCAGAATGATTTATTGAACACAACGAGGTGCGTGGGGGGTTGCTCACAGATAGCGTCGTCAACTCAAGCCGCTCCTGTCAAGAAGGCCCTCTCGACGCTAAGCTGCAGGATACTTTAGAAAGCAGGTTGACGAGGCAAAGAAAACTACTCCAGAGAACACCTATAATAAAACAGGAGACCAAAAAAAAAAAAAACAACGTATAATTTTGTTATTTTAATCTTGACATACAGTATGTAGTCAATACATACTGTTCAAAAGGTCAAACACAACAACCAAAACATGTTATTTTATATTTTATTTGTATTTTTTGCCTTTGTGGATTTGGAGAAAAGAAGCTGCAGTTTTATTTTTTAATCAACATCTTGACATACAGTACATCATGTGGACAGCCACAGTGCCCTCAAGACATCAGTCAATGAATCAATTACTCTTCCATTACCTCGTAATGTGCTTTAATCATAATCATGTGCATATATGATACGATGCCTCCATTAGGCTCAGTAATATTAGTCAAGGAGGCTGGCTGTCCATCGTCACAGGAAATGAAGACCAAACACTCTTAGCTTGTTTCAGTGCTGTCCATTATCTACAGGGTGCTCCACAAGAGTAAAAATTGATAATGGAGGCTTATTACGGGGATATTGTCGATTGGGTTTACTTAGTTAGCTAATGCATTGTTAAAGCCAAGAGTTCAGTTTACTGGAATGGTTTGAGGAAACCGATTGCCTTGGAACATTGGAGAAGGGCAACTTAATCTGTTCAAGTATTCACTGAGAACTCTTTTTAGTTCAGTTATAATGACTTACTCTGATTTTTAAGCTGAGTAAGGTTTGCTTTTCAGGTTTCACATTGTGCAAAAGATGAGTCAAAGTATATAGCCACCTTAAGAGAAACCTTGTTTATTGTCCATGACATAATGCGTTAAAGATGTTTTTGTGATACTTTAAAGATGTTTTTAAATTTAATTAGAAAAAATTATACATCCATTATCTAACCCACTTATTCCATGCATTGGGCGAGAGGCAGGAATACACCGAGGACAGGTTGCCAATCTATCACAGGGCACACACACCATTCACTCACACACTCATACCTGAGTCTCCAACTAGCCTAACTTGCATGCCTTGGGACTGTGGGAGGAAACCGGAGTACCCAGAGGAAACCCACGCGGGCCCAGGGAGAACATGCAAACTCCGCACAGAAAGGCCCTCAGCGCTAACCACTGCACCACCATGCCGCCCAAAAATAATACAATATAATAATAATAATAATGTATACATATTTGGCAGTGTTGCACAATTTTCTTTTCTTTAATATTGCTGAGAGTTTGGGAGTGATTTTTCTGGAGCAGCACCAACAATCAAGTTGCATGTGACAAAAACTGATGTAAGTTTAAAATTCATTAGGTACATGTATATTTAATTCCTCTGCCTGTATGGATTTTTAGCATGAGGAATGCACATGGCACATTAGTCTCCGTTATAAGATTTTTCTGTATTTCTGAAGAGAACAACTCTGTCCGGACAGCTCTTGTCTGGCAAAGCATTGGCCTAACTTTCAGTTCTCTTTCCAGCTAACAGTAAAACACTACCATGGTAATTAAAAACAGTCACTCTGAGTGACATGTGATGAGTTTTCTTGTGTTATCCCGCACAATGGAAACCCCACAAACTGTCCTATATGTGGTGCTGGCATCGAGTATTCTGAGGCCATGAGAATTGCTTTTCTTCACTACCGTGCCTCATGCACAAACTACGTGCAATCCAACTAGCAGATCATTACCCCTTATTGAATAAACACAAATCCCAGATGGCTGGCATGAAGTGTTCTCCAAATACTTCATTTTTGTCAGGAACCTAGTTCTTAGAATAAGGCATATATATGAGAGAGAGAGAGAGAGAGAGAGAGAGAGAGAGAGAGAGAGATAGAGAGAGAGAGAGAGAGAGATTGTGAGAGTGAGAGAGAGAGAGAGAGAGAGAGTGAGAGAGTGAGAGAGTGAGAGAGAGAGAGAGAGAGAGATAGAGAGAGAGAGATAGAGAGAGAGAGAGAGAGAGAGAGAGAGTGAGAGAGAGAGAGAGAGAGTGAGAGAGTGAGAGAGTGAGAGAGTGAGTGAGAGAGAGAGAGAGAGAGAGAGAGAGTGAGAGAGTGAGAGAGAGAGAGAGAGAGAGAGAGAGGGAGGTATCCTAAACTCAAGAATTGTAACCTTCCTTAATGAGCACAATGTCCTGAATAAAAGTCAAATTGGATTTCTTCCAAATCATCGTACCACGGATCATATTTACACCCTACACACCCTAATTAACAAACATGTCCACCAAACATTTGACTCGATTTGGCATGAGGGACTATACTACAAAATTCTTCAAAGTGGTGTAGGGGGTAAAGTGTATGATATAATTAAATCAATGTACTCTGAAAATAAATGCGGAGTGAAAATTGGCAACCAAAGAACAGAGTTCTTCACGCAAAAACGGGTGAGTGAGGCCGGACTGAGTCCAACACTGTTCAACATTTACATTAATGAGTTAGCGGTGCAGTTGGAACAGTCTGCAGCCCCGGGCCTCCTCCTACATGACACGGAAGTAAAATTCTTACTCTACGCAGATGACCTGGTTCTGCTGTCACCCACTGAAGAAGGGCTACAGCAGAACCTGGCTCTGGTGGAGGATTTCTGTCAGAACTGGGCACTGACAGTAAACTTAAAAAATACAAAAATAATGATCTTCCAAAAAAAGGCCAGATGTCAGGAAAACAGGTTCCAGTTTTTTCTAGGCAACACCGCCCTAGAACACACCCTAAATTACACCTAGCTTGGTCTGACAATCACGGCATCAGGGAGCTTTAGCATGGCAGTGAATGCATTAAAAGAAAAAGCTCAAAGAGCACTCTATGCTATAAAAAGAAAACTTCAAAAAATTGTTATACCAATAAAAATTTGGTTAAAAATCTTTGATAGTGTTATCCAGCCCATTGCGCTATATGGAAGTGAGGTATGGGGTCCACTCAGCCAGCAAAACTATTCTAAATGGGACAAGCATCCGATAGAAACCCTGCATGTAGAATTTTGTAGAAACATTCTACAAGTACAAAGGAAAACACCAAATAATGCATGCAGGGCAGAATTAGGCCATTATCCGTTAATGATTCATATCCAAAAAAGAGCATTAAAATTCTGGATGCACCTCAACTCAAGCCCCCAAGACACATTGCAATTTAAGGCAATGAAAACCCAAGAGCTCAGTCATGAAAAACGTCCCCTCAGTCAGCTGGTATTGAAGCTGACTAACCCATTAACTCCACTAACACAAAGCACAGACCAGCTTCATACTAGCACTGCTTACCAGCAAATCAGAGTAAACCAAATTATGAAACAAACCAAAAGCTCTTATCTGGAATATTGGGATGGTGTAACCAAAACACAAAACAAACTTGATTGCTATCAGACCCTAAAAAGAGACTACACATTAGCTGAGTATCTCTTCTCTGTCAGAGATACAAAGCAGAGACGGATCCTGACGAAGTACAGGCTCAGTGACCACACCTTAGCAATTGAGAAAGGCAGACACCGGAATACATGGTTACCAAAAGAAGAACGTATATGTGGTCACTGTAAGACAGGAGAGGTGGAAACAGAGATGTACTTTCTCCTACATTGTGAAAAATATACAGAAATTAGAAAACATTACTTCAACAAATTATCTCTAACTATAAAAGACTTTGATTCCCTAACAAAAGAAAATAAACAGCAAATCCTACTAGGAGAAGGGCCAACGGCTCCAATAGTTGCAAAGTACATCTTTGCCTGCCATGAACTGAGGGACACTGGCTGACAACCAAAAACATATTAATTTTATTAATTAATTGATTTTTTAAATTTTTTATAAATGACTTTTTCGGCATTACTATTATTGTTCTTTTTGTTGTTATTAATAATTATGTAATAATATTATTACTCTGATACAGCGGTTGTTGTTACAGTTAGATATAGCAATTATTCTGATTTATTTACATCCATGTTTAGTGTATTTCTTCATTTCTGTATGTACGCTTTGGCAATATTTACAGGTGTATTTCATGCCAATAAAGCATTTTGAATTTGAATTTGAATTTGAGAGAGAGAGAGAGAGAGAGAGAGAGAGAGATATCTTTGAGAGGCTATTAGAGCATTATGTCCTTGCTTTCATCTTCCATTTTCTACTTTGTTGACAGGTTGACCGTCTCTTGTCAGCACCATTAAAAAGCTTCTAGTTATGTGATACCAGTTTGATTCCCCCAACACTGGATGCATCATCAGCATTGTGTCTTGTTCAATACCCTTCGATACTACTAAGTATGCTAGTTGTGTACCCAGTATGATATACTTATTTCCAGGTTTTCGCTGATAATAGTATTGAGGATATTTTTTCGCATTTCGGCATGTCACTAAACAGTATGCAAGCAGTACACAATATGCTAGTACACAGTACACAGGACGCAGTAGATAGGGCTCTGATTCAGACACAGCCTTGATCATCAACCCATGCTTGTTTATCTGCCTCCCCTCCTTAACAAATGTAAGGTGTTCTGATGCTCTGGAAGGTTTTATTATCTCTTCGAAGAAACAGCAGAACACAAAACTATTCAGGGTCAGGGTCCAGCGTGGAAATGCCATACCAGAGGGCCGCTATTCCCTTTTGAATTTAAAGTCTGAGCTGAGCTTTTACTATAATGAAACAAAAAGAGCAACCTATGACATTCAGTTAAAGCTCAATCTGTCTTATATAGAATCTCACCCTCAAGATACTGGCCAATTTATGGTGAAGAAGTGGTTGAGTAGTGGTCCGACTGCCCCAGGCAACGGTTGGTGTTATGTGGTATAGTATGGCCAAATGGGAATACTAAAATTAGCTGGTACCTTTCTCTTTATGAGTCTGTCTTTGTCTTCCCTCCCTCCCTCCCTTTCTGTCTTAATACGTCTCGTCTCTACATCTGTTTCTCCATCTTTTTATCTCTTCAGTCTCTCTTTTCTCCCTCTGTCCATCTCTTCTCTATTCCTCTCCCTCCTGCTCTCACTCCATCGCTTTCCCTTCTCTCTCTGTATCGATCTCTCCCTCTCCGTCTCGGTGGTCTCTCTCTCCGTCTCTCTCTCTCGCCTCAGATCCTGCAGCTCATAGGCATGTTGAAGCGATGATGTGGAACAGCTGCTGATCACTACATAGAGTACAGTCTCCCAAGGCCGGACCAGAGGCCATCAATTATACACACCTGTCCGCCCCTCCCACAGTCCCCCCCCCCACCCACGCCCACAGTTTACACTTACACACACACACACACACACACACACACACACACACACACACACACACACACACACAGTTTTGGTAAAACCAAACTTGCCCGATGCTGCTCCGATTTAAAATACGTGCTTGCATCACAGGCATGCCAGAGTGAATCCCACCACTAAGCCACAGACAGGACACATAAAGAAACTGTGGCTGTTCTAATTCTGCTAACACACGCGCACACACGCACGCACGCACACACGCACACAGGTCAACAGCCAGCTCCCACACGATTGGACTGACACCTGACCTCTCCCAGAAAAGGCTGGCGCCCGCCGCACCAAGGCACTCCTTCCCTCGGCGGAAGGAGAGGCAGGTGTTGTACAATTTACTATTCAAGAGAGAAGCTTTATGGATAACATACTGGAACCACCTCATTAATATTTCAGCGGCCCTCTCCCAAATTCCATTCTGGTTAGCCTCCCAAGGCACAAATATGCCACAGACTGGGCTACCCTAAACACACCCCAGGCTGCCCCGGCCGACACCATCCTGCCATCCCTCTACAAGTGTCCAGGGCAACAAATATCATCCTAAAAACAGCAACAAAGTCTGTTTTTACACATGGCTTGCAAGACATTTGGGTATTCACATTATGCAAATGAAGCTAGCGAGCAAACAACCTGGGGATGCTAAGGGAAATGCTAATCTCACCGCTGCAGAGCCCAAGGGTGGAGCTGTGGGTGAAACGCATCTTATGCACTGAATTAATCAGTTGGCTGAGGAAAGCTCTCTCAGGTATGTCATGGACGAGAGCGACAGTTTGAGGAATTTCAGCGAACAAGTCCCAGCCTCTCTTCAGTCCCAGCATCTCTTCATCCCCTACTTTTGTTTTCCTCACAATTTGGAATTGCCAGTTGTATTTGAAGGTCCTTGCCATCACTGTGGATTTGGATAAGCGCGGACTTGCTCCGAACAGTGTCCTACATGCCACTGGAAAAGTTCACTCGGCAGTCCACCAACTGAGCTGCACAGCTAATTGTTGAGGTAGAATGCATTGAAGAACCGGTGTGTAGATCAAATCAAAATGCATGAAGTAGGCTTGTTGGGGGGTGGGCACGAGGGGACAATTTAGCCAAATTTCTAATGAAAATAATGCGATTGAAATGCTCGACTTTAAGAGCTGGCCATGTGAACATGATCCTAAATTCGTGAATCTCATGACTGATGCATGCGACTTGAGGTCTGTTCCGTGGCAGTGCGAGCAGGACCTCAGGTGTCCAATCAAAACAGACGAGTGGGGTGGGGGGGAGGGGCAGCTGGGAAATAAACCCCTCCCTCACTCAGTGATGATATGTCTACTTAAGCACCTCAGCGCCGATGCTGTCCAGATTACATTCCTGACCATGGGGAGCATCATTGGTCCGAGAATCTGTGCTTTGGCAAGACACACCACCAGGCCCCAAGCCCCTTCTTTTTTAATGAAAACCGGAGTCTCCTGGCATGTAGGGAAAAGCTCTGAGGTTTGGTGCATTTGCGGATGAATTGCTTTTTAAAAAAGGAATGTACTGATAAGAAAACAATAAAATGCTCTGTGCTAAATCAATACATTTTAGTCCACTGGATCCTTCTTGGATGCATATAAACCTTGTTTGAGTTAAATTAACACTGAACATTTTGTTGTGTGGCCAAACACTCCAACAAGGGAATAAGTCTGTCCAGTTTATCCATATTTATACATTTGCAACAATCTCTGTGATATTCAATACCCTCAAAACTAACAAGCAGGCATAACAATACGTTTTTCTACACTAGTCTGACTGTATCCCTTCAGTCTACAAAGCCAATGTAAATATTTTGAATGAAAAACATCCGATTCTCCATTTAGGACCAAGCAAGAAGGGTTAGTGAGCAGGTGAGCAGGGTCTTCACAATCTACAGAATCCACATATTTTCCTCTGTTGGGTCATTCCGTGCAATCATCCACCCACATCTGGGACCTACCTTAAAAAGCAGTTAGATCCAAGGATCTCCTCACTCCAGACTCCAGTGACTTGACTGCACCCCCTTCAACCCAAATCTTCCGCGCCGCGGGGTCTGAACCAGAGCTGCCGAAAAAACCTGTAGAGCGCGCTGGGGCGCGCAGCAGACCGAACGCGCTCACTGCCTCATGGGCATGGCGTGGGCCTCTCCTGCCCAACAAACAAGCGGTGTTCTCTCCCTCCCCTCCCTCATTCTCTCCTCGGCCCTTTAAAAACGGATGACCCAGTTCTATTGTGCTCCTGTCTTCTCCCTCACGCCCGGGCTCAGACACTCTTCCCTATGACTGCTCGCTCTATTAGCCACAGATTGTTTGTCTAAATGGCAGGCAGACTTCCCCCTATTATTTTCCCAACTTAGTTTTCCTGCCTCTGTAGGACTGTTTTCCTTTTGCCGGCTAAAAATAGGGCCTTGCACAAGGTAAACTGGAACAGAGCAGGCCGGAAATGTGTCACAATAAGAATGGGGTGGGGGGTGGGGGCAATGGTGGCGGTGGTGGTGGTTGGGGGGGGGGTTGTGTTTTCTCCTGAATGTGTGTGTGTTGTAGTGACAGCAGGCATGAATCCATTCCCTTTCTCTCTCTCTCTTTCTCCCTCTCCCTCTCTCATGAGTAGGGCCATGCCTTCTACTTGTCTTTCCCAATGCCAGCTGTTGTCCAGGAGTTGCTAACATAGAGGACTGGTTGAAACTTATTTATAACCCTTATGCAACGTCTGTTATTTTACCACGATGCATGAATGACATTTCAACAGTAAACGGAACAGCAGGAACTAAGAAACTTCCCAGCGAGACAAATTTGCAGCAATACAATTTACTGTGGCCAACAGACCAATTTTCAGCTCCCATTTCCACAGCATCCACCATCAATACAGGACAGAGAAAACTGGCAGCTCCTGTCATCGTCCCCACATGCAGCCATCTTGTGCTTCCTTGTGCTGTGCAGTCCAGTTGGTGAGCTGTCCAGCTTTAGTGCTATAGGACTGCACAGTTAAACCAGTCGCAGGCACCCTACTGACCAGAAGAGGCGCTATTGCCATTGGGGGAACTCCCCAGTGGTGGAACAAACTCCCCATTCCTCTATGTTCTACTCCAACACTGCCTGCGTTCCGTTGCAGCCTGAAGACACACCTCTTCAGACTCCACCTTGACTGATATACCAATCTAGGAGGTTTTTCATACTACTTGTTTTTTGTCTGTTACTGTTTGATGTTATAGTTTAGAATAGTATTTAGAATAGAATTATAGTATAGCTGATTTACCCACAGCACACTGTGAACTACATTCAATGTTCATTACTAGGGATAGCGGCTACGTTATGGGAAGGATGCGCTTTATCTAATCTGTTCTGTAGTTGCTTTGATGACCTTCTGTATGCACTTATTGTATGTCGCTTTGGATAAAAGTGTCTGCTCAATGATTGTAATGTAAGGTAATGTAATGAAGCAGGAAGTAGCCTTATGACTAAACCCCTCTCTCATCGGGAGACGTTGTGGCCGATTATGCCTCACCCGGCCACAGGGGGCGCTGGCGCGGTGAGGACCGTGGGGCGCGTCAACATACCACCAACTGCATCAGTTGGACACGCCACATGGGTGCCGCCCCTCTTTTTTTTGGGGAGAGACGTCCTTTTCACCACCGCATTCTTCCTCAATATGTGGGAATTGAGCGCTCTGGAGCAGAAGGCAATTCACCCAAAATTAGCCCTGCTGTAACCAGTTGTCCGTATTTCTTCCAGATCTGTGACAGTATAAGAGATAAAGTGAAGGAAGCTGTCATAAATCAGATAAAACAAAAAAACACGCTTAACAAGCTCTCGCAAAGCGTCAGGGCTCACATTAGCCAGGATCCGTTCCAATCAGGACCATTACGAGCATGTAGCCTGTAATCCACCATCTCCTGTGACGATAATACCAACAGCCCCACTGACCATTTGCCTAAGGGGAGGAGCTACCATGCAGTAAGCCTCGCTTTGATTTGCTGCTCAGCTTGGGTTTGTGCCACGCATGGCTGCAGTCACGCCCCAGCTCTAAAGCGATGCACGCCATTGTTTTGTCTCCTCGGGAGTGCAGCCTCCCCCGAAATATCACCGAAACAACAACAATGATCGCATATCCTGCTGAGGTTTGGTTCCCGGACTGTGTGGCCCATGGAGCAGTGCATCACAGAGGCTTCTAGAACATTGCCTGCTTCAAAAAAAAAAATAAAAAAATCATGTTCTGTTGTCTCTCTCACTAGGACAGGAAACGGAAGCCTGCTTCCAGCGTTTGCTCCAATAAAAAAAGAACAAAAAGGAACACCAAAACGGCACGTACAAAGTAGTATTAGATGTCAGTCATATAACACACATAGTTACAATCCAAATTTTCCCACTTGATTAGTGTACTGTACATGTAATACTGCACCACAATGATACAATAGATACAAGCTGGACTGTTTCTCACATGAGACAAAATCTTCATAGAGCCTCCACATTTTTGAAGGGAAGTTATCTATGAAAAGGCAAAAACTTAGAAACCAAAGATCCAGGCAGTGAAATAATAAGAGACCCACTGGGACCCCGTCAGAGTGAATATGACTGAAGGAAATACTCTCAATGCTGCTGCTACTACTACTACAGGAATGATCGGCTTCTTACTGAAGGACGTTATCCTGTTTGATTACACAATCTGAAGGAAGTTGACGGCTCAGTAATGTGTGGAGAAGGCCAATCGCATGCAGCTGCCGCACTAAGTGTCCTCTATTTCGCCCTCTCATGTTCTCCAGCAGTTCAGTGGCAGAGCCGTGGTTAGCATCGAACTTTCCAGATTCCGGCAGATGGATTTACAGTCAGTGGAAGTGATTCAAGTGAAAAATGCTGCAGTTATTTTCCAGGAAAGTGTGAAATGTTTGTGACGTTTGCTCACAGTTTACAGTATTACTTCCTTGTTCAGTCCCATGAATCAGGAACAGGAAGCATTGCTGCCCCTGGCCTTGTTGCACAGGTGGGAGCTACTTGTTTTGGCTGGTAGTTGGTCACAGTCTCGGTCTCTGTCTCTGTCTCTGTCTCTGTCTCTGTCTCTGTCTCTGTCTCTGTCTCTGTCTCTGTCTCTGTCTCTGTCTCTGTCTCTGTCTCTGTCTCTGTCTCTGTCTCTGTCTCTGTCTCTCTCTCTCTCTCTCTCAGACACACACACACACACACACACAAAAACACACACTCTCACGCAGACATTTCAGACAAATGGCTTCTCTTGCAGGAGACGCCCTTTGTCTCTGATACAGCACAACTTCTAAATTTGGGTTGCTATACCATAATCAACAAATGTAGTCTAATTCATTTGATAAAATAACCAGCATAAAATAATATTAAATCGCTTAACATTACAGATACCACCATCCCCATCGACTGTTTTGAATCACATCGTCATTGCATCACTACTCTAGAAGGAAAAAAAAGCCAAGTACAGTATTTGCGTCCTGAACGGAAACCAAACGGTTATTCTGGCTGAATTTGTCTGGAGAAGGCCACTCCATCGCTTGCATCAGTGTCTTTATGGCAGAGAGAGAGAGTGAGAGTGAGTGAGCGAGTGAGTGAGTGAGTGTGAGAGAGAGAGAGAGAGAGAGAGAGAGTGAGTGAGTGAGTGAGTGAGAGAGAGAGAGAATGAGAGAGCGGGAGAGAGAGAGAGAGAGAGAGAGAGAGAGAGAGAGAGAGAGAGTGAGTGAGTGAGTGAGTGAGAGAGAGAGAGAATGAGAGAGCGGGGAGAGAGAGTGAGAGAGAGAGAGAGTGAGAGTGAGTGCGTGAGTGAGTGAGTGTGAGAGAGAGAGAGAGAGAGAGAGAGAGAGAGAGTGAGTGATTGAGTGAGAGAGAGAGAGAATGAGAGAGCGGGGAGAGAGAGTGAGAGAGAGAGAGAGAGAGAGAGAGAGAGAGTGAAAGTTACAACAGTAGATAGGTGAGCCTAAGGGCGATTGGCCGCGTCCGAGGACAATAAAGTGCTTTCTGCTGTTGGGCACCGCGTGGCTGCGCTGGCCTGTTCTTTGGGGTGTTGCAGTCGCATGTCCCAAAGGAGTAGAGGCGGAAATCCCACGCGAACCTTATAACGTACGCGACTCGTCATGCACTGCGCAACTGAAAAATCTTAGGCTCTTCCGTTCCATATCTTTGAACGAGCATAAACATATAAGCTGTGTTGACAGCTGTATTTAGAGAAAACTGCCTGTTATAGTAAACATTGCCTACTTCCATTATGACTGTCGCACGGGCAGTTTATTTCAGCGCAGTACCTCAATGGCATCAAGGGTAGTATTTGAATAAGTATATTGGATAATCCTAATCATAACCTTCTGAATCCTCGCCATTATCATCAATCTCGCCATCACACACATCGTTCTTCTTCATCATCATCATCCTGACTGATTCTGACCTTTTACAGCTTAAAATTTGTTTAGCTGGGTTTGCTCAGTGCCCACACGGTGGATTTAAACAGTGTCCATGACAGCAACCTGTTCAAAACATTGACTGCCTTTCCTATATTTTACATGTATAAAAGCACATCTGATGTTCTGGTCAGGGAGTTCCACTCCTGCCGTATCCTACATTGTTGGCTTTGTCGAGTCCCACAAAGGATTCAATTTTAGCAGAAATGCGTCCAAAATTAATGTGGCACCTTTTTTGAGGATGACAATACCGGTCCTGGGTGCACAAAATTAAAAACACGCCTGTTAAGACCGCCAATCATTAACAATATTATTCAAAGAAAATATAAGTGGATCATGTTCTGGTCATTGCCGAAATTACCCAGCCACACAGACACACACACACATGAACACGTACACATGCAAGTGCACACTTACAATCATATACAAGCACACAAACACACAAAAAAATCTCTTTTTCAAATTTATGTAAATTTATCAATATCAATGAAAGCACATTATAGATATATATTTATATTTAATATAGTAAATGTGTAACTACCTTTGATGTACTTATGCCCTTGAAGAAGCCATACAAATCAGAAATGGTTATATGGTCCTCTTGACTTCCCCCAAAATGTTAATTACTTATATTAAAAAGGATACATTTGTTATTCTTTGATATTCTAACATAATTATGCAGAGCAAATGCACATCTACATGTTAATTACGCTTTCACCTGGAATTTATAAATCATCACAACAGTCCAAGTGTGAGCATGAAATCATTAGCGACATATATTGTCAACTATGCTTAGTCTTTCAGTATGGATATATTTTTTGTTGCTCCAAAGAAACCAAACTTGCTTCTGTGACTCCTAACTTAACCAAATAAATAAAGCCAAAAATTATCTTATTGTATGAAATTAATAAATCATATTCTCTTGAATAATCTCATAATCTTGATGCTCATGAACAAACTCCAACTTTTAAACATGTGTGATTTGTCAATGCAACACAGCAAGTCACAGTCATTGTAAAGGCAGAAGGGATCATTCTCAGAGGGAGAAAGTGAAGGAAATGAGGAAGATGAGGGAGAAAATGAAGGAAATGAGAAAGATTAAATTGCAGAAGTGAGAAGTCTGAAAAAAAGAAGCATAAAAACACAGCACAAACATTAAAAACCACCTGTTTCAGAGAGACCCGCACCCCTCCCCTCCTCCCGGCCCCGCCCTGCCCGTTCCCCAGACCCGCACCCCTCCTTCTCCCTCCCTCCTCCCCTCCCGGCCCCGCCCTGCCCGTTCTCCAGGCCCGTACCCCTCCCCTCCTCCCGGCACCGCCCTGCCCGTTCCCCAGACCCGCACCCCTCCTTCTCCCTCCCTCCTTCCCTCCCGGCCCTGCCATGCCCGTTCCCCAGGCCCGTACCCCTCCCCTCCTCCCGGCACCGCCCTGCCCGTTCCCCAGACCCGCACCCCTCCTTCTCCCTCCCTCCTTCCCTCCCGGCCCTGCCATGCCCGTTCCCCAGGCCCGTACCCCTCCCCTCCTCCCGGCACCGCCCTGCCCGTTCCCCGGGCCCGCACCCCTCCTCCCCTCCCAACCCCGCCCAGCCCTGC